>JARGCV010000223.1:31546250-32792500 GCA_034064705.1 Bothrops alternatus | reverse complement strand
CAAAGGGACAAGGCCTCAATTATGTGGTTGTGAGCACCATCTTGACACTTTTCACCCATCCTGCAGATGCTTTTCCTTGAATGGTAATTGAGAAGTGACTAAATTACTTCTAACCTAATTTGATTAAACAAACAAATGGTTTGGGTATATTCTCTTTATACTCCAAATGTGCAGTAGACAAATGAGCTTCTGCGATAACAGGAAGCAAACCTTACTTTTTCATCAGATGTGGCTGAACTTTAGGCTGGAAGGATACCCTAACAGGCTGTAGATGTAGTATGCTGAAAAATACAGCAGCTGCATTCTCACACATTTGTGGTCACTTAGTAGCTGAAGAATTCACAGAGGCACAATTAGGAGGAAATAGGATTCCCTTTCCTAAGGATTTCATCAAAATTTTAATACTTTGTATTCTATAGATGATCAACACTTCTTTATAACTTGCCATTGCTTTTGTGAATAAAATGCTTGCGGTCACTGAAACTGTGAATGTAGTGTTGTCTGCACCATATGCTAAATTCACAGTTTTTCAAAACTCACAGGCTTAAAATGTCATAATGCATTCAGTCCCAATTCAATATAATAGAGAGATTTGTAGACGTTTTAAAAACCCAGTTAGGAAATGTGTCATTTGTCTACGTAGAGTATGTATTTTCAGAAGAGGAGGTTAGCTCAACCATATGCTGAAGCCACCTTGAGCCTTTGAAAAAGGAGACCTTTATGTCTCAAATACATCAGTGTAATAGGGAAAAATGAAGAAACAGAATTTAACAAGGAATATAACACCACTCGGGACTTCAGCTCTAATGTCATGATATTATTTATTATTTATTTATATTGGAGATTTATATGGCCAGAGTCACTCTTACTGGGCGATTTACAAATAATTAAAAAATCCAACATAAAAAGAATAAGAACAATAACCATCCATCACCCGGATTATACCTCCTGTTAAGTAGGTAATGTAAATGAAGATAGCTGTATACTAGCACAACTCTTGTGTCTGTTTGATTATTTGTAGCCTTCAATTCAGTGAAATGGTGCATCACGGGGTAACAATTTTTGAATTAACATGCCTCAAATGGGATGATATGTGTCCAAAATCCAGGACCCATGACTCCCAAGGGATTGAAATTTGGGAATGTTGTGGCCACATTGGTGCTGCTGTGCTGCCATGCCACCACAGTCAGCCATGGTAATAATTTCCAGTGCTTTCTGCCAGCTTCCTACAAGGAACGTGATTGGGGAAGCCAGCAAAAACTCAGCAGTCGCTCCAGTGGTGGGATTCAGCTGGTTTGCACCACTTCGGCAGAACCGGTAGCTAATTTTTTGTTACCCAGGCCCAGAATGGACTTCCGGAAGCAGCATCCACATAGAGAACTGGTTGTCGACATATTTGAATCCCACCACTAAGTCGCTCCCACTATCACGATTTTTTACCCAGCCACGCTCATTCTGTTTCTCTGTTCAGGTAAGGAAATAGTTCTGAAATGATGGGTCAAGGGTTTTCTATTTTCCTTTAAATCATTGAACAGGCTCAAATAGCTCTTTTTCCTCCATCTTCATCCTGGTTGAAGAACTAGGAAATAGGACCCTGGATGCTTGATTTTTTGGCCTTTCACGTGTCATTCAAGAAACAGAATGGGAAGGATGTTCAGCTGCAGACTCATCTGAGACCTCTGCTCATCAGCTTGTGCACTCATTCACCCACTGGACCGCCACAACTGCCACAAGGATGGATGGAGGCTAGGATGCTGGATCTATCTTGCATCTCTGATTCTTCCTTGCATTTCTTTCCTAAACAGCTAGACATTTCAACTCATAAACTGCTAGAGCTTGCTGTTATAGTTTTTGTTCTATAATTTATATGTGGGGGGGGTGTTTTTAGTTTCTTGAGAAACACAGACTCTTTTACTCAGATAGTAATACAAAATGCTGCCTATTGGAAACTACCGGTAGCATTTATTTGCTCAGACTTTGTTCCAAATGGTAGATATATTTGTTAATTCATACAATTGCCTGGTAATGCATTGTATGTGATACGGTATGTTTGTTTTAATTAACTGATATCTCAATGTCATTTGATTATCATTGCTATATGCTGATTGATCCACTCTATAATGGTGCATCCAAGAGGTACGTTTTATGCAACTGTGAGGCATTAGCAGATGTGTGGAAACTTCAAAATATGCTGAAACACATAGCAGCATTTGGGGGAAGAGGGGAGCACTAGGGAGACTGAGCATGCTCAGTAGATATAAAAGGCTGCCTGACAGCTGTTGAAGGATGAGGATTAAAACACAGGATGATGGGATCAAGAGGCTGAAAACCTAAATACAAGCATTCTTCATTTGTTATCTTCAAGAAGAATTCAACTTACAGTTGAGAAACATAATCTATTACTTATTATCTCCCTCCCCCCTCCCCCCCAGGCTTCCCAGAGTGAATACAGAGTAAGAACGCAAGAAACCCCGCTAAACTACTATTTTATAACTATTTTATAACTATTTATCTGTATATCAAATCTAGTTCTTTCAATTGATATTTCTTTTGCATATAGTCAATCCATTTTTTCCAGTCCATCAAAAATGCTTCATTTGAGTGGTTTTTCAGGTATGCTGATATCTTAGCCATCTCCACAAGATGGGTAACTTTTAGTGTCCATTCTTCAATAGATGGTATTTCAGATGTCTTCCAATATTGTCCCACCAACAATCTTGCGGCCGTAATCAAGTTCAAGATCAGCTTAGTCTCTATGGTGGTACAGTCCTTTGTAATACCCAACAAGAATAACTGAGGTAAAAACTCAATACGCTTTTTCAAAATATTTTGAAGAATCCACCATATTTTTATCCAAAAAGCCTTAATTTTTTTACAAGTCCACCAAATGTGAAAATAAGTAGCGTCCATAGAATCACATCTCCAACATTTGGGTTGCATATTTGGGTACATAAGCGATAATTTTTTTGGATCTAAATGCCATCTATAAAACATTTTATAAAAATTTTCTCTTAAATGCTGAGCTTGTGTAAATTTAACATTTTTCACCCATATTCTTTTCCAAGTTTCTATCATAATTGGGTGTCCAAAATTACCTTCCCACTTAATCATACAATCTTTAACTAATTCAGTTCCAGAATCAATTTCAATTAAAGCGTCATATATTCTTTTGATATGCATAGCTCTTTGATCTCTAGCTTGTATAATTAATTTTTCATCCTTTAAAGAAAAACCCATCTTAACATCTTTTTGCCATCTAGCTTGAAGTTGTGCATGATGATACCAATTGTGAGCTATACGTTCCTCCTTTAATCTATCTAATGATTTCAGTTCTAGGCTATTCCCTTCTTTAATTAAAAGTTTATCATATGGCACCACATCCTGAATTTGTTGTATACTTACACTCTGTATTGCATGCCTGGGAACTGTCCATAAAGGGATTTTACCACATAATTTATAATAATACTTTTTCCAGACACGCAACATAGAGTTTCTTAATATATGCTCTTTAAAGCTCCTATCCAATTTTTTGTCGTAAACTAAATACGCGTGGAACCCATACACTAACCCATATCCTTCTATATTCAATATTCTTTCATTTGTTAAGTTGATCCAATCACTTATTGCCACTAGAACTGCAGCATAATAATATAATTTAAAATTAGGCATTTTCAAACCACCTCTCTCTCTTGTGTCTTGAATAATTTTGAATTTAACCCTTGGTTTCTTGCCATCCCAAATAAATTTGTTTATACCTTTCTGCCATTCCTCAAGATTCCCATCCTTTTTAAGTATTGGCAACATTTGAAACAAAAATAAAAATTTCGGCAATACATTCATTTTAATTGCGGCTATCCTACCTAACATAGATAATTGTAATTTTTTCCAATTCTCCAATTCTTTTTGTACCTTATTCCATAAAAATTCATAGTTATTCTTATATAATTTCCCATTTGAAGCTTCTATATAAATTCCTAAGTATTTGATTTTTTTAACTATCTCACATCCCGTTATTCTTTCCAGATCTTGTTTTAATTTATTATCTAAGTTTTTAACCAACATCTTTGTCTTGAATAAATTTAATTTAAAACCTGATACTCTTCCATAATTTCGAATAATCTCCATTGGGGGTATAAAGGGAATAGATTTTTTCTTTTTTAGGGTGTTCGGGAAAACTCTAGACACCGCATTGGATGGTGAGGAAGGTGGAGTGAAGGTTAGGTATGTGTAGAGGGTTAGAGGGTGGAGATAGGGAATAGAGGTGAGTGGAGGGAAGATGTACAGAAAGGCGAAAGTATGTAGTTAGAAGGATAGAAGAGGGTAGGTTGTTGGAGGATGTGGTGTGGGGGGGTTCCGAGCAGCTATTTGTAGTGATTGTTAAATATGTTATTTGCTTGTTTTCAGTTGAGTTATTATGTTATTATGTTATAATTTTGTTAATAGTTTTTAAAATTTAATAAAAAAATATTTAAAAAAAAAAAGAAAAAAGAAAAAAAAAGAATTCAACTTACAAGTAGATTCTAAATGCTCCCACCACCATGTTCCTCTCTTTTATTGTAAGCCTGTAGCTTGAGTGCATGCCAGCTGCATAAAAACACCCAAGGTTTATTGTTGTCCTCCAACTAAAGATAGTAAAGTCCTAGATTTGGCTTTTCTACTGCTCACTTTATTGCAGCGGTTCTCAACCTGTGGGTCGCGACCCCATTTGGGGTCGAACGACCGTTTCACGTGGGTCGCCAAACACCGCAGTCCACCATTTTTCCCCCATTTCCCCTTGGCCGTCGCGCGTGCGCTGCGCATGCGTGGTTCGGCCTGTTGCGCGTGCGCCGCACATGCGCGATTTGGGCTGTCGAGCGCGCATGCGTGGTTTGGGTCATCACGCACACATGCGCGGCTCGGCCCGTTGCACGCGCATGTGCGGTTCGGGCCGTTGCGCTGCACATGCGCGTTTCAGCCTGTCGCGTGCGCACCATGGATGCGCGGTTTGGCCCGCCGCGTCGCACATGCGTGGTTCGGCCCATCGCGACACGCATGTGCGGTTTGGCCCGTCGTGCTGCGCATGCGTGGTTCGACCTGTCGCGCACGCACCGCGCATGCATGGTTCGACCCGTCGTGCGCGCACCGTGCATGCGCGGTTCGGCCCGTCGCATCGTACATGGGTGGCGCAGGTCGGGGTCGCACCACGCATGGGCGGCACAGGTGGGGTCTCAGCCTGAAAAAGGTTGAGAACCGCTGCTTTATTGAAATATCTAGAAAATCTAAGGGCATAATAGCACTGTATTCTTGAATTATTTCTGCCCCTTGCTGATGCTAGCTGATCTCTGGGTTGGCTAAAGAAAATTCCATCAGCAATTGTGTCCCTTGCTTAGACGAATCTTCTGTAGAGATCATTTGATTTTGACTATTTGACACGGGCAAATAGGGAAGAAAAACATCTCTTGAAATTCAATGGTGCTCCCAAGGTTATTGGGAGGTGAAGTGCTGGTTGGGGGGGGGCTTGCATGGATTGGATTAGGGTCGGTGCTGTTTCTGGCTGGCTGAGTGGTTGATTTGGATTCTGAGGGGTTTGTAGGCTGGTTGTAGGTAAATGTGTCTGTTGATGGAATTGCTTGTGGAGTGCCAGGCTTTGATGAACTCACAAGCCTGGTGGGTGGTAGCATGGCCGATGGGTTTTGTGTGCAGAAACCAACCCACAAGCTTGGAGAATGAGCCTTCACCCTCATCCTACACCTGAGCTACAGATATTTGCCACTATTACAAAAATATTAGGTATGTTCACTGCCTTGAATTATTTATAAAAATATTAAAAGCTGAGATGTAAATAAACAAATGTGAAAGTTGAGATACGCCTGACATCCTGTGAGTCTGCAAGAAGTACAACATATATAGTAAATGAACAATACAAGATCACAGGCATGCTTAATCGACCAATGATACTGATAATTTAATATACTACAATTGTGCTTCAGGTTCCAAGGAAACTCTGATTTATATTTCAAGACACAAGGAGACTATTGTAATTTGAGAAGTGGGGAGTTATAACATATGGTATCCGTAAGCATCATTAACTGAACTCCCTACCTTCATGATGTTAGACAAGACACTTACAAAGCTATAGTGTAGTGATTAAGATATTGGGCTAGAATTTGGGAAATCAGGTTCAAGTTTATCCCCAGCTATGGATGTTCCCAGAGTGATCTGGGACTACATGTCTAACCATCCCTGAATTATTATTGTGGGTGTAATTAAAGAAAGAAGCTTAAGCTCCTGGAAGAAAGATAGTGTATAACTTAAACAAATAAATAAAAGTAAGCTCAGAGATGAAGAATTTTTGTTCTCAGAATTCAGAAGCTTTCTAGAGTTAATAGAGATAAGTGTCAGGTCTTGTTGCTTGTCTCATGAAGTCAATTTTATCTCCTTTGTCTTGGTCTCTAGCAATGATACTTCTGTTAATTGGACATACAAGATACATGACATGTGTATCGGAGAGTGATACTGTGATCTCCAGCATAGAAACAATCCACAAATCCACCAAGGTGCAAAGATGGCTGGTATCCCGTCAATTCTGACTTCTTCTGATATAACTATGCCAACCCTTCATTCTTCTAGTCATGTGATGTTGGATCACCAAACAGTCAATTACCTGTAGTTCCTACTAGACGGGATAAGGCACATTAAATAAAAATATGGAATCATTCTCACGGGATCATGGAATTCGCATTAAGTTGAAGCATTGATTTAAAGTTTCAGCTTTGTACGAATTACATGATCCAGGCAGACAATTTTTGGAGCAATGGGCCATTCACCATAGGGATGACGGGAGGCCACAAGGGGTGTGATGTTATCAAGAGAACAGGTTTTTTGTTGTTGTTGGTATTTTTGATTTTCAATATTATTGATTTTTTTCAGATTTAGAGAGATTTTTTTGAGTGAATTGTGTTTCGATCCTCACAAAGGCTTAATAGATTTAAATTGTCTTTTATTTTGATTTTAAAACAAAAACAATGCTTTTAACTTTTGGTGATTTGTCCTCTAACATCCATGGAATAAGCTAAGATTGCAAAAAAGAGGATTAGAACTGCATGTAGTTGGAGACAGTAGATTCTCCATCCCTCATCTTCGTTTGCTTTAGCAGATCTTCAGCCAGAGTGATGATTAATATGTAGAGTTTGAAAATAAATCAGATGAACAGCTATTTTCCATGTTTGGTTAAATGCTTTCACTCATTGAACATTCAGATTTTTCTAGGAAAATTAACACTCACCATATTTTTACAGCATCAGGCAAGTATATACAAATATGTCCCTATAAATGAAGCAATTGCACAAAGGAGATGGGACTAATTAAGGATCCCTGTTGCACATATAAGACATGATGAAATACAAAGAAGTGGATACTTCAGGATGGTCGCAAAATAAGAAAAATGCTCAAAAATGCAGCTACTTTAACAAAAGTTTACTTGTACCGTGCTTGCATCTTTAAAAACAAAAAACATTTGCAGCAGCTATCCCAATGAAAAGCAGAAAACTCCATTAAGGATCAGATTGCTTAATTTCTTAATGTAGCATAGAATTTAAAAAATGGTTGCCAGCCTAACCACGAACTTTCAAGGATAAAAGTTTCTAAGGCTGGTTAATGAACTTGTGTTCTTTTCCATATGAAACCCTGAGATCATAGCAGAAGTTAAATTACCACGTTAGATCCTGGATTTTTCCTTTCTTAAGGCAAACAAGACAAGAGTGGGAAAAGGAAAAGATGGATTCTGCTTAGCAATCCCATATGGCCAAATGCCGTAACATTTTTGGCTTGCTTCTGATGTGTGTGACTCTATGTGTGCGTGCGTGTGTGTGTATGTGTGTATGTAGAAAAATAGGGAGGGAGACAGAAAGTAATAAGTTTGCACTGATGTATGGACTTTATTCTTTGGGGAAATATGAGTCAGAGATACATATTTTGGAGACGTACTTAAAAATATTATCTCTCAAGTGTTGTGTGAAGCTACACAGCCTGCTTCCTGCAAGTCTTCCATGTCGTTTACGGAACAGAGGCCAAACGATTTACACTGGAGTATGGGATGGCATGTGTCAATAAAACTGCCGCCTGTTTCTAATCTGAATCTCCTATTCCGCTCCCTCCAAATGCAACTTTTTGAAAAGTGCATAAACAGGAGTGAACTAGTAGCAGTCTAAAGTTGTCATCATTGACAGTTATGATTTATCTTAACTCTCCCTAGCCATTTGGCGAAAGTTTTAAGTAAACACTTTCAGCCTTCCTCATGTTCTCGTTACTGCCACCTCCCACTAATAGGCGAGGTTGCCAAGAAAAGCAGCCAGACAGTTCATTTACCTCCCAAACTTGCCTGAAAAGGAGCTTGCCTGGTTTAGACAAGGGTCAAAACTACTACTGCACATTTTCAGCAGATGGAACAAAGGAGGAGGGAGGGGGAGCAGGGGGGGAGAAACATATTTACATTTTTTAAAAAAGTTATTTGCTTTCAGGCAAGTTTGTGTTAACAAATGGCTGGAGTTGAATGAAATATCATGGCAGAGGTAGGACAAAACACTCACTCGGTGTAAGGCATTGATTGCCATTGATGGGCTCAGGCAGGTCCACAGAATGGGTAAAAAAAAAAAACAAAATGGTGGTTGCGGCAATGCAATAGAAACTTCATGTGTTTTCATGTCAGTTGCACGCTCAATACACTAAAAAAAGATGGAGGTTTAATTGCACTGTCATGCCATCATTTTGATACATTTGACTACACTCTACAGACATGGAGTGATGTGTGGGGCACATGGTCCTTTGGTTCCCCACTGATCTAAGGGCTTTTAAGTGATGTGTGGGGCAACTCCTACTATACCTAAAATGCCTCAAAAGAGTCAATCCACCAAACTAGCCCCTTCAGAAGGCGGGCAGGAGTGGACAGCCTGAAGCCCCAGGGTTACCTGCAGCTCCCAACACACCTGTTCTCCTCAGATCATGGCTGTGCAAAATTGGCAACCACTTTCCACTATTTGGGGATGAAAAACATCAAAAGTTTATTTGAGGCAGACTAGAAAAACAGCCAAACTTAACACTGGTGAACTCAGCAGAGCTTATGGAATCCTAGCTACCTTGCAGATCTTGTTAGCCACGGTGAACAGAAACTTGTGTGGTTTCTCTATGTGTTTGTTAATAGTTTCAAAACCTGGAAATGCAGTTGATTAATTCACAGAGTACTGGGAGCACTGAGGTGGTTTGCTCAACAACTGGTTGGTTTGCCACAAAAAAGTATTATTGGCTTGAAAGATACTTGATATGAGGGTTAGACTTGCAAGGAATTAGGGCTCATCAGTAGATGTATTGCAAAAATGCCTTGCTGTTTGTATTTTGATATGTCCTCAAGGGTCATTGTCTCATCCCCAATACATAATCAGCACAGCTTCACATTCAGCTGATCTCATGTTAAAGCAATATTTCCCATCCACAGATTTTTCTGTCATTTCACTGGCGACTGAAGACATGCCCTTCTTATGAGAGCTGTCTACCAATAATTGAGGGGTGGCAAAGAGAAAAGGGGGTTGACTTTTTCTCCAAAGCACTATAGGCCAGGACAAGAAGCAATGGGGTGAAAAATAATTAAGAGATCCAATCTAGAACTAAGGAGGAATTTCCTGACAGTAAGAACAATTAATCAATGGAACAGCTTGCCTCCTGGAATTGTGGGTAGTCCATTGCAGGAGGTCTTCAAGCAAAGATGGGGCAAGCATTTGTTTATTCTACAATAAAGACTCCTGCCTTGGGCAGGGGATTGGACTTGAAAAACTCCAAGGTCTCTTCCAGCCTTGTGATTCTAGGATTCTCTCTTCCAGTCTGTAGCAACTGCTCTTCATGGGTTTGGCAGTAAGAGAGATCTTGGTCAGACATTATACAGGCTCATTAGCTGCATGAGTAGATAAATGCTCTGCTTGACAGACAGCTTAGAACAAGAAAGTGAGAAGGATAGAGAGAGACAAGTGAGCAAGAGAGAAAGAAAAGCAAATGACAGTGGACTGAATAGTGGAGCCAATGTTGGAGCAGTGGAGTCAGGTAATGGAACCAGCTGACTGAGCAGATAATAGAGAATGTTACCAAACCAGTAAGCAGACTCAGTTGATGGAGGCAGTTGGCAGTTAATGAAATAATGAGGATGATGGAGAAAAATGATAGAACCAGATGATGGAGCCAAATAGCGGGCAATGTATGAGAAAAGCATCATGAAATGACACCAAGAGGATTAGACAGGTGAGCATGAGAGACAAAGCCACAGAATAAAAGAGACAGCAAAAGAATTATTGACAGACCAAGAGGAATGATCAGAAAAGCCCGAGCAATGGAAAGAAGCAAGAGGGGATCCATGGATCATTCAGAGGGTGGGTGTGGATTGCAGATCTATGGGGTGAGGGGTGGTTTCCCAACAAAGCAGGAGAAATAGAAAGCTCCCACCAATTATGTGGGTGAGATTCTGACAGATCATTAAACCCAGAGGTCTATCTGTCAAATCTGCCTCCTCTCCAGGATAGGAAAAGCAATTGGCCTTTCTTTTTCTTTTTCTCTCCAGAAGCAGAAAATCCGTTAATTGATCTCAAAATTAACACTGACAGAAGTCGTCACCTCATGAACCAAGTCAGCATAGGAATCAGGACATATCAATTTATGCTGGCATATTTCTGTGCCATTCCACCAACTGGAGGAAAAAATGTTACACCAGCAATCTGGAGGGGGAAAAAAAGGTTAAAGCAGCAATCTGGGTTTTCCCCCAGCATCATGCTGAAAGTTTTTGAAATCTGGTGATATGGAGAAAGTGCAGGTTGGGTTTGAAGAGGATTGGGGATGATTAGCAAATGGAAAGGCTACAACAGAAATTTCATTATCCTTTATGGCAGGGATCTTCAAACTTGGCCCTTTTATGACTTGTGGACTTCAACTCCCAGAATTCCTGAACCACCACAGTTTGAAGACCCCTCCTTTATGGCTTCCCTTATAGCCCACCCAGAATACAGTCATACCGTACATTGGTAATTGACTGCTTTGAAATTCATCGAATTTGGTACTCCACGCATTTTGACAAGAAAAATTTGCCCCAGTATTTGTCGTTTGTTTGGTACTCAATGCACAAGCTAGAACTGCCTTGTGACTCGCTACCCTTTCCAGCCAAAACAAAGGGTCATGCATTAGTCACGTGGTAGCTCTTGTGCACATCCCCTTGCGATCTTACCTTAGCTTCTGTGGCCATTTTGTGCATTTTTGTGCTTTTTTTCCCCTCATCAGTACAGGTCAAGTGAAGTTTTATTTTATTTAATCTAAGTGTTTATTAATGTTTAGGTTTATTTGTCCTGTAAAGTAATGATATACAACCCTATCTTTTTACATATTGCCTTACAAATGTGCATTGTCTGGAATTTGGGAACACATTAAATTTATTTCCATTATTTCTTATGGGGGAAAAATTGTTTGGTATTTGTCATTTTTGGTACTCGTTGCTCCTCCCAGAACCAATTAATGATTACAGAGGTACCACTGTACATTGGTGAACTACAGATTATAAGTCATCTAAATGTGAAGGCATTCATTAACAATGCAAGCACTTCTCTCCCTTTACTTCTTCACCATGAACAGGACTTCAGCAAGACATTGTTCAGAAGGCTCCAAATTAAACTTTCAAGAAGTAAGTATTAACTTTAATAAGATGACTTGTTTGTTTGATATCCAATGGATTGATCTGAAAAGAAGTGAAAGTTAAAATGTTTAAAATGTAGTTGGCTTATAGTTAAACTTGGATATACGGAGTGAAGAAGGTCTACAAATTTAAAATGATTGTATTAAGTTGAATGGCTTTAACTTGAATTTTTTTTCTTTGTTTACATGTACAAACGGATATCTAATAATAAAAATTTTTTTAAAAAAGAATTGTTCTGCCCAAGGCTCTTTAGGAGAAGGCATGTCCCATAAGAACTTCATGACCAGTTCAACCTGTTCTGTGTTTAGATGGAGATGCTTTTCTTCTCATATTCCCCTTTCCATACCATATAAAGCATTCAGCCATGTGTTTTAAAGTACTTTAAAATATTGAAAGAGAACCATCCATTTCTTAATTAGTTCTTCTTTCATTTTCCAAATTAAGAAGGGAATTCTTCCTGTTCTAAAAGTTGAGAGAATTCTCAGCCAGTATCCCTTATTCATAAGTCTTAAAATTCTTTTCGATTCTGTCCACAAGACAGAACCACAATTAAGAAGCAACCCCCTGTAAAGAAATGAAGTACATATATTGCCACATGGTTTTAATATCAAAATAGGGTACATGGATTGAAGCTTTTGCTTCTTTAATTTTAATTGCCACCACAGGGCACCGGTTTATTATTTCACAATGCACTCTTGGAAACTGTACAGTTAAATTTTGCTAATCCCAGCCATGCAATCCAGTTGGCTGTAAATATTTTAGGTGGCCTTGAAAATTAGCTGACATTGTTATTAATCCATTCCATTGTTTCATCTGAAGTCTTCTCTTTATTAATAACAGGCGAAGTTGTAGCTGCCTGCAGGTGCTACTTTCACTGTACATGTCAAGAGAAGCTCACTGTACATGTCAAGAGAATAAGTAAGTGCCCACATGGAATGGTTCTAGCCATTCATCCTTCTCAAAGGCCCCTTCCTATCAATGCATACATGAAAGAGAGTGATGTCTTACTTGTGCATATGCCAATGCATCTAGAGTGTGCCTACTTTAACCTATTTCCTCATCTCACCATCTGATTCTGAATTCCATACATTGTACAGGTTCAGTACATTCCAATGTTTTTCTCTTAGTCCACCTTCTGTACTTTTTGCTTTAAACTCTTATATCATTTAGGGTTCATCATCACGACGGTTTCTCTCTCCAGCAATTGTCAAATGTCATTTTGCCTTTGTGGACTGCCAGGCTGAAAAATCCCTGCTCCTTCCTATCATTTGACAATAGTTGAGAAGCTATGGGCTTATGCCTATAACCCTAACCTAACCCTATAACAAATTAGAGGGGTTTTTTCAACTATGGTTTTTTCCCTCATAGCAAAATAAAATTTTCACTCATAGCAAAATAAAATAAAACTGTTCAAAACAGAAGTGAATAAAATCAACATGCAATCTTAAGTTATAAACAATAATGACGGTAAGATGCTAAAATCAGAGAAAACAAAACTAGAAAATACTAAAATTTCCAACAGATATTAATTTCAAATTCTAAATAGCATAAAATAGACTGAAAGTTGACTAGTAATAGTCATGTCCAAGGTGACAGAAAGATGAATCTCTTCTGGCAGGGCTGTCTTCAGAAGGGCCGCTCCTGCAGATCTTAATAACCAGTAGACAATGTTAAAATTAATAAGCCTGTCAAATAGACTTCTATCTCCTCCTCCTCCTCCTCCTCCTCCTCCTCCTCCTCCTCCTCTTCTTCTTCTTCTTCTTCTTCTTCTTCTTCTTCTTCTTCTTCTTCTTCTTCTTCTTCTTCTTCTTCTCCTCCTCCTCCTCCTCCTCTCCTCCTCCTCCTCCTCTTCCTCCCTCCCTCCCTCCCTCCTTTCCTTCCTCCCTCCCTCCCTCCCTCCCTCCCTTCCTTCCTTCCTTCCTTCCCTCCCATTGGAAAACGAGAAAGCTTGCTTGGGTGGACCAGGAAATGGACTTCTGACAGCAAGAGAATGTTGAACAGTTCTATCTTTCTTTGCTGTCACACATACCATCTCAACTTTCTCCTGGGAAGAGGGCAATGATGGTAGCCATCTTGCTTTTTCCTCATTAATTCCGCTATAAATCCATTCTCAATCCTGATGAGGCAGCTTAAGCTGAAAGATTCTGACCAGCCTGAGGTTTTTCCTAGCCCAGAGACAGTTTGAGCTTTAATCTCCCCAACTAAACTCCAAGATTCAGACACAAAAGACAAATATATCAGCCACTCCAAACATCAGCCAGCTGCCAAGAAACCTAAGTGGCACAAAGAGAGGAGTTGTGTTTACTCAGCTATACTCAGGTCTGGTTCAATGGCATTCCTTGTATACCTTCAAGCCCTCACTCCCTATCAGTCTAACCTTCCATGTTATTGTTTTGACTATCGGAGTCCTTGCTCTGTTATAATGTAAGTAAAGATTTGCATTAGGAAATGGAGCCATCATTTTGTACCTGGATTAGCTGGATAGATTTCAAAGTTCTATAAGAAAGATCCCACATGCCTGATTTTTTTCACCCTCTCTCTACCCACAGCAAGGAATAAAATGCAAGGGAGAAGTACCCAATAATTTTTTTCCAAAAAAGTTGACACAGACACAGGCCTTGCTTGATTATACCACAGTTTTTAGGACTCCCACCTGGACATAACCTTCTTTCAACACTATAGGATGTACTTGTAAGTAAATATTCATAAGGTAGCACTCCACAAAGGAGATTCTCAAATATATTAAAATAACAAAATAATGAAACAGACTAATAGAGTTGGAAGAGACCTTGGAGGTCTTCTAGTCCAACCCCTTGCTCAGGTAGGAAACCCTATACCATTTCAGATAAATGGTTGTCCAGTCTCTTCCAGTACTGGAGCATCCACAACTTCTGAATGCAAGCTGTTCCACTGGTTAATTGTTCTCACTGTTAAGAAATTTCTCCTTAGTTCTAAGTTGGTATTCTCCTTGATGGATTTTCATCCATTGCTTCTTGTCCTGCTTTGGAGAATAGGTTGAGCCCCTCTTCTTTGTGGCAGCCCTTTAGATATTGGAACTCTGCTATCATGTCACCCCAGTCCTTTCTTTTCTTTTTCAAAATAAAGTATCTATTCTAAGGTTATAGAGTTTTGTCTTTCATTATGAGTGAGGTCAAGCATAGATTGATTTCTAAAGGATCAGAGTGGATCAGGGTTTGTGTTCCATTTGTTTCAGCTTTATTTGAAGCTAATTGTGCTTAGTGGACATTTCAAGAGCACTTCTGTATGCAGAAAATGACTTTTCACCTCGGCCTCTTCTCTGTAATTAATTACAGAGCTTGCTGTTAACAAAGACTGTATCAAGAGACCCCACTGCTTTTCAGCAGTTTGCATTGTGTATAGTGCCAAATTAATTTTCCTAAGGCAAAAAAATACTATCCTTTTAATCCCGCTCAGTGTCGTCTTCTGAAATAGATGGTTGGTGGCACCAAGTGCTGAAATAAACAACCGCGGGGCCATTAATAACCCTGGATGATGTCACTGAACTGGCAGTCCAGGAGAATTTTAATGCAATGTGGGACGAAGGCGGCCCCCTTTGGTTTCTCCTTTCTCTGTTGATTCTGCTTCTGGCCCCATTCAGAGAGCATGTTTGGCAGCAGCAGCACACACATGTGAGGCCTGGAATGAAGATTTCCAGCAGTTGGAAAATGAGCTGGTACATGCAGTTGGCTGCAGCCAGTATAGCTGCTTCTGGGCCAGCTCTAGAACAACTTGTGGGACTGTTTTCTCTCCAGGCTGCTGGTGGGCCACTGCTCGTGGTAGTAGCACATTAAAGGTTAAGGTCCAAAAGAAAGCAATGAAACTGAGAAGGGAAAGGTGACTGGTGGGGGGCGGGGGGGGACGTCCTGAGATTTTTGTGTGCCGTGGCTGGAAATGGGGATTGTGATAGGTATGAATGATACAGCACATACTTTTTGAGGGTGAGGGATGAGCAAATCTAATTAAGTTACTTTGTACAAGGTTCCACCCCACCTTTTTTTGGGGGGGGGGAAACAGACGTTTGTCCATTTCTGTTTCCACCTCAGCCTGTTTTTTCTAAAAACAAAAAAGTTACACTCATCCCAACCCCCCCTCCATGTTAGACATTTTTGCAATTCCATTCTGAATGACATTTTTCCTCACACATTTTAGTTTTAATCAGAGAGCCAAATATCAGAGAAACATAACTATGTAAGTAAGGATAGGTATATTCCAGGCTTGGGAACGCAAAGAGAATCAGGAATGGTTCGTTTTAAAATATGAAACAAATAACTATCTGCCCCATGACTCATGTAGCATATTCCTTCTGCTTCTAATGCCAGCAAAAATGTTGTGAGGGAAGATAACCTGGCCTCTCTAAGGATAGTGACTGGAAAAATGACATTGACTATGATCAAATATGGAGTTCAGTTTTAATATTACTTCATACACCATCTTTAATTACCTCTGGCACCGAAAGCAACATTTTTCCCCAATGATCTATAACAAAGATTGGCAATCCTTTGGTGGCTAAGGGCCAAACATACAAATACTTAAAATTTTTGCAGGCTACAGAATTTTCCTTTTCTTTCTCCTTTTTGAAGAAAGGAAGGGATTTTTATTTGTGTTTTGATTGCATTAACCATGTTTGGTTTCTATGTTTTACCAGTTTTGCTAGCTCAGTATTTATGATGCTAAGATTCATAAGCATTATTAGAGGAAGGTCTAGGGGCTACAGCCCTGAACTCTATACAGGTAGCCCTCGCCTTACAACCACAATTAAGCCCAAAATTTCTGCTGCTAAGTGAGATGTTTGTTAAGTGAGTTTTGCCTCATTTTGCAACTTTTCTTGCCACATTTGTTAAGTGAACCACTGTTAGTATCACGGTTGTTAAGTGAATCTGGCTCCCCCATTGATTTTGCTTGTCAGAAGGTCAGAAAATAAACCATAAATATAAGTCAATTGCCAAGCATCTGAATTTGGATCATGTGACCATGGGGATACTGCAATGGTCATAAGTGTGAAAAACAGTCATAACTCACTTTTTTCAGTGCCATTGTAACTTTGAATGGTCATTAAATGGACTGTTGTAAGTCGAGGAATGCCTGTACTGAGTGTTCTAAGGGTATCTACAGCATGTATACAGTATGTAGATGATATACAGAAGGACTATATTCAGTTGCAGCAAATATCAATGCATGCAGAGATCTGGAGCTCAGCATCAGTCAGATGTATGGCAGGGTAGATTTAAGCCCTTTGTAGGCATTACAAGACACACCTCCATTCAGTTTATGTTTCAGGAAAAAGTACCAACACGTACACAACCTCCACATATTTTCTATCTCCCAAGGGAGGGAGTGATGGCAAATCTCTTTTATCTCTGAAACTTCTTTCTTTTGCTTATTTACACACTGATAAATGTCACTTGAGTGATTACTTTGATTGTTTAGATTGAGTGTCTGCGTGGGCTAAAACCTCCCAGAATAACTGGTCATGTTACATCTGTGCACTTGAACAACATAAATGTGATGAGATGCTGTATGAAAGGCTGGGTGGATTGTAGCACATTGACCCTTGTCAACCTGTTGCCTCCAGAATGTGTCAGGCTACAGACTTCCAGTCATCAGGGACTTTCACACAGATTGAGAAGATGGAAATCATAGGCTACTGTGTTTTGAAAAGGTCAGTTCGGACAGGATCGACCTACATTAATTATCCAATCAACTATCAACAGAGATACAACATCACAATAGAAAAAAGTAAGGACAGAAATAGTAGTAACAATGTTTTTTCTCCCTCTAATACAAGTAATATCTCAGAAGAACTATCTTAAAAGAGGGCTGGTGGCGCAGTGGTTAGAATGCAATATTGCAGGCTAATTCTACCCACTGACAGGAGTTCGATCCTGACCAGCTCAAGGTTGACTCAGCCTTCCATCTTCCCGAGGTCGGTAAAATAAGGATCCAGATTGTTGGGGGCAATATACTGACTCTGTAAACCACTTAGAGAGTGCTGTAAAGCAGAGTTCCCCAACCTTTTAGGCTTTGTGGACCAGCGAGCCGGGGGGGGGGATGGTTCTGTGTGAGCATGCACAGCTCCATTTGTGCAAGCTCGCTTGCCATTTCTGCACCCTGGTTTTAAACAGCTCACTGCCCACTAGCGGGCTGTGGCCCAGAGGTTGGGAATCCCTGCTGTAAAGCACTATGAAGAGGTATATAAGACTAAGTACTATTGATATTGCTAAAAGAACTGAAAGTAATATCTTAGATCAGTGATGGTGAACCTATGGCACGCGTGCCAGAGGCGGAACTCAGAGCCCTCTCTGTGGGCACATGCACTGCTACTGCCAGCAGCTTGCGCAGGTCTATTAGGCCGCTGCCGTCACCCGGAGTGGCAGCCCCACCCAGCACAAAGGAGGCAAAGCAGCCAGCTAGCAAGCTCGAGTAGAGGTGGTAGAGCACACCCACACCCAGCAAGACAAAGGCCACCCCGAGCAGGGAAAGACAGATCCCCATCGGCACCATGCCCCCCCAGTCCCAGCTAGGATTGCATGCCTCCCCCATCTATGCTGGGCTTCCTGCCTACCACCCCACCCACCAGAGACCCCCTGGATCTCTCCCAACCCTGCCCGGCCACCACAGGCATCCCCCCATGAGCAACATCGAGGTGACCGTGCCCACCCCAGCCACGCCCATCCAGTCTGCTGTGACAACCGCAGCTATGCCCACCCAGTGGGCCACGCCCACCCAGTGGGCCACACCCACCCAATAGGCCAAGCCTCCATGCCCCTCCTGAGGGCACCACAATGCTAATACAGCCCTGGCACTTTGCAATAAATAAGTGGGTTTTGGGTTGTGGTTTGGGCACTTAGTCTCTAAAAGTTTCGCCATCACTGTCTTAGATACTATGTACATTGTTACCCCAATATTCTAATTTCAGTGGAGGTTAACCCATTTAAGTAAACTGAGAAAAAAACTTCATGTAAGCATTCCATGTATTAATTTGCACCTATACATCAGTGTGCATATACGTTTTCTCTAGTACAGCACATAGTAATATTGTGGTGCTTAGAAATCTTGTTGTGTACCAGAACTGTAATTCACTATGCTATCCCTAGCTGCTCTATTGAACTGATATGTTTCAGATGCATACTGACTTCT
This sequence comes from Bothrops alternatus, assembly GCA_034064705.1. Classification (NCBI taxonomy): domain Eukaryota; kingdom Metazoa; phylum Chordata; class Lepidosauria; order Squamata; family Viperidae; genus Bothrops; species Bothrops alternatus. The sequence goes on along the minus strand of JARGCV010000223.1, from coordinate 32,773,644 downwards.
TTGGATGGCTTCTTGCTCACCAAGATAGAACTGCTATGTTTCTAAATTAAAGAGCTAAATCAAGGCTGATTAGGAAAATTAAAGAGACCCTGAAAAACAAATCTTCTGTGAACAATAAAATGCTGTTAAACCGCAGAGAGTCAGCTTGTTGATAAAGCAATGCAAGGAAAGAAGTGGAACCATCTCCACATGCTTATGTCTGTTTCAATTCCATCTGCAATCTGCCACCACATCTATTACGAAGACTTCTCCTCTTAGTAATGTGGACATTTGCAGCTGCAATGTGTCACCAGAACAAAATGTGCAACCAGGAAAGTGGCAGGCATCCAGCCTTAAGACTGAGTGTGTGCCACATGGTATACTCTGAATGAGTTCATTGATGTTATGCTCAAAGAGGAACCCCAGAGGAGCGTGCAGAATCTGTGGTCCTCTGCCATCCTTCTTGAACATAAGCAACATTCTTCTCTATTCAACCACAGGGTTCTTGATTGTTGTATTTAACAGCATATTTAATGACAGAAATTCAATGAAAAGCTAATTAGTCCCAGAACTGCTTCATTTCACGTCATACTTCATTCTGTGGAGATTAGAAAGATCATACTAGGATGTCTGTTGAAAATCCATTGCATGAGGATAGTTCTTATGAAGCTAACATAGCCAAGTGGGTAATATTTTGGCAAAAGAGTGAGGCAGCTTCCTTAAGCTGACAAATACGTTCTTACTGAACATCAGATCTGAAGTCCTAATCCCAAATGTAGCATTTAAAAGGGGGGAAAATATGCCTTGCCAGGGAACCTGATCTCCTGAGCTAGAAGAATTGCCTTCTTAACTCAGATTAGCTATCCTTATGAGAACGGGATAGAATCACTGTTGAATTGGGTCTACATTTAGAGATTATTAGTTCTAATGGCTGTTACAACTGAAGCACATTTTGAAGATTTAGAAGAAATCTTTGTAACCTTTTCCATGAGCATAGGATCATGCTGAAAGCAACCATGCTGTTTTCCAGCCTTCTACGTGCATCTCAGAAGAAATGCCACCGCTTTGAGGATTCATGAAAGCGACAAGAAAAGCAGTAGCGGTCCTTTAAGGCTTGGTCAGAAACCTGGGGGGAAAAAGGACACAGCCCCTTTAATGATCCTTTCTGTTCCTGTAAGATCCATGGGATCTTCTGAAACAATTTCAAAGAACACATTACCTAACTGATGTATCTTAAGTACTAAGTAAGGATCCAACCTATGGTGATATTTTGCACCATGTTCAAGATGGATAATTTATTTTCATTTTCAGTACATTTTGAGATACAGCATTTGGGGCCAAGCTTAGAAAGCTGGCAGGCCTTGGTGCTCTTGCTTGAAGTAAGCCCCATAGAACATTCTCAGATTTATTTCTGACTAATATTCAGAGTGTTGCATTTTAAGCCATGCTGTCAAGATAATTTTTTTCCCCCAAGTGTGGCAAAACTGCCACAGCGGATGTGAAAATAATGTGCATGCTTAACTTCTGCTGCTAAATATCTGCACATTTTCCTTTGTGTTTTGTTGCTTTTAACACTATGGCAGAAATGTAGGGCAGTTTCTGGCTGCACCAACTTAAAGAAGGATAGAGGTTTGTAGGCAGGCAGGAAGTAAAGAATCTTGCATTTCACCTCTCCTCCAGTAATCCACCTTGGATGTGTGTTGTTTATGGAGACAAATAATATACATATACTGGCTTATAGTTAAAAGGGGAATTATCCTATGCCATTCTTCTGCAAGTTTTCATGCAAAGAGTGGACGTAAAGTTTGAGCATAATGCTACAACAGAATGTTCTACAACCATCCCTTGCTTTCTTTGTGCAAGTTGTATAGTAGCAGAACTCATTTATTTATTTTATTTATTTATTAATCAAATTTCTATACCGCCCCTCTCCCGAAGGACTCGGGGCGGTGTACAGCCTAAAATTTAAAAAACATATAAATATACAAAATTTAAAATAATTAAAAATAAATTAAATAATATGGCCAAAATCCCCATTTAAAACCCAAAACATACAAAGCTTAAAATCTTAAAAAATACTCAGTCCCCCTAAAACATTTTGACCCTATTGGAACCGAAGCTTCTATGCCAGGCCGGCCTGTCGAAAAAGGAATGTTTTTAGTTCCCGACGGAAGGTGCGTAAATCTGTTATTATACGGAGTTCGGGGGGGAGCTCGTTCCATAACGTGGGAGCTCCCACAGAGAAGGCTCTCCCCCTGGGGGTCGCCAGCCGGCACTGTCTGGCCGACGGCTCCCTGAGGAGGCCCTCTCTCTGGGAGCGTACCGGACGGCGGGAGGTATTTGCTGGCAGTAGGTTTAGCTTCACATTCTTTGTGCCAAATGCCCTAGTGCTGGAAGTGGAAGATCACAGAGTGGTGCAAATCCTTTAAAAGGGATGTTTCAACACATCTGGGGATTTGTATCAAACCCTTCTTTTCAGATTATTAAAGCAATTTGAATGCTATTTCCAAACCTGTGCATCTAAAAAGCTGTGTCCCTCCCCCTGTACATGTACTACCAAATATACAAGTACAGATTAGGTGAAACCTGGCTCAAGAGCAGTAACTGTGACAGGGATTTTGGAGTCCTAGTCCTAGTGTACAATCACTTAACTATGAGTCAGCAGTATGTGGCAGTAGCCAAAAAAGCCAGTGCAATCCTTGGTTGCATAAACAGAGGGACAGGGTCAAGTTCACGTGAAATATCAGTACCGCTTTATAAAAACTTAGTAAGACCACACCTGGAATACTGCATCCAGTTTTGATCACCACGTTATAAAAAACATGTTGAGACTTTGGAAAAAGGGCAGAGAAGAGCAACTAAGAGAATTAGATGGCTGGAGACTAAAACATATGAAGAACGGTTGCAGGAATTGGGTACAGCTAATCTAGGTGACATGATAGCAGTGTTCCAGTATTTGAGGGGCTGCCACAATGAAAAGGAGGTCAACTTATTTTCCAAAGCACCAGAAGGCAAGACAAGGAACAATGGCTGGAAACTGATCAAGTAGAGAAGCAATCTGGAATTAAGGAGAAACTTCCTAACAGTGAGGACAATTAACCAGTGGAACAGCTTGCCTTTAGAAATCATGGGCGCTCCATCACTGGAGATTTTTAAGAAGAGACTGGACAGCCATTTGTTTGAAATGATACAGAGTCTCTTGCTTGAGCTGGACTAGACATGTTCATAAACCTAGAAGCAGCTGCTTTAATAATCTAGAAAGAGGTACTTTGTATGTGTAAATGTCCACCCAAAAGCATTTCTTTTCAAAGGATTTGACCTAGAAAAAGAAAAACATGCATACAAAAGAACTGCTTTGGATACAGATCCAAGTTCAGAAGCATTTATAGTATCTAAGTACTGTTCTGAATAACTGAGGTAGGACTTATTTACATCCCACTGATTTCAATTGTTTAAATTCAACAATATTATTCCTGCAGGATATTATTGTCATTTGACAATGCCCTCTAGAAGGAATTTGCTCCACTGGTGGATCAATTTTCCATTCGATGTACAATCTTGGATGGGGAAAGATCCACAACAGAAATATGCAGATGAGCCATCAGGAGAAAGTTGGAGTGAATAGTAAGGTGTAAACTTTCTAAGAGATTTCTCTTTAATCAGGTGATGATCCCAAAAACAACTAGTACTTTTAACAAGCATTGCCTGTTCCTTTGCATTTGGGCCAATAATGTGCCTGAAATTGTTTTTGCAATATGTATAATTTTGTTCTAAAGTGCCACATTACGTTACGAAGAAGGTCTCCGGACTAAGCAAAGAAACCAGTGGACTTGAGTTTACTCCAAAATATTTGGAGCCTGGAGAATGATACGTCAATTAGCAGAAACGTTAAAACTTTCTTTATTAAAGGGATCTAAATTACCACCCATGGCAGCTAATTAGAGAGTATGTTTGAAAATATGTTCAAAATGCTATTTTTTTTGACAGAGAGATACAGAAGCAGCCTAGATGTGGGCAGCACTGTAATCCCTACCTGCCTAGGAGGGCAGTGACTCATGAAAATATTTGGGCAGAAATGTTTGACAGAGAACTGGAATTTTTTGTTTGTTTTATTGAAGAGAATAAAAATTTTACAGCGCTTTTCTGTTTTCAGAAATAACAGTCCCCTCATATTTCTCAGACTCCAGTATTGGGCAGGATGTGACTTACCCAGTTGTTCTGCATTTCCCACCGTAGATTCAGGAGCTCACAAGATGTCAAAGCTTCAGTAAAAAGAAGGACAAATAGATTCAGGGTTTTTTTGGATGGGCTTGCCTCTTTATAGCTTCATCTGATATACTAAAGTCCCTCCCAACATTAACAGTGCCCATAAATCATATAATTCAACACCAAATGCAGGGCATTTCATCATTGGCTTTCCTGTTACAGTTTTTCCCCCCAACATTATTGTTGAACTTGAGAATCTTAGGCTTCAGAAGGTTGACCAAATTAAAATGAAACCCAACTCTCAAATGATTGGGACCTCTCCTAATTAAAGCCAGTAATTTTTGTTCCTGCTTTGCCATGTTTTCCTAAGTTATGCATAATAATGATTCACTTTTTTAAAGCCTCATTATTATTTATCCTTGACATGTGCTTTGCACATTTATTTGGTGCTGATCAACCCAACAGATGAGGTCTTTTATCATTTTTTTTTCGTTATGGCAAATAGAATCCCTGAGTTTCTAAGATCAGCTTTTCTAAGCAAATAAAATATGTGCTGCAGGTCAGAAGGCAGATTCATTTGTCTCCCCTTCCTTGGAAGTATTTTTCTCCTTTCTGCCTAGTCCCAGTCCTTTTGATTTCCTTTAAATTATACCTCCATTTACTCTTACATAGCAATTGTTCAAAACGTTAATTATCTACCTATGCCAGAGTTCATTAGAAGTCATAGGATTATAAATAGTTTTAAAGGGGCTAGAGGGGATTTTGTAAAAGAGAGAGAGAGAGAGAGAGAGAGAGAGAGAGAGAGAGAGAGAGAGAGAGAGAGAGAGAGAGAGAGAGAGAGAGAGAGAGAGAGAGAGAGAGAGAGAGAGAGAGAGAGAGAGAGAGAAGGCAAGAAGGTAACCTCTAAAGTCATGCTCACCAAACACTTGTCCATGGACCAAGAACGAAAAGCTAGAGCCAAATGGCATAAGAGTATCATTTTAAAAGACTTTCCTAAAAGTACAAAGGGCTTGAGGAGTAGGGCAACTGACATACTAGGGATCAAGCCTATTTAATGTGATGGCACTAACCTCTAGCAGATTTTATAGCATCACCTTGCATTCTGGCTAGAGAAGGCATATTAGCTTCTTATCTTGCATCGTTTTTGAAGAACTGCCATACTGAAACCTGGCAGAGATGAATCAGGAGATGGTGAAGAACGCATCCTTATTTTTTCCAGAATAAGAATGTTGGGGTTTTTTTTGGGCTTGTTTTAATATATATTGTTCTCCTAAATGTATTTTTCCCATGAATGTATTAGATCAGTGGTTCTCAACCTTTTTAATGCCGCGACCCACAACCGGTCGTAAGTCGAGGACTACCCAACCGGTTGTAAGTCGAGGACTTCCCAACCGGTCGTAAGTCGAGGACTTCCCAACCGGTCGTAAGTCGAGGACTTTCCCTGCCTGGGAGTGCCCCGCATGTGTGGTGCCGCCCCCTGCACCGGCCAAGGCGTAGCTGGCAAGGGGCAGCGACGGCGCAGGGCAACCACCGGCTGGGCCACCAGCTGGCCCAGCCCAAGGGAGGTAAGGCACCCGCCGGGCCCCACGCATGCCAGCAACCCTCCCTGCGCCCGCCGGCCTCCCACCTCCCACCCCTGGCCCTCTTTTACTTACATTTTTAGTAGTTGCTCAGCAAGGAGGGGTGGAAACTTCTAGACAGCTCACCTTCGCTGCAGACAACTTGCAGCACCGTTTGCAGACTGGGACTTTTGGTGGGCTCAGCAGGGCAGAGACAGCCTGGACAATTCCTATTGGCTTTTGAAAGCCAATAGAATTAGACTCTATTCAAGAGAGTCTATTCTATTGGCTTTCAAAAGCCAATAGAATAAGAGGGAGTAGCACAGCTAAGGAAAAGGGGGAAAAATGGCGGACTGCGTTGTTTGGCGACCCCCGTGAAATGGTTGTTCGACCCCAAATGGAGAACCGCTGTATTAGATGATGGTGGTGGTGAGGAAGAGGAGGAGGAGGAAGAAGAAGAAAAATGGATATTTAACAAGGTCACAAGCTTTACAATGTCATCCTGTTGCACAGCCCAATTGTCTCTTCTCAGTCTACAACCAAAGCCCTACATTTTCAAACATGCATTAAAAAAAAAAATCCATGGTGGCCATAATCACATGATTGAAGCCTTGCCTTTTTAGTAGACATTCTTCAGCACATACCAGAAGAAAATGAGAGGAGCTTGTCTTCCCAGGTGTGGCAGATGTTGTCGTTCCTGCCTTCAGGATACATGTTCCTGTCCTCCTGTCACAGAAATGGAGTGCACGTGGTATTGGCATGTGATATTAAATACCAGTATTCCTGTTTAATACCAAATTCAGTAGCCAGGTATTAGCAGAATCAATATTATTAAGTTCAATATCAAAACAACATGTTTAGTATGACAAGGAACGTCAGCTTATAAAGGAAACAAAAACTTGACTATTTGCCAGTCTACACGAAGCAATATTTTTAATCCTAAATTCAGTGGGAGGGCCGTGCATACGTTAAACTCTTTCCGTTTAAATCAGTGTTGTTGTGTAAACATGCTTAACCTCAGCTGGACTGTTTCCAAAATGGTGTTATTTTAAAATAATTGCACTGAGAAAAATTACAGTGTAATGATGTAACCAGAACTCAGGCATGAATAAAAACAACTCAGTTTTAGGGCAGTCCAAAGAAATAGGGGGCTTTAAGTGCACAGCCTTATTACCATAAGGGAAAAGAATCCAGCCAAAGTGAAGATAATCTTGATCATTTTTTAATTGTGTCTATCAAAAGCTCAGTCCTGGAGTGCCTTGAATAGAAGAAACAAGACAGACAGCCGATGGGTCTAGGAACCATCATAATCAGAGGCAATGATCTCAAGGGCAACGGCTAGAAGTGCTTTTGGTAGGATTTACGGACCAAAAATATTTGTGACTTCTTTTTTTTTACTGCCACATCTGGCTGTCAGTATAAATCAGGCATCCTGAAATGTAAAGAAGTTAAGCAAAAGGAAGTAACAGAAGCAAAAGAATGCCAGTCAATCCTCCAGTTATTCAAAACAAACCATGGGGGTTTTCCCCCCTTTTTCTTCCATTTACTGTCTGATTCAAGAATACAATAAAGGAAGGAAGAAACAAAAAACAGGATGAAAAGTGTTTCAACAGAGGAAATACGTTAAGGAAGTGTGGGCTTGGTGCTGAAGAACTTCAGAGCTGCCTGTGTGGGCTTGCCCCACCTCCTTATCCTTGCCCTTCCAACAGAGGAGAGATTATAATCCCTATCCACAAAGACTTTCATCAGAACATTATTTCAATATCCCCACACAAATTGGGGAAATAAAGAGGGGGAGAAAAGGCTACAAACCTCCAGTCTTTACATCAATGCCCATTCCCAAGCTGGCTCAGGAATTCTGGGAGTTGAAGTCCACGAGTCATAAAAGAGCCAAGGTTGCCTACCCCTGCCCGTTCCTAAGGCATGGACTTGGCTGAGATGTCTGTAGCTTCAAAATAATTTAAAGCCCTATTCACCCTTGGGTCTTAGAGAGGTGAAGAATGAGCAATCTTGAGATCCTTTATAACAGCGGTTCTCAACCTGTGGGTCGCGACCCCATTTGGGGTCGAACGACCATTTCACCGGGGTTGCCAAACAACGCAGTCTGCCATTTTTTCTCCCCTTTTCCTTAGCTGTGCTACTCCCTCTTATTCTATTGGCTTTTGAAAGCCAATAGAATAGACTCTCTTGAATAGAGTCTAATTCTATTGGCTTTCAAAAGCCAATAGGAATTGTCCAGGCTGTCTCTGCCCTGCAGAGCCCGCCAAAGGTCCCAGTCTGCAAACGGTGCTGCAAGTTGTCTGCAGCGAAGGCGAGCTCTCCAGAAGTTTCCACCCCTCCCTGCTGAGCAATTACTAAAACTGTAAGTAAAAGAGGGCCAGGGGTGGAAGGTGGGAGGTCAGCAGGCGCAGCAAAGGTTTTTGGTGCGCTTGGGGCCCGCCGGGTTTTTTTACCTCCCTTGGGCTGGGCCAGCTGGTGGCCCAGCCCATGGTCGCCCTGTGCCGTTGCTGCCGCAGCCGCCCAGGAGCGCCTGGGCCTGCCAGCCGCCGCCCCGAACGGGCGGCAGCGAAGGTAAAGCTAGCGGGGCAGCGGCAGGTGCAGGGAAAGTTTTTGGCGTGCGTGGGGCCCGACGGGTGTCTTACCTCCCTTAGGCTGGGCCAGCTGGGCTGATGGAAATATATATAAAATAGGACATGAACATGTATTAAGTGCATACTTGTAAACACAAGAATGAAATGTATTTGCTGCTGATATAATTCTTTGGTTTTTCTCCAGTCTCTCTTACTTTGGAGTAACATGTATTATGGGAATGCCTGTCTTATTGGAAAATGTCCAGGAATGAAAGTGGTTGCATTATAAGCAGATTTAGTAAGTCTCCCCCGTTTGGATCCTGTTGCTGGAGAAACGAGGGGGAGGGACATTGCTGTCAGGTGAAAAAAAGTTACCCTATAATTACAAATATCTGCCCATCTTCTCCTAAACCAGGGGTAGGGAACAATGGCCCCTTTATGACTTGTGGACTTCAACTCCCAGAATTCCTGAGCCAGTACTGTTCAGGAATTCTGGGAGTTGAAGTCCAGAAGTCATTAAAGGACCATTGTTCCCCAGCCCTAGTCCTAAACAAAAGGACTCAGTTCTCAGACTATCATGGATGGAGGAATGGTGAAATCTCTGCCATCACATGCTTGATGTTTGCGCTGTCCAGCCACAGCAGGAAACTGCACAGGGCTCACAGACAGAGCACATAAAACAAACTTAAATAAAATTCACTGGTTCCAACATCTGTATTTTTAGGGAAGTTGGACAAGGATCTAAGGCTTGGTAGCTCGGGCATATCTCCAGCGAGAATTTTCTGTGACTGTGACCTAAGTTGGAGGGAAAACAGAACAAAGCACGGGCCATACAGCTGGAGAATCTGCCTTCAAGCTATCTAAAGGTGTCTGGTTACGCCTCAGTTATTTATTTTTATTAAAAATAGTTATTGATAAGTGAAATAAATTGCTCTCAGGAGCATGAAGCTGTTTGATTAATGCAAACTTTTTCCTGCTTATCTTGTTAGCAACACAAACCATCCTCATCAGGACAAAACTGTCTTCTCGTGCCAATTCAGTGAGGGGAATTTTCCACCTTATTGCTTACTGGCAATACAGAAACTTGGGATAGCTTTTTAAAGAGCTTTGTAACCAGAATTATCCTGTCCAAGTGGCATTAGCAGTATGTTAATATTCACTTATATTGTTGCCCTTATTCAGCAAAGCTCCTTGAATCAACAAGAGACCAAGATATCAGTGACCTAGTAGACCTGGGAGAGTGAAATAACATGGACAGTTAATATACAACCTTCCCCATTTTGGAGAAGCATTCTCTTTTATTTTACTTTGGGAATTTTTTCTCTTTTTCTAATGTTGGGGTTATTTTAAGGTGGCGTCAAGTCCTCTCATTTTGACCTTCCAAGCAAGGAGGACAGGGATGTGAAACTTTGCACCTCCTGAGGTATACATTCACACTTACAGTATGTATTTTCTGAAGATTTATAGTCATTAATGGGGGCTGATATCATCAATCAGGGCAATTTATTCCTTACCTTGTTTTCCCAAGGAAGGGGTTTATATTGTTTATGGAGTGCTTTGCTGGCAGAAGTTAGTGTGGACGAGAGGGAAAAGTCAAGCGATGTCTCGTGTTGTTTGTGGTTAATACAGTGAGAATACGCTTAAGCAATTTTCTTATGATGCAAAACATTTTTCCCATCTAGAAAATTATTAGCAAGGATGACATAGTGGTGGTGGGACAGGATACCTTTAGCTTAAAAATGGCAGAAGCTATGATTAGTTGTGTTGGGCTCTTGTATACAAAGCTTCAGACTTCTATAAATGTAGGCATTAACCCGAAGGAAAGGTCTTCATCCATATATAGATTACAGGTGGGAAATTGCATCTTGGAAAAACATTGTCCTGTTGATGGGTGATAACTTTTGCACATAAAAGAGAATTTGATCACAGAGAAATAATGGTGGGATGTCTGTTCTTCCTTATCCATGCAGCTATTTCCTATACAAATTTGGAGGCTCCTGTGGTAGATTGCAGGGGAAAGATCTCAAGTTGCAAAAATGGCTTTCCTTCAACCAACTGACAAGTATTTCAAAATAGAACTGCCTGCCTGCCTGTTTAATCATCCTCATTTTCAACATATAATCGCAGTAATTTAATTTTGATTGGAATCAAAGATCTTCCAGTATTGCACAGATGCATGATTTGGGAACAGGGAGTGAAAGGCTAATAACATCTTGGGCCACTCATTTGCATACTGTCTACTTCCTAGTAAGGTATATTCAAGACTGCAACTTAAGTAAAAAGGGTCTTATCAGAAGGGGTCCCTGATAGAAAGAAACCAAGGACGCTCATCTAGCTGCTTGTCTCCCCTGGTCAATTCAGAAATCTCATTTGGCAAAGTTTTCTGAATGCCCCAACAGATGTGGGTGGTCAAAGGGATATTTTTTGCTTGTGCAAGCAGAGTACAGTTTGTAAGATGGTTAGGTTCGAGTGTGAGATAGTGCAAAAGAATGCAGGAGAGATCCTAATCTTTTCAGAGCTTCCAGAGAGATTTGTAAAAAGGGACATTTACTGCTGTTTTTATAGGATTTGAAACATCCCAGCAAATTCAGAAAGCTATAAAAATGTCACCGGCCACTCTCCTGATAACTTACTAGTCTAGGCAAAGCGACCCAGTCACTGATAAATTTAGATATGCCACAATCCCTCTCTGATTGGCGATGTGTGCCAGGGAACATTAGGACTCCAGTAGCAGGAAATTAGGAGATGTGAACAAAAAGAAAGGATGAGTAAGATCAGAAATGGAAAAACAGAGATGGACCTACTGAGAATTAAATCAATAATGCTGGACATGCAAAGTGATGTCATTTTTCATGTGTTTCTCTTGTGTTCCTTGCCATGTGTTAGCTGCACTAGTGTATATACGTAGTAGCATATTACAAAGACTAGATAAACAACTTTTCTCTTTAAGTGGAAAGACCCGTGTATTATATGTGAAATAGCTATCTTTTGATGACACGGGCCTAGACTTCACTTTAGCCCTAAAGATGAAATCTGGGATATCTTACAGCTCAGCACACGTCTGGAGAGACAGTTCCTCTCCTTGCTTGGTCCACTTGGTCTAGTTCTCCACAGACTTGGCAGGAGAGGACCTTGGCCTCCAGTGAGGAAACTTTGCTCATTGTCTTCTAAGCCCAAGAATGTGGATGTGGCTGAGTGCTGAGACACTCACAGAGAGGAGAGTGACTTTTCATAGCCTGAGGCATGGAAGAGAGTTATCTGGCAGTTGGCGCACCCAGCTATCCTGTTTCTTGTCCTACCTGAATAGTCAAACTAAATGAAAAGAGGCAAAAATAAAGGACAGCCTTTCTGCATTGAGAGATGGAAATAATGGGTGCAATACAACTCAGGAGGAGCCATTTATTTTCCATTTCATAGAAGGTTAGAGTAGTGCCATACACTGGGGCAGCACCCATCCTAACACGGAGAGTGGGGTTTCAAAGTGACAGTGAAGGTTCTGGGACAGGATGCAAAACCCGTTCCCAACTTTATGGCCGTGTAAGATTCTCCAATGAACTTATTTAACATTACAGTCAGAGGGAAGGTTCAAGATGCATTCAGCCAAACAAGCATTCAAAACTCCTGCAAAGCACATAATTGACTACACAGATATTAACCCTGCTGGGTTATTGGGGAAAATGACCTTCACCCAGCCTCTGCCTTAACAAAATTTTGAACTTTGCATAAGCAAGCAAACATTACAACAAGATAATGTTTGCAAGGAAGAAGCAGTAGAAAAAAAATGGAGACCTCAGTGTCCATATGGGGTAAAACCTTTACATGGAAGCATTTTCAGTGGTGCATTTTGTGGGGTTGCATTCATTTTAACAATATTAATTTTTACAGCCTGGAATCTGTAAGGCATGTACACTGAAACTAGCCGACTCAACTTCAGGGCATAGGACCATATTGTTTGAGAACTCATTGCTTCATCATTTAAAAAGACTAGGGAGGTTTACTTTCTCTGTTAATTTCTAGAAGTTGTACCTGGACATTCATCTTTTATTTACAGCTGACTATATTTTTACAAGCGAAGATAATATGGAATCTGAGTTTGTGAAGTAATCCTTGCCATCAGTTTCAAACTGTAGAGCAATAAAAATATTTTATTAAAAAATATTTTCTTGACATGTGTTAATCCGCTGACCACTATTGAAAGGAAGTTAAGTGAACCCTTCTGGGGTTTGAAAACTGTCCTATCTCAGAACACGATCCACCCATAAATCTTTCAAAGCTGGACAGTTCTCAAGGTTACAGGACTTCACATTATGCAACATGGTATGAGAACAGAGTGTTAACCTTTCCCCTCCTTCAGGTCCAACTAAAAGAGACCCATTAAAATGTCTCATTGGAGCTGCTGCTACCAAGCATTGTGCCATCAACTCTGTCAATGAACCACTTACCAGCAGTTCCCTTGTTCCTACTCTACAGAACCTGTTCTGAAGCAGACATTTGCAAAAATACTTGCAAGAAGAAGAAGACGACAAAAATCCAGATCTGTGTGCTGAATTTGATTTTACACTGAGGAGAGTATCAGTTTCACAAGCTGGGCTATTTTTTTGTTGTTATTGAAGGCAAAGAACATCCTAAATTAAAGGGAGAGCTGAAAGCCTTGAACACAATATCCCTGACATGTGGGAATCTTTGAAAATCAAGCCATGACTGCATATTGGAAAAACTGCTAAATGATGCAGACTTTCAAGGGGCAAATCCCCCCTTCTACTGCCCCAGATCCAGATTTTTCAGTATTCACGTCCAGATGTTTGCTGTATAGATGAAATATGGTTCAAGCTGCCATTTAGGCTTTGATTTTTTTTTCTTTTGGGAAAAAAACTTCTTTGCTTAGATTAGAATTTAATTATCATTGCTGCTGGACTTGCAACAGCACAATATATATAGTAGGAGGATTCTTATCTCAATTTATAATATAGCTTGTAATCACATTTCTTTATACAGAGAAACTGCACAGTATAAAGTATTAAAGAATTCTCCAAACTGAGCAAGAATAACCTAACCAAAATGCAATCACCCATATGTCAAAAATAAAAATAGTGTCATTTGTAAGTAGAGAGGTTTTCAACAATGCGAGCACAAGTGAGCAATCAAAACCCACTTCTTTTTAGCATGCATTGCAGACACATAAAAAAAGAAAGCCCATAGCTTTGATCAGCCAATTATGCCCACCATTTTGAAGTCAACAACCACGTTTATAAATTATGTTTATAAGTATAGGATATAAAACAAAGAAGGCAGAACTGTAGAGTTTAAACAGTTATGATGTTCCAGGTAAGCTTATTATTTATGAACACTCAACACAGAGTTTTCAGATTGAATGAATGCATAATTTCAATATGATTCAATTGGTTTGGCAAAAGGATTAGAATAATTGATCTTCTTGAGCCTTTTGGTGATTCCATTTTTATTTAAAATATAATCTTTCCATGCAATTTTTACAGTATACTGTATACAATTTGGGATCTAAAGGCTAGCTACTGTATAAAATATTTCATCAAGCTTTTTCTCATTTTGTCCATAATCAGAATTTTACAGGCACTTGCTATAGTTTCAGTCTCTTGATATACTTTTTTGAATATCTGTGATTATTGTTAGGATATTCTTTTACTCATCCATAGAGAGGAACGTTATGGATTATTTGTAATTTTGGTCCAGAACACATATAGTTTTAGCTATAAAACTCTTTTTCTGTGAAAATCAAAACAAGACTATATTGAAGAATTAAGAAAGCATTAAAGATGGAATAAGGAGGATTTGTGTATAAAATGGTTTGATTTTTTTCTGAGGAGCTGTCAGGTGCCTATTATTTAATGACATATACTTTTTATTTCATTAGAATTTTATTCTCCTAAAAAGAGAAACAGCTTCCTTTCTTAAACTACTTGAATTACTCACTTTGGAACTGAGTAATATTACATGGTATTTCTTTAGGGACCCTTTGTTCCAGAAGGAAAGAAGCAATTATCTCCCCGTTTCCTGCTTTTCATTAATATCATCAGTAAAAGAATTACTGGCCTTGGCCCATAATTATCTTTACAAGTTAATGATAAAATCTGGAGATGAGAAAAGCCACCAGTCACATTCTTGCTTTTGTCAAACAGTGTGTGCTGTGTTTAACTTATCTGTTCTCAAAAGACAGTGCAAGAAATAAAACTGAATTTTGGAGATCATTCTTTCTTGCTGCACATCCAGAGTGCCTCTACGGTGACTTGTGATGTCCCTTTAGTTGTGATTTAGGGCAAGGAATGGGAAAATAATGTGCCATAGATGGATCCAATCTAACCATTTTGATCTATCTCCTTTCTACATGTGCAAAGTTACACTCACTGAAATGAACTCTGGCTGATCTTCTTTTGGATAAATACCTTTTTAGACTGTGAGGCCTTTGGGAGACAAGAATATTTTTGTTTGGTAGAGAAACACTGAATTACTTCAGTATTTCATTTTAGCTTAGTAAAGCTTGAACAATGAGGTGAAACCATCAAGGGCTTTAATAAAATCCACTAGCCCTTATCATAGAAAAAATGTGTTCCCTGGTAACTGGCTAATGAAAACGCAATGCCTCCACTGATTTCTGTATCTTAAAAACTGGTCAGGGCACATGTTTGCATGCAAAAGGTCACAGGCACGAAGTCTGGTATCTCCCATTAAAAATAAAATCAGATATGACAGCCACCTGTGGCACTGAAACCAAAGCAAGTTCCTGTTAAATCCCAGTTAAGGACATAACTGGAAAAACGTATGCCAAAATGTTTGGTATCTAACCAGTGGTGGGATTCAGCCAGTTCGCACCACTTCGGCAGAACAGGTAGCTAATTTTTTGTTCCCAGGCCCAGAATTGGCTTCCGGAAGCAGCATCCACACAGAGAACTGGTTGTTCACATATTTTAATCCCACCACTATGTCTAACCAGCCATAAAAATGTCCTTAAGTTTTGTTTCACAGGGCTATAAAACTGGCCTGAAAAATGCCTCTGGTTACTCAAGGGCCACACTCCAACCTTTCTTACCATCCAGGTAGCTTCAATGCCTGATGACCGTATAAACAAATCTGATCTGTCTCCAAGAACATCCCATTGTGTCTCCAAAGACATTCCAGTCAACATCTACTCCATTTGCTGTTTACCCTGTCTACTTTCCCCAAGCTTCCTAAGTACAGTAGCAATAGCATTTAGGCTTATGTACCACCACGTAGCACTTTACAGCAGTCTCTGGGTGGTTTGCAACATCTGCATATTGCTCCCAACAATTTAGGTCCTAATTTTACCGACCTCGGAAAGATGGAAGACTGAATCCCATCAGAAACAAACTTGATCCTGGTATTTAACACCAGACAATGTTAAAGAATGTATAAATTAAATTAAATTAAATAAATAAATAAATAAATAAAGGTATTTCAGAATGTATAAAGGTATTTCAGATGAATGTTGGAAATGTAAATGTAAAGAAGGGAACTTTTATCATTTATGGTGGACATATGTTAAAGTAAAGAAATATTGGAGTAAGATTCATATTTTAATACTGAAAATTCTTAAAATACAGAAAAATAAAACCAGAAACTTTTCTTTTGAGTTTAATGGGAAAAGACTTGAGGGGGGGAGGGAATTTGGAACTTTGATGTTATATATATTGATGGCAGCAAGACTACTTTATGCACAAAAATGGAAGGACATTTCGATCCCCACAATGGATGAATGGTGCAAAAGTTGATGGAGTTAGCAGAGATGGCTAAATTGACTGCTTTGATCAAAGAAAAAAACACAAGTACTTTTGTTTCTACTTGGAAACCACTTCTGGACTTTGTGCTTGAGGTGGAAAAAAATGAAACTTTGATTTTGGCTTTTACTGATTAGAGAGATTTGTTGCTATAGAAATGGCTACTTTATACTATTATGTTAAAATAAAAAGTTGAGGTTTGATCTTACTGTTTTATTCTACTGCACCAGAAGGAGCTGGAACTCAACACCTTTTTTTCCCCCTTCTTTTCTGCACTTTTCCTTTCCCCTTTCCCTTCCTTATCTTTTCCTACTATGTGCTTTTGCATTTTTGCATTTTATATTATAAATTGATAAAACTGCAAAATCAGGAAAAAGTTATAATAAAGATGAATTAAAGTCAGGATCCAACTCGAGGCTGTGGACAGAGTTTGCTTGCAATGCTGCATTCTAATCATTGCGCCACCAGGACTGCACTTTTCTTAGTTACAGGCCATTGCCATCACATGACAAAAGCATGCAATGTTTTCTTAGCACTGCTAAAAAATATTACCTGAACATTCAATCTCAATAAGTTATGGCTGCTCCCCTTATGAAAAAGCAAATTGGTCTATGATATTTTCTTTGCCTGTTGTGCTGTATCAGAATAGAATAGAGTAGAGTAGAGTAGAGTAGAGTAGAGTAGAGTAGAGTAGAGTAGAGTAGAGTAGAGTAGAGTAGAGTGGAGTGGAGTGGAGTGGAGTGGAGTGGAGTGGAGTGGAGTGGAGTGGAGTGGAGTGGATGGAATGTAATGTAATGTAATGTAATGTAATGTAATGTAATGTAATGGAATGGAATGGAATGGAATGGAATGGAATGGAATGGAATAGAATAGAATAGAATAGAATAGAATAGAATAGAATAGAATAGAATAGAATAGAATAGAATAGAATAGAATAGAATAGTTCTTTATTGGCCAAATGTGATTGGACACACAAGGAATTTGTCTCTGGTGCAGAAACTCTCAGTGTACATACAAGAACACAGTGATAAATCATAAAACATAAGATACAATAATAAATCATAAGATATAATCAACAAAGTGATAATCACCAGTAGTAGTAGGTGATAGGAAAGATGAGAAGGATAATAGTAATACAGTCCTTCTACATGGTTAGATATCCTTAGGCATAAGACAGTGCTGTGGGAATTATGTGTTTAGCAGAGTGATAGCACGGGGAAAAAAACTGTCTTTCTTTCTAGTTGTTTTCACATGTAATGCCCTACAGCATTTTTTCTGAAATGATGTTATTGAAGTCTACAATAAAGGACCTTTACATAGGTTCTTGGGTATTCAAGGTGTAAGATATAGTGCAGTGCCTTATTAACAGCATCATCTGCTGATCTGTTTGCACAGGAGGCAAATTGCAAGGGGTCTAACAGCGGATCCATGATGATTTTCAGGTGGAGCCAGCACTAACCTTTTGAAGGTTTTCATACCTTTGGGTGTCAGAGCAACCAGTCTGTAGTCATTCAGCTCCTTGATGGAGGGTTTCTTGGGCACTGGGATGATAGCAGAGTGTTTGAAGCAAGAAAGGACATAACAAATCTCCAGTGATTTAGTAAAGATGCAGGTGAAGATGGTCAGCACAAACATTCAAGCTTGGTGCCTTTCCAGTCTTTTGCCTGTGAAATAGATCTTTATGTAACAGAAGGGAAGGTACAATTGTTCCATTTAAGAATTCAGTGAACCATATGGTACTTGAGTTTCACCTGTTGTTCTTAAATATGAAGGCACTGTTCCCTCCAGTGCATTCCTGGAAAGTCCAGCTCCAAGTCTTAGGTCAATGTTTTCATGCCAGCAATACTCCCTGCTTACTGAGTGGAACCATAATATGATTATTGTAACACATTTCTTAACAGGAAAAATGAGGTTTTGGGAGAAGACAATCTTTAAGAGGTATTTATTGCTAGAGGCCACTGAGTCTTTACAGGTTAGGTAACCCTCATTGTACTGTTGATTTTTTTTTTTTAAAGAAAAAAAAAAGCATAACGGTAAGTTACAATAACATTGCTAGAAGCAAGATAGAGAGCTATTGTGCTAGAACAGATGTTATTTCATTGCATATTTTAGATGTATTTTTTTTTAAAAAAAAGCTTTGAATAAAGAGTATTGCATCAACATGTCTGCAGGACAAGGCTGCACCCTTCTGAATTGCTTTTTAATGAGAAACGTTATTGAATTTGCAACATGGATCCTTCTAATCAAGCTGCCAAAAGTTAAAATCAAAGCACTGTCATTTCAGGGAGAAGTGTATATTATTGCTTCATATACATTGAAGACAGCTAGTGATTAAATAAAAACATTTTTTTCCTTTTTTTTTCAGCTGACTGAAACCCTGGAATGTAGCTGGAGAATAACACTTCCAGGATAGGAGGTTGTCATGAAATGATGTGGTTATACCTTTAGACAACAGAAAGAGGAAGGTGTGTGAAGACACTACAGATGAAGTCTTGAAACAATAAACCTAAATGTTTAAGCAACCTGTCCAAGTCTAAGGTTCAAATGCATTCATGAATTGAGTTTTGATTTGGTGTTTATCAGGAGACACACACACACAAAAGGGCTGATTTTCCAAAAGAGAACCAAATGCTAACTTAGTTTCTTGCAAAATCAAAGAGGTATTTGTAGAGAAAAGGGTATGTTTTGATCTTCAATCATACCCTTTTCTGCCAGAGATACAGGCAGCTTCATACACATGAAGCCCATTAGGCTATCTGTGCAGCCAGAGGCTTTTCTTTCTTTCTTTCTTTCTTTCTTTTTTTTAAGGATTGTTTTAATTTTCAAAAATATAAATAGAAGACTAGAAATCTGGAGAGGAAAGCAGTAATCTCTTTCATCATCTTTATTTCCAAGAACTCTTCTGGCCAGCGGTCATAGGAAACGAGCGATATATGCAACACCGCAGTGTCAAGAGGGAGATTCCACCCCTTTCGTATGTATGTCATGAGATCACACAGACATATCTAAGGGGAGAAATTTGCATCACTGTTGCTTTTTAAAAGTTTGACAAAAGCATCAGCTCCTTGCAGATGCCACAACTTCTGATCCTATAGGCATTCGTGTAAAGTAAAAATAGTGTTGAGTTGCAGCAACGTCCAGGGGGAAAAAAAGTCAAAGATAAACTGGGGTGACAGAAAGTATCCTGTGGACCCAAAGTCCTTTTAGGGAGCTTTTTTTTCTCTCTTTGGCCTTCTGGGAAATGGGCATCTTGTGATTGACCATGCATATCCAGGTGGCCAATATGAGAACAGATAAGCCTCTCCATGGCAACCACATGGTGAAAGCATTTGTGACACGGTCTCAAAATAGCACACATTCCAAGCACTAGAAAAAAATTAATGCACATCTTAATGCTTCAGCGCAATCAATATTTTAATGCTCCTGCCACTGATACAGCTATAATTATTAGGTAATATGCATTAATAATATACCTGAATGAATGGGATGAAACAAGGCTCCCAAGCTTCAATAAAGTGGCCTTTTCAGACCATGCTAAAGTCAGAAAGACCAGGTCGATAGCCTTTCCACCAGTTGTAGAATCAAATGTATGTCCATCTTTGCCATGGTGCACAGAAATGCTGCAGGAAAGGCAAGAGGAACAATTCATGGATCTCCAGTTCATAAAACTCGAATTGTCACACTCACAAAAGAAGGAGTTTTTGAACAAATGCAAATATGATAATAGAGAACAAGCTGTTAATCTGTTTCTCCATCGTGCAAAGGAGAAAACCAATGCAGGAAACAATATGCACTAGTTTTAAACCATGTAACGATATTCCAGTGGTGGTCTTCTACTTAGGAAAGTAAAAAAAAAAAATACCTTAAAAACCCAAAATGCTATGCATAATTGTGAGAACAGATTTATAAGAGTCACCAAAATGAACCCCTTGATAATGTAGGTAATAGCACTGACAGCGGGTCTTGGTGTCCATCTTGCTCTGATTAAAACAACAATAACAGCACAAAGCCCCAACCTGTTTGTGAAACAGATCTGAAAAAGAGTATTTTGAAAGATGTGTTCTTCAACACGTAGATTACATAGATTTTTGGGGGGGGGGGGAATTGCAGCACTTGTCACTAAATTGCCCTGTTTCTTTTAAGAAAGCCTTTTGCGAGGCATTGAAGACCTGGCTGTTTTCCCAGGCATTTGGGTCAAGGGTAGATTTGCTCCACTATGATCGATGGTGTTGGTGAATAGGATCAATGGTTTCTTTGGTCATCAGGGATGGTTTGATAGGTTGATTGGTTTGAGCAGATTCAAATATGCAGACAACCAGTTCTCGGTGTGGATGCCACTTCCGGAAGTCCATTCTGGGCCTGGGCAACAAAAAATTAGCTACCGGTTCTGCCGAAGTGGTGCGAACTGGCTGAATCCCACCACTGGGTTTGAGTCTTATAAGCCAGGGCTTTTCAACCAGTCTTATAAGCCAGGGCTTTTCAACCAATGTACCACGTATGGTGCATTGGCAGGTGGTATGCGACCATCCTAGAAAAGTGGTAGCGGGGGAGGGGAATGAGCTGAACTGGTGGCAGCACTCCACAAGCCTGAGCGAGAGATGGCTGGAGTTGCAGGGCTGTCAGGGCTCAGCAGAAGTGCCAGGATCAGGTCCGCTTTCCAGCTGATTGGCGCTTTGGGGCTGTCAGGGCTCAGTGGAAGGGCCAGGATCAGCATCAGGCTCCAGCTTGGGCGGCGTTTTTTTCAGTGCCATTGTAACTTCAAACAGTCACTAAGCGAACTGTTGTAAGTCGAGGACTATCTGTACTTCATCACTTTTTTCCTTTTTTTTTTTGGTCATCAAGTTTTTGACACCTTGCTAGGCGACTGGTGGTACTCGGATATTGCCATATCCTAAAAGTGGTACAATGGGTGAAAAGGTTGAAAAGCTCTGTTATAAGCTGTCCATGGTCCCTTGAGATGAATGGCAATGGAAATCATATGAATGAATAAATTCTCAAATAAGCATGCACGTGAAGCCTCTAAATATATTAAATACACAACTGTTTTAGACAGGACCCTCTCATAGTGGTTAGGAAGAGTTGTATACTCTATGCAAGGCTTCATGAAACTATTCAGCTGCGTTTACGACCGCTTCTCCTTCACTCGCTTTCAGACCATTCTGCACATGTAATTTATAGTTCTGTAAGCTTGTACACTGCATTCTGTAAAACATGCACAAATATGTGTGCATGCATGCATACGCAATGTGTTTATACAAAAGTAATATTGGACACAAAACTGCTTACAAGAGATGTGCATATTAAGCAAAACCACAACTTTGGCAAAATAAATAAATAAGAATCAAAATAAGTAAAATTTGCACAGCTATTTCTTATGTTGTTCTTTCTTATGACACAAACCAATATTGGAGCTGGAACAAAAAGAACATCATCTATCCCTCTTGAAACCTGCCAGCTTAAGCTGGCCTCATTATCTCTGAATTTTAGCTCCCATGCAGATTGGAGGAACAATGTATCACTTTTCATCTCAAAAGCTGGAAAAGAAGAAGCTGCCAGATGTAGCAGCCAATCAACAAGGTCAGCAGAAGTCTTTGTTGACCCAAAGAGGATTTTCCTATAAAGGACAAGCTCAGGTTTCTATTTAGTGGCTGTCAACCTCTTCCATTTTTTATCTCATGTTAGAGAGAGATAGCTATCTAGCTATAAACTTCCTTTAAGGTAAATCCAAGAGACAGAGATCTTGGGCAGACAATAGCAAGATTGTTTCCAGTTGTTGAAGAGACTAATCCTGAAATATTGTCAAGGGGATCAGCTATTCTTCAAATTGTCCCTACACAATTAGACATTGTCAGTCAGGCTGGCTCACAACATGGTATGCAGAGAAGTAAAAGGGAGGCTATCAGCCAAAGGGCTCTGTGATTTTTTAAAAATTTTTCTTTCACCTGATTAGCCAATTTGGGCAGCTGCAGTCAAGTAAAAATAGGCACAACTTGTTGTGGTGACTTTCTCTCCTCAGCCATCTCTCTGAGGGGAATCTCCTTCATGAATGGAAGCTAAAGGGTGCTTTCACATTACATGTGAATGGCCACCAGGGATTCAGTGCTATACATCATGCCTATAAAAAAGGGGGGGGGAACCGTCAGAGTTAAATCACTGCTTTGGCCATTACTGCAGCTGGTAATACAGCTGTGACATTGCAGAAACTCACTTTTATCTCCTGTCTCCTTACTGAGAGGAACAATTAAATAAAACAGAACCATATGCTATTATTAATGGGAAGGCACTCTTTGAAAATATTATTCTTTTTTTCTTCCCCAAAGGATGTCTCTATGTAGCAGTTCTAAGTTTTTCCAAGTCCAGAATTTGGTGATAAGACATGAGATAATGCAGGAAGAGATTCATAAAACATAAGCAGCTCTGGAAAGTTTAAGCTGAAACTCTCCTCAAAACTGTCCTTTTGAAGGGACAGGCTGAACATCTCCAAGCCTAGTGTCCCTCAGGTCCAGGACTGCCTTTTTAGCTCATGTTTCCAGAGAACATGATTCCAGCTTAGCCACACAAAAACAAACACACAAACCAGTGCTAGCAGCAAAACTCCTATTGATTTCAATACTGACAAGAATGTTCCAATCATCCTTAACATGCATTTAAATTTTTTACAACATAATGCTGAAATCTTCTTTTCAGTGACATGGGACTCACTGGAAGTGAGATGGAATAAATACTGCTCTCGCAGCATGAAACATACTTGGGTGGGAAGACATTTATATATTTTTTTCTCTGGCTGGAAGGTATGGAAATATTAGAAGGGCATTGCTGGCATGAGACATAATGCTGCCCCACCTCAAAAGATCTGATCCTGAGATTCAGAAGGCAGAGGTTTTGTGGAAAAGGAGATCTTTAAAAACAATCTGAATAGTTTGTTAATTAAATCTCCTTTCAGTGAATTATTGACCTTTTTCCAGTGTCTTTGTTTTTCAAATGAGACCTTTTATAAATGGAGAACGTTTTTCAGTGTAGGAATGCTATTATTTAATTTCCCATTTCTCTTTCTTTTCATGTAATGAAATCTAACGTTTGAAGTTTTGTTTTCCTAAAAAAAAAATAGCTTCTGATTTTTCCTTCCTAGAGGTCTTAAAGAGTTTAAGGGAAGGGTCAGAAACCAGGGAGACCCCCAGATCATGGAGCTGATTATCATACAATGAAAGACAAGGCAACTCACACTTATTACAGCCAAGAGAAGGTAGCCAATAGTTTCTCTTTTGATTTTTTTTTAAAAAAAACTTATTTTCCATCAAAAAATGCAAAAGTAGTTTTCAGCAAAATGCTAATATATGCATTACACACACACACACACATATATATCCCAAACATTCACAGTTTTCCTATGACAAAAAAATACAGCATAAACAAAATGGTACAACTCAGAAATATACTGAAAGGACTAGATCACCAGTTATGCGTTTAGTTCATTTCTTGGGTGGGTGGAGGGAGTGCTGGGGAAATGCTATTTGCCAAGAAAACCTATATGGCTCAGTTTGAGGCTGAGGCAGGGATTTGGCTCAGCCCTTCACCTCCAAACATTTGACTGTTTCCTCCACACCTTCGCACTGTTGCTGGTTAAAAGGCCTTTCTGAATTCTCACAGTTCTATAAAGCTTACATAACATTGGTGGTGAAGCAGCAAAACCCACACTTCCATATGACATTATTATTATTATTATTATTATTATTATTATTATTATTATTATTATTTATTAGATTTCTATGCCGCCCTATTCCAAGAACTCAGGGCGGCTCACAACATGAATACTAACATAAGGAAATCTAATATTAAAATACATTATAAAACCCATTAATTAAAAACAACCAATCATCCAGAAACAGACATACAAACATACATACACTGGCTGGGGCAAGGTGTTAACTGCCCCAGGCCTGCCGGCAAAGATGGGTCTTCAATAATTTGCGAAAGGCGGAGAGAACATAAGAACATAAGAACATAAGAAGAGCCATGCTGAATCAGGCCAAAGCCCATCGAGTCCAGCATTCTGTGTCACACAGTGGCCCACCAAATGTACATGGGGATCTTGAGCAGAAAGAGAAGGCAAAACCCTCCCTTTCCCTTGACCCCCAAACAAATGGTACTCAAGGGAATCCTGCCTGCCTCAACCAACATAGAGGCGGCACATGGACATCCGTTTTAATAACCACCGATACACTTTGCATCCATGAATCTATCTAGCCCTGCCTTGAAGCTGTCAAGGCTGACAGCTGTCACGACCCCTTCAGGAAGTGAATTCCATAAATGGGGGTGACATGGATCTCCGGGGGGAGTTGATTCCAGAGGGCTGGTTCCGCAACAGAGAAGGCTCTTCCCCTAGGCCCCGCCAGGCGACACTGTCTGGCTGACGGGACCTGGAGAAGGCCGACTCTGTGGGTCCTAACCGGTCGCTGGGTTTCATGGGGCAGCAGACGGTCCCGTAGGTAACCTGGTCCGATGCCACGTAGTGCTCTTAATACATGCATAAATGCAGTTCCTGCACTCTTTTCTACTTCAGTTCTTAATAAGCACATGCAGAGTCTGCTGAGAACCAATATTACCCGAAAGACTCCAAGGGTCCAAGCAGGAGTAAGTTTCATTGAAACAAAGGATTGTTTCAGATGGGATCTCCATTTCAACAGGATCTGCATTCCTGATAATCAGGACATCCAAGGTACAAAAGTGATGTGAGGCTGCTGGGGGGGGTGTTCTCTAAATGGAGGAGTGGCAACAATAATTGTCAGACCATCATCTTCAGCTATTTATTAATTTTTTATTTATTTTATTCGGTCTTGTATGCCGCTCCTCTCCGGAGACTATGTAAGATATATAGTCATGAAGTGTGTTTTTGCACATGTGTGTACATATGAATAACCCCCCACACACAGTCTCTCTCAAACACACACATATTTTACTACACTTACCACTGCACAGTTTAATGTGTCATAGAATATGCTTCGATGGCTCTGCATTTGCTCTGCTGCACAAAAGAATTGGTAATGTTGGACACTGAATATTCATAGGTCCAGATGTGTTGATCTCCTAATTTTCTTGCCTCCTTTTCAGTTGCTAGAGACTCAGATGAGTGTGACTTGGACAAAGAATGGGATTTTCCACATGACATTCCTTGGAAAATGCTTCCTCCAAAAGAAATATCAAGGGCACATAATATTTCTGTCACAAGACCTGCGCTTGCCACAACATCGCTTATTTTTAAATGAATTGAGAAACTACCTGAAAACATATCCCAAATGTTCCTGTTTGCCAATGTAAAGATTCAGAGACAATGGTATAGATTCTACAGCAGTAAATGAAGTGGGAAGGATCACCGCAGGCTTTTTGTTCTTGTCATCTTATAACGTAACGTGGCCCTTTCCCATGTGCTTTATATTATTTAAAGAAAAGCTGGATTCGTTTACATCAGTGAAGAAGATAAACATGGGCAAATGTAAGAAAAACAAGATTAGTGACTTCTTCTGAAAATCCAGACTTCTGTTATGAACAAAGCCCATGTCTCCCCCACTCCAACCAGGTCCATAAAGCAAGTTCTACAGAAAGTTTGCAAGTTGGGATTTCTTCCCCCCCTTTCCCTTCTATTCCAACCATCTGGAGGAGATTTTGAGGGTGAGTGAGCAGCTCCAGAGAAGCAGAAACTGGTTACATGAGGAAGACATTTTTCAATGGATCTGGCTGTCCATTGGATATAATCTTCTAAATCACCTTCACCAGATTTCTTCTTTATGACAGTACAGGTTATAATATTAATATAAAATAGTAAATCAGATGGCAGAAGACTATTTTTCTAAGTTCAGCAGCACCATTTAAGTTCTTTCAGGTCTATATGAGCAGGTCAGGGAGAAGAACAAACCAACCAACCAACCAGAATTTAGGATTAACCATCCACTTAATATTTGAGGAGTTATTTAGAAATACAATTCTTCTTCTCTGACTTCATTGTGCCTGAGCAGTTTACCAGAAATATAAAACATTATCTTTGGGCTTTTCTAGAGCTAAAAGAAGCTTTTCCCCACTTCTGAACTCAAATGAACCAAATCAACAATGAAGATACAGGAGTGGTCAAGTTCTGGGTTTATCCCATTCCACTTATCATCAAGGAAGAGGGTTTTGTTGTTGTTGTTGTTGTTGTTGTTGTTGTTGTTGTTGTTCTGAAGCCTTTTTAAATTAGTGCTACCAGAGCTAGACTGCAAAAATCTGGGTAAGTCTACACCAGCGAACCTTTTAGAGACCGAGTGCCCAAACTGCAACCCAAAACCCACTTATGCATTGTCGGGTGCCGGGTGGGTGTGGCCCACTGGGGTGTGTGGCCCATTGGGTGGGCATGGCTGCGGTGGTAATGCAGACTAGGTGGGACTAAAAAGTTCAATCAATCAATCAATTCCAACTTTGCAAGATCTTTTTTTTCCCATGAGAAGTTGAAATTGACTGATTGAACCTTTTTTTTTTTGCACACGGCGGCAGAGGCCTAAAGTGAAAAGGTTTTATAAAACTCAGCTGAAGGCCTAGGACTGGGGAGATGGCGCGTGTGTCCACAGAGAGGGCTCTGAGTGCCGCCTCTGGCACCCGTGCCATAGGTTCGCCACCACTGCTCTACACAGTATCAAAAAGACATACCAACTCTTTCCTGCCATCAGTTGCAGAGCATTGCAGTCCATAGATGATTGATAGATTATAAAGTTTCCATCTAGAGATACTTGTAAAACTCTCACTCTAGATTTTAGAAACCCAACTGAAGATACATGTGATGCAGAAACAGTGTACATTAGTTATACTGCTATTTTGACTATTGATTCGATTGAACAGGTAAGATAAAATACTAAACTATACTAATACTATACTGTACTGTGTGTTTCATTCCATTTTTCCTTACTGTAAATATTATATAAGCAGTTGAGTAATTATTTAGGGGACATTTTTTTTAAAAAAATTGTCCTTCATCCCCCATCAATAATCAATATGCCGTCCATTGGTAAAATGCCCATTGCTAAAAAGGAAAGGTTTGATATTGTAAACTATCTATCTATCTATCTATCTATCTATCTATCTATCTATCTATCTATCTATCTATCTATCTATCTATCTATCTATCTATCTAACTACCGTAACTATCTAGAAGCACAAAGCCAAAAACACCAGCCTGAAGATGACTAATGGGACTTTGTTGAAACGTCGCCAAGACACTTCCAATTTTACGTGGGAGAAAACCCAAATAACCAAAGACCTACATACAAACACCTGCGAAAACCTCAGAAAACATATCTATCTATCTATCTATCTATCTATCTATCTATCTATCTATCTATCTATCTATCTATCTATCTATCTATCTATCTATCTATCTATCTATCTATCTATCTATATCTATATATATATATCTATATATATCTATATATATATATATATATATATATATATATATATATATATATATAGATATATATATATATATATATATATATATAGAGAGAGAGAGAGAGAGAGAGAGAGAGACAGAGACAGAGAGAGACAGAGACAGAGACACACACAGAGAGAGAGACAGAAACAGAGACAGAGATAGACAGAGAGAGACAGACAGACAGACAGACAGACAGACAGACAGAGATAGCAATAGCAATAGCACTTAGGCTTATATACTGCTTCATAGTGCTTTACAGCCCTCTCTAAGCAGTTATTATAAAGTTAGTATATTGCCCCCAACATAGTTATATCAGACTCTAGTTGACTACCACTAAACAGTCACAGTAGTTAGCAGCACTGACTAACCTACCTGGTTTTGAAGTTAAGAAGGGTCAGAGCTAGTTAATACTTTGGATTTACTACGGAATCTAGGGAATACCAGGATTGTAGGCTAGACTGAAAAATAAAAAATATCCTGTAAGAAGGTATTGGTGAATGCTTCTATAAAAAAAATTTGATCCTGTACACCAAGAGCCAGGCTGGGTACAACTTTATTCAGGAGTTAGCCACTTTTAAAATCTTGTCAATGAAACTGCAGGAACTTGTCCAGGCAGTCACCAGGAGTCGACAATGACTCAAAGCTTGCACACATACACATGCACGCGCGCACACACACACACACACACACACACACACACTCCATACTCATTAATAAAACAGCAGTTTGTCCCCTTCCCCCAAACTGAACTTCAGTCTATTAACAGATGCTACTAAATCCAAATTCTTTTTCCACTTAAATGGGACTTAGTGGTGACCCAATCCATCTAGACATGGGGTAGGCAACCTCGGCTCTTTTATGACTCATGGACTACCCCTGATCTAGACTGTCAGGTGGGAAAGCTGACATTGTGGCTGCATGTGAAGCTACCTAAGAAAGTTCCAAGCTTGTCAGATTTAAATATATCCTTTAGAAAACTACATTTTAACCACTTGCTCTTCTGTCCAAGTAGTAGGAGAGATTTTGAATGCGTGAGCATATGCGAAAGTGCCCGTACTTGTGTCCTACAGCACAAGTTCTCTATCGCAAGCATACTTTCTTTTCTTTTTTTTAGTTTCTGTTCCCATGTCACTTTATAACCACAGGCCAATACAAACATCTGCTTACAAAGATGAACTATTCCATGGCTGTCTCCATTGCTATTCTACCATTTTATTTCAGTTGATAAATTTGTGCTTAGTGCTTAAGTTGTTCAGCATGGCTTACTAATTTGGTAATATTTATTTTGGCAAGGATTGCTGAGGGCAGCTGCTCTCAATGTACTGTGGGGTCCTTTGTTTTGTTTTGTTTGGGGGAGGAAAATTTCTTTCTCCCCACCCCTCACCTTCATAACAAGATCTGGGATATGAAAAAGCCACAGTGTCATGGACAGGACTGAGCTTCCTGTTTATGAGTCACCATATATATATATATATGAAAGGTGTTAGATGACATTTCTCAGCCGAAGGATTCTGCACAACTCGGTGTCACAAGTATAGCATCCTGCACATAAGACACACACACACACACACACACACACACACAGAGAGAGAGAGAGCCAACCAGGGTGGTCTGAGACTGACTCACTGACCTTGCACAATAGTGTGTGGGATTGCTTGAAAGAAACAGTAGTTAGAAGGCTACACCAGCTACTTTTAACCGCCTGTTTTATTGGGCAGTTTTATTGGCTGCATCCATAGTGTAACTAGGAGCAATTTATCATTTAATCATGGTGTTCAAAGAGGCATTGGTTTACATGTACATTAAACAGATGTGTGCACTGCTAGCTCCTAAGGTCTACGGGTTTTCCCTCCCTCTCATTCACTCAGTGAAGGTAGAATGGTTTCAGTCTTCAAGAAAGGCTTACCGCTCTAGGCACATCTGCAAAGGAGGTGCCTTAATCTCAATCTTCGGGACTCTTTTAGGGGTAAGGGGCAGATGTTATAAGAACCCTGCCCAACCGTGCAAGCAGAGATAGTCATTTTCTCATAAATGTTTCTTTGCAAAAGCAGTTACAGCAACAATACACTTCAAGGCTTCTTTTTTCCTGGAATCTATAAACAATGTTTTAAAAAAATAAGATTCTTACAAACAGATGAAATGAAATAAGGAAAAGGGATGGGGATAAGAACATAAGCAAATGTAAGGTTCTGTACATGTTATGCTTAATGTAAAACATACCTCTGCAAATACTTTTGTTTTCTTTTGTTTGAAAGAAAGAGAAGGAGAATTCCAGAAGTTTGAGAATGAAAGTGCATTCCTTTATTTTGTAGCTGTTAACTCTCTTTCGTCACCACCATCAATCCTAAGACTACATTAGCTTCTCTGTAGAAGTTCCTAAAACAAAGGAATCAAGATTTTGATGGGTGCTAGTAAAAGATGCTATTTTGTTTATTAATATTAGAAACTGCGTAATTTTGTTAGATGGGAGGAGAGAGAGAGAGAGAGAGAGAGAGAGAGAGAGAGAGAGAGAGAGAGAGAGAGAGAGAGAGAGAGAGAGAGAGAGAGAGAGAGAGAGAGAGAGAGAGAGAGATATTCTGGATGGGAAAGAGAAAGGGTTAAAGGTCTCCTTCCCTGCTCTGGCCTGGGTGAGCTTTTCTCTTTAGCCTGAGTAAAAGCAGAGTAAAACACAGGCTATGTGATGAGTATTCCATATAATGGATAATTGGATCCTTCCTCTGTGCTGGTGTCTGCATACAGGGACTTTAGCTGAATTAGGCAACATCCCTAGTGTTGCATCCCTTCCCAATATCCTTAATGTTTTCCCACAGCTGCCACTAATATTCCCATTTGCCCTCCATCTTCTTAATGTCTTCCCTGATTTTTCCAGTGTTCAAAAACTTCTATACATGTGCGGAAGTCGAAGGCTGAAGTTACATGTAGGCCCTTGACATCTTTCCATTTTAGTTTAATATTTGGCTTCAGAGGGGGTAAACTATAGGAGAGGAGAATCCAGTGCTTGTCAATCTATCTGAGCTGATACAGTCTAACCTCTTCCTCCTCTCTTTCTCTCTGTGACCCCATTAGGCAACTTCAAACAAGGATTTGTCTTCATCATAAATCATGGCGAGATTGTGGCAGTTCATGTGCAGTACTTTTCATGCCCTACAGAAGGTGTGTAGACTTCAATTCCCAGAATTCCTCAGCCAGCATGGCTGGCTGGAGAACTCTGGAAGTTGAAGGTCATACCCCTTAAAGTTGCCAGGTTGAGAAACACAGCTCTACAGCATAATTTGGGGGCACTTCTGTTTGAGGATTTCATGGAAGCTGTCTTGAGCATCTTGGATTCTATGGTATCATAGTATTCTGTAGTATCATCTGCATTCAAGAGCTCAGCCAATTTACTTCTGCACTTATTTTAAACAACGTAAAATTAAACACTGTTTTTAAATGTTGCAATTTTCTGGATACCCCATTTCCCCCTATGTGGTAACCTCTGCCTCACCTCACCCCCAGTTTGTGAACTACAGTTGCCCCAAGGGGACAGTGATTCAGTCCTATTGTAGCCTCACTTCCTGGGAACTGCTCAGAGTAGCCTCCTCTTTACCTACGAGGAGGCAATTACAGTACGTGCAAAGTAAAATTTACAAGCAATTGTTCTTATTTCCTTTTTGCTGGAGTGGGGATATGAGAGTGCAGGCCTGCTGAAATGTCATCTTCAAGCCAACTTCAAGGGTTGTTCTTTTCCTCCTTGAGCTGAATGCAAACTATTAGCACAAGCCTTGCCTGTGCCAAAATACCTGGGCTGCCGACTTTTGCTTCCATCAAGAGAAAACATCTCAGACTTCTACATTTGAAGTTGCAGCAAATGAATTATGTCAGGATTTCAATTGATTTCACATTCTGGAAATCCACGCTAGTGTGGCAGCCTCACCTAATGAAGAATGAACAATTATTGGGACCAGAAGAACCATGTACTCATAACCCTAGGCCCGTGGTGGCGAACCTATGGCACGCATGCCACAGGCGGCACGCGGAGCTGTCTCTGGTCGCACGCGAGCCATTGCTGGGCCGAGCTGCTCCCTCCTCCTCTCCGCACATGCGCAGTCTGGGAATAGGCGAGAGGCTATAAAAGGAGCAACTTTCTGCAGAAGCAGCATTTGCTGCAGACAGCTTGAGAGCGAGCACGAGTCGGAGTGGACAGCGAGCGAGTGAGCGAGCACGAGCTGACAGCTTGGTGGCCACGCCCACCCAGTACCCGGCGATGCATAAGTGGGTTTTGGGTTGCAGTTTGGGCACTTGGTCTCTAAAAGATTCGCCACCACTGCCCTAGGCAATGCTGCTCCTCTCCAAGAAACACAACTCAATCCAGACCCTCTCATCACACCACTCTTTTCTGATTACAACAATGTAGGAGGGCAAAGCAATTTTTGAGGAAGCTCATGTTACTTTGTCTGTTCTAAGGGAGGGGAAAAAGCTAATCCAATCTGTAGAAAAGCAATGAAAGACAAAACCTTTAGGATTCACTAAAATAATTTACATGCTCCATAATGCTACATTTTTTTCTTTAAAGTATTTTTATTTTCGATTCTTCTTTTCGCCTGCCTTTCTTCAATTTTTTCTACCTTCTGCCTAATCTATTGTCCTGCCACTTACCCCTGTCTTACATCCCATCTCTAATATCCCATTTTTGTTTTTGAAGCACCTGAATACTAGGGGGGGAAAAAGGCCTAGCATTAAAGGATGAATCATTTGCAAGGTCTGAGAGCTTTGGAGAGCCCAATACTGCCTCACCAGATCCTTGGCAGTTCTCCTTAATCTATTGGAGCCTGGATATTCAATTGTTGCCAGCCTCAGCAGGCATATATTATGGTTAAGACCGATCTGATGCATTTGGAAGGGCTGACAACTCCAGCACCTAACATTAATCCCAGCATGCTCTATTGATATGTACCATAAAAACGCACACTGTTCTCTCTAGTGTTTGTCTTCTTCCTTTATTATCTTTGCTAAGGTCAGCTGTGCTGGTCTCGCAGAGACCTTTAGGGTGCTGTTGCTTATTTAATTCACTCTGCTGCGAAAGTGTGCACTGCTTTTAGTGGCATTTGTACAAGTTCCAGCAGTAGAATATTCGGTTTCATGTAGCTGAACTCCAGCGAGGCAAATATTTCAGCGGTGAATCAATCCTGGGAAAAGGACGGCTAGTAAGATAGGGACTGTTTATAGAAGATGTTTCTTCACTACTAGTAAAACATGTCTTATTGATAGTTCAGGAGGTGCTGGGTATTCAGGTCTCTGAATTCAGGCCAGCAACTTCAATTTCACTGATGTATGCATGTGAAAATGCTTTCCAAATACAGAAGGTTAGGCTGCTGTTCTTTGGAAAAGAGGCATGGGTCAAGCTCAACTCTTACAGGTCCCTGCTGCCTCTGCCTGAAGCTGTCTGGCATATATGGACATTTCCTAACTGATGCAGTTTAACCATTTAAGCATTTAAAAGTTAATGCTCATTTGCCAGACATTTAATTTTTTTAATCAGGTGTGCATCGTTTAGAAGATCAAATGCTACATATTCAAAAAGACATCCCAGTAAACACAGTATGAGGTAAGGCATGCTTGATGTGATATTAATCATATGATTGTCACTGTTGAGTACATATAGGATTCTATGAAAAGGAGGGAGAAATCTTAAAAAAATCTATACAAAATGTTCTACAGAGGGCATTTAACCCCGGTGAGGTTAGCAAAAATGTTTAAAAACATATCTAGCAACTGTTGGAAATGTAAACAAAAACCAGGCACTTATTACCATCTTTGGTGGACATGCCCCAAAGCTAAAAGATTCTGGTCAAGAATTCACATATGGTTAGAGAAAATGACTAAAAAACATATAGAAATTAAATAAATAATAATAATATAGATTTTAAGCCAGAATTATTTTTGTTAGGCATAATTGTAGGAAATTATGAGAAAGAGTGTATATATCTAATTTTACATGTATTAACTGCAGCGAGAATTGTATTTGCTCAATATTGGAAAAATGAAGATTTACCAATGGAGGAAGAGTTAATATGTTGTGAGCCGCTCCGAGTCTTCGGAGAGGAAAGGCATATAAATCCGAATAAAATAAATAAAAAATAAATAATTTAATTTTTTTTTAGATTGTACAGAAATTGATAGATTGACATTGAAAATGAAAGAGAAAAAAGATTCAGTATACTATGGGATACCTTTTATTGATGGTTAGAAAAATGAGGTAGAGAGAAAGGAATTTAACATGTATTAGTAAATTAAATGTTGGAACCTAGACAATATGTTGCTGATAAAATATTAAGCATTTCTGCTTATAAAAAAATGTGTGTGTGTGTGTTGTGTGTGTGTGTAAAATAAAAATAAAAGGAGTGGGGAATGAAGCTTAATGTCTTCTCCACCCTGGTGTCAAATAAGCGAACCTAGCTAAAACTGCTATCTGAAGTTCAGTGAGAATTTCCATTAGTATCAGTGAATATTTCCTTGAGATGCAGATACAAAGGATTGATTTCAAAAGGTTGAAGTGGGCACTAGTGGATTTGCTACCTTGGTTTTGGTCCTTATTAACAGGGAGGTGATTGAATATATTAAAATGGTGGGAGTGTGAGGTACAAGTAGCCATGCCTTTTTAGAGCTTTTGACTTTAACAAAACATGTGGTTAATAAACAGTAAAACAAAATCCATGCTTTTAGAAAGACTTATTTTAGGGATAGCACAACAAGAAAAAAAAAGTAGGAAATATCCAAAGAAGCCAATATAGTTGAACAGGTAGCTTATGAAGGAGCTGAGACTAAAACAGGATAGCTATTCAAAATGAAGGAAGGGCTGATGATCAAAGAATCCCACAAAACTACAGATCAGAATTATGTGAATGAAGTCAGGAAGCAGTGGTGGAATCAAGACTTATAAGGGAAAGAAAATCTAGGAGAAAGGGTTTCTTCAAATATACCAAGAGCAAGAGAAAAACAAAAGAGACCATAGACTCATTGCTTACCTTGGAGAATGGAATAATCAAGGGAAAGAAGAGGAACTCAATTCCTATTTTGCTTCTGTCTTTCCATCCAAAAGAAATAGTGATTGTGGTAGCACTAACTGGTAATAAACAAACAAGGGAGGTAAAAGGTCACTAGGAAGTGGCAAAGGAACTTTGACCTAATTATGAATGCCCATGTCCCTAGGCTCTGAAGACATGCACCCTGAAGGAATTGGCAAAAGAGTGTTAGGATCTCTGTCAATCAACTTCAAGAAGTCCTGGACAGACCATTCACTTTTTGGCATAGGGAGAAACAGTAGCTGGGGCCAATCCAGGCACGTAGAAAGTTCAGAACAAACAATCACATTCAAGGATCCAGAGTGTCAACAGCACTGCAGAAGCCCACGGCATTTCAAACCCACAGTGTTAGGATTAAAAAAAAATTGAAATAGGAGGAGGGGGCGTGGCTGCCTCAGGGTCGAAATAGCCTTGCTAAGAGGCTCTGCGACACGGGACCTGTAAAGCTGCCAAAACAGCGCAAACCAGCTGTTTTTCGCGGCAAAAAAACCCCTCCTCGGTAGGAGAAGGGGCGAAGAGCTGTGAGTGAGGGTTGAGATCTTCTGAAAGCCCCCCGAAAAAACGCTCGGGGGGGGGGAAGAAGACTCACTGTAAGCTCACAATCGCTCCAGCCCGGCGCAGCATCAAGACGCTGAGACCAGCCACCACCCGAGGAACACATCTCAAAGAAGCACAGAGATTGACAGACTGAACCCAGGAGCTTAAAAAGCAAGTATTTCTTATATTTTACCTCGGATCAATTATGCTCACAATAAACAAAAGGCACCCAAGATGGCGACCGCTCTTAATTTAAAGGGATAGGCACCGGAAGAGAAAGGCGGAAGAGAAACTGTAATGCGAAAGAGACCTCTAGAGGGCAGCAGAGACGCATAACTTAAAACCTGTGCAAAATAAACCTAAGGAAGAGAAACTGTAATGCGAAAGAGACCTCTAGAGGGCACCAGAGGCACATAACTTAAAAACGTTGCAGAATAAACCTAAGGATGTATACCAGCTCCCCAGAGATGACGATGAAGGAATTAAAAGATGACATTTCAACAATTATTGAAAAAATGAAGAGAAAGATGGACATGATAATAGACATGCATGCAAAAACATGTGAGGGAAGAATGGAGGCGCTGGATGCAGTGGAACAAAACGGAGAAATGGAGAAAATGGTGGAAAATCACAGCAAAGCAGTTATTGAGGACTTGGACCAAACCGGAGGAACGTACAGTGGGGAAATGAGAGAAGATACTGGGAGAAATTTGAAGAGAGTCTGGGAAGGAGTTGAAGAAAAGATGGAAGAGGTGGATAGACAAGAAGATTTGAAAAGAATTGTTATAAACGCATGGGGAAAATATCTAGGAGAGGAGGCTAAAAATTTCTCTTGGCAAACTGACAGAATCCATAGAGCATGGCTTATATGGAACCAAGGGACATTGCAAGCAATAAAGAGAGACTT
The DNA here is from genome assembly GCA_034064705.1 of Bothrops alternatus. Classification (NCBI taxonomy): domain Eukaryota; kingdom Metazoa; phylum Chordata; class Lepidosauria; order Squamata; family Viperidae; genus Bothrops; species Bothrops alternatus. The sequence goes on along the minus strand of JARGCV010000223.1, from coordinate 32,737,601 downwards.
ATTACGTGGAAGGGAAGCTGTGCTATGGAAAGCCACCTGGCAGAGGAAGAAACCTAGAATTCATCTGAAATGAAGAGAAACTTAATATTTTATGCAAGGAATTAAAGGCAAAGAATTATGGACTGATTTAAGGACTAAGTGCAAGAGCAAAAGACATGAGTGGGTGATTAATGGAAGATGTATATTAACTAGACTAGGAATGTACGCATTGAAGGGAGGGGTGCAAAGACATGATAATTATTAACTTTAGAAAGAAGACTTGTTTGTGTGATGTACAATGGATAGGTTTGAAAAGAAGTGAAACTTAAAATTTATGAAATGTAGTTGGCTTATAGTTGGACTTTGATATACGGAGTGAAGAAGGTCTACAAATTTGAAATGATTGTATTAAGCTGAAGGGCTTTAACTTGAATTTTTTCTTTGTTTGCATGTACAAATGGATATCTAATAATAATAAATTGAAAAAAAAAAGAAGTCCTGGACAGTGGGGCAAGGAAGATGAAAAGGAGCATACTTGATCCTCCTTTTCAAGAAAGAAAAGATCTCAATAATTATCAACTAGTGAGCATAACATCAACACTTATATATAATAAGTTTTTATTGAATACAAAGAAAAAAAGGATTAAAAACATTGAACATGGTAAATCGTCTTTGACTGACATCTCAGTCCATATTGTACATGAATTACATATAATATATCTATATATAAACTATATATTTCTGGTCTCTATCTTAATTTATCTCTTTATTTGTGACCGCCATTTTTTTCCCTCCATCTATAAAATTTATTCCATATTCGATAAAATTCTGTTTCTTCCTGATTTTTTAATCTTTTAGTTAACCTATCTAGTTCTGCGCAATACATAATTTTCTTTATTAGTTCTTCCTCACTCGGTACTTCCATTGCTTTCCATTTTTGAGCAAATAGTATCCTTGCCACCGTAACCACGTGAATAATTAAATATGTGTCCTCTTTATTTACATTTTTCTCTAGTATTCCTAATAGTAATGCCTCAGGTTTGTATAGAATGTTTTGCCTAGTCATTTCTATTTCCTATTCCCAGACCATACACCAATACACCTGTGCTTCTCTACATGTCCACCTTATATGAAAAAAGGTACCCTTTTCTTTTTTACATTTCCAACATATAGAAGAAAATCCTTTAGACATTTTGGCTAATCTGGCCAGAGGGAGATGCCATCTGTAAACCATCTTATACAGGTTTTCTTTATATGATGTCTCCAATGTGATTTTATTATTTCGCTCCCATACTTGCTGCCATTGATCCATATTTATATTATATCCTAGATCTATTGCCCACGTCACCATTGTTTCTTTAACCTGCTCCTCATATAGCTTATGTTCCAACAGGTGTTTATAAATATTCTTTATTTGTTTTTTCTCTGGGCCTAGCAGTATTTTATCTAACCCCGTATCTTGTCTATTAATACCCCATTCTTGCTTATCCTTCATGTATCTTGCTTGTATCTGGAGATAAGACCACCACTCCATGTCTATTCCTTGTTGTTTTAGCTCTTGTTTTTGTTTTAAATAACTTTCTTCTGTCAAAATGTCTTTATATATAATAACCTTGTCTTTCCTATACAAATTGGGATATGTGACTGCCTCCAATGGCGATAGCCAAGCCGGAAACTTTGTGTAATATTGAGATTTAACTATATTCCAGCTTTTTATTAATTCTTGCCGAACCTTATGTCTTAAAAAATATTGGTGGTTTCTACTTTGCCCCATCCATATATGAGCATGCCAACCCTGCTGGAGATCATAACCCTCTAAATGTAAACATCTTTTATTTTCTAAGGTTATCCAGTCTCTAATCCATGTTAGGGCCACTGCTTGGTAATATAGCTCCCAATCTGGGAAACCTAAACCTCCCCTTTCTTTGGCATCCTGTAATGCCTTTAATTTTATTCTTGCCTTCTTACCGGACCACACAAATTCTAAGGTTAATTTATTCAGCTCCTTGAAAAATTTCTTGTCTAATTGAATTGGGATATTCTGAAACAGGAATATCATTTTAGGTAAGATGTTCATTTTCACTGCAGCAATTCTCCCAAGTAATGAAAGATGCAAATTTTTCCAGCGGTCTAAATCTACTTTTATATTCTTTATCAAGTTTGCCATAATTGTCTTCTTCAATTGATGAGCAATGTGCTGAAATAACTATCCCTAGATATTTTAATTTGGAAACTACTTGTATGCCTAATTTTGCCTCAAGGTTTCCTTTTTGTATGTTAGTCATGTTTTTTTGTTATAATCTTTGTTTTGTTTCTATTTATTTTCAAACCTGCCAGATCCCCATACTCTTCCAATATTTCAAATAGTTTCTGCCCTGATTGTTCTGGGTCTTCTAATATAAATGCTAAGTCGTCTGCATAAGCTTGAAGTTTCTATGTTTCTTTCTTAATCTTAAATCCTTTAATCTGCTCTTCTTGTCTTACTACTCTAGCAAGAATTTCTAATGTATATATAAATAACAATGACGAGAGAGGACATCCTTGTCTTGTACCTTTCTGTATGTTGAATTTATCAGTGGCCTCTCCATTTATTATGATCTGGGCCTTTTGTTCGGAATATATTGCGGTTATCACATTTAAAAATTTTTCCCCAACATCCATTAATTTTAGTTGTTGGATCATAAATTGCCAGTTGACATTGTCAAAAGCCTTCTGTGCATCAAGGAACAGAAGTGCCACTTGACAATCACTATGCGATTCATAAAATTCGAGAATGTCTAAGATTGTTCTTATATTCCGCTTAGTCTGTCTGTTTGGTAAAAACCCATTTTGATCTGAATGTATGAAATCAATTAGGTACTTTTTGAATCTCTCCGCCATTATTGAGGCAAAAATTTTATAGTCAGCAATGATATAGGTCTATAATTTTGTATCTGTGTTTTTTCCGCTTCTTCTTTTGGAATCAATATTATATTTGCCTCTGACCAGGACTTAGGTATTTTAGCATCGGTTAATACATCATTGAAAACTTCTAGTAGGTATTGATTGAATACACTTTGTTGTTCTTTATATAGTTCCGCTGGTATTCCATCTGGGCCAGTCGCCTTATTGATCTTTGTTTATTTATAGCCCTGATTATTTCAGCCATTCTTATTTCCTCATTTAACATAGATTTTATTTCCTCCGGAATCTTGGGTATGTCTGCCTTCTCTAAGTATTCTATTATCCTTTCTGCATTTTTTCCCCTCATTTCTCTTATATAGTTTTTCATAGTATCTTTGGGTGAAAAAATATTTAACAAGGTTCCACCTAATATTCACATTGACAAACTGTTCATGTGAAGTTGAAATGGCACTACAATAAAGAGGGTCCTCAATTGGCTGATTAACCATATTCGGGAAGTCAAAATTAATGGTTCTACATCAATTTGGGGACAGTAACTGGTGAAGTACTACAAGAATCTTGATATTAATGATCCAGATAAGGGATTGGTGGGTTGTTTATCCAATTTACTGATGACACAACATTGGGCATCTGGCCAACCTCCAAAATAATTGGATAACATTAAAGTCTAGTTGAACAGTCTGGAAGATCGAGCTAAGTGGAACAAATTGTCCTTGTCAAAATGTAAGATATTATGTTTAAGGAAGAAAAATGTAAAGCACAAGATGGGATATTCATTGCTTGGAAGCACTATATCACCTGAGGGGGCAAAGAAAAGATCTGGCTTTTCTCTTGCACTTAACTGAGCAGAAGACCATGGGATCATGTGGCATGAATGCTGATTGCACAGCAGTGCAAATGATATAAACAGATGTGTAATAAAAACAACCTAATCAAATAATTTAGTATTAAACAAGAGATAACCAATTCCAACTTCTCTTAAGATTAAGTAGATCTTTTCTATCAAAATTAGACTTATCAGCTTTTCTCCCACATAGCCTTTACAAACAAAATAATAATTTATTTAATATATAGTACTCTACTTGTACAATTGTATTACCCTTGCTTTCAGGTAATTGGCAGATCATGAAAATCTTGACTCCTTTATCACCAAACCATATACTGTCAAGCAAGGGACAAAGAGCAATATTAATCCTAGAGCAATATATTTTATCAACCTGACAAGTAAATTAGGAGAAATAAACAAGAGAGAACTCTACCTTATATTAAACATGAAAAATGTTAGTGCCACAGCCAAGGAAAGACAATGAGGGATATGAATCCTATTCAACTATGGAAAAACAGGAACCAGAATCAAATTGTTATTTATTTTTTATCAAATTTTGAAACCATCCATCTCCCTTACAGAGGAACTCTGAGTGGTGTACAAATGTATTAAAAAATAAAAAACTGTGTATAAAATTTAAAAGAGACAAGGATGATTAAAATTCAATGTTAAAAGGTATGTTATACAATATTAGATATATTCTTAAGTTGAAGTATAATTTCTATATTATATTAATAAGAATCTTTCTTACGTATGATGTCTCTCAGCTTGTTTATTGGTAATCAGTTGAAAAATTGGAGTTCCTTCTGTCTCCTGTATTTCAACATTCTGTTAATAAAGTTTTGGTAATGCTCTGAGTTCACAAATTTAACCAGATAGTAGTCAGGGTGTGGGAGCTCCTTTTCACACCCATATTTCAGGTAACCAAAATGTTTAGAGTAGCCACCACCAATCTGTTGTCTTCCTGTTATATTAAGATTCCAATTCATAGAATTACTAGCCAACAGCTATGCTGGCTATCGATTTAGTGGATGAAATTTTGACATTTCTGGGTGACACCAGTTTGGGATGGCAAATTTCACTCTAATGATTTGATAGAACTTGCTTCCTTATTATACACCAATCACAGAGTAGTCAACTACATTCAAGCATCGAGTGTTGTATGAATTCAGACTATGTGATTCATCTATAGTTTTAGAATTATGTGAACCCAGAAAACTGAGTAAATCATAGTTCAATTAATCATGGGTAACCATGCTGTGAATGCACAGCCAGATGTAAATAGTAAATACATATCACTCCTCTAGCCTTGAGTCAGCTAAAATTTTTAACTTTCAGCTCAAACTACATGATAGTTTTTAATGAGAATTGATGGACAATTCCATGCACATTGCTCTTTTTGCTGTAAATATACGGATATACATGGATGGACACCATCCATATTTATATTTGTTGGCTTTCCCACCCTAATATTCAGGATGCCTTGGTAGAACTGTAATGGATAGCTTTCGCTGGAGAGAAGAGAAAGAAAGATTTTTTCTTCTTTGGCAATATATCCAGGCAAAGCAATTAAGAACTGAATACAAAAAAATAAAACTATTTTTGGTTCTGCAGTAACACCCCTGGAGCAACAGAGAAATGAAAGCCCTAAGAACTCATTTGTGGCTAAGCTGCAGCAATATTGCTGGCAGAAGGACCAAAAAAAGAGTCCATATTTTAAAAAAAGGGAAAGCAAAAGAGGTCTTTGCCAAGAAATGCAAACAAAAAGGAAATGTTTTTTTTAAAAAAACAAACAAACAAAGCTACTGACTAAAACATATGCAAGGAGAAATGGAAACAAAAGGACACTTCAGTTCTTGATGTTTTAACATTTTGAGGTGGTACATGGGATAGTGGAGAATGTCCCTGTAGGCACTGGAATGTCACAGCTGTGTAAGCGGAGGGATATCCATGCTGGCCCAGAAATTCACAAGCCATGAAGAAAGCCCACCTAACACAGGTCATCTTTGATTTTGCTAAAAATAATACGACTCAAGCACAGAAAGAGCTCATACAACTGAGTGAACGGTCCCAAAAGAAACGTCACACACAACTGTTAGGAAAAACTGAGAAATGCCATTCCTTTCCTGGGATGAAGTGTTGCTCCAGCTTTCACCGCTATGCATTGGACAGTGACAGAAGAACATATTTCCCTTGGAGCCCGCAGGTTAGCTTGCTGCCTGTGCCCACTGAGACGATATGAAAAGCAGAACAGCATCTCTGCAACATAGCTGGTTAGGTAAGGCAATAGCAATAGCCAACAAAACAATCCACTGAGAGGGGCCTACGCCTTGGTGCTGCACCAGAACCTAATAAAAGAACCATAGATTTTAGTATTAGATTACTAGATATTTATCATTAAAGTGAATTAACAAATCTAGAATTTTGAATTTCCCAAAAAAAAAGCTGAGTAACTACTTGAATATATCCCATGAATATTCCAGGCTCTTACATTATGATGACTAGAAAAAACTGAGGCTGCGAGTAATGTAAATGGAGCTGGTGTGGACGAGATAATTTGAACTATGGCTATCTTTTAGTCTCACGTATTCTGTTGCCGTTGAATGTTGGGAAAACTGAATTCTGGGTCCATAGATAAGATTGTCCCTGGACAGGTTTTCATCTCAGCCCAAGTAAAAATGCCAGCTTTCACTTATTAAAATTGACTTAAATATTGATGGTTCGGCCTCCTGCATGTTGTATGCCTACAAATATCCACCACCATTATTGATGCTTCACTTTCTTTAATGAGAATGTAATATCCACTGAGTGTCTGGATTAAATTATCTCTCAGGTTTAATTAATGTTTCCATGTGTTTTGGTTATTTCTTCTGAAATATGGCTTGTTTGGGCTAAAACCCTGTTTCTGTTCTTGGGCTGCAAACCCACTTCTTCTATTCTTGAGTCTAAGAACAAACTTTTCCCCTTCAATCCAGCATCTACCTGTAGCCAAACCTTTGTTAAAGTTTAATGGATGAGAATATTTAATTTTTACAGCTCTACTTCAAAGGAGAAAAGAATGAGAACGATGAACAACAGGATAAAATTTAGAGATTTGCAAATGTTTCAGTAGAAATGTTTCACAATGGGCAGAAGCATAAGACCCCTCTTTTCTGAGTCATTTTTAAAGTTGTGTAAGGTTGAAAACTGTTCCTGGCTGCCTCCACATGTATGTATATGCAAGACAACTTGTTTTATAAACTAAGCCAGCCTCTCTCTGTTTTAGGACACCTTTGCCTCTATCCCATGGTCTTAACTCTCCCTAAAACAGGGGTAGGCAACCTTGGCTCTTGTATGACTCGTGGACTTAAACTCCCAGAATTCCTGAGCCAGCCATGCTGAGGGGAAAGGGAGAGGTTTCCAAGCTGAACCATGCTGGCTCAGGAATTCTGGGAGTTGAAGTCCACGAGTCATGAAAGAGCCAAGGTTGCCTACCCCTGCCCCAAAACTTAGAATGCTTTAACAGCAATATGCTGGGTACAAGGAAGTTCTGGGAAATGCTCCAGGGCACATTTGAATAATGAGCCACAAAAAATAGCAGAGCTGAATCCAAATATTTTCTAAAATATTACATGCTTAGAATAAATTTTAAACCAAGAAGGAACCAAATTATATTAAACCATAATAATTTCAAGATACCAAAAGCTTTTTGGCATATTACAGTATGAGAATGATTCATACTAATGCTTTGTACAACAACTGGCACATTCTTGGGGGCAGAGGGACTAATGTTGTTTGTAGACTACTAGACAACGTGAGGAATGTACATGGTTACTGGATCATTTTTTTAAAAAAATCAATTTTAATAAAACTTCTTACAGTTGTTGTTTTTTTATAGTGAAGTTCAATCTAAAATGTTAGGCTTTGCACTTAATATTTTAAACTTGCTTGGGACAAACACAACAGAATAACAAAGTTGGAAGGGATCTTGGAGGTCATCTAGTCCAACCCCCTGCTCAGGCAGGAAATCCTATACCATTTCAGACAAATGGCTGTCCAGTCTCTTCTTAAAAGCGTCTAGTGATGGAGCACCCACAACTTCTGGAGGCAGGTTGTTCCAATGATTAATTGTTCTCACTGTCAGGAAATTTCTCCTTACTTCTAGGTTGGTTCTCTTCTTGATTAGTTTCCATCCATTGCTTCTTCTCCTGCCTTCAGGTGCTTTGGAGAATAGTTTGACTCACTCTTCTTTATGGCAACCCCTTAGATTTTGGAACACTGCTATCATGTTACCCTAATCCTTCTTTTTATTAAACTAGACATACCCAATTCCAGCAATTGTTCTTTATATGTTTTAACCTCTAGTCCCCTAATCATCTTTGTTGCTCTTTTCTGCACTCTTTCTAGAGTCTCAACATCTTTACATTGTGGTGACCAAAACTGGATACAATATTCCAAGTGTGGTCTTACCAAGGCATTATAAAATGGTATTAACACTTCACATGATCTTGATTCTGTCCCTCTGTTAATGCAGCCTAGAACTGTGTTGGCTTTTTTGGCAGTTGCAGCACACTGCTGGCTCATATTTAAGTGATTGTCCACTAGGACTCCAGGGTACCTCTCACAGTTACTACTATTGAGCCAGGTGCCACCTATATACTGTACCTGTGCATTTGTTTTTTCTTACCCAAATGTAGAACCTTACTTTTTTTACCACTGAATTTCATTTTGTTAGATAGCACCTAACGTTCAAGTCTGCCAAGATCCTTCTGTATCTTAAGCCTATCTTCTGGAGTTTTGGCTTTTCCTGCCAGCTTGGTGTCGTCTGCAAATTTGATGAGTTCCCCAACTATCCCCACATCCAAATCATTGATGATGTTGAAGAGCACTGGGCCCAGAACAGAGCCCTGTGGCACCCCACCGCACACTTCCCTCCATGTAGATGCAGCTCCATTGAGGACTATGCATTGAGTCAGGCAGTTACGGATCAATCTGGTAGTGATGCTGTCTAACTCACATTTTCTATCTTATCAAGTAGTAGGTTGTGGTCTACTTTATCAATACTTTACTGAAGGCCCAAGTAAATTATATCTATAGCATTCCTTTGGTCCATTAATTCTGTCATTCTATCAAAGAATGCAATAAGAATGGTCTGGCATGATCTGACAAACCCATATTGGCTTTTCGTTACAACTTTGTTTGCCTCTAGGTGTTTGCTCATTCATTGCTTGATAATCTTTGCCAGAATCTTCCCAAGTCAGGCTGGTGGGTCTGTAGTTTCCTGGATCCATTTTCCCCCCTTTTTTTGAAGATGGGAACTGCATCAGCTCTTTTCCAGTCCCCTGGTAATTCCCCGGTGCTTCAGGATTTTTGAAAGATATAGTTCAGTGGTTCTGAGATCACATCTACCAGTTCCTTCAGAACCTTGGGGTGTAATCCATCTGGTCCTGGTGATTTGAACTCATCTAGGCTGGACAGGTGCTCACTTTTCTTGCCAATTTTAACTTATATTCATAACCTGTTTTTTTATGGTACTATTTTTGATAGGTTGAATTCTTTTTTTCCTTTTGTGTAAAGACAGATGCAAAAAATAAGTTAAGCAGTTCAGGCTTTCTTCCTGTTGCTTGTAACCTTCTTGCCACTTTCTCCCATTAATGGACCAATCATTTCCTTGTCTTTCAACTTGTTTTTTACATGTTGAAAGAAACTTTTTTTTTACTTTTGTTGCAAGCCTTAGTTCATTTTGAGCCTTAGCTTTCCTCACCTCATCTTTGCAGGCTCGGGCTATTTGCTGATATTCTGCCTTAGTTATGTGCCCCTCTTTCTACTTTTTGTCCTTTTGCCTTTCAATTTATCAGAATTCCTTATGCAGCCATGCTATTTTCTTTTGAGAGCTGTTATTTTTCTTCTTCATTGGTATTGTGCTAGAATGGGTTTTTATAATCTCACTTTTCAAAGTTTCCCAAGCTTCTTGGGTTGTTTTCCCCTTGAGGATTCTCATCTAGGGAATCCTTTCCAAGCTCTCTCTAAGTTTATTGAAATTAGCTCTCTTAAAATTCAAGACTCTAGTTTGACTTTGTTCTATTGCTTGTGCTTGCATAATGTTGAATTCCTATATTAAATGATTTTCTGTAATGCCTGAAATGCTACAAAACATATTAATTTCAGATGGAGACTATATAATCAAATCTAATGCTTTGGAAAGAAGGGCCAGCCTATGCCGCTGGGGCCAGGAATGACCTACCCTAGAGAAGGAGAGTGCCAGAGTTGGAAGAATTTGGATGTTAATTCTGTGGCAGGGTTAGACACCAGATGAAGAAGGGTTTCAACAATGAGGTTTGCATATAACATTTGACATGCATGTCAGGAGCCATATGAGCAGGACAGATCAGGGCAAAGAAGTAGTAGAAGCCAGACCCCAAACTCATGGGATTTATTTACTGAGATTTAAACATGAATAATTATAAAGTTAATTTTAAATATTTATGTACAATTAATAATCCTACAAAATTATTTTCATAATATAGTATTTCTCAACCTCGGCAACTTGCAGATGTGTAAGGTCAAACAGAAAACTCAGTAATGGAAGGGAAGTGGTAGGTTTTGCAGATGCCTATTATTGTCTTAGAGCAGGGGTGTCAAACTGCCGGCCCATGGGCCGGACGCATCACGTGGAAGCTGCACCCACCCCATTGCTGGCAATGGCAAAACCGGCCCGATACATTGCGCGATGTCACATGACATCTCGAGTTTGACATGCCTATCTTAGAGCATGGTGAATTAGTAAAACTGCTTGCTCTCTTTAACTTAATGGGAGTTTAAGCTTGAGCAAAAGTCCTTCCATAATCAAGAAAGCATCACTAGATCAAACTTAAGCAAGTTTTTTTATGCCTGATGTCTAAATAGATCTGAATAACAATCATGTTGTAAGGCATTATGTCATGTGTTACCTACACTGTTGTCTAGAAATACTGCCTAGTTATGTAAGCAGTAGCTAGACATGGTATAAAAAATACATATTTTAACACATAAGGGAAAATGTTGACTACAGATGAATCCATTTCCTCTGAGCCAGAAGAGCAAAAGAAACTTCAGGTTCTCAAGTAACTTACACGTAGTTATAAAGTAATTATGCTTGCAAGCATGAATGGATTATGAAACCATCATTCCGCTAAGTAAATTTAAACAACACCCTTGATCTATATCAGTAAGACTTTTTCCCCCTCTTAAGTAATAACGCATTGCAGTCAGACATTTCCCTTCCATCTGTTCAAATGGAAACATGTGGTATTAAAGAGTTCTAATACCATTCCCTTGTTACAGATATACCTTGGAGGCTTCTCTTGGAAAACTTCATGGTTAACAAACAATTTGTGGGTAGTTAATTCACTCCCTTGTTGAGGATTGCATTCCTTCAAGTTAATTATGCTATTCTGATGGTAACAGTAAATAAAACAAACCAACATGTGATCACATTTATATAATATGGTTTTTATTTTCTTACCAGAAGCATGATTCCCTGGAAGAGCTGAACTGAGAATGGAATCCATTCTTCCTATTACATGGTCCACAGGCTTTTTGCAAATGAGCTGGATCCCCCAATGCCTTTCCACTGATAGACCTATTCTCTCTTAAGCCATATGAAGGATTGCACCAGGTGGATCAAGTAGCCATTTAGCCACTCAATCATAGGACTGTATTAGTAAGCTTTTGTTAGAGTGAGGTGGGGTCAAGAACATCAAAGCCTGCTTATTACAAATTAAGCCAGTGGTAAGAAACCTGCTGGTCTCCAAATCTTGCTAAACTAAAGGGCCTATTAACCCTTTCATTGGAGTGCCAATAAAAGTCACAACTGCCCCATTTAAGGAAACAAAAAGATATTGCTCTGAAATGCTTAGTTTCTGATGTGCAAACAGTCATCAGAGGATGGTTGAAAACTTGTAGACCTCTAAATATTATTGGATTCCCACTTTCACTTCTGACACTCGCCATGGTAGCAAGGGATTTTGAGTCCAATAATATGTGGAGGACTATACATTTTCAGACCTGCTCTAAAAGATTGGGTCAGACCAAATTCCAGAATAAAAAAAAATATCTCAGATTATTTAGAACCAAATATTCTGGAACAGAGAAAGGCAACTAACAAAGATAGTTTAACCTGCAATCAGAATTTTGTTAGCATTCTTACAAAATGCTCATTCAATTTAAAAAAAAAACTATTGCAAGTTCTCCAAAGGAATGATTGCAGGTAAATTGAAATCTTATGAATAATTAAACATGATCCATACACTAAATAAGAATTGTTTAGTTTTGAAGAAAACTGAAAATACAATAGACAGAAAGAAAGAAAGAAAAAACAGCTCAGTGAGCAAATCAAATCAAGGTACAAATAGTCAAACTTCAATTATCCTACTTTGGACACATTATACAAATATCCAACTCTCTGAAGAAGCCTCTAATATTGTGGAAAATGGAAGGAAAGAGAAGCAGAAGATGACCAATAGCAAGATGGATGGACCCTGTTACAGTGGCAATGGATGCAATGTTGGAAGCCCTGAAAGACCAGGTTAGAGATAGATTATCATGGAGAAAATCTATGTATATGGAAAAATAGAAAACTATTTTGGTAGAAGAGAATGATGAGATCATTCTCTTTATAACCCAAGCTTAGGATATGAATAAAACAAAGGATAGAATGAACAATAATAGCCAAGTTCAAGTATTTGTCCAATACTGAAAAATGTAATTGCTAGTGAATGGTTTTGCTCTGATTAGAGGGGAAATATCATGCTCTTGTTAAAAGATAAGAAAGGAGCAATATGTTACCTGATAGTTATGCAGCAGCAGCAGGCAAGTAGGCTCTCTGCTTTTAACCTAGATTAAACCAACTTACTGTTTTAATTTTCTTAATTTTAAATCTCTTACGTTTTTGAAACTTTATGCAGTGTGGCCACTAATCCACTTAATCCACTCTCAGCTATATTTCAGCTACGGGGTAGCTATATTTTAGCTGTATTTTTGATATCCCGAGCTGGGCCTCAGCTATGGGAATGCCTTGCTGCTGCTTTTTGTTGCTTCTTGTTGTTGCTATATAGGTTTTCCTGCTTTGTCAGGAAACCTAGTATTCTCTAGTTTTGAGTTATTTCTATTTGATCTATTTATTTACCTACTACTTTTTTACCATTTGTCTTTTACTATTTTCTTTACTATTTTACTATTTTGTGATTTTTATTCACTCCCTACTCCCTGCTTTGGCGGGAGGGTAGGATTCTTGCCTTACTTGTGAGGAGCCTTGTTATTGTTTGCACCGGGACTTGCTTTTTCTTGACTCTTGGCCCTTGGCTTCTTTTTTTGGATCCAGGACTTGTCTTGGGGATTAGTCTCTTGTTATATTACACTGCTCCTCCTTTATTGTGTTATTTAACACAATGAAGTTAAAGAAAAGGTGCAGATCCCTTACTGACCTGGTTCCTCAACCTTCTTTGAAGCAATCCAAGATGGAAGACTTTGTTTTGGCTCGGCCTCTTTGTTTGAAAGCTCCAGCTCCTTTTTTTCTGGCTGCTGCCAGTCATAGTGATCCTTCGATGGTTAAGGGTGTCGTCCCTCAAGTTGAGAACAAAGGCTCCCCTAAAGCTACCGTCCCCAATCAATCTTTAAACGAGCCCACCCTTACAGAAATTCTGGCTCAGCAATGTTTCCTGGTTGCAGATACAACAGCGAGCATACAGCTCCAGCTTGATAAAATAATAAGTACCCTAAATTATTTAGTTTCTTGGGTTGCCAGTGGTAGTGCTGGGCCGGCCGCTCGGCATCCCGATGTGATAGCAGGGTCTCCCTTGTCAAGCCTCAGCAAAAGATCTGCTCAATGTAACCCTATCAACAGTTCGAACTCTATTTCCCTTGATGCAAACAGTCACCTGGTCTTACAGCCAAAACAGGTGGCCCTAAATATCAATCCTATTAACGGCTACTTGCCACACTGGGGCTCAATACGGCTGGCAAGGGGTCATATACTACAGCTATTGAGGTTGGAAGCTGATGATTTGAAGAAGGTTGAATTTTTACCCTCCTCTATATACTGCACTCGAGTGTTACTTAGTTTTGACAATTCTAACATCCCCAAACTATTCTTCAGGAGAAGATCTCTACTAAGGTCTTTCGGCATTTTGCCAAGAAGAGTCTTCAAAGATATGTTGACTAAGCCTCTTTTAAGTAATTGACCACCTGTGAGTGTTAGGAGATTTACTGCCCCTAAAAAATCTTCAGTAGCACATGATAATGTGCCAACCTTGAACGTCACCTCTGATGTTAGTCCATCTACTAAATATACATCTATGCTTGTGAAATCTCCTGATGGTGCCCTCTCTGATGGGGTTTTGACTGATCTTCCTACTGTCAATCAAACCAACCCCCTCAGTGAGTAACATCTCATCAGGATCCTTGCCTCGACTTGATCAGCTGGGAAGAAATGGCCTCAAAGGAAGTGACATCAGCCCAGGGTATTCAAGGCTTCTTAGCGAATAAGCACCAGGCCAGTTACTCTGGGATTCCATCTATTCATGTGACTGACTTATCTCAAGATAATTTCTGGAACCAGGAGGAGATACAGGTCTTCAACTCCTTTCGTGCGCTTCCACATTCAGAAAGGGCCCAAATTATTAAGCGTCTGGCTGCAGTTAAAGCCAAGCTTTGGAGTCTCTCACTACCTGATAAGGATTTCTCCGGATTCCAGGGAGCCCATACCAATTCATCAGTGGAAGTTCCCCTGGCCCTTTCTCCAGGATGTTTAACTCGTCAATATGAAGATCTTGGGCTCCCTCAGACCCCGTCTGCTGATACCACTGAATGCTTGCCAGCCAAGCATCCAACTAATGCTACAAATACAAACTGGAGTGGGTTTAGAGCTCTACAGCCCCATGAACAAGGTTCGCCTCCCTTCATATTTCTATACTCTAACCATCCCCAAGTATAGAAGAGTCTTTTCCCTAGCCCGTTTCAATGTCTTGCCCTCAGCACTACTTAATGGGTGATTCAAGAGGCTCCTGTTTAGTGAGCGACTATGCCCCTGTGATAGGGCTGAAGTTGAAACCGTGGAGCATGTCTTATCATACTGCCCTATGTATAAGACAGCCAGAATTAAATTATTGTCTCTCCTTGGAATTGATCCCTCTGGTTCTAATGTTAGTAATTTGGTCTTATATTGTCTAGGGGATGGCTCCTCCTATATTACTTCTCAGGTTTCTAAATTTCTTTTAAGAACTGTAACTACTAGAGGAGAATGTTGTAATTCCCTTTAGCCAATGGCTTCTGGTGTTAATTGTTTGTGATTATATTTTCTTGTGCTTTCTTTTGCACTTGCATTTTGGTCTGTGACTGCAAAATTATATAAATATTATTATTATTATTATTATTATTATTATTATTATTATTATTATTATTATTATTATTATTAGAAAGGAGCAATAGGAAAAAGAAGCAAACAAACTATACAGTTTATAATATCAATATATCTGCTACTTACCTTGAAAAGTTCAAAAAGTACAAGCAATCTGTGAAACTAGACAAGAGAATTATTGCTCGTTACTTATGTGCAGAAGAAATGCAGAAAACATATTATTTCATTCTGTGCCAAAGTGCTAGTAAACAAAACACTGTTGCTGCATCAGTTTTATACCGTGTTTGTACCATATCACTAACAGGCAATTTGTTTCCTGTTGGCCACATTGGCAGAAATTCTGGAAGAACCAGGATGCTTATTTCCTTCTGAAAGAAAGTGTCTATCCTTTGAAAAAATAATGCATGTTGTGACGGGATTTTTGCCTCTTTTTCATCTTCTGTTTTTTCTTTTCTTTCTTCTTCTTTTAAAATAAAATAAGATGCATTTCTCTTTTAATAGTACTCTAGGGAGTGGAGTGGAGGGGATGTGTATTCACATCTCAGGAGACCAACTATAATCTTCCTCTTTAGGAGAGGTATGTATGTGTTTAATAAGTGCCTCAGAAATTGCACAACAAGTCCTTTATATGTCCCCTGAATCTTTATAGTGGAAGGTTTATTGAGGTTTAAAGAGGGACTGGTCAAGTTGCAGGTTAAAATTTTAGTAGTAATTGGATGTGCCCTTTTCAATTAGGAAGGCATGAAACACATAAACAGAATTCAGATTATAATTTGTTTCTGTTGTATATTTCATTTGGTTCTTAGTGAATTCAAATAGTATGTCTCTAGTTCAGGCAAAGGATAAGTGAGGCCTCCATAATTCTTTACCCTTACATTTTCTGGCAAGCATCAGACTAAAATCTCTGCAGGTCATCATACTATAAAAGAACATAGTAAGACACTGAAACTATTTTTATAACTATCATCCTAACATCCGCTCTTTTTCTTTTTCATCAAAGTCCATAACATTTTTTAGGCTGTTGAATGTGGAGAGATTAAAAAAAAAATCAAATGTAAATTTTCCTCTGTTTCAAAAAGGAAGGGAAAATCCAGAACACATTCAAAATGATTGTTTTGATGGAAATATCTTTATTATTTTATAAATGATATGTGACTGTAAATGAAAACAGGCAAAAGATTATTTTTGTAAACTTAGGTCTGGGCCCTAAAAACAATTATTTAAAATAATCTTGATATCCAAATATTGTGGAATATTTAAACAGAAGAATTTATATTTTCTCTGTTTATTTTTAAGTGCCATGTGGATGGATGGATACAGAGATAGAAGTAGAATGGACAGTTAGGAATGGACAACATAGTTGATGCTAAAATAAAGGACTGCATATATATTATACTATATGATAAAAAGGTAGGTAGTCTGGGATTTTGTCCATAGCTGCAGTAAGTATAAGAGCCAGTTTGGTGCAGTAGTTAAGGCATTGGGCTAGAAATGGGAGATCATGAGTTCTAGTCCTGCCTTAGACACAAATCCAGTTGGCTAACCTTGGGTCAGTCACTTTTTCTCATCCCTAGAAAAGAAGCAAGGGCAAATCCTTTCTGAAAAACCTTCCTAAGAAAACTACAGGGACTTGTCCAGCAATCTTCAAGAATCAGACATGATTGACCAGAAAGGGGGGGGGACCCAGATAGGTAAAAAACAAAGTAAAGGACATGACTTCCAGAATTCTCCTAACTCTAACCCCTTAACCGCAATGCCAGAGAGCTGCATTAGGAGATGAGGGTGGAAGGATTATTTTTCTCTGCAGCTCCCAGCCAGTCAGATAAGTCCCATTTTCAAAAAAGCAAGCTTTCTTTCTCTAGCTTCTCCCCCCATATCAAATTTAGACCCATTCTAATCAGTTCTCAGAGAGTCCTGAGCCCCTTCTGTTCAGTTGGGAAGACTAAAAATGACACTGCAATGTGTGCAGGAGTAAAAGACTCCCTGCAATACAATAGCTTTAAAAAAAGTTTTATGGGTCTCTTCTTTAATTTCTTTAATATTAAATATTACCTAGTAGATGACTTTCCTCCTCACAGAACATTTCCCTCCCCCCTCAAATAGGCTCTCTATTTTAAGCATTTCTTCTACTTCTACTGTCAGTATTTCAAACCTCTCCCCTTGCCTTTTCCATATAGTTTCCTAGATACCCATGGTGATAACTATATCTGAAATACATAGAACAATGCAAAGCAAAGCTTTTGACAAATTGCTTCATGATATTCCTCTTTCTAATATAAATAAATATGGATCTGTTTGATGCTTCTGTTATAGATGGACTCCCAATAAACAGGATATTAATTCAGGGTCCAACCTGGAGAGAAGTATTGATTGGATTGCCAAAGGACCCTGTCTTGGGTCTTGTGATGTTGGACATTTTATCAATGACATAGATGAAGGAGTTGAGGGCACACTTCTAAAGTCTGCCAGTGACCCAAAGCTGGAGAGATGTATGGAGGAATGTGAAGAAGGTATGTAACAGTTAATACAAAATTATTAACTTAGCAGGAAAAGGTGAGATTGCCCTACGTTGGCTTTTTTTTGTATGAAAGAAAAAGAGGAAACTTTGCCAGGCGTTTAAAATTAAATTATACCATGTAACAATAGAGCTCCAATAGTGGTATTTATTTCATGACCTAGTGTACTTTGAAGGGCTAACAGGATAGCTAATACTCTAGATCAGGGGTGTCAAACTGCCGGCCCACAGGCCAGTTGCATCAGACGGAGGCTGTGCCCACCCCAGCTCAGACAATGCAAAAAAAGTCACGACATGTCATGTGATGCAGTGAGTTTGACACCCGTCTCTAAATGAAAGGAAGAAGATATATAAAGGTTTAGGCAGGCTTTGAGTAGTGGGTTGAAATGAATAAGATGGAACTAAATAGGAAGAAATGTAAAGTTCTGCATCTGGTAGGAAATCAAATGTGAGACACAAATATAGGGAGGGGAGATCTGGCTTCACAGCAGTATATGTAAGTAAACCACAGGCCAGACATAACTGAGAACTGCACTGCAGTTACTAAACAAGGGAATGCTATCTAGGGGTACATTAATAGGAGCACAGTGTCCCGATAACAGAAAATAAAATAGTTTTACTCTATTCTGTCCAGTCAGATCTTATTTGAAGCACTGTATACAGTTCCAGGCAGTCCAGATGTAAAGAACAATAATTAATTGAAACAGGATCAGAAGAAAGCTATTGAGATGATGAAGGATCTGGAAATCTTTTTATTGTGGGAACAGTTAAAGGTTCTGAGTATTTTTAACCTATAGAAAATATAACTAAGAAGAGAAGAAGAAGGAGTACTGTAGGTAATTTCTCTATTACCCTAGAGGGCTGGATTGGAACCAGTGGGTTAAAAAACAAGGAAGTTCAGACTAGACATCAGGAGCAATTTCCTGATGTACAAGCTATCAGCCCCTGAAATAGATCACCACCTGATCTGGTAAGTTCTTTACTAGTGGTCTTCAAACATAGATGTAATTATCATCTGTCAGAGATGCTGGGGTGAGTTCTGCACTGGCTAAGGAGCTGGACTTGACGACTTTTATGATCCTGTTCAACTTATAATTATATGATTGTAATTTTCCTTTAAACTCCAGATGTTGTTTAAGGTCATTCCCAGAAAAACCAACTAACTTGCTTAGAATGATATCATTCATGTTATGAATGTCAATGTGATTATGGCAACACTGTGAAAACTAAGTCCATATTGATATACCTTAGCCAGCATAATTGAATTGTTCTCTATTCCATAATTGTTGGAGGAAGAAATACCAGATAATCATAATCATAATTTTAAAGTTGATATAACCCTAAAGTGAAATGTGCTGCCAAAGATTACATTAATTCAATTTGGAAGTTTTTAAATGTTCTGGAATTCATAACAACTATTTCATAAGCCCTTAAAAAAAAGAATAAAATAATTATTTAACACATTTAGATAGTACATTTGATATAAATTATGTTTTAAGTGTGGGAAGGAAGGAAGGAAGGAAGGAAGGAAGGAAGGAAGGAAGGAAGGAAGGAAGGAAGGAAGGAAGGAAAGGAAAGGAAAGGAGGGAAGGTTCAGTCTTTAAGTTGTATTAAAATTTAAAGTCTTAATGGGCTGATCATTGTATGTATGAAAGCCAGAACCTGTTTTGGTTCTGTTTGATATATAATATGAAAGCAAAAAGATTGATATATCCTGTACCAACATAGACTACACTGACTGAGCTACATATTCTAGGAAAAACTTTGAAGAAAGCATTTTCATAAGAAAGATCAACTATTTCCCTGCCAAGAAATGTTTTTCCTTTGAGAAAATGATGAGACAGAGCACTAAAGTAAATGAGGCTGCTCCCCCCCTTCATCTAACTGTCCCTTGTCTAAAGTAGATATAATCCATCTTTGCACATTATACATTTTGAGAGAACATGGGAGACATCCACTAAATTCAAGACTTCAGTGGTCTTACCTATGGCATCCTCTGTTCCTCAGCTTCCCAAACTTTCAATGAAACTCTGTAAGAAAGGATTTGTATTTCTCTGAGTGAGCTGAGGAAAACCAACAGACCAATTAATGAAAGCATCTCTTTCTAGACTCGGCTGGTAGAAAGCTGAACGTAGATAGGTGGGGCATAATTGGTTAACTCTGAAAATCAATCAAATCCAAGCTTATTCAGAATTTCAAGGTAAGAAAGTATTAGGCTTTGTTGACAATTGTGACATGGCTGTGCTCCTGGAGCCCTCCTTAGCAACTGCTTGACTTCCCGGTTTATTATTTTATTTATTCATTTAGAGTTTTTTCAAGTGCTTTTTAAACTTGAAAGTTGGTCTCTTGCAAAACAGTGAGCTGAGCTACAGCAGCATTTTTATTTCCAAGACTACCTTTGGGTAATATTGGATAATTGATAATTGTTTTAAACTGATGCTGTTTCTATTATATGCTACATACTGTTGGGTTATGTCTGCAATTGTATGCAGAGAATGTTCAGGGTCAGAGATTTTGAAATCTTTAAAATCCAAATTTTGCCTCACACATAGCTCAGCACAAACAAAG
Organism: Bothrops alternatus; assembly: GCA_034064705.1. Taxonomy (NCBI): domain Eukaryota; kingdom Metazoa; phylum Chordata; class Lepidosauria; order Squamata; family Viperidae; genus Bothrops; species Bothrops alternatus. Next base: position 32,717,435 of record JARGCV010000223.1, on the reverse strand, counting down.
AGACCCACATGCTACAGATAACTTATTTTCCCACTAACTCCTAGAAGATATACTTCATTCCCAGGTTTCTTAAAGCTACATATGAAGAAGAGTTCAGCCTTTAAGCAGAGAAATGTGCTGTCATCATGTATGAAATATCTGTTATATCATTACTGTTATATATCTAACTAAGCAACAATCAAATGAAGCAACTCTTCATCTGTGTTATTAGTTTGATGGGTTTAAAGCCTCTTTTAATACTTGCATGGCTTCTCAAAACCTATCTGAATTTGGCACATTGCAGCTGTATTTATTGGGCCTCTTTGGCACACCCTTAATATTTCGATCATGATCTTGTCCTTACTGGAATCTGAGTTCCCTCCCCACCATAAAAGGGAAGCAGATCCCCAGGCATGCCTCAGTGAAATGTATGAGGACTAGAGACATGAAGCAGACACCAATCAGGTGCAACAGGATGCCTGCTTTCTGTCAGCTTTCTACCTACTGCCTTTCAAACAGGCAGCAAGATAATTCTTCATTCTACCTGTTTGGATGTTGAACAGGTCTGCTTTCAAACTGCAGACATAAAACAGCGTAGGTTTGCAGGTGTTCTCTGAGAACATTTGGTCCAGGGAAATACATTCAATATTTGACAATCAGGGGACCAATTTATTCCACTAAAGATCCCTCTCCTCAGGCAGGTGTGAGCTGTTTTGATGGCTAAGGGATGGGCCATGCTTCTTTCTGAAAGCCCTGTTGGTTCCAACGGTAGAGATTTATGTTCACAGCCCCCCCCCATTGAAATCAGTGGGATGCATAAATAATTGTTCCCTGCATGGGAAAAACATTTTAAACATCTTTCCTCCATTTATAAAAAGCCTGCTTGCTTTTAACAGCACATTTTGGTCAGGGTAATTTTGTTTATTTTTGCAATAAGAAGGAAAAATCTCAACATTTCTACTGCCTCAGCCATTTAATCAAATATTTGTTTAAAGGCCTTTCAACTCACTGTCCCTAATATTTCACAGCAGCCAAGCACTAAAACAGTTAATCTAAATGGTTATGTTGTAATTCACTAGACAGTAAAATGACCCTTGAAGCAACGTTTTCGTAATATAGAATTATTTTATATATATACATATCTATGAAATGTTTTTAGATATATTTCCATTTTGCAGTGCATATTGATGAAGTTTAATGTATCATTCCATATGAACCAAACAGGAACTTCAGAATTCTTTACAAAATACAATATTTCTTTGTCAGCTAATTATAAAATATAATTGAAACCCTAACTATGGAAGTTTTAAAACTCTCTTGATATATAATTTGGTTCCATCACATACTAAATCGAAATGAATGTTTACTACATGCGAATTACTCTGTAATTCAATATCATTGGAGGTAAATATTTCATCTGGAAATTATTTCATGTCAAAATTCAAGAAAGGAAGATTGTTTCAGCTTTTCTGTTTTGGCATGTGCCACTCTCTTGTTGGAAAATAATTCTGAAAGATAGATCTCAAACAAAATGGACTACTGGGTTTCCTTAGCATAACATTTTGCATACACCACTACTATGCTGTAATACATTCCATGGTTCAACATAAAATCTCTGTAATGTTGAACAGAAATAGATAATGAAATATATAAACTTGAAAACCTGCAAAGAAAAAAAATGTACTCACTTCTAGAAACCACCACTTCCAGAACTGAAAACAACAAAATGAGATTTATTTAAGCACTGCATCTAATATGTTTTCAATTGCAAATCAAACAAACACAAACTCAGCTCATATCCTCAATAAAAGATATAAGTATGCAACTGCAGTTTTAAAAGTTAGCATTATTGGTGATAGTTTGAGATGCTGCTTATACATTTACTAAAGATTTACTGGGTATAAGTTGGACTTATTTTCAAGGAAACATGCACAGTGTTAGACTGCAGATGATAGGAAGCAAGGGTCTGGTAACTAGGAGGGAAGGAAAGAGAATTATTTATTTCAAATAAGGCCCAACACATGGCAAACATCAAGTTAGGAATGTGGTGCCTACATTAACTAAGAATGTAATAAATGTGGGACAGATCTCAAAAATGCCATAATAACACAACTGAGGAGAAAGGATTAGGAGAGAGGAATCTGACTACTCTATCTATTTATAGAAATGAATTTCATATAAAATTGCTGAGGAAATGATCTAAATGCAACCTGTAGAGATAGTGCTACACTGGAGAGCACTGAGAGGCCCTGGACACATTATTGGCTCTTGTCACTATAGGTCACTCTGGCAAGAAGTTCATGATGCTCTAAATCTTGCCGCACACTTGCCTTGCATGCTTACAATTAAAAAAAAAGTGGCAGGGGAGGGGGAGGGGGTTTACAGAAGCCAGAGTCAAATCTCCCTCAAAACCAAATATAGATTATGGGGCAGGAGCAGTGGTGGGATTCAGCTGGTTTGCACCAGTTCAGTAGAACCAGTAAGTAATTTTTGCTGCATTCAGAGAACTGGCTGGCTTCCAGAAGTCCAGTCTAGGTCTCAGAGGCCTGCAGGAGGCCTCCCAGGCCTAGAACAGAACGGGAGGATCCCACTTCCAGAAGTCCGTTCTAGGCCTCGGAGGCCCAGGCCTGCATTGAATAAGAGAACCAGTTGTTCGGGTATTTAAATTCCACCACTGGGCAGGAATACAGATCAGGAACTAGATGGAAGGGGGTAATCTTCCTGGAAACTGGAAAAATAAATTGGAACTATTTGCACTGCCCTCTCCAGGAGCATCTGTGCAGCCAGTGTTGCTCACATAAGAGCACACACGAAGATGAGAGAAGAAGGAAAACACCACTTTCAGGTGCATCGTCCAAAGCCACCCTCAACTGTGGGTGGACCATGAGATTCAGACATATCTTCTGAAACAGATATGAGACCATGAGATTCAGATATCTTCTGAAACATATCTTCTGATATCTTCTTAATTGGCCATTCTCACCGTGGGATAATTTGGCTGTAGGAACTTGCCCTTAGATAACAGGAACTTCCACTGGAATGCTCTTTGGCCCCTTAAAGACCTTTTAAAAGGTTTTGTTGCATAAGCTCTGCCTTAATTGCTGCTTAACACAAATCATAAACATTCTACCCTGCCCATTGCCAAAATAATAAAGTTGTGTGAACCTGAGGGGAAGTCATTTTCCCATTTGTTTTATGTCATATCCCACTGCCTAAACCCCAAACTTGCCATTTGATTTCATAGACAATTTGATCAGTGAATCCTGTCTTAATCCTTCTAATCAGATTGTAACCCCTATTTTATGGTTTCCATGAAAAAAAAACCTACCCAGATTTATTTACTTTACATAAGCAGAGCGCACTAAATGCTTGCTGTGCTCCATTTTCCAGTTTTTGGGCTCAAGTAAGCTTCTCTCCAAAGACACACCTTCAGAGATACACCAATCAAGGATGCTAAAAAAAAAAAAAGCCCATCTGACTATAAAAACACAATGTCACATTAACATGAAGGTGGCTGCAATTTATACCCTGGAAGAATGACATTTTGACAGCCATGCAGTTCAGTGCATCTGTCTATGTGCATGCCTGAAAGTCTGGAGAATGGAAAAGCACATGACATTTACTGAAAACATGGAGGAGCGGGGGATATGGCTTTCTACTTCCTGAAAATATTATCCAAGTTCAAAAAGTGGGACCCTTGATCAATTGGAGAGGTAGGAGACTACCAGAAAATATGGTGATTGTAGAAACTGAAAAATACAATCCTGAAAGAAGGCAATGATTGTCAAGAAAATTACATGGCTGAGTAGGTCATCAGAAATTGAGTTTGACTCGATAATCTATTATTTTATCTGGTCAGGGGATTAAAGCCATACATTTTCATCAGTCTTTATGTTGAAAATGGCTTACCAACATTTTGTTTAAATCTTAGTCAGATGCTAATCAACAGTGGTTAAGTTAATGATCTATCTGATAAAAATAAAGAAAACATACAGCATTATATCGGTGTTAAGTATTATGCTGGTTTAAGTGAGGTGGTATGATTAGTCATTGTTTATTATGTAGTATTAATGTGACACGTTTATAACTCAGTTTACACATTTGTGTGTCATATCACTATATTCCAATAGAGAGAACTTCCCTGAGGATGGACCCCAGCATGAGTCCAAAAGCCTGGAAGACTAAACCTCTGGTCCCGGTGACCGACCCAGATTGGATCCCGCAACATTATCCTGGAACACGTATATTTGCTTTTATTCGTATCATTATAACTGATTTGCCCTTTCAACCAGCTTTTAAATCAGCTGCTAATGAAGTATTACTCATTGACTGGCTTTATAAGAGTTTTCTCATGCCATTTTATTAAAAAATGTTATTTTACACATTTCATTATTTTAATTAGGTGAATCAACCTATCCCAACCTTGCTAGCTGGATGAACCTCAAACTCCAGAATTCTCCAACCAGTTAGACTGTGAAGAATTCTGGGAACTGAAGTCCATGCATCTGAAGAATGTTCAGTTCTGGAAGACTACTGTAGATTAGTCTGAGTTTAAATATCTGTGGGATTTTGTTGACCACTCTGAGTGCCTCTTAAGAAGTAGGAAATAAATATGACTATTTAAAAGGGAGAGGAGTCTCAATCTGATAGGAACCTGAATACTGCATGAGAGTATACCTGCTGTATCAGGATTTTATATGGACTTTCCATTCTCAAAATCTGGACTGTTGCTTTCTGCAGGAACTTCAGTGGCCTGCCAAGTTACTATTTTCAATAGGAAACAAGGTATTATTAAATGTATGCAGGGGAAATAATTATGCGTTTAATTTTAATGACATTTAATGGAAATTATTTTTGTACTCTTTTATAAATACCAATCCTAGTGTGCCAAAAGGTGGGATGGATTAAACAGAAAATCGTTCCTTGCCATGATTAGTTAATTAAAGCCATGTACAGTATTGTTATTAATCTTTAAGCTGCAATTAGCCAGACAAACAAATTTCCATTTTCATCTTCAGTGATTACAAATGGATCTGGGAAAGGCTGGTGAAAGTTAGTCAAGACAGTACATAGGAAAACTCAAAGTAGGTAAACACACAAAATATAATACTACCAAATGAAATGGATTGCAGTTGATCAGCTTTCATTTATTTTATATCACTGCTGCAACTTTGCCTTATGCGGATCCCTGTTGCATGTATCTCATACAGAGTGCTTATGTAGCTTTCTCAGAAGTAAGTGTTTAACCATCAGAAAAGAAATGATTAATTTTTTACAGCATCCATGACTCTACTTGGAGAATATCTCCATTAGAGGAATTGTTCTGCTAGTAGAAGAGAAACTGGCTCCAGCATACACAGCAGGGATAGGCAACCTTCTGAGTTGCAGGAGCAAATTTGGGACTTTGAGGCTTTCATAAGCACTCTTACAAAATGGGGGATTTGCTGTATTTGTCAAAAGATTGCCATGCTCTCCACTAACCTTCTAGCCTGTTAAGATGCTCTCTATGATTGATTATGTACCATCAAATTGTTTTTGACTCCTAGCAACAAAACAGATTTTCTCCATTATGATCTATATTTAACTTGTTCTTTCAGCATTCCTAATGGTGCAGCTCTCTATGGCTTTCTTGTTTTTCCTGAACAGATGAGGACACTTCAAATGAAGCAGTGGATTGCAATCACTTGTCAGAGCGTGCACAGTCTTATTGTGCGAGATAACCCAGAAATAAACACAGTAAACAGTGGTCTATAATAAATGGTGGTTTATCTACAATATCATACATCAGGAACAATATACATACATGTGCTAATACAGCAGGATCCAACACACCACAGTTACACCAGGAAACGGAAGAGAGAGAACACATCAGCAGAGCCTTCCCTTTATACAAACGCTCTTAAAGAGACACAGACCCTGCTGAGTCATTCCCATCATTACATCTTACATCTTACATTACATAAGCTGGTTAGCTGTTAAATCAATATCTTGACATCACTCTTTTTCTTTTATAACAATGTCTAAGCAACTCAGGGGTATTCTTAGAAATAATAATTTCTCTGAATATAGAGAAGTAGAATAGCAGAGGGGAAATGTTCAGCAATCCACAGGTTATAGTGCGATTCAGCAGAGCTCTTGTCTATAAACAGATTTTTGTTTATTTTTCTCAGGGAGAAGATATACATCCATAGGAAAAATGGAAGGTTCTTTGTGGTTCTGTTATGTTATGCTATGCTATGCTAAGCGTAAGAAGCAAGAGTACAACTGGTTTGGGACAAACATGTTTAAAATTATCCAAAAATGGAAAGAAGACATATCAAAAGTGCTTGTGGTTTCAGCAAAAGTTAGGCTGGATCATTATATACCTAGAAACATCCAAGTTTGATTCCTGTTTATCGCAGCCAAATTCTCTACCCCTATGGCAACAAAGTCAAATAAATATAAACATATATTTATTCAACTAAAAATTCTTGCACTATTTTTTGCACACACCACATTTTCAAAGAGGAATTGCTCGAGAATGAACACCTCACCACGGTCAGAAGCAAGGAAAGTTGCCAGAAGACCTCCTGATTCGAAGGACTGTGTCCAGCTGCTTTACAGAGAACAACTCAAATCATATCACACAGCAAGTTTCTCCCCTGCTCCATTGTGCTTCTAAATGTGAGGAGGGTCTTGGCACAGGGTCTGTGGAACATTTTAATGCTGATTTTGTTCTTGATGTGCTTGATGAAGAAATCCAGGACAAGATAATTAAATAATCCATAGCTGTGCTTACTAGAACATTCTGAAGAAAATTGGAATTTTGTTGACTCTCATTCAAATTTAAATAGCCCCTTCTGAACATCTGGACACTTGAATAGAGCAACTGTGAGTTAATGTCATTGACTGTAGATCTTATTGTTCTGAACAGCATGGCTGGAGACTCAAAAGCTGGGACAAGATATTGGGATGGGGGTGAGCCTTCTGCTAAATATCCTCTATCCATAGAGAGGGAGGTCCCAGAAGGTCCCAAAAACAGCTGCAGAAATGAACTATTAAGTTAAAGTCTCCAAGTGCAGCAAATCTGCTAGTAGAGGAAGCTTCAGGTCAGCTTGCCAACAAATGGATGTGTAAACAGGCAGCTAAGTTTCCTGCAGAAATTTGTCATTTAGAAGCAAGAATTGGAAATAGAAATGGCTGCATTTGCCCAGTAGTACAGAACAAGATAGCCATTACAATATGTTAGCCAAGTCAGAGAATAAAATTTGGAAAGATGAAGCAACACAGATTTGATGAGAAACCATCACGTGAGCCTGAGCAGTAACTAACCTGTTCACTACAACTCAAGTGCATGCAACAACGTGGAAGAGACATACATAATGTATTTAGCCAGTAGATGAAGGAGGAAAAACCTAATTGGGTTTGTCTGCTCTTCTGTCTGGCTACCAGCTGACAATTCAACAGCTGACCTCTCTGAACCAATCCTGACTGCAAAAAAAGAAAGGCTAGGCTGAGGTCACTTGGGTGGGCAAAGGTTGGGCTGGTTCTTATTTAGACTGAACTGTTTCACCCATCTCTAGTTACTCAATGTCATTACAACACACTCAAATAACATAACATGCCACATGCCAAGAATATAAATACACTCGAGACTGTCAGGTACATATACGGATATTTCTCCAATATGTTCGCAATATGTAGGGAAACCTCAGAGTGCAGGAGCCTCTAATGGTTCTGATACAGGGTGTCATTTTATCAGTACTTCTAGGGTTACCACCTACTCCTCTTTGGTTCTTTCAACCACAACACCAAATCAGGAACTATCTCTCAAGTTAAAGAACAAGCCCAGCACATTTATTCACAAGCAATGTAAGTTGGGCTTGTGGTTGGTTGGGAAATTATCTTTACAACAGCTGCAGAGTTTGTTGTGTGTGTTTTTTTTCTAAAAAAAATATTTTCTATTCCCTTTCTCTTTCTAAAATAAAAATACAAAAAGGAAATCAAGCAGTGCACGGCTCAGAAAGAAGTCTTGTAATGCACTCAGCAGGACTTACTAGATACTAAGCATGCATAGAAGAGAGGAGTCATTTGTGCAGCTAGGACCGTGTAAAGGGGCTAATTTTAAAAGTCTCAGAAAGCCAGAAGTGTCACCTGCCCTTTACATAGCTTGATGCTTGGGAAAGAGGTTGGTAGAAGAACAAAGAGAACGAGGCAAAACCTAATCCTTGATCTAAATGCCATTGAAGCCATTGGTTTTGGGGGTTTTTTCCCCATTTCTTATTAACCTCACCCCCAAACGATAGAATTCATCACAGTGACACTTGTCTCTTGTCTCTTCTATACACCTCCAGACTTCGTGAAAACCCAAAGCAAAGGAGATAATGTTGTTCTAACATCTTGTAGCCTTTAATTTAAAACTTCGTTTATCTACTCATTTGGTTTATGATGTATTTTACTGAATTGCCCGATTTCATGTTTTCATGAGCAATGAACTAATACTCTAATTTAACAGAAAGGTAGTGTAATATACATGTATAGTTTATCACTTGGGATCTAAACCAGAATATAAATTAGTGCCATTTGCTCCTTTCTCTGATTCCATTGTCTAATCCTTCTCTTATCTTCTCTCTAACATCTGAAACCTCTTTACCAGAAGAGGAGAGAAAGTCTTAATCTGACCCATGAAGAAAACTACAGTTGGTTGGTTATTCCAAAATAAAGCTTTCTTCTCTGAAATTCTATACTCCAAATCATTTACTCTACTTAGTAAAGCAGTAATACAAGGCCATGCTTTCCTTTGAATTTGATTGATTGATTGATTTGTATTCTGCCTTTATTATCTTTACAACTAATTCAAGATAGCAAACATATCCAACACAACATCCTCCTCTTATTTTCCACAGGACAACCCTGTGAGATAACTCACCAGGCTGACTTTCAAGGCTAAGGTACAACTTGAACTCAGGGTCTCTTACTTTGTAGCCTGGTTCCTTAATTACTGGCTCAAACTGATTCTCTGAAAGATAATTGTACACTGAAAAGTAGGAGGCAGAGATAAAGCTACATTTAATTTCATTTCATTTAAATGTAACTAAAATGAAATGTAGCTATTAGGATTTAGCTCCAGTCATGTATGTATCCCATTATTGTGCCATTAAAATTAAAATTCAGTAATAACTTCTGAAGATCTCCAATGGCTTCAAAAAAGGTCTTCATGAGCCATAGGTATTCTTGGAGTATCAAGTTATGTACTTCTGTTGTAAAGGATGATAACAGGAATGGCTTGTATCAATTTATTAAGTTTATATGGGAGTTGCAATCTATATTATTACCATTAGTATTTATATTAGATATAAAAACTAGGATGAGACATAATGGCAGATCATTCTGAGCAATTAGGAATTATTTCAATTCTCAATAGTTAAATAATAAAGACAATAAAAATCTTACTCCCTTCTATATTCACCTCTTGCAATCAAGAAAGACTTAAGAAAATAAGCACATGCCTATAAAATATTGATCTTCACTTTCACATTTCTTTTGAGCAATGATTTTGCCTAGCAGCTTTGGGAATCTAGTGAAAAGTAATATAGATTCAGCAAGCCTACGATTTGCTTTTTGTTCTGTATTAGTGCAAGAGAATTTCTGATGTTAATAACTATAAATTTCAGGATTCTTCCTATGGGTTGTGTTCGTTGCGATTACTAAGAGATGAGCAACATCTGGAGGGCAATAGGTTCTCCACCACTATTTTGTATAGATGTTGCCTCTCACCCATATTTTCAGGATGTATCACACGTATAACTTGAGATCAAAAGTCCAAGATATTCATTCAAATCCACTTGGTATATTTAACAGGGAAATAATTGTATTATACCCTTCTATCTTGTGATGCAAAGAAAGGTAACAGGGGTCAATGGTCTGAATTCTGAGCATATAAATGTGCAGAAATGTCATCTGGCAAGCATTAAGACTTCCCTGTTTCCAACCATAATTTTGTATCTGTTTTATGGAGTCACTTGTTTAGTGATTATAAATTAGAGTATTTGGGAGAGGTCTAGTGAAAATATTCACCTTTTAGTGGCCCAGACTTTTAAGTGTTATGGGAGAAAAAACATATTTTATGCTTACATTTTTTTCTACATTGCTAACAGATGCCGCTCACTCCAGAGCCAAACAACTGTAACACATACACACCCATAGCACACACAAGAAAGAGAGAGGGCAGCTCTACAACAGCATGTCAGCATTTAATTGACAGGGAAAATAAATAATTAGTTATCACAAATAGAACTTTAGTTTCCATAATTATAGCAGACAATTCCATACCTGTTATGTTCTTCTTTGCTTAGATCATTCTAACATTTTTTTCTTAGAACAGATGGGGAGGGGGGGTGTGCAAAGGAAAAAGCTGGTATTAACTGAGAAAAGGCCTACATGTTTGACAACTTCTTCTTGGCCAGAAATATCTGGTCTTTTTGGCACCTAAATGTTTAGCTAGTTGCCAAGAGTGTTGTTCAAATCTGAATCATGGAGAGTACAGCCTCACTCCCAAGTTAGGGCTTCAAGAATCTTTTTATGTTTGACTGGAAACAAAAGGATCACACAATCTTTTGCTTGATGTCAGTTTATAAATGTGCAGAAGAAATCTGGATTCCAGATTGGGGAAGGATTTGAAGTTAATGGTACCCACTCTTTATTAGCTTCATTTTTCTTGGATAATGGCCTGGAAACACCCAACTTAGATCTGCTTCTGAAGCTAAAGAGTTTTGAATTTGGCTAGTAATTGAATATAAAATTATGTTTGTTTATACAATTGTCTGTCAATTATTACCAGAGTTTTGGAAAAGCAACTGAACAAAGATGATGATGAAGAAGAAGAAGAAGAAGAAGAAGAAGAAGAAGAAGAAGAAGAAGAAGAAGAAGAAGAAGAAGAAGAAGAAGAAGAAGAAGAAGAAGAAGAAGAAGAAGAAGAAGAAGAAGAAGAAATAGACAGACAGACAGACAGACAATTACACCAGTACAATAAACTCAAACATAACAGACTTTACAGGTATTGGCTCTATATGCCTTCAATCACTCATCTCAAATTATGCATTAGCAATACTTACCTTTGATGGGATAGGGAGACATACTAGAACATAGCGCTCTGGAGCCCTAGGATGAGATACTTTGTATAGTTCTCCGGAATAGGGCGGCATAGAAATCGAATAAATAATAATAATAATAATAGTATGCAGCTCTTCACTACATTTCCAAAGTAGTGGAAATGATCGGTTCTGACTTCTGACTTCCACACCTGCTATGGAAGACAATATGGAGGGAAGGGAGAACAAAAAGAAAGGGAAGGATTGGCTTCAATATTTCTGAGTGTGGCCCCAGTCAGTGCTTATTTAAGATCCAGCCATAGTAGGCCTGCAGGGTCCAGACACTTATCTGCTTGTGATAATGTGACCTTCAAGTGATAAAACTTTAGTGTCTCTAGTAAATTAGGTAAGTCCAATAACTATATACAAATCTTTTTTTATTAGAAAGGCCTAAAATGTCTCACTAATATTATTTCCTCCCTACAAACCTAGACTCCTGTCATTAGTTTAATTATCAGTATTCACATCAAAATCTTAGATCTCAGGAAAGAGGAAAACACATATTAAGTATTTTACTCTGTAATTAATATAAAATTACTGTCATAGTATTATCTGACAGTAATATTCAGACAGAATATAATCTGTCAGAGTTGCAGAGTTGCATACACCAATTTCTAGCAAAATGAGAGATGTACAAGTCCAAAATGGATGCAGGTTGGTAGCTAAAATGAAATGGGAAAAAACTTGGGGAGGGTCTCTTTATTAAATACAGTATTCCAAAGTCTTGAATTGCTATAAGATTGTTAGAAGAATTGCTGTCTTCTGTCAATTAAGTATCTGATTCAAGAGAGATGACTTTTGAGAATGGTAGAGCAGAATGGGACCTATCTTTTCAAAGGAAGGAAGGAAGGAAGGAAGGAAGGAAGGAAGGAAGGAAGGAAGGAAGGAAGGAAGGAAGGAAGGAAGGAAGGGCCATATATAGTTTCTGTGATATATATATCATTGGGACCACAGATTCCAATACAAATACCTTGGATATCTGCACATAGGTATATGAAGAATATCAGCTACACTAGTGTTATATACTTTTACTCTCAGGGATATATGATTATTCTTTTCACTTGTTACCCTGGAAACCAATTTCTCTCTTGGCAGTGATACTTCTACAGCAAACTGAATTTAAATCCTTAGGCATAACATCTAGATCGAGCCTGCCCTTTCTGTTTTGTACTCCTTTAATAATATCCATGCCCTCACTCTTGGCTGTACTAAAATCCAAGTATGATCTTTGCTTCCTCCCCATTATTAGTTCACAAGAGTAACACTCCAGAGTCACACGTCCGGTTATCCATTACCTAAAATGAAAAACTTGCTAACTTTAGGACTCCTATTCCTTGACTTACACCCAGTGTTTACTTAAGGATTTTCACCCCACAGCCTCATAATGGCCCTGTAATTTGCAGACTTCTGAGTAGCTTTATGGAACTGGTCTTCATCAGCCTTGACTTCTTCGGTATACAACAGGTGGGTCAGTCAATGGGTGTTCGGGGAATAAACAATGGAATAAGATGGAATGCTAGAAATAAAAAGAGAATTGTAGTAGTGCAATCAATCAAAAATACGATTCCTTAGTGTAAAGAAGAAGAGTGTTGAGGAAAAGGAATAAACCAAACAGAATGCTTTTCTGTATACAGTATGCTCAGAAAGTTATAGTTGGAAATGATAAAGGGGGGGGGAGTTTTGCAGCTTGTATTGGATAGGGACTTTTTAAAAGAAAGATATTCAGCACCAGTTTACACATGTTTTCATGAGTGGCAATAACATTTGTGAATGCGTACATGAAAATAGAATGAACAACAAAGCAAACATCCATCAGCCAACACACTGTTTTTTTCCTGGATGACTATTACCAGAGACTCATGGCTGATTATGCCTCCTCCTCCTCCAAACTTAAGATTGGAAAAGAAAGACTGGGAAAAAATGCCAGAGGTTAATACATGTTATCTGTGTATGTAAGAAAATGATCTGGATTTGAGGTGATATCTATTAAGAGGGAGACTGTTCCTCCTCAGTAGGATCAGAAGGAAGAGTAAGAAGATGTAAATAAAAACTCTTAGCCTACCATAAGAAGTCAGGGGGGTGGATTTGAAAACTTTATTACTATTGAAATACTGATTACGATTTGAAATTCATTACTGTTACTCTTTCACATGCGTAAACACACACAGTATACTTTATAATGTTTATTAAATGTTACAATGAAAAAGATAAAAGCTAATCTAAAAAAAGAAAAAAATAGTGCAGAAAAGAAAAACCAGAAAAGAAAGAAAAAATAAGAATAAACAAAAATAAAAGATAGGTAAAGAAGTAACTTCTCTCTTCTTCACAATAAATATAAAACAATTTAAGAAACTTATCACTTTCTCTTAAAATAAAACAAGTTATCTTTTCTTCCTACATCTTATTTATAAACAAAATTTTAAAGCCTCATCATTCAGTCCTGGTCAACAAAAGTTAAGGGTTACTAGAGGTAGCAATATATCTATGTTAATCTTGATCAAATAAACCAATTTTATATTCCTTCCCTTCACATTTAACCATTGTGATCTTTAAATAATGCCCTAGAACTTGATTTCTTTTCTGTTTTCCTTTGTCCCTTCTCACAAATTCCTTAAAGCTTAATAGATATAAGAAAGTTATACAAGTCACTCTTCTGGTGTGTTATTTGTATATTCCTTTTTTTATTATTGAGACATCTGACAGTTTTATTTGTACATCCAATATATTATCTTTTTTCAGTTCACTCTTATAGTAAGTCATTTTAAATCCACATTCAAATTATTTTCAATGTTGTCTGTTAAAAACTTGTTCCTCTTTCATAACATCATTTATACACAGTCTGTCTATAATGCAGACACTCTTAAAATTAACATCCACACCCATTGTTCACAAATACCCTTCAATACATCCAGTGTTAAAGTATTTTGTTCTATCCTCTTTGAGCAAGTCAGATTTAACTGGTTTTCTTCCCCCTTTACTTGTAATCTTTAGTTCCTTCTGGTTCCCTCTAGTGACTAATCTTCAACTCCCATTCTATCATTTTTATTTTCGAAACAACTGCTGTTTCCCACAAGAGGGATTCTTATAATTTGTTTCAAAATCTTAACTCAAATCTATCTGAAGCCTTTGTCCATTCATAACTTTCTGAAAGCAACAGTCTGGTCACTATTTTACCATATATTCCCCTGAAAAGAATTTTCTATGTCCTTAAACTCATACTTAAAGTTTCTTTTGCTAAGGATTGAAAGAAACTCACCTTATGAATGTCATAAAACTTGATATTTCAAAGATTCTTAAGTATTTAAAAAGCAATGAAAATGTAATTCCAAAAAGTGATTAAGGAATGAGGCGTGGCCAATCTTTATATCCATATAGGCCAGTGGTGGCGAACCTATGACACGGGTGCCAGAGGCAGCACTCAGAGCCCTCTCTGTGGGCACACGTGCTGTCGCCCCAGTCCTAGGCCTTCAGCTGGTTTTATAAACCTTTTTGCTTTAGGCCTCTGCCACCGTGTGCAAAGAAAAAAAAAAGGTTCAATCAGTCAATTTCAACTTCTCGTGGGGAAAAAAAATCTTGCAAAGTTGGAATTGATTGATTGAACTTTTTAGTCCCACCCAGTCTGCTGTTACCACCGCAGCCACGCCCACCCAATGGGCCATGTCCACCCAATGAGCCACACCCACCCAGCACTCAACAATGCATAAGTGGGTTTTGGGTTACAGTTTGGGCACTCAGTCTCTAAAAGGTTTGCTATCACTGATATAGGCTATATTGCAACTGTAATAGCTTTAAAGCTTACAACTGTAATCTTAGTTGGTATCACTTGACTCCCAGCTTCTTGACTCATCAGATAGCTGCAAAAACCTTCATTTTTGCAGTCTACCCATGAGGAGCAGCTGCCCAGAGTACATGTGGGTGATCTCATGATCTCTTCTTTTACTATGGTCATATTCTGTATTATGTCCAGTGATGTACCCTATGCTAAATGCATTTACAAACTCCACAGAGAAGACGGAAGTAAATGTTACTGGGAAAAATTCCTAACCAAACAAAACACATAATCAGGTCCATCTTTTTCAATATTGTACTGCCTTTCTCAATCCCACCTAGAAACTATGGAGTTTGAAACTGTGACCTCTGGCACACAAAGTATACGCTTTACCATTAAAATAGAAATCTTTCCTTTATATCTAATGAACACAATTCAGCTTTACCTAATTATTTCTAAGTCTCGTTAATTTTAGAAGAATATCTGAGCACACTCTTATATTTGTCTTAAACTCAAGGTTTCAAGGCACTTGACTGGTTCTGGCCTGTGCACAAAATCATTTACTTTGAACCTTTAATGCAGTTTAAAGCTGGGCTGTTTTTACTGCTCTTCATGTGGGTGGGCAATACTATTTCATTTTAAGTAAAATTAAGTATGCTAGGCCCCCTCATCTGTGGGTTGCCACAGCATGCACATTCAAGTGATTTATAAGGCCTGTTTCCTTTGGGGCAACCCCATTACTTTGGGCACTAAAAGTTGCTGGCTATACAGGTGCAACATTTGTTTAAATAAATCTGAACCATTGGAACATAACAGAGGTCACCAGCAAAGCAAAAAACAACTGTGGTGTACAAAGTTACTCCAGAAAACTGCTTATTAATTCCTGAAATACCACTGAGACTATACAAAATATTTTCAGAGACTGTTTTTTAAATTGTATTTTGTTTAGCTTCATGAGGAAAAAAAAATCTTAGCATGGTGGAGAAGGGGGAATCTTAGTTTGTAGGACATCTTGCTATCTGACAAAATCCAGCATCAAGATCAGCCTGGCAGCAGCCGAATAGCTAAGTTTTACTGAATAATATAATCATGGTCCATCACATAACATAAGTCACCTGTGGGCCACAAGAGGCTTATCAAGTAGTCTTGTGTGACTCACCAGCAATTTTTTTTTTTAAAAAAAAACCTCAGTAAATCCACTGCCACCAAATATTGCCACCCATCAGGAAAGGTCTGCTAAAATCCCAGAAAACATGCTGCTGGACCATATGTCCTCCAAAACCTGCACCACACAGCTGATCAGCACATCAGCTAATTTTGTGACCCACAATTATCTTTTATTTAACAATGTGGCCATGAGTTTTGTAGTCCTGGTCATACAGATTGCTTGTGCTCAGATAGCCCTAATGTCATGCTAAATGTTCAGATACATTGTGTCCTTCAGAGATTTGAAATGGGCTGACATCTTCCTAAAAACAGGCATTTGGCTCTTAACTTTCAGGATCAAAGCCAGAAATATCTCTCTGTGAATTTATAGTGCCAATCTTAAGGGGAGAGTGGAAGCATAAGAATAATAACAAGAAACAAAAAAGGTCTATTCCAAACTTTCAGCGCTTCAGGGTTCGGCTCTGATTTGATTATGAATGTAAATAAAGTTTCAATGTTCCCTTTTTGCTGTTGTCAACATGGATTTTGTTTTGAAATACAAGTAACACCACCAAAAAAACCCATGATTACTAAAATAATGGAGGATCACTTATTATAAAACCATCTTCTTGTACAGGGGAAAAAAGTATTGGAATCACAGATTCAGACAGTATTTTAAAAACAATTCAGTGCCTTTATTTAATTATTAAATAAAGCATTATTAGACTTTGGGGGATAGTTTGTTCCAATAAAAGCTTATTGCACAACAGAACTGGATAATCATTCCAATGCACAACAGGCTATAAACGCATATTGACTGTGTATTTCCTGAGAGAGATGAGATTGTCAATTCCTGATCCAAGAAGATAATATCTAGGAATGATGGCTATTTCTCTCTTGGCATTGCAGCAACTGAGTATCTGAAATAAAGTACAGACTTTTTTGCTAAATAATAAGTAGGATAGAAAGATGCATGATAAAGATACTGATGATTCTGCAGCGAGAGTCCCCACATAATTCTTACGTTGAACTCTCTGCTCTGGAAACATTAAAGAATCAGACTACATTTTGGGTCAATACAATGTTGTGATATTTGCCTAAGGAGACAAGTTAACCACTTTTTAAGAGTCAGTTAATACATAACACATGTGAATGCCACACAAATTCCTCCCCAATCACAAAATTAGGCCCTTTTTTATTGCAGGGCACATAACAACATCAGGAACTGCTAGAGGGCATGTATCTATTTTTAAAAATGTATAATGCTGTCATGTCATACAGAACCAGTTTGGTCTAATGTTAAGGCACCAGACTAGAAAGCAGAAGATCTTGAGTCCTACCTTAGCCATGAAAGCCAGCTGGGTGACCCTGGGCCAGACATCCTTTCTCAACCCAAACTACCTCACAGGGATATTGTTGTGGGGAAAATAAGAGGAGGAAGGAGCATTAGATGTTTTTGCCACCTTGAGTTATTTGTAAAAATAATAAAGGCAGGATACAAATAAATAAAATATATAATATATGGTTTCGTGACGATTTGCTACCTGACCCTGACATCTTTCTCTGTTCTTTCTCAGAAGCTTATTTCAAAATTGTTGATTAAAAACTGTCCTTCGTTATGTCTGAGTCATTAGACTGAAGTTAGAGTCCAGAAAAAGTTATACAAAATATATAACTCTGCCCTAGACTGTTCGGAGGTCCAGGAAGTACTTTTGGAGATGGTCCTGGCTGTTTAGCCATGGGGGCCATTGTTTAAGGGTAAGGCCAGACCTTTTTTATAGTTGCCATCTGATCTTAATTCATCTTGATTTGGAGTCAAACCTGGACAATTTCTATTGTTGCGCCCCTTTACACTGCCAGCGCACTGTAATGTTGAAGTGTTGTCTTTACCGCAGAAAGAGCTGGAGTAAAAAATTCTTTTCAATTATGAAGCCTACTGTGTGATTTTGAGTCAATTGTTGCAACCCCTCCGAGCTTTTTCTTTTTCATAAAAGCATTGATAGCTTCAAACAAGATAGAAAATGGGACCATGTCTGCACCCTCCACCACTCTCCCTGGATTCCTGACCTTCCAGTGGGAGAGTTGAAGGAATAGTAAAGCTAAGTTTCAGATCCCTACAATAGAAGTGGAGCTCTTCAGTCCTGTTTTCACGGCGGATATACCAGGATAGCAATCAAATGCTCTGAAAATACCATACCTTTGGAGATTACTACTACAGATTATTTTTACTAAAATTAAATTAAAAAACAGATGAAAAACATGACATTTCCTGAATGATTTATAATGAATTATGAATATTATCTCTATTAAAAATAAGTTAGAAAGCAGACTGGTTCAGCTCTTCACTTAGCCATGAAGCTCGCACGGCCCCTTAGCCAACCATTCTCTCTCGGCCTAACCAAACAGAGTTCAAAGGAGAAAAAATGGGGAGGGGGATAACAATGTGCGCCACTTTATGTTGTTTATAGCGAAAAAAAGTGGGGCATAAAGACAAAGCATAGAATATTCAAACTTTTCTGGGAATGCTCCCACCTGAAATCTTTCTAGTAGTTTCATAATTTGTGGGAGTTTTATGGTGCTTCTTTTGCTTCCTTTCTTTCTCTTTCTCTCTTGTTAATGAGAATTTTGAGAATGGTTCTGTTAATTTTTGTAGTTCAGCCACATACCTTGCTGAAGGCTACTCTAGCTTATAAAACCAACAGCAAAACATCCATCTTGCAACACCTGCTGAGGTTTTGAAGGTTACCTTGCTCTCTCATAATAACATAATTTGTTAGAAGATTTATTGCCAGTTCTATCAGCCAGTATGGACTTATTTGGAAACATATGATATGTTCATCTCCCTCCTTTGCAGTTAATTAATTGTCCTTAAGAACATAAGAACATAACATAAGAAGAGGCATGCTGAATCAGGCCAAAGCCCATCGAGTCCAGCATTCTGTGTCACCCAGTGGCCCACCAATTGTACATGGGGATCTTGAGCAGAAAGAGAAGGCAAAACCCTCCCTTTCCCTTGACCCCCAACAAATGGTACTCCAGGGAATCCTGCCTGCCTCAACCAACATAGAGGCGGCACATGGACATCCGTTTTAATAACGACCGATGCACTTGGCCTCCATGAATCTGTCTGACCCTGCCTTGAAGCTATCAAGGCTGACAGCTGTCACGACCCCTTCTGGAAGTGAATTCCATAAACCAACGACCCTCTGGGTGAAGAAATATTTCCCTTTATTTGTCCTCACTTTCTTAGCTATGAGCTTTAGGGAGTGGCTTGGCTATTTTTCCATTTGAGTCAATCAGAAGCATCTAGTAATAAAGTAGAGTTAGCATTTAGTATATTTGGGTTGCTAATTTCTAGCTTAGTTTGCAAAGAAACAAAAAAATGACTTTATTAAGAGATAGACAGATAGAGATAGATCAGTAAGTAGTAAATAGTACTTAATAAATAAATAGTAAGTTTCTACCTGCTACATGTCATTTGAGCATTTTTTCACTTCCCCAAAACACAATCCAGTCAACCTTCTGCACATACCTCTGTAAATATGGAGTGTTAAAATTTAGAGTCCTCAGGATTTTGTTGAATGGGATTACTTCATTACTAAGAAATGAGCGTGGGTTTTGTGATCTGTCCCAGAGTTTTCCTGTTTAGATCCCAAGGCATTGCTTTAATTCCGGACATATGTACGCACT
This sequence comes from Bothrops alternatus, assembly GCA_034064705.1. Classification (NCBI taxonomy): domain Eukaryota; kingdom Metazoa; phylum Chordata; class Lepidosauria; order Squamata; family Viperidae; genus Bothrops; species Bothrops alternatus. The sequence goes on along the minus strand of JARGCV010000223.1, from coordinate 32,697,722 downwards.
GGCATGGAACAGCTTGCTTGCTTTGTTTGACATATGTCAGCCTCATTTAATAATAATTAATTTTGTTATTTCAATTTCTTTTTTTATTATTGCAAGGCTCCAAGGTAATAATTATGCCCTCTAGTGGCTATCTGAACAACATTAAGTATCATTGAAGAACTGGCCACAGAAAGTAGATCAAAAGTCTGGATTCCAGCAATTTTTTTCCTTTTACAATGCAAAGATGAATTTCTTTCCTCAAGCTTCTCTAACACTTGCATAGGTCCTTGATCTACACGGAAAGAAAAAAAAACCCACAGAAATTGACTTGCTGCTGTATATTTCCATATTATCCAAAACTGAAACAAAATGAAGTGTAATCTGTTACAAAGTATTACAACTACTCAGGAAATATGGGGAAAAGATTGCAAACTTGGTAGAGAAAATGTACATACCACCCACAAATTAGAACAAAGCTGTTTCTATGAGTCATTGATCAGGACTCTAATGATAGAACATACAAATTCACTCAAAACCTTATCTTCAGGATCACAGGCTCAGAAAAACACCTGGCCCATACTTTCATCAGATAGAGATCTAGGTTCCAAACTTTTCTATATTTCCTTGACTTTTGTTTCTAAAGTACTTGCAAGAGATAGATGTGGTTATGAAGCTGCACATGGCTGCTGCTACTCCTTATCAGTTATTAACAATTCTTAACTCTCAGATAAAACTGTATATTTTTCTGAACAGTGTGTTTATTTTTTCATTATTTCCTTGGCCTGACTTTCCAGAATATTCCTAAAAAGTCCAAATAAAGAAGGTCAAGGAAAGTCATTTATTAATTCAAAACTTCCCATTATCCTGATTTGCTTCATCTACTCTAAATTAACCAAAGAAAGACATATATCTGTTAGCTGAAACTGCAAAGGATATGGAAATTCTAATAATGAAAGTTAAAAAGCATAGTGAAAAAATGGGATTAAGATAACATATAAAGAAGACCAAACTAAGGGCAACAGGTATAGCAATCAGCCTTGGAATTGACAATGAAAATACTGAAGTGCTGGATATCTTCCGTCTTTTAAAAATGACTATCTAAGTCAAGAGATCCAGTTGGGTGTTGTGATTAAGGCATCAGGCTAGAAACCAGAAGTTCTAATTGTGCCTTAGACACAAAACCAGTCCAAGGGCAACCTTGGGCTAGTTTCTTTCTCTCAGCCCTTAGAACAGCGTTTCTCAACCTTTTCCGGGGCTCGACCCCGGCCCGCATCGTGCAAAAAAAAAATGGCAGGCCTGCACTGCACATGCGCGGTGCGACAGGGCGCATCGCACATGCGCGGCACGACGGCCCACATCGCAATAGGGGAAAAAATGGCCGACCCAAAAAAATGGCCGACCCAAAAAAAAATGGCGGACTGCGGTGCTTGGCGACCCCCGTGAAATGGTCGTTCAACCCCAAATGGGGTCGCGACCCACAGGTTGAGAACCGCTGCCTTAGAAGAAAGCAAGGACAAAACACTTCTAAAACAACCTTGCCAAAAAAACCTGCAAGGCCTTGTCCAGGCAGTCTCTGAGAATCAAATATGATTGAATGGAGTGAGGCGGGGGGGGGGAATCTACAATAAAGGAACCAGTAATTAGGAAATAACACTCAGCAGAGTAATAGTGAAGGCTTTGGAAAAGACATTCAAATGCCTGGATGCATCTATATCTACAAAATCAAAAACCTGCAGACATTTTTCTCTGTGACTCTCAATGAAAGAAGAAAAAAAAAACTGGTGTTGAAGAATACTCCTGAGATGGAAAAACAAGAAAACCAACAAATGGATTTTTGAAGAAATCTATACAGAATTCTTTCTTTCAAAGTACAAATGAGCAGGCTCAAATTATTATAACTTTAACATGTTATGCAAAGACACAGCTGTCTTCAGAAGTCTATAATGCTAGGAAAGATATAAGGAAAGGGGGGGGGAATGACCAATCAGCATCAAGATGGAAATACTCGGTTACAGCAGTGATGGAGATTTTGAAGAACCAGAACTAAAGTCAAATTTTCCTGCAGAGTATCAATGTGGTCATCAAAAAGCAACACTGATTTGCTGGCACATAATCATCCAATTAGCCTAATAATATTGCACAAGCAAGCAGACAAATCGACAAAACTTCCCCTTGCATTCATTGTACAGTAAAAGTACTTTTTGTGATAGTGGGACCATTGCAGATTGTTGTGCTGGTGATTCATTGAATGATTCATTAAGGTATCAGGTATATGTTAACCCAGTGCATTCATTCACTGTCACAATGCAGTATTATAGTAAACTGGAGAAAACTGAGGTTTAGGTGTGATGCAGATTGTAGTTTGGAAATTGATACTATACTTTGAAAAATGACTAGTGAACAAAGAGATGAAACCAGTAATACTTGTCTTACCTGTAACTCCCATAACACTCTTCTTATGTTTTGTTTCTGTTGCAGAATTGAAACCTTACTTATTCCAGCAAAATGGGAAGAAGATGATGAAAAAAACTAAAGTTGCTTTGGACCTTTTCCTTCTTCCTTGAACAGCTTAAAACTATGCAATCAATCTTCAGGATGTTTCAAGCACACACTCTCTTTTGAACTATTTTAGGCAAGTACTAAAAGAGTTGCCAATTCTTTCCACCTTACTCTGTTTCCTAAAGAAATTACAATTAAAAATTGTTGAAGTTAGCTACAGTCTTATTCAACTGCAGTATTCCCTCCTAAGAGAAGGAGACCAAAAGAAAATGTGTTAAAATATTCAGCAATATGAAATGAATTCATATTTCTTTGCCTATAAATGTAGATTGTAGTATATTTAATACATATATAGTGATGATGTTCAGTTTAATAAAATTTGACAGTTCCCTTAAGCATAGCACCAAGGGCATCTTTTCTGGATGCAATATCTACATTATTCTACATAGTTATATAAACAATCTTCCCCATTGTTTTTGGTTGTTATTGCCAAGAAGAATTGAATTCATACAATTGAAATTTCTTATGGACCAACAACCCAAACAAATAAATGCAAGACTATAATAACTATTTCATTTCTTGCATATTTTTTTCAGTAGGAAATTACAGTCACATTTTTAATAACTTTGTTCTTATACACACAATATATGTTTATTCCCCAATAATGGATAGCTCCACTTGAGTGTAATATATAAAGTATACTATTACTACACATACACACACACACACACACACACAGAGAGAGAGAGAGAGAGAGAGAGAGAGAGAGAGATTAACATTTCAAGATATTTTTGACAAGACTAAAATAATTATAATATTTCAGATGAAAGTATAATTTTGCCCATAATAGTAATGCTTACCTCCAAAGTTCTAATTACAGTTAGTCCTGTTTTTACTCTTCATCTGTACTTCATATCTACACAAAGTTGCACATCTAAATATATAAATAAGGATATGTTTAAAGCATATTCTCCTCTTTAAATATGCATTTCTTTATATTTTCTTTCAAATGACTTATGTCTAAACTGCTTTTTAAAATCCCTTTTTGGATCAAAGAATGTCACATTAAAGAAACATGAAGCACTCCAATCCATGTATTAACCCAACTTCCTCCAACTTGTGCTAATACATGGATGTTCTTGAGTGTAATCCTCTATAACATGTCAGTCAACATTGCTTTTAGCCATGCCAGTGTAGGGTTCTGAGAATTGAAGTCCAACAACTGAAGGGTACTAGTTTGAGAAAGTTGCATTAGTCTATAAGGTGTCAATCAAATATAGTAAATGTAGTAAGAGTTGGCTAAACACAAATTCCTCTGCATCCTTATCTTTTATGTGAAAGACTGCTGTTAGTTTATGATAGGCTAAAAGACTGATTTGGGGTTGACTATTAACTGGGTAAAGCCATTGTTGATATGAGTTTTAGATTTAGCTATTGTAACAGAATAATGCAAACCAATTCCTTAATGGCAAGCCTATGCTCTGTGTCACCAATTCTTTCTCATTATTATCTCTCAATTTATTCTGAATTATGATTTCAAAAGAGAATTTGCTGGCTTGCCATGGGCCCCTAGCTGGCATTGGCAAAGTTAGTAATCTACAAATAGTAGATAGCAGGTTATGGGAACTTATATGTCACCAAAGGATACCTTTCATTATAGGTATCACTATGTCAGGAATGGGAAATCTAGTTTGCTCCAGATAGTTTGGATCACATTTTCCACAGTCCCATGCCATTTGCCGTGCTGATCATGGCTAAAGACAACTGAAGTCGAAACTCCTGGAGGGTACAGGATTATCTACTTTATTATAAATTATACTTCAATGCTTTTAATCCATGTTCCCCCAAAATTAGCTTTGGTTATCAAAGGTCTGTTTTTTTTCTAGGTTGTACTAATCTTTTCCATTTATACTGAAACTCTGCTAGAAACTCTATTGCTGCTATTATGTGAAAATGACAATTCAATGTTTCTGAATCAAATCACACATGCGTGTTGGATACCAACTCCTAGATTTTTCTACCAACATAGGAAGTCTAAGTGCTGGCAATTCTGAAAGGTGTTCTCTTGAGATATCAGATTTTAGTTGCTTATGTTATGCTCCCAAGCACTGTCCTTTGGAGGAAGCTTATTTTTTCTTCAAAAAAAAAGGAGGTATGACTTCCAAATAACAGCATTTATGATCTACAGGCACACAAATAATACCAGGAGCATCAAAACTGTGTTTGTAATATAAATTATTGATCAAAATTAAGCAGAACAGTATCTGGGGAGTTACTTTAACTCAGTGGTGTTCTTTTTCACTCTGCATTCATTTCTTATTACAAATATCTGCCTGCTCATTATTTTTTTAATTTACATGGGAAAGATTTTGCTCAATCTACTCTTTCTTAAGTTATTTACTTAAATAATTACTTAAGTTACTTTACTTAACTAATTACTTAAGCACAACTGAGTTTCTTTGCTCCAGAAACGTTATAACTACTCATCTTAAAGAAATGTAATATATGTAATATATATCTGTTCTCTAAATATATCTGTTGCTAATAAAAAAAGAAAATCTAAAACTATGTTAAAAATACTTCGTTGATTGGTTATGTTTAGAGATGCTGCTTTTTTGCTTTTTGCTTTTAAAAAAAATGTTAGAATTTTGCTTTATCTTTATTGTCTTTAATTTATGCTGCTATAATAATAACAAATGAAGCTTATTACAATTTATCTGCTCATCTCTATTCCTATGTATACATTTGCTGTCAAGCCTGTGAAAGTTCATAATATCAAAAACAAAAGCCCCACAGCAGAAAGCTACAGATGACTTACTTTCAGAAAAGTTTCTTGTAATCTTTATAACACAGCCTTTTCATGTGAAATAAACTAAGGATTGGTAAGGAGGGGGAAAAGATGTTGTACACTCACACAATGAATGAAAAAGCATGCACTATTTCCACTTTAACAGTGTGCATTAGTGAAATGCAAAGCATGCTCTTTACAGGCAGTACTATACATTTTCCAGATGTGGCTTCATAATTCTCCATAGACTATCATTGTTATCATAAGATTTATGTTGGATAATTTATTAATCACATTTTTAAACCTGAAGTCTTTTTAGTAAGATGAGAGAGAACTTTAAATTAAGACATGTTAAACAAATGTAGATGGCACAGTGCTAGCAAACTACCTTTTCTATTTGTTTGAGATTATTTTACAGGTTTCACTGGGTTTATTGCCTCTTAAAGTCAGCATTTATATCATAGAAAGACAGCAGAATAAATCCCAAGAATTTTGAAAACTAGCGCAAAGGTCTTTCTGTTTTCCCTCTCTGCCCCTTACCCTCAAATACTGATTAATTAATTTTAGTCAATTGGTTGTTATAGTTCATCTAGAGGTATGTAAGCTATTTAAAGTTCATTTCCAAAAGTTCTGAAGAAGGCATAGTTTATAAAAATTGTGGTTTGTTGATTTATCTCAGCTTTCTTAATGAAACATTAGAGGTTGATTGTGTGTGTAAAATGGAATAAGGAAGGAATTCACATGACCTGGTTGAGTTTATATCCACTGGAGCATTTTAATAGATATCATCTGAGCATTCATAGCCACAGTTTCCATCGGATGCTGAAGTTGGAAAAGACCAGTGAAGCCAAAGGAAAGCCATTTTCCTCTAGTGCAAAATGGGCTTTTCAGAATCCCCTGAATTCTAATTCCCTGTAAAAAAAAAAAAAGAAATTCTACCATTGTTTGCTGTATTGAAGATGTATTGGACCCTGGTTCAGAAATCATTTCTGCTATGGCTTTGCAGCAAACTATATTCTCTCATATTCAGGTCCATGTCTATCAAGCCACAGTGTTCTTACAAAGTTCAGCATTTGCTTGAAAGTTAAGCACTTTAGTGTTAAACTGGAAGGGCCAGCTTAGATTTGCTAGGAAAATTGTATATATATAATGGGCATTTTGGCTTCCTTTTTTTTGATGAAATTCAGGACCACCCGTTTTAAGGAAATACAGGAATATTGAAAACATGTACATGCCTGTTATAAAAAAAAATATCTAACCACAGTTTATTTGCTGCTTTTCAGTGGGGTATTTTCTGTGACAGGTTCACCTTTGAAGAATTTCCTTAGAAAATACTGAGTTTGGTGGCTTGAACAGCAAGTAACCAGGTACAGGATCCTCTCTTGAAGTTTGGGCTGCTGTAAAAAAACCAGGAAGAACTATAGCTTAAAATGTCTGGAAAAGGTTCAGAGTAGCCACACCCTAAAATCTCTCAGGATATATCTGTTAAGTTATAAGGTTACATCTTTAGTTTGGCAAGATTTTGCCCATTAGAGTTAAACAAATAAAGGATTAAACTCAATTGGACTTCCAAGTGTCATCTCAGAGTGTGGGCCTGACAGCTCCTTAGCACCCACCCACAGCACCCACCACCCCACTCATAGCTCTCACTGTCTGCTTACTTGCCTGGGACTCCTGCTGCTTCCCTATTGAAAAAAAGCAACAGAAGTCAGCTGGGGGTCTATAATGAGGGACAGTAGTAAATGCAGTGGGCCTGAATTTTTATCACGTGATGACTACAATGGCCATAACTCATGGACTACCTGTAGCCCATTTCTTTTTATTTTGCTAAGAATATCATGGGGCACTCTATCAAAAGCTTTTCTGAAATCTAGGTATGTTGTAGTAGCTCTAGAAAAGAAATATAAGATAAGATAACCTTTATTGTCATTTTTTTTACTGTGGGCACACTGGCACACATTCAAAATGAAACTCAGTTGCCTGCTCTCAAAAGTGTACACATGCGTAAACACACATATAGACCTGCTATATACATGAGTAGCAAAGTTTAGTCTGGCATGATATGCGTGTGAGAAACTCCTGTTAATTGTAGCATGCTTGCCAGAGAGCTCACAACCTTGTAGTCGTGTGATCACTTCAATTAACTAAAAATCTCTCTTATCTTCTTGTCTTTCCTAAAGTGCAACTCCTTCTTTCCCATGTGGCATAACAATAATGACTAACCAGGCTGCATTTCTATTCTGAGAGAAGAATGGAGTAGAATGAGCTGAAATCCCATTTTTGTAGCCCAAACAACAACATGTTCAGAGATGCAGAAAGGGCTTGTCCCCTTTTGCTAGCCTTGGCCAAATGCCAAAGTACTATCCTTGATTGACATGCACACCCACTCTATCTCTCTTTTGCTGCTTGCAGGGATTCTAAAGCTGGTATAGTATTAGGTTGAAAAGTAAGTTAGAAAAATAAAGCTATGACTAAGAACTCCATAGTGGTCTCTTAACAGAAAGTAGTTCTGATACAATAGTACTATTTTGGTTCGTGTTGTTCACAGTCTGGTACTTCTGCACAACAAAGGCAAATCAAACTGACACACTCTGAACTTCAACTTCCTCAACCAGAGTTGGCCCTGAATTTTAGTGCTCTAGCTTTGATGAGAGTTCATTACAGTGCCATCAGCAGTTTTATTTTATTAATTTTGTTGCATGCTCTACAGTAAGTTTCAAAAACTGCTGTACTTGCTATGGAGAAAAATAACAAAAATTTAACCCAGGGCACAAAAAACGGGAAAGCAGTTACATTTACTGGTTAATTACAGTTAGTGAAAATTTGCAGAGGTGTGTATATTATGCAGAAGGCTTTATGATTATCGTTATCCTGAATGAAAACATCAGGTTCTATACTTTATTTTAAAGGAAATTTCCTGATTTTTAGTGTAAGTTTTGTTTTTAAATGAAAGCTGAATTGGGATCTTTTTAGGCAAAATAAGGAAAATACATACTATTTATTTATAAAACAGATCACTTTCTAAATGCAGGAAGCACTTTAAAATGAAGTGGCCTTGTTTTGAATGTGAGGTCAAGACAGAATTTGAACGACATTGTGTCGACCATATTTAAACCTGATTAAAATCCAGGGGGAAAGGAACATCAGCCAACTACATGCCGGCATTCCAATTTTTGAACATTATACTTCTTAAAGTTTGATTGTTGATTAGGTATTTGGGTAGAGCACATTTTCAAAAATTGGGCAAAATTATCATGCCCATAATAAAGGTGTCTTGTAAAGCAATATGAGATAAACCATCTTGGATAAGACCAAGGTACCTCAAATCCAGTATCCTGGTTTAAAAGGCACTCAGAGGGAAAAGAAGTGCTTGGAAGCTTTCCTTCTGTGAACTTCTTTAACTGAAACTATTTTAGGAGTCAGATTTAATTTATTGTACATGATTCCCCTTTCCCCCAATAATCTGTATTGCTCATATCCAGTAAGTGAAGGCGGAGAGTTTTTCAGTGCTCACAAGCAGATAGCGGAGAAGATTAAAACAATTTATTCTGAATGATCACCATCTCATGTACACTTCTTTAAATAACACAATAGGACTTACCTCTGAGTAAATGTGAATAGATTGCACTGCATGTTAACATTTCTAAGAATTCATTTTAAAGGCTTTATAGGAAGAATAAAAAAATCCATAACAAAACATAAGACTATTAGTTGAACAAAAACAGTAAATAAGCTTGACCAGAAGTTTGACTTTATAGCAGGCATGTCAAACTTGCAACATCACGTGACGTCGCGTGACGTATCGTGACTTTTTCCCCATTGCCGGCAATGGGGTGGGCACGGTTTCAGTATGATGCATGACATGCCTGCTTTATAGTATCTGATCTTCCTTCAATATGGTGGTTGGTGTCTGCGCTCAGTTATGAGCCATCATTTCGTTTATACCAGTTCTTTAGATTTAGACCAAATAATTAAATTTAGATTACATAAACCTATATCCTTATTTCAACCCAAATGCTGGATTACATGTAGCATTCTATTTCGAAAAGAATAAATAATGGAACATTACCATCCAGTGTGCATAGAATAAAAATATATACATATTCAATGCATATTCCATATTCTTGCAGAACCTGAAGCATTCCATAAGAAGTAAACTGCAAATTTAACATCTGACGCACAGCAATCTAAGGCATAATCAACTGATACTAATTTCCATAGCTTGTCGCCATTCTGAAGGTATTTAGAATCAGCCATAATGAAAATAGCATCTAGAAATTAAAATAAATCCATACATAATAGACATCTCTTGGACACTGGGATCCTTTCCCACTAACTGGAAGTACACATTAAATAGATCACCCATCACAAGAGATTTCTAGCTCTTAATTATATAATTCTTACTAGTTAAGATTAGATGGATTCAGAATGCATCTTAATGGCTTTAAAAAAGTTAAAAGTTATTACATGTTGGCAGTGGCTTTTTTCACTACAATAAACAAATATGTTATAAAAAATGCTATGCCTGGCTTGTTAACTTCATCAGTTAAAAGGATTTTTCACAGTGCTATTCAGTGTAAAAAGATATGTACAATTCTGAACTGCAAACAAGTTTCCCTCTCCTTAGCTAAAGTATAATATACGACCTGATTACTTAGGAAAGCTATTCATAAACCTCACTCACAAAAAAAATAAACAAATTACTGAAGCTAACTTTAAAAAAAATTGGAACTTTCCCATATTCAAGAGAATTATTCATAATTTCTGTTTGTATGAGTAGTATTAAATATCCATAATTTAAAGATGTAACTAATTCTAAACTGGAAATCTGCAAGACAAGGATACATAAAAACAGATCAAAGGAGTTGTTAATTTGCTACTATTGGGCTGCTCATACACATACCGGTATACTTTAACACTGTTGTGCGTCAGTAAAGTCTGGAAATTGCAATGCGAAGCACATTTTCATGGGAATAACAACCACTGGACCTAAGTAAGCTTGCTTTTGTGCAAACGAGTGTAAGCTTTTTCTATAAAACATTGATATTTCTGCCCTTAATTAGAAGGGCAGTCTCCTCCAGTTGCCCATTCTCAAAACCTCTTATCATGTAAAGCAGAAGAGAATGCTAAAAGAGCATTAAACATAGAGATAACCTTCTTCTGCAGTAGCTAAGAACTGTTTACACACTCTTGGCTTTTCCCCTCTGGAAAATGACTCCATCTAAGTTGTTGTTTCTGGATTCAGGGTTTCTCAAGAAAAAAATTTTGAGCAAAGGGAGGCGGGATTCAAGAAAATACTCCAGGCCATGTATGTCAAAACTGAACAGTCCTCTTTCAATAGAGGGGGAGGGATATAACATCATCTATCTCCAGTCTACAACACAGTCCTTTTAGCAGTTCCAAGAAGGCTCCACAGACATTTGCACTACTCAGGTGATCCTGAAGGCACAGATAAACCTCCAAGTGTCTAAAAAGAATGCAAATGACCAACTGTCTTCAAGGGGTATAAATCCTTCCTTCCTTCACCATCCAGTCAGAGCTGAAGAAGCTTCTTGGATGAGAAGTGAAACGTCTTCAAAGAAAAACAAGAAAGTCCAGTTGCCTCTTGAAAAAGCACCTTTGGGACTCCAGGGGACCCAAAGAGCAAAAGAATGAGCTACAGGATTATGAACAAGAGATATATAAAGTCATGATCAAAAATGACTGACTTGAGGTTTGGGGAATTAAACCATGAACTAGCCACCCAGAGGCACCTTGCAGGGGAGAGGGGCAGCCTAAAAATTTAATAAATAAAAAATAAAAATCAATGAATGTAGAACACAGTTTTTCAACACAAAATTGAAAAGCACTCTTTGTCTGATTACTTCTTTCTTGAATTATAACTTGAATGCAATGTTAGGACAAAGCGAATCAATTTTTCCCCCTGCTTCCTGGTTTCTTGTTAAATGTTTGAGATAAACATTTATATAAAAACCTGGCCATGGTTTTTAAAAAATGTTTCAGTCAGACTTCAGATAAAATGGTGCCTTAACTACAAAATCATGAACTATTAACCCTTAAAGATCTTCAGTTCAAGAAAGACATAATTCATACAGCAGATGAGCTGGTTTGAAAACATTATTATGAAAGGCTTATCCTGAGAAACATTTATATAAAAGAATAAAGTATTTTTTCCCCACAAAATCCATTTTTCCCCCTTCAGGTAAATAGGCCTCCATACACGTTCCCAATACACAATACTATTCTCCCATGAAATCAGCTCCCAGTAAAAATTCTGTCAAGCCAGCTTTCTGAACTTTTACCTCACCACAAGGCTCACAGTCCAGGAGCAAAGATGGTGGCACAATCTTCCCCTGCCTCAGAGTCACCCTGCTGTTTCCAGGTTTCTGTTTTCTGATTGACTATTATCAATCATAATTTCTGACCAATCAAATTCTTACCTTCTGTAGGATTCTCCCATCTCCCTTCCAACCTTGGCCTTTCAGTGGCCAATTTGTGATTCTTTATGAGCATTCTAACCACTACCGGTAATGTTCATTGTTCCAAGTCAGCAAGTGGCATTGTCTAGCTGACCTCAGTTGAATGAACAGGCAAAAAAGACAAAAAGGTAAGCAGATATTTGCAGTAAATATCTGAAGAACAGTGAAGAAGAAGCACTTAAGCTAGCATACCATAAAAGCTTACTGAATACCAAAAAGATCAATCTGGCCTATACGAAAAACCAGATAAGGAACAGAAAAGATATAAGGCAAGGTAAAATATTACATGGCCAATACATGAAAAGCTAGTAGGCAAAGCAGATAACAACCAGAACTGGGAATGGCTAAGAGCAGGAAAGTTGAAAATTTAGTCAGAAGGGCTAATTCTGGCTGCACAACACAAAGCCTTAAGAACAAATACAGAGAAAGCCAGAATTGAGAAGCCAGCAATAGATAGCAAATGCCACCTTTGCAAAGAAGCTGAAGAAACAGTGGATCAGTTAGTTTGCTGCTAAAAGAAGACTGCACAGACTGATTATAGACAATGGCAACAAAAGTGCATTGGAAGATCTGCAAGAAATATCATTTGCCTTTGGATGGAAACTAATCAAGGAGAAAAGCAACCTGGAATTAAGGAGAAACTTCCAACAGTGAGGACAATCAACCAGTGGAACAGTTGCCTTCAGAAGTTGTAGGTGCTTCATTACTGGAGGTTTTGAAGAGGAGACTGGGCAGCCACCTATCTGAAATGGTATAGGGTCTCCTGTTGGGTGGGGCATTGGAGTAGAACAACTTTCAAGTTCCCTTCCAGCTCTATTCTGACTGAAGTATTTTTTCAAACAAGAACTGATGAGTCCACAAAATAGACAAAGTAATAGAAAATGAAGAAGCTAAAGTGCTTCAGGACTTTAGAATTCAAACAGACAACCATCAGCCACACAAACCACTCCAGAGTTAACAATTTTTGATAAAAAAGACAAAAAAAAAGTCTGGATAGTGGACATTACAATATCTAGAAGCAGCGGAATAGAAGAGAAAGAACTGGAAAAAACTACAAAAAAGAAATATCTGCAAATAAAAGTAGAATAACTGTGGCAAAATGTCTATGGAGATTCTCAGTCAACCAGGTCATAGTTATCCCAAGAAAGTCCAGTTGCCTTGTGAAAAAGAACCTTTGAGATAACTGTGGCAAAAAGAAAGAAAGAAAGAAAGAAAAGTAGTAACAATAGTAACAGGTTCCCTGGGTGCAATTCCAACACATCTAGAGCACAGTTGAACATTATCAGCATTGATAAAATCACCATCAGTCAATCACAAAAGGCAGCTTTACCTGGTACACTTTATAACCTGGAATAATTCATTTAAGATTATTAAACAAATTCTGCCTATCCCAACTCCTTGGAAGAAATTTGATAGGTGGACAAAACTGCCAAATCCAATCTAAACTTCTCTCTGACTGAACACCAACCATAATAATAATAATAATAATAATAATAATAATAATAGTAGTAGTAGTAGTAGTAGTAGTAGTAGTAGTAGTAGTAGTAGTAGTAGTAATAGGGGATTACTATCTGGGAATGTGCCTACCTGTCTCAGAAATAGACACAAAGCATTGTGAAAAGTCAGAAGATATAGTCAGAAACATCTTAGCCAATTTGATATTTTGGTAAATGAATGTTTTATGACCGATCATGCCAATGTTTACACTGGCAGTCATTTTGGAGCCCATCAGCTCCAAAAAATTGTGGAGCCCTGGCACAATATATGAAACTGTTGTCAAAAAACACTTTTTTTCCTTTCCCCCCAACTTTAACTTATATATACTATAGTCTATTATTTAGCCTTATTTTTGATAAGATTTTTTTAAAAAGAACTCTAAAAATATTAAATATTTTATATATATTTTTTCAAAGCTGAAAACATGCGCTGAAATGATGTCATGCCATTCTGGGTTTTATTGTATATAATTGGAAGCAAAAGTTAGCCATCTTTATGTAATTTTTTCAGCCTTTTTTAATGACTTCTGGAAGCATCAGACAGTGTATGCAATTCTGCAATAGATTTATACATGTGTTCATCTTTATTTCTAATGGCAGGAGGTTTCTCATCTCTAGAACATCTTTTAATCATAAATTTCCTATGAACCATGGAATGTTTGAATTGAAAGGTGTATGAAACCAGCACATGCTGTGTGGAAGGATTCAGCTGATACAGATATAATACAGAAAATGTAAAATGACATGGAGATGAGAATCTGGGGAATTGTATATGTGTTCCCAAGATATTTGTGCATCATCAGTAATATCAGCTGTGATTCTGCATCAGTTTTTTTCCATGTTGAAAGCAGGATAAATATTTAAAAGGGTAGAAGACCATATTCATTTCTTTAGGGTTTTAATTGGGACTCATGTCATAATATCCTGCATTTTCTCATTTATATATTCCCAATCCTCCAAATGTTATTCCAAATAAAATGTGCTACATTTGGATTCATTTTATATCACAAAACAATACTCTTTATTCACATTTAAATTGTCAATGAGGTACATAGCCTATCACAAACCTAAAGATACTAAAGAACTTAGTAATCAGATACTGCCACTCTTTAAATCATCAAACTGAAAGTAAAACCTAGAGCTGAGACGTTTAATTCAATATGTAGTAGCACTGAAGATGGTTTGCCCATGATAAGTGATCTTTAAAAGTAAAAGTAAAAGTTTCCTCTGTCCAGTCAGGTCCAACTCCAAAGGACAGTGCTCATCTCCATTTCTTAGTACAGGGAACCATGGAACGCTGTTTCCTTCCTGCCAAAATGGTACCTATTTATCTACTCACATTTGCATGCTTTCAAATTGCTATGTGGGCATGAGCTGGGGCAAGAAACGGGACCTCACCCCATTACACAGAGCTCAGGTCTCGAACCTTGGCTGTCAGCCAGCTGAGAAGCTCAGCATCTTAAACCATTGAGCCATCACACCCCCTTTAAGTGATCTTTGTACCAGAGGTATGAACTCTCCAGATGTTTGAAATTTTGAATTTTCAATGTTTCAGAAAGCATAGCCAATGACATAGTGTCATAAAAAGTTCAACCAATCTGGAAACATCAGATAGACTCAGTTAGAGTCCAAAAATCAGACCTGCCTATAACTTCCTTCTTTTTCTACAGTAGCATCCATGACTATAAAAGGGGATGTAGAGAAACTTATTTTAAGAACAACAAAGCACACCATCATTTAACAAATTATACATTCTGCCAGAGATATGGCTTATCTAGAGATGTTTGGCTTGGCAGTAAGCTTTAACGAGTGAAAGGTGTATGCTGCCTTTTTCTGTCATAATATTTCCATAAGTGGAAAACCTATTCTAATTTAATGTTGTTCTAAGTGATGCATAGTTCAGTCTTCTAAGTCTTTGGGAATAGGGCCATCTCAAAAAATGGCAACAGAATACTTGCTTCATTGTGATAATCAGAATGTTAGCCAAAGCTGGTTAGCCTATGCATGTTTTATTTAGAAAAAGGGGATACAAAAAAGAGAAAATCAGCCTCGCTACTTGCATCAATGGAGAAAGAGGTGGATAATTATCAAGAAGGCTATATAATAAAGGAACAACCCAACTCACTTTTTGGTTGGTAGTTAGAAGAGAAAAAGTGCAACCAACGGTTATTTATGTCTTAGAGGCATAAAATTGCTTTCTTCTTTCAGATGAAATGTAATCAGATCCCACTACTTTCTACTTTGAAGTCTTTCTGAAATCTGTAAGATTACAGGATTGAACTTATCTCTGTTCCTAGTCAACAATCCTCTTTATACAATAGGGAGGGGGGATGTATGTGTGTGAAAAGAAAAGAAAAGAAAAGAAAAAACAAACCAATGCACCGTTGGGTTTTCAAACATTTATACAAAAAGGATTTATAGACACATTCCTAAGCATAGCTAATGCTCCTAACTAACAATAAAATAGATAGATAGATAGATAGATAGATAGATAGATAGATAGATAGATAGATAGATAGATAGATAAAATATACAACTAAAACTAAAGTATCTCATAAAACTCAAGCATCCAACAAGCTCCAAACAACAATCCGACAATATTATTGTGCAGAAAATCATGTATTTTCCATTGTATTTTCCCACTCATTATGTGAATGACAAAGGAATCCTGTATCATTTTCTTCTTAGGAATAACTTAGAAAGCTTTTCTTCCAAGTGTATATATATCAGTGCTTTTTAAAAGATCAGCATTTGGGCTCATCTTATCTGTAAAAGTGCACTAAGTCCAATATGAACAAACAATTCAGGAGTTTATAAGTACAGCTCAACTACTAAAAATATCCACATTGTTTTACTGTGAGCTTTTATCCAGGACATTATGTTTCCACTATCATGAGAAACGAAAATGAGCCAACAACAGATGGCAAAAGGAGTAAGGCTAAATACCCATCAAGACATAATTTATCTACAGCACTGTCTTTATTTTCCTGAGACTAATACAATCATCAAACACTACCCAGAGACAAACATCAATGATTTCAGAGTCTACTTTTATGGGCTTCAATATAAGCTTGCAGATTACTTATTTAAAGTTAATTGAAGAAAAGGAAGCAGAGGGTACTCCTATGAAAAGAAAAGGGGTCCAAAATACTACACAGCTTGTTCAAATGTGGAAAAAGGAAACCAAAATTCAAAAGGAAGGAGGAAACAAAATAAGAAATGGCTGCATCACTTACATGAAACTCAGAATGGAAGCCTAACGGAGAAGACTAAACTAACCTCTCTCTCTCTCTCTCTCTCTCTCTCTCTCTCTCTCTCTCTCTCTCTCTCTCTCTCTCTCTCTCTCACACACACACACACACACACACACACACACACACACACACACACACACACACACACACACACTTACACATTATTTTTAGCTCATTATCTTTTTAGTTTCATTTTCATTTTGGTTCCTGCTCAAATGCCCCTAGGGTTTCCATGGAAACACCATTTCCCTCAAAGCCCTTGGCCTGAGCATCACTGGATCTCCAAGTGATGATTAAGAAAATTGAAGCTCCAGAGCAAAAGAAGATTGCTTGACCAATCTCCTGGAAAGATTCCTTACTCATCTGAGTCATAAGAATTCTCCAAATTGAACATCCCCTTCATGTGGATAAGCAAGAATGGGGTATTAATAGACAAGATACGGGATTAGACAAGATACTGCTAGACCCAGATAAAAAACAAATAAAGAATATTTATAAACACCTGTTGGAACATAAACTATATGAGGAGCAGGTTAAAGAAACAATGGTGAAGTGGGCAATAGATTTAGGATATAATATAAATATGGATCAATGGCAGCAACTATGGGAGCGAAATAATAAAATCACATTAGCGACATCATATAAAGAAAATTTGTATAAGATGATTTACAGATGGCACCTTCCTCCGGCCAGATTAGCCAAAATGTCTAAAGGATACTCTGCTACATGTTGGAAATGTAGAAAAGGGTACCTTTTTCATATATGGTGGACATGTAGAGAGGCACAGGTGTATTGGCATATGGTCTGGGAATGGGTAATAGAAATGACTAGCCAAAAACATTCTATATAAACCTGAGGCATTACTATTAGGAATATTAGAGAAAAATGTAAATAAAGAGGACACATATTTAATCATTCACGTGGCTATGGCAGCAAGGATTCTATTTGCTCAAAAATGGAAAACAATGGAAATACCAAGTGAGGAAGATCTAATAGAAAAATTATGTTTTGCGCAGAACTAGATAGGTTAACTAAAAGATTAAAAAATCAGGAAGACACAGAATTTTATTTGATATGGAACAAATTTTATAGATGGAGGGGAAAAAATAGAGGTCACAAATAAAGAGATAAAATAAAAAATAGAGATTAGAAATGTATAGTTTGTATATAGATAAGTTATATGTAAATAATATATAATATGGACTGAGATGTCTGTCAAAGACAATTTACCATGTTCAATGGTTTTAATCCTTTTCTTTTTGTATTCAATAAAAAACTTAATAATAAAAAAAGAACATCCCCTTCATGTGCTATGGATATGACAGCATTTGGAGAATTGGAGAAATGTTCATTCTGGTTCTGGTTCGCGGTGGTGCGGTCGGTCGAAGGGAGTTGTCCCTTTGCTGATCGATTTTCCCCTGCCGGTAGACCCCCTAGAGGGTCGAAAAGATGCTTTGGAGGAGCATCTACCATTGAGGACGCTTCTCGGATTGTTGCAGAGGAGTGGCGTCCTCCTCTGTGCACCGACTATCTCCTTTGGGCCAACAGAGTAAAGATCAGCCAGTAAAATGGCCGATCATTTAGCTGCGCCAACCGCAAGCCACAAGATCAGCTAAGCAAATGGACCCACCGTGGAGAACTCGGTGAGACTTTCCTTTCACCTCTATTTTCTTTATGCCTGTGAAAAGTTTTTTTTCTTGGATTTATTCCCTTTGCTGGTGAAGCAGCTTTTTAAATGGGGGAAGAGAAGCACAAAGGATTAAACTTATTTAATCTTTAATGGATGATTTTATTTTTGGATATTGGGAGCCTCAAGAAAGTTTTTTTTAATATTTGGACAATATTGTTTGCTTTTACTTTTATGGTGTCTGGAAGGATTGAACATTTGACTACTTTTGGGGGGACACTCTCTGACAACTTTATTCATTGTACTTGCTATCTTTTCTTCGCTGGAAAGGCTTTTACTTTGTAAAAAGGAAAAAGGCGAGGAAATTGGGAGGAGATGGATATTGTGATCGTTTTTTAAATATAGTCTCCTCTAAAAGGATAAGGACTTGAAAGATAATAAAGATGGAGGAAATCAGTATAGATATTACTTATAAATATATTTTGGACAAAATTTTGGAAAATACAGAGAAGATAATTGCTTGTTCAAAGGAGATTTCTTTATATCGACAAGGCAAAAGACAAGGATTAAATGAAACATCAGTTTATACACAAGAGGCTTGTGTCCTGCTTACTGAGGTGGAAGAAGTAAATCCACAGTTGGATAATCAATTGATTTTGGAAAAAATACTTGATATCAACTGTTGTGAGTGTCCCTAGACCAGCTTGGGAAGTATCAGAGGATGAGGATCAGCAGCCAGGTCCCTCTGGGTGTTTTTCCCTCCCGGCAGCCGAGGATCAGCAGCCAGGCCCCTCTGGGTGTTTTCCCCTCCCGGCAGCCGAGGATCAGCAGCCAGGCCCCTCTGGGTGGTTTCCCCTCCCGGCAGCTGAGATAGACAATGAGGAGCTTTGTATGCATTCTGAATCAGACTCTCAAAATGATGAGTCAGATTTAGAACAAGAGGATAAATGGATTGATCCGAGGTTCCAAAGGTTTGATAAGCGAAGGTGTCAGTTAACTGGAAAAAGGAAGTAATTGGGGAAGTGACGTATCGGACACTATATTAGAAGGGGAAAGAAAGACTACGCCTTTGTCACGAGCAACGTTAATCAAGGAGTGGGCTGAAAACTTTGGCAGTGCTTTGGAACTCAGTTTTCTGGTGTTTTGAAAACCTACCGAAGAATAATGAGGTCTTGGACAATGTGATAAAGAAAGAGTGAGTAATTGGAATGTGGGAGGAGAGCATGTTTAATCTAAATGTACATAGATCTGATTTGGCCGTTCAGGCCAACATAATGCCAGCAGCTTGCTTTGAAATGAATCCTTTTGAAATGTGTTAAATAAACCTCTTAAAGACATATTTACGTGGATTTTAATGAGCTGAGAGAGGCCAGACATAACATCAACGGACAAAGGATTTATGATAAGGAACTGGACGATCTCGCTTCAGAAGGACAAGTTGGCTTGCAAACCCCATTTGAATTTGAGATAGAGAAAAAATCATGGGAAGAAGAGAAACATGTGATCAAAGAGGACGATATAAAAAGAAAGGATTTTAAGTGAAATTTATTCAATGTTAAAAGAAAGGGGAAATGATGTTCTACTATGAGTCATTCAAATTAATTATAACTTTTATACTAATTTAACAAATTGCACAATGGGAGTTTTCTTTTTGGAGTGTATAGTGTGGCAGGCGGAGGCCCAATTATGGAAACCTGATTGGATTAGAAAGAAACCCAGAATAAGATACAAATATTAAATTTGATTATAGTAATGTGGTAAAGGCCTTATAGTAACCTGGATTGATTTGGATTTGGACTTTGTTAAAAGGGCTTTATATGTTGTTAATATTAGAGATGCTATAATGAGAAAAGAACTGAAATATGGGAAATGATGGAATTAATTATTGGAGATTTGGAGACACAGTGAAAAACAATAGAAGATTGGTGAGAAAGAGAAGAATTTATTTTCAGAGTTAATAAGGCTTAAATAAAAAAATAAAATAAAAAATAAAAAAAGATTCCTTATTCATCTGAGTCATAAGAATTCTCCAAATTGAACATCCTCTTCATGTGCAATGGATATGACAGCATTTGGAGAATTGGAGAAATGTTCATCGTAAAGAGATTAATCCAACAGATAGTGATTCCCCCTTCCCTCCTATTCCATCACCAAATATTTGGTTCCAAGAAGAGAGAATGGGAAGGTTGGCAGAGTTTTCAATTTGGTGAATATGACTTTTGAGTAGCCAACTAGAAATCTTAGGATAAGATCCAAAACTAAATATTTTTCATGTATATTTAATTAAAATTAATGATAGATTACATGATCACATTCAAGTCATTTTCCTCTTATCACATTAAAAAGAACAACTTGGTAAAAACTTGGGAGAACTCTTAAGATGGCACGTACAGCTTTGGCGAGTTATTGAAATCTTTGGGAGACTTGTACACTGTTGCAAAGATATGAAACTAGGCAATGTTGCAGCTCACTGGGAAAGTCGATAATCAAACAGATAGAAAGAAGGCTAAGAGCAATATAAAGAGATTTGAATTTAAAGCTGTTTATTCATCTGAGTTCCTTCTCAGGGCCAGTTCGACAAAACTAGAAGAATGAGGGTGAGAAGGGGGTTGAATGGAAGTGGAGGATGGGTTTCCTTCATCCCTAGCAGTCCAACAGCCCAATTTGAGAAGTAACCTGCTCTTCTTGAAATTCTTCTTACCTGGAACTCATATAAACAGCAAGATAGTGGAACATATAATTTGACATCTTTACAAATAGCATATTTAAAATCATGTTCTACTAAGGCTACTTTTGGCCTGCAAGTAGCAATCAAAACATGAGAAAACAGTGGAGAAATATTTTAGCATTTCTTTTCATATGCATTATTGTTTGGCATACGTTTATTTTTTAGAGTAATGAAGTCTCAGACACTACAATAATGGAAATCATGTGACTTCCCAATCAAGTAATATTACAATGCTTATGCATGTTGACATCTAGTCAGAAGCAGGAGGAGGGAGTAGGAAGACTGGTGAATGTATATTTACTGTCTAATGCAAAACTTACAACATCCTAAAACACTCCACAAATGTTGGGTGATTTAAATGCAGAAAAGAAAGTCAACAAAATGTTTGCCATTATTGCTCAGGTAGCAGAAATTACTTGGGGTGTAACTACTTTCCATTTAAGCTGAATGATTTACTATATAGTATAGTATAGTATAGTATAGTATAGTATAGTATAGTATAGTATAGTATAGTATAGTATAGTATAGTATAGTATAGTATAGTATAGTATAGTATAGTATAGTATAGTATAGTATAGTATAGTATAGTATAGTATAGTATAGTATAGTATAGTATAGTATAGTATAGTATAGTATAGTATAGTATAGTATAGTATAGTATAGTATAGTACAGTACAGTACAGTACAGTACAGTATATATACTATAATATAATATAGCATATAATATAGTATTCATTTACTATATTATTCATTCTTCTTGGGGAAAATATTAGAGGGCAAAGCTTGCACCGGGATGTCAATCATTTTTGTTATAACTCTAACCCTGCTATGGATGCCCCTGCAGGCATATAATACCTATTTCTACAAACAGATAAAATCTGTAATGATATGGGAATTCTATACTAAATCCAGTTCTCCTGATCAACCTCCATGCATAGTGAATATCAGATGACTGCTATTTTTCAGAAACAATGGAGGATGACAGTTCATGCTATTTTATTGTGGCTTGTATTTCAACATTTTGTCTTGGACTTTTCTGTCTTATTACACAGAGACATCCAATCGATCAAATCTAAATGAAACTCTCAGAAAATAAACCATTAAACATTAGAAAGTGCTAGATTATTTCTATTTAAAAGCCAACATTTCCAATATTTACACAAAAAAGTATTTTCATGTCCATTAAAACAAACTCCATACTACTGCTTATAATGGACATTAGGCACAGACACAATTGAAAATATGGCTATAACTGGTTACTTGATTAAAAGGAATTTTTCTTTTTTAAAATAAATTTCATTAAGCTCCATTGTAAGATAAAAAATGCAGAAAAGGTTAGAAAGCTAAGAGAAAGAGAGAGAAAAGTGGAGAGAGGATTAAAAGGAACTTTCCATTCAAAGATTTTGTTGATGAGACCATATGATTTTTTAATCACATGAAAAGCTATATATGTGGTATGAAAAGGCATTTAAAAGAACATCAGTGAGCTATGAAGCCTCTTGATCCCAGAATCGAAAAAAAAGTATACACCTATTCATACACTTATTTCAGTGTTCCCATGAATCCACAATGTTCATCCAGGACATTTTTACAATCTACCTAGGATTTTAGAGACAGGTGACATGCATGATATGAAGACTTCCACGGAAATTACTCAAGTTGCTTTTGGAATTGGATCAAAAGACTTTGAAACCTTCTCCTGTCTTCACTTGATGGCATGGCTACTATGATATTTAGATTAGGTAGATTCTTCTCTGGAAGGTGATTGCTCACAGCAGTAATTCTGCACACATAGGTTTAGATCAGTCACTGTGTGTGCAAACAGCCCTGTCATCGTGCATTCCAGGTTGGACTCCAAAATTATCGTGGCTTTCCTTGGTGGTTGCAGACATTCCTTCTGCTCTGCATTAATCCCATTACTAAACACCTGCAGACATGCAATAACAGTTTCAAAGCCAAGTCCCTTGGAAATGATTTTAGAGGAGAACATAATTTGCCATCCTGCTATCAGGAATCACATTACACACCTGCCAAGTTTTGCTTTTGGTTGGAGGACAGGGAGGAAAGAATACTCTCTTTTCTAACTCATAAAAATAAAAATAAAAAATACTGTATCAAGAGGGTCAAGTTAAGGAGAGAAAAATTACATACTTTTTAAAGTTTACTGCCACGGAGTCCATTAAATGTTATAAGTTTCTAGATTAATATTTTCTTAATATTATTAAAAGCCTATTTTAGATTTTAAATATTTACACGAGAGCATGACAGAAAAGCAACGACTCAGACATGTTCCAAAAGATCCATTAAAATAGAAAGATGACTCATACCGATATACACTTTGCCATTCCATCGAGTTCTCAGGGTTTCTAATCTGATAAATGCTGAAACGCATTCCAAAGTGAAGTTTCAAAGGGTGAAATAATTGTTTTTCTTACCCAAATTTCTTACTTTCACTCACCTTTTATATAAATATCTGCTCCTTTGTGGAGCCAAGGTTCCTGTAGATAAATCCCTCATCATACCGAAAACAGGGTGGAGTGTAACTCCAGACAAAGGGTCAAATCGCTCCATTGCTACATTTCCTTTCCAGGTTAATATGCAAAAGCCCATTTGAGATCCTTTGTGGCAGAAACCCATTACCCATGTTACAAATTGTGCATAGACATGATTATTCTTCAAGAGCACCAAACCCTGATTAGTACATCTTTTTTAAAAAAAAAAAAATTCAGAATAGCAATGGCAGGTAAAATATAGCACTTTTTAAAATTCTGCTACATTCAAAAGGAAGGCTTGGCATCCTGTTATCACTGTTTCTGATATAGTTTCATTGAGATCTCATTGCCCCCAGCCTATCAAAAACAAGCTGAAAATGACAGTAAAGTGGGACTTCTGGGAGTATTCTAGAGCGGCAGGAGTAGGCCGAGGCCGATGATGTCGGCAAAGAAACAGCCCGTAGATCTGGGGCTTTTGGAAGAAGACGACGAGTTCGAGGAGTTTCCTGCCGAA
This sequence comes from Bothrops alternatus, assembly GCA_034064705.1. Lineage (NCBI taxonomy): Eukaryota > Metazoa > Chordata > Lepidosauria > Squamata > Viperidae > Bothrops > Bothrops alternatus. The sequence goes on along the minus strand of JARGCV010000223.1, from coordinate 32,673,866 downwards.
GACTGGGCTGGGTTAGATGAAGATGAAGATGCACATGTGTGGGAAGATAATTGGGATGATGATAATGTGGAAGATGATTTCTCTAACCAGTTAACAGCGGAACTGGAAAAGCATTGCTACAAGATGGAAACTACATAGCTTCTAATGGTGTTTCAATTTGTGTAATATATGAAATAGAAGATGGATTGACAGCTGCCTGTTCCTATCCTATTTTTTTTTCTGTTTTCTATAAATAAACGTTGAAACTATGTTATATATTTTAGTATTGTTATCGCTTGCTTTTGAATAACTGACAGGTTCAAAGATAATGCAGCTGGCTATTATTTTTTTAATGTTTAAAGGTTTTTTATTACAATAGACATATTCACTTGTCTTCTGGTTTATTGAAGCAGTATGTCAAACAGCACTTGCCACAATAATGTCTATCAAAGTGGCTAGCCATGAACACTCCGGCCCCACATTCTTCAGATGGACACTCACGACGTAAACGGCTGATTTTGCCATTCTCATCCACCTTGTAGTATTTAAGGACAGCGAGTTTCACCTTCTTTCTCTTATGTTTATTCTTCTTAGGAGTGGTGTAAGACTTCTTCTTTCTTTTCTTTGCCCCACCACGAAGTCTCAGCACAAGATGAAGGGTCGATTCCTTTTGGATGTTGTAATCAGACAGAGTACGTCCATCCTCCAATTGTTTGCCAGCAAAAATTAAACGCTGTTGGTCAGGAGGAATCCCTTCTTTATCCTGGATCTTGGCTTTGACATTTTCTATAGTATCAGATGGTTCAACCTCGAGGGTAACGGTTTTCCCCGTTAGGGTCTTCACGAAGATCTGCATGGCGGCGGTAGAGCGCCTAGTGATGGTTCTACCACCCGCTCTCAGAATGGCCGATGCCAGAAAGAGCGCAGCTGGCTATTTTAAGCATAGTTTTCTTACAATGTTGATTTCTTAATGTTATCTATTAATAAATTAAATAAAGAAAATTTAAAAAAAACAAGCTGAAAATAAGGGAAAGTATTGGCACAGAAAATGACTGGATATCTTGTTCTAAGAAGAAAAGCAGCATTCCAGAATGTTATGATTCATCACACCACAGATTTTTTTTTCATTGCCTTCTGCCACCATGGATATCTTTTCTGCCATGATGTCTGCCCGTGTATGTGTGAGCTTGTGGCAGTCATGAGCAGGAAGTGGTCAAATGTTAATTCTCAAGTTCCAAATGCTTTATCTGGAATAGCAACAGGAACGATAGCAAAGGCAAGGTAGCAAAGTTCAATTCAATCGTTTTTATTTGATCAATGACCAGCAAAATTTAAAAGAACAAAAACAGTGTGAAACAAATAATTACTGATTTAGCGAAGCAACATTTTCTAGTTGTAGAGTGCAAAACTTATATTAAAATCCTAAATTTGCCTATGGAGTCTTAAGCGCTGTAATTTCATAAAGTTTAAGGTTAACCAACAGGCTCCAGATAAATTGAAGCCCAAAAGCCAATGTTTCCTCCCTTTCCAAACTTAACTTTACAAATATTTCTTCTAATCACTCCTGACTTGAAAGGTTGTGTACAGAAACTCAGGAAGGCAGGGGGAGAGACAGAAATCTAAAAGAATAAACAAACACACTCCAAACCAAAGAAGGGATAGGGAGAGAATGAAAAATAGAGAGAATAGAGTGATGAACAGATTCTGAGAAAGGTGTGTTATGCAAAAGAAATCTGTAAATATCTTGTTATGTTCTTTAAACCTTCACTGTTCAATTAATTCAATGCACTGTTTCCAAAGTTTTTGTATGTATTTGAGATATATATATTTCTAACTGTAACCTTTCTTTAATAGCCAAGCTTAATCTATTTTCTATTGCAGTGTCCCTACTTAGGGAGATAACTGAATTTCTGATGTACTACTACCGGTATTCTTTTCTCCTTCTTCCTCTTACTAGCAGAATGGCTTGAATTTAGGATGTACAAATCTAAATCTAAATCCAGCCAATCAGCTTAGTATGTGCTCAAATCATACGCCTGTTCCCCATATCAAATGTCTACATTAAAAACAACTAAAGAATTTTACATTTATTTTTGTCCAGAATTTTCCTAAATGAAAACGTTTTTGGAATGCAGATTTCACAAACATGCATTTTTGCGTAGAGCTTTTGTATACTATCAAGTAACGTTTTGTTATGACTTTTTGTGTAATGCATGCTTTTTTCCCCTGGGCTGTCTTTTTTTCCCTAAAACTTGCATCAAAGAATACCAACAAGGGCAAAACATGGATTTTACATATATAATGGTCTGAGAAATGTAAAAAATACAAATTAGTTCAGATTGCTTTAAAACACAATATTTTCCTACATCCCTAGGCTTGGTGTATCTCTCGTAAATGTCTTGTAGTTTTATTGTGCATCTAGCACTAAATATACCATAGCTCTCTTTAATCAAGGGAAACAACACCCTAAGTATATGCTCATCTGTCTTCTGATTAACTTTCAAGAATTACTGAAATATGGCTGCATATACTTGTACCTCTCAAATTAGGATATTCATCATGTCCCACTATATTAATCTTAAGGATTAATTTCAAATGTAGATTCTAAGATACAAAGTCACACTAACCCTCTAAGTTATCACTGCTGTTTTCCTTGGCAATGAACAAGCTACAATGATAAATACACACACTGCTCAGGAAGACAAGTTGGACAGGACCAGGAGCCACCTGCAGTTTATAGCATTGCAGTCACTGTCAAGGGCAATTCAGCAAGTCCTATGGGGTCTTTTGCACAGCTGTAGACATGACAGCTGCAGAACTTTCGCCAACAAGAGCATTCCAAGGCTCCAGTCCGACACACTCACCCCTCCCAAACACCCCTTTATATTCCTCCATCCCATATGTAACCTTCAGCCCTTACTTGGAGCAGACAATCTGACAATAATAATAGTAGTCACTCAGAAAAGGTAACCTCTATCATGCTAACCATTTCTGAAAACTAAAATGCTTAGGATATGATTTGAATTAAAATCCACATTGTTTCACCTGTTTTGCTTGACAAAATTTCTTCACCTATACTCATATGGACACACAAACTTGCAATCAGACCAGACCGATGAATGCTGACCTCTTCAAAGGTCAACATGCTGTCAAATATCCCTATTTTCCAGAAGTTTCAATCTTGATTTTAATTGTTTTCATACAGAAATGGATAATCTGCTACTTCTTGTTTGCTTTTATTCTTTTCTCAAGGACTGACTAACAATTGTGAATGAAAGATTAAAATAAGGTGTTATGTGTGGTGCACATATACATAAACTGTATATGCCTATAACAAATTAGCAAAAGAAAGAAAAATTCCATCTATTATTCCAGCATTAAAAAAAAATATCATAGGTAATATAGAAATATATTTTTTCTATCTTCTCTAACTCTGCAATATCAAATTAAATCCATGTATTAAAGAATGCCAAAACTGTGTAAGAACGCCAAAATTGTTTTGTCTGTCTTATATACAGTATCACAGATTTTGGATTTTGGTATTTTAACAAGATTTTAGTATTTGGGGCCTTCAGACCCTCATGCAAAATCATCTTGTGGAGCCCAGGGCCCTATTATAGGGGAGCAGTATGGGTTCTCACACAAAACAAACAAATAAAACTTAAAATATCTAAAGGAACCCATGTCATAAATCTGTATTTTGATGTTGTGATAGCACTGATATTCTTTCAATCTGAATTTGTAATTTATAATTGGCATATAATTAGTGATAGAGTAGGAATACTGCCATGGTGGTGAATATTAGAGCTAGGGTTACTTTGAATTTTATTCATTGTTTATGTATTTATTTAACATAAAATGACTAAATAATTTATATTATTTGGATAATTAAATGTTTAACACATTTGTAAAATAAGGTGGAAATAATATGTGGTCCAACAAGCATTATTACATTTCCTTGGATGAAATAAATATATCTTAAAGGAGGAATAGGTAACTTTGGGCCTATGAAGGCTAGATGCAAATCCAGTTACACACATTTCACACAAAACCCATGCTGTAAACACCTATTCATATATAATAATGCAGCCTTTTGTGTCATAGCAGGAGTCTATGAAAGTTGTTTCTCCAGCTGAAATCATAGCTTCTATTTACTGCAAAAGGCAAAATTGTTAATGAAGAAAATTTTCCACAATCTTGCTTAGAAGTTATTAGTTGCTTAATATGGGAAAACTTTGACTGAATATCTAGTTTCCCATTCTAATAATATGAACAGCATAAAGCACGATATGCATAATTCCTTATTGTCAGTGATGCAGTAGTGAAAATTCAGTATGTTCTCCATCAGTCTACTAGTTAATTATCTGGCAGGGAGAAGACTGTTGGCTTCTTGTAATGTGCATGAAGAGTTGTTGGGCATAAGGGAGAAGCAACTACAGTTAGGCTTCCTTTCCATTCCAGTGATGATGTTTACTACTTTCCTTCTGCCTTGTGAAATGCAAATCTGTAGCAAAAGAAAAAATTTACTTTCTTATTTCTGCCAAGTTTCATACTGACTCACTGAAAATTTCTTGTTCCAACATGAGATTTTGCTGAAGTGACCAGTAACTCTGTAGTATATTTTTGTGATTTTTACCTATCTTTCTGAAAATCCCCATTTAATTTGTTTGGATCACTTGGAAAGCTGTATAAAACTCAGCCTGAGAGAACTACATCTCCAACAAAAATGTAAAAAACATCAAGGACACCACTTGAAAATTGATAGATGAGACAGTGTCGTAAATGACATTTTATGTTTTTAAAAACATATACTGTATTTTTATAAAGAGAAGGTTATGTCAGAATTAAATCTATGCAACTGCAACAAATTTGCTATTCAATAATCATATATTTTATAATGTATGTCCTATGTGTCATGTTACAATAGCCACATTCTTATCCCTACAACAACAATACTTTCACAGAAATCCTTCGTCCTTCTCTTCATTGGGTATGTCTGGTTTAAGGAAGAGAAGGACAAGGGGGGACATGATAGCAGTGTTCCAATATCTCAGGGGCTGCCACAAAGAAGAGGGAGTCAAGCTATTCTCCAAAGTGCCTGAAGGCAGGACAAGCAGCAACGGATGGAAACTAATCAAGGAGAGAAGCAACCTGGAACTAAGGAGAAACTTCCTGATAGTTAGAACAATTAACCAATGGAACAACCTGTCTCCAGAAGTTGTGAATGCTCCAACACTGGAAGTTTTTAAGAAGAGACTGGACAGCCATTTGTCTGAAATGGTGTAGGGTATCCTGCCTGAGCAGGGGGTTGGACTCGATGACCTCCAAGGTTCCTTCCAACTGATTATTATTATTATTATTATTATTATTATTATTATTATTATTATTATTATTATTATTATTATTATTTGCATTTTACAGGCAATTTCCATATGATATACAATATGATTGCAAAAATATTATATCTGCATGTGTAATAAAAAGTATTACAGACTCACTGGGAATTTTTCATAAATAAAAGCTTTGGGCTTAAACAATTGGCATCAATAGGATTTGTGGTTTCAGAAAAGAAACCTCTGGCTAGTCCTATTATGAACAACAGCTCTTTTTAAAAGAAAAAATTATGAGTGTTTCCCCACTGAATTCATTTCATTCAAATAAGATTTAATTACTGGGAGCATCTAATTATATTCAGAAAAGAGTCTATATTTAATTCAGTCAAAAGGTTCACACAGTTCATACAAGCATTCATCAATACGCTTATGTAGAATCTGTGTTATCTTCAACTAGAGCTGATTGTTTTTATTGGGAGAACAGTCAGTTTATGGTTGTCATATTTTCATGAGAACGGTCAGTTTATAGCTGTCATATTTTCATGAACACTGTGCCTATGTTTTAAGCAGCAGTTTAAAATACAAAAAAAATTAAAAATCAAACAGGTGGACTTTTTCCTAGTATGCACAGCTGGGGAGGGGAGAGTCATCCCACTGGAAAACTCCAACCTGGGTAATTTTGATTTTCAATGAAGAAGATTACTTCAGAGAAGATATTTTTGAAATTTCCTGCACGAGGCTGAAGCTCAGACTTATTTCAAAATAAAAGGGAAAAAATTAAGAATATTCTCTGGCTGACTGAGTATGCTGCACTCCAGGGAGGAGATAAGGGTAGCTAGAAAGTGTAATTAAGTCTGAGGGAACAATATTTGGATAGGCTTGATAGTCACTGAAATCAACTTGATTTACTTATCATTGCTTTATTTTACTTCTAATAAAGGGCCTTTTTTCTGAAAATAATGTATTTTCAAAAAAAAACGGCTCAAGAGTTCCAGATGAGGTTTTTTAAATTCAAAACAATAATTTATTTTCATAAACTGTTTAAACTGTTCCACTCTTTGCTTACAGTATTTTACTCTCAGAAACTGCTTGAATCCTTACTTAAGCCAAAATCTACTTTATTTCCAGAATTTTATTGTTCCACTAAGCCCCCATAGTAATCCAAGCAAAACGAGATTCCTTTCCTTTATTTTGCAGGGGTTAAGACATTTATAAAACAAAGTCAAAAAAGAAACACATATAACTTATGCGAAATATGTCTCTGTGACTTCCCAATATCCCTTGAGGGGATTCAGGATATAAAGAGATATATAGGTCAAGGATAGGACAAATGTGGGGAAAGACTTTAAAATTCTCCAGAGCACTGATGGACTTGGATCAGTTCATAAAGCCCAGTCAGAGACCAATGAATTCAGAACTAGTTTGTCAGGTTCCTTTAGTGCAGCCCAATTTACCCGTTGCTGTGAATGCAAAAGGCAGAATGTATTCAAACAGTGAAATAACAAAGAGATGTCCATGAAATCACACAAAAAGTAATAACTCATCCATTGCATTAGAAAACAAAACATAAATGCAAACCAAAGGCCAGTATTAACAAAGTAAATCTGGTGAATTAAACAAATATAAAGATTGCTTCAGGTTAGGAGAAAGTGTTCACACACTGCCAAACTCTGCTTCAACTTCAGATACCGTAGGTCTTATTCATAATTTTGATGCATGAATTTTTTGGTTTGGGATTCGGCAAAGACTGCCTAAAGACTGCTCATAATCCCAAATATTGTTTCGGCACCAGTGATTGTCTTGTTTTTGTTGGAACACATCTAAGAGACAGTACGCATGCTGGAGAGGAGAAACAAAAAGCTGCACATCAGACTGTATGTATCACATCCTGATTTCTGGATCCTGATTTGTTGAAAAAGTCAGGACAAAGCAAAGACATAACCAAAAATCTATCAAGCCCAAGCGATTACATTGTCTATAGCTGGGCTTTTTGGAATCATGCAAAATGAGAAAGGAGATAAGAATATTTAAAATGAGGATGAACCTGTTGTTTGAGGTTTGTTCCACCCACCTCTGGGTGGAATCCAACCTTTAATTGAACCTTTGCTTTTTTAAAAGTTTCATCTTCATTTTCATTCTCTAATCCCCCCCCCTTATTTGTGTCTTGCACCTTCTTCCTAGTGGTAGGATGAGTAGAATGACCTTTTGCCAATCCTCAAGGTGTTAACTGGGGATATATTTCTTTAGACTTTGGGCATTTTAGTAACATTTTTTTTTCAATACCAAAAGATGTTCCAAGCTCATTGAACATTCATTAAACATGAATCCTCATTTTGAAGCTGGCATGTGGACTAGGCCAAGATGAGTTTGATGAATGCCCCTTACCCTCAGTTTAGAAGAAACAAAATCCAAATCACAGAGCAAATTATTTTCAAGTTTTGCATATTTCATCCACAAATATAAGGAATATTTATGTCATTTTTCAAATGTCATCCAGAATGAAAGTAACTTAGGTAAGGAATAATACTTAAAGCTTATTAAATAAAATTTAATATGCAATGGATTTAAATAAAATTGTATTAAGAACCCAGAGGAATGGGAAAACAAGAGGAATAGTTCCTCAATTGGCAGAAATGGAAACAATTGGCATACTTGCAAGCACAACCTCTCTGCCTTTTTTCAAGATCAACAGTCTCACATCTGGATAGGTAGTCCTAGATTTATGACCACAATTGAGCCCAAAATTTATGTTGCTAAGCAAGACAGCTGTTAAATGAGTTTTGCCCCATTTTACAACCCTTCTTGCCATAGTTGTAAAGTGAATCATTGCAGTTGTTATATAAATAAAATAAATAATAGAGTTTCCTTAGTTTAAATTCCCATCCTTAAGATCACATGTTCCGGCCCACTAAATTTGGGAGCATGAACGTATCAGCACTAGGGCTCGATATTACAAGAAGGAAGGGAGGGAGGGAGGAAGTCAAACTGGCTTTTATGAAGACATGTAGCTCCTATGAAGTGATCAAAGGCAAATATCAAAGGCTAACTGATATTCTGTGGTTTCCACTGTAGCTTCAACTATAAAGGTGAGATAGAAACAACATGCAAGCAAGCAAGCAAACAAGCAAACAAATAAAATAACTTTGGGGAAAGATCCAAGTGTCCCTCCTTTGACTGGATTTATAGTAGCAGCAGGAGCAATCAAAGAAGGTAACTCCCCTTTGATGGTGTTGCATGAAGAGAATTACCTCATGATTATTTCATGATTGCATTTCAGATAGCAATAAAAATGTGCATAATTATATGTAAAGAGGATGCATGATAGAACAGTAAGCTATTTGATATGTACCAATTAGCTATGCTATGTCTCTGGTATGGGGTTTTGTTTTTTTTAATCCACAACCCTACAAAAGATAATGTAGCAGATTCACACCAAGCTGTCAGGAAGCAGATGAGAGGCCATCTACATGATCATCATTAAACAGCTGCAACATATAAAGCCCCATTAAATTCAGCAGGCGGGACATTCCACTGTTGCACAGGTTTCCTGCAGGATGGCCAGAGCTAAATGTGGATTTCCACAACAGGAAGTAAGAAGAAAGTCCAACGTCAGATGAAATGAGTGATGAAATGAAAGAGGATTATATTGTAATAGTGAAGACTGGGTTCCCAAAAAACATCAGTTTATACATTCATGGGTAAGAAAAAGTCATGCAGCTGAACCTAGTTAACCAACTTCAAACTGAAGTCAAATTCACAGTAAGTCTTTTTATGCATTTTCCCTTTTTCTTTCCATTAATAAAGACTGATATGCAAAATTTAAATCCAGGGAGAAAACAATTGGAGGAATATAACTGCGAGTGGCATTTAATAAAAATACCACCTGGTGTACACAGAATGACAACATAAAGGGAAGGATCGTAAGGAAATACATTTTGTATGTTAATTTCACATTAAGATTTATCACAATGAGATAGGAATGGATGAAACAAAAATATTTTGTTTCATCCATTATTTTCTAATAGTCTTAATAGCATGAAAAAAAGTTTTCAATGATTTCTTCAATTATTCATATCAAAAGGAATAAAATAATGCAGAAATCGGAAATAAATTATTTGATTGAGGACATCTGGATTCATTCATCAAGTCAACCATAAAGATCATATAGTTGGATTTGCTATTTCTGGTTTTTAAAAACTAATGTTTATGTTTGTTATAAGACCACAATGAAAGAATCTCTGAGATAGCTGGAAAAAAATAGAAAGCAAATATGATCTATAATCAAATAAATCTGTTTTCTGAATAACATATTTGGTTTTCTGTATGCCTATTGCATAATCAGCAAATGGAGTAGCTAAGTAAATTCCTTATTTGGTGTAAATCAAAATTACAAGTTTAAATGAAAAAGAATCCTTTCATTTAGGTATGATTTCATTTTTATAAATAGAAATCTCAAATTAAGATTTGTGCTTAGTTTAATTCACCTGAACAAATATGATATATCTATATTATAATTTTTAAATATGTTTATATCTGTTGACAAACCTGTCTTCTCACAACAACATTCGGAATTTTAGATATAAAATGTTTACCTCTCCCAAAGCACAGCTACCGGTATTAGGAATTCTTGGAAAGGAAAAAAATACTAAAAGAGTCTGAAAAATTAAAACAATGAATGTTTAATTTTAATTAATTTATCTGCCACTGTTACACAAATAAAAGGATGAAAAGGTAGACTCTCTGATTTTAGCTCACAGCCATGAGGGAAAACTGCAACTGCTGTGTAATTCAGAAATTTCTGTACAAAATTTGTAATTTACAAATTTGGCTTAAAGGTATCGCTTTACAATTTTCAGGTTCCATGTCTGAGACAATTATAGCTGACCAGCTTTTTGGTTACCCAAATCAAGTGCTTTTATAATAAAACCAGTGCAGGCTTTTCTGACTATTTAAGGCTGCCAGAAAGCTACCAAACAAAACCTGTTCACTTCTGTAATAGTCTATTGTTGGGGTGTCAAACTGCCGGTCCACGGGCCGGATGCATCATAGCAAAACCACACCCACCCCATTGCCAGTAATGGCAAAAAAAGTCGCGATACATCGCGACACGTCACGTGACATTGCAAGTTTGACACCCCTAGTCTATCGCCTACACAGAAAACCAACAGATGATCAAAATGTGCCTGATATAGAAATAATAATAATAGTAATAATAGTAATAATAGTAATAGTAGTAGTAGTAGTAGTAGTAGTAGTAGTAATAATAATAATAATAATAATAATAATAATAATAATAATAATAATAATAATAATAATAATAATAATAATAATAATAATAATAATAATAAAGTTGGAAGGGACCTTGGAGGTCATCGAGTACAACCCCCTGCTCAGGCAGGAAACCCTACACCATTTCGGACAAATGGGTGTCCAGTCTCTTCTTAAAAACCTCCAGTGTTGGAGCATTCACCACTTCTGGAGGCAGGTTGTTCCACTGGTTAATTGTTCTAACTGTCAGGAAGTTTCTCCTTAGTTCTAGGTTGCTTCTCTCCTTGATTAGTTTCCATCTGTTGCTTCTTTTACTGCCTTTAGCTTTCTTCTGTCCCTTTAGTCAAAAACAGAAAAATACTCTTTCCACAAATGTAAAATGAGTTTGATTCAGAAGATCAGATACTCTTCCTATGCCTCCCCATCTTATACTCAAATGTTCCTTTATCTCTCTCTTCCTTTGTAGCCAGAACAAAATTAAAAGGTTTCATTTTCATTTTCTGACAATCATTCTACATGACATCCCAAAAGAGGAAATCATGATGTGCTTAAACTATGTTTGTGAACCCCAAATCAACCACAATTTAGACCAAGGTTTGTTCTCAAACCATCCTGAAACCAATACCTGAGTTCAGATGTTATGGGATACTGGAGGTACTTCAATATTAATATTTAATGTTAATAGTCTCAACTTCTATGAAAGTAGGACTCACCACTTCTCATTTTCCATAATGGAAAACCATGGTTAACTTTGCTCTTCTCTTTTTTCATGTGAAGGGAAAAATGATATTTTTGAGATATTCCCATGATATTTTGTGTGTGTTTGTGTGTATATATATTTGTATTTGTGTATTTGTTCCCACCTTTATTATTTTTATAAATAACTCAAGGCAGCAAACATATTCAGCACACCTTCCTCCTCCTATTTTCCCCACAACAAGAATCCTATGAGAAGGTGAGGCTGAAAAAAAATTATAGGCCAAAAGTCACTCAGCTGGCTAAGCTAAGGTGGGACTTGAGTTACTTAATTCAAAGAATTTTTGTTTTTCTATCAACAGTCTTATAAGATATTATTTTTACTAGTATAGGCTGTATGACTGCACAATGAAACATGTGGTTCCTACCTATATTAAAATAATAGTTAACATTAAGTGTTTCTCCAACATTACTTTGGTAATTGTAGCAACTGTAAGGAAATAACCATTCTTCCTTTCCCTCAGAAAATGAGCAGAAGATGAGGGAACATTAGTTTGCCTAACACCACCTAGAAAGTTTAGAGAAGTGATAAAATGTGAACTATGGATTTCCTAAGTCATTGTAAATATTTTAGTGATATTTATATTTACATCTGAGTTCTCCGGAATAGGGCGGCATAGAAATTAAATTAATAATAATAATAATAATAATTAATATGTAATTTAATTACATGTATTTAATAACATTAGATATTTATTACTAGGCAGAGGACTAAAGGTTGTCTTCAAAATTTTAGTTACAGTCCTTGAGAAAAAAATGAGATCCAAGTGGAAATAATCTAGAACATCCTTTTGACTGTTCACATTTTTGACAGTTGTCTTGAATCAAATATATTAGTTGAAATGAATGCAGAGTAGCACAATGTTATTATTTTGAAGCAGACTATGCCTCACTGGTACCCCCAACCTGTGTTAAACTCTTAATTCACCCCAAAATACCAGGTGCACTGAGTGAGAATATTGATGGTTCTCCCCACACATATTTGGAGGACCCCAAGTTTAGAAAACCTGCTTCAAAGTAATTCTACTCTGAATGCTTATATTTAAAATATGAATATTTTTTCTCCTACATTTGCACATTTGGTTCTTTGTTATGCGTAGCATGTGTAATTTGTCTTTGTTATGCTCTCCAGACGAATGAAAACATTTTGAATGCATAATGTGTTTTTAGCCAAAAAGTTAGAGGGACTGGACCGCACTGTAAAAATATGGTACTTTAGTTGGTCTGCCAGGTGAATATCCAAAGTTCTCCCAACTCTATGAAGAACAAGTCCAATCCAAATGCTTCACACAACTATAACTGCACTGCTCTATTCAACTAACATCAACAATTACATCAGAAAGAATGTGTTTACCTTGGTTCTATGCCACAGAAACAGCGCCCAAAATGATGCTGAACATATGTCTGCCAGTGCCGTTTATGGGGACAAACAGTGTTACAGATGGCTTTTAGCACTCTTTTCTTTTAAATAACTAGACAGCAAAATATTGTTTTTGCAAAGAACATTCATTTATGGAAAATATTTTATTGATCACTAATTACATTTCCTTCATCCATCATCATTTATATCAACTTTACGATCACATGTACTTTGATTTTAGAAGCAGGCCTTAACAGAATGACCTACGATTACAAAGCCTTAAGTATTTTGGAGATTACTATTACAGATTGTGATTATATTATTGCAAAATTGACTCCTGGAACTCAAAGAAAATCTTTCACAGTAGTAACAAATTCACAGTTTTTCCACTGGATCACATGAGAAGACAATTCTCATGCTTGGCTTTCACTGCCACAAATGAGAAGGTCAGTTTGCCTCTGATTTCAAGCTTTTATATTTGTGCAGCATCCAAATCAGGTGACAACAAAAACATGATTTTTGAATGACGTTACTCAGCAAACTCGCTGAAAAAAAAAACTGATCCAGACGGTCAGATCTAAGGGAGAGAAATAATTTCCATTTTAGCCAGACTGTTCATTCAGGTTTATACAATATCATTTCAGTCTAGAAAGTTCTCCAGGTTTGCCAAGAAAATTAAATTGAAACATTTCTGGATTTCTGCTTGACTAAGTAGTCTCTCGTTTAAGCCATAATGACTGTTATAGAATAAAGAGGATTCATTTAAACAAGTTGGACTCTATTTTACAATAAAGGAGGCTGCAAGTATTTAAAAGATTGGGTGTTTCAACAAAAATGAACTACATGTTGTCCTTGGGCCATCTTTGGCTGATTCTAGTATGTGCTCTTATTAAACACAGAATTGAAAATATCCACACACACACACACAAATCACCTGCTATATATTACAAATTGTGAAAATGTTATTAAGATAAAACGATTTTTAAAAATGTACATCTGCATAAGTACATAGTTAAAGAAAACATAAAATGTTGACAAATCACACCACAATCAAACACAATTGTCAGCAAAGTGCAACTGCTTGGCAAGCATCACCAGAGCAAGTCTTTTGCTTCTATTTCTCCCATACATACCGTACCGGCACTATCTGGACAAATGACTCTTTCAAAGGTTTTACAGGATTTTTTTTAAAAAAAGGATGCACTGAGGTAAAGTACCTCTTGTTCATTCCAGTTCATTATTTAAACCTAGGGATAAATTCTAACACAAAAGAAAGGAACCAGGTACCCTATAAATGTCATCTCATCATTGTGCAAATAGAATCCAAATTTCTGGAGAAAATCCAAATTGCTTACTCTGTGATAGAGGCTGATTCTGGTTTCTATTTAGTTTCCCTATTACAGGATGCAGCTGCTCCTATTGTACTTCCCAGCAGTATTACTACTACTCAGTATTACTCAGCAACAGTAGCTATGTCAGGGCTATAAATGCTGCAGTTCCAAAGGAACTGAGGTTTATCATCATTTAATTACAAAGTAAAAAAAAAAACCCAATGCAGATGTAATAGTAAAAGTGGGGGATTCCATTCCAAGATCTCCTTTCAACCAGCGAAATAGACAGGGCAGGACTTGTGTACAAAGTTTAGACTGCCATGCAAACTGCCCATACAGGAAACCCCATTATGTCCTACTGTGAAATTCTATTTCTCATATCAAATCAAACAAATAAAAATAGTCGATTAGAAGATTTTTTTTTTTGAAGAATCTGTATATTTTACGTTTTAGTGCTTAGGAGATAGAATTACAATACGTCAAATCTTATCAAAATGTAAAACATTATCATAATCCATACTATTGTTCTCATGTCGAATAACACTGAGAAGGTACTGTTTTGTGGGGACATACCAGTTTTTAGATATTCTAAACTGAACAATCAGTTTGTAAAAGTATACAGGTTATCCAACTAGACACAACAGAGAAAGCATCCACAGTATTTATCTTGACATTTAAAAAATACTCAAAAAGATTGGCAATGGGAATTTCTACGTAAGACTTTTCATTGGTTTGCAAGCACCATCAGAGCTTTGTGATCATATGTATAAATCAGGGAAGGGGTCGCATATCATATGAATAAAGAAGAATATTTGTAGCTCATATTTGAAATGTGGGGTCCTTGGTGCTTTCTGAGCTTGGTTGTTTTCTTGCAGACATTTCATTACCCAGACTAGGTAGCATCATCAGTGCTACCGTAGTAAGGAGTTGTGTTTATCTCAGTTTATATTCCAGTGGCTTGCCTGACAGTGTTGATGGTCTTAGAGATTCTTTGGTTGGGCTGTTTACCATTGCAGATCCTTTATTGGGGTATTGTTTACTTGATCACTGGCCTGCAAAAGAGACAATCAACAAGCCAAAACAAAAAGAACAAAAAGAACAAAACACTTCCCCACCAGCAATCAGCATCCAGATGAACATAGATTAACTCCAAGATTAATGTCAGACCAACAATAAATACTGTATAGTTAAGAGCCACCAAAATCACACTTTGTGGCGTGGAGTTATCCATAGAAGCTAGTAGTGCACAGTTAAGTATTTGGTTCTGTTTTTCAGATGGCAAACAGAAGCAAATATAAGACGCTAGAACAGCATCTTAATAATATTTTGATAACTAGCCTGTCAGAGGGTCAATAGCCATGGGCATCTTGAGAAAGAATCATAGCGAACACCACTTCTGCAAAATACATTCAGTATGATACAGACATAGTTCCTGTGTCCCTCACCCCCACCCCATCCCCATCACAGGAGACAAAAATATGATAAATACATCTCTTTGTGGGATACATTTCTGGTTTGTATTTTCACCTGCTATAGAAGGGGACTTTTGGATAACAATTACTAGGCTGTAGTCCATCTGCATCCCTAGAACGTGACAGGTTCATGTTCCTTTCTATGATCACATGTCCAAGAGATGCTTTAATTGATTTCCAGGTCAAGTGAAGTGTATCTAAAACTACAGTAGACTTACTTATTTCTTTGAAATGCTACAGTTTTGCAGAGCATGTAAATGATTCATTTGTTCATTTTCGGAAACTCCTGCCATTTGAATTTCAGGCCTATTAAGGGGGAAAGTGTTTTACACCTTTTCAGCTCCCATTCACATGAACAACTGTTTCACACAACAGGAAATAAGCATAAGGAGGAAGGGCCAAAACAATTTCTTTTATTCCTCTTTTCTATGGTCAGGGGAAGACAGGCTTTTTGTTATTGTACAATCAGTTAAGGGCAGATCAGTAATTTTGTACTTCAACCTTTTGGTTTTGAGCTCAATGAGTTTGCAGTCAATCATGAATCATCTTCAGACTTCATTTGAGTGATTGGGTAACAGAAATAATGGTGGTGCTGAAATGTCCAGATGTAAAATGTAAATGGATACATATTTGTTATAATCATCAACAGACCATGCATATACTGAAACAGACACATAAAGAATTTCAACATTTCTTCCATCTTTCCAGGACATCCAGCAAGCTGTTAATATAAAGCCACTGAGATTTGTTGAAGTACGTGAGAAAAATAAATAGATCAATTTGGAACTCTACAGAGGAGATCTGAGTAGTTTATTTAGAAAACAGAGAGAGACTTTTTCTATTCAGCTTAGCTTCCTGTAAATATTGTTGTTTCCTCCAATGACCAAATCAAATGCCCATGTATTTAAAAGCAAAATGGCATTACCGCAAAATAAGGTAGTGATTTTTACATAACATATAAAGTGAAAGATAGAATCCTCACTTTATTAAGAATTGATGACCTTTTGGAATCATTATTGTCAGCTAAGACTCAACAACACCCAAAGATTATAGTTCTCATTTTATAAAGCTGTGGAGTCTAATTATTATCTGGGCCCTCAGCAGTCTGGGTTCAGGTCCGGTTACAGCACAGAAACTGCTTTGGTCGCGCTGACCGATGATCTCTGGCGGGCCCGGGATAGAGGTTATTCCACTATCCTGGTGCTTCTTGACCTCTCAGCAGCTTTCGATACCATCGACCATGGTATCCTTCTGCGCCGGTTGGAGGGGCTTGGAGTGTGGGGCACCGTTCTGCGGTGGTTCACCTCTTACCTCTCTGGCCGGTCGCAGTCAGTGTTTGCAGGAGGTCAGAGATCGGCTCCGAGGTCTCTTCCGTGTGGAGTCTCTCAGGGGTCTGTTCTCTCACCTCTGCTTTTCAACATATACATGAAGCCATTGGGTGAGATCATCCGTCGACACGGGGTGAGCTGTCATCAGTATGCTGATGACACTCAGCTTTATATCTCTACCCCGCATCATTATAGCGAAGCAGTGGAAGTGATGAACCGGTGCCTGGAGGCTGTTGGGGTCTGGATGGGTGCTAACAGGCTCAGACTCAATCCCGACAAGACGGAGTGGCTGTCCATCCATTACCCTGGGTGGAGAAGTTTTGTCCCCGTTGGAGAGGGTTCCCAACTTGGGTGTCCTCCTCGATCCACAGCTAAGTTTAGAATACCATCTTTCGGCTGTGGCGAGGGGGGATTTCACCCAGGTTCGCCTGGTGCGTCAGTTGCGGCCCTATTTGGACCGGGAGTCACTCCTCACAGTCACCCATGCCCTTGTCACCTTGAGACTCGACTACTGTAATGCTCTCTACATGGGTCAACCTTTGAAGACTGTCCGGAGACTGCAGGTGGTTCAGAATGCGGCCGCGCGAGCCGTCTTGGGTCTCCCAAGACATGCTCATGTCACTCCAGCCCTCCGTGAGCTGCACTGGCTGCCAATTGGTCTCCGAACACAATTCAAAGTGTTGGTTATGACCTATAAAGCCCTATATAGCAATGGGCCAGGATACTTGCGGGACCGTCTTCTGCCTCATGAATCCCAGCGACCGGTTAGGGCACATAGGGTTGGCCTCCTACAGGTCCCGTCTGTTAGACAGTGCCGTCTGATGGGACCTAGGGTTAGGGCCTTCTCTGTTGCTGCCCCAGCCCTCTGGAATCAACTTCCCTCAGAGGTTCGTACTGCTCCTTCCCTCCTAGCTTTCCGTAAACTTTTAAAAACACATCTTTGCAGACAGGCTTGGGGCGTGTGAGCTGCGCTCTGCCCCTGGGCCTTTGATTGGGAGTGTATGTTGTATGAGTGAGTATAGTTTTTATAGTTTTACAGTTTTTATATTGTACCATTATTTTAAGTGACCTATATATTTCTGTACTTATATTTCTGTTGTGAGCCGCCCTGAGTCTGGGGAGAAGGGCGGCATATAAGTCAAAATAAGATAAAGATAATATGGTGTGTGTAAGTGGTCATGTGGCACAAAAGAACCATTTGCTCTCTTCAGTGCCAAACTGTAATTTTCAATGGTTGCCATATTTGTTTGCCTTCATTCTTATTCATGTATTTTACCAAATAGGCTTGTCCTTCTGATTGGCCTGATTTAGTAGAAAGAAAGGTGAGAAGAGAGGGAACAGTTCTGATTTGATATTACCTATGAAACAAAGCTCAAACAGACAGACAGACAGATATTATAGTTATTATTCTATGTTCACCTTGACAAAATCATAATATATAGTAAGTCAACCATTTACATCTAATAATCATTTCTCTTCTATAAAATGCCTCTTGTGCTGAGAGCCACAAGTATTTTGGGGCACTAGTTTATATCTGTTCTATATTTTCAGTATGGCACAAAATTATTTTTAAAACCCACATTAACCATATTATAGATATCTGTACCAACAAATCTTAAATTATGCCTTTCTAATGCCAAAAGGCTTCTGTTTCTCAACAACATCGATTCTTTCATCCAGACCAAACAGCAGTCTTCAAAATATAATTTCAAATCAGGTAATTTCAATCTTCCTCTTTCTTTTGCATATTATAATGCCTTGTATTTAATCTGTGGGTTTTTCCCTCCGGCACACAAATTCAGATGTGTCTTTCTGCCATTGTTTAAAGAGTACATCAGATGTCAAGACTGACATTCAAACAAGACATTTATCTTAGTCATGGAAATTGTCCAACAACGATAATTGTATTTTTTCCCCATCAGAACATATAGCTCCTAAATTTCTTTCCAAGTCTTGTCATAATTATTTTGAAACAACATCCAATTCGTATTTGTCAAACTCTTGTAATTCTGAAAATTACTTTCTCAACACATTTGGAGGGAACCAGTTTTCAGGAGACTGCTATAATTGAACTAAGACTGAGACCCAACATACAATTATGCAACTGAAAGGGTAGAAGCAGACATTACTCCTCAATAGTTGGGGTGACCAGAGATCGAAGTCATATTTAGGATCAATCTCAGCAGAGATATCTCCAAAAAATTGGCACAAGTTGACAACTATAAATCTGTAACCATTTTTTTTTCTTGTGGACATTGCCGCAACACAGTATTTTGCCACTGCATGCATGATAGAAGGGTTTGAGTCTTGGAGGAGAAAGCTTACATAAAAATTGTCTGCCCTCCCTGGCAATCTCTCTAATAAAGGGAGAATATACGCTGTCCTATAAACTTGGTATAACTCACAGTATAATAAAACATGTGAGATATCTTCGACTTCTCCTTTAATTAATCTCAGCAGAGTTCTACAAGTGCATCTCCTGATTTTTCCAGTTTAACTGAACAGTTGAAAAGTTTGCTTAGAAAATATTATCATAGTGAGTGCAGGAACATAGGAAGAAACTGTGTTATACCAAGTCAGGCTATTCAATATTTTTTACACTGCCTAGCAACAAGTCTCCAAAATTTCAGTGAAAAGACTTTACCCATTAACTGGTGATCCTAAGGGATTAAAGAAAAAAAATGTTCTGCATGCAGAGTGTATATTCCTCCACTGACTTGTGCCTCTTCCCTATTAGACAGTGACATGTCTTTCATTGAGAGAATCCTGCAGGTATTGGAGAAAGGAAATTAACAAAACTATATATAATCCCTCAGGCTTTGTCCTGGGATTACTCTGTTTTGGAATCCTCTATGTATTAAACTTAATCACTGCAAAATGATAGCCAATAACTATTTCTTGTTTGGCTCTTATTAATGATACGGCTCTATTATTATATCCGATTACTTCATTTCTAAACAATTCCATTTGTACAAAAATGAAGTATCAGGCCCTTGGACAATAAATGCTAGGCAGTGATCCTAACATTTTTATGGCTTTCTTATTAAAGTCAACAGAAATTCTGGCATTCACATTATTAGACTATAGATTACAAAAAAAAGTGCTTCTTTCAAAGCAAACAAAAACTCTTTAAATTATATTGTTTATGTCCACCATTTTAAAGCTGTTGGAATTCAGTGTGATCTAGCACTCAGCACTTTCAGCTACAAATAGGTTACCTAAATTAACAGCCAGTCCTAATAGGGAAGGCTACTTTTTTTTAGAAAGGATCAACAAACGTTATAGTGAAAAATCAGTGTGAACCATGAGCACTGAGCATCTAGGGCACGGATGTCAACTCGCCACGTGACGTGTCACAACGTATCATGACTTTTTTTTTACATTGCCAGACCTGGGGTGGCCTCCGTATGATGCAACCAGCCCACAGGCCAGCAGTTTGATACCCCTGATCTAGGGGAACAGGCAAAACAGAAAAATACTGAACAGCTTTCCTTATACAAAGGCTGAAAGAACATAAAACAACCTGCAGAAAATCCAATCAATTTTTTTTCCCACACCTTCCTTACAAATATTATCTCAGAGGGAGTAGAAGCTTCTAGAAAATATCATTTCTCCAAGTTACCAAGACTAGTTATTGATGTCTGGCTAGCCATTCTTTTCTATAAGAGATGTTCTCAAATCAGTGAAAATATTGTTTATTTCAATTCTGGAAACATTAAGGCTGGAATTTTTAAAGTAGTGATTATACTTTATATTCAAAACATTTTGCATCACATGACTTTTATAATAATTCTCCATGATCCAGAATATTGTATCCTATATATCTTTTTTTTTCAAAAAGTATAACAGTAGCATCATAATGTAATGTTGAATGATGGAGACGCATATCGAGAGCAGTTCCACATCACTATCTTTTCTATCTCTCTGTCCTTCACAAAGTAGAAAGTTGAAGCTGCCTTGAAATTATCTTCATTACTTGCAAATCATTGCTGGTGCTGCAATTCACTGAGAATATCTATCCAGTTGTGCCTAGTTCATGCAGAAAACAATAGCTATGACTATAGTTGTGACAGAAAATTGATGTACCAGCTGGATGATAGGGGTATAGGGCAAGATGGAGGAAGAGAAGTTCCAGCAATGCAGAAACAGAATAGAACCTTTATGAGGAGGGATGGGGAGAAGGTTTGATGACAGTCTAGGAAGTAGAAGTTGGGACAATACAAAAATGCCTCAAACAACACAACTGGCTGAATGGCTACAGAATTGCAACACTTTTTTTTTTTTTTGGCAAAAGTTGGAAACTTTGCAATTCAAAAGTAAAACTAGTACAAAACCAAATTTGCTGTCATCTCCAACAGTCTGGAGGAGGATAAAGATCATATCAACTCAACATGCAAGTACAGAGAACATCTTGATAATAAAAGGGGCCTGTATTCCAAAATAAAATTCACTTGGAAATATCCTAAATGTATTCATTAGGT
Source organism: Bothrops alternatus (assembly GCA_034064705.1). Taxonomy (NCBI): domain Eukaryota; kingdom Metazoa; phylum Chordata; class Lepidosauria; order Squamata; family Viperidae; genus Bothrops; species Bothrops alternatus. Next base: position 32,652,558 of record JARGCV010000223.1, on the reverse strand, counting down.
AAAGACAATCAACTACCCATTACATTGCCTCTAACATTAAGTGGATTTTTTTCAGTGCAATTCCACACCTAAGCCCATTGCCATGAAAATGTACTGATGTAGGAATTCTCATACCAAAGAAAGAATGATGACAAAACTATTCATTTGTAAAAAATATTTATATTTCACCTTGCATACTCAATCATCCAGCAGCAATTTATAAAGCTTAGCTCTTTACAGCCTCTTATGAGCATGTAGACCTATCACCCTCATATTTGAGATAGTCAACGAAACAGTCAAGTAAAATGTTTGTGTTAATTTTTTTCTTTTCCTTGATTGTTTCCACTCCTCAAGCCAGTCTTTTCATCAATCTACGATAAAATGAAAAGACTATCACTGACACTTGAGACAAATTCAGGGAAGGAAGGAAATTATTGTATTATTTTCTGAGCTTCTGGGAGGATGGAAGATTGTAATATATAATTTTAATCTTAATTTTATGATTCTTCTATATATCACTTTTTTCTAATATATCACTACTTACTAGGATTCATTAATTTATGTATTTGATAAGAAGCATTCACTGAAATAAGTTGGCAGCTTCTGTGTTTAGGCTTCAATACGCATTGGAGAGTGTATCTGTTTAGGCAACCCAATTCATGTCTAAGCTGTCTACAGAAATCAAATGTATTGATCAACTGTATCAAGAACAATATTTGAATAGCAAACTAAAACATTTAATAAAACAACTTCTGTGGGAAGACAGAAGGAACAGTAGAGAAAACATAGAATCTGAGACAAAAATAAGGAGACCTGAACTACTAAAAAAAACTAATTCTGTGGCTGTTGAAGTGTAATTGCAGGTTGCTTCTCCCATGAAGACAACCCCTATAGCCTAGAAAACTCCCTTGTGCTGAGAAGGATGGCTCGTACAGTATCCCACATAAACGGATACATTCCTGAAAAGTTTTATCATGATTTATTTATGCAGCATTTATTTATAAATGATAATGCACCTAAATGTCAGTATTAATGTGTACAAAAATATTTGTTTTTCTTTCTCTGGTATGTATATGAAAAGAAGAAAGATGGAGTTCTAACATATTTTTCACAAAAGCAGCTACATGCTGAATTTTTCCCCTCATTTTTCAGCTATTAAATTATTTGTGTACAATACTGAACCATAAGAAAGATATCAAAGAGAAAATCATAAAACATCTTTCATAAATGTACCCATCCACATCTCAACGGCCACAAGATATTTTTCCTCCCACACCTATTCTACAGCTAACTACAGTTTCCACTCATAAAAATCAAACCAAACAAGAGACTTCCATCAAAATTGTACCTCCAATGCCGCTGCCATTGCTACTCAAAAAAGTTAACATTCTAACTGAGCACACATAGCATTAAGTGTGTCGTGGCCAAGGCATAGTCAGTAGGCGGCAAAGTCTGACATTAGCTATTATGAATGGACGTGATTTATGTGCTTGTCAGCAAGAAATCAATCAAGTCAATGAAAAGCCAGCGGCAACATCAACAACAGTAGCAAGAGAGGAAATATCAGAGCCAAGACAGGATGGGTCCTCTCAACCACCTGAGGAGAAGGCAAAGAGAAGAAGGAAGCAATCAGATTCACAGTGGGCTTTTGTCCAGAAAAATAGTAGAACCTACATTTTACTGATTCTCATGAGATTAACTAATTCTTGGGTTGTTCTTGATTACTGATAGTGGTATTACGAAAGACAGAAAAGAGATGACAAGTGGAGATGTTTGGAAATGTCATTACTGTAAAGAAGAGGTCTGGATTTCTGGAAGAGAGGGAGTTAGATAAATACATACAATAGTAAAGATATGTAAGGATCTGGTCAAAGAAGGAATATTTTACCAGATGAAGATAGGTTTGTGGGCTAACCCACAAGGGAGAAAAAGAGAAAGGAAATAAAAACTTACAAGTGGCAGGCAAAACAGAAATGGAATAATAAGATAGTCAAGGTTTTATAGCCTATGTGGCTGGTCAATGGTTCTACAACAATCCATACAAATATTAATACCAGACTAAAAACTGTGATCCAGTTTCTCAAAAATTCTTTTGCCCCAAGGGGAAAAAAAGCTTGTCGTAACTTAATTCTCAAAATGATTGAGAATTTCTTCAGAATCTTTTGTGGTAGTTACCTGAGTTTACCATATTATTGCAAATGATACAAGATGCTAACTATTAAGTACTTCGTTCGCGTGCAAATGATGAAGACACATGGCGATGTTAAACAGCTCTTTATTCTTCTTCTAACAACACCCGAACACAAACAAAAGGCACGCAGGCCTTTTTATATGGCCAGAAACACGGACAATGTCAGCCAATGCGAACAGAGCATTTTCGCGCCTTGCACATGTGCACAAGGCTGGCGCCGCTCTGTCTGGTCCCGGGCAGCTTTTGGAATGCCCGGGACAAATGAAACATCCCGAGCCTGCTTTTGCAGGCTCAGGACACAACACTAACATTCTGCTACACATCTCTATTATTCAGCAGCCCACTTCACTGTCCCTGCTTCCTGGACTGAAAAAAGAAAAAGGTTCAGGAGTGGAGTTCCTTTAGGGACTCCTTGGGGTTCTAACTGAGATGTGAGAAGCCAAGGAAGCTGCAGACAGAAGACTGCAAGGAAAGTCATCATAATAATGTAACTGCCATAAACCTACCTCCCACCCATGTCTACATGCTCCTCTTTAAGGGATGAAAATATCTTAGTCTGAATGAAAAACTGGCACAAAATTAATAAATACACAACTCAGAGAAAAATTATGCAATAACAAGAGTTAGTAAAGTGTCACCACAGATAAACATAGGTGCAAAACTAAAGACAGTCCTACAAAGATGCCATTCTGACATCAACCAGTATGAAAGCCATTGTCCTCTCAATTCAATCTGGAGGGCTTTCTTGCAGGCCTACCCTTAAGATCCAATGGATTAGTAAGCTTCTGGTTATAGGATGATTGGTGATCAGGACCTTCTGAGAGTAGCCATATGAAAAAAAGCCAGTTTGGTCTAGTGGTTAAGGCACCAAGCTAGAAAGCAGAAGATTGTGAGTTTGAATCCCCCCCCCTTAGCTGTTAAAGCCAGCGAGGTGACTTTGGGCCAATCACTCTCTCTCAACCCAACCCAACTCACAGGGTTGTTGTGAGGAAAATAGAAGAAAGAAGTTGTGTAAGGCATGTTCACCACCTTGAGTTGTTTGTAAAAATGCTAAAGGCAAGATACAACTAAATAAATATAAATAATTAAATATGAAGGATGATGCATAAAGATGAGCCTTTTCAAATATTGGTTTAGAATGTTAACTGCTAGACTTCATTTTGCTTATATTGGTCTGGACATATTTTAAATATTTTTATTGGCTGGCTTCTTTAGTATTTCAGTGTCTGTAATCTGAACCTTAGATTTTATTGGACTCATAATTCCATTTGTCATGTTTTTAAGCCAAGTAGAAACAATGCTGTTCTATAGGACAATCTAAAGAATGATTTTTTTAAAACTTCAAACAAATAACTTAAAAATTCATTGGGTCTATAGTGTGTGTGTGTGAGAGAGAGAGAGAGGGGGGAGAGGGAGAGGGAGAGGGAGAGGGAGAGGGAGAGGGAGAGGGAGAGGGAGAGGGAGAGGGAGAGGGAGAGGGAGAGAGAGAGAATCCAATAAATTGCTTTTATCATTTTTTCTCCATTTCAGAAGAATATATTTGGATGACAATAAGAACATCTGGCTTCCTAACGCTTCAGATACTAAAAATACTTCCCAAAACTTCTGCACTTTCTTATCCTTTTAGAAACAGGATAAAGGACATATTTTATCTGATAGAATCAGGGCTTTTTTTGTCATAGAACGCATGGAACGGCGTTCCGGCACCTTTTTTTGAATGGAAGAACCGGTTCCTTCTAAGCTGCCAGCGCAAGTACAGGTATGGCTGCAGAACAATTTTGCAGACCCCCAGCAGCCCAATCCAGGCTCCAGAGGCCTTTTACAAGCCTCCAGAGCCTGGATCCATGTCCGCGGAGCAATTTTGTGGCCCCTGTAGCGGCCCGATTCAGGCTCCGGAGGCCGGGAAAAGGCCTCCAAAGCTTGGATCGGGCTGCTGGGGGGCTGCAAAATTGCTCCGTGGCCATAGGTCCAGGTGGCAGAGGATTTTCCAGGCCTCCGGAGTCCAGATCGGGCCACAGGGAGCTATGGTCACATCCCCAGGCCTCAGATCGAAGCGGCAGCAGGAACCGTGGCAGAGAGGAGACAGACCTTTTCCAGGTGAGTGATCTGTGCCTTGGAAGTCCCTTAAGTGGTTTCTTCTCCCCCACCCTGGCTCCATAAAGGGTTTTCGACTGGAACCAGAGCTGTGTGTGAGTTCCGACACCTTTTTTTTTTTTTACAAAAAAAGCGTTGGATAGAATGCATAGAAAGTATCCTCAAAAGGAAGAGTACTATAGCAAACAGAAAGAGGAAGAGGCAGTTCTGTTCAAACAAATAACTTAAACATTCATTAGATTTATAATTCAGGGGTGGGTGAGAGAGAGGGTGTTCAAAGGGGCTTTTTTCCTCAGTATATGCAGTTATTTTAGGCAGTGAGAAAACGATTGGCTATAACAAATATTTCCAAAGGAAGCCTTTAACTGCAACCTTCCTACCTTATTCATTGATTTTTGCTGGGGTTCCAGATGATAATATCTTCCTTGAGGTAAAAAGAAAAAATAAAACCATAATCATTGCACAATGCCTTTGTGAACAATATACTAAATTTGGCACAGAAAGAAAAGAAGAAATAATTATGCTATACAATTTTGGGGGGAGACTTCAAGTCAGTTTCAAACTCCAGGCGACTGCCTGGACAAATCCCTGCACTTTTCTTGGCAAGATTTCAGAAATGGTTTGCACTTGCCACCTCCCTGGGGCTGAGAGAAAGTGACTGGTCCAAGGTCACCCAGCTGGCTTTGTGCCTAAAATAGGAGTAGAGCTCAGGTGTCTAGTTTGTTGCCTTAACCACTATACCAAATTGCCTCTTTTTTATACCATATCATAAAATATCATACCACCATACCATACCAACCACACCACAGCTCATTGCACCATACAATATCATACACCATACATAGTTCATTAAGGGAGAAAAATCCCCAAACTTATCTACATACATTTTAGACTTTCCTCTTAATTTTTCAAGGCAAGATTATTCTTTTCTGTTTGTCAGGTATGTTTTTTTTAAAAAATTAACCCTTCCTTTTCTTTTATCCTTTCCTAGGTGAACAATTTTTAAAAATATGGTTCTTTGCTTCAAAAGAATGGAAGTAGAATATGGCTAGATTAGATAAACAATGAAGCAAAACAGTTCTCCAATCTTTTTAAACACAGAACATTTTGTAAAAACCCTTAGCAACACTATACAATCCACTTTAAATCTCTATTGCCATGACTATAAAAGAATAGTAACAAGAGGGCCGATACTTCCTTCTGTCTCCTAGGCCAGTGGTGGCAAACCTATGGCATGTGTGTCAGAGGTGGCACTCAGAGTCCTCTCTGTGGGCACACGTGCCATGCCCCAGAGATGGCAACCGTCCCTCTTCAACCAGCCATCCACTAACTTGCCAAGGTGCCACATGGCCGGATGCATCCCAGCACGGCTGGTTTTCCTCTCCCCCATCCTGTCCCTCCTGGCTCGCATGCTCTCCTTTTCCCAGGCACGACCCACTTCATTGCCTCCTCAGCTGTCGGTTGGCCAGCTGTCCAGCTCAGAGGCAGCTTCTCTGAACTGCTGGTGGTGGGCTGCGGAGCCCCAGAGTGCACCGGTCGAGAGGCTGTCAGGCTGTGCTGCTGACGGACACTGTTGGCCCCCATGCGCTCACTGGCCTCTGTGTGCAGGGGCCGATGGTGTCAGGCAGCAGCTGCCCTGGCCCCTGCCTCGCCTTGCCCTGCGACAATGGCACCTCCACCCTGCCTCACCTCACTGCACAGGACGAGCCTCCTGCCCACTGCCCCACTTGCTAGAGACCCCCTGGATCTCCCCCAACCCTGGCCATCTCCCACAGGCATCCCTCCCCATGAGCAACATCGAGGTGATCACACCCACCTTAGCCACACCCACCCAGTATGCCATGACCACCATAGCCACACCCACCCAGTGGGCCACGCCCACCTGGCGCCCAGCAATAAAGAAGTGGGTTTTGGGTTGCAGTTTGGGCACTCGGTCTCTAAAAGGTTCGCCACCACTGTCCTAGGCCGTTCTCCATCTCTACCAAGGTTCCTGATACCATTTCACCGTGCTTTAAATTAAGTTACCTAATTATTTCCTGGCTGTGAATACAAATGCAGCAAGGCCATGATAAAGGCAGGAAAAGAAATTGGTTTATGAAAGGAATGTTGATCACTTCCCATCACATCCTGGGCCCTGTGAAAGTACTTACTGGATATCTGGGTTTAGGAGGAGAAGCTGGTAATTCTGTCAAAGTACCCTTACACCATGCCGACATATTAGTTCCAGAAAATAGTGTATTAACATTTCTTTCAACTATAATAATGTGTAGATTAGCTCTGATTTTCTGAACTATACTACAGGTAGGCCTTGTGTTACAACAGCAACTGGAGCTGCTAGGATTGCTGTTGCTAAGCGCTATAGTTGTAAAGTGCAACATCATGTGATCACACCATTTAGCAATAGCAATCCTGGCCATCCTGCTTGCTGTCATAACTTCAAGATGCATGGGTCATTAAGTGTGAAGCAGCAGGAGTTTCAGATAAAGAGACTGGGCAGCCATGGGGTGTGTGTCTTGGAGGATACCATGGAGGGTGCAGGAGGTTGGGGGAGGCTCTGGAAAGCCTGGCACAGGCCAAGCACAAGTGTAGGGAGGCCAAGGGAAGCAGGGTGTAGCACCGTGTGAGCAAATGTGGCCAGGAAGAAGCAAGGCATGGTGCAGGGAGGCTGGGAGGACTTTATAATAGTGGTGGCCTTCCCTACTGGCTTCCCCATTGACTTTGCTTATGGGAAGCCAGGAGGAAAGGATACAAAGGCCGATCACATGACGATGCTGCAACCATCATGCAAGCTTGTTACCAATTGCCTAAATCACAATCACATGACAGCATGGGTAGTGCATTGGTCAGAACTTTTGAGGGCTGGATGTAAGTACCATATATTCATTGCCCTTACAACATTGCTCACCGAATGAACGGTCAGTAAGCAAGGACTACTTATATGCTAAGCTATGGTATGGTATGGTATGGTATGGTATGGTATGGTATGGTATGGTATGGTATGGTATGGTATGGTATGGTATGGTATGGTATGGTATGGTATGGTATGGTATGGTATGGTATGGTATGGTATGCTGTGCTGTGCTGTGCTGTGCTGTGCTGTGCTGTGCTGTGCTGTGCTGTGCTGTGCTATGCTATGCTATGCTATGATATGCGATGCGATGCGATGCGATGCGATGCGATGCAATACGATGAGATGACAACTCCCATTGTTTCTTCTTGTCCTATTAGGTCAGATGGGAGGGGCATAGTGCAGGTTCTGTAGATCAGGCATTATTGTTTAGTAGGATCCAGGAAGTATGTCTTTTCCATAAGTACACCCACTCTGTGAAATACCAAACTGCTCAAGATTCAGTTGATCCCGACTACTCACATTTTGAAATGCCTGGAAGATCTGGCTATTTTCCCAGACTAGAGAGCAATTGAACATACACTATTGGTATATGGCAGTGATGGGGAACCTTTTAGAGACCGAGTGCACAAAAACCGGCCAGCCCCGCCCCGCCTGCCCAGAGGGCCATCCACCACCTCCACGGCCCACCGCCTCCATGGCCCACTGCAGTGATCGTACAGAAGGCCCAGCAGCACCATTGCAGCCACGCCCTCTGCTCACCTCCTGCAGCATCATCTGCACATGATGGGGCGTGATGACAGTCTTGTCCCCGCTGGCCAGCTGCCATATCCTTGGCTGCGCAGCTCCACATGGGCCACACCCAGGGGTGACTCTCCTTCGGGGGGCTGCTGGTGAGGAGGGGGCCACAGGGGGATGCAGAGCTGGGGCAACAGCGTGCATGCCCACAGAGAGGGCTCTGAGTGCCCCCTCTGGCACACGTGCCATAGGTTCACCATCACTGGTATATGATGTCTTCAGCAGCCATTTTATGTTTTAATTGAGTGTGAAATTTATTTTTTAATCTTTTTCAGAATTATGTTTGGGGGATGAGTGGTCATGTGAATTGATTAGATAGATGAGAGACAGACAGACAGACAGACAGACAGATCTAGTGGTTAAGGCACCAGGCAAAAAAAGCAGGAAACTGTGAGTCCTAACTCACCTTAAGCATAAAAGTTGTCTGGGTAACTTTGGGCCAGTCCCTGTCTCTCAATCCAAGCAGCTCATAGGGTTTTTGCTGTGGGAAAATAGGAGGAGGAATGAATAGTATGTATGTTTTCCCCCTTTAATTATTTATAAAAATAATAAAGATGGGATATAAACAAACAAAAAAACTCTTTGTCTCAGTTTATCAGTTAAATACTGATCATGTAAATATTAAATTCATTATTGTACATACAATACACTCTTACCCATTAAATTAAAAACACTTGACTTAATGACACTTGATATATATTTCATAAATATTATCAATATTCTGATATTACCAGCTCAATAATTTGGCCTTATAATCCTATCTTTAAAAGGAAAGAGTGACAGCATAGCGTATTGGTATGTGGAAATGATCTTGGGGCACAAGAGGAAAAGCCACAGCCTAGACAATGATCTGATAAACAAAATCTGAGTCTGAAAGAGGAATAGGGTGGAGAAAGCATCTTAGAAGTTTCCAGGTGAGTAAAAGTAGGGGGGGAGGCAGATACTTTTGGTCTTGCAAAATCCGGTTATTGTAATCTTACAATAAAGGTAATGTTATGACTCATGGTTGGTGCTCTTGTCTAGACTATCTCAAAGGGCTGACACATAGCTAAAAGCATAAACATTTCCTAGTGACTGTCTCAACTTTTAAGTGAAATATATTGGATCATATTTTCACCAGCAAATATTAAAATCTACATTTCTCTGACACAGACCATATATGCATCATTTAGAAATAATTACAAAAGTTAAATGGAAGAAAAACATCCCAATGTAAAAATGTGCAGGTAACTTACATGTAATATTCTCTCCGTTTGTCCAAGTGCTTACTAGGAATGGACACCTTTAAGGGTTGGCTCCTCTCTTGCTGTGTTCTTCTTGTGCTCAAAGAGGGGTCTTCCATTTGGACTATAATTGACATCACGTTTTACCACTACCTCGGTTGGCAGCAGATTGCCCACCTTTGTTTTTTATGGTTCTTTATCTAGTAATGCACCTAGGCAGATAACCTTCTTGTTTCTAGGACTTAATCCTTGTGTTCATTCTCTTTCTCTGAACAGTAGCTGCTGACATTGTTATTGTCCAATGCCAACCCATTTGAAGAAACATGTTATTCTGCAGTAAAAAATTGTGAAACTTTGAGATATTAGTTTGAGCAATGAAATGTCTGCAAGAAAGCAGCCAAGCTCAGAGAGCACCAAGGACCCCTCCAAGATATGATGGCCCAGCTTCTCCTTAGACTATAGCTAATATACATGCACAGAGTCACATTGCATTGTAGCTAATGTATTGCTTTTGTAACAGTTGCTTGTTCATATAAATGACATTAGGTATATAGAAGAAATGGTAGATTTCAAAATCCTAAACTTGAGATGTAGGAACTTAGAGCAGGGGTCCCCAATCTGTAGGCTGTGGCCCACTATTGGTCCATGAGGGGTTTGCAACCGGACCACAGAAACAGCTGATGAGCACACTCGCGCAGACAAATATGAGTGTGCATGCTCCATTCAAAGTGAGTGGCGGGGCGCATACACACCGCTCGTGCAAATGGGGTTGTGCATGCACACTTGCCAACCATTTGTGTGGAACCATCTTTCTCCCCCCCCCCCGCCTCCACTGGTCTGCAAAGCCAGAAATGTTGAGGAACTCTGACTTAGAGAACACTGGAGCCTCATGTGGAATAGCCCTGATAGCCTAGATTGTACTGCTTTTTCCGGGCTAGGTTAGTTGTCCCTTTAAATAGGACTGTTCCCAAAAGTAATATCCAACTATACTGTATGCAGTAGGGCCCTAGGTAAAATTCTCCTTGTTGGATACCAATGATATCATAAATGAAGGCCTAGCATGGAATGGATTTGACCCCACCAAATGTCAGCTAAAGAGAAGCTGGGCCAACATATCTCTGAGGGGACTTTGGTGCTCTCTGTTTTCTTGCATTTGTTTCATTACCCAAACTAAGTAACATCATCAGTGCTACCGGTAGTATCTGCAGAAAAATTGGTCCCATTTGCATGCTTTCTGAAGTGTTTGATGCCCATATGCGGCACCAATAGGGAAGAGTATTTGTAGCTCAAGGTTGAAATGAGGGGTCTGTGAGCTTGGTGGGTTTCCTTGCAGACGTTTCATTATGCAACTAGGTAACATCATCAGTGCTAACAAACCTTTGTAGAGTTTACTATGAAATACCATCCCATGCATGCCACCAGCAACAGGAACACTGCCCAGCAACGCCTATTATATACTATTCAATATTGTCCTAGTTTGCAGAGAGAGGGACAGTCACTTCCATGCCATATGCAGTTACATGAAAATACCTTTAGAGGTATATTGATGCAAGCTGATCCTTGTTGTTTGCTCCACTCCATGTTTCAAATTTACAATGACAGTTTGGGTTTTTACAGAACCACATCCATGAGGGATTCAGATATCCATGAGATCAGTATTCAGGAATGTGAAGACCAAGAAACTAAAGCAAATTGTAATACTGTAAAAGGAGGAGTTTAGCTTTACTAAAAGTAGGATCCTTCAGTAAGGGAAGTAAAGAAAAATCAATCATATCAAATAACACAAGGAGAATAAAAAGACAGCACAAATGATATATTCATTTGTAAAAGTAACACTACTGTGGAATTGCTTGGCAGCCATATGTACCCTTAGGCTCTGACTGAAGTCAGACAAAGGCTCACAGTGAATCTTTGCCCGCACTCTGTCCTCAATACAACACAACTCATTGTTCCAACACAGAGATGATAAAACAAAAGAGGCAATTTCCTCTTCCAAGTTCCACTGCGTGAAGTCGAGAGCATGTCTATCAAGCCATAGGTTTTTTATTAAAAGGAATTACTTTACCCGCCTCTCTCCAGGAGATAGTGGCACCTATTGGCCAAAATACTGGAGTTACATTTGCTCCTAGTTAGGACAAAATTAAATGTTCAATCACAAGGATTCAGTTCTGGCCCAATTCATTCTGACTAATACCAAAAACAAAGGAGAATAAAAATGTCTTCTTCTGCTTCTGAATGATGCACTGATTATTTTGATGAGTCTCCCAAGGAAAAGATATCAAGATAAATGTGAAATAGGCTGAAGTGGATCTGGCAGAGGATTACATACATTTGTTTGCCCACAGATTTTGGTAAATAACAGCCTGGCAATCAGAGAAGCAGCAATTGGGTATAAAGCCAGAACAATTATCCATGAGTTTCGGGATCTTTTGTAGAGGTAGCCCTGGCGTATGACCACAAATGAATCCAGCTGCTAAGCAGGAAATTTGTTAAATGAATTTTGTCCCATTTTATGACCTTTCATGCCACAGTTGCTAAGTGAATCATTGCAGTTGTTCAGTCACTTAACGGTTGTTAAGTGAATCTGGTTTCCCCATTGACTTTGCTTGTCAGAAGGTCACAAAAGGTGGTCACATGACTCCAGGACACTACAACTGTCATAAATATGAGTCAGTTGCCAAGTGTCTGAATTTTGATCATATGACTGTGGGGATGCTGCAAGGGTCGTAAGTGGGAAAAACAGTCATAAATCACTTTTTTTCAGTGACGTTGTAACTTTGAGCAGTCAGCAGATGGACCATTTTAAGTCAAGGACTACCTGTGTTGCCAAACATGTTCTTCTAAAGCTTAAGGCTCAATGAGCAGGCAGCAGATGAAGTCACATGGATTGTGATATCATTGTGCAAATGACAAGGATTAGATGGATTTTCGGACATGCTTGCTAGACTAAAAGAGTTTGGTCTTCCAAGTAAGATAATTTTCTAACAGAAAACCATAACCTTTATCTTGAGAAAAAGAGGGTAATTTAAAATCATAGACTGTAGGGGTAGATGGAGACTTAGGAGACCTCTGGTTCAACTTTCTGGTCCAATGTAGGAATCCATTACTCCAGCATCTCTACTAGAAGATCATCCAATCATGGCTGAAGGCCCTTGCTCCATAACTTTTCAGTCTAGGGAAAAACAGGAATTAGTTTTCTCCTTTATATTTCTGGGAAGGTGGTGCAGACATACTTTGTGCTACAGATTTTCCAACCATATAACATAATTGATTATCAAATATGTACTTTGATTAGCAACAACTGCACAATTTTCCTAAAATGAAGACACTTTCTGATATCTAGATGCAGAATTCTAAGAGTTTGGTTTTAAAACTAGTTCTCTGATAGAGTATCAAGAAATTTGGTTCCCTTTGAAAGAGAGACATCTAAGCTTTTCAAGTTTCTGTAACAGAGTGTTACAGTTATTAGTGTGTCTGTGAGAGGGTACATGCGCTGGGACTGTGATCGCTGTACACATTAGAGTTACCTGAGGACAAAAATCAGCAAGTGGAGACTTGAGGTAAGAGTGAAGCAATAGTGGGTCTCATCGACAGCCTAAAAGTCCACTAAAAACATTATTCAAAGGGATGTTAATAACTGTGTGAAGATGCTTTGCAACAGCTGTTTAGCATTAAAAGCTAAGGCCACCTTTCATTTCTGAGCACAGTTTCCTTCATTAAGCCTGCGGTCTGTTTGCCACAGCACCCCCAGCCCATGGAACAGTAGGATGCTGATGCAAGTGTTCACAATCTTGTCTCAACACTAGGAAGCCACAGAAACATCAATTGGTCCTTCAGAGCTTTTTTCCCCGATGCTTGTAATGAAGCAGATTTTATTGAACTAATCAGCATGATCTCCTTAGTTTTGTTTTTGCAATTGATATTGTGTTTGTGGAGCCAAATGTAGAGAACTTTGATACCCAATACCTTGTGTGTGTTAATTTTGGCAATGCAAAGAGATTCTATAGACGACTTGCTATGTTACTACCATTGCCACCCACTCTTCCACTTCTCCCCAGGCTTTCTTCCCCCCCTCCTGGATGCTGGTCCTTCTGTACAACGCAAAAGTATTTCTTTTTCAATATGTTGTTCCCAGATTTCTCAGAGAGAGATTTAAAAAAAAATAATAATGAAAAAGCCTCAGAGAACTGTATGACACTTCAGCAACATGAAACCTGATCTCCAAGTGTCTGAATGACCAGAAGTTTTCAAAGAAAACACTTCTGAATTCATGTGATTGCTGCTGCAGCAGCAGGCCAATGAGATAGTCTGGGAAAGGCTAGAAAGCTGTCGCCAGGCATTGCAACAGGAATAGCAAACCAGGCCCAAAACAAATAAACGGGTGGTCAAAATGTGGCCATCTTCACAACTCTCCAAACCAATGGCCTTCCCTTCCTTGGCAGGAAGATGACTGAAGTACTAGATGAAGGCCTCCCAGGTTAATTAGACCTGACATTAGTTAACAGCAACATTTACTAGACAGCAATTAATCAGAGGAACTCTTCAAACAGAAGGTGAAAACAAAAATAAGCAGGCAGCAACATTGTGATCCATTTACCTTAAAGATAAGACATCGCTCCAGGTGTCATCCTGAGGTGGAGGTCATTAATCTTGCTCTGTTTCTCTTTGGAAATTCGCCAATCCATCTTCCAGGCAAAAGAGCAGTTGCCCTATAACAAAAGTGTCTGCCATGAGCTACAGAAAATTAGAAAAATTAAAATCATCTAAGGTGCCTTCTACCACCTGGAGAAAAATGTTACCCTGCCAAAATTATTTGCAGTCAGCAAAGATGCATTTCTGTTTGAATAAAAATGAGAAACAACTTTTTCGGTATTCAGAATAATACTGAATTTCTTAAGATAGAGTAAAAAAAAAACAGAATAAAATCTGCATTTATACTGATTAGCCTGAGACCATATACCAAGAAAATTATGATATGATTAAATTATATAAAAGCAGATGAAGGTCACAAAGAGAATGAGGCCACATCACCCATGTAGTCAGAGATCTTACCGTTATCTGCTGGATTTTGGCAGATCTGGTACAGTAGCATGTTCTCCATTTATTTGTAAAGTATATCAAATAGAAAAGATCTAGAAAAGTGAGAAACAAAGAAACTAATGTTTCTCATCCTAGATTACTTCACTGCACTCAGAAATGCCCCCCCCCCAAGACAGGCTTTGATTCTTAAAATTGCTTCAGTCTAGCAGAATGCAATGACAAGTGAGAAGTAGGTTGGTGTATGTTTAATTAATTGAGCCCTTCATCTCATGGCATGTAAGTTTAGGAGAGGCCTACATCTTTTATTTTGTCTGAAGGTGCAGATGTCAAGGCAAATGAGATTATATGCTTGCCTCAGCCTGTTTTTCTATATCAAAGCCCATCTAATAAGGAACAAGTGGAGCAGTAAAAAATCTTCATTTCATAGTTGAAATCAGCAAGGTAGCCTTCCAATCCATTTACTTTTCTACCGGTATTGGGTTTTTTTGGAGTGGTGGTTGTTTTTATCTATATTTATATTTATATCTATATTTATTTATATTTTATCCCAGAGGGGCTAGATAAATCACTACAGACCAAGGGCTAAATTAGATGATATGTAAATGGCATTAATAGCTTGTTTCATTTCCTAATAAATTTACTATACTTAATTGTAAGCACACTGTAACCTGATCCAAAACCGGAATCCTGTGCAGAGGCAGAGGAAGCCAAGTCCTTTTGGGGTTTTAAATCATAAAATATGAGATTTTTAAACAGAGCATTAAACTCAGATCTGCTTTCTTTTTTTTTAATCCAGCTAGGAAAACCAAGTTGGTGTAGTGACTGAGACACTAAGCTAGAAATAAAATTAAAAAAAACAACCTTATTTACTGGTCCTGCTGTAGGCACAAAGCCAGTTAGGTGAGCTTTGGCCATCCCCTTTCTATCAGTCCTAGGAAGCAGGCAATGGCAAACCCAAGAAAATTGCACTGGGACTGCAGCAAGACTTTTGAATGCACAGAGATGGAAAGACTTACAGATTCTCATCATGGAAGAATGGATGGTGAAGTTAACGGAACTGGCTGAGATGTCGAAATTAACTACCTTCATTAAAGAAAAGAATTTGTCTAGCTTTATTTCTACGTGGACACCACTTTGGGACTTTTTGCTAGAATCCAAAAGAAATGCCACATTAATTTAGGGATTCGATGATCAGCAATGGTCCTATTTGTACATAAATGTTTATGATTATAGGACTGCTGTGTGTTATTTAATTTTAGCTCCAAAGGTTAATGTATTTTATAACTTGTAACGGTATCAGAGAAAGTTGGAAGTTACTTTTTTTTGCATTTCTGTTTATTTTTTTCCTTTCTTTACACCTTCCCTTCTCCTATTTTTTCCTTCTTAATTCTTTTTTCATTTTTTAAAATCTTTTGATGAGAGTTAATAAAGTATTTTTATAAAGAGAGAATTGCATGGACTAGCCATGGCAGCCACCTAGAGTCAAGAATGATTCCACCTTTATATTATTATGATTATGATTATTATGATTATTATGATTATTATGATTATTATGATTATGATGATTATGATTATGATTATTATTATTATTATTATTATTATTATTATTATTATTATGGCTCTCTCTCTCTTCTCTCTCTCTCTCTCTCTCTCTCTCTCTCTCTCTCTCTCTCTCTCACACACACACAAAATTCACTTTTGTAATGCATCAGTAGACTTGAATAAAAGAACATAAGAATACACCACCCCTTTCTACAAGAAGAGGCCAATCTAATAGATCCCTTAAATCAGGGGTCTTCAAACTTGGCCCTTTTATGACTTGTGGACTTCAACTCCCAGAATTCCTCAGCCTGGCTGGGGAATTCTGGGAGTTGAAATCCACAAGTCATAAAAGGGCCAAGTTTGAAGACCCCTGCCTTAAATGTACGTCAATACTATCAGATGCCTGGGGGGGGGTTAATAACATACTCAACTGTAATACTTTTAATATATAAGAAAGAAATATTTACTTATAGATGAGGGGTTGCTCGCTCGGACAGTACCTCTGTACTACTTCTGGAGGGGGTCGTGAGGGAGGAGTGAATGAGGGGAAGGAAGTAGGATGGTTGGAGGAGAGGAGGGTGGAGAGAGGTAGGGAGAGAGGTGAGAAGGAGGGAAGTAGGAGAGGGAGATAGGGAGAAAGGGGATGTGGTAGGGGGGGTGCTGCCGAGCAACACCCATAGTTACTTAAAGTACTGTATATACGCATTTAAAAGAATGTATGTTGGTTTTTTGTTTACTGTGGGAGAAAGTTGAAAAAGAATGTATTAAGTTGAGTTTTCTTGTTTTTCTCTTTTTGTTGTTTAAAATTATAAAATCAATAAAATATTTTTAAAAAAATATTATCAGATGCCCTGTTCCCCCCCCCCAGGGAAGAGCAGAAAGTTGGGTGAGGAAAACTGGGCAATTGCGCAGCACATTCTGGTCTCTTCTTCAACAGCTTCTGGGGTCTCTGACATCCCATACATCACTCTGCTTTGAGACAGAGCTCGTTGTCTCAGGGACTGTTTGTACTCACAACCTTACCCCCTTGGGACAAAATATCTTGCTGTTCTTGGTTTCAGCGCAGCAGCAGATAACAATTGTATGTTTTGCCTCATAATATAAACCTCACCTCCCTGAGGAACTAAAAAAAGTCTAAATTATTAAAATATACTGTGAGCATTTCTCTGTTAGCTTCATGTAGTGAGCAACACAATTTTGATATAAGCCAGCACAAAAGACTATTCTGTTCAAATAGCAAATAGGCTTAAATAGCTTTAACCTAGTGACCCCTTTCAAATAACACTACAGCAAATCACAATTAAGTAAATGCCTCTTGAGAGTTTAGATTGGGCTTGACTGTCCACATATTTGTGGGGAAGGAGTAGGTGAAGCTTTAATTATAACAGGAACATTGTTTCCAAATTTTATTATGAATGTATCCCGAAGGTAAATGCATTCTTAAAGAAACAAAAAGCTGTAAATGTCGCTAATGCTGCTACAAGAAAATGCATGAGAAGGCAAGCCAGAAATAAAGCAGAGAAAATGTAGCCACAGAAACAAAGAAGAATGTTTTTTAAGTCATTGCACTCTGAAATACGTGGCAGAATGAAGCTAAATTATTTCATGGAAAACATGACAATGAAAATATTTTCATTGAGTACAGTACCATACAACTTGTACTTGTAAAAATGGGAAATGTGGGCCTAATTTTCTGAACTGCTTTTTAAGAAAATTATTATAAGGAATTGTGTGTCAAACGTTTGCATGTTTGTTTTTTGAGACAGAGCAAAAGCTCTGCTATGGTACAGGCAATGCAATTTTGCTGGACATTATGAGGCTTACTTCTGAGAAAACATACAAGGCTTCAGAGTAGGCAGTGTGTTTCCTTTAACTGCATTGTACAGCATCCTTGGCCTGTTAGAAAGAGTTTTATCCGTATGCAAAACTGTCAAATAATATTCCTTAGTAGGTCCAGAATGGGGGGAAAAAAATAACAGGTAAAAAATCATTGGAGTATTCGTCTTCTCTGTCAAGAAATGCTTATCCAGCTAATAATGCTAAACAGTGCTTTATAATAATTATACTAGTTAAGACTGTATTTACATTGTCTTATTTCATTTAATACTGTTGTTTGGGGCAATGGTATGTTTCCAGATAAAAATCCCCATGATACAAATCAAGGACTGGGAGCTTTTTTTGAATCAGGGAGATGATGATGATGATGATGATGATGATGATGATGATGATGATGATGATGATGATGATGATGATGATAAGAACATAAGAACATAAGAAGAGCCATGCTGAATCAGGCCAAAGCCCATCGAGTCCAGCATTCTGTGTCACACAGTGGCCCACCAAATGTACATGGGGACCTTGAGCAGAAAGAGAAGGAAAAACCCTCCCTTTCCCTTGACCCCCAAACAAATGGTACTCAAGGGAATCCTGCCTGCCTCAACCAACATAGAGGCGGCACATGGACATCCGTTTTAATAACGACCGATGCACTTGGCCTCCATGAATCTATCTAGCCCTGCCTTGAAGCTATCAAGGCTGACAGCTGTCACGACCCCTTCAGGAAGTGAATTCCATAAATCAACGACCCTCTGGGTGAAGAAATATTTCCCTTTATTTGTCCTCACTTTCTTAGCTATAAGCTTTAGGGAGTGCCCCCTTGTCCTGGTATTGTGTGATAGAGAAAAGAATTTTTCTCTATCCACATTTTCTATCCCATGCATGATTTTATACACTTCGATCAAGTCACCCCTTAAATGCCGTCTTTCAAGGCTGAAGAGACCAAGGCGTTGCAATCTGGTTTCATAAGGGAGGCGCTCCATTTCCTTGATCATTCTTGTTGCCCTTTTTTGCACCTTTTCCAGTTCCATTATATCCTTCTTGAGGTGCGGTGACCAGAACTGTACACAGTACTCCAAGTGTGGTCTCACCATCGATTTGTACAGAGGCAATACAACACTTGCTGACTTATTTTTGATTCCCTTCCTAATCATGCAAAGCATGGAATTTGCTTTTTTTACTGCTGCTGCGCATTGGGTTGACATCTTCATCGAGCTGTCCACCAAAACCCCAAGATCCCTTTCTTGGGTTGTCTCAGAAAGTTTGGTCCCCATCAGTTGGTAAGTATAATTGGGGTTCTTTGCCCCGATGTGCATAACTTTGCACTTGTTTAGGTTAAAATGCATTTGCCACTTTGTTGCCCACTCACACAATTTCGAGAGATCCTTCTGGAGCTCCCAACAATCAGTTTCACTTTTCACAACCCGGAACAATTTAGTGTCATCAGCAAACTTGGCTACCTCACTATTAACTTCTACATCCAGATCATTGATGAATAAATTAAAAAGTAAAGGCCCCAAAACTGAACCTTGGGGTACACCACTTCTCACTTCTTTCCATCCAGAGAATTGTCCATTTATTGCCACCCTTTGCTTCCTACAATTTAGCCAGTTACCAATCCAGGACAAGACCTGTCCTCTAATTCCGTGGCTGGAGAGCTTTTTTATGATGATGATGATGATGATGCAAAGGGCTGAAGAGGATATGACAGTGACAAGTAACAGATTAAAAGTGTAAAATGAACTGGGGACTCTTTTTTGCCTTTTCCCTAATGGGATGGACTTACATTTCTATCATACTGTTTTCTTGCATTTACTTCCTTTTTGATATCACATCCAGGGCAAGAATAAAATCATTGTGCCAAACCGGGTATGAAGTTCATTGTGATAATATGAAGTTCAAAATTGACCCTTCGGGCATCCTAATCTCTCACTCATTGATTTGTGAGTTACAAGGGTCACAGAAGTGAGAAATTTCCTTTATTGGCCAAAATAAATACAAAGCTCTCTCTCTCTCTCTCTCTCTCTCTCTCTCTCTCTCTCTCTCTCTCTCTCTCTCTCTCTCTCTCTCTCTCTCTCTCTCTCTCTCTCTCTCTGTGTGTGTGTGTGTGTGTGTGTGTGTGTGTGTGCATAGGCATGTGTGTATTCATTCATTCATTCATTCATCCATTCATCCATTCATCTGCCACTAAATTGTACCTACAAAACTGTGAGATTCTGGAGTGGCAGAAAAGCTCCAACAACATGACTGTGTGTTATCCAACATTGATATATATATAGAGGCGCTCAGCAGAAACCTTTTCACATTTCTCTTCGTTCATTGATTCTCCTCCAAAAATAAACTCTGATATGATAGATCCATAGGTTTTATGCTCTCTCTAAAAATTTCCCTCACATGGTTTGCATTTATCATCCATTTTTATAATGTTTAGCTTGATCTTCAAAAATCACATGGGTTGTCTGAATCGCATGTGAAGTTACTATTGAAATTTATCTGTCTGTCTGTTTGTTATTTATTATTTATTTATTTTCACTGCCCATCTCACTCCTGCAACTCTGGGTGGCTTGCAATAAAATGTTGAGTTGAGAGCAAAGCTTTCCTTAATGTCTGCAGTACTGGAGATGAACCCAATTCATAGCATCCTTTGTTTAGGTAACTTTTGTCTGTACTTCTTAGTCTCTTTTCTGTATTCTTAATGAATTTGTGGACATGGGACACATGTTTCCATCTGCAGAATCAGTCAAGCGTTTGTGCAACAGTATCAGGCTTCCAAAATCCCATGTGACCTCAGGGTCTGTCCACAGATACTCAATTTTTACAAAAAGGTTGATTAGTTTCTCAAGTAGGAGAAGCTCTTTAAATTATAAATTATCTTATATTCCCCAGACAGTCATTTGTAACAAATCCATCAGAACACAACTGGTGAAGCCTCTGGCAAATTTGCAATGCAGCCAGGATTTCCTGCTGTGTTTTCGCATTTATTTTACAAGCATTTTAATCAAAACTGTCGTGTACATGTCATTCCAACTATTCAAAAGTGGAGGATCTCCCCAATAAGTTATGAGAACATTCAGAAACTTGGATACGCTCTGGGGAATGACATTCAGTGCTACATTTAGATAATCCTAGATTCTGGTTTCAAGATCTTATCGGGCGTTTTTTGATGATAATGCATGTAATGCCTCTTACTTCAACAGTGTAGCAAGCCAGCCAAGCTATGTTTGAGGATTCTCTTCATTGTGCTCAGTGCAGCCCTCAATATCTGCCCCCAAATCCTTTCCTAATGACAACATTGGGAAGCTTGCCATTCTTGCATTTCATATATCTATTCTTGCTGCTGTTTTCCTACTACTAATTCTCAAGCAATCCAATTCTAAATGAAGCCCTATTGGGATGTTATTATGTTCATGCAGTTGAGATTGTATGGAGACAAAAGATGTACAGATTATGCACCAAACATTATTTTGCAGTTCCTTCTGTCTGACCATCGGGGACATTTCTACCTAATAGAGAATGCTCCCACTAAACACATAGACATTCTCTCCATGAATGAGATACTTGATACAGTTGGATCTGTTGCAGCTCATCCTTTCTCTCCTTCCATTCTGCCTTAATCACATTGAGAAAATAATCCTAGTTTCAGATTCCAAATCCTTTCCTCCAAAGAAATTTGCTCCACAAATTCTACACTTTATGGAGCTTTACTGAACTTTACTGAAGAAAAAAGAAATGAACCAATTTTAACCATTAATGAATAAAAGTGCTATAATTGTTTTGAAGACTATGTACAACTACAAAAGCAGGGAATGGATAACAAATATTTTTAAAGGCAGAACAGCAAATGAAAACAAAATGCAACCATAAATTGGGATTCACACATGGATTCTGAAAAGCATTTTGAGAATCTTGTCAGCAACTGGTGTGAAATAGATTTCAAGTTTATTTTTCTGGGGCAATAAGCTAAAAACCATAGTGGTCTCTTGAATATTTTTTTATTCAGCATCATGAAGATTATGCTACAGATAAAAATATATAAGTAATCATAGGCCTGTATGATTCTGATGACACAGAGCAGAGCATTTTCCTCTTCAGCAGGGAAGTAGCACACAGGTCTCTTGTAAATTAAAGAATTGCTCCCATGTACTGTGTAAAAATTAGGAGAGAATTAGTAGAAGCAGGAGAGGAAGAAATTACAAATAGATGAGGCTTCAAAACTAGGGCCCATCAACATGGTTAAAACAGTATTGTGATGGAGGCAATCCTGACAATCATATATGGTTTGTATACTAGTGATCCTGCAAATGCTCCTCTTGTGAACCAATTGCTCTCGTTCCATGATAGCCTCAAAACATGATAGATAGGAAGCCTGAACAGAGAGGGTTCAATACTAAGTATGGGTATTTATTCTATAACACTGTATAAAATAGTGCTATGTAAACCAAGCTTGAAGCATTGTGAGTTGCTTTTTTCATTCAAAGATGCAATGCCAAAATGAAGCTAAGAAATGAGATTTGCTTTGCAAATATGCTGTGGCTTTTATAAAGTGATTCTACTTTTGGTGCTCCTTTTGCTAACTGTGAATGGAAGGAAAAAATAAAGGCAAGGAGAGGCAGTAAGGTCAGATTCCAGATCTGGCAAATTTTGAATAAAAGTAATCTGAACCATCTAGCAAAGGTGTGATATCAAAGAATTATAAACTGGCAGTTTAAGAGACAATCTTGAATACTTTCAAAGGTGTCCCAAGAATTATGGCTAGTTGGCAAAGACCAGCCATATAAACTTCGGCATGTTTCATCTAGAAAGAATGCTAATTTTATGAGTGTTTCTCTCAGCAAAAGGGAGATTTTAAATAGCTTTGTAAATGTAAGTAACCTTTGTTAAAAGAAAAAAGAGAAAGATTCATGGAACTTTTCATTTATTTTCATAGAGATTTATTCTTCAAGTAATATTAATATATAATATATTATTAAGGTTTAGATCAGCAGATCTCAACCTGTGGTCGCGACCCCATTTGGGGTCGAACGACCATTTCACGGGGGTCGCCAAACAACGCAGTCCGCCATTTTTCCCCCTTTTCCTTAGCTGTTCTACTCCCTCTTATTCTATTGGCTTTTGAAAACCAATAGAATAGACTCTCTTGAATAAAGTCTAATTCTATTGGCTTTCAAAAGCCAATAGGAATTGTCCAGGCTGTCTCTGCCCTGCTGAGCCTGCCAAAAGTCCTAGTCTACAAACGGTGCTGCAAGTTGTCTGCAGCAAAGGCGAGCTGTCTAGAAGTTTCCACCCCTCCCTGCTGAGCAACTACTAAAAATGTAAGTAAAAGAGGGCCAGGGGTGGGAGGTGGGAGGCCGGTGGGCGCAGGGAGGTTGCTGGCGTGCGTGGGACCCGACGGGTGCCTTACCTCCCTTGGGCTGGGCCAGCTGGTGGCCCAGCCGGTGGTCGCCCGGTGCCGTCATTGCCCCTTGCCAGCTATGCCTCGGCCGGTGCAGGGGGCGGCACCATGCATGTGCGGTGCTCCCAGGCAGGGAAAGTCCTCAACTTACGACCGGTTGGGGTCCTCGACTTACAACTGGTTGGGAAGTCCTCGACTTATGACCGGTTGGGGGTTGCGGCATTAAAAAGGTTGAGAACCACTGGTTTAGATCATAATTTGATGGATCTTTGTTAAAATTATCTTATGGTTTCTTCATTTCTTTATTAGAGGCAGTTTCCTCTTACACGGTGAAGGTATACAGCCTTAGGCAAAATGTCCTTCCCTATTTTTTGTGAAATTTCTCCAATACTGGATCCCTCTTGGTGGAGGCCAGCTATTAATGCTTAAATTAGAATTTCCCTTTCTTTGCTGTTGTAATTATTTCCTGCACCCAGGGAAGGAATAGGAGAAATATATTAAAGTACAATGAAGCAAATAAAGATTATCTTCAATTTCATCAATAGATTATAGATTAAACTTCCTACTTTAGATCAGACATTAAAATAAGCTTAAATCATTGCCAACTGGGTTTGACCTCTTGTCTCAAAAAGTCCAGATCCTTATTCAGCTCCATAATAAATTTTAATGGGGGGTGGGAGAAGAAAGGAGGCAGAAAAAGGAAAATAAGTTATTTTGGTAATAAATACAATACATTTGCCTTTTAGATAAGAGAGTAATGCTGAAAACCTTAAAGACCTCTCTTAGTTCCTGTTAAATGAGAATCCATGATTCAAGCTGTATAATGCAAACATTTGGTGGTCAAAATAATAAATTTGGGTTCAAACTCTTGAGAAGGGGAATCCTATTGGATTGATGGAACCTCTCCCAGAATGGTACACTAGATGTTCCAAGGCTAAGCCATCAGAATCAATCATATCCGGTCTGCTCATCAGTCATGAATTACAGGAAGATGAATTACAAGGAATCCCCAATCTAACACACAACCTGCTGTGCGCAGTCCAATGTTCCAATGGCAAGGAACATTTATTATGATCACAAACACATTTGTGGAAGCACAAATACTTTGTTAAGGGAAGCCGGATGCTGAGTGCATTGGATTATTTGGTTTCCATAGAGAGGTCCTCAAGGCCTAATTGGGATTAGAGAACACATTTCTCACTGAACCCAGAACATCCATCACTGAAGTATCTCAACTTGCTCCCTTCCCCAGCATGCCCCCATGCAACCTGGCTCAAGAGCTACCTCAGTCTTCTGTTAGTTGATTGCATTTTGTTTCATTGCATTTTATTCTGTGTTGTCAAACTTAAAAATGAAAACAAAGAAGTAACCTTAAAGATGTGTAGAAAAGACTAGGAGAAGTGTGTGTGTGTGGGGGGGGTGTTAGCAAGATTCTGAGCCAAACACATCTTAGCACATGGTTTACATTACTGGGTATGAAGGCTTTTTAGACCACCATAAAATGCAGGTGGAAGTGTGAATCTGGGAGCCATTGAAGTCCAAACGCTGAGCCTCAAACTTTCCCAGTGTATCACAATTACAGAAACATCTGTGCTTAAATAACTTTGTGTGTTGATCTGCTGTGAAAGTGTAGTGCTCAGCAGCACTCCACATTTCTAATTTCTTTCTTGGTCACAGGGTGGTCTTGCAGAAAACAGCAACCCCAGCCGCTTCAGAGCCTCCGAGGGTTCAGATGCCTTATCTGTGCATGGTTATTTACCAAAGCTACAAAGAAGGAGAATAACACTGAAAAATGTAGTAGCAATACACAGCTGAAATCTACAAAAGGCTAAAGACAAGTTACAGTCACCTCTTCTGTTACTGTCATTTCATATTAATTTTATAGTACCACATTGCTAGCTCTGCTTCTCAATAGGATTGTTCGTTTCTTCCTCAGCTTCCATTTTCAGTAGCTAAGCATCAATGCCCAACTCCATCTCTGAAGCTCTTACAAATCCACTAAACTGGCTTTTCTGTGAACTTTATCCATTTCTGAGGAAAGGGTCTAGTGTGTCTGAACAAGGGGACTTCCAGAATGAATGTGTTCTAAAACTTGAGGAGCTGTCACATAGATGAGAGAGTCAATCTATTCTCCAAAGCATCTGAATGCAGAACAAGAAGCAATGGGTGGAAACTAATCAAGAAGAGAATCAACCTAGAAATAAGGAGAAATTTCCTGACAGTTAGAACAATTAATCAGTGGAATGAGTTGTGAGTTGTGAGGTTTTTAAGAAGAGATTGGACAGCCATTTGTCCAGAATGATACAGAGTTGGGGGTTGGACTAGAAGACCTCCAAGATCCCTTCTGCTATTCTGTTATTCCTATCTGAGCAGTGTGAGTATGTTTAGAGCCTGAAGTAAAGTGAAGGCTTTAATCTGCTATTTCTGGGCCCAGATCAGTTGCCTCTTTCAGTTCCAAGTCATAGCCTCTTAATGGACTTTATCCCTTCTGTATCATCCCAGTGAAGACTTATTTGTGCTATTGCTAATAAAGCCTTTTCAGTGGCCAACTTAGTAAAATAAAAATTTTTGTTGCTATATAAGAGGCATAGATCATGTATCTGAGTCATGCTTGTTGTTGTTTTTAAATATATATTTTACTGAAACTTCTAAACAAGAAAAGAAAGACTATAATATACTATGGTATGGTATGGTATGGTATGGTATGGTATGGTATGGTATGGTATGGTATGGTATGGTATGGTATGGTATGGTATGGTATGGTATGGTATGGTATGGTATGGTATGGTATGGTATAGTGAAAGAAAAAAAAGAAACCAAAGTAAAAGCAAAAAGTATAAGAAAAGAAAAAGCATTGAAGAAAAATAGAAAAGAAAGAAAAAAAGATGAAAACTGGCTTCCAATAATTCATCACAGCAGTTATAAGTATAGATACATTTAACCTCTCTCTCTAAAATTATATCATCTATATTCTATAATCTATCTTATTTAATAATCAAAATCATAAATCACAAACCTTTTTTTCATTTTTACATTAAAAAAATCATAAGAGGCTTCAAATGATTCACCTGTGATTCACTTGTGGTGGTAGTTAGCAGCATCAAGTTTCTGGGTGAACAGCTAATGAGTAGGCTAGCCTGGTCACTCAACAGCGAGACACTGGTGAAGCAGGCACAGCAGCACCTATATTTTCTGTGTTGCATGAGAAAGTACATCTTCTTTCCCCTGTCCTTACCACTTTCTATAGAGCGACGATTGAGAACATTCTGTCATATTGCATTACTGTCTGGTTTGGAAGCATTACTGCTTCAGACGGGAAGGCAGTGCAGAGAGTGGTGAGGATGGCTGAAAAGATTATTGGCAGTTCAATTCCTTGAATGGGATCCACATACACACACACACACACATACACATATACAAACATATACACATATACAAACATATACACATATACATATGGTACATACATACATACATACATACATACATACATACATACATACATACATAAATACATACATACATATATATGCAGATTATGGCCCACATTAAAAATGGAATTTTGTTGCCTGCTTCGAAATATACAGGTGTCCAGGACGACAGTTCCAAGGACCTGTTCATTGCCTCCAGACTATCAGGCTCAAATGTATCCCAAATAACATCACAAGATTGTGCATCAATCAACTCTACAGGCTGGGGGAAATTGATAAGAATTTGTTTGCCATTTTCCCCTTTTCAGCTTAAATGGCAGCAAAAAGTATGAAAGGGTAATGTAGGTTCTATGCCAGGGGTTCTCAACCTTGGCAACTTTAAGACTTGTGGACTTCAACTCCCAGAATTCCTCAGCCAGCTTTGCTGGCTGAGGAATTCTGGAAGTTGAAGTCCACAAGTCTTAAAGTTGCCAAGGTTGAGAACCCCTGTTTATGCCAATTGTTCCACCAGTGTTCATTGTGAGCAAGGAAGAGATTGGACTTGATGAATTCTAAGATCTTTCCAAATTCTGATTCCATACCCACTGGGTATTGTTTGCTCATGTAAATGGAAACCACACATTTTCAAAGACCCAGCCAGTGAAAGGACAGCAACTGGAAGTTGTCTTCCCAGCACAAATGAAAGGGATAAAGAAGCAGTAGAATCCACCATCAAGATAGGTCATCTGATCAGCATTGCTGCCAAAGTTTGAAATCTAGGAATTTCCTAATTTCTTAAGCAGGTTTCTACCGGTAGCAAGTACCAGCTTAAGACCATCATCTGGAATTGCTCTTAGTTAAAGCAAACTTATCAGTGTGAAATTATTCGCAGATATTGATGATAGTGTGAGGGTCCTATGCCTTAATCTATAGGATTTTTCAGTACTAATATTTGGTTCCTCCATTTACAGTAGATGGGAGAAGAGTAATGCACGCCTCTATGGATAAATAAGTCACACCAAGAGTTGTCTGCACGGTTCCTCTTCCCTCCAAAAAAACTCAACAAACGGGCAGTAGATTTATGATGTTGTAAAAACAACACTCATCGGGAGTAACATTCCTCTTCCCAGTGATTTCATTCATCTGACTACAAAGTGAGTTGTGATAAACATTTGTGTAAAAGGAATTGTGGGGACGGGGGAGAGAGCATTCACTTAGCAGGGATTTAGGCAAGTCCCTGCAAGCACACTGCCACTTGGACTCTTCTCCCACATAGTCCGGCTCACACATGCTGCTCCAAACTCTCCACCGTGCTGCTCAGAACAAACACTGGATATGATGGACAAACACGGCAAGGCCAGATGTATCCATTATAGCCAGCATGAGATCCTTTTCCCCCCTTCGACCCCCCTCCCCCTTCCTATATGTTTGATCATAAGGAGTGTTGTCGCTTCTGAGGATCCAAGTGTCTCCGGCAGAGACACAGCAGTAGGATGTGAGTACAAAAGCAAGAATCTCTGGGAGATGGGTTAGGGCCAAAGGTTCATTAACCATGGCTAAGGCCCTCACTTGGACTACTTAAAAGCTGAGCATATATTTCAGAAATTAGATTTTGCTCTCTTTTCTTTTGTTTCTCTTTCTCTTCTGATGAAGACTTCCATTTTCCGTTGTTTCTTTTCACACCCAGAGACAATAAATGGCAGCATGGGAATCAGAGGCTGACCTTGGGTTTTTACACCCTATGACATTCTGCTTCTTCCGATGTTTTTTAGGAAACATTCTTAAATAGGCAGGGAGTCCATGAAAATCACAAGATCGTTTTAGCATTGCTCTTTTTCTCCCCCTTGTTCACAAACATTCCCTTTGCAAACGGTTTAGAGCCCTCCGGAGTATTTACACAGCTTTGTGGAAAATGTTTTTTTAATACATTTTTGCTGTCATTGTTGTTTTTAAATTTAGATTGGTAGGTTCATAATTCTACCTTTCAACTGTCCCAGATACCCCAGGCTCATCATATTGGCAATCTGGTCCTTTGGGGGATAACAGAATTCCCTCTTTTTTTCCTCTAATTACTAAACAGGGGAGTAGTAATAATAGTGAAAGTATTGGTTATTGTCATCCTAACCCAATAATGATGGTGATAATGATGATGGTGGTGATTTGGGGGCGGGATTCACTTCAATTAAATTTCAAACAAAGGCTTCATGAGCTAAAGGAGCTCCTATTTCTGTAAAGTGGAGTAGAGCACAAGTTTGTTCATTTTTCTCACAGAAATGAGCTTCTATGCAGCTTTATTCACAGATAATATATTTTTCTGAAAGTTTGTTGTAATCATGTAATATCTTGCCCTCAGAGTTGAGGAAAAACCCATCTCTCAAAACTTGGCTGTGTAGTCTTAGCTTCTGTTTCCATGGTGAACTGTATTTTGTGGCGTAGGCTGTTGAGGTGTGTGAGGAAGTTGTCCAGTTTTTCTTTCCCATGTGGCCAGATTACGAAGATGTCATTTATGTATCTGAGCCAGAGTTTGGGTTTGTGATCAGATTTTTCTAGGGCTTGGGTTTCAAAGTGTTCCATATAGAGGTTTGCAATGACAGGTGAGTGGGGTGATCCCATGGGTGCTCCTTCTATTTGTTTGTATTTTTGTCCATTATAGATGAAGTATGTGTTGGATAGACAGTGGTTGGTTAGATCTAGGATGTGTTTGGGAGGGTTATATTTGTTTTGGATATCTGTTAAGGCTTCTTTGATTGGCACTTGGGTGAAGAGGGATATGACATCGAAGCTAACGAGTAGGTCGCTGGGCTGTAAGTTTTGTTTCTTTATGATCTCTATGAACTGGAATGAGTTTTTTATGTGTGAGGTGATGGATTCTGCATATATATATATATATGCATATATATATATATATTTCCCACGTAGAATTTGAAGTGTCTTGGCGACGTTTCGACGAAGTCCCATTCGTCATCTTCAGGCTGGTGCTTTCAGCTTCGTGCTTCTAGGAGCAATGTGTGATTGTAGCTGTTTCTTCCTTTTAACTGCCAGTGGGGGTTTGAACTGATTGGCTGGGAGCTCGGCTGTGTTCTGATTGGGTGGAGGTGTGTTCTGATTGATTAGGGGCTTGGCTGTGCTCTGATTGGATGAGGGGTTGGCTGTGCTCTGATTGGATGGGGGAGTGTTCTGTTTGGGTGGGGGCTTTGTTGTGCTCAAGTTAGTCTGAGTTGCAGGGGGATTAGAGATGGTGAGCTGCATAGCTGTTTGGCTTCGCATTCGTGGTCGTGCCTCATCTTCATTGTGGGTGTCAGTTTGCTTCATGTATGGATTGGAGGGGTTGAAGGTGGCTAATGATGCAGCTGTGGTCTGGCTTCTGGTTTGTGGTCATGCCTCATCATCGGTGTGGGTTTGGGTTTGCTTTTTGCCTGGATGTGTGGTGGTGACATCCTGTGTGGTTTTTGTGAGTGTAGGTCTGGTGTCATTCTTTGTGTTATGGACTCGTTTGTCAATAAGGGCGGGTTTCCAAATGGCTGGTAGGCGGAAGGTATCATCTCGTTTGTTCATGCTGTGAGGGTGTTTTTCTATCTCGATGGCTTCTCTGATTATTCTGTTATTAAAGTGTTCAGTTTTGGCAATAGTTCTGGTCTTTTTGATCACACATTGCTCCTAGAAGCATGAAGCCGAAAGCACCAGCCTGAAGATGACGAATGGGACTTCGTCGAAACGTCGCCAAGACACCTCAGATTCTACGTGGGAGAAAACCCGAACAACCAAAGACCTACATGTGTGTGTGTGTGTGTGTGTGTGTGTGTGTGTGTGTGTGTGTGTTTTCTGAGGTTTTCGCGGGTGTTTGTATGTAGGTCTTTGGTTCTTCGGGTTTTCTCCCACGTAGAATTTGAAGTGTCTTGGCGACGTTTCGACGAAGTCCCATTCATCATCTTCAGGCTGGTGCTTTCGGCTTCGTATCCATCCATCTATCTACCTTTGTGCAGTATATTTATATATAATGTATCATTTTTAAAGAAAGTTATTTCTAATAAAAAGAAAAAACCCTGCATGCATAGAAGCCATTTTCTTAGAGGGAAAGCCTGACTATGACTGGGATAATGATTATTTCCTAGCAGGAACTGATGAGACCTCCCGTGCCAATTGTCCCAATCTTTCTTCTCAAGAATTACAGAATACAGAATATCAGAATTGGAGGTCATCTAGTCCAATCTCTTCTCAGGCAGCCCTACACCGTTTCAGACAAATGGTTGTCCAATCTCTTCTTTAAAAATTCCAGTGTTAAAGCATTCACATTCACAACAAAGTTTCAATGGTCTTCAGGATTATTATGATTATTATAATGAATTATTATTTATTATTATTGTTGGTCACATGGTCAGCCAGATGTTCAGACTGGATTTGGCATTTTTATCCACCCCAAGGACCTGGGATAGGCAGACGTGGATATTTAATAATATTAAAGATATCATCACAGGATATAAGCTGTTCCAAACAAAGCTATCTTTTGCAATTGACTAATGGTGAATTTGTCAGTGCTGATGGTGGGATTGCACCCAAGGCATCTATCACTATTGGTGCCACCTTTGCTTTCTTTATACTCAATATTATATTCATTATATAACATGTGTGTGTAAAATATTATATATATTAAATATATATATAATATACATACACACACAATACATTCTATAATATATATTGTATTCAGTAGAGAGGAAAAGAAGGAATTTATTTGGGGGGGGTTCTTTTAGGAAATCTGTGATGGGTCCTACTGGGAGTCTACAATGTGGCAGCTGTTCTCAGTTGCTGGCTATTGGTTGTAGCCCTCGGAAGGTTGCCTGTACATCTCTATAATATTTCATATTTATTGCTCTCATATTTCTTTAAAAAAAGTCAAAAGTAATTGAGTTTATATGGGGGCCAGTGAGAAGCTAAAGGAAAGTTATGCTTATGTGGTTTGTGGCCCAACCAGAAAGTAGGGATAATGATCACATGGTCGTATAAAAAAAGGAAGAGCAGAAAAACAGGGATCTCCCAGAAGGATTAAAATAAATATTGCTGATTTTATATCTGACAGATTCTTAGGAAAAATGCTGTCAACGGGAACAATCTTTTTCACTGTCGCCTCTTCGCTGTCTCCTTCTGGGGCAAATCCACCCAGTAGCTGCTTCCAGTCCTTTAGAGTCAGGAGCAACATGAAACCAGAGAAGGTGCCAGAAGATGGAAATGGAACCATCCTGATTATTGGCTCCTACCCGTACATGTCAGAATAGTACTTGATTCTGAAGTGAAATGAAATGTACTCTATTTCATTCATCACTCAACCCTGGCACTATGGACAGTGCAGGATGCAATGGCTGTTCATCACTCCCACAAACAGAGAAAGCAATTAACAGAACAAGCAGTAACTACTGCCTCACAAGTACAGGTAGTCCTCTACTTACAGCCACAATTGAGTTCAACGTTTATGTTGCTAAGTGAGACAAGTGAGTTTTGCCCCATTTTATGACCTTTATTACCACAGTGGTTAAGTGAATCATTGCCGGTGTTAAAAACTAATAGCATGGTTGTTAAGTGAATCTAGTTTCCCCATTGACTTTGCTTATCAGAAGGTTGCAAAAGCTGATCACATGATCCCGAGACATGGCAACCGTCATAAATATGGAACCAGCTGCCAAGCATGTGACCATAGGAATGCTGCAACTGTCATAAGTGTGAAAACGGTTGTTAAGTCCCTTTTTTCAGTGCTTTTGTAACTTTGAATGGTCACTAAACAAACTATTGTAAGTTGAGGATGAAGTGTACCTACCTGTGAGATTTATATTATTTTCCTAATATTGGATTACAACTCTCTGGCTGGTGCTCTGAGAGATATAGTTCCCCAGGTGTGCTTGGGGAAAGAGAGCCTATGTACTCTGTGCCAGGATAATAATGATGCCCAATAGAGACGTTTGCTCTAGTGAAATCTATTAAAATCTTTTATATTATGTAGCATCTGCATTTGGAACATTGCATTCGAGCAATAACCATGAGAGCAAGGGTTTATTTCAGCCAATCAGCACTGATTCTAGCCTTCTCAGCTGGATTAACGCAAAGAACAATTTCTTAATTACCACATACAATCATTCAATTGGGGTGGTTTATTTTTCCTCCAAGCCCTGAGGGGACATTTAGATGCTGCCAGCTCAGTGGATGAACTGACATGGGAAACCACTGCAGATTCCATTTTCCAGTAGGGCCTATGTATTACCAAAGAGCCATGGGCTGGAAAATTGTAACCTACAAATGGAAAATTGAAAAATATTGAAATCTTACCAAGATGTTGGAAACTAACTTGCCTCTTGGAATGACTCCTGTGCTGGCAGTGGCAGAAGAGACTGGGCAATGTCCCAGTTGCCTATTAATCTCTAGTCAAGAAGCTCATGCTGGAGGGCCATTTCTGTATTGGGGAAATAAAACAGCATTTTATAAACTCAAATTTCATATTAATCCTGAAGGGATTAAGCTCTTATTAGGCTTGTTCGGAGTTGTCTATTCAATTTATTATAGCAGGAAAGAAATAAGAAGTGAGCCAACAGTTTTAGTGGAGAGAAAGAAAAGACTATGATATAAGTGTTCGATGTTCACTCTTCTTGGTGCTATCCTTAGTCAGAATTAGATATCCATCGGAGACAACAGACTTTAGAAGAACTGAGGAAGTTGCAGGAAGGAATTATGCATGGAATGTAGATTGATTTGTACTCTTTAAATTAGCTTTTCCTCCTCAGCTTTGGTGGAAAAACTGGCTTTGCACTATATTTAAGTACAATTGAACATTCAGTCTAGTCAGCTTTTATACACTGAATGGCAAACTATCCTCTTGTGTTCCATCACAAGGACTAAAATGACTTTAGGTCATAGGTTTTGGTTAAGTAGAGCTATGGTGATGCAGTAGTTAGAATGCAGCATTGCAGGCTAATTCTGCCGACTGCCAGCAGTTCGATCCTCACCAGCTCAACGTTGACTCAGCCTTCCATTCTCCTGAAGTCGGTAAAATGAGGACCCAGATTGTTGGGGGCAATAGGCTGACTCTGTAAACTGCCTAGAGAGGGCTGTAAAGCACTGTCCTATAGCTATTGCTTAATTGGCTTTTGATACTGCTAACATGGCTTCCTTCTGGACTGCCTGCAAGGGACTGAAGGGGAGGGACACTGTTTTGCAGTGGTTCTCCACCTTTCTGAAGATATCATTCCATGTGAGAGGAGGAGACAATAATACCTAACGGCCCCTATCATTCCTTTTATTAGTCTTCATGGGTTTGCCTTCAAAGAATATTCAGAAGCTACAGTTGATACAGAATGTGACTGCCCAGTCAGTGATATATGTGTATATCTTGGTACACAGATGGAGAAAACTCAGTGTTTCTTGCTAAAAACATCTCTTCTGTCCCTATGACATTACCAGCAATCAGTGGTGGAATTACATAAGTTGGCAAAACACTTAGCTTTCCAGCACTGGAAACCAGTTTCTTTTCTTCATCTGCATTGCAAGAGAAATGTGCTTCTTGATTGGAGAAGCTGATTGCCAGCTGTCCCCTACCCTCCTAACTTGTTCTTCAGCCAGCAGTCTCTTTCTCCTGAAAGCAAAGTTCATGAGATAACAGGGAGGCTAAGAGGGTTAGGATGCAGCATCTTATAAAGGCTTGCAGATCAAGTGAATTATGTGTGCCATTTTAGACTGATTAGACTGGGGCATGGTTTTACATATCCATGGGTCTGACTTAAGAAAAAAGCACTGTGGAAGGAAGGAAGGAAGGAAGGAAGGAAGGAAGGGAGGGAGGGAGGGAGGGAGGGAGGGAGGGAGGGAGGGAGGGAGGGAGGAAGGAAGGAAGGAAGGAAGGAAGGAAGGAAGGAAGGAAGGAAGGAAGGAAGGAAGGAAGGTCAAATATTATGACAAGCTATAGCCTGTTTGACATTGCTCCCTTTACTCCATGGTAATCACTTGGGCACCACAGTGAAAATAGGCTTTCACTTTCTTGACCTCAACTGCCCTGAAGTTCATACCAGAAGGGGGAGAGAGCAATCCAACATGCCATATAAAGAACCATGTTGATGTTGGATTTTTTCCCTTCCTTCTCACTCTGTTGCTAGGATCAATTCCATCTTGAGCCAGGAACGACCACATACCCAGGTGAGTCTATTTATCCACCTGCTTCACTGGGTTCTTTTCTGCTTTGTTTGCAGCCATTGTTGTTTGTGCAGCTGTCCAAATTTGCTACATGGGTTAGCTTCATTCCTTTCAGATCGAGGCAATTATTGCAGATCTGCTTTTTTTCCTCTGGAAGGTTTTAAAGCAAATGTGAGAAAAGATCATTTTTTGAAAAAGGGCAGTGAAAAAGAAAAAAGAAACTTTGAAACAATGGGGAATACATGTCATTTTAGGTACAGATTTTTTTTTACAAAAGTAGATGCCTGTTGCTAATTTGTTCTATGTTCTAAATGAACAAAGAGAAAATTGATCAGTACTTTGAGGTCAGAACTCCATACTTCTAAGCTGTGAGAAGAGCATAAATAAAAGCAGCAAGCTCTGATTTTTCAAACTGAAAAACTAAGAGCTTTATAGTCACTCTCTCAACTAAAGTTCAGAACTGAGCAAGAAATGCGTGAGGCCAAATTCCTCAGACTAAGAACCAATTTCTCTGAAGTTTGGTCTCAACTTACTGTATAATCAGCTCAAGTCTGATGCCCCCACACTTGATGTTCACAAAATTGCCCAGTGTACACTCTTCTTCAAAGTTAGCTAACAATGGCTGGAGCAAATAGAACGGCTGTTGCTGCAAAGTTCAGTAGATGCTCGTTCTTTGCATTAACTTAATAGAAAAATAATATAGGGTTAGCCAGTGAGAAGACTAAATAAACCTTTTCCTTGGTGGTGTCCAACTTTCTGCATACGGAGAGTTCGGGTTATGGATTTAATCAGGCAGCTTCTTCTGCAGTCTAATATCTTCTGTTCCTGAAGTGCTGTATGACATAGGAATGTTTTGAGGAAACCAAGAGAAAGAGGAGACATGGAATGGACAATGGACTTAAAATAAAATAAAAACCCTGTTTTTTAAAATAATAATAATAATAATGCCCTGTTTGGTAGAACTGGAAATCAATCAATCATTTGGAATGGTTGTGGGGAACCAGCCTGGTACTGGACATTTAATTCATGGTTCCTTTCCCACCTCATTCTGAGTCAGTTTATTTCTGATTTTGGACAAGCTCCAAGAGGGTTGGATGTAAAGATTAGTCTGGAAAGTGTAACACAGATGAATTTTAAAAAGAACATGCTTCATCCCTATCGAGTATGTCTATTTTTAATGTGCTATAGTAAATTAGGTTTGTGTCATTTTCTAATCTCGTGTAGCCTTTGTCAAAAGAATAAAATATCCATTAAAAAGATATTTTAATGCTTATCAGAGAAACATTTCTGAGCCAAATACACACTATTTTGCAAAGTACAGAAATGCCATGGTAGTCCTTTGATCTGTTCAGTGCTTTCCAGTTTGGTTGGTAGCCAGAGGTCAATGTATACTGTCTCTTTATAGATTAGTAGGGATAGAAAGAAATGAATGAGTCTGAATATTTTACTCTTTCACATCTCACTTACACCAGTTCTGTATGTTTGGCTCCAAATAGATAAGTGATTTACAACTGTTGGAAGTGACATCCAAAGCAGGCTTTAGGAAGGAACATAGAAGCATCAGGAAAGGAAATTAAGCATGTCTCTGCTTTTTTTTTAATTTTTTTTTATTATTAGATATCCATTTGTACATGTAAACAAAGAAAAAATTCAAGTTAAAGCCATTCAACTTAATACAATCATTTTAAATTTGTAGACCTTCTTCACTCCGTATATCAAAGTTTAACTATAAGCCAACTACATTTTAAAAATTTTAAGTTTCACTTCTTTTCAGATCTATCCATTGTACATCAAACAAACAAGTCTTCTTATTAAAATTAATAATTTTCATGTCGATACACCCCTCCCTTCAATGCGTACATTCTTAGTCTATTTAATATATATCTTCCATTAATCACCCTCTCATGTCTCTTGCTCTTACACTCAGTCCTTAAATCAGTCCATAATTCTTTGCCTTTAATTCCTTGCATAAAATATTAAGTTTCTCTTCTTTTCAGTCGAATTCTGGGTTTCTTCCTCTGCCAGGTGGATTTTCATAACAGAGCTTCCCTTCCAAGTAATAAGTCTCTCTTTATTTTAATGCTTATATGTCCCTTGGTTCCATATAAGCCATACTCTATGGATTCTGTCAGTTTGCCAAGAGAAATTTTTAGCCTCCTCTCCTAGATATTTTTCCAATGCTTTTATAACAATTCTTTTCAAATCTTCTTGTTTCTCATTTGGGGATGTTTCCAGTCTCTTGCCCCTAATTGCTGTCATCATCTGGCGATGGTACATCATAGTTGAGCGGTTTTGCACCTCACTTTTCATTTCAGTAAGTTGTCTCTCTTCTTGTCTCTCCACCTCTTCCATCTTTTCTTCAACCCCTTCCCAGACCCTCTTCGAATTTCTCCCAATATCTTCTCTCATTTTCCCACTGTGCGTTTGTACTGTTTCTCCAGTTTGGTCCAAGTCCTCAATAACTGCTTTGCTTTGATCTTCCACCATCTTCTCCACTTCTCTGCTTTGTTCCACTGCCTCCATCGTCCTCATCCTTTCTTCCCACCTTTTCTCATACATGTCTATTATCATGTCCATCTTTCTCCTTATTTTTTCAAAAGTTGTTGACGTTGCATCTTTTAATTCTTTTGTCGTCATTTCTGGAGAACTTATATACATCCTTAGGTTTATTTTGCAAAGTTTTTAAGTTATGCGTCTCTGCTGCCCTCTAGAGGTCTCTTTCGCATTACAGTTTCTCTTTCGCCTTTCTCTTCCGGTCTCTTTCACTTTAAATTAATGGTCGCCATCTTGGGTGCATTTTGTTTATTGTGAACGTAATTGATCCGAGGTAAAATATAAGAAATACTTGCTTTTTAAGCTCTTGCGTTCAGTCTGTCAATCTCTGTGCTTCTTTGAGAGGTTTCCTCGAGTGGTGGCTGGTCTCAGCGTCTTGGTCTGTCAGCTGACAGATGCTGCGCCGGGCTGGAGCTATTGTGAGCTCACGGGGAGTCTTCTTTCTTCCCCCCTGAATGTTTTTTGGGGGTTTTCAGAGGATCTCAACCCCCACCCACAGCTCTTCGCCCCTTCTCCTACCGAGGAGGGTTTTTTCTGCCGTGAAAAACAGCTGTTTTGCGCTGTTTTGTCGGCTTTACAGGTCCCGTGTCGCAGAGCCTCCGAACAAGGCTATTTCGACCCTGAGGCAGCCACGCCCCCTCCAGCATGTCTCTGCTTTTAAAAGAGAAGAATATCCTAATAGTTAACCTCAAATTTCAGATCACATGTTAAGATGCTGGTCAAAGTGATCAGGAGCTTGCTATTCCTTTTTGAACGTTGGAAGATTTGTATTCTTCTGGCTGAATTATTGATAGGCTAACCACTCAAAAAATTAATTTAGCTGACAAATATCCTGGGCCTATGTTTAGGCCTACCCAGCACATAGCCATAAGATTGGAAGCACCATCTAGAACATGAATGGCTAGAGAAAGTCAGTTGAAGCATATATGATATGTTCAGTCTGCCAAATACAGCTGGCCCAGAACAGGCACATTTCCTTCAACACAACTGAGCCACACTTGAAATCTGATGAAACCATAAACCGTAAGTATCATTAAGACTATCATTACTAGGGTGCAAAAAGATAGACAACAACAACTTTTTAATATATTTTTTGCTGCCAGTTGCAGACATCTGGATTTTCTTATAATAATTTTTTATAAACGTTTATAGATTCAAAGAAAAAAAAACAAATACAAACTAAGAAAGCAGAAGTTGTTTAAAAGAAAGAAAAAATGTAGTAAAGAAGGAAGACAAGAGATGTATCATCTGGATTTTTGCCGTCACAGGTTGGTAGCCATAGTAGTGACCAGGATAGTGAATGGCTACATAAAGCACTTCAAGGTGCACAAGCGTTTAAAAGCTAAAGCAGCTGAATGAGGAAGCCGATTGGATAGATTTGGATTAGAGAACTGGAAGATCTTATAGCTGCTGAAATGGCAGGTAGCATTCTCCCTGGTTTATGTCTATAGAGGGATTTCAAGCGAGAAACAGCATTTCAATTTCTTCCTGTGAACATTCAGAAGCATTAAGAAAAAGACACCCAAAGATGAACTGCAGATGAATTGTTGAGCCTTGCATGTTCTGAGTCAGAACACTTCTTTAGTAGCGCTTTGTTAAAAAAAAAGGGGGAAAAAAATCTTTCAGACTCTCTTTGGAAAACTGAAATAGATCATCATTAAGTTTCCTCTCTCTCGTTGTTTCTGCAGCGATACTCTTCCTCCTTTCCTTCCTTCCACACAATCGAGCCAGCATAGTTTGGCACTGACTTCCTAACCACATGAAACACTTTCCCTGGGCTTTTGTGATTTAGGTCAGATTGAATGGATAGAAAGTCCATGTTCATAAACCCTTTTCATGAGCCCTTTTCATTTTTTTTCTTTTTTTGCAAAACAGCAATAACCGTGAGCCTTTGTTTCCTTTTCTAGCTTTCTCTGCTCAACAGCATGATTGCTTCCAGATTATTTCAGTTTGCTTCATGAAATCCATAAAACTAATTTTCTTTCTTAACCCACCCCGCCCCCCCTTTTTTTTATCCAAGGCTGAGATGAAAAGTTAACCTTTTTTGCTTTTTTCCTCTGGTTACAGTGGTATGTGGCCAGGACAGTAGTATCAAGAAGCTGATCATGTTTTTCACCAACCATCCAAATTTCTGGTCTCCTTGCAATCACTCTTGAGATGTCTATGGAGATTCTCAATTATCCAGGTCATGGTTGTCCCAAGGGCGCTTTTTCAAAAGGCAAGCTTCTTCAGAACTTTTTGGACTGAGAAACAAAACATCTTCAAGGAAAAAAATAAGGAAGTCCACTTGTCTTAAGGAGACTATACTCCCACCAAGCATACCAATAATCCAGAGACAGCACCAGAAGGGCATCCTTCATTTGCCTTAGTGAGTGTCTCTCAATGGGAATTCAAATTAGGAATACCAGATCCAGTCTGTGAAAATCTGGAAAACCATAATGTGACCACAGAGAGATGTTCTTTATCTGCTTATTGCCATCTAAAAGCTGCATGGTTTACCACAGGCCAGAACCGATTGTTCTAATGATCGAACTGGATGCATACAGAAAGGACAATCAACACAGAAGTATGAGAGATGTTGGCCAATTGATGCCACCAACCATAATCTGATCAGAACTAAAAAAATCAACACTGAGCATAAAATCAATACTATGTTTGGATAACCATGAAATGTCATTTGGAATAGCAGTAATACTTCATTGATTCCTTAACTATTTCTGTAAGTTGTTTCCAAATATTGGCAAGCCACAGCAAGTGGTTTACAATGAAAGTTCTCACATTCATAAAGTAAAAACTAGTAAAAGGGAAAACTATTGCAAGAGCTAGATAAAATCAAAAAGCTAAATCTTAAGGAAATTAAAAGCTAAAGTAAGGGGGAAATATTTATTTATTTATTTGCTGGTTTGTTTGTTTATCCAATTTCTATAGCCTGCTCATCTGAAGCAATTGATTCTTGACTCTATAGAGGCAGTAATGGTAAGCTAATAGTAAGTTAAGCAGTAGGATCAACTCAGTAAATTGTCTTTACCTGCAAATGAAAAGATCAGAGCCAAAAGTAGAATAACTCTACTATATTTATTTATTTATTTATTTATTTATTTATTCATTCATTCATTCATTCATTCATTCATTCATTCATTTATTTATTTATTTATTTATTTATTTATTTATTTATTTATTTATTTATTTATTTATTTATTTATTTATTTATTTATTTATTTATTTATTTATTTATTTATTTATTTATTTATTTATTTATTTATTCGACTTGTATGCCGCTCCTCTCCGGAGACTCGGAGTGGCTTACAACATATACAAAACATCAAAGAATCTAAGTCCAATCAAAATATTAAAAATAGACACCCAACACACGTACAACTTTCGAAACAACAACCCACAATCATCCCCAGGCCTGCCGGCAAAGATAAGTTTTAAGGTTCTTTCGGAAGGCTGGGAGAGTGGGAGAAATGCAGACTTCAAGGGGCAGTTGGTTCCAGAGGGTGGGCACCACAACAGAGAAGGCCCTCCCCCTAGGACCCGCCAAACGACATTGTTTCGCTGACAGGACCCGGAGGAGGCCGACCCTGTGCGCTCTCACCGGTCATAGGGAAGTATGTGGCAGAAGACGGTCCCGTAGGTATCCTGGTCCAGAGCCATATAGGGCTTTATAGGTAATGACCAGCACTTTATAGGTAATGATCAGCACTTTGAATTGCGCTCACAAACCAACCAAGGTCAGGAAAATACAATGAAAAACTAGATTTTCCACAACTAAGATTCTGCATAAGGTCTCAAACTTGACCTTGAAAACTGGACAGATCTCTAAAATATAACACGAAACAGAAGATTTTTTTTAATGTTCTTTATTAGTGATTTCAACCAATTGTACAATGTGGACCAGTGGATGAAAATGGAATTAGTACCAGTAATCCAAGCTCCTGTTAATAGCAGTTTCAATAGATGACATTCCAAT
The DNA here is from genome assembly GCA_034064705.1 of Bothrops alternatus. Classification (NCBI taxonomy): domain Eukaryota; kingdom Metazoa; phylum Chordata; class Lepidosauria; order Squamata; family Viperidae; genus Bothrops; species Bothrops alternatus. Next base: position 32,611,513 of record JARGCV010000223.1, on the reverse strand, counting down.
TAAGCTTAAAGCCAAAACAGAGTGGCCTGTCCACTGGAGAGACTGAACTAATGTGATGGCAGCTGCACTATATCTTTTGCAGAGCATCACAGAATGACTTAGGCAATGAAACACAGGGTGACAATTGCCAAATTAGCTTCAGAAAAGGAGAGATTTATGAATAACACTGCCCGCTACTGGTCATGATAGCTATCAATTGCACCTTCTGCCCAGTGGTGGGATTCAGCCAGTTTGCACCAGTTCGATAGAACTGGTAGCTAATTTTTTGTTGCCCAGGCCCAGAATGGACTTTCGGAAGCGGCATCCAGACAGAGAACTGGTGGTTCACATATTTCAACCCCACCACTGATTCTAATCACTGCACAATGCTCCCAATTCCAGTGGCTGGGATGCCCCTGTTGGTAATAAACAGGATGTCTTTTAAACTTTTAACTCTCCAAGTCTCACCATCTGCAGGGCTTCAAAAAATTAGCAATCTTTTAAAATGTTTTGATAAATGGATTGGTCCTGTCCAGTTTTGTCTGGTCCAACTTTGTATATCAAGATTTTCTTCCTTTTTTTCCGGGGTGGGGGGGTGGGGGCGGGGGAGGGATGACTGCTACAGAACTTAAGTGAGTGGCACTGTATAGTTTCTTAAGAGTTTCCAACTTGTCATCTATACTTATATTTACTGAGTTTCCAGCAAACTATTGATTGCTCCATGCAGGACGATTGGTATGCAAAAAAAGGAAGCATATTTGTATGAAAAATATAATGAGAACCATGGAACACTATGTTTTCTGGCAGGCAATTGGTTTTAAAATGACCTTAGCATTCATATCTAAAACATATGTGATAATTGCCCAACAATTTTGCACAACTGTGAATCTTTTGAACACAAGATAGAGATCTATAAGGATCTTTCCCTTTTCTAGGATATCTTCAAAAGATTCAGATTCATAGCAGATTCATAGAAACAGATTCTCCTAGGAATGCAGGATTACCATAACAAATAAAAATGAGAGGGGTATACGAAGGGCAACTATTTGTGCTTGAAAAATAAATTTCATTTCAAGGTATGAATACCAGGAAAATGTTTTCAGTCCTAACCACATATAAATCAAAAGTGGTTACCTATGCTTTACTGGAGCCAAAAGATTAGCTCTCTCCTGATGTGATTCTTCCTGCCTGGAATTAAATAGAAGTACAGGAGTGAGGTTATTGCAAAAACAGCCTTGCTTTGGTATTCTATACTTAATTCCCAACAGTACTTGAATATTCAGTATTTATTAGCCTTTATAAACATTAATATTTTTATGCCATCTACATATATACATCACATCAGAGATAAGCAACGTTATACAGAAGGCAGAAAAGGAAGAAGAAATAATTCCCAAAGAAATTAAAGGAAGGATTTTCTTTAAAAAAAAAAAAAAAGATAGAGCTAAAAGTAGTTTACACCAACCCTTTCCGTATACTTCATACCTTTATAGGCTTGCCAGTATTTCTACTTTACCACAACCATAGATCGTTTTTTATTCTTTATTCTTTAAGCTTCTCGCCTTCTTTTTCAAAATCTCCTCAGCTTCATTTTCACTTCTTTAATGCTTCAATCAGGATTTTCTATCTTTCCAGCCTTTCTTAACAAATTAATCCCCTCAGAAGTTGCTATCTTTTCCTTTGATAGGGGAACAATAGTAGCATTCTCCTAATCATCACACCCTTCACACTCATTTTATAAGCATTTTCAGTTATGCCGCAAACACATGCGGTCTTATTTAATATTCTCGTGACATTTATGACTTCTTTCGCATCAATTTTAACTTGGACAATAATATTTTACCATTTGTTTCACTTCTATTCTTCAATTTATCTCTAAAATTTCTACAGAAGTATTAAAAATACTCATTTTAGCCTTCCCTTACTTCGGTTTCATTTCCAATTATTTCATCAAATGCCATTTACTTCGTCTTTTTTTTTATATTAACCAACATTAACTTACTCTCTTTAACAATATTCTTTATCATTAGCTCTCTCTATATATTAGACAATAACTTGTATCCGTTTTTTCAATCATACCTTTTACATGCATTATAGCCTTTGCTTATCTCATTCTTTCATATTAAACAAATCCTTCATATCTATATTCATTTGCCATATGCGCATAGGGCCCCTGTTTTATATCACGTACTTGAAATTACCAGACTTTCTGAAGCAAATACATACCAATTGCCATTTCCATTCATTCTTGGATCTCTGGATGAACCAATCACTTTTTATGTACTCTCTTCTCTCATTCTCACCCATCCATTCATCTCACTTAGCAGAATAATTTTATCATGTATCATGTCCATTTAGTGAACATGAATTTAACATCAAAGCATATATTTGCTAATCTATATTTTAGCCCCCTTATTCATATTTGAGCCCACACCCAAGTTCCCTCCATGTATCCATCAACTCCATATTACAAGATCAAACTACCTTCATTCAGCTCTATTTATTTACTTAAATAATATTAGATCAGATATTCATTCACTCCTTTGAATTCTATAACCGCTGATCTCAACAAGTGACTCTGGGTGATATACATCCTAAAACATAAAAAAAATGTATTTCTTTTTTTTTTCATTGACACGCAACACATTTATTTTTGTTTCATGCATTTCATTTGTTAATTATGTTTTTTTTCACACTTGTTTCTTTTACATCCCAAGTTGCAATCTTCCACCTGCCGTGGCGATCAGTAGATGGACACATAGATTTTGAGTTCTGTCACAGCTTGAATATTTTATGAATGTTTTGTATTATGAGAGAAGCATAGACTTAGGTCATGCTTTCATTTTAAACCTTGGTATGATCCCCAATAAGCTGATGCCCCCTCATATCTGACATCTGTTGCATCCAACAGAGGACCAGTCCAAAGAAAATCCCACCATTGTATCATTCTATCTGTCCCAGGGGCTGAAAAGGGAAACTGGCAGAAGTTTTGCTAATTTCCTCTGGTTGTTAAACATAAAAACCACCTCCTGTTTCACCCATAGAGGTCCTTCAGAAGCTAAGCAACCCAGGACAAAATAAGGCTATCATAGCATCATATCTGTATCATCTACAGCATCTCCTGCTAACAGTAACAGTAGCATCAATCAGTGCAAGCAAAATCTGTAGTTACTCAAAATATTGGTATTTTATACAAACAAATCTCACCAACTGAGGGATGCCTTCATCCCACCAACTGAGGGATATGCAATGTACCAACCCACACTTAGAACACTCTATATCTTACAAAACACTGTCTTATCATTTTTATGAAATGGTTTAAATATGCATGGTTTTAATGTTTGATATCCCAGGCCACATTAGGTAAGAAATCAAAGCCTAAGTTAGTTTAGCCTGATATGTTTATTTTCTGACAAAAGACAGCTGTGAAAGACTTGAGTGGGAGATCAGCAGACAGAAGGTGCTTCATTAGTGACTTTAAGGCCCATTTACTTAACCAGAACTCTATCCCTACAGAGGTATTTTTTTTAACTTTGTGGGGAGAAAATAAAAAACTCCTCATCTGTTACAATTTTCTATGACCCACATAAAAACGGAGATGACCTTACATAGGAGGCCTAAAACCAAACACCTAACTTACTTCAGGAGATTTCTTCCTCCTTCAGAGACATGTTTGTTGCAGGATTGTCATTATTTTTTCTCTATTTTTTTTAAATGACAAATATTACCCAAAAGAAGAAACAAACCCTACATTCCCCCATTGGAGGAATAAAATATTTTTGTGCCTCAGATACTCAGAAACAATAAATATATGATTCAGAATAAATTTGGGGGGGAGAGAGATTATTTCTAACAAATAAAATACTCTCTCCCATGTTTCCACTCTGTCTCATGTCACTGATAATTAATTACACCCTATTCATACATATAAACTTGGAAAGAAATTTTTAAATTTGTCCTTGTTTGCTCCTTTGTTGGGACAGTAATTAAATATCCATCAAAAGTAGAAAGTTCCATGGAAATCAGTTAGACATACTTCCATTGAGCAGCCTCAGATTTAAAAAAAGGAAGTCTTCAAATGGAAATAGCTTTCCATCTGCAAAATTAAAGGGGATTCAGGTACATACTCTCTTCTGGATCATGCTACAAAGGCTGCTCCATTTAATTCTCTCTTTGTGTATTTGACCATCATTCCCACATGTGGCTAAAGTTTGTGTGTTAATTGCCCATGACTGTAGATATATTAATGTTATGGCCTTTAAGATTAGGAAATTATTTTGATTTGACTGACCGACTGTGTGCCATCAACTTGTTTTTGACTCATAAGAAGCCACATAACTAGATGTTTCGCATGATGTTGTATCACTAGTCTGTTCTTTCATGTCTCCCAATGGTGCACCCAATTGCCACTGTAACTGAGTCCACCTTGTTGCTTGGCTGTCCTCTTCTTTTCTTTCCTTCCACTTTTCCCAAGAGACTTTTTCCGAGAGGTAGGTCTTTGCATAATATGTTCAAAATGTGATCATTTGAGCCTGGTTATTTGTGCCTCAACTGTAAGCTGATTTGTTCGAGGATCCATTGGTTTGCTTTCTTGGCTGTCCATGTATTCTCAGGAGCCTTCTTCAATACCAAAGTTCAAAAGGGTCAATACTCTTTGTATCCTGTTTTTTCTAAAGTCCAAGTTTCACTTCAATAGAGCATTAGAGAGAATACCACAGCTTGGGCAGTTCTGATCTTTGTAGGAATAGACACATTACAGTATTTTAATATATTTTCAAGGCCTTTGTGGATGCTCTATCAAGTGGCTAGCACTCAGTCTTTTGATTTGCTTCCGCTTTCTAGTGATGTAACATGAAATTATAGAAGCTGATAACCTAAAGCTTCAGCATATATTGATCCTCTGAAATAAGGAAGATGGAGCTCCATGGTTTTTTTCAGTTGGCTGAATGAAACCCTGTCATAGATAGTTTTCAGTATTATTCTATGATAGCAGTGAGATGAATCGTATGCCATCTAATTTGTTCTTCATAAAATGTGTCCATTATTGTCATAATTAAATATCTTATCAAATTACATTCTGTTGAAAGGGTATTTCCCATTAAGCGTGTAAGTTCTCTTTGGTCCCCCAAAAAATAAAATTCTCCAAGGCCATTTTGTAGTACTTTGGGGAGATTATTTGGTATCGCAGTAAAAACTGAGTATTTAAAACATAAGAGCATGTGGGAGACATATGATAACTTTTTTTAGTTGCAGAGTTAGCTTTTTAATCTCTATCCAGTTTCCAAAATGTATTCTTGGATCAATATGCTAGATGTTTCTGAAAAACTGACTCAGAATTTTATTTGTTCTATTAAACATTTTAGGAATAATTCCATCCAAATAGAGCTTGTTTGGTTTTGCTTTGTTTTGCTCTCTTTTGCTTTCTTCTTTCTCTTTCTCTCTCTCTCTCTTCTTGGATTAAATTTTAAAAAGGCATGTAATTCAAACTTAAGTAAGAGGTTGGGGCTGAAAGTTGGGATATTTTAATTTGCAATGAAAGAAACAGACTTCTTACATTTGTGAATTCATTACTCAAAACTAAACATTTGCATTCTAAGTGCATACTAAAATTGTTTTGTCAGACTTTTGGACATCAGTCTCTCTCATGTTTTCCCAATAGAGTGAGCAAACAAAGCTTGCCTCTTTTATCAGAAGTAATTGTAATATAGAAATCTAGCATACTTCAAATATTCCAAGCACCTTATGCACACAATCATTACAGTTTTATAATGACAACTTCACATAATAACACAATACATTGTCTTTTTTACTTCAGGGATAGTAATGCCAATAGTAGCTTACAGATATATTTAGGCATTTTAGTAAATGCACTAGCATTTGAACTTTTACAGGGCTGATGTTCTGGATATGACCTGGATCTCCACTATGATATCTGCAGGCACTGATATGGCACCCGTCAGGCACTCTGACCCCAAATATTTTATTTGTTCAAAATGTTTATTTCCCAGAATGCTACATAATACTCCAGGTGCATCTTTAGAAAATAGAAAGAGAGGTACAGCCCAGAGCTGTGTTTGAAAGCAGGCCGAAAAGGAAATAAAGACTAGGATGGTGGAGGGCATCATTGGAAGCTGAGGGAAGAGGGAGGGAGAGATAATCTTACAAGTTGGTATTTGGTGAGTGGTTGTGCCTAGTACAGAAGCAATTTGATTTGTGTGTCCTTAACAAGGCCTCATGTACGCCAATTCACCAGGGGAAAAAAATGGGATCTTTGTTGTAGGGAAAAGGATTGGTCTGTAATTCAATGGTACTACACATGAGTTACACAGAGATGCTCTCAAGCTTAATCTCTGCTTTGTTCAGATAAAAGATAAGACCATAAAATATAGAATAAGAAGGGAAGGGAAGGGAAGAGGTTAAAAAAGTCTGAACAGACTGTAGAAAGAGAAATCCTAGAGCATGATGGGTAATGCATGTCTACAGCCTTAAACTGTATAGTCAGTAATGTGTAGAGAGTCCTAAGTTAGCTCAAACCTGCCTTGTGTTGTAGAATTCTGCTGCTCTTAGTACCCATTAGAAGAATGTTGCACAGAATGTTTTACTTTAGAAGAATTACATAGTCACACCCAAACTAATGTTGTGCATTAGTTTGTAGTAGAAGCTACAAATTAAAAGCTGTATCAAACATATATCCCCACCAAATATATCTACCTTGTCAGAATATTCAAGCTGATGGCTTTAGTTACTTGGAATTTGAAAATGACCCACACCTAGATCCTGCATTTTTCCAGCTCCATATATTGCTTATCGCAAGGCCTAGAGAAGATATAATTCACAAAACCCAAGACCATTCTACCCTGTTTCTCTGTTCCATCTTCCAGAGAGTCACTACGCTTCTACTACAGATTTTCAGTTGTTCATTAAAAGAACAGGAGCTTAGAAGGAATGCTATAAAATATGTCTTAAAAAGGCTTTTCTGTTAGTTCTCAACATGATTGAATGTTTAACTATTTCATTTTTCAAATGGTGGAGATTAATTGAATGGATGGTTTTAGAATATTTTGAAGTTGAAGCTACTGAAATCGTTGCTTCAAAAGAAACTGAAACTAAAACTCCCAATTCATTCAAATATTATGAGTAGCAATTGCAAGACTGGGTCTTATAGGCCACCGATTACAGCAAGGAAGCTGCTGAAAAAAATGGCACCTGGTCATTATACAAGTTTGATCTAAAGCTGTTCAGGTTACTTCCTTTTCATTGCATACTATGACAAGAAGAACAATGCCCAACTTGATAAACCTTCACAGTGTTAGTTTTGTTCATCAAACAAAATTATGCTTCTCCTGAAATATAACTCCTGAGGTATACTGCATAATTCTTGAAAGTGTCAACTCAATTACTGGAAACTGCAGGGTATACACGAGGTGGAGGGGGAATCAAGATGGTGGCTGCAACTTTGTAGTTGAAGCCCCTTCCCTTTTTATAAATAGAATAATTTAAAAATAGCACATTACCAGATATCCCTGCATTTGATCTTAGAAGAGAGCATGGAAAATGGAATTAATTAGCTCCACAAGGGATCTGGGCCTTACAAAATGCCCAGCTTGGTTTCTCTTTATACCTGGAGCAGAGGAATGGCTGCAAATCTCTTACATGTAAGATCAGTTACCATTATGAATACATTGCCACACAGCTATGTTTGAGCAAAATATTACATTTATTCATGTGGAACTTTCACATTGAGAGTGGTGCAGCCTTTTAGAATCAAGGCCAAAACATATTTCAGAGCAGCTAGGGCACAAATATAGCAGCTTTCTACAGCTCTTGAAATGAAACAAGTCTTTTCCAGGGTTGGTGCAACAGTAGCTGTGCAATCCTGAAAAAAATGACACAAGTGCTTTGATGGATGATCTGTAAGCAATTGCTTAATTGGTACCTCCTGGTGGTCCAAAATCCCTTTTTGTCTCTTACTCAGAAGTGCTGCCCTTTTACTATTAATATACTAGAACTAAGGAAGAAGTTTCCCCTACAAAAGTGTGCCTTTCTTCTTGCTGTTTTCTTTCCTATGGAAGCAGACAGTGAAAGCCAGTGGCAGAATGTTGTGCATACAGATGTGTAATAACTTAGCCAGGACTTCACTTCATCCACAACATGTTTCAATGCTGGCAAAAAAGACATGTTCAGCTCTATGCTCCTGCAAGTTGAGTAAATCCGTGATGAGTTATCAAGTAATATATCTGCCATTTCTAAAATGCAACTAGTCAGGTGAAAAATGAATCATTCCTCTTTCTTCTTTTTGCAGATGATAGCTTTCTTTAAATCTTGCCCTGGGAAACATTCTGGTATGTTCTGAGAAAACAAAGAATATGATTAGACTCAAGTGGCCATTTAGTTAAACTTATTTCTGACACTATTAGGGAAGATTCTTTTTTAGAAATTTTATATGAAATTCCTCTAGAATGTTAACCACACAAACATTACTAGAGAGATGTCTTTTAGCCAGAATTTATAAACCTTCATGTTCAAGATAAAATGTTGCTTCTTGATTCCATGAAATTAGATTTCAATCCAAAACAAAACCAAAGATCTAACAGAATAGTCATGTTGGTTGTCCCAAAAACATTGCATGGAAACAATATCTTTTACAGCTAAATAAGTAAATAAACTATGAAATTTTCATTGTATGATACAGTAACATTCATTTCAGAAAAGAGACAAAAAGAATGTACATTTGTCGAAAACGGGGGTATGTTTTGTTGATTTGTTTTTGTAGAATTTATGCAATAAACCCAAATTATCCATTCTGTTTGAACTATTTATAAAGATTTAATGCAGGAGATTTGTAAGGAACTTGCAATAGTATAAACATATGGGCATGAGTGTACAAATGGAAATGTTTTCAGACCTGGATGTCTGAAATGGCAAGGATGGGCAATGTGTTTTCCTCCAGATGTTTTTGGAACTTCAAATCCCTTATGCCCCAAACCAGCATAGTTTATGGTAAATGATGATGGGAATTTCAATCCAGCAACGCTGAGGAGGGCTGTTGGTTACCAATCATTTTTGTTTGAGAAAGAGTTGAACAAAAATGAAAAAGATAAATTCTGCAGAGAATGCAAATACAGCAGTAAGTTCTACTGTTGCCTACTGTATTCATATTCATTAGAACAGGGGTCCCCAATCCTTGGGCCACAGACTGACAGTGGTCCATGGCAAGCCAGAAACTGGACCATGCCAATGAGCAAAGCCCTATTTGCTCATGTGTGAGATGCAGGCAGCATATGAAACCACGCTCCACTGAAAATCCTGTCTCCATGGAACCAGTCTCTGGCACTCAAAAGGTTTGGGTCCAATGCATTAGAACACCCGTAGTCAATGCAAAGCATCTTTTTCCAATGGAATAGAATGTTGGGGCTTGAGACCCTATCCGTCTCTCAGTCCATCAGCTGGATAGCTCTCTGGAAGCTGAAAAGAACTGGACCAAATTTGGGGTTGGAGTGGAGAAACCAACCAAATAAAGTTTGCATTCGAAAATGGGCTAGATCTGACCAAAGGTTGCAAAAATTAGAAAAATCCAGAAATGTATCCCCTAGTCCAGGGGTAGGCAACCTTAGCTCTTTTATGACCCGTGGACTTCAACTCCCAGAATTGGAGTTGAAATCCACGAGCCATAAAAGAGCCAAGGTTGCCTACCCCTGCCCTAGTCCATCCCTGAGAGGGAATGTTACTGACTGCTCCATTCCATGCCCCCTCCTTTCAGACAAGAGCTTTTGATTTAGGAGTGGAGGGAGGGGGGGGTGTTAAATCCTGCATAGCTCTGAAGATGTTTCCTACCTTAATTCCATGTATGTATGTATGTATGTATGTATGTATGTATGTATGTATGTAGGATGTGATGTGCATTTTGCTGTGAACACATTCCCCTTCCCCAATTCCCATCCATTTTACCTGCAACAGCTTGTGAAAAGAGCCTTGTTGTTTTTTTTATTGATTCCAAGGACATTCCTTAATAACTGAAAAAATGTGGAGCCACTTGTCTTGTCTTGTCAACCAGGTGGCATTTAAGAAAAGTTCCACCAGTTTCTCCTGCCAACTCAAATGAGGGGTGGGTGGGTGGGTGGTAAATTAGATACTTTCTTTCCTTTCCTTTCCTTTCCTTTCTTTCTTTTTTTTTTTACAAGTTCACTGACAAAAGAGTGAAAAGTGGATCTTTCTTCCCTTTGAAATCTAGGTGGAAATATTTCTTCCAGTTGCTTCTCACAGTCCAAGACACTAGAAAAACATTATTTTCTTCCGTTTTTAACCACTACATCAGCAGACATACCAGACAGGAAAGTACCAAATTCAAAGGGGGAAGGGGATCTCATATGTAACCTGTCAGTGGAAAACACGTGTCCTCCAAAACTTACACATGTAAAGAACTGATGCTTGCTTTCCTGGCATGGATAGGTGGAGGACATAAGAAGGAAAATCCACCCATCAGAGGCCATGATAAACACCATCTGGACAGAATACTGGGCTTTCACCATGGCCAAAGTAGAGGAAGGGGTTGAAATCTGGGAAGGGATTTCTCAAGCAAGCTTCATTTCCAAAAGGTTTAGGCCCAAGAGTCCAGTAGCTTAAAGCTGCAGTGTGGAAAAGCTCTAGATAGGGGAAATAATCAGGAAATAATCCTTCTTAGAGAAAATGGATAAGAGGAATTGCAGAAAAGAAGTAGAAGTTGCTGAAAGGATGCTGGATGTCTGTTCCCCATAGTGCCTTAATCATTTGGCTCTCCAGATTTTCAGTTAGGAGTTTTTTGTAGCTCAGCTCAAAGGTTTTGGATTTGAACTCTCTTATACTGTACTACCCTTCCCACATTAATTTGCAAACACAAGTTGAGAAGACATTTGCCAACACGGTGCACTTCTGGTGAAAAATGTATTAACTTCAGTAACTGTAGATAATATTGACTGCTTTTTCTATTTGTCGGACATGAAAATCAATGGTTCCCAGTTGTGTATGTATATATCATATGGAAGAATGTTTACAACCACTCAGTGTAAATGCTTGCTCTCCATCTTTGAATGAACACTCATCAACCATTTAACTATGTCTCCCAGTTCCTCCGCCCACCCACCTCCCATTTCCACTTCAACAGCATTTCATTACCACGTTATTAATCTATGGAGGAGAGTAAACAGCTGGAAGTCAACATTCCCCAAAAGCTGGACCAAAGCTGCATGTGTCCTGCCCCAGATGTCATCTGCACTCAAGCAGAAGGCAAAGCTATTCCTTTGCCTGGGCCTCTGCCTGGGCCATTGCCTGGGCTCATGAAGAGTTCAACAAATGACCCTTGTCTGAATCATCCTCTTCATGCTGTCTGGCCAAATTGATAGTTGAACTAAGACAAACTGTCTTGAAGGATGTATAGACTAAGTACTTCTGGAGTCTCAGCTTTGAGACAGAAGCAGAACTCCCTTCTGAGCTGAGCCGTCCAGCAGGGCAGACAGGAATGCCTGCAAGGAGGCCCTAGACAGGAAGCAGAAGAGGCCTTGTCTGGTCTCCTCACATCACCCATGCCCTCTCTCCTCTGGGCTTCTTAAAGCTTGCAGGCAGCCCAGCTGGGTGAAACAGTCAGTGTAAATCTGTTCCCTGGATATGCAAAGTGGGTCTTAACAGAAAAACAGGATGGAAGGGACCTTGGAGGTCTTCTAGTCCAACCCCCTGCCCAAGTGGAAAACTCTATACCATTCCAGACAATTGGTTGTCTCGACTTAACAATCTCTTCTTGAAAACCTACAGTGATGGAGCACCCACAACTTCCACTAATTAATTGCTATCACTGTCAGGAAATTTCTCCTTAGTTCTAGGTTGGAGTTCTCTTTGATCAGTTTCCCTCTATTACTTCATATCTTGCCTTCAGGTGCTTTGGAGAAGAGCCTTAAGCCTTGGCCTGATCTCAATCAGCCCTTCTGATAAGACAAAACCTTCTTCGGGTAGATGCAGAATGTGAGGGAAGGCTGGAATCCATATAAGCATTTCTGTAATTCAATGAAAAAAAAAAACTGCTTTAAGTGGCCTAGGGGCGGGGGCAGTAGCTGACTTTTGTTCCAAGCAGCCAGCACTAAGGAAAACACAGCCATCTCTAAGCATTTTAAGCAAACTGCTTTGGTTGTGGGCAAGGGATTTTTTTCAGGATGTGGCCACAGGCCGCTTACTAATTAGCACTGCCTCAGTGGTTAAAGACTCTGAGCTTCTCAGCTGGAAAGCTGACAGCCTGGATTGGAATCCAAAAAGACCGCACAATGGGGTGAGCTCTCATTACTTGCCCCAACTTCCTGCCCACCTAGCAGTTTGAAAACATGCATATGCAGGTAGATAAATAGCTATCACTTTGGTGGGAAAATAACAAAGTTTCATGTGCTTTTGGCATATAGTTATGTTGGCCACATGATCACCGAAACGTCTTTGGACAATACTGGCTCCCTCGACTAAGAAGCGGAGATGAGCACTGCCCCCGAGCGTCTGAAAGGATTGGACAGAGGAAACCTTTATCTTTTTTACCTTTATGTCTCTAGCTCACATTTCCCTTGCTTCTAGACCAAATGCATCCATATTCCAAGAACATCAGAAATTGCCAGTATTCTTTCTCTCCCTCTCAAACCTTGTAAATGGGTGCAAGAATGGAGACATTTGAGGAAAGGATGATTTAAAAAAAAAACAACAAGTGATATTAAATTTCTCCAGAACTTTTTTCTTCAACCATCTCCAGAGTATGGTGTGGTTAGGAACTACAATTTTCTAGGCACTCATCTCGGAATACCAATAGAAATAGCACTTACACACTGCATCATAGTGCTTTTACAGCCCTCTTTAAGAGATTTAGAGAGTTGGCATGTTGCACCCAATAACCCTCACCACTACTATATCTGAAGGTTTACTTCTAAGTAAGTATGTCTAAAGTTATGTTGCCCACTGCACTGGTTTGTCTGAATCCAAACTTGGCACTCATGTCATGTTTTTATATAACCTTCTTTCTTTGTCTCTTACAAGAGTTGAAGTACACTATAGCATGCTGGTGCTATACGACTTCCAATACACTTGTTGAGGAACAAAAGCAGGAGGATGCTAGCACTGCCATATCCTGCTTGTACTATAAATATTTAAGAGAGAGCTGATTGTCTACTGGTGAAACATAACACTAGCCTAGATTATCTTTTCAGCACGAATTAGGAGGACTCCCATTTTGACTGCAGGGACTTTAATGTACTATTGTGCGTATCTAGGCACTTGCATCACTGGATACATTACCTATTTTGATAACTCAAGATAGCCACTCAAGAATTTACACATGTATTAAAAAAAAACCCAGCCTGTTGCCAATTGTTCATCTATGTCTAAGTATCTATAGCGTGAGATTTTTCTTTCTTACTTACTTTCATTTGGAACTGTATTTCTTTCCATGAGCCATCAGATAGGCATGATTGAAGGGGAGACAGTATGAGCTGTTCCAAGAGCATGTATTCTAAAAACTTAGCAGACAAATTTATCTGGCAACTAAATCTGAAAGTGGAAAAGAGCCTTCTCAAAAATCAAATTAGCGGTTCTATGGGACGGGATTTAGCCTTCCACTGAAGCTGAATTGGCTTGTTAGGACCTAATATTTCTTTCAGTTTGGCATATTGAGCCTTGCTTTTCATAGCACATGAGTAGGGAACATTCCTTCACTTCTACAGGCTCATCTACCAGGAATATTTATAGAATTTTGCCTCTGGGCCAAAATGAGATGATTTGACTGGCTGATGCTCATAAATGTAAAAGACTTTGAAAGCATTATAATGTAGGAAGCATGAAAGAAGAACCCATCTATTTCTCCTCTCCCTCCCCCTTTCTGATGAAGAAAATCTACACCTTGATCTTCCATGTGTTGCAGAACTACAGTGCCCAGTACTCCTTTCCATGGCCAGGCTGGTTGAGATAGTAGAAGTTGAAGTCAACAATATATTGTGGGCCAGTGGAAGCTGTAATACAAATGCAATTCTTCGTGGGAACGGAAACCTTGATTATGCGGGATTATTACTGTTTTCAAAAGGAACAGTTTGCACATACTCATGACACAAGGGAGACTGGGTTAGAGGAGTGTGACTGGTACAGGGAGCCTGTCACCCATGCCCTTGTCACCTCGAGATTCGACTACTGTAATGCTCTCTACATGGGGCAACCTTTGAAGAATGTCCGGAGACTGCAAGTAGTCCAGAATGCGGCCGCGCGGGCTGTCTTGGGTCTCCCAAGACATGCTCATATCACTCCAGCTCTCCGTGAGCTGCACTGGCTACCAATTAGTCTCCAAACACAATTCAAAGTGTTGGTTATGACCTATAAAGCCCTTTATGGCAATGGACCAGGATACTTGTGGGACCGTCTCCTGCCTCATAAATCCCAGCGACCGGTCAGGGAGCATAGGGTTGGCCTCCTACGAGTCCCGTCTGTTAAACAATGCCATCTGGTGGGACCTAGGGCAAGGGCCTTCTCTGTTGCTGCCCCAGCCCTCTGGAACCAGTTTCTCTCAGAGGTTCGTACTGCTTCCTCCCTCCTAGCTTTCCGGAAAGTGCTGAAGACGCATCTATGCTGACAGGCTTGGGGCATATGAGCTGTGCTCTGCCCCTCGGCCCTAAGAGTTTCCCGCCATCAGCAGCTGCGAATTGATTGTGTTTGTATGTGGTATGAATGTGGTTAATTTTTAAATTGTTATTGTATTCTTGTTGTGAGCCGCCCTGGGTCTTCGGAGAAGGGCGGCATATAAGTGTGAATAAACTAAACTAAACTAAACTAAACTTCAACCTATAACCACAATTGACCCCCCAAATTCCATTGCTAAGCAAGACAATTAAGTGAATTTTGCCCCATTTTTCGAGCTTCCTTGACAGAGTTGCTAAGTGAATCACTGCAGTTGTTAAGTTATTAATATGGTTGTTAAGTGAATCTGACTTCATTGACTTGGCTTGTAAGAAGGTCGCAAAAGGAGATCCACATGACCCCGGGGACACTGCAACCATCATAATATGACTCGGTTGCCAAGCATCTGAATTTTGATCATGTGACCATGGGGATGCTGCAACGGTTGTTAAGTGTGAAAAATAGTCGTAAGTCACTTTCCTCAGTACTGCTGTAACTTCAAATGATCGCTAAACTGTTGTAAGTTGATGAATACCTATATATATATATGAAGCGGGAGAGAGCCTGTGGCTTGAGACTAAAGCTTCTGCCTAGCATGCAGACTGCCCAGGTTCGAATCCCAGAAAGGGTGAGTTCTGACTGAAGAGAGTTAAATAACTCGAAATAGCTATCTCAGAAATCCCTTATTTCTTTGTTAACAATTTTAAAAACATATATATATATATATATATATATATATATATATATATATATATATATATATATATATATATATATATATATATATATATATATATATATATATATATATATATACACATACACATACACATACACATACACATACATATATATATACATGCATACATACATACATACATATACATATATATATACATGCATGCATACATACATACACATACACACACACACACACACACACACACACACACACACACACACACACACACACACACACACACACACACATATATATATATATATATATATATATATATATATATATATATATATATATATATATATATATATATATATATATATATATATATATATATATATATATATGCATCCAATGTCCATTACAGGCTGTGAATTCTGGGGTTTATATTGCCAAAGAGAGATTATGAGGCCAATAAAGAAATAAGACGAACTCTAGATATAACAATCAATAGACTGAATGAGAAATGTGTTATTAATTTATGACACAAACAGCAGTTCATCCCTGTTTGCAAAAAAATAAATGCAAAACATTCAAAGAGACTCCGTTTATGAACACATTCATAAAAGAAGGTTGGAGGTTCCTACTGCAGTTTGCAATATGTTATACCTTGCAGTTAATTCTTGCATTAAAACTCTTTGTTCATACCTGTGCAATTTTTTTCCCTTGAACATGCCTTATGATATAGAACTCAGTATATAGCATCTAGGAACACCAAGTTGACAGAATCTAATGAGGAATATGATCACTATTATACCATAAATATGTCTCTTCTGTTTGTGATTATTAGGACATGACTTGATGTGCTCACTATTACTTGCTGTCTTGGAAATATCTCTGGTCTCTTATTCTGCTCACATTTTTTCAACCTCTCTTTTTCTTCAGCTCCCAAAATAAAATAATAAAGATTATTTAACAGCATTTCTCCCAAGTCATCATAATCTTAATTTTGCATGTACACTGAGAGTTTCTGCACCAGAGACAAATTCCTTGTGTGTAATCACACTTGCCCAAATAAAGTTATTCTATTCTATTCTATTCTATTCTATTCTATTCTATTCTATTCTATTCTATTCTATTCTATTCTATTCTATTCTATTCTATTCTATTCTATTCCTATTCTACGCACAGTGAATATTGCTACGACAGGTGTCAGCTCCTCAGATCTTCTGAAAGGGGCTGAAATCTGCTCTATTCTATTCTATATTCTATTCTATTCTATTCTATTCTATTCTATTCTATTCTATTCTATTCTATTCTATTCTATTCTATTCTATTCTTAATTTACCTATTCCTTCATCCAATTATTTCATCCCATCAGCACGTTCAACATCTCCTGAATTTGGCATTTCTGCTTATTGTTCTTTGTATGAAAATCTTTTCCAACTTCATGAAGTTATTTCTACATGATTACTACACAGAAAGATGGCTCAGCTAAAAATCACTACCAAATTTATACATATTAATGAAATCTATATGCACTTTAGGGAAAACTAAGGCTTCAGTTGCCTTCCCAGTTTGTGTGCACATAACATCTAAAGGCATATGCCCTTATTACACACAAGGGACCAAACCAGAGTTCCTCAACTTCAGCAACTTAAAGATATGTGGACTTCAACTCCCAGAATTTCCCAGCCAGCCTTGCTGGGATAGTTGAAGTTCAGACATCTTAAAACAGCCAAGGCTGAGAAACTGTCAGGTCTAAAAATTAACACCTGGAGTTACTTCTGAATAGTTACTTTATTGTTGTTTGCCTAAAACCAGAATCTTGCCAGACTAAAGCAGCTATCTGTATAACTATAGATATACTTTGTGAACTGTTAGGGAGGAATCATTTTTGACCTCTTTTTACCTACCAGGTGTTCCAAGCTTTGCTAGCTCTTTACCCTCTGGAAGGCACACACACACACACATACACCGAGACTCCAAATTATATTTCACCACAGAAACACTGGACTACACATTAGAATCCTCTCATTACCAACATGTGTTGGTAATTTTCAAATAATGTTATCTTCTATTCAGTAGTTTTCATTTAGAAAAATCTAGAAATATAAGCCTCCACAAGTAGCAGCACCCAACAAACTAGGCCGATTTTGAAAAAGCTAAGCAGACTCAGACATGGTTAGCAATCAACTGGAAGACTGCTGGAAAGTCCCATGTTGGAGACTAGGTTGAGAAGTTGGAAAACCATCCTAGAAGAAAATATCCAGGAAACCTTTACAGATGGGCTGATGTAGTCAACAGCCATCAGACTCCACTTGAAAAAAAATCTTTGGCAATAATAATAAAAGAATGTACTTGAAACGAGAAAGTCAGACAGCAAGAATTTTTAAACAAAAAAAAGATGGAATTTCCTCAATTAACTTGTAAAATTAAAAAAATGGCAGCTTCCACTCTCCAACATTCATCTACAGTAATTAGTAACAATTGTGTTGTTTCTTTTCAAAGGAATAATTTGTTCAAGAAATTGAGAAAGAATGCAAAGGACCAGGGAAGGGCCTCTTTCCTTCATTATATTTTAGAATAGCCTTTCCCGATACCTTGCAGTGCCAAGGTACATTAAATTTTAAATCGCATCATCCTCAGCTTTATAGCTGAAGGTTTCTTAAAATAGTCCAATTTTATTATAACACATCCAGAAGGCGCATCATGTTCATGATATGAGCACATTCCAAACACTCCAATATTTCAGTGTGGTTGCAGTGGGACAAAAATGAAGCCAATGTGCAACCTTACTTTCTCTGGAATTTCAAATGATTTAATCAGAGTGTTTTTATTAGCATGGGCAGGCAAGCTAGAGCCTACCTGTTTGTCTTTGTAAAGATAACATCAATATATGTGTGTGTGTGTGTGTGTGTGTGTGTGTGTGTGTGTAGGTCTTTGGTTCTTCGGGTTTTCTCCCATGTAGAATTTGAAGTGTCTTGGCGACGTTTCGATGAAATCCCATTCGTCATCTTCAGACTGGTGCTTTCGGCTTTGTGCTTCTAGGAACAACGTGTGATCGTAGCTATTTCTTCCTTTTAACTGCCAGTGGGGGTATGAACTGATTGGCTGGGAGCTTGGTTGTATTCTGATTGGATAGGGGAGTGTTCTGTTTGGGTGGGGGCTTTGTTGTGCTCAGGTTAGTCTGAGTTGCAGGGGGATTAGAGATGGTGAGCTGCATAGCTGTTCGGCTTTGCGTTCGTGGTCGTGCCTCATCTTCATGGTGGGTGTCAGTTTGCTTCATGTATGGATTGGAGGGGTTTAAAGTGGCTAATGATGCAGCTGTGGTCTAGCTTCTGGTTTGTGGTCATTATCAGTGTGGGTTTGGGTTTGCTTTTTGCATGGATGTGTGGTGGTGACATCCTGTGTGGTTTTCATGAGTGTAGGTCTGGTGTCATTCTTTGTGTTATAGACTCGTTTGTCAATAAGGGCAGGTTTCCAAATGGCTGGTAGGTGGGAGGTATCATCTTGTTTGTTCATGCTGTGTGGGCGTTTTTCTATCTCGATGGCTTCTCTGATTATTCTGTTATTAAAGTGTTCAGTTTTGGCAATAGCATGACCATGAACATGAAGCCAAACAACAGCAACGCAGCTCACCATCTCAAATCCCCCTGCAATTCAGACTAACCTGAGCACAACAAAGCCCCCACCCAAACAGAACACTCCCCCAGCCAATCAGAGTACAGCCAACTCCCCATCCAATCAGAGCACAGCCAAGCCCCTAACCAATCAGAACACACCTCTACTCAATCAGAACACAACCAAGCTCCCACCCAATCAGTTCATACCCCCACTGGCAGTTAAAAGAAAGAAACAGCTACGATCACACATTGTTCCTAGAAGCACGAAGCCGAAAGCACCAGCCTGAAGATGACGAATGGGATTTCGTCGAAACGTTGCCAAGACACTTCAAATTTTACGCGGGAGAAAACCCGAAGAACCAAAGACCTATATATATATTGAGAGGAAAAGAATCACAAATGTCCTAAAATTCTCAGCTTGCTATTGTTAGTTTAGCATATTCTATCACAGACTTTGGACACTGATAAATCTTGCTCTCCCTAATGAAATATCTTCTCCTCTATCTAAAACTCAAAGCGTTATAACTGTATATTGATAAAACTAAAAGGTGGGATGGGCTTTTGAAGATTGGGAGGATGTGGAGATTGATCTTCCCTGTGGAAAAAGCCAAGGGAAAATTTACCAGGCAGGATTGATGAGTGCCGAGTCGGAATATTTTCCCTCTTTTCTCTCTCTCTCTCTCTCTCTCTCTCTCCTCCTCCTCCTCCTCCTCCTTAGGAATTACTTTTAAGATAAACCTGAAATGTAGCCAGAAGCAAATTTAAGGCCAAAGAAGTGTTGCTATTTAAAAGCCTGGGAGCAAAGCAAAGCAACAAGGTATGCTCACAGATAATGGCTGGAGTCTGACGTTAGAAAAATTGAAACTGGAAAAGGGACAACAACTGTCTGGACCACAAGAAAAAGTAACTGCTGGAGCAGCCCAGCAAAAGAAAATAGTAAATTCATCATCACTTACAATCTTGAAATTAAGACCTTTGGAAGATACGCTCCGCTTTTTAAGCACCAGTGTTGGAGTCGATAATATTAATTTGCTTTGGAAAAAGAAAAGTGGTTATTTCCTATGGAAAGCTGCCTGGAGAAAATACTGTCACCTAAAGGAGAAGGTCAGACTAGGTGCTTTGGGTGCTGTCAGATGGATCAGGAAATTATATAAATAAACAGTGTTCATTTTTTCCAATACAATAGCACTTCTATATTTATGCAAATATTATATAATAGCTATTATATGTAGGTGCGGGATCTTTTTCAGAGAGAAACAACATTTCCAGACCCATCAAATAATTAGAGCTTAATCTAATAGACCAAAACTTCTTTTTTATAATATTTAGTCCTGGGGCTCTCAGCCTTTGAAAGTCTCAGGATGAGTGCAGCGCAAGGGAGAGGTGAACAATTTCCAGGAGAAGACAGTTTCTCACATAAACTTTGTACAATTTAGTGCATATCTAGTCAGAAGTAAGTTTTCTTGAATTTCAAGGAAATTGTGTTTAAGACTGAAGCTCTAACCACATACCTTGAAAGTCTCCAGTTCATGGAAGATCCATGAATAATCAGAGTGACTGCCTCTGAAGGCTATTTGCTGGAGGACTAACTGGGTTTCTTGTGCAGTTGGTTGGCCACTGTGAGAACAGATTGCTGGACTAGAGGGGCAGGGTCTGATCCAGCAGGATACTGCCTCTGTATTTGTATTATATTCTTACCCTTTTTTTAAAAAAAATCCCTTATTTGGGCAGGAGAAAAGTGGGAAAGCTTTCTGACTGACTGGAGATAGGCTCTCAAAACCCAGAATTGCTGGTGTAGATCAGTGATAAGCTAATGTGTTGCCTAATGAGAACATGAGAAGATGTCAACTGGATCAAGCCAAAGACTTATCTAGGCCAGCATTCTATGTCATACAGTGGCCAGCCTCATACATCTAAGAAGACCACACAAGCAGGACAAGAGAAAATGCAATGAACTAAACAGGGAACACACACTCTCTCTCTCCCTCCCTCCCTCCCTCCATCAACATTCAGTTCTCAATAATCAATAATGTAAATGTTCACATTTTATTTTAAACACCTAAAAACATAATATAAGAGAAAGGCAAAGTTGTTGATTTTCTTCACTTCCTGTACCACCCTAATTTCTAAAATAGCGAAGTCTAAATTCCTGTTCATCCGTGAAGTTTGATCCAGTTTGGCTCTTATTTAAGTCAATCTTGCAAAGCTGCTACAAAAATAAAAGAAAAATGGGGAGAGGATGCCAAACATCTTAGCAGAATGGTAGGATACAAATGATACGGATCCAGGGCCATGTCTCACTGAGAAATAGATTTGCTTTCAAACATCTTGAATATATCCCTGCTACAAATGAATTAATTAGTCGTGGCATTTGGATTTAGGCCTATTAATGGCTTGATCAGAAGATCCAGTGCTTTGCCAGATGCGATGTTGTACTAGTTTTGCAAAAAATATCGGGCCACATCCATCAGGTCAAATGATTAGAATTGGAATGTAAATCCTGTTGTCAGATTAAATTGGCTGAAATCCAAATCATGTTTAGGTTTAACAGTTTTATGGACCTCAGCCAATGCAAGAAGAAATCTCATCCTACAGATGTCAGATATAAGACGCTGGATTCACTTGTGTGTCTTTTATCTGGCCTCACTCTAAAGGAACTTCAACCGGAAAACAGAGAAAACTTTAAACAATTTTAATCTCTCTTCAGATGGAGGAGCTCTTCCACATCAACCTCACTCACAGAAATTTTTCAAATGAAAGAAGACTATCTTTGTTTTAACAGCAAGACAAATGAACAAGTGAAAGCAGCATACATTTGCCTCAAGTGAGCCAACTGACTTCAGTAGAAAAAACTCCCACAGAAACTATTGAGTTCAATCAGGTTTCTCAGGAATGAATTTGGCTCACAATGCTCAATCCATTTATAACCACAATACATTTGGTTATGACCCAAATGTTTACTAGAAATCTGAGTGGAATTCTCAGTTGACCAAGATCTCCTAATGCTGACTTAGACTAGAAACCAATATTATACAGCTTTCTATTTCAGACACTGTAAATTTGAACCTGCTTGCACAATCCTATACCCACTCACATTCACACAGATACATACAGGAAGTACCTCTCATAAATTAACAATACTAGTTAATCAGAATTGTAGAGTTAATGTTGTGAGAAGTAACTAAAAGAGAATTCAGATGTCTTCTAAATCCTAATATGGCTCCTGACTTTTTCCAAGTGACTTTAAAACTATGGTCCACTTGGAGGTAAAGATAGAACGAGAGAGAGAGAGAGATCCATCCTAAATGGACCATGGCTTTAAAGTCCATAAATCTAAATCTAAAATATCTATCTATCTATCTATCTATCTATCTATCTATCTATCTATCTATCTATCTATCTATCTATCTATCTATCTATGTAGGACTTTGGTTCTTCGGGTTTTCTCCCACGTAGAATTTGAAGTGTCTTGGCGACGTTTCGACGAAGTCCCATTCGTCATCTTCAGGCTGGTGCTTTCGGCTTCGTGCTTCTAGCAGCAATGTGTGATTGCAGCTGTTTCTTCCTTTTAACTGCCTGTGGGGGTTTGAACTGATTGGCTGGGAGCTCGGCTGTGTTCTATCTATCTAGATTACTAGCTAGCTAGCTAGCTAACCTCCTAACTCCTATATAGATCACTATAAATCAAAATCCTTTCTGATTTTATGGGCATGTGCTCATGTGTTACACCCTATGGTAATCTTCAGCAAATAGAAAAACTACTTCTACTTAAAAATACAGTTGGAATAAGCAACTTGGTGCTTTTCAGCTACTTCCTATTACTGAACTCAGCCTTGCTAATGGCAAGGAAGTATGCGAAGTGGAATCAAAAGCATCAGTCTGCATATTTCCGGCATAATAATGTTTGCATCTCTATGGAATAAACTAGTCCAAAATGCTGTTTTTCATGTCAAAGTAGACTCCATGTTCAGCAGGTGACTCTCTTTGTGGAAGGAACAACTGACCCTCCATTCATTACAGTGGACAAGAACAGCCTGCCCAGATGCAGCCCAAATCATGGGAATCAACAGGGTGGGGATTTAGTGAAGGAGATTGCCCATGCCCTGTAAGACCACAACATTTTTTTTCTATTAGAATACCATATCAAAATGTAATTCTCCAGTTTCCAAAAATTGGGAGTATAATCCTATCCAAAGATAAGCATTTTACTATCTCACTGATTTGAGCAGGAGAGTGTTAATAGTACATTTATCTCCTCTCTTCTCCCCTCTTTCAACACAAACACTTCAGATTATTTTTCCTTACAGTTCTGTTTGATCTAAGCAGGACCTGACTTTCAAGACTCCCTCCTTCCTTTGCCTCTGTGAGTCTGATGGCCTTTAAAATGGGTTTAAAGTATTTGTTATTTGGCTAATGGGTTTGTGCTCAATCTCATTATTCCACCTTACTCTCCTAAGCTAATGTCTGTTTTCTCTTACTTGGCAATGTAGGAGAAATCGGTCATATTACAGGGCATTGTTTTAAATATGTAAGGGTTTTGGGCTTTGTTGCAAATAATTGTTTACAAGTTTGGCTGTTAAAAACTGTGAACTAATTTTATTGCATGGAGTTATGTAACACTGGACCATATCTTGATATAGTCATGTTGTTGTTAAGCATAAATTAAATAGATTAACTTTAATTAGATTATGTCCCTTAAAAATTACATTTATTAAAAGAAAAACTATTTTAAAAAGGCTGGATGGAGGATGGATGGATGGACTTCAAGACATTTCTGCAACAATGTTCAGTTCAGAAAGCTCTACAAATAAATGGATATTACATCATACTCATTTCCCCACAAGGAAGACAGACAACTAAAAAAAATGTTCTAGCTCTTGCTGCATTTGTGAAAAGTATTTTATATTTTAAGGATTTTTACTTTTACATAGTATAACTTCCCCTAACCAGATGTCTCCAAATATGCTACCCATGCTGATTGACAGAAGCATGTGGTAAATAGGTTGAATTGTAATTGGAAGCCTTTTTCCCTAATGCACAGTGCTGTTAAATGCACAAATTCATCCTTAGGTTCAGTGTCTTGTCTTGTTCATTTTTATATTTACCAGATTCTGGCCCAAATCCTCAAACTAGTCATATCTAAAATGGAGACTCTGCAGATCTTCATATGCTGCTTAATTCCAACTCCCTGTATTTATCATCACTGGCCATGTTGGCAAATGCTACTGGGAACTGTATTCAGGAACACGTACAAGGCAATAGGTTTATCAACGCATATGAATGTTGTGAGAAACTATTGGTCCATCTAATCCCATATTATCTTCATTGACAGGGAATAGTCACCAAGGCATGTCTATAGATGCCCAAGACTGAATCTAAAACATCCAGACCATATTATTTAACTGTGAGTTGAGTCTTCTGGACTCAACTAAACCTTGCTCTAAAAGTCCATATGGACGTGGACAACCAAGAAACAAACTAGGAATGGTTCGAAAATGAACTTGTTACAAATGATTCTCTAGCATTTTTACTGAATCTTTGTCACTATAAGCATGAATGTGCTTGTGCATGGGCATCCATGTATGGACATATCTGTGTGTAGTTATTATCAATTCAGATCAATCTACTGCAGAATGAAAACCTCTTCACTGAGGGTTATGGGCAGTTATCTATACAGTATCCTGGACTTATGTACATTGCCAGATAGATGTTTTTTGACTTCCCAGGCTAGGACTGAGATAGTGTGTGGCCAAAGTAACCAGCCAGTTTCCATGCTTAAGAGTAGAATTTAGATCTCCCCAGCAGATTCATACATCAGACTAACTTTGGCTCTTATATACAAACAAGAGCAGGGAACTCCAGGACGTAGCCTTAGCCACGGAGTGGTAGATTATCAATTAAGTGGTAGATTTCAGTGAAGAGCCATTACCTTGTCTTGGATTAATTTGGGCTGATAGAACTTCAAATAAACATAAATACTTAATCTTGGAGTTATTACTCTTTTATTGTAGCATATAAAATGCAATAACACAGATTATTTTTATTTATTTTGTTTTTTAAACCAATCTATGTAGCTGCCCATCTCACACATAAGAAACTCTGGATAGTATACAACAAAAATTCTTGGCAACCTCAAATGCTCAGTCAAAGAATCCAGCTCAAGATGTTCAATTTCCACATTTTGTTTTTGCAAAGTTTATTCTGGTCTGTATTCACTGCTCTCCCCGCCCCCAGTTGCATCATTCCCATCATTTGCCTTGCCCACCCCACCCCCGCAACCCAGGATTAATATCCCTTGGTGGACTTATAAATAACAGATTTTTTCAGCTTGCACTGAAATCTGTTTTCAAACAAAAAGAGTCCTAATCATTGCTGAGAAGATTGTGAGGCAGTGATCTGGGGGAAGCTGTATCTGACTGATGATCTCCTTGGACCTGAATCAGAAAATTTTATTTTATTTATGACTAAGATAAAAAGATGACAGAACACTGGAAGATATCTTGTCTTCTTGTTTGGCCCCACGAGGTGTGAACTACAAGGAAAACCTTCCCACTCATATATTTCCCTTTTGGAATGACTAGAAAAAAGAGAAGCAGTATGTAGATAGGTGTGTCTTGCTGTCTTTTCATGACACCTCTGAAATGTGTAACTCTTTCTTCCTTTCATAGAGTTAGATATATAGGACACAGCCCACACTGTTTGAATGCAACCAGCTCCCAGATATTTGGCATAGTTTCCTGAAGGTAGAAATATCTACTGGGTCTCACTGTTTTTAAATGCTTTCAGTCATACAGATAGTTTGTGGGCTCCCTCCCAATTCATGTCTTTCCCTTCACTGTTTCCATAAGCAGACCCTATCATAAAATGTTGCTACAGGGATTTCTAGAATTCCACCCCCTGCACCTTTTTGCAGTGTTTTTTTCCTCTTTCTTCGTTTTGCTCTATCCCTAAAAATCAGCATTCCATAATTATCCATCATCCATTGTCCTCATTTGGCCCATCAATAAAGCAAGCTGAAGTTGTCCTTAGCTATAGCTGTTAGGGTAGCTTTTCGCCTCATTTCTAATATCATTCAATGGTAGCCTCAGTGTATATAAAATGTGTTAGGCTTTGTCACTCGTCACCTTGGCTGGCAGTGGCTGGGAACAGTAGCAATGAAACAGGACAAAGATCAGCAACTTCATGCTTAGATGGTCTTCTGTTAGCAGAGCTTCTTACCCCACCACATACTGACCCAAGGATGGATGGATAAACTTATACAACCACAACAGAAGAAGGCCCATAATGTGTGGTCAACTAATTTTTATTTCTCTGAATATTTCTCACCTTTTGCACCCTATGAAATTCCTCCAAAGCTGATGATACCTTCAAACTGAGAATACAAGCCTTCTTGTATTCTTGCTATGCTTCTGCTGTCCCTATGTTACCCTGTAACATTTTAGAACACAATAGTTGTTGCTGTTCTTCTTCTTCCTCTTCCTCTCCTGCCTTCTTCCTCTTGCCCCCTCCTCCTCTTTCGCCTCCTTCTTCCTGTCCCCATACTGTAAAACTTTAAATTTCATTTCAACAACTCAGAAATACAAAAGCCTCATCGTGTTGATAAAATACACTGAGAAAAGAAACTGAAAGCTAAAGGGGAACCTATAATGTTTTGCATTTCACTGTAGAGATTTCTAAAATCCAAACCATGTTACCCATTTCAGAATTTGAGCAATCAAGATACTTGGGTTTGTTTTGCCTTTTCTTTACTTTGAAAAAGGTAACCAGCATAAACAAGGTTCAGAACAAGCTAGCTAGGCAACAATCCTTGGACCTTCTTCCCCAAGTTTGCGTACTGGAGCATTTGCAAATGAGCTTTACTCTAATCTGTTCCCCAGAGAATTTTCAGAAAGCAAAGAGCTGTAATCTGATCAAAGTTTTGTTTTGTTGAACTGTTTCTGTGAGAATCTAATCCTCATCTTCAAATAAGGGGGAATGCTTCCAGTCTGGTAGCATTATGAACTTTTTGCCAAGACCTCTAGGGGACAGCGATTGTGTTCAACATTCAACAGGTATAGTAAGTGAGGCATTCTTGTTTATTTGAATACTACTTGGTTTGGGCTTAGAAATATATCCTCTGCAGAAGGTTTTCAACCTTCAAATAATCAAATAATTCCAATCAAGTATAGGTGTCTGGATTTTACTGATATGTGTTTAAATAATATCCTATTTAATGTAGATAACCAGGCCTTTATTATCCTAAGGTAGACATGTCAAACACAAGGCCTGGGAGCCGGATGTGGCCCACGAAGTGGTTTCATGTGGCCCGCGAAGCCATCCTGGAAACAGTGCGGGAATGGCCCCCGCTGCCTTGGCCCCGGCCCAGGCTAGCCGGAAGCCAATGTACAATTTTGTGGTGGCCATCTATGCTGAAATGCATTCAGTCTTAGCTCCACAAGGCCATCCAGAAACAGCAAGGAACCAGCCCCTGCTGTGTTGCCCCCGCCCCCTGGGTGCATGCTGGGGAAGTGTCACCTTTTGTGAGGAATGAAGAAATGCACCATGCCTTGGCACTTGCCCCAGTCCCACCCCCTTCGCCAGAGACCATCAGATCTGTCCCACTCCTGCCCAGGCCACCACAGGACCCTTGACACGAATGATGTAGAGCTGGCCACACCCACCCAGTAGGCCACATCCACTCCATCCATGCCCACCCAGTAGGCCACACCCACCCTGGCCACACCCACCCGGCCCCGCAAGCACAACTGCAATGCTGATGTGGCCCTCAATGAAATTGAGTTTGACACCCTTGCCCTAAGCTAACAGTTAGTGTAAACTGTTTTGCTATCAGTTTTCAAAGTACATCCAGCCCATAGTAAAGGAGTACATTCTAGAGTAGGGGTGTCAAACTGCCAGCCTGTGGGCCAGGCCCACGATATGTCGCAACACATCACGTGATGGGGCGAATTTGACACTCGTATTCTAGAGCAATTAAAAGGTTAAACAAAATTATTAAATAATGTTTATCTGAAAAACAAAATTAATTTATTGAACTTTAAGTTATTACAAGATTCTTTGCTGTTTATTTCCTTATTGTTTCATTCTTGATTTCATTTCAAAGTTATGGGGAGAAAAGGAAAGCAAATTATAACAATAATTTGTTATGGTTATTAACCCCATTAATGTAATTTACTAGTTAAATATGATTATAGGACTATCTTATATATTCACAAGTCTCACTGAATTGAATGGCCTAACCCTAAATCAAAGTAAAAAGTCATAGAAAAGTATAACTGATTATCTACCTTTTAATCAGTCAAATCACAAAACACTTATACATGAGGCAAATGATAAAGTAGGCATGTTTCTGACCTACAAAAGGAAACACAAAAGAGAGCCAATTTCCTAAAAAAAAAAAAAAAAGATTAGAGCTTGCTAAGTAAAATCTGGCCTTGCCCATCCATGGTCTAACCCAGCGGTGGTGGCTAAAAAGCGAGAGGCTTGTATGTGTCATTTATTCATGCATTTTTGTTCTTTTCAAGTCAGGGGACAACATTTCCTCCCTCATCCACTCGCGCCACCATTTCCGCCTTTGCTGCCTTTTTGAAGAGCAGAGTTTTCTTCTTATTCGAAGAGTTTTTGCACAACCTTTCCAAGGGGCCAGGACACTCGCTTTCGGAGAGGCTACCCTGGGTCAGGCCCCGGTTCCGCAGTCATATTGTCATTTTTGCACCCAAGTTGGGGGTGGGAAGGGGGGAAAATGCATCCCTCTCCATAAACTCCAAACTCTCCTGGTTTCCCTCCATATTCTGTTGCGCTTTGGGAAACGTGGCTTTCCACCCTTTCTTTCTTCACCCACCGGCCTTTTTCTGCATCTCTTTCTGGGCTCCCCACTTGCGTAAATAAGTCTCCTTTATTAAACTAATTTTGATCTAGGAAGAAAGCTTAAGTCGTTTGGTTTTTGGGGTTTTTTTTTGTAAGAGTTTTGACTCTGCTGTCGGCAGCATCCCGGAGCTGCACAGCACAACGATTTGGTTCAGAAAAGAGACGCAGATAAAATGTCAGTCCAGTGCAGGGGTAGGCAACCTTGGCTCTTTTATGACTCGTGGACTTCAACTCACAGAATTCCTGAGCCAGCTCAGAATACAAGGAGATGCAGGCGGCCACATAAGGCCCCCCTCACTGGGAAATAGGTGCTACATGTAGTCCTCAACTTATGACCACAACCGAGCCCAAAATTTCTGTTGCTAAGTGAACCATCTTTTAAGTGAATTTTGCCCCATTTTACAATCTTGCTGCCATTATTAAGTTGAATTGCTGCCGTTGTTATGTTGGCAATACGGTTGTTAAGTAAATTTGGCTTTCCCGTTGAGTTTGCTGGTCAGAACATCGCAAAAGATGATCACATGACCCTGGGACACGGCAACCATCATAAATATGAGTCAGTTGCCAAGCATCTGAATTTTGATCATGTGACCATGGAGATGCCGCAATAGTTGTAAGCTTGAAAAACGGTCACAGGTCCCTTTTTTCGGTGCCATTTGAACGGTCACTAAATGAATTGTTGTAAGTTGAGGACTACCTGTATTGAATCCTCATTTACTCATAAATGAGAAATAAATATCAATACTGTAAATAGTCTGTACTGGTAGGAGCTTAAGCATCCACGGGTTACCTCAAACATTGAGGAATTAGCAACACTGGGAGCGAGTGAGAAATGGGGACCAAGTACGGGAAGCCAAAGTAAAATTTAAACGTGTTTAAAAAGTCATCCTCAGTGGATCAAGAACTGGACCCTGTGATTCCTGGCCATGTTGAAATACATGACAATTTTAAGGCATGTGGACTTCAACTCCCAGAATTCCACAGCCAGCATTGCTGCCTGTGGAATTCTGGGAGTTGAAGTCCACATGCCTTAAAATTGTCAAGGTTGAGAAACACTGCTCTAGTCGGTCCAATCAGTGGTGGTCAAGGCATGGAAAGAATTATGGGACTTGTAGTTCATCTCATCTGGAGTATTAGCTTCCGGACTAATTACAGGTGGTCTTCAACTTACAACAGTTCATTTAGTGACTACTCAGATTTACAACAGCACTGAAAAAAGTGACTTATGACCATTTTTCATACTTAAGACTGTTGACCATGGCATCCCCATGGTCATGTGATCAAAATTTGGGTGCTTGGCAACTGGTGCATATTTATGACAGCTGCGGTGTCCCAGGGTCATGTCATTGTCTTTTGCAACATTTTGACCAGCAAACTCAATGGGGAAACTCCTTTCACTTAACAATTGTGTTACTAACTTGACAACCACAGTGATTCACTTAACAACTGTGGCAAGAAAGATCATAAAATGGGAAAAACTCATTTAAAATGTTGATGTCAATTATGATCATAATCGAGGACCACCTGTATCAAAATTGTTAAGTAACTTTCTGTTTGTTCAAGGAAATCAACTCTTGAGATATAAAATCTCCAGAAATGTTGGGGAAATGGACTTTTAATTTACTCTGAGAAAAATAATATTAGGGAAAATTGAAAGCCGTTTATGTTTAAGAGGCACCTTTTACTAATCTAGACATAGCTGTTTCTTTAACAACAAAAAATACCTAATACATAACTTGGTTCACTTATTATTACATTTTATCATATATTAAAAATACAGCTTATTCTTTTAAAAGTATGCTTAAGTAATTAATTTTGTCATATGGGATAAGTAAGAATGTGAAAATATGTACCACTGAATGTCTTTTTGATTATGGCAAAACGGAAATCTGAAAAATAAATGTAGGCATAAGAGTTTGATATACTGAATTTGGAATTTTTAGTAGAGAACTGTTCTTTTTGTTCCTTTCAGCTGCTCTGGTCTTTTATAGATTTGAGCACCGGAAGAAAAATTCTTTCCAGACTCAACAACAGTCTTGGTAGACCCTCTCACAACTAGTTCCTTGTTTCTAATCTCTACAGCTATTTTAGCCAAAGCAATCTTGAATTTTGAAAAAGTGTTGTGAATGCTTTCAAAAAATGTTGTCATGATCATGCATCTAGTGCAGTGTTTTTCAAACTTGGCACCTTTAAGACATTGGACTTCGATTCCCAGTGTTGGCTGGGCAATTCTGGGAAGCCCACACATCTTAAAATCTGCCAAGGTTGGAAAAACACTGATTTTATGGTTGTCTAGGTAAGAGGCCAGTCACAAAACACCTATTAGAGGGCAAATAGGTACATATACCGGTTTGTGAGCAACTGGCACTTGAACCTAGCTAAATTTCATTCTTCCATTTATTTTTAGTTAAAAACATCAAAAAGGGAGCTAGCGTGTTGCAGGGCCAAGATCCTGCTAGGCACAAGGGAGATACTGGTGAAAAGATTGGTTTTGTAAGATCATAACAGAGATTCTGACTGTATAGAATATAACAATATAAGGATGTTACCTCCTCTATTGCCCTCTTGGTCCTTTATTACCTATTCAGCTGGCAAGGAGAAAGGGAGAAACCCCTACGAAAGTGAACAAGTTAGTCCAGAAACAAAGTAGGCACTGAATCTTTTTTCAGCCTCTTGTAAAAATGACAGTGCCTCTTGGAGACAGAAAGGCACATTATTTTTGCAAATAGAGCTTTACCTCTGTGTAGCAATTATAATGATTACTGTATACAGAAAAATGACTTTTTCCTGCATACTTTCTAATAATGGTGGTGGGAGGAACGATTTCAACCTCCTTGTAAATTTTTTATTTATGATTCTGAAACAAGATGTTTTTCAGGTAAAAATTAACAAAAAGGATAGGGGAGGGGGGACTTTATTTAAATCAAAAATAAATCCTTTCTCTCCCACTCTCCACAGCTTTCCAAAGAACTAAAATTGCTGTTCTTCTGCAGATTAATGTTGAAGTTAAAAAACTAAAAATAAAAGATGTAGCAACGATATGATAATTCGTATGTGTTTTACCAGATGCTAAAAAATAAAAACTTGGAATTAGGAATTTAATATCTGTCTTGACAGTAAGTTCCTTGGGAAAACAGGATTTAAATATTATAAACTTCATCTCAATTCTGGAAGATGCCAACCTTATCACACTGAGTGTTTTGACATAAATAGCCAAGTACTTGAAATTGTAATCATATGTATGCACCTGAGAATTAAAGTTAATTAAGCACAATACCCCTGTTTCTACAACACATTTAACCCAGTTATCTTAAACCCAGTAAAACATAGTACTGTAAAACAGATGTATTTGTAATCTGGCAGCCCATAATCACACTAACTGGGTCAAAAAGCCACAATTCACCTTTTCCCTATAAGTAGCTGGTGTGTTCTGAGTTGTCATGCTAGGTGATCAGCAAAACTTCATGACATCCCTAGACACCTTCCCTATTGGTCAGATAGTCATAGATAGTCAACACAATCAGTTATGTTTGGGATTAATTTTGTATTCTGAACAATCTTAAATCATCATCATCTTGGCAATAAAGTTCTGTAACTGATAGACTTCACCCATTCCTTCTCTCCACCTCTTTTTCTTGGAGGACTAGTTGGGCAAAATGGATCACTTGATTTAATATAGTTTATCCCACAGCACAACTGATTAGGTGGAATGAGTTTAACCCTGTGCATTATTAGAGGGTCTGTTTATTTATTTATTTTATTTGGACTTATATGCCGCTCCTCTACAAAGACTCGGAGCGGCTTACAACATATATAAAAACAATAATCACATCTAAGTCCAAATCAAAAATAAACATTAAAAACAAAAACCGAACACACATTCATCATTCACATAACAATCCACAATCATCCCCAGGCCAGCCGGCAAAGATAGGTTTTAAGATTCTTCCGGAAGGCCGGGAGGGTGGGAAAAGTGCGGACTTCAGGGGGCAGTTGGTTCCAGAAGGTGGGCGCCACAACAGAGAAGGCCCTCCCCCTAGGACCCGCCAGACAACATTGTTTCGCTGACGGGACCCAGAGGAGGCCGACCCTGTGCTCTCTCACTGGTCGAAGGGAAGCATGTGGCAGAAGACGGTCCCATAAGTATCCTGGTCCAATGCCATGAAGGGCTTTATAGGTAATGATCAACACTTTGAATTGTGCTCGGAGACCAATAGGCAACCAATGCAGCATGCGGAGAGTTGGCGAAATGTGGGCGCAACATGGAAGGCCCACAATTGCTCACGCAGCTGCATTTTGCACTAATTGTAGTCTCCGAACACTCTTCAAGGGTAGCCCCATGTAGAGAGCTAAATTGTAAGGCCAAATTTAATCCATTGGGGCTAGGTGATTGGATTAATTCACACATTCTTGGTGTTCCTATAAACACATTAACTACCCATTAAACCAGTTAAATATATTGTGACAACAGTTATTGAACTTTATTTTCAAACGAGTTTATATAGGAAATGCTTCAATTGTCCCCCTTCCATAGGTCAAATAACCTGAAAATTGTGGTTTTGAATGGATAAATCCTGCAATTCCTGCTTGTGGACCTACTAAATTCACTGGTGCTTTTCGAGACAAGGCACATGGTGTTGCTATTCAAAACACAATATGCAGTTTTCCTCTCTTCCTTCTTCACTGTTTTAGGTGAAAAGAGATGGAAGACCCGCTGGCAGAATAATTAGATGTAGAACAAAATAATTGGTCATCCTGTGCAATTCTTTTAAGGAGTCAGAGTGATGGCACGACAAATACCTTATCTGGAAATACTTTTTTCATAGATCAGTGTTGTATACAGGATATCTATTACAGCTAGAATGCTTAATTTGGGGAGATGGGAATATTATGTATCCTCCAACTATTAGCTAACGATGTCCAGTTTGGTTCCAACTGACATTTTTTAATCAATTAGCTCATTTAATTTTTTTCTCCAAACATGTAAAGAAATATACTTTTTAATTGAATGCCCTAAAAGTAAAAGCCAGTTATATTTCCAAATAATGTACTTTTAAGATTGAAAAAATGCCTTAAGATTCACAAGAGAATATGATAAAAAGAATCTGGTAGTATCTACTATATGATATGCCCTGGTGAAAATATAATAATAAAAGAAAATATATAAGGCTTTCTGTCTACTCTTGGGGAGAGATTTCCCTCCTTTCATGTAACTGCAACATATATTTTTAATTTTTTAAAGGAGTAGCACTGTTACTGTTTAGTCATTCACCTACTGGATGAAAGCTGTTTATACAGTATTGAATGACATCTATCTCACTAGGAGCCATGATGATGCAATGGTTAGAATGCAGTACTGTATGCAAATTCTACCCACAGCCTGGAGTTCAGTTCTGACTGGCTCGAGGTTGACTCAACTTTCCATCCTTCCGAGGTCAGTAAAATGAGGACCCCCAGATCGTTGGGGGCAATATGCTGACTCTGTAAACTGCTTAGAGAAGGCTGTAAAGGACTATGAAGCAGTATATAAGTCTGAATGCTATTCATTCTGTTTGATATCTCTTCTTCTTCCAAAGTGCAGATGTTTGCATTTCAACATCTGGCTCATTTTTTTCCTTTCACCTTTCCTATTTGATTTCACATCCAGACTGAAGAAAGCAACTTTATTTATTTTTGTGTCATATTTGTTGGGCCTGTGTCTGTAATTTCACATGTAGATGTGTAATTCCATGAAGCGTTAAAAGATAGTTTCCCCCAAGAAATAACATCAAAAGAAGACTCCTTAGAAGAAAAATAGAAGAATTGGCTTGAACACCTCAGACCACCATTTTCTAACTGAGCCATAGATGATAGATAGGTGACAGATAGATGATGATAGACAGACAGATAATAACTCTTAAGTTTTGTTTAGTGACCATTTGATGTTACAATGGCATGTAAAATAGTGACTTATGACCATTTTTCACATTTATGACCGTTGCAGCATCCCCATGGCCACATGATCAAAATTCGGATGCTTGGCAACTACGGTAGTTCATATTTATGACGGTCGCAGTGTCCCAGGGTCACGTGATCATCTTTTGTGACCTTCTGACAAGCAAAGCCAATGGGGAAGCCAGATTCACTTACCCATGTTACTAACTTAACAACTGCAGCAATTCACTTAACAACGGTGACAAAAAAGGTCATAAAATCACTTAATAAATGTTTCACTTAACAACAGATATTTTGCGCTTAATTGTGGTCAGAAGTTGAGGACTACCTCTATACAGATATTGTAGAATTTTAATCACTTCTTATACTAAAACAAACTCACTTAATCCACCCTATTTTTAATGAGACTGGGCCTTATTCCTACTTTATTTAACACTGGAAGTATTTTTTTTCTCTATCTTTTCCTAGAAAAAAATTCAGGAAAACCTCATTGAGTGGTTTATTAAATTCCATTGTGTTCCTTTCAGCACTATCCTATGAATGTCAATTTCTTGCACCCAGTTTAAAAATTTCAGTCTTATCTAGAATTATGGAGTCAGGCTCTAAATATCAGTTCCAGCCTTGCTGAAGTCAGTGAAATTTATACTTCTCAGTAAATACATAGGACAGCAGTGAGAGTTAATAAATCAGTTAATTGTTAAACAACATTACTTAAAATATTATTATATTTTATAATTCATTATTGATTATTAATTAATTTCATTTCTGGAAAATAAAACCATCGAGTAATAATATAAGAACATGACAGATAGCATAGAGTTTTGCAAAAACACCTTTAACCAAGAGATTTAAATGTCACTCGGGAATATTTGCCTGTAAAATACCAATTTATTTTAATACTTAAAAAATAATAATAAATCCAGTGATAAATGTTCATTATCAAGAATCAGCATAAAGTGCCAAATAGCAATAACTTTAAACCAAAAACATACTGGAATGTCTTGTCTTTTTTTTTCTTTTTACACTGCTTAGGAAAAAAATAAAATAAAGATCATTCTGGATAAAATGCTCATGTTGAGATTTGTCAGCAAACTCTCCCACCTGCCCTTTTACAAAACTCAGTTCACCATCATCTGGACACATGCTAACTTGAAAGTACCAACAAGGCTACACTGTGCACAGCAGTCACTTTGATTTGTTATTATCAAGTTTCCCGTTTGCCACGTGGGGTTGTTTGCTTGTTGATTGCTGGATTTGGTTTGCTTGGTTTTTCTTTCAATTTTTCTTTCAAATTACAAACTACCTCCTAAGGCACCAGACCACGTATAAACAGAAATGACAGGAAGCTCACTAGAGCATGCAGAAGAGATCCCCACCAAAAAAAAAAAAAAAAGACAGAAGTGTTAATTTCTGGAGGATGGCAGGACCCCTTTACAGCATGATGTCTTCAGAATGTTGCCTCTTTCCAACAGTTTTATTAGTGATCTTCTCTGCCATCTCAGTTATTCCCCAAATGTGGAATTAGTTAGGATAATACTCTTCTAGATTTTCTTTTCCAAAGGTTATAAAGGAGACACATTTTAAACAAGTCACTCACAAAAGAATAAACTTAATTGGGGAGGTAGAAAGCTATTTGTTGTTTGTGTTTAAACGGAGGACAAAGATTCCTCTCCAATACTTGAGCACCCCCTTTTGACGTAAAGTTTAGTGAAGTCACGCAGGATTTACACTTGGAAGTACCCAGGTTTTGGAAAGACTGACTGCATTTTTGTGCCTATCGGGTTGTGGTTTCCTTGATATATTTTTTTAAGTATTAAATTAATTATGTTGAGTGTTCCCCGTTGTCTCTGTGAAGAATTTGATCTAAAATGTAGAGTGGAGCGGAGAGATGAAGTTCATTAGGGTTAGAATCTTTAGCATTTCATTTTGGAAGGTTTGAGTTCCTTTACTTGTGTGTGCAGTGTCTTGTGAACAGCTAGAGTCCTGGATTGGCAAAATCCCTTTCCACATTCTTGACACTTAAAAGGTTTTTCTTTTGAATGGATATATCTGGGAAGAGAAAATAAGAGAAAGAGAGAAGAAGATTTTTAATGGATGTTTAACCTCTCTAGGGAAATACAGTTCTGTTTCAACTTGATGGAATACAAACATTTGGTGGAAAGAAAAAATTAAAGGGAGCTTTGTTCTACAGAAAAAAAGTGTAATCATTCTGGATTTGGATGCAAAATTAATTTTGATTCTGCTGCAATTTACTGTTTAGACCAGGGGTGTCAAACTCGCAACGTTACGTGATGTGTCGCTACATATCATGACTTTTTTCCCACTGCCGGCAATGGAGTGGGTGCGGTTTTGGCATGATGCATCCAGCCCGTGGGCTGGCAGTTTGACACCCCTGGGTTACACCAATGTTTCTTAATCTCAGCAATTTTTAAGATGTGGGGACTTCATCTCTCAGAATTCCTCAGAATTTAAACACTTTTAGTTAGCTTTATACTTACATACAATGCATACATGATTATGTCATGATGCAATTGCCACAATTAAGAGCTTGTATCAGGATACCTAATTCAAGGGCATAAGTTGCAGCATTTTTGTGATTATGTCATCACACGCATCACCACTGGTTCTCCCTTGCCCACTCTGCAAGAACTCAAACAAGTATTGTCATGCAATAGTTTTGTCAATATCAGAATGAAGTTCCAGCCAAAAATAAACACAAAAAGATATATTCAGAGCATCTCTCTGAATTGGATAGAAAAAATACAAAAATCAAAGAACCCTCAATCCCCCAAAATAATTGAATTGGAAAGTTTAATATCCAGTTCTATGTTGATAACATCAGTAGAATTTATGTAGCAGTTGTGTATCAGTAATTCCCACTGTTTTCAGACAATTCTGAAATCATGTTTTCAACTCCCATTATGCTTAGTAATGCTTACTCTTAGTGAAAAGTAGAAAGGATTAAAATTTAAAAACATAGTGCTTCCTCTTTCTATTAGTATTACCATATCTAGGCTGAAAAAAACTCAGATAGCAGCTAAGAGTTAAGAATATCTTGATAGTCATCTGGACTTTAGCAGATTACACAGAGTAGCTTTAATTTATAACCAGACTTTTGAATACAAAAGAAAAGGATTCAAAACCTCAAACTTTTTTTTAATTGTTTAAAATAAGTGACCAAGAAAGGTCTCCAACTTTAATTAGAAGAATCCTGGAGAACACTTCTCCTATCTTTAAATCTCTCTCCCAGAATTGCTATTGCCCTGCAGTAGACAACATAGAAGCTTTTCTTACTTCCCATCTCTAAAATTGGAAATAATTCTAAAGTTACATTGTCATGGCAATATGAGTCTATAAATTAAATAACCAAAGGATCCTAATTATTCATAGGTTCCTAATTATTTTTCTGAATCCTTTAACGTTCACTTGGCCTCCCCTATTCAAATATAAGGTAGACAGAAAAAGCCTAGAAATCATAAAACCAGAATGAACAATGAAAAAAGATAATTCACAAAGGAGCTTCACACAATATTAACAAGCATACATCCGTAGCTTTAAACTGGTTGCATTTAGCTTAACTACAATGGTTTATTTATTTTATTAGCGTGCTGAGAATTCTCTATTAGTTTTTAGTGTAGTTTTTTATAATCCAATGCTACACTTTGAAACTGATTTAAGTGTGTTGAGCAGGCATGTAATTATCATATCAGTAAAAATATGGAAATTACATACCAAATGAAGTATAATAGGATTTTTACCAATATAATAGTTTCTTGGTTGTGATTCCAATTTGCTGTTAAAAACCAAGATCATCTACATATACTGTAAACTTAAGTAGCTGAAAATTCAATTGGGTTTACTCTGAAATGGTATCTTCCAGATGTGTTCAACTACAATCCTTAAAATCCTCAAAGAGCGTAACATTTTGAAGTAAGCAGGGAGATAAGCTAGTGAGCATGGAGTATGGAGAAAGCTGACATACAAGTTGAGGCTTGACGTGAGGAGTGAAAAATGTTTGCCAAACCAGACGTTTACAAAGATTAATACTTAGTGTTGTATATCAGGTGCTATGACGATTGATGCATACTATGATCTTATGTTCAGTGTTGATTGTTTTAATAAAAGAATTTTTAAAATTAAAAAAAAAAGACTGAAACGGTCATCAGCACTGCTCAAATTAAGAAGCATGGGCAATCGGCAATGAATTTGGGGAGTGAGGGGAAGCATACAGATTCAAACCCTAGGCTCTTTCTCAAAGGAAAATCTGGACTTTGGGCCCATGAGGTTACACACCATTAATGTGAGAGATCTTTAACAAAGATCACTACCATTATCTGCATGATAATAGCAAGGTGGATGGAACCGGAGAGATTGGGACATATCAAGTTATCAGTGACGCCACCGGAGAAGAATATGAATGTTCTTACTTTCCACTCAGGAAAATGAGGAGCATCCCGAAGTATCAATCTAATTGACCCCATTTTGAATTAAATGAAATGATATTTCCTTCATGTGAATGGGAACATAAGACCATGAAAAGCAGTTTCTAGAACGGCGTGACTACATCAGTGCCTATAAGAGATCTTCATTTTTCTTAGCTTTCAGTTAAGAATTGTTTGCAAATGTTCAAGCCCTACATTGTCAACATAACATTCTCTGCAAAAAAAAGGGGGGGGCATCCATCACTTCAGTGGATGTATCATATTTAAATCAGAGCAGTGTGATTTATATTTACGATGCAACCCAAACAAGCCATAGGATGGTAGATTTTCTAAACAATACACCCTAAAATCCTTTATAATAAACCTGTGTTTTGTTAAATAAACCTACTCAGTGAATGGGCATACCTGTGATCTCTCAGATGATCTTGCCTTCTGAAGGCCTTGTGACAAATGTCACACGTGTACGGCCGCTCATCTGTATGGGTTCTTTCGTGAATCAAAAGGTTGTAAGACTTGGTGAAGTGTCTGCCACAGAATTTGCACACAAACTCCTTCTTGGTTTTGGAGGGTAGCCTCCCACGGGTGGGTTTCTTCTCAGGGGAAAGTTTGGTCACTTCAAGCAATGAGCCCAGGCCTGCAGAAGAGCCTTGGTTGTCTATCTGTCCCAGTTTCGAATGATCTTCTTGGGTGGCAGCCACAGCGAGGTTTGCAAAATCAAATCTAGGCTTGGCTTTGAGTGGCACATTTGTCACTTCATGCTTGGGATGGATGACGTGCGGGAACAACGGGAAGGCGGGCAACTGGAATCTGGCATCCACTAGGCTGGCCACGCCAGGCACTTTGGAGAAAGATGAGCGGGGCAGGTGCATGGCAGGATAGCCCAAAGTCCATTGATGAAGGTGAACAGCATGGAGGGCACTGAAACCGTAGAGGTTGGGCAGGTGGTCCGAAGGCACTGCAGGCAGGCCGTTGAAGGCTTGCAGAAAAGAGTAATTGGTCAGCTGCAGGGAAGGATGGATGGGTACTGGGGCAGGCAAGGTCTTGCTCCCCATACTGGCGGAGAAGTCTGAAAGAGAAGGCAAGTGCCTGCAAGAAAGGGAGGGGGGAGAAACATAAAATGGGCTCAATAAATGAAGTGTGGAACAAGGCAGCTATTTAACATAATTATCCTAAATAGGAATAAGATGACACAAAGACACTGAACCAAGAAGAGCAGGTATAGCATAATGTTCAGGGAAGGTTAAGATACCGAATGATGAAATCCTAAAGAAAAGATTCTTTCTCTGCTGCAACATCAGTCTCGTTTCATAATACGACTTCCCTGACAGATTATTTTAACAGCTGTACCTTCACAATAACTATGAAACTGGGTAGGCTAATCACTAGGAAATCTTAAGCAGCTATTAGAAAAGCCCCTCTAACTTTTCCTTCTGAGGCCTGGCCATTATCCCAGAATTAATCTTCCTGACGGCAGTGTGGAATAAGATTGAGCTACCACTTCTGAGAGCTCGTATGCTTTGTACGACAAAACGTCTCTGTACAATTCTGTGTGAAACTTTTTGAACTTTGCCCAGTATAATAGACCTTGGTATCCTGGAGATATCAATCAATCAGAATAGAGTTGGAAGGGACCTTGCATGTCTTCTAGTCCAACCTCCTGCTCAAGCAGGAGACCCTTTCAGGCAGGTGGCTGTCCAGTCTTTTTTTTTTTTTTTTTTAAATAATCTCCAGTGTTGAAGCACCCAGAGTTTCTGAAGGCAAGCTGTTCCACTGGTTAATTGTCCTCACTGTTAGCAAGTTTCTCCTTAATTCCAGATGGCTTCTCTCCTTGATTAGTTTCCATCCATCAATTGAGGGAAAGCTGCACTATACCAAGGTCATTTTGATTCACTATGTTTGTTATGAAAGGACAAGAAATAGCATGCAATACAGGCAGTTCCCAGATTAAGAAGGTCCGACTGACAGACAATTCATACTGCTTATTGCTAAAAATTGTGCAAAGCTTTCTCCTTCCTCAAGCTGACAAACTACTGAAGCCTCACAAAGTTTTCAGGAACTGCTGAAGCTGCATATGTTTTATATGTTTTCAGTGGTTCATCGACATGAGGAAGGAGAACCATCATCCACGAGGCAGCTGATTGGTAAGCATGCGTTCTGACTTGCATACAGATTTGAGTTAAAGACAGGCTTAGGATCAGAACTCATTCTTAACCCAGAGACTGCTGGATTGAATAGAAAAGTAATGTAAATTATATGTTCCCAGACAGAGGATAAGGATTCCAGGGCAAAACTGGAATGGCAAAGTTGTCAACTAGTGAAGAGAGGGAAAGTTGTATCAGGACCCTTGCTATTATCATAGTTGACCCCTATCCCAAAATGTGAGAGTCTATTTGATGTAGGGGTGAAGGCACCAGGTTAGAAACTGGGAGATGGTGAGTTCTAGTTCTGCCTGAAGCACAAAGCCAGCTAGGTGACCCTGAGTCCAGTCATTCTCCCTCACCCCTAGGAAGCAGGCAATGGCAAACCACTTCTGAAAACTTGCTGGGAATACTGCAAGGATTAATTTAGATAACCGCCAGGAGTCAACACTGATTTGAGGATGTGCGTGCATGTACACATGCACACACACACACACACACACACATATATGCACACCACAATGTGTGAAAGCTGGAGGTTAGGACTGTTGTGCCACTGACTTTTATAAACTTCTTTGAGAGAAGGAGGAGGACATGTTCTGCCTGTACTGCAGAGAGTCAACTTCCAGCTCAAACTTTCCTTTACTGCCTTTGCATTGAGTTTTATGGAGAAAGCAAAACACGTTCAGTGTGTCTTTGGGATATTTAATAAAAGGCTTATCTTTCGGCAAATTTAGACGGGCACACCCCTGGTATGTCGGCCCAGGTTTAGGCACATCCCTTGCCATTCATTTCTTTAGAAAAGGGGGCTTGGTGATGTTCACCCACACCCCAGATTCATGTCCCCTAAGGTGCATAACAGGAACCTGGGAGCATAACAGAGCCAAGACTGCTTCTTTACCCAACAGTACCAGAACAGCGAGTAAAAAATAAAGCCACTTTAAACTTATTTTATTTTTTGCCCCACCTAGACAATGCAGGGCATCTGCTCTCAGGCCCTCGGAAGCAGCCAATGGGAATAATCTCGCACTTCAAACTGGTAAGCAAACCTCAATCTAAGCAATGTGGCAGAATTCCTGGGTGTTTCCCCCCCCCCAGCCTATGGAGCTCCTCAATCACCCAAACTCATGGTTGTCCCAAAGGTGCTTTTTCCAAAAAGGCAACTAGACTTTCTCATTTTTTTTTCCTTTGAAAATATTTCGCTTCCCATCCAAGAAGCTTTGGACTGAACTGATGAAGTTTCCTAGCTGAGAAGCGAAATGTTTTCAAAGGGGGGGAACCCCTTCCCCCCCCAGAAAGTCTAGTTGTCTTTTGGAAAAAGCACCTTTCAGTTTTTCTGGAGATCAATGAAGGCAGGCTGCAATCTGCAGTCGTGGGAATCAAAACTCTTGCTCCCCAAATGCCTGGCTGGTCCTTCATTTTAAGTAGCTTCCTTGTCTCTTTTCTCCCCCTCCCATCACCATGCTTCAACATTGACCTCCAATTTCCTTCAGAAAGAGTTTTCAAAGCGCTGCTTCATCTGCCACACTGTCATTTCCCATAGACTTTCCTCCTCTATGCGGCACTAACCAAATCAGTGATATTCCTTACTGACCTAACTCCGAAATAAAACAAGGCCTTGGAATTTAAAGAGATCTGCTGCCAGCTATTTCTGCCACGAGCCACAAATTTAATCCATAGGGAACAACAAATAGCAGTAGAAAACAAGACACAGCCTCTCTCTCTCTCTCTCTCTCTCTACAGCCTACTTTTCTTTCTTGCTGTCCACTGTATACGGAAAGACCCAGTGTCCTCTTTCTTCTTCCAGTCAGTTATGAAAGAAAAAGATCTGGTTAACATGTGGAAAAGACACCACTAGGAAATCCCAAAGATATAACCTTGATTGGAAAAAAAAATCTGGAAGACAACAAAGGCAAATCTTTTATCTGCTGCTTGAGGAAACATTGCATTGAAAAACCACTCTGGGCTGGAGTCTCCAGAAATTGAACCTGGGC
This sequence comes from Bothrops alternatus, assembly GCA_034064705.1. NCBI lineage: Eukaryota > Metazoa > Chordata > Lepidosauria > Squamata > Viperidae > Bothrops > Bothrops alternatus. The sequence continues at coordinate 32,568,196 of JARGCV010000223.1, read as the reverse complement.
TGAGGCTAAACCTTTCTTGGTAGGGTGGAAGGAAGGTTTTTATTTTATTCCAAGCCACGTTTTTCAACTGCATCTAACTCGGATTCCCCAGGGGCGGGGAAATGGCATAACAAGCCTAAAAACAGGGGAGGACTGAGCCACAAGTTCAAGAAACCACTTTCAGCATCTCAAGAAGCAAAGGGACTGCAACTCTTCTTGTCTGGAGTCAGCGGCAAAACTGGCAGGGGTTTGAATGGCACTAATTTACCATTCCCTTCAAAGGAAATAGGAAAGATACACGCCACTGTTCTTCGACCAGGAGAGCCCTTCCTTGATGAGGTTACCGTGTTCAACGCACTAACCAGCAATTCTGGGAGTTGCAGTCCATCAGCTCCCTGCAGGGAACCCGGAGACCAAGTTAATTTTAGGCTGAGAATAATAAAGCGACCAGCCTGGAACCACCTGTGCTTTCAGGTTAAACTGGCAGTGTGAAATTTCAGCACAAGGTTGAACATGGTCCCCCAACCCCCCTTTCTCAAATAACCCCTGGGGGCAAGGAAAGGACAGGAGTCGTTTTAACCAGTTAAGCCCAGACCCGTTCAGACTATGAAACCAGCCAAAGTCCCATTTCAAGAAGAAATAGCAGAGATGGGGAATCCCTTATAAAATGAAACAAAACAGATCCACAGATCTCAGACTGAGCTATGTTGGGGCCTGCCATGTTTTGTACGTGCCACCCTGTCATATACCGGAATCACTTAAAACCTTGCTCGGCACACAAGTCAAGAATCTTTCCCTCGGAAGCTGGATCTCCTGCCTGTACAGACGACCACCTGCCAAGGTCCAAGGTGGCCCTTTTGGAACCAAGGGAGTTGCAACAAAGAGAGTTTCCGACCTCAGAATTTGGGCAGCGGGTCCTGAGTTCGCTTCTTGCGTTAATATGGCGAGCCATATACTCGCTTTAGGTAAGAAGATATAAACATAGCTTCTGCCTGATTAGGTGCTGAGGGAGAGTAGACGGCTGTCTGTTGCCTGGAGATAAACACTAAACGACAGGGTGCTTTTCTTGGGGTAAACCTCCCCCCCCTTTTTTTTTCTTTTTAGTGTCACCGTTTTCCCAACCTGCTCAGGGCATCACATAGGCAGCCAAGATACCCAGGCAAAGTTTCAAAAGGAGAACGAGAAGAAGGCAAGCTTAGGGGGGGTGACTTGGGAGTCATCCGTGGTGGACAGCGTAGGGGGGACTCTGTGACACAGACTGGCTCAAGGAAACCGTTGCCCAGCCTCGAAGTAAAGGCTGCGGAGGGCCACTTTTTCACCTCACTTTACTAGATCAGCCGAAAGAAAGAAAGAAAGAAAGAAAGAAAGAAAGAAAGAAAGAAAGAAAGAAAGAAAGAAAGAAAGAAAGAAAGAAAGAAAGAAAGAAAGAAAGAAAGAAAGAAAGAAAGAAAGAAAGAAAGAAAGAAAGAAAGAAAGAAAGAAAGAAGTGAATCCTAGCATTCCATCGCGTTGACCCAGAATAAGCGAATGTGACATTTCGCCAAGATCTGCCTTTCCTAATTGGATAAATTCAGTGTAGACTTCAATTAAAGCACATGCACACACGCATTGCTGAGCCAGATTCCTGCCCCCCCTCCCGCCCCTCGCCTCTGTTAACTGTTTGAGAGCCGATCAGTCGTGGGTAATCTCTTTCTTTTCACTTCTCAGAGAGCCTTTTAGGAAATCCTTTGTTTGGGATCTGGGTGAGAAAGATTCCTTCTTTTAAATTTGGCCCAGGGATGGGAGAGGCGGGTGGAGAACGGCATCGCATCTGGCGTTTCTTCGGATTTTTGGGGAGTTCAAATCTAGTAGCCAAAGTCGGGCAACGGGGAGTCCAATAGAGCCACTGCTTTTAAGAGTTGGGCTGACGTTAAACATTTAGGAATATACAGTAATAAACAATTATGTAGAAATTCGCAGGTTTATTCCTGGGCTTATTTGGCTCGGGAACAAACACTGGTTGGGTTCCAAGAAATTACCCGCGGAGCACTGAAAGATTTCACGTGGCAACTGGAATCGCAGCAATAAGACGGTTTTCGTCCGAAAGCATGAGGCTAGGCTAGGCGAATCCTGAAAGCGTTATTCCAGAGAAAAAATAAATCTCAGCCAAAAAACAAAAGAAAAATAACAAAACCAGACACATTAAGGGTATGCTCCCTTTCACTTCATATCGTCCTGGAACCAAAACATATATCGCAGGGTTATTTGCCCGGCCAATTCACTTTCCTTAAAAGTCACTGGGTTATCTAAACGCGTGTATAATAAATTTAAAAAAAAGGAATTCAGTTCGCGGCTCTTATTTAATGAAGGAACAAAATTCCCGTTGAAATTTCGTTTCGGGGGGGGGCGGGGAGGGGGAATGCCCTTCCCATAACGCGCTACCCTACAATCCGATTAATCCGACGTTAGGGCCACTTTATTTCCAACTGACAAGGTGCTTAAAGGAAGCACACTTCGACTTTGGAAAACGGAGAAACGATTTCGGATTCAATTCAAGAGTTGCCCGTTTTCATCCCGCGGGCTCAGAGTTGAACACTGCTTTTCGAAAAGGCGAAGAGGCGCAGAACGAGAAATTCAGAGAAATTCCTTTCCACCGATTTTTCCAGCCGAAAGGAAGGGAAGTTCCGGTGTGCCAAGAAAGCTTTTTTTTGGGGGGGGGCTAAAAGCAGTTTGGTTTGAAAGAAAGGCGAAGAGGGACCAGAAACAGCTTGTTCGGGCCGTGGCTACAGATTTGCTGGCTGGAGTCCAGATCGGTAGGTTTCCCTTTTCCTCTGTTATGCCCCGAGGTAGAAGCAGCGTCAGGGGACTCTTTTAGGACATCAAAGCCACGGGGGACAATCAACACTCGTTCCCCATTCCCCCATTTTTCTGACACTGAGCCAGCTGTTTCTTTTATTTCAGTGTCACCTACACCTTTAAATTCTGTTTCATGTCAACAGATCTTTATCAGCAAGATATTTATCTGTCTCTCCTTTTTTAAGGAAAAGAGTCTGGGCGTTTACAGCCCCTTACTTCTCCCATTACCCTCAAAGGCAATAAAGCAGAATCCTTTCTAAAAAATAAAATTAAACAGACTAAAACACGCTAAAAACAAGCAAAAAAACAAAACCCCAATCTTGAGCAGGCTACTCTGGAATACATAAACTTGATTGATTGATTGATTGATTGAATAAATAAGTAAATAAAGGAATAAATACCGGTAGGGGACATACGGACTGCAGGCAACTGCAGAGTGAGTAACAGAGCAAACAAAATTGAAAATAGGAGTAAAAGAAAGGCTGTTATTGTGGCCCCTCTCCTAAACCTTCTTAATATTAGAAGTTCTATTAAACATTCATGAAGCCATCCACCCTGACTTAGTTTAGCCCCATTTGAACTCTGCAAAATTTACTTTAGTGTAAAGGCCTAGAGTCTTGCTGGAAATTATGCACCTAAATGTCTTTGCATTACTGTATTAAAAGTACAGCTTCACCATTGTACCAATGTCTCATGAATGAAGACTGGATTATATAACTCTATAGCCATAATTTAATTTATTTGTAGTCAAGACTGATTTTGTCTCAGGATTATCCCACCCCCTTTCCTTCACTGTCCAATTTTAAGATTGCAACCCTATACCTTAAATTGATTGTATTTTCTATACAACCCAGTCCAGGGAAAGGTAACTGGTTTTTGGAGACTGCCTGAGGATAATTGCCATCAGCCTCAGCCTGGATGGCCAGTTGTGAGGCATACTGGGAGTTATCCTTCAATGACATCTAACACCCATTCCCAGAAATTGAGATACAAAAGATGGAGGGAGTTGAATCATTTTATTTATTTCTAAACAAATTACCTTTTTACAGCATCAGGATTGGTGGCGATTCAGGCTGAAAATGTAATGTCACTACTAAGTTTGATGGGTGATTTTAGACCACTCACACTTTGGGCTTGATCATGTGTCTAAGATGTGGTGGAAATCCACCAAAGTATCATGGTTAACTGACAGTTCTCTATCAACCCAAAAGATTGATGTAATTGAATAAACCATGGTTAACTTCATAACAGATGAAACATAGGCACAGCCAACACAGCTATACTTCGATTAACTTACTTGATAACGTTGTCATGAAGACATACCGGTAGTTAGGTGAGAATGAATGTTTCTTTAATATATTTTCCAGTTGGTATCTTTCTGCAAAAAAAGTATAAGTCTCCCATACTGAAGAACAGAACTCTCTATACGAATTACATGGTAGGATGGGAAAAGGAATCCACCTTTAAAAAGCTAGCTACATCAATGTTAGGTTACAGCCTATTTACATGCTTAAACATACCTCCCCACTTTCTATTGCCAAGAAACAGCATGCCTACATTTGGGGCTTAGCCCAGCTCAGGGCTGAGTTGCAGTTGGTTTAGCCGGCAGCTGTGTTATAACATCTGGGCTGCAAACATCTGGAAATGGAGCTATTTCTTTCTCCCTTCCCGCATTGCTTTTTGCCCAGGTTAAGTTTCACCACTTTGAGGAAAGCACAAAGCCTGCTGGAACAACTTAAGAATTGGGGGAGGGGGGGGAGTAGGGAGAGACAGACATCTATATTTTACGGGTGCTCTGAATCCTGCCCCAGTCTGCAGCTTTCACTTTTAAATTCAAAAACACGCTTCTTTTTGGTTGGGAAGATGGAGAGAAAGCATTCAGAGGGAGCTTTAGCTAATTAACTCAGCAAGTTGTTCTCTCCTTCCAGGATTCTGGATGCAATTCCATAGGCATTTCTGTCCCACTGACCCATTTTCTGCTTCGACTGCTATGCAGCACTTTCACAATTATTGCCCACAAGCTTGCAAAATGCTTGGAGGAAATGGATGTGGCCGGCACATAGACGCCCGTTCCTGCGAGCTAGATGCTGGCTCCATTTTTGTTTGTTTTGCAGAATAGCTGCCCCCTCCACCTGTTGGGCTGGAAAACAGACTCCAAAATCATCGGTCTCCTTCTGGTTTTGCTTTAAGGGAATGAGGCTTAGCAAGCTGACTGCATTCCCATGACATGACATATCCTTGGTTAACTGACCCATAAAGGTTTGCTCAATTAACCCAATTTTCTGGAAGGACAGCCTGCATCATAAACTCATCACATGAGCTGGGTTGGCACAACAGACAGCGCTGCAATGGAAGTGGCTAATTTGTGCCCTTCTTGTACTGTCAACCACGGACAGGCAGCAAACCTGCTCTGGGGAAAAAAAAAATAAACGCAGGCTAGCGAAACTCGTAGCCCAAGAATTAGGGGAAGTGAAGATTTGTGGCCCTTCAAATATCGCTGTACTACAACTCCCAGCAAAAGGGGGTGCTGGGAGCTATGAAGAACAGGAGCTCCTCTCGCGCCCGCTGCCCCCAACTCCCCGGAGCATTGTGATCTCAGTTAGACCCTGGTTAGAATAAGGCCAGGCTTGCTTAAGTTATGTACGCAGTCTGACCCGCAGCTCTGCAGCTTTCGGCCAGTGGGGTTTACTTCTCTGTGCGTGAACGGGGTTCATACAGCATGCTAAGCCCAAACTCAGCAAATCACACCAAGACTTCGGGAGGAGGTGTGCACTCACTCCGGCGCTGAGTTAGTCAGCCAGGGAGGAATTCCCGAAGCAGCTTTTTACTCCTTCTCTGGGAAGACACCCGGGGAGTTAAGCTGCCCGCAAAAACCACTGGGGCAGAGAAAATAAAAGGGGTCCTCCCGGGGACACCGGGGGGGGGTGTCTTCAGAATGTCAGGAATTTGGGAGAAACGAAGAAAAGGCCCACCAAACACTTCTGGCCTGCCCTCCCTTCCATATCTGTTCCCCACATCGCTGCCTCCGCCAACTATCTCCGAGGTTTCAGACCTGCGAGTAAAACGCGCCGGTCCGTTGGAAGGGGAACCCTTTCAGCAGAACGGCGCTCCCCATCTCCCAACTAACAACCCCTTCGCCCACGGGGGCTACTTCTCTTCCTGGTCCCCTCTGCAGGAGCCGGTTTCGTTCTTGCTTCTCCTGTGAAACGCGGGAGGATCCGTTTTCTTTTTCTACGGTTCCAACGATCCACGCGCCTGGGTTCCCTGGGGTGGACTCGAAGTGGGGACAGCCAAGTCGGCATCCTCCACTTGCAAAACCTGGACCCCCAAAGAACCTCGAACAAACCGTCGATCGGTTCCACCTGAACCGAATGCCTTTACTGACTCATCCATTGAAAGGGGAGCGAGGCGTAGGGAGCGGAGGGGGTGGGAAACGCAGGACAGAGCAGAAAGCTCCCCCTCCCTCTTTCCTATGTCTATCTTCGCGTGTCTGTCCATGGGTCCTCAAGGCATACACACGATCAACATGTGGGCAGGGGGAGTGGGCGCGGCGCGAGGTCGTTTATTTATTCTTGCTGTCCCGAATCACTTCGATTTATTGATCGCCAGAGCACGGCCAAGTCTCCCCCCCCCCAAAAAATTAAAACGAGGGCAGGAGAATGCCGCACACCCCCCAAATCTTAGGAAAGTATAGGATCGCGGCCACCTCCGTACCTACCTGCCAGCAAATGGGGCCGGGGATTGACGGTTAAGTTCCAGGCAAGTAAATCGGTTCTACCAGCGCTATTTGGATCGCCACTTTGTTGGCGCCAAGTTCCGGAAGCAGACCCGGCCAGCGACCGATCGATCGATCGTTTATTCGAGTTGTCAGATGGAATAATTACAACTGCGGCCGTTTAAGTTATTAATAAAAGGAGAACGTTTGTAAGCTCAGGGTTGAAACGAGGGGTCGTCCGTGCTCTCTGAGCTTGCTCGTTTTCAAGTACTAGTACTGATGGTGTTACCTAGTTTGGGCAATGAAACGTCCGCCAAGAAAACGAGCAAGCTAGGGGAGCAGCAAAGACCCCTCCCGTTTAAGTTACTACCCGCCGTTTCCTTTCCTGAGGCTGTTTTCCCTTCTGGGCACCGACCAGCTTCAACTGCAGATGTAAGCTCCTCGGGGCTGGGTCTCCGCCCCTTTGAAGCAACATGCACGGATCCCCTGCGGGATCCGAAGGGCCGGCAGCTCCTCATAGGTAAGAAAGTGAGGACAAATAAAGGGAAATATTTCTTCACCCAGAGGGTCGTTGGTTTATGGAATTCACTTCCAGAAGGGGTCGTGACAGCTGTCAGCCTTGATAAAGCTTCAAGGCAGGGCTAGATAGATTCATGGATGCCAAGTGTATCTTTGGTGGTTATTAAAACGGATGTCCATGTGCCGCCTCTATGTTGGTTGAGGCAGGCAGGATTCCCTTGAGTACCATTTGTTGGGGGTCAAGGGAAAGGGAGGGTTTTGCCTTCTCTTTCTGCTCAAGATCCCCATGTACAATTGGTGGGCCACTGTGTGACACAGAATGCTGGACTCGATGGGCTTTGGCCTGATTCAGCATGGCTCTTCTTACGTTCTTATGGCTACCTGCCTTTCCAGCGGGGCCGGGGCGTTCAAAGCAGCGGCGTTTGTTGTCCCCCCCCCCGAGCTTGGGGCCTCCCAGGAGGAAGTCGAGCCGAGCCCCTACCTGCCTTTGGGAAACCAAACAGGAAAGGGAATTGGCGTGGCCGGCCGGCGCTCCAAAGCGGAGCCAGCGGATCGCCTCAAAGGAAGTCGGGGACGGCTCTAATTGAGCGTGGACGAGTCAATTGCGCGCCTTGAGAAGCGGCTGGAAAGGCTCCAACGGCTCCGCGTCTCACCTTTCCGGAGCTCAGCCGGGAAGGGGCAAAGCCGGCTCCCCCCCCAGGTCTTCAGCGTGTCCACTCGTGACAGCGCCCTCACCTCCCCGGGGCAAATTGCCAGCCCCCCCAATGCTCTAGATTCGTCTGAAAGTCGCTTCCGAATAAGTACGCTGCGAAACCAGGGGGAGGGCGCGCTCTTTCCCTTCTCTACATCTCAAACACCCCGAGAGAAGTATTTTCCACGCGGGAAACAGTCCTCCTTTTGGGGAGTCACCAATTGGGACAGGAGATGAAAGCCAAGAAGAGAGAGGAAGGGCTATTAGAAACCTGCCCTAGGCTCACGTGTGTAGGCTTGTGTGTGTGTGTGTATGCGCGCGCACACACACACGAGAGAGGGAGAGGACGGACGGAGAAAGTAGGTGAGTAAGAATTATAAGTTTTCTTCTAGTTGAAGAACATCCATCTGCAGTAAAAAAAATTAACAGCCGAAGTGGACATTATTTAAGTGAGGGGAACGTGAACCCAGAAACTGTGGGGGGTTATTAAGCGGGCAGCGCCACTTGTAAAAGTAACACACACACACACACACACACACACACACACACCCTGTGTTTAAGTTCCTAAAAGTTCTCGCCGATCGACCTGATTTTGCTGGCTCTCTCCCCCCTCAAAGCCCGTCTAAGAGCGAAAAACGGCCTCTCAAAATAAAACGAGTGGGGGAGAAATTGTACCCCATATTCCGGGCACCCCCCACTCCCGAACGTGGCTTTGCGGGTTTGTTTGTTTTTCTTTTTTCGTTCCCCTGAGGCTCTGAGGGAAAGTTGCTGCAGGACAGAAGCGGGCTTCTTTTCTCTGTTGGCCCGTTGGCTGAAAAACCCTGGAGTTTTTATTGAAAGCCGATTTTACAACAGCTTTGCAGCAGCAGAGAAATGTGAGCCGAGGAGAAGAAGCCCAAGTTCCGGATCACTTGAGATCTACCTCTGAGTAAACCTGGCGAGGACGAAGACTATGTGGGAACCTCGCACTAACGGCCGCCGCCAGATCTCGAAGAAGTCACTTATGTGTGACCGCCACGCGGAATCAGTCGCAGCATCTCCCGGCAAATGGGCTTTTTCCTCCGAGAACAGGGCCTCAGTGCCTGCACCCCATCCACCCCCGACCCCTTCGTCTCCCCGAAATCTTCTCCCATTTCCTCAGAAAGGAAGGGGCGCTGACCTGAGTCTCCAAGGTGAACCCAGCTGCTCTTCAAAAGCCCGCATCCCGGCAAGGCGACGGGCGGGCGCGATGCGTTCAGACAACAAGGCCTGGCTTTCCCAAGTACAACCGGGGGATTTGCGAACAAGGGAAGGCGGCAAAATTGGGCCGATTCAAACTCCGCAAGGCCTTTGGCACGCTTCGACTCGAATGGCCCGGATCCGGTTCGTTCGCGTCAGAATCGAGGTGGGATCGAATTTAACGCACCATTAAAAATCAAGGGTCAACTCGTTGTTATTTATCTTACACACGCGGTGGGATATATTTTGTCAAATAAATCATGCATTTTTCCATCGATAGGTTTCCTCTTCTGCATATTTAGACGGTCGCTTTTATCACTCTTGACACCCAGAGAGGTTCGAGGTAAGTTCGAGGTAACGGCAGCTTCGTAAGAAGCAGTTGAACAATTGGAAGGCACTGCACACAAGCATTTCGGATTGAGAGGGCAGGAACGGATGGAGCAATCGGAGGGGAAAAAACAGTTCAAAACCGAAGAAAGGAAAATCACAGAGCCAACTTGCGGGTGGGTGGGCCCGGGGTGGGCCCGGGGTGGGTGGGCCCACCACCCATCTTTTTCATAATGTGCCCACGCTAGTTTTCATTCCTCCACGAAGGTACAGACACATTCTGGAAGATTTGAGAGTCCTCACCCGCGTTAAATCTTATTTGCAAAGGAAGACCGAGCCGGAATATTAAGGGAGACGCCAAGACCATGAAAAGGGCAAAAATTTAAAGCGTACCAAGAATGCACCTGCTTGGATTTGGGCCCATAAAAGGGGCCGGGAGTAGCTACTACCTGCCGGACTAACCCAAAGTCAAGTCGGAAGCCCACAGAAGACGAACTGGCCCGTTTAATCATGCAACCGACCAAACGGAAGGCCTAACTTTTCAACTCCGCAGATCTGACATTCTGACATCTCTGATTTGTTCAGGCCTAGCAAAATCGAGCCTTTGCTAGGCAGACTGTAGAGCAATCATCATCACCACCACCACCACCACCAATATCACCGGATCGAAAATTCTTGTAAATACCAGAACTCGAACCTTCTTGGGGAAGTTAAACCAAGAACCGGCCCTCTTATTGCGGAAAAGTTCTCAATAGAAAACAGGATCCAAGTAGATCTGTAACTGGACTTAAAAACCTAGGACTCTGTCTAAGTAAGCGGGCCGAAATCCCAGCAATTGCCATCTTAACCCTTCGCAGATCCGGACCCGCGAATAACAAATACACAACCCCAGCTTTGGCACAACAGCCCGTTTTGGAAGATCCTCGCAGATATTTCGAAAGAGCTCGCGTCCAGATTTTTAAGATCCGGCTTCCTGCTTCACCACCACCACCACCACCACCCGCCATAGACCACCGGGCAGAAGGTAGATGCCTGGCTAGAAAATCGGCAAGCCCTTTGGCCAGGGAAAGAACCGTCTCCGCCTGCCTTCTCCCGGCTGGCATCCAGCAGCTCGAAAGAAATCCGGGAAAGTCTTCCCGCTCGCCTTCTGGGGCGCCTTCAACAGCGGAGCCTCAGGCGGCATCTCGGGAGCAAACCCGGCGGAGGCCTGGCTGCGAACGACTGTAGATCTGCCAACCGGGAAAAACCACCCAGGGAGCCCGAAGCGCGCAAGACTATCCCAAGGGACGAACTTCTGGCAACGGGCGCCTTCCAAAGAGATGGATCAGCGCTCACTCGTTGCGCCTTTCCCCCCCCCTCTTGCTGGCAAACGGCTAACGCACTCCGCGTTACTTTCCCTGGAAGTTTCCCTGGGGGGGGTCAGTCCTTCCCGCTTCACCGCCCCCCAAGCCATTTTTGGAGAGCAATGACCCCACTGATCTCAAGGATGAGAAGGGGGGGGAGCGCGGATCCAAGAGCCGAGCAGGAGGAGCCGGTCTCCCGGAGAAAGGGGACGGGACGCCTCGTTGCCTTGCCTCCTCGGTGGCCGCTCCGCGGTGGTGGCGCCGCTGTCCTCCCGACAGCAAGGGCAGAGCACCCCTGACCAGGGGATCGGGGAGGGAGACTCAACCCCAGGGATGCGCTGCGCCCATTTCCAGGAGGGTGGTGGAGGGGGGGAGGGAGAAGGCAGGGAGGAGGATGAGGGCGCCTGGGTGTATATTTACCTAATCTTGATCTTAGCTCGCCGGTCCGCAGCCAGTACAAGACCTTCCGGGAACTCAACTCTGGGACGGCCCCGATCGGGCAGAAAATCCTAGGGCAAGGCAAGGCGGGCGGGAAGGGAGGGAGAGAGAGAGGGAGAGAGGGAGGGAGGAAGGAAGGAAGGAAGGAAGGAAGGAAGGAAGGAAGGAAGGAAGGAAGGAAGGAAGGAAGGAAGGAAGGAAGGAAGGAAGGGTCGGGGCTAGCGAGGAAACGGACGCGCCAGGTGCCGAGGAGATAGGTCGCTTTTTTCCCCCCCCGCCAGGGCCAGGGCCGGGCGAGCGAGGCGAGAGCGAAGGCGCCGCAGAGCACGCGAGCGCCGACTGAGCGGATCCCTTCCCTCGGCCGCCTCCTTATTTCAATCCCCTGCCTGCCGGACTCCCTCCCTCTTCACCCCCCTCCCTCCCCCCCCACGCCCCACTCGCCTTCCCCACCCTTGGGCATGCGCACTGGCGGGAGGAAAAAGTTTCGCTCACTTTTTGCGGCTCCGAATCCCGCCGCCGGCGGCGGCGGCGGCGGCCCGCCCCGCCTGACCTCGCTCGGGTGGCAGTGCTCCCGCGGCCCCGCCTCCGCCGAGGCCCCGCGGGATCAAAGGCCGCCTGGGGGGGGGGCTGCAAGTCCAGAGGAGCACCTTCTCCGACGCGCAGGGCGTCCTATTCCCCGAGAGGATCCCGGAAGCGATCCCTGGCTCTTTCCCGTATCTCCTGGAAATGGAAGCGGCTTCCTTTATCTCCTCGCCCACCTTTTCCTTGCCTCTTGCTTGGCTTCCCAGGTCAGTCCGGCTTGGAGACGCTCTACCAAAGGGTCGCGGTTGCGCTCTCTCTCTCCAAAGGACTCTTTCTCCTTCGGCCGTTGATTCCGAGGAAGCGAAAGCCGCCAAGTTGGACCACCCGGTCTTTCTAATCTAGAATAAACCGGGCGGACGTTTCTGCCCTTCGGTAAAGCTAAACCCCACGGGGAGGGGAGGGGAGGGGAGGGGTGGGGTGGGGGAGGAAAGCCTTTCCCTTTCTCAGCTTTTGACGTTGTCGGGGTGTTCCCCACCCCACCCCCCACCCCACGATCGAGTAGGTCGCGTTTCTTTTGACCAAGATCTCTCCCAATCCTAGAGCGGTTCCCCCCTTAAATAAGATTCAGGCTGAACCGAGAGAAAGTCACCCCGCTCCGGAGACGCCCTTTGAGGTGTGAGTCCACCCTTCTCCCCCTAACTCTTTTAGCTCAGCAGCAGTTGCTCTTAACCCGCAGGAGGGCCGGGCTCGCCTTTCCGCTCTCCCTTCGGTCTTGAACCTGGATTTTTTCCCCCAAGACTGCAAACCTGGATAACATTCCAGGATCTCAGCCACAGGTCCGTTCTCCCACCGCCGCTGAAACCCGCCTGTTCAGCACCTTCTCTTTTCGGGTGAAGCTGAGCGGCAGGGAGAGGGAGCCACGAGTCCCTCAGCCCCTCCCCCGCCGGTCTGCTCCCCCACCGAGCCCTCCGTCAAGAGCGGGCGAAAGGCGCTTCTCTCCGCCTTGATGGTGCCGCTGGGAACAAGGGAACAAGGTCTACTAAGCGGGAGGCGACGACGGATCGCTCCTGATAAACGGCGGCCGGGGCTCCAGCCTCAACCAAGTTCTCTCTGGTTATTGTTTTGCAAACCCTTGTCGCCGTTTGACAACTGCCCCGTAACGACACATTCCGACGTTGGCCTGTGGGAAAGCGAGGAGTGGAGGACTCCCGAAGCCCGTCTCGTCCCCACCCTGTCCGGAAGATTGAACACAACCGACCAGGGTCCGGAGTAGCGTCTCTTTCTGTTCTATAGAGAGACGCACAGACCTCTCTTGTCTTTCAACCCCGGTCCAGGAAACCCGCGACTCATCTCCCGTGGGAACGTACTGCCGAGAGTTTTACCTGAGATGGGAATCGTAGTTTCCCATTTACTTAAGCCTTATTGGCAAAAGCATCCGAGGAGCGAGTCGCCCGGCTGGCTTCAAAAGCCCCTTAGCCTAAAGAGGCTTCTCTAGAAAGACGGGCCGCGGGAAAACCCAAAGCTGGTGGGAATCTCGAAGCGGCGTTTCCTTCCTCTGCCTTCTACGGCCCGCGGCGTGATTGGCCGTCTCTTGAATAAGCCACGAGTTGACACTGATCTGGAGCCTTCAAAGGGAAGGCGTCCGGTTTTTCCTTCGCTCTCGCGGCCGGGGTGGCGGGAATGGCGTTGATATGAAAGTTGAAATGCGTTTCACCAGCTGGGATCTGACCCGAGATTGTCAATATATGACAATATATTGTAGCAGAGATGGGTAAGGAGTTTTACTTCCAGATTCCCCGAGTTTTGGCCTGCGCCGTAATTACCCCTCTCGAAACAGCACTTTTAATCCCCACCTCCAGTGCAAGTCCGAAACGTAACACCAAGTGGTATAGTGCTTCTTGCCTGAGCAGGGGGTTGGACTAGAAGACCTCAAAGATCCCGTCCAGTTCTGTCATTCTGTTCTGTTAAGAAGCAAACGCAAACACTTCGCAGGAGCTGAGCACCCTGAAGACATCTGGAACCCCGGCAAGTTGCTGGCGTTCATGTCACTGTTTCGCCCCGGATTCCACTATAAACGTATTTTAAAATAATCGACGTGTTTTAAACGCAAACATATAATTTCGCAGTTTGCTTTTTTTAAAAAATGCAGATTACATGGTGCCTTATAAAGCTGATTTATAGTGAGATCTAAGATATAGATAAAAAGAAAATGGAGTATTTTTGGAAGAAAGGGCCACTGAAATTCATTTAGCCAAGCTAATATCTGTTTACTTCTGAGAAGATCTGGACAGGTTCGACTGTTAGACTGTAACTCTAACATACATTTAAAAGAAAGTAAATTGCACTAAACTTTTTATAAAACCCATTGAATTTAAGGATGATTACTCTTCGGTGTGTGAATATTGGTTTGAAGTCTACATTCAATTACATTTATTTTTTAGTAGAGGATTCTTATGGATTCAGCCCACAGGAAAATATCTCCCAAAGACCCGAGGCTGCAGTCCTATCCAATTTATTAGAAAATAAGCTCCACTGAATCGGGGAGGGCTTCCTTTTGAATAAATCTAGATAGGGTTGCACTCTGCGTTATTTGAAACGCGTTTAGGATTGGAAGTATGGTTGAACTTCCCGCTCTTACCAATACTGAGCAAGCTACTACAATATAAAACGACAGCAAACCGCGCTCCTTACTAGCACTGATGATGTTACTTAGTTAGGGTAATGAAACGTCTGCAAGAAAACAAGCAAGCTCAGAGAGCACCAAGGACCCCTCACTTCCTGCTCTATCTTTTATAGACGCAGGTCCTAAAACGTATCTATTTGGAGCCCGTTGTTGTCCACCGAATTTACTTCCCTTTTTTAAAAAAAAAAAAAAAAGGCAACATCTTCAGAAAACTGGCGAAAACCCGAACTGAATCAAGATCAGTGTTGTTCGGTCCTTCTCAGCTAACCGAATCGGAGAAGGAGAGCGGCGTGTACAGCTAGTAAGTCGGAGTTACAAGAAACTTGCCACAAGTGTTTTAAAATAGGTCGTTGTCTACCACCGGTTCTTCGGATTGCCTGCCTTGCTTGTAACTGGAGCAGGCAAGGGAACTACCGGTAGCTGTAGCAGGCTGCAGTCCTTCCCCAGCTGAATTTAGTGGGGCTTATAGTCTTAGGTAGGAATTCTGAGTGACATCGTAAAGGAATAGAAAGTTGTTCTGTGAAGCTCCTACTCTTCCAGGAGTATTCGGAGGCCTCGGACTGGCTTCATTTCGGCGACGAAGTTGTACTGGCTAGCCTCAGGAAGACAACGGGGCCATCTTTTCTCCTCCCTGACACAAGAGAAGAAAGATAGAGGGGAATAGGTTACGGGGGGGGGAGAGAGAGAGAGAGAGAGAGGAGGAAGAGAAAGGGGAAAGAAAAAAAAGTGAAAATAGAGAAGGAAGAGAAAGAAGAAAAAAATGAAAAGGGAAATAAATGTTGAGAGGAAGGGAGGGAGGGAGGATAAGGGGAAAAGAGAAGAGCAAAAGGAAAAAAAGGAAAAGTTAAAAGGGGGGAAAGAAAAAGAGAAAAAGAAAGAAAGAAAGAAAGAGAAAGAAAGAAAAAGAAAGAAAGAACGAGGCTTGTACGGTATTTAAAGAACCTTAAAGGAAAAACGAAGCTTCCCCAATCCCCCGCGTACACTGGGGAGGGGGGGGGTAACTATTACATGCAGCGGAAATGTATCTAAATAATTATTTAGAATCTGGGGCAGAAGCAAACGGGGCTTACAAACCTCCCCTGATTCTGGAGGACAAACTACAAAGCACTACTTTCTGCACACTGAGCTCTCCCACCCACCCGAACCAGGGGCGTTTGAGTGGCGTACGGATTTCTCCCCGGGCACAATAGGGTGGCACCTGGAAGTTCTCCGGCCGGCGCGTGCGAAAAACAGGAGGAGTAAATGAAGGCTGAAAGAGCCACCCGGCGCCGGCAAAGATCGCGCTGCGCTCTCCCTGCGGGTCCTTAAGCGAACGCAGCGGGGCAGTCTCAGAGAGACCCTCCGGTTACGTTAAGGGTCCGGACCCTCGGGGCCAATGGAAGCCCGTCCCCTTGAGAGCAGCGGGGATTACAAAAAATAAAAATAAAAATAAAAATAAAAAGCTCTGTAGTGTGGCTCTAACCTTGACGCTCTCGGAGAAACGGGTTGGGAGGGGGAACAAGGGGCGGCCAGCGAGGGGCTTTTCTGCCCGTGCGAGTGTATATGCAAGGCGCGGGGAGGGTTCGCGCGCCTCTATTGGATATAACTTTGATGCCGGTGGAAAAGCAGGCAGGTTCGCTCTGGATTTGGGAGTGGGGAGCGACAGGAAACTTGAAAAACGACCCCCACCCCCACCCCGATTTTGATGGCCTTTTAAGTCCTCCAACTTCCCTCCCTGCTGGCTCTTTGGGAAATACGTAGACGGCCGCGTTCTTTGTACTGGGCAAATTCACGAGTGGCCCGAATTAATCGGCGCTTCATTTCGTGATGGACGTCGTCCGAATTTGCGGGCAAATCGGGTCACCGATTGAAAAAGTCACCTATTTAAGACTTAGCCGGAGAAAGGCGTGGCCGGCAGCCAGCTACCTGAAACGCTGGCTTCGAAGCCCCTGCTGTTAAGTGGACCTCAGGGAAGAACCCAAGAGGCTTAAATGCTGGGCTACTACGCCGGCCTTCCCAACTGCAACGAAAAAAAAAAAAAACAACCACCTTCACCACGGAATGCATTTTTAGTCCAAAAGATTTGCCCCCGACTTGCGGAATTATTATTCATTATAGCACGCATCCCAGATCGAAACCTGGGACTGGGTGTAAGCATTTAGCCCCAGGACCAGCCGTTTACAGTAAGGCCCTAAGACTGCAAGCGGCCCGGCGCTAGGAAGCTGCAATCCCAACAGGTTGATGCCTCATTCAGTCAGCGCTACCTCTTAAGCAGTGGGAACCATTAACTCTCTGGAAGCATCGGCAGCTGGTCCACCTGGCCCTTGTTTGGGCTGTATATGGACCCCTCCCATCAATCAACTGCCAGGGACTGGGGGTGGGGTGGCGGGAATTCCCGGAAAAGCTACCAAGGGAGCACGGAGCTCAACCTTCAGGTAGCCGCTGCAAAGGCGGTTGCGCTCAGGCGCTGCTGCCGCGGAAGAGATTTCCCCGAGGCCGTCTGTCCGCAGCGCGACGACGGCCCCGTTGGCGGCTCCCACCGCACGTTTAATTAACTCCTCGCCCTGGATCCGGATCGGGAAGGGTCGGTGACACCTCTCCGCCCCGCTTCCCACACTATGGGATTGCCAGATGTTTAGATTGGATCGTCTCTTCCGATCAATGGATACCCCTCCCCAGCCCCGGAAAAGATGCGCATTGATGGACACGAGGTAACGGGAATGGCACTGGGGACCGCGCTCAATGAAATCGCGATTCTGCGTTCATCACGGCCCTTCCCTCCCGGCGCTTTCGTCCTCGGCTGCCTCGTAGGGTGTAAGTCATTTAGGGAATCTCCCTCCCTCCCAGGTTCTTGACAGTCACATCGGAGGAGAGGGTGAGGGTTAGTTAACCCTTGTCAACCCTGCACCAGCCTAAAGTACCCAGGGGTCCCACTGCCCGTCTTTAAAGGCCATTGGGGAGAAGCATCTTTTCACTGAGCTATTAGAACTGCGGAGGTTTGTCATTGTGGCGGTTAATCTGGAGATTGCTGCTGTTCTGAAAAATTCATGGAAAAAAAACAACAACAGGCCAACAATACCAGGGTGTGCTTTGCTTTCTTGGATAAGTGACCTAGGAGGGTCCTAACCAGGCACAGCCTTAATCGATAAAGGTATTTGTAGCTCAGGGCTGAAATGAGGGATCTGTGAGCTTGGCTGTTTCCTTGCAGACTAGTTGCAGATCTAGTTGGGGGGTAATGAAACGTCAAAGCTCAGAGAGCCCCGAAGACCCCTCGCAGCTGTAATCCTCCTCCCCCCCCCAGCCCTATCCCAGAAGATGAGCCTCAAAATTTTTCATGGAGCAGGAACCCTCCAAGACCCTTAAGAGAACTTTTAGTATCCTTTTAGAGGAGAAGTTAATCTTCATCCACCGGGCTGCCCTCCTTCCCTCCCCAGCCCAGGACCAAAGCAGCCTTCTGTTGTCTTTAAAGATACCAGCTTCGTAGGGATTTTCCCCTTCAACTCGACTAGGTTTGCAAGGTGTGTAAAACCTGTAACTTATTGGCCCAATATCTTGGAAAGGCAGTTAGCCAATTGAGTGTGGGTGTGGCCAGACGGGAATGGCTGAAGCCGGAAGTGAATTCCTTTCCTCCTTCCCTTCCCGTTTTTGTCACAGCCACATCACTCCTCACATTTAGTGTCTTCCCAGAGTCTCTGTCCCACCCATTACCTTTTCCCCTCTCCACTTCTGACACTGACTCCTCTTCAGCCTCCCAATAAGGTGGGAAGGGGGCATGTTATTTGGGGGAGGGGGGGAAGAGGCCATATTAAAATTCTTTGGAGTTATTTTGAAAAGAGAAAACTACCACTACTTTATTTGGAGAAACAGGGGCAGTGATTTTGTGTGTGTGTGTGTGTGTGTGTGCACAGGCAAGGGGCTTCTGCTCAGTTTTTGACATCTGGCAAGTGCCCAGATTAGTCTTTGCAGGATTTCTGCAGGATTTCAGAAGTGATTTGCCATTACCTATTTCCTAGGGCTAAGAGAGAAGGTTTGGCTTCATGCCCAAGACAGGACTAGAACTCACAGTCTCCCAGTTTCTAATCTGGTTTCTTAACTGTACAACAAACTGGCTCTCACAACCTGTAAATATAGCAGCCTCTTGTTTCCTCCTTGCAATATCCCAAAAATTACAAGCAAGCGAGAGCTTTAAATTAAGCAAAAATGGCTGTCAAACTTTTATCACATGAGAAATACCAAACACGAGCATTTCTTCAAAATGAGAAATACCAAACACGAGCATAAAAACTGGGTTATTTGAAGAGAGATAAACAAACACAATGTTACACAACAATGGAAATAAAACAGGAGAACTCAAACTCTGTGGTCCCAAACCTTTCTACAAGACTGACTTTTCTCATCATCTTCCTATCCGCAAATTTGGGAATCTGCTCTAAATAACACAACCTTAACCTTAACTCAAAACCTTTGCAAAATGCAGCAGATTTGGAATATAAGGCAGATAGAAAAGGGAATTCTATGTAAAGTATCCCCTTTGAGCTGGCTGGCATTTCATGATAATAAAAAGTCAAAAACTTTTGTTCTGGTTCTTTTCCTCAGAGAATCAAAAATATAACAAGATAGAACATGATATCCCTCTTGAGCGTAAATGGAAAAAAAAATAAGTGCTTGGAGAAAATTGTTTAATGTTGCCAGTAATACACAATTATATTTTACAATTACATCACAAATAACTTTAAAGGTTTTACTTGTTAAGAGGCACCAGCTGGAATCTTAAGCTCACAGGCCGTACTTCTGTTTAGAACCAAGAAAATGTTGGTTAAGCAGAATTCTGCAGAAGTAAATATTCCCAGATACATATGTCACTGACATTTGGAAGAAGCCACAGTTACATACATTACGCCCTATTAAAAGGGAGTTAATACAGTCTTTACTAGATGTTTACAACCCATTATTTTCAGTCCAGTTAGAGCTAAGATAGAAACTCAGTTTCTGGACACTCACGCCCTCTCCTTCTCCCTGGATGAGCTGTTCAAAAAGCTGATCAGGGTCCTGTCAGAGCTCTTGCATTTGCCCTGTAAGAATTTCTCTTGGCTGGGCTCTGGGCTTTCCTTAATGTTGTGACTGAATAAGTCAGCTTGTCCAAGCAGAGTAGGAAACACGACAGATTTGGCTTAGCTCTAACATATATGACAAGTCCAGTTCGTGACAGCCATTCTCCTGAAATGAACCACACTGGCTAGGCAGGAAGGTTGAATAGGGCTTTTGTTGCCTCTTTGTCAGTTTTCCTGAGGCTGTCACGTTCAGTCACTCTTCTCTTGAAGAGTGGCTGGTCAGTTTTAATTCCCAGTCTTTTGGGGTCCAAGCTAGTAGCACCATCACAGCAAGATCTTTTGTCCCAACTGAGGCTATTTCTGCCCTGGGTATTCCCTATATGAATTTAGTTTGAGAGATTGGAAGTGAAAGTTCAGGCAGCCAACCCAGCTCAGAGCAACTAAAACAGAAACTTGAAGTCACACTATTTGCATTTCTGTTGCAAATGAACTGTCTGGCGAATGCTTGGTGATATACTGAAAAAAAAAGTGGCAGCAAAGACAGAAAAAAAAAAAACCCACCCCAGCCACGTCTGCCTGTCATAGTAAATACACATAGTAGTTGGAGTAATTTTATCCTAATGTCCCTCTAATTGCTGCACGGCCATGCCACAGTAGCTGTTTTTAAATCATGGGTCCTTGCGATGTGTCCTCCTTCTTCAGCCCACTTCAGAAGCAGTTTAAAGTTGATTTAAATTGTAAAGCCACCGTTTTCTCTTCTTTCAGTGCTATTTTGGCCATGGACATTTTGCCCAAGTGGTCAGGAATGACAGTAAGCTCTTCCTTCCCAAGGAAGGAAGTCACTGGGCAGGGACCTCTGCACCAACAGTGGCTTGGGCTGCAAGAGAAGCTGGACAGCTGCTGCCTGCTTTTGAGGGGTATTTTCAGCCCCTCAGACTCAGAGGGAGGTATAAAACCCAAGCCCTTTGTTTACCCAAATCCTTCCATTTCCTCATTCCTCTGGGCATCCCTCCTGCTTGAGACGACTGCCTGCATAATGCCTCACCTACGATGGGTTCCTCAGCATTGGTTCACTCCTTATAGATTAGACTTGTCACTCACTAGACCTGTTTTAAAACAAGGATTTGTCTTTTCTTTTTTAAAAAACGGTGCTAGATAGGGGTTGGCCATTGTTTTTAAAAGTCATTGAGACCATCTAAACAAGAAAGTGAGTGAGAAAGCAAGACGCCTTTCACACCAGGGAAGAAATCCTGAAGAACCTCTTCATGTTTTGCTGTAGCCTCCATGGCATTTTTTTTTTTTTTGGTTCTGCCTGGATCCTTCTCTAGATCCTGGTTCTTTTGCCCCAACAGCTCGATGCTGGGTAGGACTGGTTTCCTCTCTTCTACAAGGGCTGCAGTTTCCTCTCTGTTGCTAGTGAACACGGAAGCAGAATGGGCGAGGATGTCATGCGGGCTGACTGCTCCTTAGCTGACAAGGTACCGAGTACATTGAGGCTTCTTTGTAGGGAGGAAAGAAGAGGGGAATCCAGCTGAGGACTCCAAGCACCTAGGAGCACAGAGCAGGGTAGGTTACTATGATGGCAAAGCCAAGGTGATGAGGCAGCTGCCTAGTGAATTCCTAGTAGATGGGAGGACAGGTCCTGGCAGGTGGAGGGAATCTTAAGGGGGCAGAGTCATCTTTGTCCAGAAGCAGGTGGTCTTTGATGAATGGGTGGCTCTCCCAGCTATATGACTGTCTTTGTACTTACTGCTGCTTCTTTTGCTTTTGCAATAGTATTACTGTCATGACTAAGAATACCCAAAATTGGGAATTTCTCTATTTCACCCCATATTCTCTCTTCCGTCTGCAACTGGGTCAGCTCAGCTACTTTTGGACATACCTTCTAGCCACGTTCAATAATGTGTCCTGCTATCCAGGCCATTCAAGATATCGCCCTGCATTTGCCCGACCCAGCTGCTGGCATCCTAGCTTTTCCTCCTGGAGATATATGCTTGCTTGGCTGGCAGGGGAACAAGGCTAAGGGAGCCTATCGGTTGTTACTTGTCCTGTTTAAAACTTGTTAATGCAAGTTGTCCTGCATTAAAATGATAACATAGCACTTTTGCCAGTCTTGTTCCTAAGGCAGAAGAAGACTCGACTATTGGGGCAATAAATTTTATATCTGCATATTTTTCTGTCAGCCCAAAGACTAGAGGATATCTGGCCACGAGGAACAGGGACCCCCGTGACTCAGAACAGTGACAATGGAACTAGGATAGGAATTGGCAATCAGGACATCAAATGTCATACCAGCATTGTTTTGGGATGACTTAAGGATGGGTGGATACTTTTAACTTAGAAGCAAGGAAAGCCTTTGATAGTGAATAAATTAGAAGTGAACATTAAACAATGAATACAATACGTTGCTGATCTGCACAGTGTCAGCATTCCCTTCCAGGTTTCCAAGCATACAAAAGTGTCTTCTAAATTTCTGAAAGGTTCCTTTCCTTGCAAATAGGCTTCTGTTTTTCTTACATTATTCTCAGAAAGCATCAATACTTACTTGCAACTGTTCTGTTAACCTTGCCAAACTTTTGACAGAAAGCCTTACATTATTCCCTCTCCTAAAATGGCAAAGTCTGGTCTAGATTATATTACTGTTAGATGGGCTGATGGGTGGCTGAATGACCACATGTAAAGACTGAGGGGGCTGTATTGTACTGATTGTATTGAGGGAACAGTCCGCAGGTGGCTGTGCTAGGCCTTGTGCGGGAATATTTTGTCAGTGACTTGGATCAGGAAGTTGAAAGAACACAAAGTTGAGAGATTGGCTAATATTTTGTAGGAAAGAGAAGAGATTACAAAAAAAAAAAAAATCTAAGCAGGCTTGAGCCGTGGCCTGAAATGAATAGGATAAAATAAAACAGGGAGAAATGTAAAATTTTGCACCTGAGTAGAAAAAAAAAATCAGACACTTGTATAGAATAGGGAAAAACCTGGCTTGGCAGCATTGTATGTAAAAGACCTAGGCAAACTTGTTGAGCATGTTTAACATGAATCAATGGGTGTGAAACTACTGCTAAAAAGTCAACCGTTGGAAACATAGATTCTACTAATGGGAAGGAATTGCTCCATTTGAATCTCTCCTATCTGAATAACTTTGAATAGTGTGTCCAACAGGAGAGGTACAGGCTCCAACAGACAGTTAGGACTGCAGGAAAATAAGTGCAACCAACTTGCTTTCCACTGAGGACCTGTATAAGCCATAAGCCAGAAAGAGGGCTGAGAAAACATTACAGACCCCTCATATCCTGGACATAAACGGTTTCAACTCGTCCCCTCAGGACACTGCGATAGGATATTGCATGCCAAAACAACTAGACACAGGGCTAGTCTTTCCCCCCCATGCCTTCTTTCTGCTGAATAGCTAATTCCCACAGCACTGTCTGTGAATGCTGAAAGATATTTACCCGTGTAATAGGGCTGTATTGCTATTGTCCTTCTCATTTTCTCATTTTTCTCGTCTTCTCATATTTTCTATTACCTTCTCCTACTGGTATCTTATGATTTATTACTTTGTATTTTATGATTTATGATTTATCACTTTGTTGTTTGTATGTACATAGAGAGCTTACGTATGTACACTGAGAGCTTATGTTTATATGCACACTGTATATTTGTATGTACACTGAGAGCTTATGCTCCAGAGACAAATTCCTTGTGTGTCCAATCACAATTGGCCAATAAAGAATTCTATTCTATTCTAGTTCTGGGCATCACCGCTCAAAAAGGATAGTAAATTAAAATGATCTCAGAGGTGAGCTATCAAGATGAGGAATCTGAAATTTACAACACTTAGAAACTAAGTATGTATAACCAACAAAAAGGCAACTGAGGGAAGAAAGGTTCAAATATCTAAAATCTTGTTACATTATTTCCTGTTGCACAGATGGCATGATAACAACTGACAGTTAGAATTACAAGGAAGTATAAGAGAAAAGGCTGATCTGTGCAAAAAGGTTGCCTCTACAGAAGAATCCATATACCTGATCTAGACCAATGTTTCTCAGCCCATAGACTTCAATGCCCGGAATCCCCCAGTCGGCAATGAAGACTTAAACTCTTAAAAGATGCCAAAGCTGAGAAACACTGATTCAGACAGAAGTGGGCCATCACCATGACCAAAGTGGAAGAAGCCCTTGAAATCAGGAAATGGATTTCTTAAATTGGCTTTAAGGTTGCAAGACAGTGCCGAAAAATTGAAAGGCAACATCATGACAACATGGCATATACAAAAGTGGTTAATAAGAGCCACGGTGGCACAGTGGTTAGAATGCAGTATTGCAGGCTAACTCTGCCCATAGTCAGGAATTTGATCCTGACCAGCTCAAGATTGACTCAGCTTTCCATCCTTCTGGGGTAATTAAAATGAGGGCCCAGATTGTTGAGGGCAATATGCTAACTCTGTAAATCCCAGCAACCGGTTAGGGCACATAGGGTTGGCCTCCTACGGGTCCCGTCTGTCAGGCAATGTCATCTGGCGGGGCCTAGGGCTAGGGGCTTCTCCATTGCTGCCCCAGCCCTCTGGAACCAGCTTCCCTCAGAGGTTCATACTGCTTCCTCCCTCCTAGCTTTCCGGAAATTGTTAAAGACGCATTTGTGCCGACAGGCTTGGGGCGTGTGAGCTGTGCTCTGCCCCTGGGCCTGGGAATGTCCCTCCATCAGCGATTGTGGGTCGACTGTGCTTGTTTGCTGTATGAATGTGATTAATTTTATTGTATAATTTTATTGTATTGTTTTGCAAGTCGCCCTGGGTCCTAGGAGAAGGGCGGCATATAAGTTTGAGTAATAAATAAGAAATAAATAAATAAACTGCCTAGAGAGGGTTGTAAAGCACTGTGAAGCAGTATATAAGTCTAAGTGCTCTTGCTCTTCATAAGCGATGTGCAAAAACTGACAGTGGTGATGCTCAAGATGAACATATACAGACACTCCAACCTTGGCAATTTCCAGATACATGGATTTTAACTGCTAGAATTCCACAGCATAGACTTGCTGAGAATTCTGGGAGCTGAAGTCCATTCCTCTTTCACTTGCCAAATTGGGAAACACCGCTGCAAAAGGAAAGACAGAGCATGCGCACAAAAGTACACAGAACACCTCAAACGAGGCCAAACTCACCAGCTGCTTACCCAGCAGCCTTCACCGTTGACCTCTAACCTTACCAATCCGAAGTTCTACATCTGGGAGTTGTGGTCCTTGGGAAGGCGCCGAGTTGGGAGAACCCGGCTGTCGTCATACCCTTTGCCGCGTGAGAGTTGACCAACGGCGGGAAAATGCCAGCGGCATCGAAACTGGGGTGGGGGGTGGGGTGGGAAAGGCCAGGAGCACGTGGGTGGAGTTGCTGGGTCAGAGGTAAAGTCCGAGGGAAGCTCGGGGCCAAGTTAAAAGGCGGTTTTCTCCGCCAAACACGGAGCCTTAGCCTAGCGTGGCCGAGGGGCGCCGTCCACGGAAGAGCGCGTTTTCTTCTTCGACACTTAACGGTGCGCGAGTCCCGCAGCGAGAATGAAAGCAGCCTGGCGCAGCTGGAGGTGGCTTAAACCTTTAAAGCAGGGGTTCCCAACCTTGGCAACTTTAAGACTTGTGGACTTCAACTCCCAGAATTCCTCAGCCAGCTTTTTAAACCGAGGCGTGGTCGGATCTGGAAAAGCGGGAACCTCCGGGGTTTCGGAGGCCGCCTTGCTTGGTTTGCTTTCAAGCTCTCGGCCCATCGGCGCCCTCCTGCTCCCCTGCAGTCTCCTCCGGTCTCTTCAGAGAAGGAGAGGCTGCGTTTCTTTTTGGCGACCGTCGGAGAGGCGGTCGGTCTCTAAGGCCGTCGGCACTCAAATCCACACTAAGCCGTGGCGCTCCTGAGATGATCCTGGTATTTATCGTATTTGCTACATTTAAAGAGGTGGGGGAGTGTAGGGCAGATGGTTGCCTCGTGGAGCTCTTTGGAAAACAGTTTTCATTTTCTCTCCCCTCCCCTTCGGTCGTGTCTGACTCTCAGAGGACAAGTCCCTGCAGTTTTCTTGGCAAGGTTTTAGAAGCATTATTTGCCATTGCCTCCTTCCTAGGGCCGCGAGAAAGTGACTGGCCCAAAGTCACCCAGCTGGTTTTGGACCTGCCGCTGGACTACCGGTAAAACTCAAGCTGGTTTCTAACCTGATACCTTAACCATCACACCAAACTGGTTCTCATAGATTTTCATTGTTGTTGTTAGTTGCGAAGTTGTGCCCGACCCATCACGACCCCATGGACAATGTTCCTCCAGGCCTTCCTGTCCTCTGCCATCTTCTGGAGTCCATTTAAGCTCACGCCTACTGCTTCAGTGACTCCATCCAGCCACCTCCTTCTCTGTCGTCCCCTTCTTCTGTTGCCCTCCATCTTTCTCAGCATTAGGCTCTTCTCCAGTGAGATTTTCATTAAGGCCATTTATAACCTGGAAGTGCAAGCCCCCCTGATGTTTGTTTGTACCAACCCTATGAAGTAGCTGGGCTGAGAGATGGTGAGAGGTAGAAGTCACCCAGGGAGCTTTGATGGCTCAAATTGAGCTTGTACTTGAATCTACCTAATTCAACTCCTTCTCCCATAGACCGCTGCCTGGTCTTTTCTGTCTTCTAAATGCAATCAGTAAAATAAATAAGGCTGAATATATTCCTGAATGAAGGATTGCTTCTTCCATCTCCTCCTCTTTTCATTGTTATGACAGTATTAAAAAGGCACATAGATCCACTCTAGGCATTATCAGTCCCTAGTTTATCGTCACAACCACCCCCCTACCTTGGTTGAGAATGATGGGAATTATGGTTCCATTATCCTCAAGGATACAAGTTGGGGAATATATCCCAAGTTCTGTCAATGGTTGTATCCTAACTATTTTACACAATACACTTGCAACTCTGACATCTGTGAGATAGAAAACAAAGGTCACAGCACCGGGCTAGAAGCCAAGAGACTCTGAATTCTACATTTGCCTACAATCTTCTCTATCTTGGTGTTCTGGTGATATATATTTTTTGACTGCAATTCCCAGCATTTTCAGCCGTTAACAAGCAAGCTGAAAATTAGAAGCAAATTAGAAGCTTTTTGAACTCAGAGAAATTAGCTCTTGCACAAATGTTTAAGACTTACCGGTACTCCTTAGCTACTTTGTTCTCAAAACCTAGGGCAGGGGTTCTCAACCTTGGCAACTTTAAGACTTGTGGACTTCAACTCCCAGAATTCCTCAGCCAGCAAAGCTGGCTGAGGAATTCTGGGAGTTGAAGTCCACAAGTCTTAAAGTTGCCAAGGTTGAGAACCCCTGACCTAGGGCATTGCTTTAGGATAAATGGTTTGAGTTTTTCTTTTTGCTGCCACATGGTTCTAGCTGAGGTTACAATGGCAGTACTGTAATGCCTCACATGGCTCCTGTTAAATCCTATATATTTGGAAAATTATGTCAGCTACAATGTTAAATTCAAACTTGGGATTCAGAAAGCTATCCTTCCTTCCTTCCCTCCTCTCTCCCTGCTTTTGCTTATATATTACAAGAAGCCTACGCTGTAATTGGCACACAGTGCAATATGTTTTTAGAGGTCTTGGTTTAATGGATATGAAATATAAATTACAACAAAGAAATAGTAAAAGACAAAATATTACCTTGTATTAAATCTGAAGTTTTCTTTTTTTTTTTCCAAACTTCATCCTATAAATCTCACTTTTGTCTAATTGTTTTTTTTTTAAGAAGTTTCTTTGCAAATAATTCTTGTTTGCTAATAAATCATCCATAATATGACCAGGATCCCTTTGAGTATTTGAGATCAAAATGGTTGTACTATTAGGCTGCTGTGCAATAGTATGAATATGCATGAGATTATTATTATTATTTTTTTAAAGACTGCAGATGCTTTGCATACTGATTTGGGGTTCTTTTCTCCAAGTTCTTGTACAGCTGTCAAATAATCTAAGGATTTAGATGTCCCTAAGCAGCCATTTATATGATGGATTGTAATGACTCTGTAGTTTCTCTGGAGCCATTATGGTTGATCAGGTCAAATACCAGCTTTTCAAAATGTCTTTAAACCAAAGGGCAGCAATGATGCATTTTAAATTGTTGCTGAATTCACCACCTTCAGTTAGCTGTGTAAAGCTTTTATGGGATCAAATCAGTCTAAGAGCACAACTTTCCCCAAAGGCTAAGTTACTGAGGCATTTCACTGAGTTCAATTGAGCCAGGTGAACGTGTACAAAATCGCCACCTGAGGTTGCAGTCAGACAAGTTGACTACCATTGAACTAATTGGTCAGCTCTTTGTTTCCAATCCTGAGGAAATGTAATAAGGCATCTCTTGCCAGCCTCTGTTCTAGTGTTTTCCTACTTGAGAAATATCCCAAAGGGGTTGTTAGACAAGAGCTATGGTAATAGGGAGGAGCTATAGATGCAAATGAGCCAAGATCCTCCCACCCACTCACCCACCATGCCTCACTCTTCCACTGAGCCAGTGTTTGCTTATTTCATGGCTTCCATGAAGCCTTCAGTTGGAGGTTCTCCTATTGGGCAAAATATACCTGAAAGGCTCCTTCAGTCATTCCCTTAACAGATCGAGCAAAAAGGGAGATCATTAATGCTGCTTTTATAGCCACACATTATATTAAGGATCTCAAAAGCAATGCAAATTATATTTCCCATCCGCATTTTATCTTGACAATATAAAGAATTTAATCTGTCTCAAGATCACTCAGCAACTTCACGGCTCAGCCAGACATTTAACCTTGAAGTCTTTGCAATCCATACCTAATACTCAATCTTACTGCACAGTTGGTGAACTAACAGGTGGAGGGGGTGAGGTTTATTGGTGGTAACTGAGATGGGAGGATGAGGGACAATAAGTTTAAAATAAATTAAGACAAGACAGAGCTGCTATTGGTAAATAGAAAGTGGACTCTGGAATTGAGTTCAGCCTGTTGTGAATGAGATTGTATTTTTTCTGAAAAAAAAAATACAAGGAGAATTTCTCGATCCTCAGCTGTCACAGTGATAATTAATGCTAGAGATATACTTGCACCTGGAGTGCTAGTTACGATTTTTCTTCAGCCAGTCAGAATGGGTGCAGGTAATCCACAACTTACAGTCACAATTGATCCCTAAATTTATGTTGCTAAGTAAGAAATTTGTTGAGTTGTGCCCCATTTTATGACCTTTCTTGCCACATTTGTTAAGTGAATCACTGCCGTTGTTAAATTAGTAGCACGGTTGTTAAGTGAATCCGGCTTCCACATTGACTTTGCTTGTCAAAAGGTTGCAAAAGGGGATCACATGACCCCAGAACACTGCAGCCGTCATAAATATGAATCAGTTGCCAAGCGTCTGAACTTTGATCACATGATCATGGGGATGCCACAACGGTCAAAAGTGTGAAAAACGGTCATAAGTCACTTTTTTCAGTACTGTAGTAACTTTGAAAGGTCACTAACAGAACTGTTGTAAGTTGAGGACTACCTGTATTATGTCTTGGTTAGTAGAATGGAATCATGAAAAGTATTAACTAGTGCAAAATGATCACAGGATCACAGTGCCCATGCAACATTGAAAAATCTACTAGTTGTGTACTGGGCAAAATGTAACATTTTTGGAATTGACCTTTGAACCCTAAACAACTTGGGACCTAACCATTGAAAGGTATTTCATGACAAATCTTACCAGCTATTAAGATCTGTACTCAGTGTTCTTCTGAAGATAGCCTTACTGTTGGAAACTTAAATTTACAGCACATTGAAAAAAAGGCTTCTCTGACATTGCTCTCAAGCTGTGGAATGTGCTCTCTTGAGAATTGTCTGTTGCTCCTCCTCTCTCAGCATTTAGTAGAGGATCTGAAAAAAATATATGCCTTTTCCCAAACTTTTACGCGTATTCATTAATGTTAGCATTAATTTAATTGTTAAGTTTAATTTAATTAATTTAACTTTTTCATATTCTGTTCTGGTTGTTGTTAGCCATCATGAGTGTTTGCTGAAGTAGAAGGATAAGATATAACTTTATTTTTTTTTAATCTCCTTAATTCTAAAGAGAGATTAACTGAGGAGAAAGGAATGAATATGCTGCTGGAAGCAGGCTTGAAATCTGTTCATTGCCTAGCAAAAAAAGTAAACATATCTAGTTTTCATTTCCTAGTCACGCATATCAAAGGCCCATATAGTAATATTATTCCAAGTTGCAGAAAGAGTTGTATTAGCTTGACGAATGATAACAAACTGTCAGCAAACCTTATTTTTCTTTTGAACGTAGGATGGCAATGTAAGACAGCTCTTTCTTATATCTTATAGCAGATCGCAGAGAAACAAGATTTGCTGAGGTCGAATGAATTTACATAAATCCAAATGTATACTTTTCTTATTCTAAATGGGGATCAGAGCCAGTTTGATGTAATGGTTAAGGCATCAGGTTAGAAGCCGGGGACCTTGAGTTCTAGGCTAAACTTAGCCATGAAAGCCAGCTGGAAGCTCTTGGGCCAATTGCTCTTTCTCAACTCTGGGAAGAAGGCAATGGCAAATTAATTCTGAAAAACCTTGACAAGAAAGCTGCAAGGACTTGTCCAGGCAGTCTCTGAGAATTGGACACGATTGAAGGTGCCGTGTTTCCCCGAAAATAAGATTTAAAATAAGCCCTAGCATGATTTTTCAGGATGCTCGTAATATAAGCCTTACCCACAAAAGAAGCCCCAGTTAAGATCATCAGCCAGATAAACACATTTAGTACCGTATTTTCCCGAAAATAAGACCTAACTGGAAAAAAAACCCTAATGCCTCTTTTGGAGCAAAAATTAATATAAGACCCAATCTTATTTTCGGGGAAACACAAGTAAGTAAGAAAATGAGGAGAAAAATCCCAATTAAGGACACCATTGGATTATTGATTCTAGCACTGGATTCTGACTCCTGAGGGATTCCCTGAAAACAACTGATTTTAATACTATCCCAAGATACTTTGCTGACAAAAGAGAGAACAAACTGGAATCCTACTAATTTCTTGGAAAGGGACTGGCAGTTGAATTAAAAGTGAAATTTCAGTATTAACTATAAGAAAGTAGTTAGAAGGCAGCTTAACAGACCCAGAATAGTCTCCCTGAAACAGAGTCTGGTACTGTTGTGAGACACTGCTTTACTTAGTGTCAGCAGTTGTGGTGGTCTCAAGCATAACTAAGTTGAATCTCCCATGTCTTTTTTTTAAATACCATATTTAACAAATTTTGCTTAACAGTGTTGGTTTAACGCAGTGTTTCTCAACCTTGACAATTTTAAGGCATGTGGACTTCAACTCCCAGAATTCCACAGCCAGCGTTGCTGGCTGTGGAATTCTGGGAGTTGAAATCCACATGCCTTAAAATTGTCAAGGTTGAGAAACACTGGTTTAACCGTTAGCCACGAAAGTTAAAAATTGTTTTTAAATGCCCTCAGAGCCACCACTGGGACTTTGGAAGTTGCACCAAATAATTAAAAAGAATACTATGCAGAATTTAATTTCAAATTCCACTACTTCTTACCTCACCAAAACCTTCCCATCTTACAAAGATAGCTTTCCTAATGCCATAATCGGAAACGCTCTGTGGTGGTTTCCCCACCACATCAGTCACAGCTGTGGAGTATGAACTGGCATTGGTGGACCAGGCTGTTCACAAAGAGGTTGCACCCTAAATGCAGGTTTATATCATAGACAGAGTTTTGTCTACGATATAAACCTGCATTTAGGGTGCAACCCCTTTGTGGGCTTAAAGGCAGATGTCTTTCAGAGCTGGGAAACAAGAATAAATTGGACCACTTTCCCCTTCCCAGGCTGCATTTATCAAGGAGCTCATCAAGGAGCAGAAAAATCATCATTGAGTGAAAAGTTAACTATTGTAACCTGATTGTCTTTTTTTTTTTTAATCTTATCTATTCTTTTAGTCTCGGAACTTTACTAAACCTATCTAGTAATCAGTCATAAGAAACATCTGATAAGTATTGATACTATGATACTACTGTGATACTATGGCATAAAGACACTTCTTAGAATTCCAGAATTTGGGGAGGAGATGCTGCAATCCTTATTATCTAGATTAAACATATTTAGAATGCTAAAGCTCTGCTGGAACTAAGTCCTTATTGTGTCTATAATGCAATAAGCTTTAAAAACAAACTTCTCTCTGTCCATCTGAAACACAACTTTTTTGCCACTTGCAGAACCCCAGTGTGTGAAATAGAGACACCAAAACCCCAAACCCTGCTTCCTAGTCATGGAGTCTGTTCTGTAGAGCAGCCTTTCTCCAGATGCTAAGCTGTGTTCCTCAGTGGTAGTTTTCTGGAAGGCAGTGAGAAGCACCTTCCTTCAAAGAGATTCTGCAGCCAGATTTTATTACCTTTCTGCATTACACTTTATTTCTCACTTCTTTTATTGATTAGAGAAATTATTTTGCATAATGTGCTTTACTGTGATCATTTTATTGGGCTTAATGTCCTTGCAAGTTACACTGAGCATAAAAGATTCAGCAGCATGCACATTTAAAATCATTTAATAACAGTGATGCTAATTAGAAATGTAGACTACCTTGCAAAGAGGACTTCTTATTTAAATCACCTAGGACTAGGTGAAATATAAATCCATTAAAGAGATATTATGTCATAGATTGAAGATGAGCTCTCTGGTTTTCTGGAAGGCCTCTAAAAGCTTTTCCATATATTGTCTCTTATAGCAGTACCATCATGTGTCACCAACAAACTCACTCATTGTGAAGGCCACCATGAAGGTGTAAGAAGCACAAGCAGAATCTCTGTCTGGCAAACCAAAGGTAAAGGTCAGTCTTCTTCTCAACTGGCCTAAGAGGGCTTGTTTTTCCCAAAAGTCCCATGCCTCCCTAGGGCTTGGTGCTCTTTTCTGTCTTCAGAGAGAGAATGCAGAGAACAAGCAGTCCTGCCTTCTTCACACAGATGGAGAACATCCACTTCTGTATCTAAAAGGAGAACAAGAGAAGTGAAAAGTTAAATGAGTTGATGCATCTTCTGGTGAAAGCTATATGTTCACCCTCTCATTTATTTCTTATACTTATGCTGGTTTTTTTTTCAAGAGCTAAAAGCAGCAGGCAGCAGAGTAGGGTACTGTTTTGAGGAGAGATTCTGTGTTTTTAAATCCTGACATTTTTAAAATGGCTCAAAGGTTGTTCCAGGGAATAATTAGACAGGAATACGTATTCTGCTTAAAAAGCAAAGGACAATTTGGAACTCACTTTGACTGTACATCGTACCAAGTGGACAGTCACTGAAAAGCCTCCACAGATTTTCCTTTTCTCTGTTGTGTAAGCAGCCATTTCCAGGGGCCTCATCCTTACCTGCTGTGCTTTCCACAGTAATGTTTTGAGACTTTAGCCATAATCAACTCGGGACCCCTGCCCCCAGCCTTGGTATAGATGGCTGATGCTTCTAGGCTTATTTCAAAATTTAGTAGGCCAAATCAATGTTGTTTGGATGCTCTCTTGCTCAATCTCTGAAGTGATGCCCTGGAGTTGGTTCTTATATCCTTTACCTGATGGAGCCATTGAATATAAGAGATTGAGGAGGTTGTAATGCCACACCAGGAGCTGAAAATGATACGCATTTAAACAAGGCCATGACTAAATTTACCTAGTAACATCACTTCATATTTCCTGTTTTTTGATGGAGTCCTAGGAAAATTCTTTTTCGAAGGTATAAAAATAAATGCGCAGATACAGTCATGGCTATAATATTAGGATCCCAGCTGAGGCACATAAAAGCAGAGGAAGTTGACTCTTAATATAGCCATGTATGCTTGAAGCATTGCCTATAAAGGTCATCCACCAGAGGTTGTTCCTCTAGCCTCTGACCCCAGGTGATCAGTCATAGGAAATGCCTGGGCCTAAACATTTCACGGAATATCTGCAGTTTAAATTTTGTTTCTCAGGGCTGCTTTAAGGTATGAGTTGTGTACAAATTTACACTAGAAGAATATTTGTGTACTTTGAAAGAAAAGAAGGAGGGGGGAAAGGTAAGACAAAGTATCACAATCTTTAAGAATGTGCGCCATCTGCTGGTAGAGGGTTCAGTTACTATATGTCAGAATCTTTATTGTCTCTGCCTTTAAACCTTTAATTGTCACTTAACAACTATGCACACATATTAATGAGCCAATGTTGATGTTTGTCTCTGTGTGTATGTATGTATGTATGTATGTTTGTTTGTTTGTGTGTGTGTGTGTGTGTGTGTGTGTATAGCAGTTTAGATATCTACATAACACTTATACCATTAAGTTCTCTCTTCTGAGGGAAAGCTTTAGGATACATTTTTCACTTGGCTAATTTCTTTCCTGAAATTTCAGCACGTTTTGTTCTCTTGTATAAACTTCCATCCAGAGTCGTGTTTATACCAGTCCTTCCTGTCCGATGCCAGTTATTTTTAACAAGCCAAGGTTTCTTTCTTTCTTTCTTTCTTTCTTTCTTTCTTTCTTTCTTTCTTTCTTTCTTTCTTTCTTTCTTTCTTTCTTTCTTTCTTTCTTTCTTTCTTTCTTTCTTTCTTTCTTTCTTTCTTTCTTTCTTCCTTCCTTCCCTCCCTCCCTCCCTCCCTCCCCTATCTCTATCATCTCTCTTTCTCTCTCGCTATATCATTTGTCTGTCCATCCATCCATCCATATCAGTGGGATGGAAGGATTAGCTACATTGATTGCTTCAGGCAGCCACTTGTTAGTAAGAGATGCCATCAAGGGCAATATTGTCCTTACTTCCTTGCTACCTTTGAGCAGGTCAGGAGGGTACCCTCTGGGAATCATAGGCAAAAATAAAAAGTCATCTCCCGGGCTGACATTGAGAATTTCCTGACTGAAATCTAGGTAAATTTTGCAGCTTAGCAACTGGATACGGGTAAGTGAGAATCAGAGAAACATTTGGGCTCAGCCTTAAAAAAACTGTACCTTATGTATATTATATACAGGAGGAATAAACATGATTCCATAATGAATGGAATCAGAAAACTAACACTTATAAAGGCTATTGGTGAGCTACTGAGCTTGGCGACTATCGTTGTCATGACGTTATTTGGAAGCCAATTCATAACTGGTCATCAAGGTCAATATAGTTTTGGTACTCTCGATAAGAGAAGATTTTTTTTTGTATTTTGGATATTGCAACATGCCATTTTTTAAAAATGGCTTGAATGAACTGGTATGTGGAGACCCAGAGATACATTAAGCCAGGGGTGTCAAACTGTCAGCCCATGGGCCGGATGTGTCATAGCAAAACCATACCCACCCTATTGCCGGCAATAGGAAAAAAGTTGTGACGTTGCAAGTTTGACACCCCTGCATTAAGCCAATTATAAAATGCCTTCTGGTTTCTTCAAAAGTCTTTTCATACTGGGAAGTAAAATCTGTGGCAGATAAATATGCTTTATTTTGGTGATTTAATGAAAAGTTCCTTATGAGAAGGGACATCCCAGAGAGAGAATTACAGGTTGTTATTATAGTTTGTTCCATAGTCAGCCAGTTGTTTAGGCTGGATTAGGCATTTTTCTACATCTGCTGAGTCCTTCCCAAGGACCTATAATAGGCAGTTGTTTGATTGTGTTAAATGTATCATCGCAGGATGTAAGCTGTTTTCCAAGTAAAATTGCCTTTTGCAATTGACTGATGGTGATTTGATCAATGCCTATTATGTTCAAAGGATATTATTATTTAAATGTATATGCTGCCCAATTCCCAACAATCTGCAGTACAGAACTATGGAACATTTGGACAAAAGCATACCAGAGATTTAAGGTACCTTCAAAATATTGGTTTCATTTACAGATATTTAATTAGGGGAGGAGTGGAAGGAAACAGACTTTTCAATGAATTAGAAAACGATTTTAGTGAAGAACCCAACCATGTCCCTATGCATTATTTCAGTTTCATCTAAATCTAGTTGCAAACACAAATGCATGCATTTTCTTTTTCTTTTTCTTTGTGTTTGTATAATGTTACTGTTTTATAAAAACACCAAGCAAATACAACATCTGCTCCTTGGAGGGGTATCAAAATTTCTCATTTTGCAGAGATGACAAAAATGGAAAGCAGGGGCTCTTTTTGGCTCTTCTTGTGACATAGTAACCAACACAATTGATCTGACTAACACAAGCCCGCCAGCATTATCCATTACAGTATTATTCAGTTACACGAGAAACATTACATTGGTCTAAGGTCACAACAGAAAACAGAACAGTTATTGATAGAGTGATAAGCCACATTAATTACTATGGAATAGTCTCTGAAGCACTGTTGTCCAATAAAGGCACAACTTTGTGGCTAGAGCGCTTCCACAGATTCCAATTGCTTGGCCAAATTCACTATGTGTCGACAGTGTGCTTATGAGGCAAAGGAAAAACTATGCATCCGAAGTTCCTGGTGAACTTCCTAAAGGTTATCTGTTTGCAGGAGATTACCTACTAAGTTATGAAACAGAGCTGGCTTTACAGAGAATTACCAGTTGGTTTAGGATTTAAAAAAAAATGTTTTTCAGGCCTATCAAATGATCATGATGTTTGCTCTTTTTGAAAAACAACGGTTTTAAAGAAATGCCTTGTTTATCTCTTCAATGTGGCATGTCATGGAAATGTAAGCGGAAAGACTGGAATTTGAATTGTGAGGAAGTGCAAGAACTTGAATCAAGCTGTCCCTTTTCTAACCCACCCGCACTCCCTTTGCTTCTGGCTCCTGTGTTAGGGTATTCACCTAGAAATAGTGTGTAAAGAGATGACACTTCCCCAATAGTCCTCCTTGTACCTTACAAGCATTCTCAGAGGCCCAAATCTGGATGGATGAGAACTTTCCTATGGGAAGCCATTTCTTAGCCCAGTGTTTCTCAACCTTGACAATTTTAAGGCATGTGGACTTCAACTCCCAGAATTCCACAGCCAGCAATGCTGGCTGTGGAATTCTGAGAGTTGAAGTCCACATGCCTTAAAATTGTCAAGGTTGAGAAACACTGTCTTAGCCCGTCTTCTGCTGCTTGGGTTTGTGGCTGAATTATTTCACTTTTAAATTGCTATTTCAAGTTTTTGATAAATGCTCAAATTTATCTCAGTTCAGTTAATGTATTAATATGTGCAATTAGTACATTTTCTTTTTAAAAAATGTATCTTTAGAACAAGTTTGTCAACACCCTTTTATTAGGAAAGCGGTAGAAATTGCCTTCTGTAGTTGCGAATGTTTCCTGAAAGATTTGGGATCTAAATTGAAGAGCAATTTTTTTTTCATATTACTGTTGGGATTCTCCTTCCAAATATATGGGGGTGATGAGCAGTAGAGAAGTCATAGCCACAGATGGAGTTACTGATAACCTCTTCCTGTCCATGAAGGGCAGGGAAAGGGGACCGGTTGATTCAGTGCCATGTGCAAATACAACCTCATTTTTTCCAGCCTTCAGCTCTCTTCATGAAAATAATTTGTATAATTTTGCTACCATTGAGAGAAATACATCAACTGTAGCATACAGTCTTAAAAAAAAGTAACATGTTTTTTTTTAAATGATCATTCTGAAAACAAGCTAAGATACAAAGAGAAAATTCCAGAACTAATGATCTGTACAGTGCTTTGGATTTGATTTGGAAGAGATACTTTGGAATATGGCCCCTTTCTATGACTCATTAAAATGTCCACATCATTTCCCAAAATCACACAGTCTCCATATCTATGATTCAGCTTCAGCCTCCTTATCTAATTGCCTAATTAACTTCAGTCTATGTCTTTCCCCAAGGAGGGCAAGGCCAGCCAACTTTCCATCCCAGGCATATTAGCTATACTACTAAAAAAAATAGATGCATCATTTTCAAGTTAGCTCTAAACTTAGTATGTTTTGCGAAACTCTCAGTGTACCTCACCATGGGTATCGTCACGTTGGCTTGGGCTGTTTTGAAGAATTTTGATTCAACTTATGTGGAATCACATATTGCCTGTCACTTCCTGAGCAGATGGACAGACCTAACAGCCAGACCCATCCAAACTTTAAATGACAATTTTTCTCTGCTCGTGGAAAAATGTGAGAAAAATCGAGCACTCTTTAAGTTACCATTAATGCTTCAGAAGCAGAGTGTCTCTATCCTAAAAATAATAAGTGAAAGGTGGTGATCAGTCAGTTGTTTTGCCAGGGTGAGAGACATGTTGGTCACTATATTCATTTTATAGGGAAACACACATAACAATGTATGCTACCATAGAAGACTGCATAGAGGTAATAGCTGACGAGCAATTTGTACCCTTGAAAGAAGATGTCCAATTAGGCATGGTTTTAAATTCTAAAACGTTGTATGACTGAGACAAATCTATAGAGCATGAAGAAGGAGCCCCAGCAGCACAAAATTAAGGCCAGACAGTTGCTGAGAAACTAATATGGTTAAGGATTCTGGATGGAACAACTGATATCTTCTTTATCGTATGCCATTGGCAAGAGAATTAGCAAAGAAAAACTTTATTCTGGTTGGCATATTGAAGAACAAACAAACCAGTAATTTCACCCATGTTCTTTGCCCACAAACCCACAGCAACATTTTTGGTCTTTACCAAGATTTGACATTTATACGTTCTGTGCCAAAAGGACAGCAATTCTTTCTTCGATGCATAATGATGTAGCCAACTCAACCCAGACTTCCAAGTCTGAAGTCATTCTTCACTCTAATAAAACCAAAGGCACTAGGAACACCTGCGAACCAATGGCTTCCCCATACGTCTTCAGGCACATGATCAAATGACAGCCAATGATGCTTTTTTCAATTTGCTGAAATTGTGTAGAAGTTGAACAATCCATGATGACATCGTTAGTAGATAGTCTGAATTCTGTGAGTAGGCAGGCGGGCAGAATCCTGTGAGTAGAAATGTTGGCAAACACATACATGCATACACAAAGAAAACAGGCCTAGCAGATTCAAGGCAATGGATACCATCTTTGAAACAGTCTTGTACAGAACGATAGATGCAGGCTTGTTTTAGAAGCATAACAGCACAGAAGATGCCCAGGGAAAATTTCTTGTGTTTGATTTGGTTGCTAGGAAATGTATAAGGAGTTGCTAATTCTGCATTCTAAGTGACTTCACCTCTGTGGGTAGACATTTGTATATTTTTAAAGTGAAATTAATCTTAGCTTTCACCTTCTGCATGTTATGATCTGTGATTGCTGTTCTAACAAGTGTGAAGATCTAAAAAAATGAAAATGGAGACATAATTAGTGTCCAAATTATGCTGTGCTATTGATCCCAAGGTCCATGATTGCCCTTTGCAAACTTCCCAGCTGGCTTCTGACAAACAAAGCCAATGGGGAAAGATAGGATCCATTTGATGACCATGTGATTCATTTAACAACTGCAATGATTTGCTTAACAACTGTGGCAAAAGTCGTAAAATTGGGTATGATTCACTTAACAAGTTCTTTGCTTAGCAATGGAAATTCTGGTCCCATTTTTGGTTATAAGTTGAAGACTTCCTGTATCTGATAAACAAACAAGCTTCAATTGTTCCTCCCAGTTAAGAGAAATGTAGCTGATTCTGTCGAGATAACTCTCTGTCATACCCCAGTCTAAATGGCACTGTCTTCTTTTCTTACACAGGGGCGAACTTTGAAAAACTTTGGAACATTTCAGATTCAGATCAGCCTCTCTTCCCAACATATCTGTAACTCTAACAGAGAATTCATTGTGGCTAAAAAAAAAAAAAAAAGTCCCTGGTAATGGGTGTGAAATCATCAAATTTGGTTGTTGAGCTTGCCAACCGCAAGGCCTACTCATCCTTGCATTTCAGTTCTCTTATGTTCATTTAGTCATGCAGGTAAACATGTGCAACATGCTGAATGAAATCCGGCCCTGGAACGCAATCCTTCGAGCAATGCCATGCTTCCTATGAAACAATATGATTCTTGGCGGGCTTGCAGGCATACACAGTTTTATTTAGTTAAGCAATTCTAGATCTAATGAACCATTCCCAAACAGCCTGTTAGTCTACATAATGGAGGAGCCCCATTTGGTGATATGCAAGACCAGCTGTTTTGAGTTCCAAAGTTTCCCCCTTCAACCTTTTCTTGTCTCGGCTGTTTGGAGATGCCTACCCTGTGTTTGCCTTGGAAAGGCAGTCAAGGGAGGAATCTACAAAGGCAATCATGGTGCTGTTGATTCTTCATCTTGCTTTTGCTGAAATTGAGATCCAGACCGCAAGGATCTCCAGTTCGGTGTTTGTGGATAAATCCCACGTGATCTGGTCACATCTTCCAGGAGTTCTCCAATTTGCTCTTCTGGAAGTACAATGGCAGCTCCAACCACAAAGCAAGTTGTCTTGGTTTCTGCTGAGATACTCAACATCTAAACACTATGAACTGTAGCTTTATTCTGAACATTTTTCCTTTACCCATTTCCAAAGCATTTAGTTCCAGTGATTCTGTTCCATCAAGTTGGCTCACTTATCCCACTATGAGTATGATCCACTCAACACTGAATATTTTAGGTCCCACTGATTTCCCTGGGAGATATTGTAGCCTAGTCTGAAATGCACTTTCTGGATTACACGGTAAATGAGAATGGAAGTTCAGCCTTTACTGTGTTACCCTATCCTGTTACCATGGATGAAAATTCATAGAATTTAACAGAACTGCCTTCAAAAGCAGTATGCCTATGGAGTACTGCAAAGTTCCACTGAACTTAATTAATTAATTAAAAACATTTGTCTAGCTTAAACCGAACTCTGGGTTCCTTATAATCAGAAATAAAACCAGTAACACAATAAAAAACCAAATGCAACAAAACCAATACACAAAAAACAGATGAACATGGCACCATAGCCACACTGACATGACATAACCCACATGTTCTGTCACACTCTAATCTCACCCTGTCCTAATGTTTTGGGGAAAGAGCCAGCTTTTAAGTGTTCTCCTTAAATTTAAATGGTGGGGGATCTCTTTTATTGTGGTTGGTAATTTTTGACAGGGCAGGGTCTGCAATGGAGAAAGCACAACTCCAAGGATCCATAAGGAAGGGAGGAACCTGGAATATGCCTACCCTATCTGCTCTGATGGGATGGGCAGATACCCTCAGGGGGACACAATTCCACAGATGAGTCCAATGCCATGTAGGGCTTTAAACATAATAACCAATATCCTGAATTGCACCTGGAAGGAAACTGGGAGCAGTGCAACTTGCACAATAAAGGTATAATACAGGTGAAGCTAGGGATGCCCAGCATTACTTGTGCTGCTGTATTCTGGGCCAGATGTACCTTTTAGAAGATCTTCAAGGGCAGCCCCATGTAGAGAACATTGCAGAAATCCAAATGAGAAATTATAGAAGGTGTAAGCAACAGTGAACAAGGCCTCCAGGTTCAGGAAAAGTGCAAAAATATAGCAATAGCACTTAGACTTATATACTGCTTCCCGGTGCTCTATAGCCCTCTCTAAGTGGTTTACAGAGTCAGCATATTGCCCTCAACAATCTGGGTCCACATTTTACTGACCTTGGAAGGATGGAAGGCTGAGTCAACCTTGAGCCGGTCAGGATCGAACTCAAGGCAGTGAGCTGAATTAGCTTGCAATACTGCATTCTAACCACTGCGCCACCAAGATGTTAGTTGGACTATCAAAAACATATTTTGTAAATGTAATTCCCACTAAATCCAATAGAGTCCATGCCTCAGTAAATTATTCCCAATTGCTATCTCAGCCTTGTCCTTTCACACAGCAGTGTTATGCATAAATTGCTTTGGAATACTGAACACAGTAGGATAGATTAAACTCTTGTATAGACTTGGGTTGTTATTGATACTTGATTAATGTTGATGTGTACTTGTTAGTCAGGTAAGATTACTCAACCATAGCTTTTCTTTATAGTTGCTAAGGGGAAATAAGCAAAAATCAGGCAGTTGGACTTGCGTAAAAAGGAATTCTTCCAGCAGAGGCAAAGCTGTCACTGGTACAACTCTTAATTAGGAGACAGCATCATTCAGTGGCCAAACTTTCCACCAGGAGGTCTC
The DNA here is from genome assembly GCA_034064705.1 of Bothrops alternatus. NCBI lineage: Eukaryota > Metazoa > Chordata > Lepidosauria > Squamata > Viperidae > Bothrops > Bothrops alternatus. The sequence continues at coordinate 32,526,876 of JARGCV010000223.1, read as the reverse complement.
ACTCTTGGACCAAAGAACAAAGATCTGGCTCAAAAATTAGAAGGTAAGACAGACTAAAGACCTGGCTCCAAGGCATTTTGTTATGACTCTATCACATGTCCATTTTAATCTGCTCTACTTCCTTTATTTTCACTATCTTGAAAATGTCAGAAACTCCATAAACCCAAGCAAAAATGGATCAAATGTTCAATAACTGAATAAAGAGCATTGTAGTTTAACGCAGGGAGTGCAAGCTATCATATGTTAAATGTGCTCAGCCAGCTGAGGTCACTGTCAGTCAAATTGCTTTGGCCGTTCCTTAATGTCTCCATGGCTGGTGGAGAAACTGACCGTGTTCATCATCAGACAGTCTTTCTTCATAGTTGAAGAATCCAAAGACATACAACCAGAAATATATACCGATGAGTTTGAGTTGGCCCAAAGTAAGCAACAATACTCAGAAATAAGTCATTGGAGGACTTTTATTCAAATCCATTTTATTTATTTACCTTTGGCATTTGCCAGCAAAGAGGTTAATTTGCCTTCCACTTAACATGGTTTCCTACTGAACATGCATGAAATGCAAAACTGTTTCCATTCTGACTTCATTTCCATTTCTAATGTTCCCATTCTTTATTAAATTGTAAGCACATCAAGGCAGAAGACCTCTCTTGGTTAAGATGCCACACACAAAGAAGGAATGCTAAATCGTAGCTCTGTTGCCTTGGAATTTCTTTTGAGAAAGAATAGCTTTAGAGCACATAGATTAACCATCCTAATCTTCTCCTCCCCTGTTGATCGGGTGATGCCTGGGAAGGGATAATGGAAGTTAAACCCAAAAGTTCTAGCAAGCAGTAGGTTGGGGAAGTTTTGAGATAGGGCCTTCAAAATACTGATTAACTGTAAGTTACCTCTACTTTAAGTCTGTCTATCATCTACCTACCTACCTACTTACCTACCTATCTACTTACCTATTTGTCTCATTTATATGGCTGCCCATTCCGTGAAAAATGGCTCTTGTCAGTGTACAACAATCAAGGAAAAACAGTAACTAAATAAGACAATCAATAGTTAAAGTCATTATATAATTATTAAAAAGAAAGTTATAAAAGCAAAACTAAATTAGGAAAAAAGAATAACAGACAGAGATGTTAATAAGGGAGCCACCTCATGGGTTCACCCATCTGCTGGGCTCCACAGGTCTGCTAGCATAACCAGTTCTTGAGAGGCCTTCAGGAGTGATGAGGTCAATCTTCTCTCTGGAGCAGTGGTTCTCAACCTGTGGGTCGCGACCCTTTTGGGGGTCACATGACCCTTTCACAGGGGTCGCCTAAGACCATCGGAAAACACATATTTCCAATGGTCTTAGGAACCGAGACACCACTCTGCATCCATCTCCGCATGGCCTCCTCCGCCATTTGCAGAGAGGCACTTTCGCTTCCCTTCTCTCTCTCACTCAGGCAGACTTACCTCCTGCATGGCTCCTAATTGGTCCTGCGCCTGGGTGCCCCATCCCCTGGGACAAGCACGGTCAGGGCCTTCAGCTACAGAATTGTGGATTTTCACGATAAAACCTGCCTTTCACTCTGCAGGAATCACTTCTTGCCTTCAAAACAGAGAAGGGCCAACCAAGCAGGAGCGATGGACATGATTTCAAACTAATGAATTGTTTACATGCCTGCTGAGCCTGAACCGCCCCCCCATATACAAACATACAAACACACCGGAGCACCTCTGCCTCACACAACAGAACCAACACACCGGCTGATGCAGTTGTCAACAACAGCGGCCTCCTGGCCTTCCGAGGCTCCAGCCTTCTTGCCCCGGGCTTTGGGGGAAGAGTTCACGGGGAAGCGGGAAGTGCAGCACAGGCCAGCCCTGCCACTGAGCTCTGGCTGCAACCCTCCAGAGTGACAGGCCATGGCCTCCCTCCGCATCGCTGCCGAGCATGGCCCCTTCTCGCCTGACTCTCCCTGTGGCGCTCCCTCCCCTGGTGGCCTCTCAACGGACAGGCTGGCCTGCTGCCGGCTTCGGGAAAAGCGGCTAGGCGAAGTTCTGCGAGGCAGAAAACTGCGGCCAGCCCGGAAACAGGGCGGGGAGGCGAGGCCGGAGCACAGCAAGTTTGACGGGGCGGCGGTGGGAGGGAGCACCGAGGGGCAGCCGGGCAGCTCTTCCGAAGGTCCCGGCGGTGCCTCTCGATCAGCCCGGGAGGACCCTCAACCAGGCCGGGCAGGAAGGTCGCCCCCTCCAGCCGGGAAACTTCGGCTCCTCCCCGTCGTGGGCCACTTCGGCCTCTTGCCCATGTCTCGCCTTGCTGGGGGCCTGGGACTTGCAGACCCCTGTGACTTGCCGCTGCTCCCGGCAGCTGGACTGAGCCCGCACAGCGGCGAGACCTGGCACCCGACCGAAGCTTCCAGCCATGCAGAGAAACACGCTGGGCCATGCAACTGGCAGAGGCGGCCGCTCCCGCTCTCGCCACCGCTGCCCAGCCCAAATCTGCTCGGGGCAAAAGAGGCGGCCGCTGCCAGCACGCGGAACTCCTGTGTGTCTCAAGCCCCCCCATTCTCGAGAGAAAGAAGCTGCTGCTTCCCGTCCTGCTCCCCCTCCCTGCCCGTTCAGCTGAGGACTTGGCGGAGGCCAGGCTGGGGGCACCGGTGACCCCCAATGATGCTGCCGTAAGAGAGAGAGAGAAAGAGAGAGAGGAAAGAGAGAAAAACAGAGGAAAAGAGAGGAAAGAGAGAGAGGAAAGAGAGAAAGAGGAAAGAGAGAAAGAGGAAAGAGAAAAAAAGAGAAAAAGAAAAAAGAGAGGAAAGAGAAATGGGAAAGAGAAAAAGAGGAAAGGGAAAGAGGAAAGAGGGAGAGAGAAGAGAGAGGAAAGAGAAAGAAAGAGGAAAGAGAGAAAGAGGAAAGAGAAAGAGGAAAGAGAGAAAGAGAAAGAAGGAGGAAAGAGAGAGAGAAAGGTAAGAGAGAGAAGAGAGAGAGAGGAAAGAGAAAGAGAAAGAGAGAGGAAAAAGAGGGAGAGGAATGGCGCTTCTCCAACCAGGCTGGGCGGAGCCGGCGGAGCGGCCTTCCTGCCCCCCCTCCCTGGCCAGCTGGATGGGGGGTTGGGGGTCACCACAAGATGAGGAACTGTATTAAAGGGTCGTGGCATTAGGAAGGTTGAGAACAACTGCTCTGGTGGGAGAGGGTTCCACAATACAGGCACCAGGAGTAGAAAGGGCCCGCCAGATATATCTCTCGAGATGTCAGTACACAAAATGTACCCATTCTGTGAGATCCGGGGCACGGCTGGATGAAATCAGGGAAAGGTAGTCGCTCAAATAACCTGGTCCTATGCCATATAGGTCTTTAAGGGTGAACATCAGCATTGGGCCTGGAAATAAACTGGCAACCAATGCAATTCATGCAGCAGAGGTGTAGCATGTGCTTTGTCAGAAACACATAACTACTCATACTGTTGCGTTTTGCTCTAGCTGAAGTTTCCAGATACTCTTTAAGGGAAGCCCCATATAGAGTGCATTGCAATAGTCCAACCAGGAAGTAACTAGGCCATGAATCTCCATGAGAGGGGTGCTTGGCCCAGGAATGAAGTGGTGCACAATATGAAGTGGTGCAAAGGCCTTCCTAGCCATGACTGCCACATGCTCCTCAAGTAGGAGACATGAAACCAGGAGGACTCCTACATGGCATGCAGTCTATTTCGGGTGGTGCAATTGCACCCAATATCAAAAGTTTACTTGATTATGAAAGAATTATTTGTCCGATAAGTAATGGACCCAAAATTAGGCATAGTTTAGGTTGCCATGGAAATAGGCAGTTTCATTATTATTGTAGTGTTTCTGTCTCATGCTAAAATAATTTGGCTGGGTGTATAGATATCACGTACCTTGACTTGGGTGAGTAGGGGTCTGTTGTTTCTTGTCCACCTTAAGCAGCCAAAATCACCTGGATTATGAGGATGCATTCCAGCAACTTTATTGATAATTAATCATTGTGAAAAAATATATATCTTGGCCTCAGTGGTCCTGATTTGCTCTGAAAATAGAACTAATTAGCCTGATGACAGTACTTATGTGCTTGATTTATTCTATAGAAAGAGGGGGGGAAGGTGGGCAACCACGTCCAGTTTCTTTCCTCAATATAGCTTTCAAAAGAGGGATGTACTTTTCTCCATTATGGTCATGCAAAGCAAGAAAACAGCTCACTTTACTGGACCAGTATAGAAGCCAGTATAGGTTTCCTAATGACAAGTATGTAGTTCTTGTCTCATTGATTCTCAGGCTATTGGTGATGACCTGAATACATGCAGATTTATTGGAAAAAAAGAAAAGAAAAGACATGTATTCCAGTTTCATCTGGAATAGTTTGCTCTTCTCTGGATCTGTTTAGGCAGCAAATTTAGAATTTATCTTAAACTGACTTAGTCTGTTGCAGTCAATTGCAGTTTCACATTATTGGAATAGCCTTGAGTTTATTTTATTTTTTCTTTTAATTTTTTTTGGTCATAAGATATCTACCTAGGAATTTTCTCGAAAACTTTAGCTTTTGGTGTTAATGAATGTTGCCTGATTTAGGCCAGAGTATTTAATCTAATGATCTGACTTTTTGGATTTCAACTCCCATCAGCTCCCTGAACAGGTCTAATGGCAAGGGAAAATGGAAGTTAAACTTCAAAACATCTGGAGTTCAATAATCACCCTCTCCCTTTTTAATCATTAATAAAAGTGCCAAAGCTATCTTGAAAAAAACAAGCAATAATCACCTTGAGGATTTCTCTATATTTTCTGGCTCAAGTCCCAAAATCCATATGCAGAATACTTAAAACTGCATACATATCCCTATGTAGGATCATCAAGATTTTTATATCACTAAACACTGACCCCATAGAAAACATCTGTTTAAGGAAACAGATGGAGCTAGCAACCTGGTTTTAATAGCTTATATAGTTATAACTCAAAACAAAATATGGATATTATTTAAGTAGACTATATCAACCATTTGGAGGAGATGTTCATTCAGATCCCTTCCAGCAACTTCATGGATCCACTTTTTTAACCCTATCAAATTAAAACTGATCTCAGAGAGACACAGGGCCCTACTCCAGTGATGGGATCTATGCTTTTCCATATACATGCTTGCTATTTAATTGACCTAAATTGTAAATTGCATATTGGAACATGTAACAAATGATCACAGCCCCTCAAATGTAATTTTTCAGTAGAATCGTTCCATTAGTAACTAAATGGATTTTGTCTCTAGAAGCTAAAGATGTCTGTTTTTGCAATATTCACATAAAAGGTCTTGCAAATAAAAATTTGAATGCAATTGAGGAGAATGTAGTTCTATCTGCTTCCTGCTGAATGAATGTTCTAGAGCAGGGGTGTCAAACTCAATTTTACTGAGGGCCGCATCAGCATTGCGGTTGCCCTGGGGGGATGGGTGGGTGTGGCCAGAGTGGGTGCAGCCTACTGGATGGGCGTGGATGGAGTGGGTATGGTCTACTGGGTGGACGTGGCCAGTTCTACATCATTCGCATCAAGGGTGCCTATGGGGGCCTGGGCAGGAGTGGAACAGATCTGAGGGTCTCTGGCAGAAGGGGGTGGGACTGGGGCAAGTGTCAAGGCATGGTCCACTGGTGCAAGTGCTAAAATGGCCACCACAAAATTGTACATTGGCTCCCAGCTGGCCTGGGCCAGGGCCAAGGCAGTGGGGCCCATTTCCTCACTGTTTCCAGGATGGCTTCGCAGGCCACATGAAACCACTTTGTGGGCCGCATCCGGCCGCGGGCCTTGTGTTTGACATGTCTGTTCTAGAGGGAGAGAGAAAACAATTTAATTTAAAGTCCATTCTACTGATTTATTCAATCCATTTCTTCTACATGGATAAGCCAGTATCTAGCTGTAGGTGAATGAGGAAAGAAGAAATGAATGATACACAAACATGTGGAAATGGATGTCCATTCTTTCATTTTGCAGAATAAATACTCGGCTGTATAAATTTCAGGATGGAGCTAACTGAAAGTGAAGTTAGCAGGATGTGCACTGATTGATTTGATATATCACTGACCATAAAGTCTTATGATTAAAAAAGACAAAAACACAAGATGGGTCCTACGTATTGTCAATGGAGATTCTCAGTCATCCAGGTCATGGTTGTCCCAAAGGTATTTTTAAAAAGGCAACTGGACTTTCTTTTTCCTTGTGAATGTTTCGTTTCTCATCCAAGAAACTTCATCCAAGATGTCAAAACTAAAGAAGCTTCTTGGATGATGATGATGATGACGATGACAACAACAACAATAATAATAATGTTGGAAGGGACCTTAGAGATCATCTAGTCCAACCCCCTGCTCAGGCAGGAAACACTATACCAGTGACGGCGAACCTTTTAGAGACCGGGTGCCCAAACTGCAACCCAAAACCCACTTATGTATCATCGGGTGCCGGGTGGGTGTGGCCCATTGGGTGGGCGTGGCCCATTGGGTGGGTGTGGTCCATTAGGTGGGCGTGACCCATTGGGTGGGCGAGACTTTGGTGGTAACAGCAGACTGGATGGGACTAGAAGGTTCAATCAATCAATTCCAACTTTGCTGGATCTTTTTCCTGTGAGAAGTTGAAATTGATTGAATTTTTTTTTTTTTGCACACGGTGATGGAGGCCTAAAGCAAAAAGGTTTTATAAAACCCAGCTGAAGGCCTAGGACTGGGGCGATGGCTCGCGTGCCCACAGAGAGGGCTCTGTGTGCCACCTGTGGCACGCGTGCCATAGGTTTGCCACCACGGCACTATACCATTTCAGACAAATGGCTATCCAGTCTCTTCTTAAAAACTTCTAGTGTTGGAGCATTCACCGCGTCTGGAGGCAGGTTGTTCAACTGTTTAATTGTTCTGTCAGGAAGTTTCTCTTTAGTTCTAGGTTGCTTCTCTCCTTGATTAGTTTCCACCCGTTCCACCCAGATGAGAAATGAAACGTCTTCAAGAAAAAACAAAGTCCGGTTGCCTTTCGAAAAAGCACCTTTGGGGATGTCCTATATGCATTGGCTGCAGCACTCTTTACTGGGGTGTGCAACAGACATTGGATGGAACAACAGGATGATGGTAAGCACAGTCAGCAAGTATGATAATACCAGTCACTTCTGTGGTCGTGTCATTCTTGGCTGAAGTTTCCAATACTGGCATATGGTATAATTTGCCAAGAAAGAAGGAAATACTACTTTTGACAAGTAAGCAACTGAACTGCAATTCCATGAAACAGTTAAAAATTGGGAAAAGTGTTGTTAGACAAAAAAAGGGAGAAAATGAACCATAATTCCAGCTTGATGCAATTACTCTGACAAGAATTTAAAATAAAATTAAAGTTAACAGCTTAAACTGATGTTTGAGGGTTTTAAAAAGATTTAGTTTCCCTTGGAACCCCTACGTTATTTGATCCAGTATAATCTCAGTGTGCGCTACTCATAATTCCTTTTCCTGAGTGCCATAAGCACTGGATTGTGCCCACCGGTTGTTACAAATGTCTAAAAATCATAAAATTATTAAACCTAGATTAAAGTGCTCAGTAAATCCAGTGTTATTTTAGTCTCCTGCCATATCCTACATTCAGTATTAAATGGTTCTGTTGGCCTGCAGGAAAATGTCATAAAGCAACTATGTAAGGAGGTGTTTTGGGTTTGTTTCAGGGCAACATGAGCCAAGTTAACATGGCAACCAAAATGTGTAACAGAAACATTTAAATGTTTTTCATAACTGGAGCCCTTGTAAGTCCATGAGCACATGTTGGCTCCTGGGCAGAGAGCTAACTAGTGATTATGTGTGCATACACTGCTACTTCATGCCACATCATATGTATAAAAATTTAACTATCCGGAGCATGAAGCAACATATTTTTAAGGTCATATTCGAATAGGCTTACTCATGTTGCATGGCAACCAAGCTCCACTCAAGTCTTGTTGATTTAGGCATTTGTCATGGGTGATACTCAGAAAGAAACCGCCGGAGATAAGGTGATACCTTTGATCTTCTTAGCAAAGCTGTAGCATGTCCAACTTTCTCTGAAAATAGTTTTATTTACCACCTTGTCCCAGCTATGGAATTATCAGAGTTTCCTCAGTTCTCTTCCAGTGTATAAAATATTTCATTGCCTAGAAGAAAAAGATATCTGGTGGTTTGCAGCAAACACATTTGGACAAAGCTGGAAAAGGTGGCCCAATTCACAAGAGCATATTGGCATATTGGAGCCACTTAGCCATTGGGTTGGATTAGAATTCCGACCCCTGGCTCTTTATGATTTTAGAGGGAAGTTTCAGAAAGAGGTGGAGATTCCAAGAAGAGCTCTGAAGACCTCTACAGTTTAGCATTCTACTGATATGATCTCAATTATGTTTCTAAAGTAGCAGTCCTGTAGGCTAGAGTACCATTAGTTCCTACTACAGATGGGATAACTAGGGTTGATCTGAGATCAAGACATGGTGGCTTCCTTAAAGCCTTCACAGGATATGAGATTTAAATTGAGGTCTCCCCTCATATCATATAATGCTACACTAGTCCATGCAGAAGTATTTCCCCTATCATTCGTACCCTGAGGGTAGATGAAACTCAGTATTTTATTATGTGAGCAAAATTTAAAGGAAGTATAGAGCCATGGTTACAAAGAAGGAAGCCTGAATTGAATGAAATTTCTGGAAATTTCTCCTATCTATATTAGGAGTGTGTAAAGCAAGATCAAGAATAAGATCCAAAATAAATCTTCAATTAAGACTCCTATCTGAGCAAACTATTTGTAGAAACCAAACCACATTTAGAACAGGGCTTTTCAACCAGTGGTATGTGTATCACCTGTGGTATTTTGGCACTTGGCAAGTGGTACGTGACTCTCCTAGACAAGTGTAGCAGGGGAAGGGAATGAGGTGAAGTGGCGACAGCACTGCACGAGCCTGAGGAAAAGACAGCTAGAGCTGCAGGGCTGTCGGGGCTCGGCAGAAGCCCCAGGATCGGCATGTGCAGCTATAGCTGATTGGCGCTTTTGCAGGGCTATGGGGAGTGGGCAAGAGTCCAGGATCAGTGCACACTTCTGCAGGGCTGCAGGGGCCAGACAGAAGCTCCAGAATTGGCACTTCTGGCGCACACGGAAGAGAAAAGGGGGGGAGAGGAGAGGCTTTAAAAGGAGACGGTTTTGGTGGGGGAGGGAGAGAGGGAAAAAGACAATGGGGGGGGAAGAGAAGGGGACTGCAAAAGAGAGATGGAGAAGCGGAGAAGCGCAGCCTTGAGAGGAATCAGGTGGAGGCGCATGAAAGAGAAAAGAAGGGAGGAGAGGATATAAAAGGAAGAGAAGAGAGGATATAAGGAGGGAAAAGAAGAGAGGATATAAAAGAAGGAGGGGAGAGAGGATATAAAAGAAGGCGGGAGAGAAGTGGATATAAAGGGAGAGAAGAGAGGATATAAAAAGGGAAGAGAAGAGATTATATAAAAGGGGGGAGAGAAGAGGATATAAAAGGGGAGGAGAGAAGAGGGGATATAAAAGGAGGAGTAAATCTGGTTTCTCCATTGACTTTGTTAGAAGGTTGCAAAAGGGGATCACATGATCCTGGGACACTGACCATCATAAATATGAATCAGTTGTCAAGCATCCAAATGTAGATTGACCCTGGGGATGCTGCAATGGTCATAAGGGTGAAAAATGATCACAAGTCATTTTTTTAGTGCCGTAGTAACTTTGAATAGTCACTAAGCAAACTGTTGTAAGTTGAGGACTACCTGTACTTTACCACTTTTTCTCCTTTTTTTGATCATCAAGTTTTTGACACCTTACTAGGTGACTAGTGGTGCTTGAATATTGCCCTATCCTAAAAGTGGAACAGTCTGTGAAAAGGTTGAAAAGCCCTGATTTAGAAGGTATGCTTAGCAATAAAGGTTAAGAGAGCTGGTCTGGTGTAATGGTTAAGCTGTGGCATTAGGAGCAGAGAGAACAGAATTCTAGTCCTTCTGTATGGATTGGAAGTCAGCTGGTTGACCTTGGGCCAATCACTCCCATTCAGCCCAAATCAACATCAGGGATAAGCTGGCAGACGCACAAACCCTTCGTTGCATCATGCTGTGTTATAAAGAACGAGACAAGCTGGACAACTGGTAGTTAACATCATGACTTTTAAAGCTCTTTAGATATTAGTTGAATGAGTTTTTATTATTTTTTGCTATTTTATTTTGCATTAATATTTCAAGTCACCTGTAAAAAAAAGCTGGATTTATGTCCATTTGCTTCTTTTTTTTTAAAGTTTAACCTTCTTCGTTTTAAAAAAACATTGTCAATTGTAACTAGGTTTTTATAAATAATAATAAAAAGTGCTAAGTGATGTTTTGTGGAACTTATTTCTTTTCCTCACAGCAACAACAACCCTATGGCTGGCTCAGGAATTCTGGGAGTTGAAGTCCATGAGTCATAAAAGAGCCAAGGTTGCCTGCCCCTGCACTAGACCAAACTGGCTATATAATACTGAATACTAGCTATACCAGTGATGGCGAACCTTTTAGAGACCGAGTGCCCAAACTGCAACCCAAAACCCACTTATGCATTGTCGGGTGCCGGGTGGGTGTGGCCCATTGGGTGGGCATGGCTGCGGTGGTAACAGCAGACTGGGTGGGACTAAAAAGTTCAATCAATCAATTCCAACTTTGCAAGATCTTTTCTTCCCCCATGAGAAGTTGAAATTGACTGATTGATTGAACCTTTTTTTTTTTTGTACACAGTGGTGGAGGCCTAAAGCAAAAAGGTTTTATAAAACCCAGCTGAAGGCCTAGGACTGGGACGATGGCGCGCATGCCCACAGAGAGGGCTCTAGTGCCGCCTCTGGCACCCGTGCTATAGGTTCGCCACCACTGAGCTATATGATTCCCTCAGTCACTCAAATCTCTCCTGAATCCTTTATATTTTTGTAATTTCCTGTTCTTTGTTGTCAATGTCTTAAAGGCTGTTAAAGGCTGCACTTCATAAGAGGAAACATCACTTGTTCTTCTCGATCTTGTTGGCATAGGTTCACATTCATATTCCTCCAGCACTAAATGTCTCCATACAAGCAATTGGTTTATTACCCATTAAAAGTGAAGGTGTCCATGGTTGACATGCACAACGGTTGAGCAGCTACACAAAGAAATAGCTTGCTCAAGAAATCTGTTCCCACATCAAGCCTTCCCTCACAGATGCGGGTACATCACATTGTAGCTCCACACTTAATTACTCAACTCTTGATGTTTTCCAGCTTTAACATTTCAACCGGCTCGCTGGAAAATATTAATAATGGGTGAAAAGACAGTTTCATCTGGAATAGTTTGCTCTTCTCTGGATCTGTTTAGGAGGCACATAAACAGGTGCGTGTGAAGCAACCCTAATGTGAAAAACCAGTGGAGAAACTAACATTCTTTCCATTAAGTACAGACAGTACTATCTCTGGCTCCGTGCAGTTAGCAAAATATCTCAGACCTAACATGAATAACGTAGGTCATTGTTGTAACAGCATTCAAGTTCTTGGGCTCTTGGGTAAACGCAACTGGAAATCTGTACTTTTCTTCAGGAGTTGGGAGTCAGACAGCATACATATTTAATATATTATGACTACTACTACTACTATTCATGTTATGACATGGCTCCTGGGATTATATCTGCTCAGGTGCTGGTGCGGATTCCCATCATCTACCTCTTTCTGGATGGTGATTTAAGGGGCTTTATTCCACAGGCTCCTGATTCTGGGATTCTCTGATTCTGATTATCTGGTTCTTCATTAATCTACCCCAGCTGTTTATTTCCTGCAAAGATTTGTATGTTGCCAATGTATACTCCTCTCGTAACAACATACAATATGTATGTTATACCATTCAACTAAAAAACCAGTCCAGGATTAAAACATTATGTGCTGCTGTCATCAGTTATAATTTCCCTCGCTCCTTCAGCTGTTCTATTGGCATGTCTTATTTGTTGATGTCCACTACTAGGAAGAGAATTCTTTCTCATGTCTTTTCCCTTTTATTTTTCTGGCTTTACATGGGCCAACCAAATTGGCTCTTCTTGCAGTACCAGGATAGAAATATATGGAACTCAGGGTTGACTTGTTGGTATCTTGGGGTTGTCTAGGCTGGCTGTTTTCCTGCAGATGTTTCGCTACCAGCCCAGGTAGCATCTTTTGTGCAATGTTGGTTAGCCTGGTAGTGAAAGATTGCAGGAAAACAACCAAGCTCAAAGAACCTCAAGAATCCAACAGTTCTTGTGGGAATCTGGTGGCTTGGAGGCAGAGCACCAAATACAAGGGAAGCCCCAGGAAACCATTTCATCTTTGTGATGCTCCTGTCTCTCACTTGATATCCATGAAGAAGAATACTTTGCAGCAGACAGGGACCTTTAAGACAGCCATCCAAGGATCTTGGATACTCCTTCCAGAAATGTCCAAAACAGCTGGCTAAAATGTAACAGAGGGCAAAAGTATTAAATCCATGACTGGAAGGAAATCATACAAGTTACTTTTGATTAAGTGGCTCGTTGGATTGTGTGTTGTCACCAGCGGGGTGGGGGTGACTTTTTACATTCTTTATATTGTTTTTTCTATTGTTTGTAAGTTGCCCAGAGTCACTGAGAGTGAGTGGATGGCTATATAAATTTTCTAAATGAATAAAGTAAATACATTTTAGTTAAGTTTAATGTCAGTGTAAATAAAATAAAATCAGTTTTAAACTTTGGACTAGACTAGAGCTACAGCTGAACATCTGCTACACCATATTTAGCCTTTGGTCTTCTCAACCCACATGTTATATGGATGATTGTTGGGGTCATGTTCCCAAAGCCTCACTGTCTCCTCTTCCTCCCTCTGTATATGGTCACTTTCTCTTGGTATTTTCTTGGTATTAACAGAAACATTGCTCGGAGTTTCCAGCTGTAGCTCAATAGAATAAAAATAAATTAGCTAATTAGCTGTTGCTAAATAAATGAAATCCTGCCAACCAGTGATCAATATTGACACACGAGAACTGAAGTCAGGCCCCAAAATTAGACCATACTAAGAAATCAATGCTATATAGGTCTGGATTACTTTTATTACAATGGATATCTTGCAATTTGAATATGTCCCCTCTTCCTTCCCTTTATCTTTGTGGGAACCAGGTAAGGGCTTGTCTGAGATGTTTTCTCAATTTACTTTCTTGGCTCAAGCCCCTCTGATCTGACTGTTGCCTTGATAGCAGCTTTTCCTCCTGTACTTCCAGGCTATTCCGTTTACCTTCTACAACTGCAAACTTGCTTATACTGTACCAATATGGCCTCTGAATGAGAAATAATTAGGAAAACCAGATGAAAGAGTGCAAGGTTTGGTTAAGCTGTACAGAGTCATGTGGAATTGGGCAGCCTCCAAATATAATAAAATGAACAAGCTAACAAAGAATAGTAAAATAGTAGGAATATTCTCTTTTCTCTAGAAAAATAAAACAGACGTAGTAGAACTGACCAGAAGCAAGAGAGAATTGCACGGTTGCATAGAAAAGAGAATTCCACTAGATGTCTATGATTCTTTCTTTTGCAAAGCCATTTAGATATGGGGTGGAGGTCGGGGAACCCGGTGCTAAATTATTCGTAGACGACCTGATTCTGGGTCAGGGTTTCGTGCGTAGCAGAGCAGCTCCCTCGATGCGATCTATTATTTTTTTTATTTATTCTTTTATTAAAACAATCAGAATTGAACATAAGTCAGCCCTCGACACAAGCTTTTGTAAAGATAAAGGGAAAAAAAAGAAAAAGAAAAAAAAGATATGGGGTGGAGGTCTCAAGCCCTTTAGACCTCAACTCCCTTTTTGAGACTCCCAAATCCAAAGTCAGACAGAAACTTACTGAAAAAATTATCACTTTTTTTTTTTGTAAAACACAAAAGAGAATTAAATTCTTGTTTGGGTAGACAGCCTAAACATAAAACTGCATAAAAATAAGGCAACCCGCCCCCCCCCCACTGGATCATTTAGTGTTATCCCTTGGCATAGCCTCATGACATCAATACCTTTATTTCTGGGTTTTCTAATGATTGAGAATAATATTAAAATGTAGGGCAGCTTTTTGCATTTGATTTTAAAAATAGCATTTTTCAATTGTGCAGGGATATGAACAGAGGTTTTGGTGCTTTCGAGGGTAGCTGCACAGTCTCGGGAAAAAAATGTTTTAACACATTGCAGATGGGCTTTATTTATGTCTTTGTGTACTTTGAAGTATCTTTTTGGGAGTCACATTTGAAGAATTTGCAGCCCTCTTGTCAAAAAAAAAAAGAGAGAGAGAGAGAGAGAGATTGTATCTAAAATTCAAGGAATAGCTGAAATTTCTCAAGGAAGGCATTGCGGCCCAGTGCCTTTGTATGCTTTCTGGTATATGAGAACCATATGCCCATCACAGCAACCATTTTACATAACATGTTCTCAAAATTCAGATACAATCACTGGCCCAAAAGGAGTGAGATCCTTGCCTTATGACAGGGGCAATTAATTTTCCCAAGGGGCCACGTGAGAAATGGGCTTTTGTGGAGGGCTGTTGCTGCTGCCACCAGCCCACCGCTAACTGCCAGTACACTGCCCCCATGCACCAACATCCCATCCCTGATGCCCCGTCTCCACTAGTGTTAGCCCACTAACACTGACACCCTGTTCCCCAACATTGCCCATGCCACGGCCAGACAGGGACCGCATGTGGGCTGGATGTGGCCCGCAGACTGTAAAATGACCAAATCTGCCTTAGGAAGAACTCCTCTGAGGGAGGACCCTGTTTTAACACACGAATGCCCTTGACAGCATATGGAATCCAGCTTGAAAGCTTGTGGAGGGTGAACAAATTGGTGGAATAGGTCAACTAACCTTTTCTTCCTATTTCAAAACACCCTCTTGTAGGTAACTTCATTGTACACTAATCGCTGTTGTTGACTGTACTTTTCAGACATTATTTCAAGTTTTCATCTAAATCACATACAATCCATTGCACAGTGATGAGAAGGTAGGTCATGTCATCTTTGGCAGGTTACATAGTCTAGCTTTCCTCTCTTCATGCCCTTTTAATGCACTGATGCTCTTGATCTTGGGTTTCCAGTTTTGAAAAGTGAAATGTTTTCACATTGTGTGGCATTTGCTAGTGTGTAAAATTGGTCTCTCCATCAATTATTTTTTCCCATATATTTTATTGATTTTTTTAAAAAAACATAAATCACTTAATAGTTGGTAAACAGTGTGTTTGCTGGGTTTACATTTGTAAAGGAAAATCATTAACAATTAATTTCTATAATCCATAATCCACATAGTACATTTAGTTGATTTCCCCTTTTCCCCAAAATGTCTTCTTTGCAAACCTTGAATTAATACAGTTCTTATTATTTTGAAAAATAACAGTTACATATATGATTTCCCCCCAATATTCCTAGAAATAATGATCACATCAATATAATATTTCTTTTCTATCTAACCATTCTGGTTGCCTCATCTTATATCCTGTTACAGTCCTTATTTAAATTTGTTTTTCCCATAAAGTTCAAAGTATTTTTGCTGGTTAAGATTTTCTCAACAGTTAATTACATTTAAAGATTTAAATCCATTTTTCCCATATAAACATTTAAAGATTTAAATCCATTTTTCCCATATAAACCATCTCTATTCTTAAAGAATAGGTAAAAACAGTAAACAAAAGGAAAAGAGAGCAAGTGTAAAGAAACATAAAAAGTAAAATACTACTTAAAATATATATTCCTCCTATATATTCATTCCCAAAATTTCTTATTCTTTTAACCATAATTAAAAATATATTTAATCTTTAAATATTCCATTTAATGTGTCTAGTCATCTAATCTTTTAACTCTTATTCAAAACATTTTTTCTTTTTTATACATTATAATTTCCCCAAATTCAAATACATTTAATTATCTAAAACATTTCCTTCATCTAAGCCATTTCAACAGTGTTATATTACTTATATCAAGAAATAAAATAAAAAAGGGGGGAAGCATTCAGTATTATTTAAGGAATTCATCCTTAAATAATACATATGTATTCAAAATCTTTTCTATTTCTTTAACCATATTCAAACAAATGTTTCTTTTTAAAATATTCTCTCTGGTAGATCCCATAATCTATTTTCTTAATTTTCACTTTAATCTTTTTCCTTTGACCAGTATCTTTCTTGATCAATGTGTTTTGCTGAATCAAAAAGTTTTTTCATATATTCATGACTGTTGCTATAGGTATAAGAAGTAAATTGAATAAAGTGTCTTTATATGAGGCTTTTGTCTTTCCGAGTTTCTTGAAAATCTTTTTTTCTTCTTCTTTTCTGCGTCTCTTATCACTTCCTTCCTCTCTGATGTTTTCAACATCTCTACATTCCATTTTATCCAATCTGGTTTTTTTTTTTTGTCCTCAGATTTATTTTGTAGTCTTAAGGGGTGAGTTGGTTTTTCCATTTCTTGTGAATTTTTCCCACTAGGATTAAATCATATTTCTTGTTTTGTTAAATTCCATCTTTGAGTTTCTATTTTCAATTTTATGTCCACTTGTTTTGTCTGCTTCTTCTCTGTTGTTGTTTCCTGGAAGTTTTTTGTTGTAGAGTTAACTTAGAAATAGATTGATTTATATTTTCAAATTTATTTTGGATTTCTTTGTGATTTGAACTCCTTGTGTGAATTAATTGCAGTACACTATATATCTCCTCCTGAGAGGTATTTATGTTTTGTTGGTGTCTACATGTCTCTGATCAATGATGGCCAAAAATTGAAGTTTTCCTTCTTTTCTGCAAATAGCTTTAGAATCCCGGTTAAATAGATATTTGTAATCCAAAGAGTTCAAAAAAGGTTTTTTCCCCCCTAAAGTTTATAATTCTCTCTTTGTCTGGACCCCAGATTGTTGTCTTTTTTTGTCACAGCTGTTCTTAGAGATATTTCAGGAGTTTGGATTTGGTGGCGACCAATCTGGGCAGACTGAAGCCCCCTCTAAAGGGGCGGAAGAAAGGCTGCTGGGAGAGCCGAGGCAGCCCAAGTTGTCTGCAGCCGGAAGGGAAGCTATGAAAAACAGCTGATCTCCAACAACATGCTATGTCTGGGTGAGCTGAAGTCTTTTCCTTCTCCTTGTGTTTGGAAATGTTGAGACCCTGAAAGGGAGAACTTGAAAGAGTAAAGATCCCCAGAGAGACTTTTGGAGCGGCAATTTAACATTAAGGGGAAATGTTAATGAATATCAAATTATTGGACTACCAGAGTGTGGAGACTGATAAACAAGCCGATAAATAAGCCAATAAGGACACCTACTGGTGAAAAAATAAGAATTAAAAAGAGAGTGACCTTGGAAAGCTTGAGAACAAAACAAAGCCTTGGTCTGAGATAACAAGTGAAAGACTGTTTATAGCCATGCTTGTTGACCTTTTGGATATAAGTTTAAGACTGTGCGCCACAAAATGAGTACATCTAATATTTCTAGACTTGCAAAGAAACCTTCTTTGGTGCCCTCTCTCAGACAAGCCAGTCCAACAACTCAAAGTTCTATCAGTACATTGCTACAGTGAGATAAAGCAAGCACGGCCCAAGATGAAACACAGGCCTCTTTAAAATTAATTCAAGAAATCTTGCAGAGGAACCATGAGGAAACACAAAGTAAACTGGAGAAAGTAAGCAAAGAAATTCTGGATATAAAGGCACAATTTGAAGCTCAAAATCAAAAGATCATTAAAAATGAACAGAAAATCCAGGAAGTGGAAAATAAAACTGAAGACATTGACAAAAAGGTGGAAATGTTATTGCAAAAGAATGAAGGACTGGAACAAACTAATCAAATGAGAGAAGGGAACATTATTTGAGGTTTCAAAATATTCCTGAAGGTAGTGAAGAAAATATAGAAATGGTGATTATTGAGTTGTTGGCAGAACTTTTAAACGCAGACTGAGCAGACATTCAGAATGAGACGGATCAAATATTCTGTATGAATTCAAGCTATGCAAGAAAAAACAGATTACCAAGAGAAGTGCATGTGAAGTTCATGAAGAAATCAACAAGAGATGAAGTACTGAGAAAAGTGAGAGAGGAACCCTTACAATATAAAAATAAAGAAATTGTGGTCCTAAAACAGATACCCAAGAGAGTAAGGGATACCCGGAGACGCTACCATTTTCTAACTACAGAATTGATTGCCAAAGGCATAAATTTCAGATGGCTAATGCCAGAAGGCATTTTAATAAACTGGAATAATACAAGATATCGACTGGACTCAATATGGAAAGCAGAGGACTTTGAAGTAAGAAATAGAGTAATTTTGGATAAAGGATTGCATCAACTACAAGAGGATAAGCAGATGGGAGAGATGGCCCAAGGAGCAACGGCACAAGCAGAACAACAGAAGGAGAAAGGTGAACAAACAGATGAAGGAGAAGGAACTGCCAGAGAACAAAGGACTACAACATCGACTAGACCAAAATATAAGTAATGAAAGAGGAAATGGAGAAAAAAAATGAAATTCTTTCGGTAAACATAAATGGACTAAACTCCCCAATAAAAAGAAATAAATTTTTTAGGAAACTTCAGAAATTAAATATAGATATAATCTGTTTACAAGAGACACACATAAAAAAACAACATTATAAATTGTTGGAATACCTGAAAATGGGGAAGTTTCATTATACCTCAGCACAACAAAAGAAACGAGGGGTGGCAGTATATGTTAAAGAGACAATAGATTCTAAATTAATATATTCAGACGAAGAAGGAAGAATTGTAATGGTTGAAATATATTTACATCAAAAACAAATATTGTTAGTGGCAATTTATGCCCCAAATGATAATTAAGAACAATTTTATTAAAAATTGCATAGGAAATTAATAGAAATGGAATACCAAAATATTTGTTTAATAGGAGACTTTAATGCGATAGTAGATGGAACAATGGATTATAAAAGTTGCAAAACAGGAAAAGACTGTAAGAAGAAGACTACCCAAGACATTCTTTGATATGGCAGAAGAAATTGGAATACAAGACGTCTGGAGAGAAACCAATCCTCAAAATCGACAATATACTTTTTACTCAAATAGCCATAAATCTTGGTCAAGAATTGACATGATTTGGATGACTCCTGAATTAAAGATGGATATACAGGAAATTGAGATAGAAATAGGCACATGGGCAGATCATAACCCTTTAAAAGCGACATGGAAAGGAATACAAAAAAAAAACCCAAGATGGATTTTAAATCAATTTATACTAAAAGACAAAGAATTTGGAACCTATTTTATTCTTGGCTATAGGAAAGAATGAAGGATTAGGAATTGAATATGTATTAGCATAGCAAACTCCAGACAACTTGTTGATTGGAAAAACTAACATATGTTGATGAAAAAAACCCAATAAAATCTTTATTAAAAAAAAGCTTTGAAGGTCACAAACACAGATTAGCTTTCCCCAGGTTTTGGCAAATTCTCTATGGAGATCATCTGTCATAATCTTCATCCACCACTAGGGGTCAGCATCTATTTAGTTTTCAATATTATTATTATTTATTATTTACAATTTTTATACCGCCCCCCTCCTGAAGGACTCGGGGCGGTGTACAGCCCAATTAAAACAACAACACACAAAAATTAAAATTATTAAAAATAAATTAAACAATTTGGCCGAATATTTAAAAACCCAGCTAAAAACACAATCCCCTAAAAACAGTTATGGCCATTGTTGGAGCTGGAGCTATCATCCCAGGCCGGCTTGTCGGAATAAGTATGTTTTTAATTCTCGACGGAAGGAACGCAATTCCGTCATCGTACGGAGTTCGGGGGGGAGCTCGTTCCAAAGCGTTGGAGCTCCCACAGAGAAGGCCCTCCCCCTGGGGGTCGCCAGCCGACATTGTTTGGCCGACGGCACCCTGAGGAGACCCACTCTGTGGGAGCGTACCGGACGGCAGGAGGTATTTGCTGGCAGAAGGCGGTCCTGTAGATATCCGGGTCCGATGCCATGGAGCGTTTTAAAGATGGTCACTAACACCTTGAAACGCACCCGAAAGGCCACCGGCAACCAGTGCAGCTCACGCAGGAGCGATGTTACATGGGAGCGCCATGGACAATGGTCTTTAAAATGAGAGTCTTAACCATTCAACAATTTTAAATTTGTCCAAAATTAAATTTTAGCTTTCAAGTTTATAAATTTATTTCACTACCTTATATTTTGATCCTCCATGGAAATTTTAATTTGCCACTTCCATTAGTATAAGGGTGGGGCAGAAGTCCCCCTCCTTCACTTTCAGAGGTATTTTGCTTCTTGGGGATCTTTTCCAGGAAATTAAGCGTGGAATGGAAAAGGGAAAATCAGATTCCTCACCCAGTTTCAAGCACGCTGTTTACTGTTGTGCTGGTTAGTTCTTTTGGACTTCGGTTGCAAGTAGCTTGGGCTGATCAGTGAAATACAGCCTTTCTCCTGTCGGATTAGAAGGCTTTTCCCAAGACGAACGGAACGACCGTTGTCATTCCAGAGTTGCCTTTCTTTCTTTGCTGCCTCTCTGGAGGGCTTGGACCCATTAGGGTCTCCAGGCAAGATGAAAATTAGCCACGGGGGTGCAGCAGTCCGCAAGCCCGTGACCAGTCACTACCGTGCAGGACCGGAAGTCTCCTGGTCTCTCCATCAATTAATATAGCCAGGAACCAAACTCTTGTAAATGGTTCTCAGTAGATTAACTATTTCTTTTCTTTACAACATGACCTTCTCTTCTATAACCCTCTCTGACAAAGCAAGGTACTCCTGCAGTGGTAATATCTTCCTAATTTCTTAACAAAACTCATATGGAATGGAGCAGTGCAGGCCAGCTGTATGACATCTTTAACATGTTCCAGTTGCAGGAAAGACTACTGTGGTTACTGCTCACAGATAGAAATACTTCCCCTGTGATGGGCGTGGGCTTTCAAACAATTATGTGAAAGATGATACGTGTTAACACAAACACAAAGATATAAAATGACATCTCTATAATTCTGTAACCTTGTCATGCCACCAAGGTTGAAAATTAAGTGGAACACGGATGGGACTAGTAATATTGGACTAGTTTTTTCTGTTGATGACTACTTTATTCTTGAAAGTGCCTTTAAGATCCTCTGGTTCATTGACATCACATATGCAGCTAAGGCCATGAAATCATTTGATGCCCCTTCAGCTTTCGGTATTCCCCATTCCCTTGGCTGGTGCCAGATACAGCAATAAATTTACCTGTCCTTCAAGATGTCCCATCTTTTCCTGAAAAAGGGACAATTTAAGGCCATTTATCAATAGTCTCATCTCCTCAAGTCCTCTGCTTTCTGCCTTCCTGCCTGCTCCTCAGTCTTTTAGAGATTAAAATATCTAAGCAAAGCAGGAAACAGAATGTGAAGTTTATGTCCTCTGAAAAGAGTGTCCTCTAGACTAGACAAGTGTAATTTTCTGGCACTTGAATAAACACAGCTTCATTTAATTATGCAAACACCTCTTTCCTGTTTGTAAGTAGAATATCTTTGGAGCAGATGCATGATAGTTTATTGGCTAGCATGTTAGCCTGTCTTAACACGCATCTCCGCTCTCACTCTCTCTTAATACTCAACAAGATTTTGCACTGTTTTCAGTAAATGGGAAGAGAATCATAGAACTTATAGTACTCATTATAACTGAGAAAAACTCAACCAGAGGTTTTTTTTAATGATAGGAATTTTTGGAGGTTTATGGTGCTGCAGTAGCTAGAATAGAACCAGGGTATCCACGGAATACTTTGGGCCAATCAGTTTTAAGGTAGCCTCCTTTCTTTACTGCATCACTGCAAATGTTACAGATCCATGGTGGCTACAATAAAAAACCCAAGTTTCCTATCAGTGATTACCTAGACGCTGAAAATCAAACTGTTACTTAATGCCATTATATAGCTCAATGTCATGAACCATTCATGGTATACAGTGTCTAGTTCTGATAACCAGATTTTAAAAGAGGGTGTCAGGGAGTTGGAGAAGGTGCCAGAAAGTGATCAAGGGGGAAAAGCTACTCATCCCTGATTAGAAAGTATTACAGTGTGCAGATTTTTAGCTGAGGAAAAGCACATTAAAAAACAAATATCAGAAAAGGTTTCGATTACACCAGATGTGAAGGGAACAGAGAGAGAAGGAAACAGAGAGAGAGAAGCTTTGCTCATATAATGAAGTGACTTACGAAGATTCAGAACAGATTAAAGAAAACACAAGTTCACACAATGCACATTCAAGCTGTATTGCCACAAAATGCAGTGAAGGCAAAGGTCATGGAGATCTTGAAAAAAAATCAAATAACTTCATGGACTATAAGGCAATCAGTGACTCTTACTGTTCTTAACAGCTCCTGGTAATCAGAAGTACATCTGTGAATATTGATTTCAGGGAAACAGCGACAAAGGCAGGATGCTGCCCTCATATCCTAAATATCTGGTTGACTACATGAGTAACAGGTCTTGAGAAAAGATTTATGCCTGTATTTTTAATGTGACTCCTAAGTTTTTATAAACAAAATGTCACCATCATCCATCTGAGTGGATTACATTCGTTACAGCTTTGTGTAAAGGAGGGAGGTAATCCCCTGGAATTGATATCGGTCTAATGATCACAGTGATCCTTGAGATCACATTGAGGACAATTATCCTTGAGGATCACATTGAGGACATTAAGAATGGCCTTGATTGAAGGAGAGATGGAAGAGCAAGACAAGTTCAGCCTGAGTCCATTCCAGGAAAATAACTCAAAAGTGCCATCCCGAACTCATATGAAGATAAAATGAGGGTGGAGAGAAGCACATTCAGACTTTAAAGATTCTGTTACTTCCTGTTACAATAAAAGTAATCTTTTATGGTGTTGGGTTCTTAGTCTATTTCACCTTGTTGGGGTAACAGACAATGAGAGAAAAATCAACCTTAATAGATATTGCAGGGGGATTGGGGTGGAGATGGAGGATCTTGTGACAACATTCAAGAACTGGTAGTCATTAGCAATCTGTCATCCCAAAATAATAATTTTAAAAGTGGTTCATTCGTATGGCTTTTAAAAATCTTCTATTATAGTAAATGATCTGGAAGAAAATAAACAATTTTAACTCCAAAGCTTTTCAAAAGAAGAAACAACCCTGTGGCCTGGTGTGGTTGCATTGCATGTTTACTGTGGTGTTTTTGAATTTTCTTTTTGTGTGTGTGTTTTATCATATTACATCCCTAATCCATTTTTATACTCTCTCCTCCCTGCCCCAGCTTTAAAGTTTATCATAGCTAATATATATGTGCTTTTATCTTAACATTCATAGCATCATACTTGGTAAAATTACTTTGAGTTTGTCCCAAAATATGTAAACATTGAAAAAATATTTCTGTGTTGAGTCTGTTAAAACACTCTGAAATATATTTTTAAGGCATCTCTTTAACTTGGTTTTGCTGTCAGAGTGCACTTCTCAGGGTGCCTTCCAAATGCAAGGAGCCCTGGGACAAATTTGTCTGGTTTTACTACCGCTTTGATGGACAGGACTACTTTCTCCAATTACAGCTGTTTTCCTAAGACTCATTCGCTGTTAGCATTACTTATATTTCTTTTTTGTCTTGCAGATATTTGAAAGTGTTACTTTATTATCCTTCCTTCCTTCCTTTCCTTCTTTTCCTTCCTTCCTTCCTTCCTTCCTTCCTTCCTTCCTTCCTTCCTTCCTTCCTTCCTTCCTTCCTTCCTTCCTTCCTTCTTTCCTCCCTCCCTCCCTTCCCTTCCCTTCCCTTCCCTTCTCTCATTATTATTCTTATGGTTTGTCAGGCAGATTTCTTTAGAAATTAAGCTATAATGCAGTATTAGCTACTAATGACTTATTATTATTATTATTATTATTATTATTATTATTATTATTATTATTTATTCGATTTCTATGCCGCCCTATTCCGGAGAACTCACTGTTACCCACTGGTAACAGCAAATTATGGGGATGAGAACGTCAATCTATTCCCCATCACTGGTTTGGCATCCCATCTGACAATCTTCCATGCCTCTCCTGCATAGAATCATGTACAGCAGAATCTTTACCACTTCTGTCTACTAATCTATTTACAGCTCATCTAGCCTTAGATCCAGTTAATTGAGGCTGAATATTAAGCCACTGGATGAACATTTATTTCATTCTTACATTAAAATAATGCTTCTTATTAAATGCACCGAAGAGCAAGAAATGAGATAGACACAAACACTTTTTTTTCCTGCAAGCCATAGATTTTCCTGAAAAAGTATACCTAGGAGAATAAAAACCTATTTGGGGACATGTTCTTAAAAAGATATAAAGGTAGTTCTTGGCTTACAACAGTTTGTTTAGTGTTCAAAGTTACAACAGCACTGAAAAATGAGACTTATGACCATTTTTCTCAGTTACGACTTTTGCAGCATCCCCATGATCGTGTGATCAAAATTCAGATGTTTGGCAACTGGTTCATATTTATGACCTTGCT
This sequence comes from Bothrops alternatus, assembly GCA_034064705.1. Lineage (NCBI taxonomy): Eukaryota > Metazoa > Chordata > Lepidosauria > Squamata > Viperidae > Bothrops > Bothrops alternatus. The sequence continues at coordinate 32,502,436 of JARGCV010000223.1, read as the reverse complement.
GTTTCCCGGGGTCATGTGATCACCTTTTGTGTCCTTCTCACAAGCTAAGTCAATGGGGAAGCCAGATTCACTTAACAACCAGGTTACTAACTTATCAGCTGCAGTGATTCACTTAAACTGTGGCAAGAAAGGTTGTAAAATGGGGCAAACTCACTTAACAATTGTCTCAACAACAGAAAGTTTGGGGTCAATTGTGGTCATAAGTCGAGAACTACCTGTATTCCAATATTCCAATTTTTCCTAATTAGAGCTGAGCCTGTCTCTTGTGAAACTGTCTATTTTGTCTATCCTAAAAGGCAGAATATCATTAAAAAAAGGGGAAATACTGCTTTTGGGGAAAATGTTTCTATTGCTCCCTTCTTTCCAGGATTAAATGGATATGGATGTGAAAAGATTGAAGTTAGAGACAGCCTTGTGACAGGCTGAGGCTTCATCTCTCATAGTAATTATAAAAGCAGAAGCATGTCTCCCTCTTAAAGCATGACCCTGGGCTCTTGGAAAAGGAGATTTGGTGTCAGAAGCATTTAATGAAACATCCACAGAAACAGTTTGCTTGAAATCACCAAGAGGAATAGACATCAAGACAGCTCCATTTTTGAGAGCCTCTTCCTCCAGCATTTGAGAACCACAGGAACAAGAAACCCAGCCTTTTGTGTGTCTGAGAGAACATGCCCACAATAGTTTATTTCCACTTCCATTTGGCCAGATGGCATTATTTTGCGCATCCACCTCAATTCACCACTTTCCGTGTCTATGTTTTTGTAGTTCATTTACAGGACAAGACTTAAAAAAGATGATTTTTTTTGCAAGGGAGAGAATTTATTTTTATGGCAATGTGACCCTTGTGGTATTTGGCTGCGAATTAGCATTCAAGGCCAAAGGTTCAATAACCACCTGTGGGAAGAATATCCTTTTTGGGATAAAATGGGCATTGGAGGAAAGGTGTGTTGAGACTGATGTTTGTGTTCAGGCTAAAAATAAGAGACGCTCTCGCCCAGGAGACCCCAGTTTCCTAATGTATGTTAGTAGCCAATAGGGAGCCAGATGGCACTTGGCCATGGAGAGTTGAAAGGTCACTGGACAACTGGATGGGACTTGGCCTTTCTGTTGGTGATGGGAGATTTCATTTCTAGATCACGGAAATGAATTTGAAAAGATTTCACCTATCAGAGTCTCGTTTCCTCTTGGAATGCAGGGAACAGACCAATAAAAATTTCGTTACTTGTCTTTCAAGTGAAAAGCCAAAGGTAATTTCTCCCACATTAATTCATTTGCTCAAGTCTCATTCAACAGCGCTGGACACTGATCTCCGTTCTGAAAGATCTCATTGCTGATGACAGTATTTTGTCTGTGAAAAATAACAACATGTTGACAGTACAGGAACACATGGGGAATGTAGAGCAAAGTGTTTTTATCTTGGCCAGAGGCTGAAAGATCTGAGGCTGAACAAGAATAGCAGTGCAACTTACCGTGCAAAGTCAGTCAGGAAGCCAGCAGAAATATGGAAGTTTCTCCCACTCCCAATGCTGTTTTGCCCATCCTTTCTCTGTAGAGGTAAGAAAATATCTCTGAAAGGGTGATCCAATGGGTCGCAGGTTATCTATTAAATAATACAGAACATGGAAGGAATGCAATCATGCATTCTTACAGGCTACCAGAGTTGGTAATAATGTTGTAAATAATACTGAAAATTTTGAGTTTTAGGTAAATTACAAAGGCAAAGTACTTGCTTGGAAGTTTACGAAAAACATAGGCAACCATCACCATGGCCTTTCTGCAGGTTATTATAGACCAAGGCTATCTCTATTCCCATTTGTTGACTACATCTCCCAGCATGCACTAATTCAGTTTTGTGGTTTATAAGCACCGCCTCACTATATCAAAGAACAGCCTTTTGGGGCCTAGCTCCCCTTGTTATGCTACAGTTATAATTCTTATTCCACATGGTTTAGGGCATATTTGTGCAGATTTCTATGAATTATTCCAACCTATCTGGAGGTCACCAAGTTGGGATGGATGTTCAAGAGCAAAGCAAGTGAGAAGAGACCCAGGCAGGGATCCATCTCCTTTTGAGTGCTTCTGAGGACCGTTCTGCTGAACTGTCTAATTTTGCAATTAATTAAAGGACTTTTGAACTTTTGCATTTTTTTTCCATTTGGAATGGCTGACAGCCTGACAAAGGCTGATAATCTGCAGCCTACATCCTTACTTATTGCACATCTAGCTACTTATTTATATTAGCTGAGAATTTGATTCTTTTTAGGCCTTATGCCTGTCTTGTATTGCTCCGATGGTCCTTTTGACCTCTTCATTTGATTTCTTTCCTCCAAAGCAGAGAAACAGAATAGGTAAATTACACCTCTGGCAATATAAATAGCCTGGAGGCTTTTAATATTCTACTAAGGCTTAGTAGGCCCCTTCTGTAAACCTCTGAGGTTGCTCTTGACAATGATCTCAATATATTTTGTTTCAAAGGAAAATAAACTTCATTGCATCTTTCCAAAGCAGCAGGACCCAGGAGTCTACATTAGAGAAGCCTAGTGGGCAGCTGTGTAATCATTAGCAAGACCAATGGGACAGGGACCTAAAAGTTCCTTAGCCCAGCCGGGAGTATAATTTACTATGCCACCACCACAAAACCAGCAAGTTAGCATAAGAAAAGCATGTCAGGAGGAATGATGGTGAAACTAAACCAGACAAAGCTCCAGCAGGATTTTTTTTTAAAAAAAGAAAACAAAACTGCATAGCTCAAAATTTAAAAAAATTGGGCTGTTAGGTGATTCCATTGTGATGAATATCCAACTCATTCATTGTTGTTTTTTCCCCCCCAAAGAGATCAATTGTGTTTCAGAAGAGGGGTTCTTGAGCATCACATATGTAAACCTAACTTTTCAGTTTAGAGTATATCCAAAATACTTATCACTTAATCTATGTTTCTCTCCATTGACTGAAGAACAAGCCTCTGTCTAATGTACATTAAGCATGGAACAAGAACTCTGGATATAGATCGAAGCCCTGTTCTGCTTGGCTGCTGAAATGGGAACAATTTTTATGCCAGCTCATTTAATGCTGGCTCCCATACTGGATGATATCTCTCTTTTGCTGCCATGTAGAACAGTCCTTACATGGACATATGGGATGTCCTGGTATAAAGCATGAATGTTCCCTCATTAGGGATTAGTGGAGCGAAAGGAGGTTGCCCAGAAATTTTGCATATATTTGAAGTGTCTTGGCGACGAATGAGACTTCGTCGAAACGTCGCCAAGACACTTCAAATTCTACGTGGGAGAAAACCCGAAGAACCAAAGACCTACACACACACACACACACACATAAATATATACATATATACATATACATATACATATACATATACATATACATATACATACACATACACATACACACACACACACACACACACACACACACACACACACACATATATATATATATATATATATATATATATATATATATATATATATATATATATATATATATATATATATATATATATCCTACAATGTCAGACTTGTAGGATATATATATATATCCTACAATGTCAGACTTAGGTGATAAGCTGGTCTGTCAATTTCTGTCACAATCAATGGATCAACACTCAGATGATCCCCAAAAAGTGGGTCCTGCACTTGTGGAAAAGAGCAAGGAAGACTATATATGAGCACATCCCACACTGATTACAGGAAAGCCTATGGCTCAGTGCCACACATATGGATCTGTGAGTGCCTGACACTATACAAAATCAACAAGAGCTGGTATAGTGAGCTGGCCAAAGGAAGACCTGGAAGCTACTCACAATGTATAGAGGTTTCCACCTTTAATCCAAGAAACTGAACACCAGATGGAAAGAGGGTGGGTGGGGTCTGGTGAGTGTCAAAGTCACTGTCCTGGATGAAACCCAGAGCATCCATGAGTACATCAGTAAGATGGCACCCAAAAATGAGCTGCTGAGAGAATGTCTGAGGCAGTAGCAGACATGGGAGAAAGATCAAGTAAAGGAAGTGCCATGGCAAGACAAGACTCTGCACGGGATGTACCATCAACAGATAGCTGAGGTGGCTGACATTTGGGAATCTTACTAATGGCAGGAAAGGACTTGACTAAAAGGCAGCACTGAAGCACTGATTATAGCAGCAGAAGAACAGGCAACAAGCACCAAACCTATAAAAGCAGGGGTCTTTCACACTAGATAAGACCCCAAGTGCAAACTACGCAGAGGCCTCAGACAGATACATGCATAGTGGCAGGGTATAAGATGCAGGCAGGAACAGCATGCACTGAATGGCACAGCCAAGTAGCAGGCTTGGTGTAGAGGGACATCTGCACAATGTATGGACTAAACCAGAGGTAGGCAACCTTGGCTCTTTTATGACTCGTGGACTTCAACTCCCAGAATTCCTGAGCCAGCCGGAGTTGAAGACCATGAGGAGTTGAAGTCCACGAGTCATAAAAGAACCAAGGTTGCCTATCCCTGGACTAGACCCTCCCAAGTCCAGATGGGAATTTCCACAGAAAGTCATGGAGAATAAGAGGGCTAAGATCCTGTGGGATTTCCAGAAAAGTGCAACGCTAGGGACAGCTAAGATACTGTGCAGAAACCTCAAACTCCCAGACCTGAGACTGAGAATGACACATACAACCCATAGGGATGAGAAGGAATTTTTGTTATATATATTTCCATTCAGCTGTGTCTGATTCTTTTTTTTAAGTATTTTATTAACTTTCTATCATTACAATTCGTTAGTGCTTAATGAACAACTTGTTGTCTGGGTTGATTTTTTCCTTAGTCATAAAAGTTAAGTTCTTACCCTCTATCTTGTTTTTCCAGCCATTAATAAAATAAGTTCCATGTTTGAACATATTCTGTGTCTTCTTTTTCTTTGATTCTCGATGTGAGTCTATCCATTTCAGCATAGTCCAATATTTTCTTGATTATCGCTTCATCCAATGGTGTTATCTTGTTTTTCCAGTGCTGCGCAAATACAATCTTCACTGCTGTTAATACATGTAATGTTAAACATATATTTTGTTTATCAATATTTTTTTCTGGAATTATACCTCATAAAAAATTCAATTTTAAAGTCTATATGTTTTCCTAACATCTTTTCTAATCAAGTATGTATTTTTGCTTTAACACATGTGCACCACAAGTGATAATATGTACCAGGATTTTGATTACATTTCCAACATTTACTAGATATATTTTAAAACATTTTTGCTAATCTAACAGGTGGAAAATGCCATCTATAGAACATTTTACATAAGTTTTCTTTATACGAAGTAGCCATTGCCAATTTATAGTTTCTTTCCCAGAGATTTTGCCATTTCTCTAATTCTATATTATATCCAATTTTTTTTGCCCATATTATCATTGTTTTTTTTCACTTGTTCATCTTCCATTTTTAGATTCAATAAAAAAATATATACAGTTGTGTCTGATTCTTCAAGATTGCCTGGCGAAGTCCCTGCAGTTTCCTTGGCAATATTTTCAGAAGTTGTTGGAAAACATTTTCTTTGTTTCTCTCACTCACAGAGCCACACAATATAGGAATCCCATTTGTAGAATAATAACATAGGAATATATAGAGAAAGAAGTAACAAAAAGTCTGCATGCCATTCCTTCCCTCCCACGTTCATTTAAAAACCTGTAGAGAAAGCTCTATAGAGACTCAGATGATCAGGTCATATTTGGAAGAGGGCCTTGATGCTGAGAACAGGACATATCCAGCCATGATGCAAGGGGCACAATATAAAGGGTATTCAGATATAGTTGCACATAGATTCACAGTCACGGATATGTGGCCCTGACATGTCAGAATATACAAACCACAAATTGCAATGCCCAGCATTAAAAAAAAAATTGGAATGAGCCGCATACTAAAAATAAGCCTCGGTGCCAAGAATAATAGAGCACAACAGACTTCATTACATTTCCCCAGTCTGACCAATCCCAGCCCTGCTATATTGTAAAGCCTCCGTGTGTCTGCTTATTAGATTGCCAAACACAATGGAAACACCTTTTCTTTTAGTTAATGAATATTAATTGTTGGGGCAAAAATGGAGATAATTGTGATACACTAGCTTGGGCTAGAGCAGGGGTAGGGAACCTTGACTCTTTTATGACTTGTGGACTTCAATACCCAGAATTCCTGAACCAGCCATGCTGACTCAGGAATTCTGGGAGTTGAAGTCCACAAGTCATAAAAGAGCCAAGGTTGCCTACCCATGGGCTAGAGTATGAGGATACTCCATCATACTCGAGAGTCTTGCCAGAGACACTCAGGATTATGCCACCAGGGAGCCCCGAGATCAGTGCACTTGATGGCACTAGTGAAGGAAAATGGAGATAAAATCTTGATAGCACTCAGTGATCTTCCATTTGGCACATTATGTCTCTACCCAGCCTTTCCGTTAAGAAGGATTTTTTTTTTAACTTTGTGTTGAGCTGCCAGGGTGATGACAAGTGTTTGGGTGAAAAGCAAAAATACCACTGTCCTTGTTTTGTTTTTTTCTTTTGTTTTTGATAACTCTTGATTTCCAGACAACACGTATTCCTGACATTTCTCCCTTCCTCTCCCTGCAATCCCCAGTGTTGGATGAGTCCTCCTTCACAGAAGAAACAAACAGACTAAAATCCTTTACTTCTTTTTGTAAACCTCATAACAGAGCAAGAGAGATAAAAGATTTCTTCTTGCCTTCTAAATTCTGAAATGTTTCTTTTGCCAGAGGAATGAGCATGTGCTTGCAGTTAGCCACTTCATCCAAGTGGTGCATGGAATCTGGTTTCCAAAGAGGGCAAAATATAGAGGCCATGTTTTATTTATTGATTTTATTTATTTATATCCCGTCTTTATAAATAACTCAAGATGGAGAACCCCCAAATATTCCTTCCTCCTCCTGTTTTCCCCACAATAACAACCCAGCGAGGTGGGTTGGACTGAGAGAGAGTGAATGGTTCAAAGTCACCCAGCTGGCTTTCATGGCTAAGGTAGAACTAGAATTCACGGTCTCCTGGTTTTTATCCTGATGTTTGTGGGAAGCCCGCAGGTAAGGTTGCCAATTGGGACAGTGGGACACTGCAACCATTGGAAATCTGGGCCAGTTGCCAAAAGCCTGGATTGCAATCATGTGATTGTAGAGGGGCTGCACCATCCAGAACTTAGTGGGTCAGTTGTAACTACCACTCATTCAGTGGTATCAGAAATTTGAAGGTTCACTATATGAGTGGTTGTTGAACATGGATCACCTGTATACATTTTGAGGCTCAGTGAATATAGTATTCAATGCAGTATTCATTCAGTAGATAGTAGTAAAGTTATATGGTTTTATGTATCAGGACATAGTAAAAATCATCTGGTCCTTAACAGTTCTTAAAAGTAGGTAAATACAACTTCAGATGAACAACTCATGACATATTAGATCATGTCATCATTTATGTGCTTTAACCATTTAAACCAAACTGGCTCTCAGCCTTACTGTTTCCCATTCTGTTCCATAACTCTGAACTCTTAGTGGTGTCCTATCCAGGTTGAATCAAGTCCACCACAGTTATTTAAAAAATGATACCGTACAATAATCATGTCAGTTTCATTCTTTTATTTCTTTCTTAATGCCTTTTCACATCATCACATTTGATTTTCATGAAGTTGTCTATTGCATCTCCAATATTCATCTAGTGTACATACAAAGTTAAGAATGTTTTTGGCCTAGTGTGCAGTGGCCTAATTACCGTGAGCTACATTTGTAATTTAATCACTAATCCACCCACTTATTGAGGGTTTTTCTCTATCTTTTGTATTTGATCCACCCTTATTATTTGGTGTTCCTGTATAAACAAACCTGACCATCAGCCCACCTTTGATTTTAAATCATTTATTATCAGGTTGACAAAGTTCCATGTTAATGACCGATCCCAATGTTTATTCTCTCCTTTCTGACTTTCTGAGACTTTTACATTTAGTACTACTGTACTCCCTGCTTGTGTTCATTAACCAGTTTCCCATCTATGTGAAGTTTTGTATCTTCTTTCATGATTGCTGAGTTTGCTCAGAACCTTAGTTAAAAGCTCTTTTGAATGTTTAAGTAAACAGTAGATCACCCTTATCTATGTGCTGGGCATATAAAGAAAAATGGTTAAGCGTATTCAGGCTCAACAACTCTTGTTTCAGATTTCCACTTAGCTCTTAAGAGCATACAAAGGTACTCTGAAGCAGTTATTGTCATTCAGTCTGCCATGTCTAGGCCTACAGGAGAATGGAGTTCAAAATTAACCTAATTGTCTGGTTTCCCCATTTCTGCTAGGAAAATAGGAAGAGATGCTCTTCTCTGCTCAAAATACAGAGATCCTGCCTAGATCTTCTGAAGGAAAGTTGCAATATTTTTCTTTAAATGATATTCTCAAAGAATGCAATGTTTTGTGAGAAAGGACAGCCTGCATTTTCCTGAATTCTTTGGATGCCTTCTGGAAATTAGTGCAAATTTTACCAGTCCTCTGGCCTTTATTCCAGACATGAGCCAAATTTTAATTATGAGACAAGCAATTTAAAATCAACAAATCAAGAACTCTGACATAAAAAGAGGTGATTTGTTTTTATGTTCAATTGATTAATAAAGTTTAGAATTCAAGTGTTGTCACTGAGATACCCAAAGTATGGTGTGTGTCCTCCCACTTTGATAGTATATTCTTTGTGCTCCCTTATTTTATTTATTTTATTGTATTTATCTGAATTCTCTGTAAATGACTCTGGGCAGCTCACAATTCAAAATTCTCTTCATCCTCTAAAAGACCTTACCAAGCCTTTATTTTTCGTCCATTCGAGGGGAAACATGTTGGTATGATTTGGTGTGGTTTCTGTTGTTTTTATTTTTGCATCACTTATGAAATTGTTGCTTTGTTTCAAAGATTCATTTATGACAATGAGATTTTATACTAGGATTTTTTTTCTACTTCTGGAAGGCATATATTCCTTCCTGAGTTCAAATTTCCCTTTGCCTCCAGTTTGCATCAGCACACTTTGATATCTGAATGAACCCTCTCCCATTACAATTGCAGGTTTTCTGGGCTCCAAATTCTTACTCACTTTATTATTTAGAACTGCTGAGTCCCTTGCTCCAGAAAGCTAAATCTTATTACCTCATTGACTCCTATTATGCTCCTTGAAATTTGTCTGCTTCTTGCAATATCCTTATGCTTGGCCCCCCAGTCTCTGAGGAGCTTCTCAGAATCATCCATATCCTTCTTGACCAGTCTTCCTGAGCCTGCTCTCTATCCATGTTATGTACCTGCCATTTTTTCCTCTTGCTTTTGTTTTTTATTCATTTTGTAGATTTTTATCCCATCTTTATTAGTTTATAAGTAACTCAAGGCAGCCACAACACCTAATGCTCCTTCCTCCTCCTAATTTCTCCATAATAACAACAACCCTGTGAAGTGGGTTGAGCTGAGGAATGGTTGGCCCAAAGTCACTCAGTGGTTTTCATACCTAAAGCAGGACTAAATCTCACTATCTCCTGATTTCTAGGCCAGCACCTTAACTACTATACTGAGTTGGCTCCTTAAAACATTTTTAAAAATAGTTCAAAGACATTAAAGATCAACCGTGGCAGGCAGAGCCCCAATTTTTGTGGCAATTGCTTCCTTTTGTATAGCAGAATTTCTTTTCCCAGAGCATGAGTTATGTTCTAAGATTCAGGTCCAAATAAAGGCAAAATCCCACAGTGAGGCACACTGGAAAAACAGCCAACTTTTATCTGGTTTCATGTCAAAATCACGGGAAAATGTGGCATATAAATCTGCCAGGTTTTACACAATGCTGGGCTAGGATCACACAGGGAAAAGGAGATTCTAACAACTTTCAGATAAACCTGATCTTAATTTTTCAGGCACGGAAACAAATGGCAAAATTTGGACTTTTCTTAGATCAGGCCTCAGTGTTCCATTCATACTGATTTCTTTCTCTTTTCCACCTGAACTTTATTTATTTTTTTAAAAGTTGGCTACATTATGGGCAAACCCAGGAATTCGACAGTGAAGCCAAGATCTGCTTGGAACCTGTTCATCTCACAGCTCTAAATCTTGGTAATAAATTTCATTGTTGCATTTTTACTTTCTCATTGTTTCTTTTTCCCTTTGCACAGAAAACATTTGTCTCAGAACATATCCTAGAATTTGTTCTGAGAAAATGCCTCTTCTGAAATGGTTTAAACTGAATGTTCTCCTGGGCATCTTTTTGCAAAACCCTCAGAGCAATAGTTTAAACATAAGTTAGAAGCTCTGCTTCAGGAAGTCTATCTTGACAGTAAACTCCTGGATTCTTTCATGTAAAGCAAGAATTCATGTGTGAATCCTATGTCCAGACAACTTGTTGGAGGGACTAGGCCACAGTGTTTTTTTTGGGGGGGGGAGCATGAAATCTGAGAGGGGTCTTGGTAAACACCCCAGTCAGTCATTGTTGAGTTCTCCATGATCTGCTTAGATATCCAGATGAGACCTCAAGGGGCAGATACACTTAGTAAAGTCAACCCTCTAATTTTCAGTCCTAGTAAATTTTGCAGTGGGAAGCCTGTACATTTGGCTGGAAGACTGAATTCTGTAATCCCAACACATCTGGAGGGTTGGATAAGGAAAGGCTGGCCTCAAGTTAGAGCAGTGGGAGCTCTCAGCACAGATGTTACGAAGTGCCAGAATGAAAGGAGCACATTACTTCTGGAAAAATGCAGACTTCCATAATATGTGCATAGGAGTAGATATAAAATTAGAAAGAACTTCTCTAGGTTTAATGCAATTTAATTTAGGGTGACTTGAGTAGTTCATACTGAATATCACTGAGGTGCAAGCTAAGCGCCTATTTTGCTCTTTATTTTGCTCATTGCATAAACTGGAATTGGATCATCTTTCAAATAAAGGAAATATTCAAATAGAAGTTGTAGTCATCTTATTTAAAAAAATCAGTTATTCCACTAGATCATGGTTTCCCTCGCTGGCTGGGAAATTCTGGGAGTTGACGTCTACAAGTCTAAAAAGTTGCCAAGTTTGAAAAACCTTGCACTAGATATACAGTAATGTTTGTGCCTAAGTACCCACCTGTTTTTCCCCCAGTTTCTTCTTTCTCTTGAAGAATAGAGGAAATGGTGGGTCAGAGGAGTGTCACCATCTCATAAAACCTCCAAACAGCTTTTGCTTTATTTTGCAGGCTATAACACTCTCTCATTCCTGCAACAACATTCTTGGACAAAATCTTTACTGGTAAATTCAGTAGGCTTATGTTTATGGTCATCACCATTCTCTCTCCATTCTGATTTTTTTGGAAGGCTAAAAAGATAAATTGTTAGCTTTAAGATATCTGTCTTGCATGACTTTTCTGAAACAAAATTGGCAAACCATAGCCCAAACCTTATTACTGAGCTAATTTATATTATATACAATGGTATTATTGTATATTAAGGGGATGCTTCAGTCTAAAGCACATCCAGTTGACTCCAAACACTTTTAGGATCGCTCCAACCCCCTATTGGTGATTTCTGGTAACTTCACATTACATTTAAGTGATTCTAAGGGATGCAAATTTGGGAAAATGATGGTGGGAATTTAAAACAAAGGAGATTAGATCCAGTGTGGTTTATTAAGGACCAGCTCACATTTTGCTGTGATCACTCTTACTTCCTCAATTTGTCCTACCCACATATGGACCCTTCTATCTTTTACAATACAATGTAGGTTTCTGCTGGGATTTAAGGGGAATGATATATTCAGTTCCTACAAACAAATGTATAATGTTTCAGCTTTTCCAGATGCCCAGTAATCTTGTTGATTTTGGTAGCTGGGAGACTGGTAGAGAGATTTCTTGATGTAGTCATAAGGATGTCTGGGAATTTGAAGAAAATACTATATTGTGAACTTACTCTCTCCTCTTTCTTGATTGGAAACTATGATGTTCAGTATGGAAGTTGAACAGGTGTCACTGGTTTGCACTGTCCTGTAATAATTTTGATCTCGCAATAATTCTGTGAGGTACAGTAAGTTAGATTGAAAGTCACTTCTTGGCTCAGGAGCCACTTAGTTCAGGAGCCATGAAGAAATGAGAGAGGTTTTCTAAATACTTCATTAATCTTCTGAGAAGTGTGCTAAGAAAGGAGGCACAGTAGCATCTAATTATGTCAAAGGAGAACAAAGACTCAAGAGTTATTTTACCTTCCGGCCTTTGTTATACAAGAAGTCACTCACAATCAGAAAGGCTGGAGACTCTGAAAATGTTTGGGGCGATGACGGATGATGTAAAGTATGCTGTGAAAGACTTTCAGCTTTAAAATGTCTTATGCTTTAAAAGACATCCTGAAGAATAGATGCATTCCAGAGCAGCAACAGGATTTGGAATACTTTAGACAGCGATGATAAATGGAAGATGCTCTATTTGTGTACATCTACACACAACAGAGGAACATACAGGCGTGTTTGGTATGTGTGCACAAGCAGGTGTTTCAGTTTGGTTTCTTTTGTATCAAAACAGCTTATTTTCCACTAAGAACATGGAAGATTGATTCCTTCCATATTCTTTGCCATTGGGAAACTGAGCAAAAGATTAAAAAAACAGCTCACATGAATACAATGCATCCCAGCAGGACTATTCAAAAGTGTTTAACACTGATTGCTTGCTGAGAGAATATGAAATCATGGGCTAGTGCATATATGTGTAAATCATAAGCCTCGGGGTCTGTGAGGTCCACATAGGTGCCCTCTCAGTAACTCTCAGCCGCAAATCCCCCAACTGATGAGAGGAAAGGGAAATTGGGAAAAGAATTCTTGCACACCTTCTTCCCCAAATAGTTGTGCTGCTCCCAGCCTGCCAGACAGCTGTTTGGCCAGTGGAGGAGATGAGGATCTCTTCCTGCTAAATCAGAGGGAGGTCTTACCTTTTCCTCCACTGACAAGAAGATGCTTTGAAAGCTAAGTCATACTGGCTGTCATTGTTAAAATTTCTGCTTCCCAGAGAATCTCAGTGTATTGGGAAGGGAGATTTGAATATCCGTTTTGCTGTAAGGCTGAGATGAGGAATAGAGTGGAAACTTCCCTCCCCCCTTCCCCCTCCCCCCTTCCCCCTTTTCCCTTCCTCCTTTCCCCTTTCCCCTTTCCCCTTCCCCCTTTTCCCTTCCTCCTTTCCCCTTCCCCCTTCCCCCTTTTCCCTTCCTCCTTTCCCCTTTCCCCTTTCCCCTTTCCCCTTTCCCCTTCCTCCTTTCCCCTTTCCTCTTTCCCCTTCCCCTTCCCCCTTTCCTCTTCCCCCTCCCCCTCCTCTTTCCCCTTCCCTTCCCTTATCTAACAAAAATGTCAGAAAATCTCATGTATATTTTTGATCAACTTCCTTCCATCTGGATCCTAAACTTAATATTGTTATATTCTCTTCCTTCTTCTCCCCCTTTCTTTATACTACTTTATTCTGATGTTTTATATATTGAACATTGCTCAGTCTCCTTCTGGATCTGGGTGGATAGTAAAATTTATAAATAAATACACGCCAAGTATACATTTGAGATATTTGTTTTTGATTCTTGAGTTTGGAAAAGTTGCACAGAAATAAATGAAAACAGTATGGTTATCCTAGAGCTGTGGTGTAGAAAATAGTTTGAAATGAGGGCAGAAGCCATTTACACTGTTTAAAAATAAATTAAGAAGTAGAAAATACATAAATCTATAATATGAAAGGCAGTATATTAGAATTTTTATTTGGTCTTAATGACATCCTTTTAGAAACAAGGATGAAAATAACGAGATACTCTTGGGACTCACTTCAAGGCAGATTTAAAACTGTTTTCCACTCCCATCTGTTTTGTTTACTGAACATTTTAAAGAAGACAGCATATTATTACTTGGCAGTTAATAAATAAAAATAAGAAAATTATGCTGGGGAAAAAAGGGGGACAGTTCAGAAAAGGGGCCCTTAAGCCATAATTAAATGTCACTTTCTGAATTTTTATCCATAGAGTGTACCTGGAAAGGAAAATGTATTGATTAATTTTCATGACTCAGTCTTCTCTCTATCAGCAGCTATTCTTAGAGCAAAACAACTGAAATATGGTCCTGCCTGGATTGTACAGTCTAATCTACTGGAAGATGAGTCCTATATAAATCAATGAGGCTTATTGCCAAGAAACTGGGCATAGGAGTATTGTAGTGAGTTAGGTGCATGCTTATTTATTTCAGATATTATCAAAAACATTTGGTTCAACTTTAGGTCACTTCTATCTTGCTTTGGGCCAGAAATTCCAGATGTCATTATGAACTGAAATATAATTTGGGACTAATAGCAGCAAAACATAACCAAATGAAAGATCAGAAGTGCTGCACAATTCCCTAAACATCAACCACGCCAATAAAATGTGGGATTATGCAAGTTGTGTTGACATTCCTCTTTTCATCTGAAATCTTTAGGTTGATGAATTGGTGGTCACAAAATAATTATACATAAGAAAGCTTACTCAGTATGCATAGCCAAAAAAATGATGTTTGAATGCTAGCCTCTCTCTCTCTCTCTCTCTCTCTCTCTCTCTCTCTCTCTCTCTCTCTCTCTCTCTCTCTCTCTCTCTCTCTCTCTCTCTCTCTCTCTCTCTCTCTCTCTCTCTCTCTCTCTCTCTCTCTCTCGTTATCTTCTTCATGGTCAGTATAATTTACAATCCCAATGTCATTAAAAGAATATACTACTGGAAATAAGAACAGCTAGAAAGGTGATCACCAGAGATTTGCAGTCTGGCAATCATATTTTAGTAAACTCCCTTGAAAAGGTTAACAAGTTGCAGCTGAGGAAAAAAAAAACCAGAATGAAGCCTTAAAAAGGATCCTCCTTCAAAATTGTTTGGTAGGTTCTTAATATGTCTAACTCATTTCGTCCCCCCCGCCCCAATTTGAGATCAAAGCTAAACCACACATTCAGTTCACATTCTTAGACACTACCTTTTGACACTACATCATGGTGAAATCAGATTTTTGAACTTTGCATTAGTAAGCCACCCCACCTCTCTGTAACATTAGCAATTCCTAGGGAAGAGTATTTATTCATAAGTTTCTGAGCTCAATTTAAGTTCTAAGTTTTAATAGCAATGCCCCACGAAATCGGATATCATTCAAGGACTTTCTCTGTGTGTGGATGTCCAAATTGGTCCTTCAGAGTAGCTTCATCATAACATGATACATTTGGAAAGAGATGTAATATTTTGGAATGGTTGGGCTGAAAAAACTCCTGTTCCTCCTCCTCCTCCTCCCCTCCCTCCCTCCCTTGATAGTAACAAACCATTCTTGGGGAAGGGGGGGGAAATACTTTCTTTACATTTCCAGTAGTTGGAACTGTGCTAGTGATAGCTACACCATAAAAAAGGAGCCCACACAGCGTCAAAGATTTTATCATGGGTTTCCACGGAGGTGACAGAAGTGATCATAAATGCATGATAACATCTTCATGCAAATGTCATGATTTAGATAGATATACTATACAATGGTAGGTATTTGTAGGATGGCATCATTTTATGTATTTGTGTGCGCAGAGAGTGGAAGCCGGTGCTGGATCTGGCCAGATGTGAGGCATTGCGAGACTGTCACAGGAGCCAGCACTGTTGGTCAGCTCCTGTTCCCCCCCCCCACACACACAATGCACCAAGGATAGGCGTGCAGACACTGAACAGAATGAACTAGTAATTTAGGCCATCAGGATTGCATTGTGTGTCTAGCCTGTGTAGATTTCCCTGACATTTTATGCCATATGTTAAATAAATAAATAATTTTATGCATGTCATCAGTTTGGAGCCTTTGTGGTTTGTTGCTGACGTTCCTCGGTGTATGCCTTGGCCCGAGATGGATGATGGATGACATATGCCAGGCCATCTGTAGGACTTCTTTGCTCTTCCTTTTTTCCCCAACAGTAAATAAGGTGATACTCCAGAACTATTAGAGTTGATGGCAACTAGAATTGATTGATTTCTTTAAAAAAAATATTTAAAAAATATAGTTAAATAAATGCCTTTTAAAAGCCCCACAATTTTATGATATTTAGTATTAAAAACTTTTTTCCCCCTGACCACTTCTTACAGTGCGGTAGCACTATCAAGTTGTTGGTCGTTATGTGCAGGAAACAAGTGAATAGTTCTTTTTTTTTTTCAAAATTCTTTTCATTTTTGTGCTAAATGTATGATAATCAGCTTTGTGCATCTCTGCTGAATAAACATATTCTTCTTCTTCTGAGAAGTTATGGATTACACTTTTCATATACCTTATATTTTTGGACTCCAGACGAAATAGGTTTGTCTTATTTCACACATTTTGTGCTGAGCATTACAGTCAGAAAATATGGACATTTCCTCTGTATAAAGCACCTCTCGATTCTCATGGAAGTGCTTAGAATTCATCCTGCAGCATGCAAGAGTAATTTGCAAGCTCAAGGGTGTTTAGAACACAAGTTGCTGGGACAATCTTAATAACTGGAACTTCGTCTAAGAAGGCGTGTACATCTTTTTGCTAAACTGTTTCTCACAGAAAGTCCACGTTATATTAAAGAGTAATTGGAATAAGAGAGCATATAACATCCAGCAAGCCATGATAGTGTGACTTTGACATCAAAAAGTTCACAAATAACTTAAAAAAACATTCTACACATTAACACTCTACAACTTCATCTGCGGTTATAGAACAAAGCATACAATATGTTGGAATCATTACTAGAGTTTCTTGGACCAAGTGTAATGTCTCCTCAATACACGTAGTCCTTGACTTATGACCACCATTGAGGCCTAAAATTGATATTACTAAGCAAGACAATTGTTAAGTGAGTTTGCCCCCATTTTATTACCTTTCTTGCCACAGTTGTTAAGTGAATCACTGCAGTTGTTAAGTTAGTAACGTGGTTGTTAAGCAAATCTGGCTTCCATATTGACCTAGCAAAAGGTGATCATATGATCCCAGGACACCACAACCCTCACAGATAGGAATCAGTTGCTAATGGTCTGAATTTTGATCACATGACCGTGAGGATGCTGCAATTATTGTAAGTGTTAAAAATGGTGATAAGTTATTTATTTTCAATGCTGTTGTAATTTTGAATGGTCACTAAAATGAACTATTATAAGTTAAGGACTACCTATACTATAGAAAAACAACTCCCCCAACATCAGAGAGACAAAGAAAGGCAGTTGGCATATTTAGTGCGATCTTCACTAGAGGACAATATCCAAGGTGCTTTTGCAGGGGTTCTCAGCCTTGGCAACTTTAAGACTTGTGGACTTCAACTCCCAGAATTCCTCAGCCAGCTTTGCTGGCTGAGGAATTCTGGGAGTTGAAGTCCACAAGTCTTAAAGTTGCCAAGGTTGAGAACCCCTGCTTTAGAGGAACAGCTAAAGGGCTGTCATTGTTCCTGTCCTGGCATTCACTACTCAGAGTAGTTGCCTCACTCTGCCTAACAAAAGGGCTGGCCCATATTGTGATCTTCATCCAAAAATAATGGGCACCAGTGCAGGAATAGAATCATCCCACAGAATAAAACTACAAGTTAGATATGGTATTCAAATATGCAGTTTATTTCAAAAACAGCTATCATTAACGCCCTAGCTATATTCACACCAAATTGGGCCTTATTAAATATAGAATAGAAGGGCACATACAGCATGCTGGCAGTCCTTGACTACTTCTTGAACTGCAAGCAGGCATCTATGCCCAGTCCAAATGGACACATTTATAGTGCCAGTAGAATAATATATATACAGTGAGGGAACAAATTATTTGATCCCCTGCTGATTTTGTACATTTGCCCACTGACAAATAAATGATCAGTCTATAATTTTAATGGTAGATTTATTTTAACAGCGAGAGACAGAATAACAAAAAAAAATCTAGAAAAATGCATTTCAAAAAATTATAAATTGATTTGCATTTTAATGAGTGAAATAAGTATTTGATCCCTTCCCAAAACATGACTTAGTACTTGATGGTAAAACCCTTGTTGGCGATCACAGAGGTCAGGCGTTTCTTGTAGTTGGCCACCAGGTTTGCACACATCCCAGGAGGGATTTGTCCCACTCCTCTTTGCAGATCCTCTCCAAGTCATTAAGGTTTTGAGGCTGATGTCTGGCAGCTCGAACCTTCAGCTCCCTCCACAGATTTTCTATGGGATTAAGGTCTGGAAATTGGCTAGGCCACTCCAGGACCTTACTGTACTTCTTCTTGAGCCACTCCTTTGTTACTTTGACCGTGTGTTTTGGGTCATTGTCATGCTGGAATACCCATCCACGACCCATTTTCAATGCCCTGGCTGAGGGAAGGAGGTTCTCACCCAAGATTTGATGGTACATGGCCCTGTCCATCATCTCTTTGATGCAGTGAAGTTGTCCTGTCCCCTTAGCAGAAAAACACCCCCAAAGCATAATGTTTCCATCTCCATGTTTGATGGTGGGGATGGTGTTCTTGGGATCATAAGCAGCATTCCTCCTCCTCCAAACACGGTGAGTTGAGTTGATGCTAAAGAGCTTGATTTTGGTTTCATCTGACCACAACACTTTCACCCAGTTCTCCTCTGAATCATTCAGATGTTCACTGGCAAACTTCAGACAGGCCTGTACATGTACTTTCTTGAGCAGGGAGACCTTGCGGGCATAGTGTGTTACCAATTGTTTTCTTGCTGATTATGGTCCCAGCTGCCTTGAGATCATTGACAAGATCCTCCTGTGTAGTTCTGGGTGATTCCTCACCATTCTCATGATAATTGAAACTCCACGAGGTGAGATCTTGCATGGAGCCCCAGACTAAGGGAGATTGACAGTTATTTTGTGTTTCTTCCATTTTTGAATAATCGTACCAACTGTTGTCACCTTCTCATCAAGCTGCTTGGCGATAGTCTTGTAGCCCATTCCAACCTTGTGTAGGTCTACAATCTTGTCTCTGATATCCTTGGACAACTCATTTTGGTCTTGGCCATGGTGAAGAGTTTGGAATCTGATTGATTGCTTCTGTGAACAGGTGTCTTTTATACAGGTAACAAGCTGTGATTAGGAGCACTCCCTTTAAGAGTGCTAAAAGACACCTGGGAGCCAGAAAACATGCTGATTGATAGGGGATCAAATACTTATTTCACTCATGAAAATGCAAATCAATTTATAACTTTTTTGAAATACATTTTTCTGGGTGGTTTTGTTGTTATTCTGACTCTCACTGTTAAAATAAACCTACCATTAAAATTATAGACTGATCATTTATTTGTCAGTGGGCAAACGTACATAATCAGTAGGGGATCAAATATTTTTTCCCCTCACTGTATATATTCCAAAACCCATACTTGCATATGCTTTCCTTAGATCCTAGATAGTCATTAACAAGCTATTCAGAACAGGAAACAGAAAGAGCTGGATTCAGGCTTTCAGTTTTCCTTGTTGGTAAACCATCTTGCTGCTGCTACTTCTGTGGATCAAGGCTATAATCTTTAAGGGAATCCAAAATCATTATTCCAAAATCAAAAGGAAAACAATTTTTCCTTCAAATAGAATGTTGAAATTGAAATTCCAATTCCCCAAGGACATCTTCCTCTGTGAAAGAGTTTCCTCTGTTTCTGCTAGATCAGTGGCAAATTGCATTTCAAAACATTTCCATCTGTTGCAGTTGAAGTCCTAGAACACCAGGTCAGGAGTCTGATAGAGAATATACTGTATATAACAATTGTAGAACAGAATGAAATTAGCAGAGTTAACTTGTTTCATCTAACTTCTTTTTTCCTCTGGTCCCTTAGGATGTTGGACTCAGGCTGATTCTTCCCTCTATCCCTTTTGGATTTTAGCATTTTTATAGAACATTTTGGGATTATTACAGCTGGGTAATAAACTGAATCAATGGAAATATTGACATAGCACAATAGTCCACAATATGGGCACCAAACAAGTGTCACTTTAATTACTCTCATAAAAAAAAACCTTTTGACAACTTAAAACAGCAACCCAGAGGTTGAAATGCTTCATTATATGTTATGATTCAATCAAACTAACGACAAGTTCTTCCATCCCTGTAAATTATTGTGACACAGAGAGACAGTGTGTTCTATAAATACAAAACTCAAGAAATAAAGTTTCTGAAAGTATATTTTCACCAAATGTTGCTAAAACTGGTAGTAGTCTAAGAAAATGCATTTTAATATGAGATTGCCATCATGGTTGGGATGAGGAGAACAGACCCACACTTAGCCATGAACAGCACATCAGAAACTGTGGAAAAGCGCTCTTCCGGTGCAAGTGTCCGCTTAAGACACTGAAAATGGTCCAACGTCTGACATACCGGCGTAGGCTGTCCTACAATACAGCCTCTAACAAGACCAGACTGTCCAGGACACCTGGTAATAGGATTGTTTATCTTTATACTAAGAAAGTTGGGAAGGCACCAAAGTCTGCATGTGGTGTGTGCCCAGGAAGACTTCGTGGTGTCCGCGCTGTTCGACCAAAAGTTCTTATGAGACTTTCCAAAACAAAGAAACACGTTAGTAGAGCCTATGGAGGTTCGATGTGTGCTAAATGTGTTCACGACAGAATCAAGCGAGCATTCCTTATTGAGGAACAGAAGATTGTTGTCAAAGTACTGAAGGCACAAGCACAGAGTCAATAATCAAAGTGATTATTTCTATTGTCGCCCAATAAATGAAGATTTAAATTTAAAAAAAAAAAGAAACTGTGGAAAAGCAAGCAGCTAGCATGGACTGAAAGACAAACAGAAGGCAACACTGAAAAAGAAACAGGAATTTGGGACTGAAACACAGCTATGAATGTAAGGCTTATGCAGTCATTCCTTAAATTCTATTTTTTTTAAAAAAAAAAGTAAGGTAGTTTTATTTTATTTTTTTTTAGTTTTGAGAGAACTAAATGACATCTGCAGACAGAGTAGTTCCCCCAGGTTGGCAAATCTGAAAAAAAAAAATCAAAAAGAATAATGGAGGTACTTTTTGTACAAAGGGAATCTGCCTAAAGGTAGGATGGGTAAATGAAAGATGTGCAGGTAGTCCTTAACATATAACTGTAATGGAGCCTGCCTATTATAGTCGCATGTCATAAATTGGACTGGTCACTTGACTTGATTTTATTACCATTTTTGTAGCAGATGTTAAGGGAACACAGGGGTTGTTCAATGAATACTATGGTCGTTTGCTATGGTGCAGTTTTGCCCAAAATCGGAGGTTTCGGCAGAACTGTCACAAAATGTGGTCATGTGAGTGTGGGACACTGCAAATATCTACAAGATCCAATCTGGGTCGGTCAGAGGTTTAGTCTGCCGAGCTTTTGGACTCATGCTGGAGCCCATCCTCAGGGAATTTCTCTCTCATCACACAGTTAAATATTTATGCAGGCAGGTCATAATCTGAGTCTGCAAGCATGACATGGTCAACCTATATTTGAAAACCAGCCTCTTGAGGATTATATCTCAAGGTATAGATTTTGCAGATGGCTATCAAATAACCCATCAGAAATCTATTTTTATAGGATACACCCCGCAATAATGCTGCAGTAGACTTACAGGTCATCAGTAGGATTTGCTGGTTTGAGAAATACTTCTGTCAGGGAGCTGTGAAAAGTACAAGTTTTGGTATTCTAATTCTTTAAAGCTTAGTCCAAAGAAGAGCTAATCTAAGTGCTTGCCTCAAGCTCTTTTCTAGAATTGGTGAAGTAATTGTTTCCCTTGAGAAAAAAAAATGAATCAATTCTCTATAATTACACTAAACCAATATTTTGGAGAGTAGATTTACTTCTCTTCAGTTCCCTCTTTCCCTCTTGCCGTGGTTTGTAATGGTTAAATACATAATATTTAACTGAGTTTCTTATGGAAGTATATTTGAAGAGACCCGGAAATAGAGGATAGAGCACCTATATTATTTGAATGTCAGCTGTATAAGAAAGACATCAGTATCTGGACTGTACATTAGATGGACACTCTATTGATATCTTTACATTAAAATAACTCCCGTGAGCTCAGTACCTCAAAATTACATATAACCTGGCCCTTTATCTGAGCAAAACAGTACAATTGAAAACTGCATATGTGAATCTGATTGGAATAAATTGTAGGAGTGACATAGAAATAAGATTTGCATTTTCTTTGATTTATGCCTTTTACTCTGCTTTGTAACACATGGTTTTCACTGTTCTGTATTTTACATTTTATATTCAAGTACAACCTAATAGTTAATCAATGAAGTATTTGTTATTGTTATTATTGTTATTATTACCTCTTGCTGTGTATCACCGAGAGACATTCAGAGAGGCATTCAGAGGCACCTCACCGAACAAGACAATATATGCAGCTTCACTTGTTCAGGCAGTGTTTTATGCTATGGAGATGGAGCTTAACGTTTAAAAGAGAATTGCCCTGAAGATTGTTTTGTGTAACAATTTATATGCTAACCATGTGTGTGCACTCTTGTTCCTTTCTACCTACAGTGATAGTTGGCTTTCCTTGTCGGGTGTTTTAGCAGATTGGCATATAGTTTTATTTGGAGGCTTTTCCCCCAGTAAGATCCCACACACATTCCAGAAAAGAAGATGTTGGCATACTTTCATAGCTAAAAATATTATTTATATTATCTTACTGCAAATATAAATATATTAAACACCACTTGACATCCACATTTGTTATTGTCTTGACATCATAAAACCCCAAAGGGGAAACCAGTTATATTCCCTTGTAGTGTTGCCAAGCATTGATCTGTCTTTGATTTCCCATCTGTGTTCAATATGTCCAAACATATCAGCCTGCTAGGGATGCACTAGATAGTTGGGTACATCACCTGTTCTGTTTGGTAGGGCAGAAGCCAAAGGGGCCTAAATGGGGGGGGGAGCTTTAAACCAGAGCTATAAAATTTTCTGTGATAATAAGGAAGACAGAGCCTTTAACCCACAATCATTTGAAATACAGCCAAGCATCACATATGCACTATGTTCTCAAGATACAGAAGGGATATGAAGTCAGCAAAATGAACATCAGTCCCTGATTTTGGTTATTTGAAAAGCAGGCTCAACTTTTTCGACATGAAAACATTGTACGAAGCAACGCTCGATCAAAAGTGCCTCTCTGTTTTGATTGCATCTTACAAACATGTGAAGGCATTTTGTTAATGTGGTTGGGTTTAAGCCACAGCAGGACTAATCTATACAGGGCAATGACATGATAATTCCGTGGCTTGAGGGCACACAGGCAAATTGGATGATACCTGTCCTCAGTCTGCTGTACTGAGAGGATACCAAATCTCTCCTGTTAGCTAGTACACATGTTCAACCTCTCCTCTATCTCCTGTTACTCACTGAAAGGAATAGCCCAACACAGCCTTTCTCTATAAGCATACTTGAATAGAATAAAGGCTTACACTCTATCAACAGAGATCGGAGAGATGGGCTGAATGTTTATCTCACGTCCGGCTTCCACCAATCACCTGTTTCTACCAGCACTTAGAGTAGCAAGACAACTCAGTGGTAAAGACTGCACTCAATTTCTGGAGATGTGACCATACCCTTTCTCCCCCCACCCCCAATTTCCCAATCTAACCAACAGCCCTGTGATTTCTGCTATATGGCTATGCTAAGCATCTGAGTTTAGCTGGCAGTGGCAAAGTTGATTTGATGTTGTTACCTAAAGCATAAAGTAATGAAAAAAATTTTTGGTGCCTATGCCAACAGAACATGTTATGGTTGACCTATCCAACAGATGAATTTTCTATCACTAAACTGGCTTCCTCTTATAGCCCAGCAGTACAGTCTATAGGTAAAAGAACTGGAAAATGATAATAGCCCTGCCATTTGTGTCTGATATTCTATTTCCATATCCCATTCCCAGCTTCCCAAAAGTTTTACATTCTGTTATTAGTCACCTCTACAATGAGATAAAATAAAGATGTAAAACTGACCCCCACATCTGCAGCTCTCTTGTATTCATAAGTGTGCCAACACAGGTTTAATCAGCAGATATTTGAAATGCACCAACTATATCCTAAAGCTATTTCAGATAGGCTAGAAAAATTCCTGCCAGAAATTTGGAGAAATTGCTGTTGATGATCTGTTCCCCAACTGGAGCACTAATGTCATGGATTTCAAGTGATATACTTCCCAGTCAATATATCAAAGGAGTATCAGCTTAGGAAAGATCTATCTACTGATCTATCTATTGATCTATCTATTAAACTAGATAGATCAACAACTTGAGTTGACATCTCAGATTTCTTAAGAAATCACGTTATCAGTTTATCATTATCCTTGCACTTTTGCTGTTCAATCCCCATGATACAGGGAGAACTCTGGTTGAACCTTTATGACCAATCATGACCTTTTGCAAGAAGAAATCTTAGAACAGTGAAACTTTGCCTAAATTCAATTAATCTTGTCTGATTAAGCCTGGAACAGACTCTTCATCATCCAAGACCCAAGAGATTACAACAGGACAGAGGGGAGTCTAATGTTAGTAAAAAGAATAATTATATTAAGCCTGCTACTTTCTCCAGCTATTGGCAGCATAAGTCAATGTTGACTTGTTTCAAGGAATGGGATCTGCAGGCCATTTGCTCATACTCGGCATGCTGCTACTATGACAAGCAGCTGCAGTTGCAGTTGGCCTCTCGCTGGGGATTTCAAAGTCAACCCACCCACACTTCTCTGGGGGAATCACACAGGACAAGCTGCTTGTGCTACATATTTTTCCATTTCATATCCATTCTTGCAATTCAGCACATTCAATAATCCACGTGGTCGTCTCTAACTTCCATTTCTCCCAGTGGATTGTGATGAGATACCTAACAAAAAGGCAGCCACTGCAGAGAAGGTTTCTCTTCTCAGCAGCTCAGGGCCTTCAGATGGTTAAAAAACAAATTGTTTTCTCAGAGTAAAAATATGCAGAACTTTAACAAATAAAATTTATTTTGTTGTCACTAAGTAATGATAAATATTTCCAGAAATGGCATGTTCCCCATATATTATAAAATCCTTTTGTTGGAGAGATATCCTCTGGGATACTGAAGGGAAGCTTGCATTGATGCCAAGAAATTAGTATCACAGCTTTGTTTAATGAAAAGGTCAATAAAGTACACGATAGCAGCTAGATTTCTTAAGACTCTGGCTCGGGGATCTTTCAAAACTCTTCAGTAGATGAACAAATAGACCCCTTTATTCAGAAGTTGCCAGCTACATACATTTGAAGGTGGGGGAGGAAGCAGTTTATAAGTGTGGAGGTACACTATTTCAGAACTGCATTTGAAAGAAATAGGTGGAAATGATTATTCTTATTCACATCACTTTTGGAATAGCAAGCTTCAACGTCCTGCTTTGGCAAACAGTAATCCTTGCTTCTGATCGTCTTGCTGTTGGAAATTACTTTGGGACTCAAAGCATTTGCTCCCATGGTTACCATTTTTCTCCCTAAAAAAAAATCAAATTCATATTCATTTATTTAGGATAAAACTATTTTATGGAACCAAGTCCTAGGCAATTATGCATAACATTTCAATTTACATGATCAATACTGCGTTTTTATGTGCATCTTTTTTGCAATAAACTCAGTGGAATTTATCAAACAGATATAGAGATGTTGGGAAACCTGTAGTCCTCCCAGTGTTGATAAATGGCAAGTTTCATCATTGCTTAGAACTGTCCTGGTTTTCTACAACCATGGATATCCACAGTGGGAGAGGTGTGTGGGTGTGGGTGTGCGCACGTGCAACCACAAAGCATGTCATCATGATATTTTGACACAAATTATTCCCTTTTTGGATTTGTGTCATATTGTTGTAAGCAAATAGTAAGGTGCAAAGTTTCTCCCATGACATTAAGACACATATTTTTTTTATTTTGACAAAAGCATAGCTTGCTGTGGATATCCAGTCTACCTCTATAACATAGGATCGCAGCTTAAAATAAGAGTTAACTTATGTTGACGACTAGTGACTACTCATATTTCTTGGTCTTTTATTCCCTGTTTAATAGTGCCAATTAAAGAAATGGGATGAGCTTTACTAAAATAGCACGTAGTTATTTTCAACTGCAACTTATTTTTTCTTTTTTAAATAATCTTTTGATTATAAGAATCCTTTATAAGAGAGAGATGATTTGATTCCTGCAAGAAATCTTTTGAACAGTTGTGGAATACTTCTGAAAATCCACCATGCCGTTTCCTTCACCACCTTACAAATGTTCCTGTTTGGACTTTTTGGTGGAGATTACAACAGGTGCTGCTTTCTTCTCTGCTGTGACTTCCTTCCCACATATTATCACAGCAGAAACTACAATCAAGGGAAGAAGGATGAAGAGGAGGAGCAAAGATCTTCCCTTCTCTAATTCTTGCAATGAAAAAGTCTTCAGGCACCACTGAACTTCTATTCCTAAACAAAAACAAAAACAGTTACCAAAACTTATCATTTCTGATTCTGGAACATCCTCCAGAGTAAGTTGGTTATTGGTGTTAACCCAACCAGTCACATTCTATCTCAGGTAAAGCCAAGGTAGATCTCCCAGTTCATTATTATAGGCACAGTAATGGATTAAACTAGGTATATCTAACCAGTGGTGGAATTCAGCCAGTTTGCACCACTTTGGCAGAACCGGTAAGTAATTTTTTGTTGCCCAGGGCCAGAATGGACTTCCAGAAGCGGCATCCACACAGAGAACCAGTTGTTCACATATTTGAATCCCATCACTGTGTCCAACCCTGGACAGGTGGCCCTGGCTAGATCGTAAAGTTTTGATAATAAAAGGTAAAGGTTCCCCTGTCCAGTCATGTCTGACTCTGGGGCGTGATGCTTATTTCCATTTCTTGGTCAAGGGAGCCAGTGTTGTCCAAAGACATTTTATGTGGCAATGTGGCCAGTATAGCTAGATGCCAAAGGTGCACAGAATGCTGTTACCTTCCCACTAAAGTGGTACCTATTTATCTACTTGCATATGAATGTTTTCAACTTGCCAGATGGGCAGGAGCTGGGCAGGAACAGGAGCTCACCCCATTGTGTGGCGCTTGGGTCTCAAACCCAGACTGCCAGCTTTCCAGCTGACAAGCTCAATGTCTTTAACCACTGAGCCATTGTGCCCCCTCTTTTAATATTATTTACACATACATAGGTAATTACACACACAGACGTGGGGCAAGACAATTTCTGTTTACTCAGTGTGGCCCAGGCAAGCCAAAAGTTGGACACGCCTTGAATTAGCTACTTAAATATTACTTCAGGCAGCAATCAGGTTATATTCTCCATTCCTCTGGAAGACAGCAGGCCAATTTAGAGGGTGTACATGGCACACTTCATTCTGTACTCCCACACCTTGTCATCCATTGCTTTCCAGAAACTCCCATTTGACTGTGAGGCCACTACCTCATCTGCTTAATGGGAGAGCTGGCCCTATTTCTTTAGTCTGTTCTCTAACAGCTTTCTATGCAACGGTCAAAACTTTCCATTTGGAGGAAGGTATGTTGACTTACAAATGGTTTCATCTTTCTGAAGGGCTTTAGTTGCTCTGGTTAAATTGTTTTTGACAGTGGTTTGTGTTTCTTTTCTTTCTTTCTTTTTCCTCATTGCCTATTTAGTGTTTGTGGCTCCGTTATTGTATTTATTATTGTTGCCATGCTGTTTTCCAAAATTTTACTTTATTAAATCGCTGGCTGGTTAGCTCTCACAACCATGCTGAAGAAAGAAAACATATCCCTATTTAGGATCATGGAAATAAATTAATGTATCTGCTAAATCTGATCAGCATTTTTCGTGATCCCTCTGCAACCCCTGAAAAGTTAAGAGGTTAGTTGAACTGAATTCATGGAATAAGGAAGTGGAAAGTGTGTCAAAGACTGCAAACAGGCTGACCATTGCATCTCCCCAGGGTGCCGTTATTCCTCCAACACCTGAGCTCAATAATGGGTCAAGTCAACTGAGTCTGCTATATTCAACCATTTTTCATTTCCTACATGGGGGGAAGTTGTTGCGAAAATTACAGCATAATAGTGGTCGTGAATCAAGGCTATCAATCACTGGACTCCAGAGTTTCTGGTTAGTTTTCTTTTTTTTTAGAAAGCAAGACTCGGTTTATACCTATAGAGAAATAGGGATGAAAGACCACATTTCATTTACTCGAATCCTAATTGCCAAATGCTCTCCAAATGAACTTTGGGAGGACTAGGATGGGCCGGAGCTGAAGCAAAAGGCCTGAGGCCACATTCTTGATTACAAGAATGATGCAGAGGTGTCAGTGTCACTTCTGCTGAGGAATTAGAGGCTGTCAGTCCATTGCCATGTACGCACAGGCAGAAAGAAGTCCCAGAAGATAGCATCAAGATCACAGAAAGTGATAGTACTGCTCTACACTGCACCAGTGAGGACATGTTTGGAATATTGCCTCCAGCTCTGGTTACTATAATACAAAAAAGATGCTGAGACCCTGGAAAGAGAAGAGCAACAAAGATGATAAAAGATCTGGAGGCTAAATCATATGACAAATGGTTAAGGGAATTAGGTATGTTTAGCCTAACAAAGAGAAGGCTTAGGGGAGGATCCGATAGCAGTCTTCCAATGCTCAAAGGGCTATCACAAAGAAGAGGGGATTGATTTACTCTCCATTGCATCTTAGGGCAGGGCAAGAAGCAGTGGGTGGGTGCTCATCAGAGGGAGATCCAACATGAAAATAAGGAGGAATTTTCTGACAGTGAGAATGATAAAATCAATGGAACAGCTTGCCTCTCTGATCTGTGGGTGCGCCATCTCTGGAGGTTTTCAAGAAAAGACTGGACATTCAATTGTATAAGGAGCCCTGCTTTGGGCAGGTGGGTTGGGCGAGAAGTCCCCCAAGGTCCTTTCCAGTCCTATGATTCTATGGAATTATTCAGAAAAAAAACTCACTAAAAAGGGTGAGAGTGAGAAGTTCCTTTTCCAGTTTTCAAGATTCTGCATGTACCCCTATTATTAATGCCACTTGATTGGAATCTGTGCCAGTCCTTGAACCTGACAAACTATGTGGGGCTTCATACTTGGTAAGGTTCAACAGCAGAGTCCCAGGGGCCTCAGGCTCTAGCAACTCCTTGAGGCACCAATCATACACAAAGGTAGTGTGAATTATCCCATTAATCGAAACAGATTCTCCCTTAACGCCTTTTTCCCAGCCCCAGGGAAAAAAATGGAAAGTCTCAATGCCTGCCAATGCACAGAGTTGCATTTCTCCACCATTGAGTTCTTGAACTCTTCCCCCAAATACTAAATGCCCCCTTGGCCAGCAAAGCTATGCTCTCAGCTTTTAAGTGAGCATTCTAATGCAGCCTTCCACAAGCTAGTGTGCTCCAGATGTGTTAGGGCTAGATATAGTCTACCCACTCTCACAAAAATGCATTTGTACGAATGAATCCCTCCCAGACTCTTAGCCTTGGCATAAAGCAGTAGACTTGCACCAGACAGGTGCTTGATTGAAACAAGGTTTCTTCTGTCGAATCCCGTTGAGCTGAAATAGATCTCCACCAGGGGAGTGCTGGCTTGATTGAAAAATATCCTTTTTCATGCCTCAAAAGAACTTTATAGTTACACCTTTTTTCTTCCAAGCAGGGATCTCCAGAGCAGTAAAAGGATGTTAGAGACATCAAAGGAAGTGGGTTTAGAGTTAACATTCCTCTGGTGAAGAGCCATTCCATCTGACAACACATGTGCTGTTTTGTTAAGCGGGGCATATTTGAAGGGTCTTCTGAAGACTCTCTTCCTTCAGATTGAGCAGCCAATCCTTGCACAGTGCAGCAATTTGATGGGTCCCACCTAAGCAGACACTAAAGGAATAGTCTCTCTCTCTCTCTCTCTCTCTCTCTCTCTCTCTCTCTCTCTCTCTCTCTCTCTCTCTCTCTCTCTCTCTCTCTCTCTCTCTCTCTCTCTGTGTGTGTGTGTGTGTGTGTGTGAGAGAGAGAGAGAGAGAGGGGGGGGTAACAATTTACAATGTTCTTGGACATTGGGATGAGCAGAGCCAATTGAAGAGATGTAGTTCCCACAAGCGACCTTCCTCTGTGCCATGTAAGGCTTTGACAGTAATACCGGTAGGCTTTCAAAATTTGCTTTTGAGAAGGTGTAAATTACTTTTTTTGTATGGGTCTCCTAAAGAAGATGTTTTTTTCAGGAATGCATTTCAGGAAAGGCATTGGTGGATTAGAGCATAACCACAAGAGAGCAGCCAAGATGAAAAGGAGCTTGGAAGGCAACATCTATGGGGAAGAGTTGCATGTGTTTAGTCTGGAGAAGACTGCAAGGAGACATGGTGATGCCTTCAAGTATATAAAAGGCTGCTGTGTAGATGATGGGGGAGGACTCATTTGTCCTTTATTTTCCTTTGTGCTCCTTTTGGATATGCTATAATTTCCCTAAAGATACTTGCCCTGTTATTGTAGACCATAGCCTCACTGCTGAGCTGACGTTCTCTCTACCTATCAGCACAACATTTGCCCTCCTACATGCTGATCTCTATCTTGCCTGCTTTGATTCAGCTTCAAGTGTGTCTAGTCCCCTGACTTCTTCCATGAACTGAATTTATACACCTTGAATTTGCCCTTGGATGGCATCAGAACAAAGAGATTTAGTAGTTGGTGGAGCAGTCATGAAGGCCTTGGAAAACATTTTCAGATGCCATGATCTATCTATATTTATAAAGATCAGAATTACGTAAGCCATGGAATTCCCTGGAAGCAAAAGGTGGATTCTGAAGAAATAGCAAAAGAAGAGTACTGACTCATTTGAACTTTGGTAATGGAAACATTCCTGAGAATTCTGTGAACAGCCAAGAAAACAAACTACTGGATAACCAAACCAACCAAGAGTTCTCACTAAAAGGCACAAAAGACCAGGATCAAAATATTCGGCTTCAAACACATTAAGTGAAGACCTTGCTCTAATTTGGGGAAAGGTGGAAGGAGAGAGAAAAGATTGACAGCAACAAGTTGGATGAACTCAGCTGTAGTGAGAATGGGTGCCCTGTTGGAAGACCTGAAGATTAGAAACAGATCTTCATGGAGAAAATGTGTCTTAAGTAGTCGCTAAAAGTCCACTCTGATTTGATGGCACATAATCAATAGTACTTTAACAATGATGATGAAGACAGTGGCATAGGGCACAACATAAAAATGATGCTGCCGTTATGTGTGAGGCTCATAGTTGTGTCATATTTGAATGGAAATGGGGGAAAAAAACTTTGTTAATGTTTTTTTTCTTTTTAAACAGACTGAAAAAGTTAAGCCCTTAAAATCAGGGGTTCTCAACCTTGGCAACTTTAAGACTTGTGGACTTCAACTCCCAGAATCTGGCTGAGGAATTCTGGTAATTGACGTCCACAAGTCTTAAAGTTGCCAAGGTTGAGAACCCCTGCCTTAAATGCACTTCAGAAATCTCAAATACAGCAGAAACCAAAGAAAAATAGTTTCTACTTTGATCTCTACAATTCAGAAAAACAAGAATAAGATGATTGGAGTCTCTAATAGGCCTGTGTAGCATTTCAGATTCAAAGGCAAAAGAATATTTTGAAGTTAGGTGGGAGATGAATATAGTAGATTAAGTCAACAAGTTTTTAAATATGTATGAAGATTCTCAGTCAACCAGGTCATAGTTATCCCCAAAGTGCTTTTTCACAAGGCAGCTGGACTTTCTTGTTTTTCTTTGAAGACATTTCACTTCTCATCCAAGAAGCTTCTTCAGCTCTGACTGGATGGTGGGGAATGGAAGGATTTATACTCCTTTCAGCAGTTCCAAGAAGGCTCCATACCCATTTGCACTATTCAGATGACCCTGAAGACAAAGATAAACCTCCAGGTGGCCTCAGCCACTCTCTAAAACAGCGGTTCTCATTTGGGGTCGAACGACCGTTTTGCGAGGGTCGCCGGACACCGCGGTCCGCCATTTTTGTTTGTTTGTTTGTTTGTTGCTGTTTTCGTCGCGCATGTGCCGCGCATGCGCGGTTCGGGCCATCGTGCGCGTGCCGCGCATGCTTGGATTGGGCTGTCGCACGGGTGCCGCACGTGCGCGGATCGGCCCGTTGCGGTCCGCCATTTTGTTTTTTTTTGTTTTTTGGTTTTTTTTGTTTTTTTCATCGCGTGCGCCATGCGTGCGCGGTTCGGGCTGTCGCGTGCGCGCCACGCATGTGCGGATCGGCCGGTTGTGGTCCGCCATTTTTTTATTTTTTTTGGTCGCGCGCGCGCCGCGCATGCGCGGATCGGCCTGTCACAGTCCGCCATTTTGGTTTTTTTTGTTTTTTTCGTTGCCCGCATGCCGCGCATGCACGGTTCGGCCCATTGCGTGCACGCCGCGCATGCGCGGATCGGCCCGTTGCGGTCCGCCATTTTGTTTTTTGTTTTGTTGTTGTTTTTTCATTGCACGTGCACCGCGCATGCACGGATCTGCCCGATGCGCACGCACGCACGCGCGTGCACGCGCTGGGGTCGCACCGCGCATGGGCGGGGCAAGTGGGGTCTCAACCTGAAAAAGGTTGAGAACCACTGCTCTAAAAGAAAGCAAATGACCAGCTGTCTGCAAGGAGTATAAATCCTTCTATTTATCACCACCCAGTCAGAGCTGAAGAAGCTTCTTGCATGAGAAGCAAAACATCTTCAAAGAAGAAGAAAAAAGTCCAGTTGCCTCATGAAAAAAGCACCTTTGGGAAGTTTTTAAATCTGCAGCATCTTATCCCAAGATCATGTAGCTGGCCTCCAGAGCTCTCTCATGTTGCCACGGAAAGATGTATGAATTTAAGAAGTTGCAAGCAGACTCATGTTCTCATGTGGTTTGAAACATCTTTTTGCCTTTGAATCTGAAGTGCTGCAGATCCCTAATTTGTAAAAGTTGAGGTTATGTACACTAGAAAGCATAAATATAGAGACACAAGGGAGGAAGACGCTACAAGGGCCCAAGTAGAAAGTATGTGTTGTAATTTTAAAGCACTAAATCCTATAACTTATGTATAGGTAGTCCTCAACTTAACTCTAGAAAGAGTACAGAGAAGAACAACAAAGATGGTTAGAAGATTGAAGGCTAAAACATATAAGGAACGGCTGCTGGAATTGGGTATGTCTAGTTTAATGAAGAGAAGGACGAGGGGGGACATGATAGCAGTGCTCCAATATCTCAGGGGCTGCCACAAAGAAGAGGGAGTCAAGCTATTCTCCAAAGCACCTGAAGGCAGGACAAGAAGCAATGGGTGGAAACTATTCAAGGAGAGAAGCAACCTAGAACTAAGAAGAAAGTTAGAACAATTAACCAGTGGAACAACCTGCCTCCAGAAGTGGTGAATGCTCCAACACTGGAAATTTTTAAGAAGAGACTGGACAGCCATTTGTCCGAAATGGTATAGGGTTTCTTGCCTAAGCAGGGGGTTGGACTAGATGACCTCCAAGGCCCCTTCCAACTTTATTATTATTATTATTATTATTATTATTATTATTATTATTATTATTATTATTATTATTATTATTATTATTATTATTATTATTATTATGGATCATCGCACAGTCAGCCAGATGTTCAGACTGGATTTGGCATTTTGTCTACCTATCGAGTCCTTACCAAGGACCTGGGATAGGCAGATGTGGATGTTTGATGTTATTACAGATATCGTATTATTATCCATTAATTTAGCAACTGTTTGAAGTTACAATGTCACTGAAAAAGTCCTTGTACTTACAACTGTTGCAACATCCCCAGGGCCACGTAATCAAAATTCGTGTACTTGGTAACCAGCATGAATTTATGAAGGTTGCAGTATCTAGGGTTATATGATCACCATTTGTGACCCACACAGCCAACTACCAACAAGCTAAATCAATGGGGGAAAGTCAGTTTTGCTTACCAACTGCATGATTCACTTGTCAGCTTCAGTGATTTGCTTAACAACCATGACAAAAAGATCATAAAATTGGATACAATCCACTTAACAACCACCTTGCTTAGCAATAGAAATTCTGATCTCAGCTGTGATTATCAGTCAAAGGCTACCTGGATTTACTTGCATCTGACATTGGGTTTGCATTGTGATATCACAGCTCACTATATGTATTGTTATTTCTCAGCACTGCAGTTAGTAGTAGAAGTCTATAGGCATGATAATAGCAAAGAACCTGTGACAGATAAAGGATAAATTATTCCTGACTAGTTGTGTTTACATCATTGCTTAATTGTGAGCCACCTAGCCACTGTTGATCATTACTGAACTGGAACAGACCCATACTCAAAAACTGCCAACTTTGATTGGGGTGAATTATTCTGCCAAGGCATGGTGTGCTAGGTATCTCCTCTATTTTTCATCACAAGACAAGTTAGCATCAGGCTGAGAAAGACCTCTTGGTCCAAGACTACCCTGTGGCTGAAGGTAGGCTTGAACCCAGGTCTCCTAGATCTTACTCCAACTTCTTTACTACTACTTCATACCAACCCTCTTTTCAGCAAAAGTTCTTGCCTGCCCCCTTCTGGCTTTCTTCTCTATTAGAAGCCCTTTAGAGAAATAGAGATGCTAGGATACCAGCAACTTTCCTCTGTAACAACACTTAAAGGGAAAAATGATGACACTGCCAGGTAGTGAGGTTGGAAGGAACTGGGATGAGGTAGAAACTAAGAGGCAAATCCTCAGGACTGCATGAAGAAGAGACGTTCCTCTATCAGAGACCTAATGTATATCTTATAGTCGTATATTCTTAAGAAAATATGGATCCCAGTGACTAGTTAGTGAAAAAAGATCTGCTACTTACTATACACCCTTGAACTTTCCTTAACTACATGTATATTAAATACACATCAGCTGCCCTTGTATTTTTAAATGTACAATCACTATGCATAGAGGAAAGAGAAACGCAACTCTTCCTCCTTCAGACTACTAAGCTTTCTCCTCCTGTTGGGTATGGTGGCTTTCCTTTGCATTTTACCACTAGAAGTAGGCCCCCCATATCCTGCGTGTAGTTTCTCGGGCCTTTCTATGCCTCTCTGGAGATATCTATTGAATGTACAGATAAAAAAACAACTAAAGCATGATTCTAAACCTTGGTGAGACAGTTTCCCACCTGTGTTCAGAAGAACATTAAGAAGAATATATTATTTTGTCCCCCAACAACCTTAATGTATCTACACATGTAAAATTCTGCTTTTTTTTACCAAGAAAAAAGAGGTCCGAAAATTCCATCTGTGCCTCTTCCAATTGTGTCATTGAGTCAGCTACTATGAAAAAAGAATGAAAAAGAAAAATGTTGTTCCTGGTCAAAAGAAGAAGGCGACCCTAGCTTTAATATAAATAAAAAATCACAAGAGCAGCTGCACACTTCTTAATTTAACGTGTGTGGTTTTTGTAACCAGAGTACGACTGGATAACAGTACTGCAAAGAGGCTGCTGGGGAGGAGCAATTTGGACCATTAAAATGGTATGGCAGTAATTTTGTTTGAAACACATTCTTTAAAGGCTGAAGAAGACCATTTAAATTGGGGCCTTTTGCAGCTGAATTTTCAGTACAGGAAACAAAAAGCTTACATTTAATTAAAATTATAATGCTGTCTGTCCTGAATGCCTTAACAAAGTAGGCACCTGTATCTGGCAGCAGAGACATAAGAAGAGGTTGAATGTGGATGGTTGTTTTGATGACAATGGCAAAGGTGTCATTTCACACAATGCGAGAGACAGCAATGGTAACCTGATGACACCATCATTGGAAAAGCAAAAGATTTGAAATCCTAGTAATGAAAATCAAGCAACACAATGAAAAAATGAAACTCATATCTAAAGAAGGAAAAACTAATGACAACAAGTGTTCGATAATGAAGATATTGCAGTGGCATTGAGTTTCTGCCTTTTAAGATTGACTAGGGGTACGAAAGAAACTAGCAGTTAAGATATACACTGCAGCATAGCCCCCGAAAAAGTAGCAATGAGGCCTTTGGAAAAGTATATTCAAAGGCATGATGTAACCTACAAATATTAGAATCACAGCAGACAACGTTTGTTTCTCTGGAAGAAAAAAAATGGATTTTGAAGAAGCTGGATAGAAAGAAGATTGATGCTTTTGAGCTGAAGTGTTGGCAAAGAGTCCTGAAGATATCACAGAAAGCCAAGAAAACAAACAAATGTATCATTAAAAAAAATTCAGACTTCTCACTCTAGACATAAATAACAAGACTCTGATTAATACTTTGGGCAAATGATTCAAAATGCTTTCTTTCTGGACAAGTTTATAAAACTGGAAAAGGTGGAAAGGAAGACAAAAGGACAATTAGCAGCAAATGTGGCTAGACTCAATTACAGAGGTGAAGGGTGTTGAAGGAAAAGTCTTCATCATGGTTCGGTCCAAGCCGGGAATAGACAACATGGTGACTGCTTTAGAAAGAAGGTTGCAATTTACTGAAGAGCGGAGCCAGACAGAAAGATGGCTCTGGAAGAAAAGAGAGAGCACATGTAGGGAGTGGGGTTTTATACCCTCTGGGGCTTTTGTTTGGAGTTGTTTCCTGTTCCTATTTGAGGCTTTGTATTTCCTGTGTCATATATTCTGACCTGAGTCTGGGTGTGCCCTTTGGCATCTATGGGTTAATCCTATTATGTCCTGTCTTAGAGTTTGGGTAGGGTATGTAGATTTTAGGTGTCTTTGTCTTCCTAAGCTTCTAGCTGGGGCCCTCCAACCTTCCTGGATTATTTACATCTGCATTTCTACAGAACTGGTTTCTGCTTGGGGGAGGGAGACTTGGGGCTATTAAAAAACTGGACATGCTTTTCTGCCTCCTTAAGATCCTTTGAGGAAATATATTTTTCTGCCCTTTTAATATTTCATTCTCTGTGGAGCTGACTTCCCACAGTGTCATATTTGGATGCCTGAAAGACCAGGCTGGAGACAGATCATCTTGGAGAGTTTGGTCCCTAAGAATGGCCACTTGCTTGATGGTACAAAATCAAGTCCTGAATGACTTGGCAGGGGTTACACATTCAAAATATCAACTCTGGCAATGAAACTCTACTTCTTGACCAAGTGAAAGTTATTCAGTTAATTATTTTGAGTTCTGAAATATTATTAAACATTGTCCATATTGTTATGTGTCCTTTAAGTCAGGGACAGGAAGGCAGATTTAATTTAAATCAGAGCTCAGAGTTTTAAAATACCAAATCCTCAGCATTTCCTGTATTCCTGCAAAATCACAAATATCCAAATTAGCTGCAGAATTTCTTTGAATTGTGCAAAATCTGATTAGATGAGGCAGGGGATTCAGAAGCAATGAGTTTCAAAATAAAATCCCATAAGCATTTGCTGAAAACTATTTTTGTCGTGGTATTCTCATTTGCTCATTTTTATTTACTTAAAAATTCACCTACTGCTTGTTTGATAGAGAAGCAGGGGTTGTTGTTTTTTTTCCTCAGTCTACTGTTGCTGAAATGATCTCCGGCACAAACATCTTTCTTCAAATATTTATTATTATTTTGCCACAAATTAAATCAATTTTTTGCCTTAATCTTCTTTCGGCAGCAGGAATAATTTATTAAAAATTATACACTTGTGGCTTTGGAAACTATGCAAATATTTGGAAAAAGAAAAACACATTTCAGCTTTCAAAACTTTAAATTTTCTTATGTTTGAAAACAACTTTGGGGTAGGCATGGCTGGAAAGCGAACAAAAGTTCTAATTAGCAATGCAAACATATTAAGTTAAAGAGGACAAACCTGAAACCATATAATGTCCAGAAAACACGGGGCTGTAGCTCTAGTAGGAGATCCATATGCTGCAATCCAGCTGTCATTCAGAAGGGCCTTAAAATCCTGACTCTTCCCATAGGCTGGGATGATGTGCAAACCTACTACCCGTGTTTCCCCTAAAGCAAGACAGGGTCACACTTTCTTTTTATCCCCAAAAGCCCCACTATGTCTTACTTTCGGGGTACGGCTTATATTGATTGGAAAACAATTGTCAGTTTTATTTTAAGTATTTTAAGTATATTAAGTATTTTAAGTATTTTAAGTATTTAAGTATTTTAAGCAGGAGGCGGAAGTGGGCAGGAGTAATATGTCTTACTTTCGTGGTACGGCTTATATTAGCCGACCCCCTGAAAACCCCGATACGTCTTACAATCAGGGGTGTCTTACTATCAGGGAAACACGGTAAAAGTTATGCATTTTAACTCTGTCTTTTCCCCTGCTATTGTTGTGGGTCCTGTTGTGGCATTTATATTTATTATCACTCTGTTGTCTTCAACCTTCTGTGAGCTCGCTGGAGTCATTGGGTGAGCAGGAGACCCTAGGGATGGAATGGAATGAAGAGAACTTTCTTGCAAAGTCCTTAGTGCAGTATATTTTTCAGACAAAAGAGAGAGAAAGAACAATTTCAAAACAGTTACACCATATAATTCGTGCCATTTCCCCCAAAACGAGAACATGTTTTAATGCTGCCAAAATAAGTATGACTAATAGATAGTACTTTTGTCTTATCCTTATTTACAAATCATTATTTTACATAAGTAACAGAATAACTAAATAACAGAATTGAAAGGGACCATTGAGGTCTTCTAGTCCAACCCCCTGCTCAGGCAGGAAACCCAATAGCATTTCAGACAAATGGTTCTCCAGTCTCTTCTTAAAAACCTCCAGTGTTGGAGCATCCACAACTTCTGGAGGCAAGTCGTTCCACTGATTAATTGTTCTAACTTTCTCCTCAGTTCTAGGTTGCTTCTCTCCTTGATTAGTTTCCATCCATTGCCTTCTGTGCTTTGGAGAACAGGTTGACCTCCTCTTCTGCACTTCTTGAATGGAGGGTAGTTATGATCATAAATTTCTACAGCATGTATATTCAAATTATTTCATGGCCATCAGGGGGTTGTCTTCTCCAGTTAAAAATCATGGCTGTTCAGACTGTGTCCATCTTATCTTGCAAATGTTGTATTGAAAATGTTGGATACATCAATCCCATCCACCATATTGTTTCTTTAATGGTACAGGATAAAGGAAGGGTCACCTGGTGTCACTTTTCATCACTATTCTGCTACTGTTATGTACACAAAAGGATTAAAGCTGGAATAAACAGAGACCCTTCTCTTTGGGTCTATCCATCCTAGTCACTCACAGTTTTGTTTCCAGAGTTTCTGAAAAGTTCTGTTCTTTTCATAGATGCAGATAAATATATAGGCAATGTATATTCTGGTCTGTTTGTTGTTAATGTCAGTTTCTGTGTCCCTCTGTTTTTTCCCCTGCCTTTTATTCTATTTTTTGCCAGTGAAATGTTTTTGGTGTTTGCTGATGTCTAACCCAATGATGATTTTTTTTTTTTTTTGTTAATTGAGTTGGTGTGTTTGTGCTTGCTGCTATCTGGATAGAGAGCTTTTGTAGGAGTGCGCTAGGTGCAATTAACAGAAATTTACTCAGAGTAATTTTCCAAATAGAGAATCCCTCTGACTCCCCCTCAGGGGAAAAAAATCCTCCATAAATTAGAGCAGAGATCCTTTTATAGTTTCTCCCATCTGAAAGAGAACTCCGATATTATCTTTCTCTGTCTACAAGCTTCTTCAGGCTTCATTACATTGTAGGCAATCCAACACCAACACTGTGCATATGGAGGAGTTCCTCCTCTAGTTGTCCATGCATACGGTGCCGATTTCGGTGGGAGGGAGCTTTATATGAACATGTGGAAGCTATGAAGCGAACAGGAACCCTGAACTCTTGAGGTTTCATGTTTCATCTCATGTGGGAGCTTCTGTTCATTTATACTTGGATATATATGTGGATGCTTTAAGGAGGGGGATGTAATGATAGAAATACTGAGTGGAGCTACATTGCATTGCCTAAGTCACATACCAAACTTGTATCCTTTGCTTTCTCTTTCCCTCTGTCTCTCTATCCGATACAAAAATAGTCCCCCTCAATCTGTCTCACTACTCAAGGTTCCTCTACATGGTTTGGATTATAGCTTTCAACATAATATACTGATATTCATTATGGATGGAATGTATGGGAGCTGTGATCAAAAACATATGGAAGGGACTAGATTGCTGGGCTCTGGGCTATAGTAATGTCTACTCTACTAACCGGTTCATTAATCCACTTGGCGATGGTCTGTAAAGCTGCCATAATGTTATGCATCTCCTATATTTTGAGAACATTGTGGGTGAGCTAATAGTGACTCATTGGGTAAGTCCTCAAATTTTATGGCCAAGCCGTTCTTTTTGGTAAAGAAAGGTGACAATTTTTCATAACCCTACAGTGGCCCTACAGAAATCAGACACATATATTTATAGTTTTAAAAAAATATCCTTGTAAAATAGCCAGTGGGCAGCAATCACCTAAAAGTTTCAACACTTCATAAGAATGAGCGACCAGAAGTTTGAAATTAGACTATTATGTTCCCTAAAAATTTTATACAATGTTCCAAGTAAATAATAGAGAATAACCATAGCTTTATTGAGCTGTATGACCAATAGTTAAATAATGGACATTTGATAACATGGGAGTATTATTGTAATACAATGCACATTCCAGATGTCAGAAATCTGGAGAAAATGGGCAACAAAGTGATCAACAAAGCTTGAGCCCAACCAAAAATTTACTCATTTTTCCAAGGCTCTGTTATTTATTTATTTATTTTTTTAAAAAAGGACTTTGGGTTCTTATAGCCACAGAAATACACAACTAAAATGAATGTTTGCTAAATCTGGCAAGTCAAAAGAAAACTTATATGGATAAATAATATGCAGATGCTTAACCAGTTGTCTCTGGATTTGTAAGAACCACAATCTTTTAAAAACGACTGAATTGAAAATAAAATTCAAGACACAAATGTGTTTAAGAGGAAATTTAAAAGGGCAAAAGATTTAACAATTAACTACCTTTAACTTAGACATCCCCCTTTGGGGCGGGGGACAACTTATACTTTGGTTTATTGGTGTTTTAACATTGCTCAAGACTGCTTGAATGGGATTCAGGAGGCTAGCTGGTATCCTTGGAAGCTGGAAATCATTAGATGTCTGAATTGTCTCTTTTTTAAAAAAAGAAAAAAGAAACAAACCCTGACTGTATATTTTCCCTGGTATTTCCATATGCTTATAAAAACCTTTGACTTGAGCATTTATTACAAGTAATCTCACTTTTGACAGACACTTCAAAATATCAAAAGGAGGCAAATTAAATTAATTGCAGGAGCCAAAATCAACTAAGAACCAGGAAAATGATTGCTCTAACAATGCATATGGAACTAGATAGGTAAGTCTGGTCAGCTGACAGATCAGAAACACTCAGGAAAGGCAAGGGCAGTTACTATGAAGTGATGCAGCTTCATCACTGAAGCAACGTACAGAATATGCAAAAAGATAGCCATAGCACTTAGACTTATATACCACTTCGCAGTATTTTATAGCCCTCTCTAAGTGGTTCTACAGAGTCAGCATATTGTCCCACAACAATCTGGGTCCTCATTTTACCGACCTCAGAAGGATGGAAGGCTGAGTCCACCTTGAGCTGGTCAGGATAAAGCCATTCTTGGTTAAATAAAAAGATGCCGGTAAATATAACCTCAGCTTGACTGTTTCCCAACATAATTTGAAACAATAATGAGTATTTTTGTTGTCAGTCAGTTCACAATAAGAAGGATTGGTGGTTTCTGAACTTAGTTGTTTTCTTGCAGATATTTTATTAGCAGTTATGATGTTACTTAGTGTGAGTAATGTAGACATGTCAAACACAAGGCCCGGGGGCCAGATGCGGCCCGCAAAGTGGTTTCATATGGCCCACGAAGCCATCCTGGAAACAGTGAGGGAACGGCCCCCGCTGCCTTGGCTCTGGCTGTGTTTCTTCCCTGTTTTTCTCCCTCTCTCATCTCAAATATTTTCCCACGATTCTGTACTTAGGAAGGAAGAAAGGAAAGAAGGAAAGGAGAGGGAAGGTCTGAGGGAAGTCCTGCCTTAGTCCGGTCCTGCTGCCCTTTTACCATCCCCTTGCCCCCTCCTCCTGCCTATCCAGGGGTCTCCCATCCTATTGCTAAGGAAGCTTTGGATACAAAGCTGGGTCTCCTCCCATGGAGAGGGAATGGGCCTCCCTCTGACTTTGCCCTCGTACCCATCATGAGCAACCTGGCTAAGGAGAGCAAGCACAGCAGCAGCAGCCTTGAAGAGGAGGTAAGTGCAGCTGGGTGCCCCCTTGGGGAAGTGGAGCTGGGCTTGGTGCCGTGGGTGCTCGAGGGCCAGGCTGGGCATTTGACCTCTGCTGCCCAGGGCTCCGGGCAGTCCACACCACCATCCG
Source organism: Bothrops alternatus (assembly GCA_034064705.1). Classification (NCBI taxonomy): domain Eukaryota; kingdom Metazoa; phylum Chordata; class Lepidosauria; order Squamata; family Viperidae; genus Bothrops; species Bothrops alternatus. The sequence continues at coordinate 32,460,210 of JARGCV010000223.1, read as the reverse complement.
CCCCCCCATGGCCTGAGAGGAACGGTGAGGCTCCTCCAGGGGACCATACCTTGGCACTTGCCTGGGGCCTTACCCCCTTCTGCCAGAGACCCTCAGATCTGTCCCACTGCTGCCCAGGCCCCCACAGGCCCCCTTGACGCAAACGATATAGAGCTGGCCATGCCCATCCAATAGGCCACACCCATTCCATGCCCACCCAATAGCTGCACCCACCCTGACCACACCCATCCAGCCCCCTGAGGGCAACTGCAATGCTGATGTGGCCCTCAATGAAATTGAGTTTGACACCCCTGGAATAATGAAATGTCTGCAAGAAAACCACCAAGCCGAGAGAGCACCAAGGTCCCCTCATTTCAACCCTGAGCCACAAATATTCGCTTCTATAAGTAGTATAAAATCAGTATAGCTTTTGATTCATCTGTGGGCATCCAGTCACCATTTCGTGTTATACAAATATGGCTACACAAGTGCTATTGCTTCCTATTTCTGTGCTTACCATTTATAGCACTAACGTGAAATTTCCTGACAGTGAGGACATTTAATCAGTGGAATGCTTGCCTCTGGAAATTGTAGGTGCTCCGTCACTGGAGATTTTCAAGAAGAGATTGGATAGTCATTTGTCCGGAATGGTATAAGGGGTTGGACTATAAGATCTCCAAGGTCCCTTCCAACTCTATTATTCTATGGTCTATGTTTTATTCTGTTATTCAGGCATCTCTGTCTTGATTAGTGATAAGCTGCCTCAGGGATAGCTGCTATAAATTTGCCAGTGTGGAAATGGTCAACCCTTAACTTATATTTAAACAAATTTATTTTTGTCTATTTTATTGGTTATTTCATAACCTTTAAAGTTATTTAAGAAATAATTATATCAGTACAAAATTGCTTAAGAAAGCCTCAAATAAGTGGAAATACAGACATATAACAACTGAACTGAACTGGGTACCTCTGACTTGGTCACACAAATGCAATGGAAAGAGTTTGCTCAATTAAATCCTGATAAAACTTGCTTTGGTTAAAGAATGAAATGGCTGTCTGTCTCATGTTCATGCAAACCTCCATACTGAAGCTTGGATGAGTAAAGAACTCTTTATGTGGACCCATTAAGGAAAGCCACAAGAGCAATAAACTTCTTTGCTTAGTGATGGGTTACCTTTCCAAGGCTGAACTCACATCTCCAGCATCTGAGAGGCTACTATTAATCTGTCCACGTGCAACAGCTCTTATCACCAAAACAGCCATAAATTTCTACAAAACTGAAGCTTGGAGACACTGTCAAAACCTCTCAATATGGTAAACATGATTCATTCTGTTTGACAGTTCTATAAGTTCCAACCATAAATTTTACAATGATTTTTATTTGATCCTCTTTCTTGTCCAATAATAAATCCATGCCAATTCACACACTTAAAACTGAAGATTATTTACTTCCTTCCAGATCAAGAGACATAAAATTCCACGTCTATTACATATTTACCACAGATGTTTCTCCAAAAAAGACAAACCAGGTGCTAAACATATTTTATTCTGCTGGGTAATTTTTGAAATTATTGCAATCAATGAACTAACAATAATGGTGACCAATGATTAAGCCAAGTTATTATTATCTATTACATTTAATCATTGACAGCAAGTCAATTTGACCTAATTAGAGAAATCATCCTTAAGTAACATAGAGCAGATGGCAGACATTTGTTCACTCCTCTGCTTGTAATGCCGAGTAACAAAGTCAAAGATAAATTTGGTGAGATCAAGTAGAAATGACTAATCAAAAGATCTTTAATGCATTATATAATTTTAAACACACCCTCTAAATCTTATAATGTTGTTTATTTCCAGCAGAAGAAAACTCCAGCTAGGAATCTTAAGCATACATTAGTTGTAGCTTAATAAATGTTCATTGTAAGAAAATTAAATGATTGAGATATACATGAATCATTTTGTTATTTTTATAATACAATTCTATACTAGTTCCAGGGACCACTATATGCACGAAAATGTCTCTCTGAGAAAGGGCTGTAACCTGAAGGCGAAATCTGGAATTGCTTTCCACTTCTTGCCTCTGAAAATATTTCTGCAGCTTCTCCCTCTGTGAATGCAGCTCTTATGCTAGAGAAGGAAAAATGGGGGCAGGTGGTCATTAAGAGTCAACACTGACTTGATGGCATACAATCAATCAGTCAATCAAACAATGGCAAACTGAGGGAGCATTGGCTCTTGTAGGAGTCAAACATCTCTAACATATTAGCCAATTATTCACTTTGTCCCCTACAAAATCAAGCTATTTTAAAGCTTATTAAAATACATAAATGAGCATTTGGAATACTGCAAACAAAGCAACAATGAAATCCTTGGCTTGAAGGAGTTGCTCAAGACACTAAGAGCAAAACAAAGCAAACAAAAAATTGTCAGTTTTCTGTCATAAGTGCTTTGTCCCTTGATCAGGAGTTTGGGGATTTTTTTTAAAGTAACAGGTTCCACTGTTGGTTAGAAAAACCCTATCATAGACCATCTTAGAAAATGCATTGCATTGCAAAAGTATGAAGCCTGGGAGGGGGAGGGGGAGGACAAGAGTTACAGGTGTAAGGAGCAAGGAGGTATAAGGAGTAAGTGTCCACAATTAATAAAATGGTTGTGTATTAAAGATGAACATTTTCCATGAGTCAGTTTGGTGCAGTGCTTGTTTGTGGTGGGTAAAAAATATTTATGAATAAACGATCTAGAGATTTTGAGTTTCATTTTATGAGGACAGGCCCAACATACTCTCAAAGTTTCTTTCTAATATGCAGTAATCTCAAAGTGGACATACGGTATGACAGATTTCTATATCTACTTAATAAAAGTGATAGTTTTTACAAAGATTAATACCTAGTGTTATATGTTGTGTTTTATGATGACTGCTTATTAATATGATCTTATGTTTAATGTTGAATACTTTAATATTGAAAAAGCGGACTGAATTTCTACCTCAGGTTATTGAATTACTACCACAGGACCTATTGTTAGGGATCATACAGGTTTTTTAAAAAATGTAACAGGTGTATAGTAGAGGCTTGAAGTGAGGAGTGAAGAATGTTTACCTATTGTTGTATGTTATGTTCTATGATGATCGCTTCTTAATATGATCTTATGCTTAATGTTGATTACTTTAATAATGAAAAAGCAGATTGAATTTTTACCCCAGGTTATTGAATCTCTACCTCAGGATCTTTTGCTAGGGATCATAAAAGATAAAATATAACAGACATATAGTTGAGGCTGGAAGTGAGGAGTAAAGAATATTTACCAAACCAGACGTTTACAAAGATTAATACCTAGTGTTATATGTTGTGTTCTATGATGATTGATTATTAGTATGATCTTATGTTTAATGTTTAACTACTACCTCAGGACCTATTGTTAGGGATCATAGAGAATAAAAAATGTAACAGGTGTATAATAGAGGATTGAAGTGAGGAGTGAAAAATGTTTACTAAATCAGACGTTTACAAAGAATAATACATAGTGTTGTATATCAGATGCTATGATGTTTGATGCATACAAAGATTTTATGTTCAATGCTGATTATTTTAATAAAGGAATTTTTATATATATATAAAAAATAAAAGTGATAGTTTTATTTTCAGTTCTTTCTCTAATCATACCAATGTAGAATTTGTGTTTTTTTAAATAGAGGTTACAAGTGGCTATATTTTGGATTAAGAAATAAGGCATTACATTATAATTATATACAGGGAATATTTTATATTTGTTGTATGGGTTGTTTTTTGTTTAAATAGAAACCTAGGAACCAGCAGCCAAAACTTCTAATATAAATTTTTTGAACAAGCAATCAACTGAACTCAACAAGCTTTTTATACCAATCTCCACTTCTGGCTACTTCAAGAATAAGGTTAAAGTTTTCTTGAGAAGTCATTGCTGTTGTTTTTTCTTGTTTGAATCCTATTTGTTCCGTTAATAGCTTTATGAGAAAGTCCCAAACAACCTTCTGCTCTAATCAATATTCATGGACTTGGTTACCTTATTTCAGGGGTCTTCAAACTTGGCCCTTTTATGACTTGTGGACTTCAACTCCCAGAATTCCTCAGCCAGCATGCCTGGCTGAGGAATTCTGGGAGTTAAAGTCCACAAGTCATAAGAGGGCCAAGTTTGAAGACCCCCTACCCTGTTCTATGAAGAAGTCTTGTCAGGATGCTCTTTCTTTGGATGACCTGCAAGTCCAAGAGAATGTTTGGCCAGCTTCTCTGTCCACTGCTGTCTGCCCTCCCAAGATATGAAGTTCTGAATTGGCTCAAAATGCTGTCGTTTAATCTCCAGTGCCAATATTGTTGGAAATAGGTTGCAAAGTACAGGAAGAGAAAGAAATGGGGAATATACAGGAAGAGATAGAAGCAAACTACTTTGGGAGTTTTCCCCGAAAAGAGCTAGCAACCTTTCCATTATGCTATATTGCCATTTTGTGATAATGGCAAAGATGGATAATGGTAAAGAATGGGGTCTGAACCTGAATTTTCCTTCTGAAACCTCTTCTTAATTTTTTCCAAAACAATGTGTATTTAACACCCTTTCTTAACACCAAACTATTAACCAAAAAAGAATATCCCTCATAAAATAAAAATCACAGCAATATTTCAATCTTATTTTGTTTTGCAATCTGAATTTTCCACTTACGTGCCATAGCTTGTAGAATTAATCTGGCCACCAGGAAATTTTAGACACGAAAAAGTCACTCAAGGAACCAGTTTGGCTAAGATGAAGATGAAGCGTTTTAAATACATAAGATATTGTCTACAATTGGCAATCATATTTCAAAACTTTTTTTTCTGGGAGGATTAGGAGTCAGGAAGCAACTTTAGATCTTTAGGATAACAGTGTATATTCTTCAAATGCATGTTATTTCAAAAGATCTGGCTCATTTCTTTCACTAGATGAGAAGATGATTAAAGGGCTGATTACCAGCTGACAAACTGGCCTCTGAATTCTTTCAATCTGATCACAGTTATCCTGTTTGTAGCAGCTCTTCTATTCTTAGACTCCTTATTACTCTCTGAGATGTAATGAAATGTCTAGAAGCAAACAACCAAACTCAGAGTTCAGTTCAACCCTGTACTACAGATATTTTCTTTTATTGGCAATAATTGTGTAAATTTTTCCTTTGGTAAAAGGTTGTCATGCTACGGTATTGCCAAAGAGAAGTCTGAATATCTTCTGAATAGTGCTGTGAATATAACTGACTAAGCAGTATAAGCTAATAGACAGGAACTGACCTAAAACCACCTGTGGTGTGTAGGAAGTAGACTTGCTCATCACCTACACAGTCTGGAAGACAACCATCTTGTGTGGGCAGGAAGTCATTTTTGCTTTGAAAAACTGTAACTGGTTGATGACTTCAGTGCCAGCGGAAACTTTTGGAAATGCAAGTGCATGTCCTAACTTAGGAAACCCCACGATCACTTGCGCAACAGTAATGTGGTTCAACACATGGACAGTTTTGCTTATTTTCCCATTGATTGCTCTTTCCACAGTTGAAAAGGAGGTTGAAATTACTTTTTTTTTTGGTTATACTCATTTTTGTGAGTTTAGAATAAGATCTAAGTCAACCCTTAAACAAATTTTAGAAGAAGTCATGTAGGAGAGCAGGCGTTCAGCAGTCCAGTCTTCTCCAACCTGGCTCCTTCCAGGATCTGTTGAAATGCACAATTCGGTGTCGTCATCTTGAGAACATTAGTTTAAGAGAAGACTGTAGTGCATGATTTTAAAATTTGTATGTCAGATTGCCATGGAAGCAAGCACTACAATTGCACACATTTTGATGGATGACACCTTTCTAATTTTTGGAGATACTTCTACAAAGTTGGCACCACATTCACAGGAAAACATGAAAGCTGGCAAGTCACTACTCAGAGAGAAAACCGCATTGCTCTTATGGTCAGTTCAGACATACGCCCAAATAATCTTGAAATGAATGTCAATAATCATAAAATTATCTGAAACTGAAGTAAGAACAGTGGAAAAGTCAAACAAAATGCTAACAGAAATGTTCAAAAGGATGAAATCACAAACCATCTATGAAAGCATGAATCAAAACACATTTATTCTAACCCATCTGCAAAAGATAAACAGAACCGAGATTCACAAAAGCATTACAATATCTAACATAACAATGTTATGACATTCTGATGAATTGGACGTTCATTTCTGTTTGTGAACAAGATAATTTATTTTTCATGATGTGAGTTCTGATATTTGGGAGGATGGATGATGTGGTGACAGTGAATCAAGATGTGTAAATAAACCCATGGCCTTTTGGTGGGTGAAGGAAAGCAAGGCATCAGAAATATGGCCTTTATTTGTTAATTGATAACATGCTCTTTTATTATATTCCAGGATTATAATTAGGCCTCAAGAAGTTTAATGGAACAGATGGAAGGAAACTTGCCACTTAACAGTGGACAATCTATCTCCAACAGTTTTTTGGTGGACCGCTATAGAATTTTGTTGAACTCTACTAACTTATTTTTTCTTGCAGTCCAAGATGCGATCAATTTCATCAGAACAATTAAACTGTTCTCCTCCACCACCCATCAGAGCATCTATGAGGGTATTAACTTCTGGATATAGAGTGATCTATTTGCAACAGTGTTCGCAAGATTTTGTGCTTCATCAGGTCAAAAGTGGCATCATGGGACAAACACTTCAGCTTTCAGTTGTGTAATGTTGCAATTTTTGTACAAAAAAGGAGAACTTGTGTCACGAGGCCACAATGATGCGCTTTGCTTTCTACCCATTCCTTGCTCCACTCTACTTGATTACTATCTGGCTGTAATATCTGCCAGCCAAGTGATTACTAGGATTGGTTTAATCAATCTGGCTGGCTAGGCTGATATTCTCCTTCCTTCTCACAGCTCCATATATTTTTCTCCTCAAACTACATAGTCAGATGAAGTGAGCAACCACTGACAAAACATGTGGTATAATCATTTATTATATTTCTCCTGAATTGCTCAAAGTTTTTCACCTGATGGGAGTACTGTCAATGGCTTCAGTTGGAAGTGGATAACATACCTAGAAATCAATTAAATTCACTACTTAATAAATGTGCAAGATTCAGCGGTATGCATTATAGCAGGGATCTTCAAACTTGGCTCTTTTATGACTTGGCTGAGGAATTCTAGGAGTTGAAATCCACAAGTCATAAAAGGGCCAAGTTTGAAGACCGACCCCTGCATGAAAGTATACTGAAATCCTGTGATTTAAAATAGCTAGAGATTCATTCAAAACTTACATCATTAGCAAATGTATCAACATAACGAACAAAGTTTTCATTTGTAAATGTGACGATCTTGCACTGGTGCAACAAAGAGAAAATTTTCTTCACCCACTTGGTCCATCTCTGCCAATGCTCTGTGGTCTGATGCTTGGCCAGTGGTAGGAATCCTGACTTCAAGTTTCCATTTTTTGTTGTGCCAGGTGATGAATCTGTTTTGCCAATAGAGGCCTTCAAAGGATTTTGCAGTGGGTGGAAACCCAGAGGAAAGTCTCACACAGGCCTGCATGCCATATGTTGGCGATAGTAATGGGCCTCTGGTGTAATGATATCAGGGAAAGACCTTGGGAGACTGGGCAAAGAGACAGTGCCAAGGCAACCGTCAAACAAGAGACAGCATGGCCTACAGCTGGAGAGTGGAAGGGCAAGACATTCAGAAAAGGCCCTCCCTAGTTTCTCAGGATGGGGGGGGGGGGAATTGTACTTTCAGATGTAGCTTTACAATAAAGTAGAATTAGCTCATCTGGTTGTGATTCTTGTCTGGTTCACCCCAAAAGGCCGTCATCAATCAGCCATTGAGAGGGGTAGCATGGGGGAAGGCAGTCTGTTGGTTCTTTCCCACACGTCATTGCATCTGCTGGGAAGAGGATTATGTAGTAGATTCTCCAAGTTTAAACAGAAGCTTCCTTGGAAGAAGGTTTGGCAATTTAAAAAGAACATCTTCTCCAGCAATCATTGCTGCAGAGTGTTATGGGCCGTTAAGTTTTTATGAGCCCAATCCAGTGACTCTGGATGTCAATCAAAAGCCCCATCTCACAAGGATTGCTTCTATACTGGCTCTGATCCAGTAACTGGTCAGAAAACCAGCAGTGTTTCTGATTTATGTGTAGATCTATAAGGTACATTTTAATTTACAGACCTAGAAGCCCTGCAGATTGTCTGGTCACAGGCAATTATGTACATACATCTGCTCACCTGTATATACACCACTTCAGGCTCATGCCCCCCTCCCCTCTCTCACACACATTTTTCCTTAAGTCTCTCTAACTTTCCATTCCATTCCATCCCTTTCCTCACTACATGGTTGTTTGACTTCTGCTGGCATTTGCATTAGGCAAGTAACAATGGAAACCATTCTGGATTAGAGCAGCATCCAAGCCCCAATAATAAATATGATCTCTGCCAATCAGCTGATTGGATGGGGAAATTGGAATCGCCCTCGTACAATGTAGGTTCTGTGTAACAAAAAATAAAACTAAAATGCATCAGAGGACGTTAAATGCAAACATAAAAAGCTGTTAAAATTATACATGAAGAAAACTGAAATATATAATCATATTATAAATAAAATTAAAAACCAGAAAGCAATGTACACATACATCAGCACTGGTACACGCAACAGATTTGCTAGGAATATGGTTTAATTACATGCCAAGATAAATAGATGAGTCTTTAGAGCCGAAATGTAAAATTTGAAAACATAACAAAAATGCCTTTGGAACATAGAAACAAATTTTGTAATGTTGCCATAGAGAACCACTAGCTGGCATGAAGGAGTGATTGTTACTTATATGGTTACTTATATCTGCTGGCCCTTTGGATTTTTGCAGCCCAGTAATGATAACCTTATACAAATGTTAATTGGCTGCAATCTAGAAAAATGGGCCTAGTAAGTTGGGCCTAGTGCCTCCAGAGCATGGACAACTGCAAAGTCCATTTTTCTTCAGAAAAAGGCTAGAATTGACAGACACCAGTCCCAATATCTGCGATTCCTAAGAAAAAGGAAAGGAAAAAGGAAACAGAAGGAAATTTTCTGAGCAATCTTTGACGAATGAAGGAAACCAAGGCACAGCACAAGTTTTAAACTGCAGCATCTGATTCCTTTTGAAAATACGAAAAGAGCTGTGTTTTTTTTTCTTAAAAAAAAAAAAGGTGCCGGAACTCACACACATCATACAACCCCCCTTGCCTACCCTACAAGGTTCCATCCAAAAAAGCTGCCGGAACTCCGTTCTGGGCGTTCTATGAGAAAAAAAGCCCTGGAAAAGAGAGCCAGCTTGGTCTAATAGTTAAGCCACCAGGCCAGAAAGCAGGAGACTGTGAGTTCAAGTTCAGCCTTAGCCATGAAAGCCAGCTGAGTGACTTGAGGCCAGTCATTCTCTTTCACCCCACCCTACCCCACAGGGTTGTTGTTGTGGGAAAAATAAGAAGAGGAAGGTGTGCCATATATATTTGCCACCTTGAGTTATTTGTAAAAATAATACAAGTGGGAAACAAACAAACAAATAAACATGTTCTCTTCTAAAATGGCTTCCTGTGATCATTTTTCCATTAAGAGAAACATGGAGGCCTCAGGGTCGAAATAGCCTTGTTCGGAGGCTCTGCGACACGGAACCTGTAAAGCTGCCAAAACAGCGCAAAACAGCTGTTTTTCGCGGCGAGAAAACCCCTCCTCGGTAGGAGAAGGGGCGAAGAGCTGTGAGTGTGGGTTGAGATCCTCTGAAAACCCCCTGAAAAAACGCTCGGGGGGGAGAAAGAGGACTCCCCGTGCGCTCACAATAGCTCCAGCCCGGCGCAGCATCTGTCAGCTGACAGACCAAGACGCTGAGACCAGCCACCACCGGAGGAACACATTTCAAAGAAGCACAGAGATTGACAGACTGAACGCAGGAGCTTAAAAAGCAAGTATTTCTTATATTTTACCTCGGATCAATTATGTTCACAATAAACAAAAGGCACCCAAGATGGCGACCGCTTTTAATTTAAAGTGATAGCTACCGGAAGAGAAAGGCGAAAGAGAAACTGTAATGCAAAAGAGACCTCTAGAGGGCAGAAGAGACGCATAACTTAAAAACTTTGCAAAATAAACCTAAGGAAGAGAAACTGTAATGCGAAAGAGACCTCTAGAGGGCAGCAGAGACGCATAACTTAAAAACTTTGCAAAATAAACCTAAGGATGTATATAAGCTCTCCAGAAATGATGATGAAAGAATTAAAAGATGCAACGTCAACAACTTTTGAAAAAATAAGGAGAAAGATGGACATGATAATAGACATGTATGAAAAAAGATGGGAAGAAAGGATGAGGACGATGGAGGCAGTGGAACAAAGCAGAGAAGTGGAGAAGATGGTGGAAGATCAAAGCAAAGCAGTTATTGAGGACTTGGACCAAACCGGAGAAACAGTACAAACGCACAGTGGGGAAATGAGAGAAGATACTGGGAGAAATTCGAAGAGGGTCTGGGAAGGGGTTGAAGAAAAGATGGAAGAGGTGGAGAGACAAGAAGAGAGACAACTTACTGAAATGAAAAGTGAGGTGCAAAACCACTCAACTATGATGTACCATCGCCAGATGATGACAGCAATTAGGGGCAAGAGACTGGAAACATCCCCAAATGAGAAACAAGAAGATTTGAAAAGAATTGTTATAAAAGCATTGGAAAAATATCTAGGAGAGGAGGCTAAAAATTTCTCTTGGCAAACTGACAGAATCCATAGAGTATGGCTTATATGGAACCAAGGGACATTGCAAGCAATAAAGAGAGACTTATTACTTGGAAGGGAAGCTGTGTTATGGAAATCCACCTGGCAGAGGAAGAAACCCAGAATTCGACTGAAAAGAAGAGAAACTTAATATTTTATGCAAGGAATTAAAGGCAAAGAATTATGGACTGATTTAAGGACTAAGTGTAAGAGCAAGAGACATGAGAGGGTGATTAATGGAAGATATATATTAAATAGACTAAGAATGTACGCGTTGAAGGGAGGGGTGTATCGACATGAAAATTATTAACTTTAATAAGAAGACTTGTTTGTTTGGTGTACAATGGATAGATCTGAAAAGAAGTGAAACTTAAAATTTATAAAATGTAGTTGGCTTATAGTTAAACTTTGATATACGGAGTGAAGAAGGTCTACAAATTTAAAATGATTGTATTAAGTTGAATGGCTTTAACTTGAATTTTTTCTTTGTTTGCATGTACAAATGGATATCTAATAATAAAAAAAATTTAAAAAAAAAAAGAGAAACATGGCAGGGCAGTTGTACTAAGATTCTGGGAGAAGCAAGAAATATATCCTGCATTGGGAATGTGTTCTCCTGAACATTGGTTTTATAGATCATAAAGATTACTACGCTCCTCTGTTTAAACCCCACTGATCTTCTGATTAAACAACAACAAAAAACCCTGAAAAGATATAGAAGGTCATGCATTTTTGCTTGCAGGTCCATTTTGAAAAATTAAAAATGCTGATAGGCTACTTGCAAAAGAACAAAATGTTTTCCAACCTGTGCCAACCAAGGACCAGTCTGTCCAAAAATAATGCTGCTTATTTATGAATCAGAAACAAGGGCCAAGTCAGGTGAGAAAATAAGAAGAAGGAACTGAGGTCATAGTATGCACTACTAGAAGAGGGGAGTAAAAGATGCTCTTGTCAAATTTTGTGGTAAGGGGAGGCTAGGGGGAAATTATAAAAGGAGATTAGAGCCTGTAAAAAGTAACAGGAGTCAGAAGAAGGAGAGTCTCAGTTTTTCCCTTTGAAAAGCCAGGGGTAAAGGAAACAAACCGTATACCAGAAAAACACAGACTGCACAGCCTTGCTCTCATGAAATGATTCTAGAAATAACTGTAAGAACAGTGACCAATGTTAACCTCCCTAAACATGGATAAGTGCCATCTAAACCATAGAAGAATGCAAAAGCAAGAATCTCTCTGGAGGTTAGTCTCTACTATTTAGATCTATGAAGTGAATCAGAATGAGAAGCTAAGAGAAGGAAACCACTTAGATTTCCAGGATGGCTTTAGCATTTGGAACCAAACCAGAGGTCAGCAAATTTGTACAAACAGCAAGGGAATGATTGTCTGAACTAAAAAAGTAAAAGTTAAAGAACAGGCTATCTAGATGCTTCGCCACAACAATTTTTTAATTTAATCTATTGTTATAGGTCATGCACATGTTCTGTTGCTGCCCCATTACTCTGAAACTGCATTCCCCCAATATCAGGTGGGCTCCAACTTTGTTAGCCCTATGGAAAGCAACTGACTTGATTGATTCAGCAGACCTTCAGGACTTGTTCCCTCCATTTGCCTGGGTGGAACAAATGACAGAGAAAAAAATGTTTAGGTTACATTCCAGAACTAAAAATGGAAGCCAAATAGCAAACACTGTGCCCAGGAGTCTAACTGGATGATGTCATCAGTAGGAGACAATTAAGTGGATGGAAAAAATTAAGTCCCATTTGAGCAACCTAACAGTTGATCAATTCCTAATTCTGGACCTTTTATTGTATCCACCTGGGCAAGGTTGTTGACTTAAGTAGCTTTTGTTTAAGATTTTTTCTTAATCCCATCTCTATTATTTATAAGAACTCAATGGAGCGAACATACCTTCTCCTATTTTCCCCACAACAACAACCTTGTGAGGTGAGCTAGGCTGAGATAAAAAAAAGGACTGGCCCAAAGTCACCCAGTTGGCTATCATGCGTAAGGTAGGACTAGTTTCCAGCCTGGTGCCTTAACCACTACTACGGTAGCATTCACAAGCATCACTGAGGCTTCTTTATAGCCTTTATTCTCTTCCTATTACAGTGCTGAAGAAAATATGCTTTTTGTACACGGATCGCAGTTTGCATAAAGAAAGAGAAAGTAAGACAGGGCAGAAAAGCAGTTAAAATTTTGCCATGCTTGTTTAACATTCCTTAACAAACACATGATCTGTGGACAAAGATTGTTTTACAAGTTTTCACACTGCATTCTGAGAGACATGTTTTCTTTATAATCTGTGCGTCTTTACCTAGGCTTTAGGCCAGATTAAGCAATGTGATGCAAGGCCCAAGCAGTGGCCGTCATTCACAAAGGTACATTTATTCCATAGCTTTTGGTGAATGTTAAGCTTCTTTTTTTATATATAGGGAACAAATAATGAAATGTGCCACAGCTACAGCTGTACGGTATCTGAACTACATTACCAAGCATATTTAGGTAAAACCACATTTCTCTCAGGATTGCAGAAAATAATCTTGGAGAGTAGGAAGTGTGATATTATAGTATATTTTTAGAGGCCAGTAATGATATTTTTACTGACAGAAAGGATCAAGAAACAAAGTTGAAACTACACTGCATGATTTCTGTTGCAGCAATGAGCTATCTGTTACTTTCCAGAGGTTTGGGGCTGCAATGCCCATGATCTTTTTGACACTGGCTTTGCTATAATTGTGGCTGATGATAGTTGAAGCTGAAAATACCTGGATAATGTTTTATGTCCGCATTTCTTCTAGATTAGGGCTTTTCTTTTTTTTTCTTTTTTTTAATGAAAAAATTCTTTTATTAAAACAATCAGCATTGAACATAAAATCATAGTATGCATCAATCATCATAACACCTGATATACATCACTAAGTATTGATCTTTATAATCGTCTGGTTTGGTAAACATTTTTCCCTCCGCACATCAAACCTCAACTAAACGCCTGTTACAATTTATTTGCTTGGTGTTTCTCTTTTCTATAGTCTATCCAGAGTTCCTAGTCTATCACATATTATTCATCTCAGTATTAGTACAATCTTTTATGATCCCTAACCAATAATCCTGAGGTAGAAATTCAGTACGCTTTCCCAGTATTAAAGCAATCAACATTAAATCTGGGTTCATATTAATAAGCTGTCTTCATAAGACCCGAAAATACATCTCTTGTATATGGTCTATCTACATTCATACAATCAGCATTGAACATAAAGTCATAGTATGCATCAATCCTCATAGCACCTGATATACATCACTAAGTATTAATCTTTATAAACGTCTGGTTTGGTAAACATTTTTCGCTCCTCACATCAAGCCTCAACTAGACGCCTGTTACAATTTATTTGATTGGTGTTTTTCTTTTCTATAGTCTATCCACAGTTTCTAGTCTATCACATATTATTCATCTCAGTATTAGTACAATCTTTTATGGTCCCTAACCAAAAATCCTGAGGTAAAAGTTTAATAACCTGAGGTAAATCTTGTATATGGTTTATCTACTATATCTAGTCTATCACATACTGTTCATTCACGCTTCCGAATTAACTTCGTCTCAGTAATAGTGCAATCTTTTATATTCCCTAACCAAAGATCCTGAGGTAGAAATTTCATAACCTGAGATAGAAATTCATTCCGCTTTATCAATATTAAAGCAAATAACATTAAGCATAAGATCATATTAAGATGCTTTCGTCATATAACATAGGCATACAACATTAGGTGTTAGTCTTTGTAAACATTTGATTTGGTAAACATTCTTCCCTCTTTACGTCGAGTCTCAACTAAACGCCAGGTGCATTTTGTTTGATTGGTGTTTCTCTTGTATATAGTCTATCCACTGTTTCCAGTCTGCCAAATATTGTTCATTTGAGCGATCTTTCAGGTATGCCGATATTTTCGCCATCTCCGCCAGATTTGTTACTTTCACAGTCCATTCTTCTATAGGCGGTATTTCTGGATTCTTCCAGTATTGTCCCACCAACAATCTGGCTGCTGTGATCAAGTTCAGAAATAAGCTCGTCTCTGAGGTAGTGCAGTCCTTTGTGATCCCTAACAAAAACACCTGAGGTAGAAATTCAATACGCTTTTTGAAAATGGTTTGGAGTGTCCACCATATCTTCCTCCAGAAGGCTTTGATTTTTCTGCATGTCCACCATACATGAAAGTAGGTAGCCTCCCTGTCACCACACCTCCAGCATTTGGGCTGGGAGTCTGGATAGATGAGTGATAGTTTTTTCGGGTCGAGGTGCCACCTATAGAACATCTTGTAGAAGTTTTCCCTTAAGTGTTGCGATTTCGTAAATTCTACATTTCTCACCCAGATTTTCTCCCATGTGTCCATGGTGATAGTCTTGTCCCCACTTTATCATACAGTTTTTGACTAGCTCGGTTTCAGAGTCCATTTCTATCAGAATGCTGTACACTCGTTTGATGTGCATGATCCCCTGTTCTCTAATCTGTTCAATTAGGTTCTCGTCGGTCTGGGAGAATCCCTTCTTCTTATCTTTACGCCACCTTGATTGCAGTTGTATATATGATAGCCAAGTACCTCCTATTCCTTTGTTTGCTAGCGTTGCTTGGGGTTTCAAGGAGAACCCATTTTCTTCTCCCAGTACAAGTTTACTGTAGGGCACCCGTTCTTGCCCTTGGGATGTGTTTATATCCCCTATTGCGTGTCCGGGGATCGTCCAGATGGGAATCTTGTCGTGTAGGAGGTGTTTATATTGCTTCCAGACCCATAACAATGGGATTCGTAGTGGGTTCTCCTTGAAGTTCCTGTCTGCCTTTTTGTCGTATACTAAGTATGCGTGCCAGCCGAATAGTAGACCATGCCCTTCAATATTCAGTATTTTATCATTCGTCATATTGATCCAGTCACTCACCGCCACCAACGTCGCTGCATAGTAGTATAGCTTTAGATTAGGCATTTTTAGTCCCCCTCTCTTCCTTGTGTCCTGGATGATTTTTAGTTTCACCCTCGGTCTCTTGTCATCCCAAATAAATCTGGTGATGCCTCTCTGCCAATTGTCCAAGTCTTCATCCTTTTTGAGTATGGGTAGCATTTGGAAGAGAAATAGAAATCTTGGCAGGACGTTCATCTTTACTGCTGCTATCCTGCCCAGCAAGGATAGTCGTAGTGTTTTCCACCTTTCCAGATATGCTTGTATCTTGCTCCACAGCACTTCATAGTTATTTTTGTATAATTTTGCATTCGTTGTTCCTATCTCCACTCCCAGGTATTTAACTTTCTTAACTATTTCACAACCCGTTATTCTTTCCAAGTCCTGTTTTGCTTTGCTGTCTAGATTTTTAACTAGCATCTTCGTTTTTGATATATTAACTTTAAAACCTGATACCTTGCCATAGTCTTTCATTATCTCCATCAAACTCCTTGTTGATTGTACTGGTTGCGATACTGTCACCAGTAGATCGTCTGCAAAGGCACACAGCCTGTAGTCCTGTTTTCCAATCTGTATGCCCTTTACATCTTCTGCTGCTCTTATCTTGTTCAGCAGAATCTCCATTGTTAAGACAAATAGCAGTGGTGACAGCGGACAACCCTGTCTCGTGCCTCTTTCTATATTGAATGGGTCTGTTAGTTCGCCGTTCACGATGATCTGGCCCGTTTGTTTCTGGTAGATTGCTGTTATGGAGTTGAGGAACTGCTTTCCCATTTTCATCCCCCGGGCTAGGTTCGGCAGGAATGGCCAATTCAATCTGTCAAAGGCTTTTTCTGCGTCCACAAACATGAGGGTTGCAGGTACCTGGTTGTGCCTTTCCAAGTACTCTATTATGTTCAGCAGCTGTCTCACGTTGGTTTTCATCTGACGTCCTTGTATAAACCCCGTTTGATCCGGGTGAATTATTTTTGTAGTACAGTCATTAGTCTGTTGGCCAGAACCTTTGTAAAGATTTTGTAGTCTGTATTCAATAGTGAGATGGGCCTATAGTTTGCCGGTTGCGCATTATCTTTTCCCTCTTTGGGAATTAGAGAAATGTAGGCTGTTTTCCAGGAGGGTGGGATTTGGCCGCCTTCTTGTATGTTGACAAATAGCTCTCTGAGGGGTTCTATCATTTCCTATTGGAGATGCTTATAATAGGTAGCCGTTATCCCATCCGTCCCGGGTGACTTTCCTGTTTTCAGTTGTTTGATTGCTGAGTGTATTTCCTCCTTTGTGATTGGGGCATTCAGGGCATCTCGTTGTGTATCGGTGAGTACCATTAAGTTTTCATTTTGTAGAAACTTTTCTATCTCTTTGTCCTGTATCTTCTCCTCGGCGTATAGTTTTGAGTAGAACTCGGTGAAAGCTTTCTTAATGATTTCCTGTTTGAATTCTTCCTTGCCTTTGTACTCTATCTTTTCAATTATGCGGGCTTTCTGTTTCTTTCTTAAGGTATAAGCCAGCCACCGCCCCAGTTTGTTGGCGCTGCAGAATGTCTTATGTTTTGCATATTGTATAATCCTTGCTACTTGATCCGCCATCAGCAGGTTGAATTGTTTTCTTAGTATCTTAATTCCTTCTTTTGTGGCTTTGTCCTGCGGTCTTTTTATTAATAATAGCTCCTGTTTCCTTATCTCCTCCTCTAGCTCCTTTCTTTTTTGTTCTTGTTTACGACGGTGCCTGGCATTCATGTCCATGAGGATCCCGCGCATGTATGCCTTGCTAGCGTCCCAAATCATTTCAATGGGTGTTTCATTGTTCATATTTATACTGAAGAATTCCTTCATGGCACTTTTGCATTCAGCCACCCTTTTCTCGTGTCTAAACAGGTTTTCATTGATCCTCCAGGATCTCCTCGATTTCTGATCTTGTCTTAATTCCATCCTTACCGGGTTATGGTCTGTTAGTACTTTGGGTAGGATTGACACAGCGTTTAGGCGAACTAGCAAGTCACTAGATGTCAGGATGAAATCAATTCTGGAGAACAACTGATGCCTGTCGGAAAAAAAGGTGAATTCTTGCTCTTTGCCGTGCCGTTCCCTCCAGACATCTGTCAGTACAAGGTCCTCCTTCATGTCGTAGAAAGATTTAGGCAATTTGGAGTGCTTTTGTGGTTTAGGTTTTGTCTTCTTCTTGTCCAAGGCGATCTCTATGACCCCGTTCCAATCTCCCAGTATAATACATGATCTGTAGTTAAATTGTATTAACTTCTTGTGTATCTTTTTGTAGAATTTTCCTTGTTGTTGATTTGGTGCATATATGCCCATCACTAGAATTTTCTTGTCGTCCTGTGTCACTTCGATTGCTAGGTATCTACCCTGGGAGTCCGACTCTATTAGCTTGGCTGTTACCTGTTTCTTCACGTATATAACAATCCCGTTCTTCTTTCGTGGCGCCGCTGCGACAAAATGTGTACCTAGTCTGTTGTTGATTAAGTATTTCTGGTCCGCTGCTCTAATGTGTGTCTCTTGTAGGCAAATTATGTCGTTTCCTCCTTGAAACAGATAATGAAATATCTTCCTCCTTTTCTGTGGGGAATTTAATCCGTTAACGTTCCATGTCAAGTATTTAGTTGTCATTGTCGGTGTCAGAATACTCTTGCAAGACCGCTTCTGTTCTATCTCTTATATTCTTCTTTGGTCTCGTTCCCATGGTATCCAAGTTGGTGCTCATGTTGTGTAGAGGAGTCGTGCCTTGCTGTTCCGTGCGTTTGGTAGTGGATCTTAGTATTCTGCTCTCTGTAGTCTGTCCTGTTTCCTTGTTGTTGTTGCTTTTTGTTCTCTGCGTCGTCGTGTCTCGAGTTGGTCCTTTCCTTTCTCTTGCTGCTGCGTCCGTCTGTATTTCTGGGTGGTTTGCTCGTTGTTCTCGGTCCCTTCCGCGTCCCGGTGGCCCTTCTGCTTCTTCTCTCGTGATGTGTTGAGGCCCACCTGACATCAGTTCCTTTGCAAGAAATTCTCTGGCTTTCTGGACTGAGTTCAGGTAGCATCTTTTATTCTTATAGATAAGTGACATCCCCTTTGGGGCTTCCCATCGAAATCGCATTGCGCATAGTCTCAGTTCGTCGACCAAAACTTGGTAGTCCCTTCTGTCTCGCAGCATCGTTGGGGGGATCTCTTTCAGTACTTTCACTTCCTGCCCCTCTATGTATAATTTCTTGTTGTAAGATGTGGCTGAGATGAGGTTCCGGAACCCCTGCGTCACAAAATGGATAACCACGTCCCTTGGTCGACGCCTGTCTGTTGCCTTCCATGCGCCCACTCTGTGTATTCTGTCGAATTGCCCTACGATCTCTGTGGTTCTCTTTCCCAGAAACGTTGCCAGGGTTTCTATGAAGGTTCCAAGCAGGCTTTCTTGGGTTTCATATGGCTCCTCTTTTCAGCCTCTAAACCTGATTGCAGATGCCATCTGCCAGTATTGCATCATGGTGGACTGGTCTTGAGCCACCCCTTTCATTTCTGCTATCTGTCCCTCTACATGGTTCTCCACTTCTTCCATCCGCTTGTCCACCTTCTCCCTGATCTCCTGGAAGTTTTTCTCCATTTCCTCCCTTATTCCCTTGTAGTGTGCTTGCATCGCCTCCTTCATTTGGTCCAGGTCTGCGGCCATCGCCTCGCGTTGCTCCTCCCATTTCCTCTCCAGCTCCCTACCTTGGTTTATCAGCATTTGTTTTATGTCTTTGCAACTTTCCTCTAACTTTTTGTCCATTCCATCCATCCTTGTTACCAGCGTCCCTATTACTTCTTTTAATTCTCGTATTATGTGTGTTGTTGGGCTGGCTTGTGTGTATTGATGGGTCTGGGGATCTACCGTTGGATGGGAGGGTGTGGGGGTGGGTAAGGTGCTTCCTGGTGGTTTAGTAGGCTGGGCAAGGGAGGATACAACTCCCATCGTTTCTGTCAGTTTGGTCTGTTTGTAGGCCATCTTGAGGTTATCCTCCTGTTGTCCTGTCCCTGTTTTGGTTTCCAACTTGGACCAAATTGGACACTAGGTTGTGGTCTGATGATGGTCCAGTAGTCTAGCCTTTCAGGGGGGGAGGCTTCAGGGTTTAGGCACTGTAGGGATAAGAGCCTATATTCAGGCAGTTCTGTGTTCAGGGAGCCTATTCAGTGTCTTTGCCTTGGCTTCCTCTTCACTCCCCTCTGCCAGCCTGTTCCTTCTCTTTATTCTTTTCTGGCTCTTTCTTGCCCCTCTTTCTCTGCTGTCTTGCCCAGGTCACCTTCTCCTGTCTTCTGGCAGCCTGTGTTTAGAGATCCCTTCTGCCTTTCCTTTGTAGTGCTCCAGGTTGCCTTCCACCTTTCTTCTTCCTCCCACCTTCTTCCCTGGTAAGTGCTGCCCTCTTCTGTACCCCTGGGGCTCCCGTTCTGGTGGGTCTGGGGCGCAGCGCGTGGGGAAATACTCACCAGTCCCTCTGCCTGGGTCTTCCCCCGCCGTCTGCTTCTGTGCCGCTTCGCTGCTTCCTTCTTTGATCTTCTCTCCTTGCCTCTATTGGCTGGGAGGGATTTTGTGAAGGTCCTGCCGTGGGTCCTCTTCCCGCTGCTGGCCTCTACTGTTGGAACCTCTCGGAGCGTTTTTTCCGGCCCCCTCCGGTCCCGTTGTTGTCCGCCGTCTTCTGCCTCTCCCTGTGTTGGCCGGCTTTCAGCTGCTTCTGCGCGTGCGCGGCCTCGCAGTTTCTTCGGGCCTGCCAGCTGGCCAGCCGTCGCCGGCCTTCTCGGCCCCGATTGCCGTCTTCCTGGGCTCTTCGGAGATGATCCCTTTCTTGTCGGGACTAGCTGGGAGTCTTCTTTGGAAGCGCCCTCTTTTCCGGCACTTCCCCTTCTCTGAAGATCAATTTTTGAGCAAAAAAAGCGAGCTCCGTTCTGGAGCTGTATTAGGAAGGCTCCGGTCTTCGTGACCGGAAACCGGAAGTCGATTAGGGCTTTTCAATTGGGGGTGCGCGTACCACTGGTGTACATTGGCACCTGGCATGTGGTACACGGCCCTGCCTAGCCTAGCCAAGTATAGTGGGAGACGGAACAAGCCAAAGTGGTACAGCGCAGGACTTGCCCTGAGAGAGTCCTCAGGAGCTGCAGGGCTGCTGGGGCAAGACAAAGGCCCCAGGATAGGCATATCCGGCACACCCAGAAGAGAAGGGGGGCAGAGACAAGAAGGCAGTTTTGGTGGGAGAGGCAGAGGGAAAAAAGACACTGGAGAGAGAGAGAGAGAGAGAGAGAGAGAGAGAGAGAGAGAGAGAGAGAGAGAGAGAGAGAGAGAGAGAGAGAGAGAGAGGTGCATGAGAATGGGGAGGATTTTTCAGAGACGTATGTGAGATAGAGAGAAAAAGGCTTTTTGTGAGAGAAGCCATGAGGAGAAAGGGAGAAGAGAAGGAAGCAGATGCAAATGAGAAAGAGGGGAGGAGGCAGGGAGGAAAGGAACCTAACCCTAACCCCCTCCACCGGAGACTCCCAGATCCCCCCCACGTGAACAACATAGAGTTGGCCACACAGCCCCACTCTCCCCCCCCAACAGTAACCACAATATTGATGTGGCCACTCAATGAAATCAATACCCCTGATATAAAAGGACAAGTTGGGGAGAGGAGAGGATATAAAAGGAGGGGGAGAGAGGAGAGGATATAAAAGGAGGGGGAGAGAGGAGAGGATATAAAAGGAGGGGGAGAGAGGAGAGGATATAAAAGAAGGGGGAGAGAGGAGGGGATATAAAAGGAGAAGGGGTGAGAAATTTGTTAAATGAGATTTGCCCCATTTTACGACTTTTCTTGCCACATTTGTTAAATGAATCACTGCAGTTGTTAAATTAGTAACACAGTTGTTAAGTGAATCTGGTTTCCCCATTGACTTTGCTTGTCAAAAGTTTGCAAAAGGGGATCACGTGACCCCAGGACACTGCAACCGTCATAAATATGAATCAGTTGCCAAGCATTCAAATATAAATCACATGACCCTGGGGATGCTGCAATGGTCATAAGTGTGAAAAATGGTCATAAGTCACTTTTTTCAGTGCCGTTATAACTTCGAACAGTCATTAAGCAAAGTGTTATAAGTCAAGGACTACCTGTACTTTATCACTTTTTTCTTTTCTTTTTTTGGTCATCAATTTTTTGACACCTTGCTAGGCAACTGGTAGTACTAGAATATTGCCATATTCTAAAAGTAGTACAATCAGTGAAAAGGTTGAAAAGCCCTGGTCTAGAGAACATCATATCAGCCAGGATTGCCCTGTAGCCTATGATTGGGATCTACCACTGTATTTTTATTTGTTCCCTGTGATCTTTTTCTTCCTTTTGGCTTCAAATAATTAGAAATGAGAGTTATTCCTGCAGCATTTCTAGAAAACAGTAGCATACAACATTTTACTTAGTTATTTAGTTCTCAGTTTTACAAAAAGAGAAATAAAAATCTCATGGGCTACTAGGAAAATGCAAATAGCATGTGAATAGACTCTTGCCTATGATGTTTCTGAATTAAAGCTGTAAAAAAAAAAAAGAACCCAGCTGTGTTCAGTTGTTCAGTCTTGCGAAGATATGAATATCATTGGAATGTGGGCTATTAGAATTTTGAATCAAGGGAAATTAGAATTAGAATAACAGAGTTGGAAGGGATCCTTGGAGGCCTTCTAGTCCAACCCCCTGCTTAGGTAGGAAACCCTATACCATTTCAGACAAATGGTTCTCTAGTCTCTTCTTAAAAACTTCCAGTGTTGGAGCATTTACAACTTCTGGAGGCAAGTTGTTCCACTGATTAATTGTTCTAACCATCAGGCAATTTCTCCTTAGTTCTAGGTTGCTTCTCTCTTTGATTAGTTTCCATCTGTTGCTTCTTGTCCTGCCTTCAGGCGCTTTGGAGAACAGCCTGACTCCCTCTTCTTTGTGGCAGCCCCTGAAATATTGGAATACTGCTATCATGTCACTTCCAGTCCTTCTCTTCATTAAACTAGAAATACCCAATTCCAGCAACCATTCTTTATATGTTTTAGCCTCCAGTTCCCTGATGTCAGAGCAGAAATGTCCAACCTGACATTCTGGAAATCAGTGAACTGGACTAGACTGGACTGGACTGGATTACTTCACAGATCTAATGTGGACAGGAAAATCATAAAATAACTCAAAGAAAAGATGGGAAAGACAGTGAATGGATACAAATCATACAGTCCCAGACCAATGGATGACAAACATTTTCTTGAAAATGTCCAGAGATTAGAGTACCCATGGGCAGACTGATCTCAGTTCCAACCCAGAATGTCTAATCAATATCAGAGGACCCCAAGCCTATCTTCCAATTAAAATACAGAGGAAGTACTTAAGAGTTCTATTATGATTGATGGTACCTTGTTGACACAGTATCAAAAATAAAAGACTTCATACTAAAGTTGGAAGTAAAATAGGATCTGAAATAATGGGAATATTTGGTGCACAAAAGGAAGAGGAAGATACACTATAGACATTTGTCCCTCAAAATTTCATTGTTTATAGTCAATACCTTTTCCCAAAGTACTAAAAGAAGACTCTATTCATGGAGATCGGTGACACCAAAATCAAATTCAGTACGTTCTACCCCAGCAAAGATGGAAGAACTATGATCAATTGGCAAACCAAGACTTGGGCTGACTTAGGCTGAGGTCATAATTTCATGCTTGCAACTTAAACCAAACAGTGAAACAAAATAAATTTAAAAAATCAAGCTGAGAACTCAGCAGTATTTAATATGACTATGTGGTGAAACTAAAGACTAGATTAAATGGATTAGACTAATAAATAGAGCGCCTGAAGAACACTGAATTAACATTGGTGATTGTGTTACAGAGGAAGCAAACAAAAATATCCCAAAATGGAAAAGCAAAGGAAGGTTAACGAACAGTCTAGCAATATGTTAAAAATAGCTACTTTTAACAAAGAAATGGCAACAGAGACAGGAATTTGCCTGAATAAATGCTAAGCTGTAGAGAAGAGCAAAATACAAGGTATTATATCTAAACATGTAATGCAAAGAAGCTGAGGATCAGAATCAAATGGGAAAGACAGGAGATTTGCTTAAGACAACTAAAGAAATCAAGATATGGCCATGTTAAAAGACAAAGGAAGCAAAACTCTATGGGTGAAAGAAGACATGCAAAAGAGAGGACGGAATATATGGAAGGACTGTATAAAACCCCCTCCAAAATCAATGACATGTACAGTATAAAGATTTAATCATTGAATTACAGCCAGTCATTTTTGTTAAACAAACCTTAGAATATATTATAATACTTACAACAAAGCTGCAGGAAATGATGAAATACCAGCCAAACAGCTTAGTTTATGCAGTGAAAGTGCCACTTGCTGACTGAAAGCAGCTGTGGAAAATGCAGCAGTGGCCAAGAGATTGCAAGAGATAATTTTATTTTCCAATATTAAAAAAACGGGGCCATGCTAAGGAATGCTCAAACAGCAAACAACTACGCTTATCTCACATGTTAAGAAGATAATGCTCAGGATTTTGTACTTCAACAAGGCAGGGAAGAAAAACTGCCAGATGTGCAAGCTGAATTCAGAAAAATTGACATCATGTTGGAAAATGAAAAACTTCCAAAAATATATTTATTTTAGCTTTATCGATTACAGCAATAGCAATAGCAGTTAAGACTTGTATACCACTTGACAGGGCTTTACAGCCCTCTCTAAGTGGTTTACAGAGTCAGCCTCTTGCCCCCAACAATCTGGGTCCTCATTTTACTCACCTTGGAAGGATGGGAGGCTGAGTCAACCTATTATATTATTCTATATTAAACTTTTGACTGTGTATATCACAATAAATTGTGGATAACCCTTAAAAATGAGTGCACTGGGTCACCTTATCTACCTATTGAAGAATATGTATCAAAATCAGGAAGCAAGCATAAGAACAAATAATATTAAATAAAGGAAAGATAGACTGCTTGCTATAATAACTAATCATAAAACTCAATAATATAGCAGCAAGAATTATTGGAGAAGACGTAGATAATTGGAAAATTGAAGGCAGTTTTTTTAAAAAAAAAAAAGTCTGAGAGAAAAGAGGCTGACAAGACCCAGTGGTGGGATTCAAATATGTGAACAACCGGTTCTCTGTGTGGACGCCATTTCTGGAAGTCCATTCTGGGACTGGTCAACAAAAAATTAGCTACCGGTTCTGCTGAAGTGGTGCAAACTGGCTGAATCTCACCACTGACCCCATTGCTAACAACACAAGCATGAGCTTAAACGAACTCAAAGAAGCAGTTAATGACAGTAGTAGCAAGACAATCACAAAGAACCAGAACAAAAACAATATTTAGAAATGTGCATTTTATAAGAATGATGTTTTCAAATATATATTCATATTTGCATTTAGATACAAATTTAATTTAATGTACAATAGGAATAATGGATATTTTTTTTTACTAAACTCATGTGAACCAGAAGTAGATAAGGCAGAGTCATCCAGCTATCAAAGGCTACCTAGTGATTTTGGAGAAATGTATGATTATATTTAAGGATTTAGTACTTAAATACTATACTCTTTGAATTTCTACTTCTGTTAGACTAAACTGAGGGAAGGAATAGCCATAATCTCTTTCTCTGATTGCTCGTTTATTAGGTTCACATCCCATTTTTCCTATAAGACCTCAGATTGATATACTTAGCATTCCCTCCTTCCATGTTTAGCTTCCATGACTGAGAGTGGTCTTTCCTTTTCCTAGCCAACTTTAACCACTACACCATACTGACTCTCTTTGGTGATGCTCCAATAAGGTGATAGTTCTAGGATAAGGCTATCATCACCATCTGCCATTTAAAACCATATCCAGAAAGCTGTGGAAACAAAACCATGTTGTTTCCAACAACTGTTTTACGAAAGCCAATACTGACTATTCTCTAGTCACTCCACTAAAAGTTGGATGAGTTTATTTGATACTCAGTTAAACTTTGTTTTTGAGAATAGATAAGTGTGTATTAATTGATATGTCTAGTTTAATGAAAAGAAGGACTAGGGGTGACATAATAGCAGTATTCCAATATCTAAAAGGCTGCCACAAAGAAGAAGGAGTCAACCTATTTTCCAAAGCATCTGAAAACAGGTCAAGAAACAATGGATGAAAACTAATCAAAGAGAGAAGCAACCTAGAACTAAGGAGAAATTGCCTGATGGTTAGAACAATTAATCAGTAGAACAACTTGCCTCCAGAAGTTGTGGGTGTTCCAACACTGGAGGTTCTTAAGAAGAGACTGGACAACCATTTGTCTGAAATGCTATAGGGTTTCCTGCCTGAGCATGGGGTTGGACTAGAAGACCTCAAAGGTCCCTTCCAACTGTGTTATTCTGTTATTTTAATAATATATGTAATATATAAAATTGGACACCACATTGTGCTCTCCCTTATCTCCTTGAGGTTCCTCACAAAGCACCTCCTGCCTCAGCTGCAAGAGCCCAAATTTATTTGCAAAAAGTCACAGGTTCTCCATGTTAGACTAGATCCCTTTCTCAATAGCTGAAAAGCTCCAGCTCATTAGAGAGTGTTAATGCAGAATGAAGATGAATGAAGAATCAGCAGTCAGCAGTTTCCTAAAGATATAGAAGCATTCTTCCACTTGAAGACCTATGCACATTATTTGAAACCTAAGTGCATGAGGAGGATAAGAACCAGTCAAGAATACAGGACACATAAACATTGTGCATCTTGGGGGCTTATCTCATTTGGCCTGCTCAAGAGTTAATCCCCATACCCACAGGAGTTTTGCTCAATGTTACAGTAGTCAGTATTTTCTAATCCTGATCCCAAATCTACTATAGCTGATGTAAAATATATAGGGATAATTTCCTGAGCCAGGGTAATGTATAAGGAATGTTATGGCAGACTCTGGGAATATTTGCCTTAACTTTGTTTTATTAAAATGAAAGTTTTATTAAGGCATGTGGTGAACTGAGCAGTCCAGATGATTCATGCAGTTATAAACCTGTTGCTACACTCACTATAAATCTAAGAGCCATTGTCCAAAATTTATTCTCTCAAAACATTTTACCATGGTGAGGGAGGCAGAAATTCTATTTTGGCTGTAGGAATCATTCAATGCTAAGATTACTTAACATGTTCATAATGTAGTTCATATGAATCATGTTTAAGTTTTTTGGGAGGGTGGGACAAAGTATCACATAAGGAATGTGCTCTAAGAACCAGTGTTATAAGACTGTTATAACTGTTATCCTTTTTCCCAATCTCAAATAATGTCATTCCCTGCACTATCTCTCCCCACCCACAACCTTGTGAGACTCTGTTGTTTTACACAAGCATCTCAGCAGTGTCAGTCCAAAACTAGATCCTCAACTCACAAAGAAGCAATTACAAAGTGCTCCGAAACCTTCAGTTTAAGAACGACTGTATTGTAATAAGTTTGAATATTTAGCTCCACCAGTCTTAGGCCCATTGAAAGATCAGCCTAGGAGCCACTGGATTTTCCTATAGAAGATCCCAGAGCCTGACCTCAACAAGAGAAATAAGGCAATCCTCCCAGCATGGAGATTGGCTTTCCCCAAGACCGGGCAACTTTGATTTTGCCATCCTCAGAAGAGGATATGGTAAAGGTTGAGTAGGGACACACCAAGGGGATTTCATATAGATTTCTCTTATACTCGCAGACCAACCTTTCCTTCCCAGATTTCCCTTTTACAGTGAATTGTGGGAGAAAGCTTTGAGTTCTTCTCATCCCTTGGAGCAGAGGGTTTCGTACCTTTTGAGGCTGTGGAACTTGTTCGTGAAAGACAAAATTCCTGGAACTCCTAATCTAAAGGGGTGAGGTTCTTGAATGTCAGATGGTGAGCCTCACCATTTTCACTGTACATTAGTACTAATAGGTTAAAAAAAAAAATCTTGCCACAATGTGTACTATACCTTATCCCGTCCTCTGCTGCTCCTTTGTGGAGGGATTCCCCCCCCCCATTAGGCCCTAAAAGAAAACTCTCCACAAGGAACTAGGGGAGAAAAACTTTCTGTAAGATATGGAGAATTTTTAATCCTTCACAGAGATTTTTTTTTTCTCCCTTAGTCCTTGGGAAGAGTTTTTCTCACAGACAAAGTGAGAACAACTTTCTGTGAGAGACTAAAGAGGGGGAAAAAACTATGTCCCCTGTGTAGGTTCCCTCCCCTCCCCCCCCAAGAACATCTTCAAATCCCCACAGAAACCAGTTTGGGGAAAAAAATCCACCTCACAGTCACCTGTTTTTCCCGCTAACCGAATAGTTTGCAAAGCACACCAGGTTTACTTTAGAGTAAAAGGTAGGCAACATGTTTGGAGCTGGCCTGGGTTTTTATCAGCATAAAAGAGAAAACACCGTTTTAATACTGAGCGAGCTAATGACATTTGAGGTTAGTCTTGGACATAAACTGAGGTCAGGAAGAAGTCAAAGTTATGGGGTTACAACAGAAATATGAGATCCACAGCTGATGTTTATCCCATAGCTCAATGCAAGCTGCCTTATCTGTTCCAGGAAAGGACACTCCTTGCCATTGTCCTGTGCCTATTTGTCCCTGGCTGTGCCACTACCCATATATTGGAAGGAGATTCCCTCAGGCAGAGTCCAAAAGTTATGTCCCTATTTGCCAACCATGATGCCTAAGCAGAGAAAAAGAAAGAAGAGCTCTCTTTACACCACAACAGAAGAGGTTATCATAGTTATCTTTTTATTTGTTACTTTTAGATCTATCATTTATCTTCTGCAAATTCCAAACAATCTACAATCAATTCAGCATTATGTAGTGGGTAAGGCATCTGGTTAGAATCCAGAAGACCAGGAGTTCTAGTCCTGTCTGAGACATGAAGTCAGCTGGGTGGCCTTAGGCCAGCCACTCTCTTTCAATTCCAGGAAGGAGGCAATGGCAAACCACTTCTGAAACTTTGCCAAGAAAACTGCAGAAGCTTTTCCAGAGAATCAGCAGAAGTCAACAGTGACTCAAAAGGATACACACACACACAGAGAGAGAGAGAGAGAGAGAGAGAGAGAGAGAAATATTTTGATGTATTTTTTAGACCAGAACTGCAAAATCTCATATTCCCCATAAAATACATGGACAGCTCCCTTCCAAATGCCTCTGCAAAATTGACCACAATATTGTAGTTTTAATGTGACAGAAATGAACCATTCTTAAATGCATGGACAGCAACAACATTAGTTGCATACAGTGTGACTTTTAACTATGACTCCACCCATTTCTCTGTTCCAGCCCTGCCTTCCAAGCACTTGTTTGGTAAAAGCTGTAAAACAAATGGATGCTTATAGTAAACGCAATTCTGATTTTTATCAGACTAGTTGTCCTCCCAAAGAGGGTCAGTTGGCAACACATGCAATGGAACCAGAATCGCACTATGCATTAGCCAGCTTTAACTCTTATTTTCTGGAATCACACAACACCTGCAGTGTAGTTTTGCATTCATCAACATCTGTTCACTAGAGTAAGTTCCCGGAGGGGAACAAACTTGGACAGAGAAGAAAGAGGGCCTGTCCTCTGTTCTAATTATTCTTATCCTACCATCCTAAGTGGCTGTACTTGGTGCATGTTTTCTTAGGGTAAGATTTTCCATACTTGTAGCCTTTCTCCAATGTACAATCAACAGGGAACTTCCTTGCTGCATGTGACCTTGTATGTCTTTCAGCACGTTCCAAAATACAAATACAAAATCCAGCAGTTGGAGGTTCTACGTGGATTTGTAATTCACTTTGGGAAAAGCTGGGCCCATAATGCAATGCACTGAATGCTTTCAACAAGGATAAAGAGATTCATAATCAACATTTTTATTCTGGAGCAAAAGTACAATACACAGGAAATTCAAATAAGCAATAATGAGCCAAAATCCCCCCTAAGGATCAAATCCAGAGAAGTAGGTATACCTAAATCTTATGAGACTACTTCTGTAAATAAATTAATCCAAGACTCATCAAAGCATGAAGAAATAAAGGATTTTATCCTGCAACTCACCACATTATCATACTTATGAGGATAAATTTGAAATGCCATGCCCTAGATTTCATAGGACATCTACTTTTGATTTTCTATCACTGTTCAACTACGGCTATGCTTTTTAAAGGTACAGAAGAAACAAAGCTGCATGCATCATACTACCCAATCATGCCATTAATTAGTAAGGATTTGAAAGAGGTTGTTCAGATTTTCTATTATCTAATATGTTGAAATCTCCAATTTTACAGCAGCATATAAGAAACTTACGAGTGCAAGGATCTTATAGAAAAGCAGCTCCTTATCTATAGAAGCAACCTTTACATAAATATAAAAGCAACTGCTTGATACCAACACTTTTGTTTTGTGTTTTAGTACTGTGATGACTATAGGGTATCTGAAGCATAGGTCTTTTTCATCACCTGCCAGAAAAGACTAACAAACAAAGCATATATTTGATTTTCATTGTCACAACAGGAAGAAATATATTTGCGCAATACTGGAATAATGGAGGAATACCATCAGATGAAGAAATGATTTAAAAAATAGTAGAATGCACAGAGATGGATAGACTGACTATGAGACTGAAAGAAAAAGAAGAAACGGAATATTATTAAACTTGGGACTTATTTTATCGATGGCCAGAGGAAAGAATAAAAGATTAGGAATTAAATATGTATTAGCGAATGTAAATTCCGACAGCACGTTTGTTGAAAAATTATTACCAAATGTATGGGGGGGAAAAACCAATAAAGACTTTTACAAATAAATAAATAAATAACGAAGCAATAAATAAATGCCATTAAAAGATGGGCAGCAGGGGAACACGAAGCACATGGAAAGAGATGGGCACTTTCCTAATCCAATAGCCAATATAATATTAGGAAGCCATGAGACAGGAGGAAGATCAAAGTACACTTTGCAAATGTATTCAATAGAACATATAGGTAGTCCTCGATTTACAACCATTCACTCAGTGACCATTCGCAGTTACAACAGTTACATTGGAAAAAATGACTTATGACCATTTGGAACAAAAGGCCTTAATATGGGGCAAAGCTCACTTAACAAATGTCTCACTTAGCAACAGAAATTTGGGGCTTAATTGTGGTCATAAATCAAGGACTACCTCTAGCAAACTTGATTCTATAACAAATATAGAACCATGTATGACAGGGGTTCTCAACCTTGGCAACTTTAAGACTTGTGGACTTCAACTCCCAGAATTCCTCAGCCAGCTTTGCTGGCTGAGGAATTCTGGGAGTTGAAGTCCACAAATCTTAAAGTTGCCAAGGTTGAGAACCCCTGATGTATGACAAATTGTATATTACCTATTTTTGGAGTGACAGTAAATTTCTTCTCGATGTCTGACTTGGTAAACAGATAGATTCCTGTATTAACATCCTTCTGTTGAATTTCCTATCCATGTTTTATGAGTGAAACAAAATTCCAATGCTGATATGGAAGTACCACAATATCTCATTGTCCTCATGTAACCCCTATTCACAGATTAGGGAGCCACAGTTCAGACAGAGCATGGTGAAATAGGTCAGCACCAGTTTGGCAAAGGAATGACACAAAGGGATATACACTCTTCCTTAATTTATTCGGCCCTTATACTGACTATGTAGTGAGGGAAATTGGCTTAGAAGATGAGCATGGTTTTAAAACTGGAAAAAGAAATTTCAATTACTGTACTGATGACATTACTCTGATAGCTCAAAATGCAAGTGATCTGCAAGTTCTAATAATGAAAGTCAATAAGGTTAAAGAAAAAATGGGGCTAATATTGAATCTAAAGTCCTAGCTAAAGAAAACATATACAGCAGCCAGCCTCACAACTGACGATGAAGATAGTTCAGATAGCTTCTTTCTTTTATGAACAACTATCAGAAATAAAAGAATCAACAGGCAAGAAACATACTGCAAACTAACAGCATATTCAGATGCTGTGATGTATAAATACTCTAGCTACAAAGGTCAGAATTTTGCAGACAATCAACTCTGAAGAAGCAGAATAGAAAGTTTATTGGGGTTTTCAAACGCTGATGTTGGAGAAGACTCCAGAGAATGCCACGAATACCTAGTTAAGAAGCACACAAATGCATCACAGAAGAAATAAATCCAAAGTTCTCATTTGAGACACAAATAACCAGGGTCAAATTTTCATATTATGAGCACATTATTCAAAGACTTAGCTTTCTGGAGAAGTCTGTAGTGATTTTTAATTCATAGTGACCACATTAATAGATCTTCTTCATGACAATCTATTCTTAACTTGGTCTTTTTTTTTCCCAGCCAATCAATCTTTATTCAGTCATAGACCAACAGACTGCTAGACAATAAAACAATTTGTTTGCAGTGACTCTAAATCCAAGGTTATTATGTGTAAGCTATGGCTCATTACTAATAATCCATTATTATCAAAAGTATAACTTATCATGGCTTGCAGATCTCAGTGATGGAGTTCACATAACATGTTAGCCAAACCTAAAGCATACAAGCCAGGTTATAGCTTTACATTTTACCACGTGTGAAGCCAGTCTTTAAGATATCAAATGAACCCAGACAATGAAAAAAGGGCTGTGAGCAATGAATAACATCTAAACGAACATAAACAAAGATAAATACCACTACCCTCTTGCTTCACTGAACTGCAACTCCTATACTATTGAAGTCTCCCAACAGTGCACTCATCTCCTCTGTAACTGAATTAATTACGAAAAGCAGGGATCTGAAAATTAATGCTTCAAAATAGTTATTTGTGTTTTACAAAGAAAATGGAGCCAACAAAGCCATGTTATATGCCAATGGTTAAAAATGATAACAAATCAATGAATTTGTGCACCTGATAGAATGTCTACTAAAAATGGGATGGAGATATGTTAGATATTCAGAAGAGGCTTAATGGCCTACTCAAACTTCTAGGTGCCTCAATGGTACTGTATTTATAAAAAAAATATCTACTTTTGTAATGCTGGGATACCAAGGTAAAATATGTCTGCCTTCTTTTTTCTCATATACACTTCTGGAAAAGAGATGGTGATGCAACTTCTAAAGTTATTCCGAGCTATAATATAAAATATATAATATATAGAAGTACTGGCTGAGTCAACAGCTGCTAAAGTTTTTGCCCCTCTGACTTCATAAGCAATTATTAATCTGGATGTGTTTTTTTAACTTTATATTTATTTTTAAAATACATATTCTTCCAAAAACAGTCAGTAAATTCAGTTTCATATAAGCACTTCATCAACTCTATTGCCAGGATATATACACCCTAAAGGGTAAATCCTACAATTGATGTATTAGAAACAGACTGATTGAGTCCATGGCATGGTGTTCTCCCAGTGGCTTCGGAATGTCAGTTTGGAACACAGAACAGTCCATAAGGTAAATAATTTTTCAGCTTTACTCCATTACACAGGAGTTCTAGGAGGATTTTTACAGCTGCTGGTGTCAGAAGGCATACAAAATCAAAAGTAAATAGACTTTGTATTTAAGCAAAATCACCAAGTGAGAGAGAGAATGTTCTCCAAGAGTTGAAAAGATTCCAGACTCCATTGCATGCATCCATGTAAAACTATTCGTGTTCCTGTGTTTTGTCCACAAATCACAACACTGAAATCAATGGAAACATTACACCAGCTGAGATGATCATTCCTAGAATGCAACATGGAGTTTGGAGATATTGCATTAGATCATATCTATACCACATGTATTCCTTGACTTAAAACCGTAATTAAGCCCAAAATTTCTGTTACTAACCAAGGCAAAATGAGTTTTGCCCCATTCTACTACCTCTTTTGCCACAATTGTTAAGTGAATCACTGCAGGTGTTAAATTAGTAACATGATTGTTAAATGAATCTGGCTTCTCCATTGACTTTGCTTGTCAGAAAGATACAAAAGGTAATCACATGACCCCCCCTGGGACATTGCAACTGCAATAATACTGTACATGCTAGTTGCCAAGCATCTGCATTTTGATCACATGACCATGGGGATGCTGCAATGGTCGTAATTGTGAAAAAATGATCGTTAAGTCCCTTTTTTCAGTGATGTAACTTTGAACAGTCAATAAATGAATGGTTATAAGTCAAGGACTTTACCTGTAGTACAGTTCTCAGGATTTCACTAGTACAGAGGTTGAGAAGCTTCTTCAACAGAAATGTGCCGTGGTTTATATTTGAAGCCAAAAGGGAATTTCAAGTGGACTTAGGCAAGTAGGCTACACATCTGGCACTTTCTACACCTTTTCCTGGACTTGCATGGTAGCCAAATGATCCCAGTAAAATAAGTATCTGAGTTCAGGATGCATCATGGTATGTCATAAGTGGCCAGACTGCCAGTGCCTCTTTAATTCAAATGCATACTTTCCCAGGGTTTGCAGGGTTACTGTACAGCCTTGGAAAAGATACAGCTTCTTTACAGAGGTTCTGAAAAGGGAGGGCAGTGTAAATGCCCAGTCCCATTTCTAGGTTCATTCTTGACGTTGAAGAGCTGTACATTCCTACTCATGAACAGCAGTAATGCATCTTTTATTTTATTTATTTTGCGATTTCTATACTGCCCCTCTCCCGAAGGACTCGGGGCGGTGTACAGCCCAAAATTAAAAACATCAATATACAAAAAGTAAAATGATTAAGAATAGATTAAACAATTTGGCCCTGAATCCATTTAAAACCCAATACATTATCTCTTAAAAAGCTCAATCCCCTAAAACAATTATAATTCTTTAATTCTTGCGCAATGAATTTCAGAAATTACTAGTATTGGGTTTCCAACACGTTTCTATATTTATTTCTGCTGGATGCTTCTAAACATGCAACGTGCTGCAGTACAACGTATAACCAAAATGTATAGGCCCAGTAGCCATGTCAGAGGTGCAAGGCAGAACTCATTTTAAATTAAATAGACTGAGTTGTTCATATAGAATGCTAGCTCAATTTGACATTTACAGATAATCCAGTGTAATTTTTATGAAAGCAAGCACAGATAGAGATTGCCTATGCCACATAGGGAAAGCAGACTTAAGACTGCTTTCTGGGCCCCTATGGTGATATCCCCATGCAGATGTTATCCATGTATTTAGCTATGCATTCAGAGGTAGAAGGGATATGTTTATTGACGTGATTTTATATCTCCCAATACTATCATCTGGAGGAGTATATGGTATTAATAATAGAGATATGAAATTATCTCTAATAAAAATTCTGTTTTACGTATATAGGTGCTCTCTGAGATTTGGAAATAAGGGTTCTGTATCACTGAGGAAGCCTATCAGGAGTGAAAAAGCTCCCTCTATAAAACATTTCTCACAATGCAGAGATAATATGAGGGAAGACCAGTGAGACAAGAGCTAGCAAGGATGCCTACATGGTTCCATCTCATGGGAAGGAAATGTCTGAGAAAGGTCATAGAACTACCAAACATAAAAATTAAACATAAACATCAAGCATATAGACAATGAAGTTGTGAAAACATTAGGCAGTATAGTCAATTGGTTAACATGAGAAACACTTAAGATCTTCGGAAAGAAGGCCATGTTCAGTTGAATTTTGCCCTTGTGGAATAGCAAATAGGTTTTGACCCATCCAAGGTACACGATTTCCTCCATCCTTGTAGCTGAGGTAGCTGGCATTGGAAGTGCAACTTGCATCTAAGCAGCCTAAAATATATAAAAAGTCAGTGGTTTGAAGGAATTAAGTGAAAACATTGTTAGAACAAGAGCCTCCATGAATAATGTGGGAATTGCCTGTGAAATGATGAGAAAATATGGAACCTGTATCAATATTTCTAATTTCTGTTGGAATAGGCAAAGATCTTGTCATCTGAGGGGCAGGAGGAACTAAATAACTACCAGCAGCAGGTAGTTTTCAAAGTTTATTTATTTTATTTTATTTATTTATTAAATTCATATGCCACCCATCTCACTGCCAAGCGACTCCTGACATAGAAAAGCCACTGAGATACATGAGATGGTAAAAGGATATCCTCTACCTTCCTTGAGAATGACTTTTCTCCATGGGACAAAAAGTGAACTCAAAGGATTTCAGATCTGAGTAGGGAATTCATTATGAGCATAAGGACATTATCAGTTCTGATTAGTATGGAAGAGATCCTGTTGAGTTTTGATCTGGAAAAGAGAGGCAAAAGTCAAGACTGTCTCCGCCATCAAGATCAGCAGGACTTGTGCAATCTTTGAAGAAAAGTGTAAAGTGCAAGGAAGAAGAAGGCATTCAGAAGGCATTCATTCCAGTCAAGAAAGAAAGCATTATTATTATTATTATTTATTAAACTTATATGCTGCCCTTCTCCCAAGACTCAGGGCGGCTCACAACAATAATACAAGTATAAAAAACATAGCATAAATCAATTAAAATTACTAATTTAACAGTATAAAAACTAAGCAATTTATTTCACTCACACAACACACAATCACAGTCAAAGGCCTAGGGGCAGAGTGCAGCTCACACGCCCCAGACCTGTCTGCATAAATGTGTCTTCAACAGCTTTCGGAAAGCTAGGAGGGAGGAAGCAGTATGGACCTCTGAGGGAAGCTGGTTCCAGAGGGCTGGGGCAGCAACGGAGAAGGCCCTAGCCCTAGGCCCCGCCAGATGACATTGTCTAACAGACGGGACCCATAGGAGGCCAACCCTATGTGCCCTAACTGGTCGCTGGGATTCATGCATGCAAGAGATGGATGAGGTCTGGTCTGGTGTAATAAGTTGATACTAGCTATTAGCCATGGTTAAGAACATAAGAAGAGCCATGCTGAATCAGGCCAAAGCCCATCGAGTCCAGCATTCTGTGTCACACAGTGGCCCACCAATTGTACATGGGGATCTTGAGCAGAAAGAGAAGGCAAAACCCTCCCTTTCCCTTGACCCCCAACAAATGGTACTCAAGGGAATCCTGCCTGCCTCAACCAACATAGAGGCGGCACATGGACATCCATTTTAATAACCACCGATACACTTGGCATCCATGAATCTATCTAACCCTGCCTTGAAGCTGTCAAGGCTGACAGCTGTCACGACCCCTTCTGGAAGTGAATTCCATAAATCAACGACCCTCTGGGTGAAGAAATATTTCCCTTTATTTGTCCTCACTTTCTTAGCTATGAGCTTTAGGGAGTGCCCCCTTGTCCTGGTATTGTGTGATAGAGAAAAGATCTTTTCTCTATCCACCTTTTCTATCCCATGCATGATTTTATACACTTCGATCAAGTCACCCCTTAAACGCCGTCTTTCAAGGCTGAAGAGACCAAGGCGTTGCAATCTGGTTTCATAAGGGAGGAGCTCCATTTCCTTGATCATTCTTGTTGCCCTTTTTTGCACCTTTTCCAGTTCCATTATATCCTTCTTGAGGTGCAGTGACCAGAACTGTACACAGTACTCCAAGTGTGGTCCCACCATCGATTTGTACAGAGGCAATACAACACTTGCTGACTTATTTTCAATTCCCTTCCTAATCATGCCAAGCATGGAATTTGCTTTTTTTTACTGCTGCTGCGCATTGGGTTGACATCTTCATCGAGCTGTCCACCAAAACCCCAAGATCCCTTTCTTGGGTTGTCTCAGAAAGTTTGGTCCCCATCAGTTGGTAAGTATAATTGGGGTTCTTTGCCCCGATGTGCATAATTTTGCACTTGTTTATGTTAAAATGCATTTGCTACTTTGTTGCCCAAAGTGGCAATAGATTCCAAATTCTAGGCGTGTAATTGAAAAATTTTAACATTTTAAAATTGTAACTCTGTACCAAGAAAATTATTTAAAATATTACAAATATTCCATAAATACAGAGTAACTAAAGGATATCACCAAATGGTGTTTATTCATATACCTTCAAACTGATTAAATCTCCAATACAGAAAAATAGATAATCAAGTCTTTTTAAACAGCCATTGAGGAGTCCAATGAACCTGAATTTTTTTGGGATAAATTAATCTTATAAAAAACATATTTAACATTGTTAAGATCTGAGACCACTGATTTGTAAAATTAGAACTTTTAATTCTCTATCTAAATATCCTTCCATTATCAACAATGTGGTTTTGAGGCTGTGAACTTAACAAGTGAAGAATTTGAAACTGAAAAGAGGATGCATATTTCAGCCATACAACTACCGTATATAAAACAGGCATCCAAATTTCTCAGTTAGAAGAGGTCTGCAAAGAAAAGTGGGAAAAAGTCCAAAAGCAAAAATAGATAACATTTGGATTTAATAAGACATTGTCAATGGTACTGCACATAAACACTAAGTATGCATTCAAATTTGCAGGGAAAAAAAAATCATGTTTAGCTTGAATCCCTAAGTAAACAAAATCTGACGCAAAGAAACATACAATGTGACCATTTCTCATGGAACTTATGATACCTTAGATTGCATCATAATGGTGTTGATCATCTCTACAGTAAATAATTCCCAGAGTCTTTTGTCTGCCTATCAAGAATGAGCTGAAATATAAGAGAAACACCAATCAAATAAAATGTATCAGGTGTATAGTTGAGGCTTGACGTGAGGAGCGAAGAATGTTTACCAAACCAGACGTTTACAAAGACTAATACCTCATGCTGTATTTTCATGTTTTATGAGGACTGCTTCTTAATATGATCCTATGTTTAATGTTGATTGCTTTAATATTGGAAATGCGTACTGAATTTCTACCTCAGGTTATTGAATTTCTACCTCAGGATCTTTTGCTAGGGATCATAAAAGATTGCACTACTACTGAGACGAATTTACTTCCGAAGCTCGAATGAACAATATGTGATAGACTAGAAACAGTAGTTAGAACATATATAAGAGGAATGTTTACTAAACCAGACGTTCACAAAGATTAATCCTTAGTGTTGTACTGCAGGTTATATGATGATTGCCTTCTAATACGATCTTATGTTTGATGTTGATTGTTTCAATAAAAGAATTTTTTTTTACAAAAAAAAAGAATGAGCTGAAATGACTTCTTTGCAAGCTCTTGTCTAAAACTGGAAAAAGTTCTAAATGAAATTTCATGTATTGTTCACATGTAAGTTGCTGTTACAGATAGTTGCCAAAACTATTTAAATTTTTGTTATGTATATGTGTTTTGTCTATAATTTTGTGATTTTAAAAATTGAATTACAGTAATAACATGAAAATCAATTGTTGATTGTAGTTTAGTTTTAACCTGACACTACATATTTAACTTTCCTCCCCAGTATTGTGAGTTCACTGGAATCAGCATAAAAGTCTACAAGGAATCTCAAAGTTAACGGAGAGTGAAATATATTTTTGATCATGGCAACCAGAAAAAAATAATTTTGTTCACATGGTGGCAGCAGTGAGAAGCATAGGAGGAAAAAGTCAATGTGGGCATTTTCATAATTAGTTTACTTCACTCCATGTTACAGTACAACATACAACTTATACATTGACTCCTTACATATCTTGAAATATAGTTATTGCATGTATTGGCTTAACAGAGACAAAATTTTATTTAATTATTTACACTTGTCAGTAGTATGTACTAACTTATTATTCTTGGTTTAAATTTAGCACACCTAGGGAACAATATTTGTTTTAAGGAGATTTATTGTGGAGCAGAAATCATGTTTCTATTTTGTTTTATCTCATCAAATAAAATGAAGGCAATGCCAACAATTCCTCAGAGCAGGTAATAAGGTTTGAAGCACTTTGAATTGATTCACATATTTCCTTGATGCCCTTGAAAAGGCAACCACTTAACAAATGAAGCAGCTGTTCCAATGCCAGACACATTTTAGTACATGATAACAATTGTGATTTTCTACAGGATGCATCTTTTGCTGGAGACTAAATCTGGCCATAAGACAAAGCAGAGGAATCAAATGAAAAGGTCAATGTGAAGCATAACCTTCCCTGAAGGCTAGATTGAGTCCCATAATCTGCAATGAGAGTTAAAATCCAAAACTTTTGCTCCGGAACACCAGTATAGCCTATATTAAAGAGCTTTATTATAATATTCGTGTAGAATTCATTTGAGAGACTTGTGAATTGATTTTAATGAAAAAAAGAGAGGCATGGAATATATATCCCTCCTATAACAATCATTAAAACATACAGCTGATAATCAAAGCAATCTTGGGACATATCAGTCAGTCTGTCTGGCAAATTACCACTGGCTTACTCTTTTACAGATATAACTATGTTACTTAAATGCTTCTGAAAGCAATACAATGAGGCTTGGAAGCAGCTTAGCCCAAGCTTAGCTGATTATTGGGTAATCATCCCGTTTTTCTTCCCCCAGATGTCTATTTTCTCCGGAACAATCATTGTCCCTGAGTTATAGGCAATAGAGCTGCTATAATAGCATTCCATCCATCCTCAGATGGGATCTCAGGGTTCCGGGCAGGAGATGAGCTGAAGAGAAATTGTCCTATATTGTTGGATTCTTGAAATACGAGTATAATTGAGTGCTGGAAGAAATCCATTAAAACTGCCTGTAAAAATAATTTT
This sequence comes from Bothrops alternatus, assembly GCA_034064705.1. NCBI lineage: Eukaryota > Metazoa > Chordata > Lepidosauria > Squamata > Viperidae > Bothrops > Bothrops alternatus. The sequence continues at coordinate 32,420,057 of JARGCV010000223.1, read as the reverse complement.
CCTTGAATGATTATCCATGTACTATCACGGCTCACACAGTTGTAAAAAGCATTTAGCACTTTATAATCCAATCTTTGCTTCTAGGCAGAGCTGGGAACGTATTCCACTTACAAAATTTTGAAATGCCTAGAAGGGTAACAACTTTTGCAAAGTGTTCCTTATGGAAATGTCCTGGAAGCTTTCCAGGATGGCATTCCAGATGTTATAGTTTTAGCAGTTATAACCATCCCCTGTATTAAATTTCCAGATACTATATACAAACTATGCTGATTCTGAGGCTATTTCACATTAAGCAAAAGACAATGTTACTGAATTATTCCATTGATGTGCTTTAAACATGTAAACTGGGAATATCAACAAAAGAACAGAGAACCGGAACACGAGTCTCTTTCTCTGGTTGATATGATAGTTAATCAAGTGGAAGTGGGGATAACTTCATATAAAGTTTTAACTATCACGGATATCATTCATGTGATTTTTTTTAAGTCAATGGAGCTTAGGAAATCTGTATTGGGGATGAATGGATCCATATCTTGCCAATCCATGTTAATTGCATATGTATTAATTGATAAATCTGCTGAATGATGATTCTTCCTCAATTTACAAATTCTTTTATGCAAATTCATCCCAAAATGCAATAAATGCCATTTTCAATTAAAAATTGATACCTTTTTGATCTGAGAACTGTATTGAAAATTTTGAAAAAAAACAAAACCCCTTAAATAAAACTCAGATTTCTCTTATTATGTTAGTCCAGAAAATGCCTAAAAATATGAGTCAAAGGAAAACCTTGAACATTCCTGTCTCAGCCTAAACATAGGCTCATGAGAACTCACATGAGCAAAAGGCATACTGCAACATATACAGGTTTGGCCAATTTTTACTCAGAAATACGAAAAATGCATTTTAAAGATGTGTAGCACTGCAATTTAATTTGTATGTTAGAAGCCAGTTGCCTTATTTGCTGCTGCTGCTTTGTTAAATACTTCTATTTCCTTCATTGAGATAGTTCAGCCAATCAGGCACTACATAACAGGATAACAGAGTTGGAAGTGATCTTGGAGGTCTTCTAGTCCAGCCCCATGCTCAAGCAGGAGATCCTATACCATTTCAGATAAATGGCTGTCCAATCTCTTCTTAAAAATCTCCAGTGATGGCGCACCCCACAGCTTCTGGAGGCAAGCTATTCCACTGGTTAACTGCATAATAACTATAATAAAAACATAATAAATGCAACATCACAGAGCCAATCAAAGTCTGGACTATTGGTGTCATCCATTAATATAAGAAAATTACACTGCCTTCATTCTGAATTTCTAGTGCTACTCTAGTTATGTCACAGTGGACATTACCTTGCACATTCTGATTTGTACTGTTGTCAGTTCTCCCTGTTTTGAAGTGCATTGCTGGGTTACCTTGGGTTCACAGCAACTACACAACAGCACATCTGTTGCATAATAGCACATCAGGATAAGAATGTGAATGTAAATGTCATCTAGTGGAATGTTCAGGGAGTTAAATTGCTCAGTTGGAGAGTGAGATGGGCAGTACCTAAATTTGATTAAATAAATAAATATTTAAGCAGCTCCTCTCACTTGTAAACACAATGCTCTGTTAATCTGTGTAACACCCCAATAATCAAATGATGGAGGGAGGAATTAAAAAGACGTTGCTAAAATTAAAGCCCAAGGTTTCATTGATCTCTTACTCCGTGCACAAACAATATTGTCCTGGTGCACTGCTTATCCAACTATGTGGCCTTTGCAGTCATTTTAACTTTAATATACTGAGACAAGAAATAATCAAGTTGGAAGTGTGCCCTAACAGAGACGTTGGGGGAATGGCCTGATTCTTGAGAGGCCCGTACCTGCTCTCCAATTCCTGTTCAAGCATCGAACAAACTCCCATTATGTGTGTTATTTCTCTTATATTATGTGTCTTATATTGGTTAATCACTGTACATCTATTTCTTTAAAAAGAAAATAAACTTGTTGAGAGTTATAATCCTATTACTGAGCAGAAAGGTGGGAGATCATTTGAATACATTTGAATGAACAAGTAGCTTTTCTGAACACAGGGTACCCTGTAAGTTTTCCACTCAGTCGTTTGAAAAAGCTGCTTCATTGCAATTCATATTAAATAAAATCTTGTTTTCTAGATTTCAGGAGCAACCACACTTTTTTCTCTGGCTTTGAATTTGATACCAACAATTTGCTCTTTAAGGGACAAACTGCTATCTGTAGACCCCACTGAAAATACTTTTGGCTCTAAATTAGTTTAAGATTCGGATTGAATTAATAGCACTTGCAAAAGCTCAAAGTAGATTGAGATATTGTATTTAAAAAATTCTTGAAGTCAAAGGGTTTATCCACACAGCAGTATTAATGTGCTTTCCTCTAATCCTACTATAGTCTACATTTACTACGCCTTAACAGTGAGGCTGGTCAGTGGTGCTGCCCTCCCAGAATATAACACAACATACTTTTAGGGTAGCAATTGTAGGTTTCTTGCTGTTCTTTTTCTTCTCACCATGAATCACCACAAATAGTTGCTTTCAGAAATGGCTGGTGGGTAAGCAGGCAATTTTCCCAGCCTCTGAGATTAACTCTGTTGTGTCCTGAGCCCGCAAGAGCTGAAAGCAGGCTCAGAATGTTGCAAACGGTCCCGGGCATTCCAAAAGCTGCCTGGGACCAGACAGGGTGGCCCCAGCCTTGTGCGCATGCACAAGGAGCGAAAATGCTCAATTCCTATTGGTTAACACTGTCTGGGTTTCTGGCCCTATAAAAGGCCTGCGTGCCTTTTGCTGTTTGCTTGATTGTAGGAGAAAGAGAATAAAGAGCTTGTTACTTGTCACCATATGTCTTCATCAATTGCACACGAACCACGAACACAACACTGGCGACGAAGGTGGGATCCCTGCAAGCAATTAAAAAAAGAATTAAGGACTCACCCAGGAAGTCCTGACGAGGTGGAAGACGGCGTCTGCATTCGCGACTCAGCCTGCCAGTACAGTGTCGCTGGGGGGTGAGCTCGGCAAAAGGACCCTTTCCCAAACATCAGCTTGCAAAGGAGGCAATTGGTGAAGATCGTAAACTTTATGATGTCGAAGATTGGTCGCTTGACTGATTTTGATGTCTCCCACCCAGAGAGATGGAATTCCTACGTAGCATGGGTGGAGAACTACTTTAGAGTAAATCAGATAAGAGAAGATGGCCTGAAAATGGCAACTCTTTTGTGTGCCTATGCACAAGAAGCTTTTGACATCATGGAAAATCTGGTGGCTCCTGCTGACTTGAAGAAGATGTTGAAGGAACACTTCCGGTCAAAGTTATCTGTCATCGCTTAGAGGCACGCATTCGAGCAGAGAAACCAGAGGCTGGGTGAATCTGCTGCGGACTTTATTGCTGTCTTAAGGCAAGCGGTCAGGACTTGTGAGTTCAAGGATCTGGAAGAGAGGCTGCGAGATCACTTCGTATGTGGCTTAAGAAGCAGAGACTTACAACAAAAGATTTTTGCAAAAGAAGATGTCTCCTTCCAAGATGCGTTACAAGAGGTGGCAGCTGAGGAAGCAGCAGGCGGGGCTGTGAAGGCTTTGCGGCTCGTCAGAAACCCTCCAACCACCACTACTGTCCATCAAGAGGAAGCTCGAGAAGAATCAGAAAAGGATCCTGAAGAAGAGGTGGACAGACTTCACCAGACAGCAGAAAGGAGACCGAAGGGCCATCCGGACAAGGCCCCAGCATCTCTTCAGTGCTTCGGGTGTGGAGGACGCCACAAGCGAGCTGACTGCAGGTTCCGCTCCACCATTTGCCGGGCATGTGGCAGGCAAGGCCACATTGCCTCTGTCTATTTGGGTCACCAGAAGGTCCAACCTCGGGAAGAATTGCTTCAGAAAGGTACAAGAGCCCCCAGCCAACACAGGGTGGATTTCTGCGCATCATGCACAAGTATTCTGAGGACAGGGACACACAAGCCCCTTAAGAAAAAACTTCGCATTAACGTGAGGTTGCAGGGGTTTCCTTATTGATGGAGCTGGACACTGGGTCCGCTCTATCAATTATTTCAATTAAAGGATTTTCAAAATTCTAAGGTCTGTGTAAAAGGGAGGCCACACTCAAGGTACAGCATAAAGATTTTGAAGGTTTCCGGGATGTGGTGGTAGTTGGGGGTGAATGTACGAGTCTTATCGGACTCGATTGGTTCGAGGCTCTGGGAATCCAAGTAACTGGGCTGCACAACTTGCAAACGTTGGACCTTGCAGAGGTTTGCAAGGAGTTTGCAGATGTGTTTAGTTCAGAGCTAGGATCCTACGAGGGGCCTCCCATTGCACTATGATTAGACCCAACCATCACGTCCATCAGGGTCAAGCCTAGGAGGGTGACTTTTGTCCTCAAAAGAAGATAGATGCTGAGCTGGACAAATTGCTCCAGCAGGGCATTTTAGAACCTGTGGATTCTAGTCCATGGGAAACCCCCATAGTAACACCTCTAAAGGCTAATGGGGAAATTAGTATACGTGCAGACTATAAGTGCACACTAAATAAAGTGTTGCAACAGCACGCTTATCCAGTCCCTGTTGTAAGCCACATTCTGGCCTCCCTCAAGGGGGGGTGCATTTTTGCGAAACTTGACTTGGCACAAGCCTATCAACAGCTACCTGTTGATGAGGCATCTGCAGAGGCCCAGACTATTGTAACTCATAGGGGGGCCTTCAAGGTCAAAAGACTGCAATTTGGGGTAAATGTAGCCCCTGGCATATTCCAAAGTGTCATGGAGAGCACACTTAGAGGTATTCCTGGGGTCTGTCCCTATTTTGATGACGTCCTCATCGCTGGGGAGTCATCTCAAAATTTAGAAGAAAGGTTAAGGGCTGTCTTGCTTCGTTTTTGGAAAGCAGGCTTTAAATTAAAGCAGGATAAATGCAAGATAGGAGTCACTTGGGTTTCAGGTTGATGCCCAAGGCATTCACCTTGCTGAATCCAAACTGCAAGCTATTCAGCAGGCCCCAAGCTCCAAGTCCAAGAATGAGCTGCAAGCCTTCCTGGGGCTCTTACATTTTTATCATGCATTTCTCCTACATAAGGCTGCAGTGGCAGAGCCGTTACACAGGCTCTTAGACAAGCAGACTCCATGGCAGTGGACTAAAGTCCATGACAGAAGCTTCAATGAGGTTAAGGCCTTGCTCACTTCAAATGCTGTTTTAGCGCATTTCAATGAGCAATTGCCTGTTTGCATCGCATGCGATGCATCTGCTTATGGGGTGGGAACAGTACTTAGCCATCTGAAGGCTGATGGGACACAAGTCCCTGTGGCCTATTACTCAAGGACTCTGTCATCTGCAGAGCGGAATTACACTCAGATTGACAAAGAAGCCTTGGCCATAGTGGATGGGATAAAGAAATTCCATGATTTCTTATTTGGCCGCCACTTCACGGTCTATACAGACCATAAGCCTCTGCTGGGTTTGTTTACCACTAACAAACAGACACCACATATCATTTCTCCTCGTATGCTGAGATGATCCATTTTCCTGTCAGCATATGACTACACTGTAGTTCACAAACCTGGAAAAGATTTAGGTCACGCAGATGGCCTAAGCAGGTTACCTCTGAAACAGGTAGAGGCAGACCCTGCGCCTGCCATTAATATTCTTTCCATTCAGGAGTTGCCTGAATCTCCCCTAACTCTTCGGAGAGGAGCGGCATATAAGTCCAAATAATAAATAAATAAATGCTAGGGACCTGGCTGCAGAAACTGCCACTGATCAAACACTTACACGCGTGCTGACCTGGGTGTTGTCAGGATGGCCTGATAAGTGCCCAGATACTGAGTTCCAAAGCTTCTGGCACAAGAAGCATGAGTTTTCCACTTTAAAGGGTTGCCTGTTATGGGGTAGCAGGGTAGTAATCCCAGCCTCATTGAGGTCTAGAATCTTGCTCTCTCTGCATGAGGGACATCCTGGTATAGTCAGGATGAAAGCGCTTGCACGCAGCCATCTTTGCTGCCTGGGCTCGATAAAGCCATCGAGGCTCAGGTGCACGGGTACCAACTGTGCCAACAGTCATGGCCTGAAATGCCTCAGGCCCCAGTACATAGGTGGGAGGAAACGCAAACCCCATGGTCAAGGGTACATATAGATTATGCTGGGCCATTTCAGGGGCAATTCTTCCTGATCGTCATTGACAGCCATTCCAATTGGCTAGAGGTTGTTCCTGTTTCCTCCACTACTACTGCCAGGACCACCCAGGTGTTGAGAGGAATTTTTGCATCACAGAGACTTCCAGATGTTCTGGTTTCAGATAATGGCCCTCAATTTACCTCTTGAGTTCCAGGCTTTTCTGCAGGCTAACTTGATCTGCCATGCGACTTCTGCTCCCTTCCACCCATCCTCCAATGAACAGTTTGAGAGAATGGTACGCACTATCAAAGATGCTCTCAAGAAACTGACTTACGGTAACTGGCATCACAGGTTAGTAGATTTCCTTCTCGCACACTGCACCACACCATGCACAGCCACAGGGAAGAGCCCTGCAGAACTCCGCTGGGGTTGCTGCCTCATTACCAAACTGGACAGATTGCACCCAGACCGGGTGGCTTGACAGGTGTCACAACCACGGGCACCTAGAAGACTCCAGGTGGGCGATCTGGTTTGGGCAAGGAACTATGGGCCTGGACATCTCTGGGTCACAGCTGTGATCTGCAAGGTCTCCAGGCCGTTATCATACGAAGTTGCCTTGGATGATGGCCGTGTTCTTCGCAGACACATAGACCAACTGCGTTGGAAACTGGACAGCCACCCTTCCACTCCTAGCTCTACTCTGGGGGGGGGAGGACCATAATATGCATTCTGGGTCACAGTTTCTCAGGCCTAACAGGCCATCACTAGCTGCTGAGGTTTTTTGGAGGTCATCCCAAGATTCCGCAAGTGCTCCAAACAGGAATTTTCAGGATAGGGGGTCATTCAGCACATCCGTCATTGCTCCAGACAGGGAGTCACAACGAGGGTATCCACATTATTCAAATATGTCAGATATGCTTCAGACGGGGAGACAGACCAGGGGTATCCACATAAATCACAAACAGCCATAAGAAAGGGAATTCCATCAGGGGCACTTTCACAATTCAGCAATTGCTCCAAAAAGGAAGTCAGTAGCAAGGGGGTTTGCCATGGAGGCGGCTTCTGACTCTGGCACCTCTGGCATGTGCTCGGGGGCTATAGAGTACTGGGGCACTTCCGGCCCTCAGGCCTCTCCAACTGCTGGCCTTGGGCTTGGGGGACAGTGTTCCCAAGAGGAGTCCATTGTGGACTTGGGGACTTCCACCCCTCCAAGGTATACTGGTTGGACTCAGAGGGTCCAGCCAGTCAGCAGCTGGGTGGGTCATCTGGGTATTTGGGGCATCAAAGCCCTGGCCTGCCTAGCCTGGTAGGCAAGCAGGTAGGCCAGGCACTCTCACCAGGGTCACCTGGGTATCTAGGGCACCAAAGTCCTGGCCTGTCTAGTCTGGTAGGCGAGCAGGTAGGCCAGGCACCCTCACCGGCCCTTAGAAGGTTGCAGCAGACAAAGTGCCTGCCTAAACATCTAGAAGATTATGTGAGGTTCCTGTCAACACATAAGGAATCTTGCTATGAGGTCGCTGATTGAGGGGGTTAACACTTAGTTGAGTCTCATATACTATTTTGATTTTGGATATATTTATTTGAATTAATAACTATTTTGAAAAGGTGTTTGCCTGCATGCAGACCCGAGCATTTCCACCCTTCTTCCATTTGAATAATGTATCTGTGTTCCAATCTCCCTGCATGGCACAACGCACCTGTGCGTAAGCTAGATGTATTCCAACTAGCTATTTTTGCATCACACGGCCTTCCAGATGTTCTGGTTTCAGATAATGGTCCTCAATTTACCTCTTCTGAGTTCTAGGCTTTCCTTTAAGCCAACATGATCCGGCATGCAACTTCGGCTCCTTTCCACCCATCCTCCAACAGAATGGCTGAGAGAATGGTGCGCACCACCAAAGATGCCCTCAAGAAACTGACTTATGGTAACTGGCATCACAGGTTAGCAGATTTTCTTCTTGCATACCGCACCACACCATGCACTGCCACAGGGAAGAGCCCTGCTGAACTATGCTGGGGTCACTGCCTCATCACAAAACTGGACAGGCTGCACCCTGACCGGGTGGCTTCACAGGTGTCACAACCGTGGGCACCAAGGAGACTTCAAGTGGGAGATCCGGTTTGGGCATGTAACTATGGGCCTGGTCATCTCTGGGTAGCAGCTGTGGTCTGCAAGGCAGCTGGGCGACGGCTGTGTCATTCGCAGGCACATAGATGAGCTGCGTGTGAGACTGGACTCGCACCCTTCCACTCCTGGCTCTGCTCTGGGGGGGGGGGGAGAAGGATTATAATGTGCATTCTGAGGATCAATTTCAACAGTCAGCACAAGGTTCCACAAGTGCCCATGACAGGAATTCAATGGATAGGGGGTCATCCCATACATCCACAACTACTCCAGACAGGGAGTCACACCGGGGTATCCACATTCTTCACAAATGACAGATAGTGCTTCAGACAGGGAGACTGACCAGGGGTATCCGATTAGCTCACAAAATACAAGAGAACAAGAATTCTGGCTGGGGCAAAGTCCCAATTCCGCAATTGCTCCCAGAAGAAGGTCAACAGGACAGGGGATTGTCAGGGAGGCGACTGCTGACTCTGAAACCTGGGGCACAGGCTTAGAGGCTTCCGAGCACTGGGGCACTCCAGCTACCCAGCGCTCTCCATCTGCTGGACATGATGGGTTTGAGGGACAGTGCTCCCAAGAAAGGTCCATTATGGAATCGGAGACTACCACCTCTCCAAGGTATACTGGCTGGGACTTAGAGGGTCCAGCCAGCCAGCAGATGGGCAGGTCAACCAGGTCTTGGGGGCAACAAAGTCCTGGTCTGCCTGACCCGATAGGTCAGGCAAATTTACCAGGGTCCCCGGAAGAGCTAAGGCAGCAAGGCACTGGCCTGATTCAAGTAGAAGGTGAGCAGAGGGGCCAGGTAAGTTCTTCTGACCCTAGGAGGTCGCAGCGGGCCAAGTGCCAACCCAAACATCTCAGGGATTTTGTGAAGTTGCTGTCAAGCTCAAGGGGTTCTAAGGACAAGGGTCCTTAATAGGAAGAATGTAGTAGTAGTTTTTGATTTCGGATACATTTATGCCAAAACAAGTGAAGGGGGGGTTGTCTGAGGACAACCTCGAGTATTCCACACTAAGTGCATTTGAGTGTTGCAACTATAATGCTCTCCCACAGGAATAATGTGTGTGGTGTATAGGCATATTCATTCTAGGGGGGAGGGGTGTTGTGTCCTGAGCCTGCAAAAGCAGGCTCGGGACATTGCAATGATCCCGGGCTTTGCAGAAGCTGCCCGGGACCAGACTGAGTGGCGCCGGCCTCACGCACCCATGCGCAAGGCGCGAAAGCACTCTGTTTCTTGTTGCCATTCTGTCCGGGGCTCTGGGCAGATAAAAGAGAGGCCTGCGTGCCTTGCTCATTGTTGGAGTTGTTGATGTAACGAATAAAGAGCTGTTAACTGAACAATGAGTCTTCATCATTCGCCAATGATCAAAGGACTTAACAGTTAACACTGTCTGGGTTTCTGGCCCTATAAAAGGCCTGGGTGCCTTTTGCTGTTTGCTTGGTTGTAGGAGAAAGAGAATAAAGAGCTTGTTACTTGTCACCATGTGTCTTCATCAATTGCACACGAACCACGAACACAACAAACTCCTTCTCATTAAGTCCACTTTATTGACGACTTATTTTTATTTAGAAGTTAGAGAAGTGAGGGAAGAGAATGTCTGAAGGGCTTGTTGAATTGGGTCACTAGGAGCAGCAGTTCTAGTTACAAAAAAAGGGACTGTCAAAGAGCCAAGAAAAAAATCCTGATTAATGAGCTCCAGAAGATTCTTTTAAGAGCCACTTCAGTGTTGTTGAAAAAGGTGGTGGTGGCATTTTTTGATCAGATCATTTGCAGAGTTCCATTGACAGCCGCTGACTGCATTCCATTCCAAAATTCAACCATAGGTTAAATTAATATGATTTGTATTTGCAGAAACACTGAAAATCTTTTGAAGTTCTGTCTCAAATGATAACTGCAACTCATACATGGCAATAAGGAGAAAGTTCTTTTTTACTAGTGGGCTTTCAGGTGCAATTCAAGGTGCTAGCTACCACATAAAGCTCTTCATAGACTAGACTCTGGTTATTTGAGGGGCCATTTAATTCCAATAGTTGCTGATTGTCTAATTAAATCTAGCAGAGTGAGGGCACTTCAAGTTCCTTCAATTAAACAATGCCTTTTGGTAAATCCCCAGAGGCATTTATTTATAAATAAATAATTTATATGCCACCATCTCAACACTAAGGTAGCTTACCAACAGTAAAAAGATTAAAAACGGTTAAAATTAAGAAAGCTGTTTAAGGCATGTCTTCTCTACTGTAGCAGTAGCCTTGCTCTAACAATTTGTATTATTCCCTTCCTGACAAGAGTTCTAAAAACTTGGCTATTCTTCCAGGTCTTGGAGTAAAATGGCTGACGAGTCCCAGTAAGATTTTGTGCTGTTCTATTTTTTTCCCTCTCTCTGGACACCTGTCATCTGTTTTACTGTTTTATTATTCTGGCTTTTTAAAATAAAAATCACCCCGAGTCTCTTAGTGTGAGGCATTCTTTAAATCTAGGTAAATCAATAATATATACAGCTACAATCACACATTGCTCCTAGAAGCACGAAGCCGAAAGCACCAGCCTGAAGATGATGAATGGAACTTCGTCGAAACGTCGCCAAGAAACTTCAAATTCTACGTGGGAGAAAACCCGAAGAACCAAAGACATACATATATATATATACATACATACATACATACATACATACATACATACATACATACATACATACATACATACATACATACATACATACATATATATATATATATATATATATATATATATATATATATATATATATATATATATATATATATATATATATATATAATGATCTAGATTGCTAACAAAGAATAAAGGGAGAACTGGAATAGCTATTTCGAGCTTCTTAACTCTCTTCAGCCAGACATACCCTTCTGAGATGCGAACCTGGGCTGTGTGCATGTTAGGCAGCTGTATTAACCTCTAGGCCACAGCTCTTTCTCACTTTGTCAGCTGTATCAGGGAGGGAATATATGGTTATTTGGGTTTTCTCCCACGTAAAATTGGAAGTGTCTTGGCGACGTTTCAATGAAGTCCCATTCATCATCTTCAGGCTGGTGTTTTCAGCTTGGTACTTCTAGGAGCAATGTGTGATCGTAGCTTTTTCTTCCTTTTAACTGCCAGTGGGGGTATGAATTGATTGGCTGGGAGCTTGGCTGTGTTCTAATTGGGTGGAGGTGTATTCTGATTGGTTAGGGGGTTGGCTGTGCTCTGATTGGATGGGGGGGTTGGCTGTGCTCTGATTGGATGGGGGAGTGTTCTGTTTGGGTGGGGGCTTTGTTGTGCTCAGGTTAGTCTGAGTTGCAGGGGAATTAGAGATGATGAGCTGCATAGCTGTTTGGCTTCGCATTCGTGGTCGTGCCTCATCTTCATGGTGGGTGTCAGTTTGCTTCATGTATGGATTGGAGGGGTTTAAAGTAGCTAATGATGCAGCTGTAGTCTGCCTTCTGGTTTGTGGTCATGCCTCATCATCGATGTGGGTTTGGGTTTGCTTTTTGCGTGGATGTGTGGTGCTGACATCCTGTGTGGTTTTCGTGAATGTGGGTCTGGTGTCATTCTTTGTGTTAGGGACTCGTTTGTCAATAAGGGTGGGTTTCCAAATGGCTGGTAGGCGGGAGGTATCATCTCGTTTGTTCATGCTGTGTGGGTGTTTTTCTATCTCGATGGCTTCTCTGATTATTCTGTTATTAAAGTGTTCAGTTTGGGCAATAGTTCTGGTCTTTTTGAAGTCAATTTCATGTCCTGTGACTTTAAGGTGTTGGACCAGGGAAGAAGTTGGTTCCTCTTTTTTGACTGAGTTTTTGTGTTCTTCAATGCGTGCACTTATTCTTCTGTTGGTTTGTCCGATGTATGTGGTGGGGCAAGCAGTACATGGGATTTCATATACTCCTTGATTTTCTAACTCAATTTTGTCTTTAGGGTTTCTTAGGATGGATACATACATACATACACACACACACACACACACACACACACACACACACATACATACTGGGTCACCAAAACAGAAAAGACCTAGGGGAAGAGTGAAGAAGCTCTTATATTTCATTTGCCCATTCCAAAGCATTTTCTCCAAACCATGCCTGATACCATTAAGCTCTCTGTCAGTGATTAGAAATTATTGTACAAGCTGCATATATCGGGTACACAATTGCTAATGAAATGCACGCAAGATGATAAACAACTTCCTTTTCCTGCTGAAGTCCAGCTGCAACTAGGCCTTGTATCCTTGAAGTCGTAAATCAAGTCTTTGTACTCCAGGAGGATTCAATCAGCTGCAGGTGTGGGCCCGGTAGAGCCTGCCTGGGATTAGGTAGCAGCATTTGAGAAGAGACCCCCAAACAGCACCAGCAAAATACAGACCACATGCATTCAAGCTTTGGAGAAAATAAAGGGAAAACACTGATGAAATGTGGCATGGGACCATGGAATGCAACTTCAGGCTTCCACATCTGCAGGAAAGGGAGCAAAGAAGGCCCCTAATTTTACAGCAATAATGTCACACGGGGAATGCATGACTCTGAAAATGGGGGCGGCTGCTAATCCTCCCTTTTAACCACTTCAGATGCATCTCTCTAGCCAAGCCATGCCCGGAATGACATCTTATCATCTACACAGTGGATTTTGAAAAGCAACCCACAAGAACACAATGCAGCAGCACCAGCACCAGAAAAATCCCCTCAGGTTTGACTGCACAGTCTCAAGTCCTTGTTCAGATTGCAAATTTGTAGAGGGAGCATTTGGGATTTTGCTCCAAAAAAAGCCATGCTACAGCTCCATCAGGTATTGTCATGTTATATTTGTTGGATGAGTTCTTCATATTCAGCTCTTCTGTTTTTAAAAACAATGGTTTGTACACATGAAGAAGCATTCCATGTATGTCTGGTATTCATATTAAAAAGAAAGTATATAGGTTAAAAAAACATATATATAAATGTTTTTTTAACTAGATATATGGTTAACCATATATATGAATCTGTTTTGCATTAGGTTATTTTGATAAGTGAAGTTAAGCATTACTTTTGACCATATATGATTTAGCTATTATGTCATTAATTCATGTACGATTCCTGTACAACTTATCTGAATAATGATTGTGGTTTTCTGCTTTACAAATTCACCTACTTCACCAGAAACCAAGAGAGTCAAATTTCTCACAGCATCTGGTTTCCATTTTGGGTAATTGCTATTTTCAGGAGTTATAATCATGTGTTATTGTAAGGACCACAGTGTCAATCACTCCACTAATGGGGAAAATTCAATGCCTAAATAATACCTAAGAGAACAAGAAACTGACTTAAACAGGTGCATTTAGACACTTTGCTTTAAGTATAATGCTAGTCTCTCAATTTAAACAAATCATTTTAAGGGGAATTTTTATGATTTCCATATCATTTGTTTAATAAAAATGTTTAATAAAAAGATACTACTGTAATCTGCAGGATTAGCCTATATGTTGCATCAAGGAGGATCAGAAGAAGGCTCCTGGAGAAAACTAGATTTCAAAGTTCCTCTCTAGCTGACCTTCCAGAAATTGATCCATACCAAAAATTATGAATTTGGATTATGAACTGTAACTGATGCTTCTACTGCATGTCAGCTTGCTTGAGGAGATTTAGGTCATATCTGGAACACATCCTGTGTCCTTAGAGTGTTTGTGTCTTGCACTGAGGGTGGCTTGACTCTAAGCCAGTTTAAGAAAATCCTGTTTTTCCTGAATAAGACTTTACTACAGCAATACAGTTTTCTTACAGGTAGTCCTCATTTAGTGACCACAATTTGGACCAGCAACTTGGTTGTTAAGTGATATAGTTGTCAAGTGAAACTGACTGTTGTTACGATATTATTTCAGTTTTTCTTTGCTTTACAGATTTGCAAAGGTGGTAAATGTGAGGATTTGTGGCAAAGTTACTCTTTCATCACTGTTGTAGATGTGAACAGTCACTATTTCAGGCAGTCATTCAATGAGAATTACCTGTACTAGCATAATGCTTGCAGCACTTGCTTTACATAAAAAATATCCCTGGTTTGTAACTTGGTGGATTTTAAATTATTTTTCTTTCCTGGAGCTACTTATTTTTCCACTGGGCTTTTCTTTTTTTAACAAGTTCAGCAGTGTACTATTTTGTTATTTTTTTCCCCAACCAGTTGCTTGGAAAAAATATGAAATGGTGCACCAACAGATTTGTTTAAAAAAAAAAAAAAAACCAAAGACTCCTGTGAAAAAGTAGGTAGAGGAGGCAAAGAAAAATAGCTATTAAAGAAATAAAATCTGATGGCTCTGGGGACATTCTGCAGGTAACATAAACAGCTAAACAGCACAACCATTAGGCTAGTAAGAGAGACCTGCTATTTTTATTTTTTAGTTTATTTGTTCAAACTACCCAACCCATAAATGCAATTCTGGGTAGCTGACATCAGGATTAAAAACAACACACAAAAATATCAGAGCAAGAATCTAAAAAGCACATCACATCTAACAGCAGTCACATGTTGGTTAAACACTTAAAGCCTGGCTCACTGCCCAGGCTAAAAGCCAGCTCTTGGATGCCTTGTGAAAGGCCAGCAGAGGTGGAGCCATGAAGATCTCAGAGGCCCATTGTTCCACAGCAAAGGTACCATGTCAGAGAAAGCATGCCTCCTAGATCCATCAGGCGATATGGTTAAATAGAAAGGATCTGAAGCCTGTTCACCTGGTCAGATCTTACGGGCCAAGATCTGCAAATAACTGGGCCTGTGCCATGAAGGGTTTGGTAGGTGATAACCAGCACCTTAAATTGCACTTGGAAGGCTACTGCAAGTCAGGACAGCTCATGTAGCAGTGGGACTGTATGATTATATCTGAAAGAGAATATTTGGTCAGGCTGTTTGCTAATGACTATATATTTTTGTCTATCTGTACTGCTCCTTATGATGGATCTAAAAGAGCAGCCTCACATGTATAGCATATTGCATTAATCCAAACCTGAGGTGACCAATGTGTGAATGATCATGAGAATGGTCTATGAAGGGACACAATTGATTCACAAGAGGGATCTGTGCAAAATCCCTCCTAATCACAGCTATCATCTGGTCTTCAGGCAACAGTCAAGAGTCCATGGGGACCTTCAACTGTGTGCCGTTGTGTCTGGGGGAACATTACCCCCTCCAGAACAAATGATAGAAGTGCCCAGATATGGTGTGCGGGCAGAACCTCACAGCTTCTTGGAAGAGTTGATGTTAAGCCGGTTTCACCCCCAAACAGGCCCTCATAGCCTCTTGACCAGCCTTTTCAACCTTTTTTAATCTGTAGGAACCCTTGAAATAATTATCAGGTCTCAGAGAACCTTGCAACAAAAACTATTATACCTGTAGTTCACAATATGTTCCAGGGCGAGGGTGTCAAACTCACTGCATCACGTGACATGTCACGATGTATCGTGACTTTTTCCCCCTTGCTGGAGCTGGGGTGGGCACGGCTTCCATATGACGCATTGGCCCACAGGCCGGCAGTTTGATACCCCTGTTCCAGAGAGTCCTCAGGTTACAATGGCAATTTGTGACTGGGACAGCAGTTGGGACTGAAATTTCCATTGCTAATCTATTTGGTCATAAGGCACAACGTCCTGTGACAGCATCCCTTAGGGAGAGCAATTCTAGCAGTCCCAGTTACTATCGTAACTCTAAGGCTATGTAGGTCATTATTAAGAAGAAGTGGGAGTCTGAGAAAAGCAGGCCGGTGCATAAGTATGTTGGTGCCATGGGCAGGTGCTACAGAGTGCAGCAGATGCATGGGAGGCAGGGGAGAGCGATGCAGGCAGGCACTACGGAGTGTGGATTGGCAAAAATATCACAGGAGCAGGAGCAACTTCCAACTTCCTGTTGGCTTTCCCACTGACTTTCATTATCATCTTCCTTTTGCTGCTGAGGTATGCCAGGCTGAGGCAGCCGCTGAACCTTTGTGAGATCTTTGGGAATTCATGCAAGCCTTCACACCACCCACAGGGAGTCACTGAGGCCTCACAAGACTGTGTGAAGTCTTTGAAAGACCTTGCAAAGGGCCAGCAGATGCCTCAGCCTGGAGGACCACAGTGATGGGAGGAAGAAGAAGATAGTCCATTGGAGGAGGAGATAGAGATAGGCAATGGCAGTGGAGTGCAGTTATTAATTGTGCTGAATATAACTTTTTGTGCACTGTACAGCTGCACTGCGCATGTGGGAGTAGAAGGCTTCCCTTAGCAATAATAGTATATGCTACAAAATTAATAGTGCATTAGAACTTCAAGGAGATGAATTGGCCAAACTGTATTTCCAGACATTTTTGTCTCAAGAGAACATACTTTTTCCTTAAAACATATAAGCACTCCTGCCTATCTCACAGACAGGCCTGCCTACAGCCTAGTAAACGTTTTACTACTTAATTCTACTGGTGATATAAAGTGTCTCTCTGCTTTGAGGGAACAAAGTACTGGATTTCTAACTATTAATTTGACCCAAGTTATTATATTAGGCACACAATACACATCTTACATTGTTTCTGCAATTGCAGAGAGAAATCATCACTGACTGTATCCAGCCAAGAAAAAACAGTTCTTTGGCCCATCATTAGGAACAGAAAACAGGGACAGTCCTCCCTCTGGCAACAGAGCTGAGCAAAGAGCAGGTACCAAAGAAGCAGAAGCAAGAAATACTTGAACTAGACCTTCACTGTACCACCAGGCTCTTCAAGGGTGGCTTACATAGCTGGATGTGAATGATGTCATATATTATGACAGCCTTCCTGTGCCTGACAGTCTCCAGGTATGTCAGGGTTGCAGGTCCCAGAATTCCCAGCCAGGTGTGCTATGCAGGCCACCAGGATAAAAAAAAAGTTGACTGGTTTGTGGATTTTAAACAGGCATCTCTTATAAAGGATTCCGGGGTTCTCAACTTGAGGACAGGGAGAGATAAAATGTCTTACTATCCAGTTTTAGAAGAATCGTGCTACTCTTATCATGTCCATTTAGTTCTAGAAATCTGTTCTTCATAGGGAAATATAAAGGTAAATGTAAAGATTTCCCCTGTCTAGTTGTGTCCAACTGTAGGGGATGATGCTCATCTCCATTTCTTAGCTGAGGGAGCCAGCATTGTCCAAAGACGTTTCACTCATCATGTGGGCAGCATGGCTATACACCAAGGTGCACGAAATGCTATTACCTTCCCATGAAGTGATACCTATTTATCTACTTGCATTTGCATGCTTTCAAACTGCTTGATGGTCAGGAGCTGTCCAGGTCACAAACCCAGGCTGTCAGCATTTCCCTATGACAAGCTCAATGACTTTAACAGCGGAGCCATTGTGCCCTGTAGGGAAAGCATATTAACTACCTATTTTGTATTCCTTCCAATTCTATAAAACATTCCTTTGAAATGGGGGGAACAGGGCACATACTTTGTGATGCGACCCATACTTCATCATACCCGGAGAAGCAGGATAGGAAATATATTGATATCTCTGACCTTTGGTGTTGGAGAAGACTCCTGAGAATACTGTGGGCAACCAAGAAAACAAATCAATGGATCATTGAAGAAATCCATCCTGAATTCTCACTTGAGGCAGAAATGATCAGGCTCAAATTATCTTATTTTGGGCAAATTCTGCAAAGACCGAGCTCTTTAGCAAAAGACCCAGTTCTCTAATGCTGGGAAAGGTAAAAGCAGTGCTTTTTTTCTAAAAAAAAAAAAAAAAAAAAAGGTGCCGGAACTCAAACACATCATACAACCCATCTTGCCTACCCTACAAGGTTCCATCCAAAAAAGGTGCCAGAACTCTGTTCTGGGCATTCTGTGACAAAAAAAAGCCCTGGGTAAAAGGAAAATGAAGAAGAAGATCCATCCAGCTGCAAGATGGATGGACTCAAATACAGAGGCAATAAGTGCACCACTGGAGACATGAAAAAATAGGGTAGGAATAGTTCATTATGAAGAAAATTGATCTATGTTGTTGTTAACAGTCGAAAATGATTTAATGGCAAATAATAAATCATTATTCTTGCAGGAGGTCAATTGAAATCGGTGACAGTGAAACTAATTCTAAAATAACTTAAATATCATTTATTTCAAGGGGAATGATTAAATATGTATCCGTATAACTAATCCCAAGTTGGCAAATGCTCTTATAGTATAGATATTTGAGAAAAATGGATTCATTGTCAACCCAGAAGCCTTTGTAATGTTAAATATGCTTTCTGAAACCTGCTAATAATAACATCTTGCTTTAGTAGACCATTTTTAATATGTCATTTAGAGGATACTAAGTGATAATATAAAACAGTCACATGCTCATCACTATATCCTACTAGCTGTTGTGTAGTTGAGGAGGCCTAACTAACCATTTTGAAATGACACATCCACATGACATTGCCTTTGTCTCATTCCCAGTCTGCTATGAGGACATCTCAATGTCATCTTTAGCTACTTTGGTTGAAAGTAGTGTCTGCCCTCTTTTCCCACCAGCACAAGTCTTGCTGTGGACATAATCTATGACACCTCTGTTATGATCTTAGAGATGACAAGCTCAGGGATTGGAACCTGCTCATCTATTGGCTACATCTGGCTGCTGTGGACACGTCCCCTGACTTCTGACCTCTAGGCCCTTGGATCTTTTGTCTTTGGCTGCAAAAGGGACTGGGGAGCACACTTCCTCATAGGCATTACATCAGCTATTTATATGTACAGGTTTAGGTTCTTTTGACAGAGATTAGATCCGTTTTTACAATATGGTTCTGATATAACTTGCTTAAGAATAGTAATTGGAACTGGTAACTCCATTGCCAAGCTAGTTAGTTATAAAGTGCAATGTCATGTGACCTTACTAACCCAGGACAGCAGTTGTGGCAGTCCCAGTTGCCATTGTTAGGTGAATCACATGTGTTCTCAATGTCCCATTGTAACTTCCGGCTGGTTCTTGACTTTGCTTGGTGGAAGTCAGCAGGGAAGATTGCAAAATCGTGATCATGTGATTGTGGGACGCTGTGACCATTGTAATTGTAAGTGGGTTGCCGAGCACCTGAATCGCAATCATATGGCTGCAGGGATGATGCAACAGCTGCAACTATAAAGGCCTGTCATAAATCCCTCTTTTTTTTTTTTTTTAAATTCTTTTATTAAAACCATTAACATTGAACATAAAAACATATTATGCAGTAATCATCATGACTCCTGGTATACAATACTAAGTATTAGTCCTTGAAAACGTCTGGGTTAGTAAGCCTTTTCCCCCCCACTCCCCGTGTCTAGCCTCAACTATACTCCTGTTACATTTTATTTTGATTGGTGTTTCCCCTATCCGTTTCAATATTAATGTGGTCAACATTAAACATAAGATCCTATTGCTAAGCAATCATCCTAGAACATAGCATACAACATTAGGTATTAATCTTTGTAAACATCTGTTTTAGTAAACGTTCTTCCCTCCTCCCTTACATCTTCAAGTATACTCCGAATACATTTTGTTTGATTGGTATTTCTCCTATATATGGTCTATCTACTGTATCTAGTCTATCGCACACTGTGTGTTTGCGCCTCTGAGTTGACTTCATCCCATTACTAGTGCAATCCTCCACGGTCCCCAACCCGAGATCCTGAGGTAAAAGTTTCATATCCTGAGGTAGAGATTCAGTCTACTTTAACAATATTAAGGCAAACAACGTTAGTCATAAGGTTATGTTAAGAGGCATTAGTTATAGAACATATACATTCAACGTTGGGTGTTAGTTTTTGTAAACATCTGATTTGTTAGCCCTTCATCCCTCCTCCCATCGATCCTTAGCTGAACGCCAGCTGCATTCTGTTTGATTGGTGTCTCTCTTGGATATAGTCTATCCACTGTTTCCAGTCAGTCACAAATTGTTCATTGGAGCGGTTTTTCAAGTATGCTGATATTTTTGCCATTTCCGCCAAATTTGTTACTTTCACAGTCCATTCTTCAATAGGCGGTATTTCCGGATTCTTCCAGTACTGTCCCACCAACAATCTTGCTGCTGTAATTAAGTTCAAAAATAAATTTGTCTCTGAGGTAGTGATATCCTTTGTGATCCCTAACAGAAAGGCCTGAGGTAGAAATTCTATACGCTTTTTGAAAATAGTTTGGAGTGTCCACCATATCTTCCTCCAGAATGCTTTGATTTTTCTGCATGTCCACCATATATGAAAGTAAGTAGCCTCTCCGTCCCCGCACCTCCAGCATTTGGGCTGGGAGCCCGGGTAGATGAGTGATATTTTTTTCGGGTCTAGGTGCCATCTATAGAACATCTTGTAGAAGTTTTCCCTTAAGTGTTGCGATTTCGTGAATTCTACATTCCTCACCCAGATTTTCTCCCACGTGTCCATGGTGATAGGGTGTCTGAAGTCTTGTGCCCACTTTATCATACAGTTCTTGACTAGCTCGGTTTCAGAGTCCATTTCTATCAGAATGCTGTACACTCGTTTGATGTGCTTAATCCCCTGTTCTCTAATCTGTTTAATTAGATTCTCGTCTGTCTGGGAGAAGCCCTTCTTCTTGTCTTTACGCCACCTTGATTGTAGTTGTATATATGATAGCCAGTTACTTCCTATTCCTCTGTTTGCTAGCGTTGCTTGAGATTTCAAGAGGAACCCGTTTTCTTCTCCCAGTACAAGTTCACTGTAGGGCACCACTTCTTGCCCTTGGGATGTGTTCATATCCCCTGATGCGTGTCCAGGGATCGTCCAGATGGGAATCTTGTCGTGTAGGAGGTGCTTATATTTCTTCCAGACCCATAGCAATGGGATTCGTAATGGGTTCTCCTTGAAGTTCCTATCTGCCTTTTTGTCGTATACTAGGTATGCGTGCCAGCCGAATCGTAGACCATGCCCCTCAACATTCAGAATTCTATCATTTGTCATGTTGATCCAGTCACTAACCGCCACCAACGTTGCTGCATAGTAATATAGCTTTAGATTAGGCATTTTGAGTCCCCCTCTCTCCCTTGCGTCTTGGATGATTTTTAGTTTCACCCTCGGTCTCTTGTCGTCCCAAATAAATCTGTTGATGCCTTTCTGCCAATTGTCTAAGTCCGCTTCCTTCTTGAGTATGGGTAGCATTTGGAAGAGAAATAAAAATCTGGGTAATACATTCATCTTTACTGTCGCTATCCTGCCGAGCAGGGACAGACGTAGTGATTTCCACCTTTCCAGGTCTGTTTGTATCTTTTTCCACAGGACCTCGTAATTATTCTTGTATAATTTCGCATTTGTTGATTCTATCTCTACTCCTAAGTATTTGACTTTCTTGACTATTTCACACCCCGTTATTCTTTCCAGGTTCCATTTTGCTTTGTTGTCGAGGTTTTTGACTAGCATCTTTGTTTTTGATATATTTACTTTGAAGCCTGACACCCTACCATAGTCCTCCATTATCTCCATCAATTTCCTTGCTGATTGTGCTGGTTGCGACATTGTCACCAGCAGGTCATCCGCAAAGGCACATAGTTTGTATTCTTGCTGTTTAATCTGTATGCCCTGTACCTCCTCTGCCGCTCTTATTCTGTTCAGTAAAATTTCCAGTGTTAGGACAAAAAGCAGGGGGGACAGCGGGCAGCCCTGTCTCGTGCCTCTCTCTATATTAAATGAGTCCGTTAAGTCTCCATTGACAATGATCTGTCCTGTTTGTTTCTGGTAAATTGCCGTTATGGAGTTGAGAAACTGTACTCCCATTTTCATCTTCCGGACCAAGTTCGTCAGGAACGGCCAGTGCAGTCTGTCGAAAGCTTTTTCTGCATCCACAAACATAAGAGCGGCGGGTAACTGGTTGTGCTTTTGCAGGTATTCTATTATGTTCAGCAGCTGTCTCACGTTGGTTTTCATCTGGCGTCCTTGTATAAATCCCCTTTGGTCCGGGTGTATTGTTTTTTATAGTACATTCATTAGTCTATTGGCCAAAATTTTTGTGAAGATTTTGTAGTCTGTGTTTAGTAGTGAGATGGGCCTGTAGTTTGCGGGCTGTGTGTTGTCTTTCCCCTCCTTTGGGATTAATGAGATGTAGGCTGTTCTCCAGGATGGTGGGACCTGACCTCCTTCTTGAATGTTG
The DNA here is from genome assembly GCA_034064705.1 of Bothrops alternatus. NCBI lineage: Eukaryota > Metazoa > Chordata > Lepidosauria > Squamata > Viperidae > Bothrops > Bothrops alternatus. The sequence continues at coordinate 32,397,737 of JARGCV010000223.1, read as the reverse complement.
GCAAATAGTTTTCTGAGGGGTTCTAGCATCTCCTCTTGGAGGTGTTTGTAGTAGGTCGCTGTTATCCCATCCGTCCCGGGCGATTTTCCTGCTTTCAGCTGTGTGATCGCTGAGTGTATTTCCTCCTTTGTGATTAAGGCATTCAGGGCTTCTCTTTGTGTGTCGGTAATCGCCTGTATCTTTTCGTTTTGTAGGAACTCATCTATCTCTTTGTCTTGTATCTTATCCTCGGTATATAGTTTTGAGTAGAACTCCGTGAAGGCTTTCTTGATGGTTTTTTGTCGGAATTCTTCCTTGCCTTTGTATTCTATCTTTTCAATTATGCGGGACTTCTGTTTCTTTCTTATAGTGTAGGCTAGCCAGCGGCCCGGTTTGTTGGCCTTGCAGAATGTCTTATGTTTTGCATATTGTATATTCCTTGCAACTTGGTCAGCCATCAACATGTCGAATTGCTTTCTTAAGATCTTGAGTCCTTCTTTGGTGGCTTTGTCCTCTGGTCTTTTTATTAGTAGCCGCTCCATTTTGCTTATCTCATTTTCTAACTCTTTTCTTTTTTGTTCTTGTTGGCGACGGTGCCAGCTATTCATGGATATGAGGATCCCTCGCATGTACACCTTGCTGCCTTCCCAGATCTGTTCTATCGGTGTTCCGTTGTTCATATGTGTGTCGAAGTATTCCTTCATAGCTTTTTTGCATTCCGCCACATTGTTTTCATGTCTAAACAAGTTTTCATTGATTCTCCAGGACCTCCTCTGTTTCGGGCCATGTCTTAATTCCATCCTCACAGGGTTGTGGTCTGTCAGTGTCTTGGGTAGGATTTTCACCGCGTTTAGACACGTTAGCAAGTCACTAGAGGTTAGTATAAAGTCGATTCTGGAGAATGATTGGTGTCTGCCGGAGAAGAAGGTGAATTCTAGTTCTTTGCCGTGCCTTTTCCGCCATACGTCTGTCAGTTCGAGGTCTTCCTTCATGTCGAAGAAGGATTTAGGCAACTTGGAGTGTTTTTGCGGGTTCGGTGCAGTTCTTTTTTTGTCTAGAGCAGTCTCTATGACCCCGTTCCAGTCGCCCATGATGATGTGAGATCTGTAGTTAAGTTGTGTTATTTTCTTGTGTAGCTTTTTGTAGAATTTGCCTTGTTGCTGATGTGGTGCATATATGCCCAGTACTAGAATCTTCTTGTCTTCTTGTGTTATTTCAATTGCCAGGTATCTACCTTGGGGGTCGGACTCTATTAGCTTAGCCATTACATGTTTCTTTACGTATATAACAATCCCATTCTTTTTTCTTGGCGCTGCTGCCACAAAGTGCGCGCCTAGTTTGTAGTTGATCAGATATTTCTGGTCTGCTGCTCTGATGTGTGTTTCTTGTAGGCAGATTATATCGCTTTTACTTTGGTTTAGGTAGTGGAGAATTTTTCTTCTTTTCTGGGGGGAGTTCAGTCCGTTCACATTCCAAGTCAAATAATTAGTAGCCATCATATGTTGCAGGATATTTTTGCGAGACCATTTCTGTTGTTTCTCCTGTTGTCTCCTTTGGTCTCGTTCCCACGATATCCGGATTGGTGCTCATTTTGGTTTGTGAGGTCTTGCCTTGCTGGTCTGTACGTTTGGTAGTGAAGCCTGGTAGCCTGCCCTCTGTAGACTGTCCTGTCTCCTTGTTTTTGTTGCTCTCTGCTCTCTGCGCCTTCGCCCCTAGAGGTGGTCCATTCATTTCCTCTGCCTCTGCCCCGATCTGTGCTTCTGCGCGGCTTGCTCGTTGGCCTCTATCCCTCCCGCTTTCCAGTGGTCTATCTGTTTCTTCTCTCGCGGTGGGTTGGGGGCCTCCCGACTTCAGTTCCTTTTCGAGGAAGTCTTTGGCTTTCTGGACCGAGGTCAAGTAATGTCTCTTGTTTTTATAATAAAGTGACAGTCCTGTTGGGGTTTCCCACCGGTATTGCAGTGCCCGCGATCTCAGTTCTGTGGTCAGGAATTTGTAGTTCCTTCTGTCTCTCAGCATCGCCTGGGGGATCTCTTTCAGAACCTTCACCTCCTGCTCCTCTATGTAGAATGCCTTGTTATAGGAAGTGGCAGAGATGTGGTTCCGGAACTTCTGTGTTGTGAATTGGATAACCACATCCCTTGGTTGGTGTTTGTTCACTTCCCTCCAGGCGCCCACTCTGTTGATTTTTTCGACATGCCACTCAATCTCATTGGCGCTCGTGCCCAGGAATGTTGCCAGGGCCTCTACAAAGGTCCTGCGCAGTCTTCCCTGGGGTTCATATGTTGTCTCGTTCCACCCTCTGATCCTGATGGCAAATGCCGTCATAAATCCCTCTTGTTCAGCACTGTCGTAACTTTGAACCATCACTGAACAAGTGGCTGTGCAACAAGAACTACCTCCATGTTCCAAAGATTGCTAGACTTGTATTTTAAAAGATAGGACTAGTATTGTCCCATGGAAAAGTACTGGTTCTGAAACATACATGGCACTGGTTAATATCGAGAAGGACAGCCATGTTCTGCTAGCTGGATTTGTCACCAGTGAGTGCATGTATTACACTTAATACTCAAAATATGACCACAATGGAGCACAGAATGTTGGTTGTAAGTCATTGTGAGTTTAAGTCAAGGCACCATTTGATCAGACTTGATTTTACAACCATTTTTACAATTGTAAAGCGAGTCACCATGGTCATTAAAGAAATCATGTGGTCATTAAGCAAACCACATGGTTGTCAAGTCAATCCAGGATATCCAATGGGTGGGTTTTTGTTTTTTGTTTTGCTCTTTTCCTGCTGGAAAATGGCAAAAAATCACAATCACATGACTGCGGGACACTGCAACCCATCATAGATGTTGCCAAGTGCCAAAATACAGCCACGTTACCATGGGATGTGTGTGTGCAATAGTTGTACCTACAAGGATCAATCATAAGTGACTGTTTTGAAATCTGTTGTAACTTTGAACAGTTGTGAAGCAACTGACTATAGATCAAGGGCTATTTGTACAGGTTTTTTGACAAAGGGTTTCCTTTTTTTGCACTTGAGGTATGGGAGGAGTCGAGTGGTGGGGTTCAAATATGTGAACAACTGGTTCTCTGTGTGGATGCAGCTTTTGGAAGTCCATTCTGGACCTGAGCAACAAAAAATTAGCCACCGGTTCTGCTGAATTGGTGCGAACCGCCTGAATCCCACCACTGGAGGAGTCACTGCCATTTTGCCTGGTTTATGGCTACTTCCAGGTGCTGCTGGACACAGCTACTCAATGTCAGAAGATCAGTGATTCTATCCAGTATCTGTCAGCTGGACTATATCTGTCAGCTGCACTATGTTTGGAGTTTGGCTTAGTGATCTTTCAGAAAAGCAATAGATCTGTCTTTAGAAATAGCGCAAGTGACAGAACACAGAGCACACCCACCCACACCCACACCAGCAATCAGTTATACTGGCAGCTTGAAAAGTAGATAAACCTTATGATGCAGGATTTTTTTTTTCAACCCTCCCCCATCACAGATTAAGGAGGGGACTGGTAGTTGCTTTTCCCACTGGCAGGTGATGCTGGATAGGAGAAGAAGGAAGCCAGGGAATCCATCCAAAACATGCTGGGCATTAAAGTGGTAAGGACAGCATCATTCACTACCTTGTTACTAAAGCAGACTAAGACTTGTCTGTCAGGGCAGAGGAATTTATGCCAGTATATTTTCCTGCCAACTCAAGGACTGTCGACTCTATGTTAATGCAGCCATCTGGAAGAGCCTTAGACTCACCTCTTTCCCCAATGCCGAGCTTGATTCATTCCTATGACACTAGCTAATTTCTGTTTCTCTCCTGACTCTGCCTTAGTTTTAATTCTTTTTCTTTGTGAGGTTAACAAGATTTAGATTTTTCTTACCTGTGTTGCCTATCATTTGATAATTGACAGTGATCACAATGACCATGATTCCTAAATAAAAGAAGGCAAAAGAGTTTATTTTAGAATACAGTAAGAAATAAAATTAAAGTAAGATTAATATGGAGCCATGCAATTGTCACATAAAGGAAAATGGCGAGACAGGAAGAAGTCTTATTGTAGGAATCTAATTCCTTAGATCCTCCAATGAATTGAGTTCAACAAGCAATATTCCCAGACACATCTTTTTTCTCACCAACTGTCCTGAGTCTGAAAAACATCTTCTGAAGATTGAGACACTGTGGGCATTGAGTAATATAAGATGGAGAGAAGAGGAATCATGAAGGGACTAGCAAGCAGAAATATTTCTTTCCTTGATATTTAAAAATGTTTTTATTTAACAGTCAGTTCCAATAAATTAAATGAGACTTAGTTATGAAATATGGATATGATTGTCAATAAAGAAGAATATTTGTAGGGGGTTGTCAGTGTTGACATGAAGAGTCCTTAGTGCTCTCTGAGCTTGGTTGTTTTCTTGCAAATATTTCATTACCCAAACTAGGTAACTTCATCATTGCTAAATGTCCACCATTCAGTCAGAGTTGAAGAAGCTTCTTGGATGAGAAGCAAAACATCTTCAAAGAAAAACAAGAAAGTCCAGTTGCCTCCTGAAAAAACACCGTTGGGACAATCATGATGTGGATGACTGAGCATCTCCATAGACATTTAGCTATGAACATTCTAATGGTGTAGGACAGGGGTTCTCAACCTTGGCAACTTTAAGACTTGTGGACTTCAACTCCCAGAATTCCTCAGCCACCTTTGCTGGCTGAGGAATTCTGGCAATTGAAGTCCACAAGTCTTAAAGTTACCAAGGTTGAGAACCCCTAGTGTAGGAGTATGAATGGATTTCCAGAAAACACTGCAGACTACACGAACCATTTGCACTTCAGTGTGAGATGTAGACAACACAAACTCATCTCCAATAACCAGTGCCTATCTTCAACAGTGAAGGAACACAGGGCAAAAAACATCCTGCAGCCAAGAAGACTCCACACACATTTGCACTACCCAGGTAATCTGAGAATACAGGTAAACCTCCAAATGGCCTCAACCACTCTCTAAAACAGGGGTTCTCAACCTTGGCAACTTTAAGACTTGTGGACTTCAACTCCCAGAATTCCTCAGCCAGCAAAGCTGGCTGAGGAATTCTGGGAGTTGAAGTCCACAAGTCTTAAAGTTGCTAAGATTGAGAACCCCTGCATCTAAAAGAATGCAAATAACCAGCTGTCTGCAAGGAATATAAATCCTTCCATTCCCCACCATCCAGTCAGAGCTGAAGGAGCTTATTCTAGTTGAGAAGCGAAACGTCTTCAAAGAAAAACAAGAAAGTCCAATTGCCTCCTGAAAAAGCACTTTTGAGACGATCATCATTGCCGGCACTGATGTTATTACCTAGTTTGGATAATAAAATGTCTGCAAAAAAAAAAACAATCAAACTCAGAAAGCACCAAGGACTCCATATATAGGATTTTTTCAACAAGCCAACGCATGAGTATCAGAGCCATCAGTAAATTTTAAGGGTGGTGGGCAGAAAACAAACTGTCGGGGAATAGGGAACAATGTAAATAAGCCAATGGTTCCAGGGGAGAAAGAAACCCAGAAATGGCTGACAGGACAAGGCAGGTATTCCTATCAATGGAGACCAGCTCTGCTCAGCAGCTCCTGAGAAATTTACAATGATACTTCCTGAGCTAACTGACTTGACTTACCAAAAGAGTCGCACGCCATGTTGCTTTGAGGGGAAATTACTTGTGGAATGTATCTAATGCTTGACAGACTCTTACAAAAAGAAAATGCTTTCAAAAAAGAAAGAAATGCTGTAATACATCCTGGTGTATGCTCAGATGCCTGCTTATAAAATTGGGCAAGATGTATTAGCAGTGCGGAAACCTAACTTGATACTTTTACCTTTGGCTTGTTTGGCAAGTCAACCACCATATAGGTATGATGTAATACAATAAGTAGAAGGACCCTCTCTCTTGTTAGCCTTTGTTCCAGTGCAATGACTCAGCTACATCCTCTTACAAAGATCTATGGTGTGGTGGTGGTGGTGTTTTTTTTTTAGTCAAACATTTGGCCAATGTATACAACAGACAGAGAATAAGAATTTATTTCAGTTTGTGCACAAGGTGTAGAAACTTCCTGGTGACACTGGTGGGATGTGCTCTTAAAAATACTGTGGAGCTTCCTAGAATAGTGCAGAAATTGGCTAGCTTAAGAGAATTTGGAAAGTAAACATGGTCCCTGCTGGAATTCTTCATGCTTTCTTCTCATAATGAGCCAACATAAATGTTATTTCAGATGTTATCAAGCCATTCTAAAACTAAAAAGAAGTTGGTTTAAAAATGGCCATGATCAAAAACCTAGTCCTTCTCCAAATCATTTATTCCAAAGCATAACATTGACTCTAAACACAGATAACTAAAATGATTAGTCCTTATAAGCAACGCAGATTCAGTAGCCACATTTAACTGGAGGATTTATTTATTTTTTTAGAGAAACAGAAGGAATGATTTGTTCTTGCTCTGAAAATTATCTATACCTTAGACCCTCCACAACAGTTTTTCATCCTTAGCAACTTTAAGCACTAGTGAGATGGGCGGCAGGTAAGTTTAATAAATAAATAGTATGTAGACTTCAACTCCCAGAATTCTTCAGCCACTATGACAAAGTTGCCAAGTTTGAGAAATCTGATCTATAGTCTAAATCAGCGGTCCCTAATCTTTGTGGCTTGGTGGTCTGGGGGGGGGGTAAGAGAGGGGAACTGGGCTGCACAAGCAGTGGGCTGGTGAGCATGCACATGCAGTTGGCTCATGTGAGTGGCGTGCTAGTGCACAGATGCATGCATATGTATCTCAACTGCAAGTTGAGATACACATACATACGTGTGTGTACTGGCCTGGTGCTCGCGTGAGTTGAGCTGCACATGTGTGTGTGTGCACCAGCACAGAGCCCAGTTGCATATAGGCCATGGCCTGGTAGTGGAGGACAGAACTAATTCAAGAATATTGATCTAAGAGATAAGGAGAACTAACTGTTGAATTTATAATTTAAATTCCATGGCAGATATTCCTGCTATCTAGGGTAAATGTGAAGGAAAATAAGATTCCTCTATCTTTCTCTCTTATGAAAGTTAACCATACCAACAGTAAATAGAAAGCCAGAAGATAATTTGAGTGATGCAAAGCAAACTCCCTTGCTCAGATCACTTTGTGAGGAAGCAGAATGAAAGTAAGAAGTGGTGTGTGAATGAGGTAGCCAATCTTCCGAAGTTGAAAGACTGCCTCATTCCCACACACCACTTCTTACTTTCATTCAGTCTTTCAATCTTTCAAAGTTGAAAGACTGGCTGCCTCATTCACATATCACTTGTGTGACCGACTGTTGGTCCTAAAAGGGTGGGAAAGATTTTTATCCATTTCAGGTAGCAAAATTTTTGGACCCGTGCTCTAAAAGTTATTTGGAAGTTTATATTTTCACACAGTGATAGAAGCCAAATGGAGCGGAGTATTCTAAGAGCAGGAGTAAAAAGAGCTGGAGTGTAGCTTGATTTGCTAACAGGATAAAAGCAGGGGAGCCATTAGCAAGCAAGACCTGTTGAGTGGCTTTCAACTGAAAGCTCCTCATTTAGCAAATCCAGGGGGATGGGCCTTGAACTGCACGACTGAACTATACTGAGTTTTGTACTTCTCCTCTCAAAAGATCTTGGCTTTTTGTGGTTTTTAATATATGCCCTGCATACAAGCTATTATTCGTACCAGAAAGAAAGCAAGAGAAAAGAGAGCGAGCGAGCCATAAAAGGCATTTCAATAAATAATTAAAAATAACAGAATTTAATATAGTCCACCAACATAAGCAATGGGTGAATTTTAAACAGGTGTTGGAAACCACATTTGGGACCAGTTCTTTTGTTCTCCGTTCATATTTGGGATTTTACATCTGTTTTTTGTTTTATTCTTTACTCTGCTTCTGAAAACAGCGCTACTTACTGTTTCCCTCTTAGGGACAAATTTACATACTTGTAAGCAACATTCTGAATAAGCAACCATGTAATTATAGTGCATGGATTTTAACATGTCAGTGGAATATTTGTGGCATTCACCAGGGGTGCCCAACCCCCGGTCCGTGGATCGGTACTGGGCCACAGCACGCCAGCAACTGGGCCACACAAACAAGCAAAGCCCCATATGTGGGATGCAGGCAGCACACAAAACCACGCACTCTCAGGTCAGTGGCTGGTGCTCTACTTCTCTAGATGGGGTACATGAAGTCTGCTAGACATGAAACTGACAGAGAAAGTGCTGACCAAAGAGATAAATGAAGGGGAAAATCTGAAAACCAATTTTTCAAACAACTGTTCAATACGTTCAATACCTAACTGTGTCAGTACTTCAGTTCTGCCCTCTGTGTGTTCTTTTGCTTCTTAATTCTAGAGCTAAACTAGTCTGAGGAGATGGGTGTGCAGCTTGCAGCTGCTGTCTTGAATCCCAAGATTGCAAACAACAGCTGGAAAATGTGTCTTCAGTGCCATCTAAAACCTCAAAAACCAAACCTAAAAATAACCCCACAGTTATTATTTTAATTTCATTGCTGCTCAGTGACTCATGGTTTCTGGATGCTGCATATTATTAGGTAATATTATTGCTTTATACATCAGCTTTCTATATTATCCACCAGAATAGAAGAACCCAGACTGCTGAAAGAACCATGCCTATCCCCCGACAAAAGACAAGCCATTCTCCTTTCACATTGCAGTGACAGCAGCTATTATATCTGTTTACAATACCAAGGATGAACATTTTCTTAGAGCATCTCTCTCTCCCTCTTTGCTTCTTACTTTCAAACTGAATGCAGCAAAACTAGGCAAAGACTAGTTGTGGTTTGCCAAAATTATTGTAGAAAACGCTTAATTTAATGGACATTGGCTTACTGAACTTTGGAAGCACTGGGTAAAATCTTTTATAGGCTTCTGTGCATTCATAAATATCACTCAGCATTTAACACATGGAAGCAAAAATTGGACTTTTAAGAAGCAGAATAAGAAGAATATTGATGCCTTTGAACTTTGATGTTGGAGATGACTCCTGAGAATCTATCCATCCATCCATCCATCCATCCATCCATCCATCCATCCATTCAATTTCTATAGCTGCCCATTTCAGTTAATGGTTCTAGGTCAGGGGCCTTCAAACTTGGCCCTTTTATGACTTGTGGACTTCAACTCCCAGAATTCCTCAGCCAGCATGCCAAGTCATAAAAGGGCCAAGTTTGAAGACCCCTGCTCTAGGTGGCTTCCATTTTAGAATACCATGGACAGCCAAGAAAACGAATGAACAGATCATCAAACAAATCAATTTAAAACTTTGATTTGAGTCACAAATGGCCAAGTTCAAATAATTCTACTTCAGATATATTATGCAAAGACCTAGCTGTTTGGAAAAGGTTGTAATGCTGGGAAAAGTGGAAGAAAAGAGAATAAGGTGAGCAAGGAGCGAAGTGAAGAAATTCAGTGTCAATGGTGATGAGCGCATCATTAGAAGACCTAAAAGACCAGGTTGGAGACAGATTGTCATGAAAAAAAAAATTATCTATGTGGTCTATAAGAGTCCACAACGACTCGATGGCAGATAATTAAACAAAAATAAAATTTGGATTTAATGGACATTCTAAACAGACACAGCTTCCTCAAGTCCCTTACATCAAAGGTTTACTATTTGTTAGTGACCCTCGTCAGCTTTAGGAATTAGGATAGCAAGGTTTTTTTTTAAACAAAAACACCTTTATTATTACATCCAGCAACAGAAAACAAGATACATAAGGGACCATGTAATCAAGCTACTTGCTCAAGGCTGCTTCATCCTAGTTAGCGTTCTCAAACATGATGTATATTAGAAAATAGACAAAACCACAACGGAGCCCAAAATTTCTGTTGTTCAGTGAGATAGTCGGTAAGTGAATTTTGCCCCATGTTGCAATCTTTCTTGCCACAGTTGTTAAATGAATCACTGCAGTTGTTAAATGAGTAACAGGGTTGTCAAGTAAATCTGACTTCCCCATTGACTTTGCTTGTCAGAAGTTTGCAAAAAGGGATCACATGACCCTGGGGCCCTGCGACCGTCATAAATATGAGTAAGTTACCAAGTGTCTGAATTTTGATGATGTGACCGTGGGGATGCTGCAACGGTCGTAAGCCTGAAAAATGGTTATAAGTCATTTATTTTTCAGTGCTGTTGTAACTGCGAGTGGTCACTAAACAAACTATTGTAAGTCGAGGACTACCTGTAATGCTGCAGAGAGAAAGCCAAGACTATAAACACAATATGAACTAGTCTGTCAGATTTGGCTTTGCCCACGTTCTTAAAAAAAAATGAAGTTCTTTCCCATTTATGAAGGAAATGGTGAATTGACAAACCTTTTGCCCAAATTATTTCTAGCACAGAGAGGAAGGTGTGGCATTTGTCATGTAGCTCTTGAAGATGAGGGAGCTGACAGGAAACATAGGGAACAGGAAACAAGAGTGACAGGTTCAGTTTAGCTTAAGAAGTGTGGCTGAATAAGAAAGGGCCCAAATCCAAACTTTAAAAGAAAAGCACACAAAGCCGACTCTAACTGCATGCATAATATTGCTCAATTTCTTCTTCTTCTTTTCCCTGTCTTTTAATCTTGGGGGGGGAAAACCCTCTGTTTTACAAAAATGTATGTGTATATTTTGATAAGCTCTTATAAAAAAAATTAAGTGCACAAAATTCTCACTGTTTCCCAGGGCTCAGCAATGTGAGGATCATGCCTTCCAAACCCTGAGAGGTGTCTGGCCCCACCTTTCCTTTTTCAAAGATAACTGATACTTTGTGAGATTTTAACAATCATGCCAGATCCCATAAGATTTATATATAAGATTAGTTTTGAGTTCAGGTCATTGTGCAAGACACAGAAGGCAGCCAAGAAATCCTGCTAATCCATGTCTTAAATGTGCACTGGAGAAGTTATTTGAAACAAAGACTTTCTCTCCTACATCAAGAGAAAAAAAAAGGCTAGGTGGTGACATGATAGCAGCATTCCAGTATTTGAGGGGCTGCCACAAAGCAGAGGGGGTCAACTTATTTTCCAAAGCACCAGAAGACAAGACAAGAAACAATGGATGGAAACTAATCAAGGAGAGAGGCAACCTGGAATTAAGGAGAAATTTCCTAACAGTGAGAACAATTAACCAGTTTGCCTTCAGACGTTATGGGTGCTTCAACACTGGAGGTTTTTCAGAAGAGACCGGACAGCCACCTGTCTGAAATGGTATAATGTCACCTGCTTGAGCAGGGGGTTGGACTAGAAGTCCAATGTCCTTTCCAGCTCTATTCTGATTGATTGAAAATTAGCATAGGTGCCATCTGTTGCTCTTTGTGATTGGTCCAGCAATTTTCAGACACCAATTATGTTGCTGAAAATTGGTTAATGCCTTCTCCTGACACCTGCTACAAAATACAAAGTTATTTAGATCAAATCTCAAATTCAAACTTTTTTTTTTATGTTGTGATCCAAGACCCGTATTCATATTAACATCCTTGAGTTGGTCAACTGTTTTGACAGTCAGGCAGAAGTCAATAGGTACAAGTTGCTGCTAAAGCTGACTGTTGATTCTTTTTTTTAAATTTACATTAATTATATCATTGTGCCTGGTTCTGAATCAATAAATGAAAAGTGGGAGAGAGGGATCGCTATGTAGATAGGACTAATTCTGATTAATGCAAAAGAGTATCAGTCAAATAAGCTGACAATGTAAGAATGACATATTGGTTTGGGAATCCGTTTTATTGGGGACTCTACCATCCTAATTATCCTTTAATATTTATATTTGCAGCCCGAGAGAAATGTAAAATTCTCTCTGCAAATATAAAAATTTCTTCCCTCTATCTCTCTGCATTCAGCCTTGGGAAGCAGCTTGTTTCCGAATGAGTTAAAGTCCGCTTTTCCAGCTAACTCTCCTTTGTTTTTCCTCTGTTCTCTGTGTGAAAACAGAAACATTGTACATAAAAAGCCTACAGGGAGAAAAGTGTTTTTTTCTCCCAGCAGTGACCAGATGGCACACAGATTTTTGTGCATCATTTGTAAATTATTTCAAAGTATATTTGTCTATTCCAAGGAGATTGCTGGAATCTGCATCTGCATTTTAATGTAATTGTTTCCATGTCACATGAACGAGACCTAGGAGGATTATTTAAAAAAAAAAAAAGGATGAGCACCTATAATGTTGCAGGATCACAGCTGTGTGAATTTGAGGGTAGTTCTGCCTACTAATTCCAGCCTTATCCCAATATGTTGTTGTTTTTTTCCTTTGACACTAGGACTGATGCTGCAAAGGCAGATTTTCGCTTGAGTTACATTATGTATATAGATTTTATGAAGAAAATAATTGAGGAATGAGGACTCAACTTACAAAAAAAAAATAAATAAAAATAAAAAGCCAAAAGGAAAAAGAAGCTCTCCTGTAATGAGTCTAGGTTTTCCACAGAGGATAAGGCTGCCTGAATGTTTTTCTTATTTTAGTATGTCTTTCTAAGGACTAAGTGTACAGCAAAAACATATTTTACCGGTTATAGTCTTTCCACACTGAGTGGGCAAGAAACATTTAGCACTCTTATTTTGTAAGCTGCCCAGAGTCTGCTGGAGTGGCAGCTATAATAAATATAGATAATCAGGGGGAAATTGCAGCAGCAGGAGGGAGGGAGGGAAACAAAAAAGGAGAAAAAAGGAGGAAGGAAGGAAGAACACTAAAAGAGGAAGAAGAGAGACAAGGGAGGGTGGAAGGGAGGGAGGGAGGAAGAAAGGAAGGAAGAAAGGAAGGAAGGAAGGAAGGAAGGAAGGAAGGAAGGAAGGACACTGAAAGAGGAAGGAAGAAGAGAGACGAGGGCAGGAAGGAGGGAAGGAAGGAAAGAAAGAAAGGACACAGGAAGGAAGAAGAGAGACGAGGGAGGAAAGGAAGGAGGGAAGGAAGGAAGGAAGGACACTGAAAGAGGAAGAAGAGAGACAAGGAAGGGGTGGAAGGGAGGGAGGGAGGAAGAAAGGAAGGAAGAAGAGAGACGAGGGCAGGAAGGAGGGAAGGAAGGAAGGAAAGAAAGAAAGGAGGACACAGAGGAAGGAAGAAGAGAGACGAGGAAAGGAAGGAAGGAAGGACACTGAAAGAGGAAGGAAGAAGAGAGACAAGTAAGGGAGGGGGGAAGGCAGGAAGGAAGGGAAAAAAATAAATAAATATAGATAGTCCTTGATGTATGACCACAATAGAGCCCTACATTTCTGTTGTGACATTTGTTAAGTGAGTTTTGTCCCATTTTACAACTTTTCTTGCCACAGTTGTTGTTAAGCGAATCACTGCAGGTGTTAAGTGAATCCGGCTTCCCCCATTGACTTTACTTGTTGAAGGTCACTAAATGGAATCACATGACCCTGGGACGCTGCAACTGTCATAAATATGAGTCCGTTGCCAAATGTCTGAATTTTGATCACATGACCATGGGGATGCTGCAACGGTCATAAGTGTGAGAAACGGTTATATGTTACTTTTTTCAGTGCCGTTGTAACCTTGAACGGTTACTAAATGAACTGTTGTAAGTCAAGGACTGCCTGTATAAACAAGAAGCAATTAAGGGATGTTGCACAGGAAAGTGTGGCTGAGACTTCAGTTTTAGATACAGTACTTATGACTAAGCCCTACTCAGTAGATAGGAATAAGATTGTATTGCTAGTGTCTAAGTTGTAATATTGGCTTTGTGTTTGGAATGGGGCCCGATGAATCCCAAAATTTAATTGTAATTGGCAAGGTACTAAACTAGGTTATTATTTGTTGCCTCTGAAGCCATGAAACGAGTGAGCTGTATTTCTAACTTTCATGAAAGAGCATCTCTTAAGATTCAATTCAATTTTTGTTAATATACCTCTCTCCAACATCTAACTATAGGCAAAACCTGCCCAGTTTCATGGGTGCAATGGGTCCAGTTAATTTATTTGAATTTGGGAGGCCTGCTTGACACTAGATTTTCAACCAAATATCTTTAGCTGCATTATGAGTTAAAATGTTCATATTGAAAATTCCAGGATTCATCTTATATAATTTCATGGATGCTTTCTGCTGTTCACCTTGAGGGACTAGAGCTTCTCACTTCTCTTTAAAGCAGTGGTTCCCAACCTTTTCTATACCTGGCACCACCTAGAATGCTTCTGATGTTTCAAAAGTTTGAAACAACAACAACAAATTATGCATATACAGTATAATTTTGAAAACCCTTTGCCTTGTTCACCATCCTTCCTTTTTGGGGGGGGGTTATTATTTCCTTGTTTTTAATGTTTTAAAAAATTAGTAACCAGCCAGAGTCACTGAAAGTTGGATGACATATTAATTTAAATCATCATCATCATCATCATCATTTCAGAATATCAGTACAAATGGATAATTAGAAATTCCAAGGATCCTGCAGGGAAATACAAATGTAAAATTATCATATTCATAAAAGCTTTAGTATATTTCAACAATACTGGTAAATTGTTAAAAATGTTTTTATGCAAAAGGCAATCCTTAGAATTGTTGTATCCTAATTCCCCTTTTGATCAAAATATGGTTAAGGTTCCAGCCTTTAAAAGCTGTTAGACATTTGGAAATGTTTGGAAGGAGATTAATTTTGACTTATTCTATTCTGTTCTGTTCTGTAATACTATTTTATTTTGTAATACTTTAGACCAACCGATTATAAATCGGGTTATTTAGACATTTTATATATTCCAAAAGCCACTTGGAATGCCTAACATAATTTTAGGTACTGGTTTGATGGCACATAATCAATGAAAATATATTGTGACAAGATATTCAATTAAATTTCAAATTTAATCTTTGGATATAGCCAGCTTTGATCCCATTCCTATTGTTTTTCTAGTCTGCCTGTATTAACTCGTAAGGAAATGTATAGAAAATTCCATGGAAAAAAAGACAATCGATTCCTTCATTGAAACTGGCAGAAAACATCAAGGTAGCCATTTAAACAATGCTAAAGAACTTAAGAGAAGAAAATCATAAGAGTTTTTAGGGGATTTGCTCTACTCTCTTTCCCTCACAGTGTAGCCTATAATTCATGAAGTGATACTGCTTATGCAGTTAGAAAACATTTGGAAATTCAGTTCTGATGGATATATTTTGATTCTATTTTCATATCTTTTTTGGCATGTTTGTTTTCTATGCCCTTAAGTCAGCATTGATTCCTGACAACTGTTTGGACTATTCCCTGCAGTTTTCTGCATGACGCCATTTTATAAAACATTTCATTTTTAATTTATGATGAAATTGCTTTGCCTACTGGTATTTTGCTTCCTTTCCTTTCCTTTCCCTTTTTTTGGTTCCCTTTCCTTTCCTTTCCTTTCCTTTCCTTTCCTTTCCTTTCCTTTCCTTTCCTTTCCTTTCCTTTCCTTTCCTTTCCTTTCCTTTCCTTTCCTTTCCCTTTCTTTTTTCCTTCCTTCTTTCCTTCCTTTCATATTCAGTAAGAAATAATACACTTCAGCTGTATATCAGAAAATATACTTCAGATATATCTCAGAATATCAACAACATTTAATACTGTCACATAAAATGAAGGATTAAATAACATGTACAGGTTGTCCTTGACTTACAACAGTTCATTTAGTGACTGTTCGAAGTTACAGCAGCACTGAAAAAAGTGACTTATGATCATTTTTCACACTTATGACCATTGCAGCATCCCCATGGTCACAGGATTTATATCTGAATGCTTGACAACTGACTCATATTTATGATGGTTGCAGCACCTTTTGCAACTTTCTGACAAGCAAAGTCCATGGGGAAACCAGATTCACTTAACAATCATGTTACTAACTTAACAACTGCAGTGACTCAGTTAACAAATGTGACAAGAAAAGTCGTAAAATGGGGCAAAACTCACTAACAAATTTCTCACTTAGCAACATAAATTTTGGGCTCAATTGTGGTCATAAGTTGAGGACTACCTGTGCATCCAATAGCAATAGCGTAGGCCAGTGATGGCGAATCTTTTAGAGACCGAGTGCCCAAACTGCAACCCAAAACCCACTTATGCATCGTCAGGTGCCAGGTGGGTATGGCCCATTGAGTGGGTGTGGCCCATTGGGTGGGTGTGGCCTATTGGGTGGGCATGGCTGTGGTGGTAACAGCAGACTGGGTGGGAGTAAAAAGTTCAATCAATCAATTCCAACTTTGCAAGATCTTTTTTTCCCCGGGAGAAGTTGAAATTGACTGATTGATTGAACCTTTTTTTTTTTGTACACAGCAGCAGAGGCCTAAAGTGAAAAGGTTTTATAAAACCCAGCTGAAGGCCTAGGACTGGGGCGACGGCACGCATGCCCACAGAGAGGGCTCTGAGTGCCGCCTCTGGCACTCGTGCCATAGGTTCGCCACCATTGGCGTAGGCAAAGGCCTAAAAGTAAAGAAGATGATGCCATTGATATCAATTTGCTTTACTGTCTGACACAATTAGCAAAAATTTTAGAAATATTGGGAAAGTATAAATGAAGGACACTGTACAGTCTTGGTAGGCCCACTGACCATTGCTTTTAACCCTTTTTTGAGATAATGGAATGTTTAATGAACAAATCCATGGATGAAAGCCTACATATGTTCCTCTTCAGACAACATACAATTGCTCGGACAATGGGATGGGGAAATGTGTGACCTGCTGTCCTTATATTCAGAACTCAGGGATAGTAGTAAAGCTTTAGTTTTAAAAACATTTAGCCTAAGACACTTCTTACTATATTTTTAATACTGCCTGAGAAAACCAGATTGGGCGACACTCTCTGCTTCAGCCCTCGCAATTCACATTCTCATTCACTTTATAGCCAGGAAATTCCAAAGTTAAACTGACTGCTTCATCCAATCTGAAAAGCCAGTTTGCATTTCATTATGTGTCAGATTACATGCAACCTAATGACATAAGTAAAGACCGTATTTTTAAGGCATATGCACAAGGATATCAACATTATTTTTACTTGCCTAACCTTAACCTTTGGAATTTCCGGTTTGGAGTTTTCTTGAAACTATTTTCTTTCTTGAGTGGGATTTCTTTACTTTGTTTTTTAAAAAAAATGGTGGGGGGGGAGAGAGAAAGGTATAAGATGGTTGAGGGTTGAGAGAGACTTTGGGTGTCCATACTAAAGATGAGATTCAATACCAAAATTGTTCAAGGATAGTAATCAGAGCTAAGATGGTGGATACATTTTTGCTGAAATGTCCTTTGCTGCCTAAATTGTTAACATGATGGGAGGCTTACAAAATTGTATTTGGTGTCTGCCAATCACAAATTTACACAGGAAATTTAAACCTAGCAAGGAAAGACAGAAAATAAGCAATTTCAAATCATTAGTTCCTTACCTGGAATTAATACTGTAAGCTGGGTTAAACCAATTAATGGCAAAACTATGCTTGAATTCTGAGATCCTATGAACAAAATTGCTTTTATAGAATGCTGTTACTAAGTTTTGACAAGCAGAAAGCCAAGATGTACCTTTTTGGCAAAAAGAGGAAAAGTAATGTTTACCGTTTTCCCTTCCCTCTACACAAACACCCCAGTAGCGTCCTACTCTTTTCATTTTTCCCCAAAACAATATGGACATTGGTATAAGAGAATTATATTCAGGGATTGGCCGGGGGAAGATGGAAAGATTGCAGCTTCTCCTAATCTTCTCCCAACATGTTGCTTTGTTGCATCAGTGATCTGCCCGCTCTGAATTTCAATCCGCTTGTATGGTCTTCAGTGAACGTCTTACGGATATTTTTGTGAGAGGTTTGGCAAGAGGGTTATAACATTTGTGTTCCTGTTTTGCAACTTTGTAAAAGGAGAGGTTTTGTTAATGTACGGTAGGCTAAAAACCTGAAGAAGTCTGGCAGTGGTTTTTCTGCCATCATACATGAAGGACTCATAATTAATGAAATACGTTTAGTCAGAAAAAAAGTGCTGTTGGACTCCTGATTTATTGCAACTCTCAAAAACTGAATGAAGCAGAAAGTGAAAAGCTTTACAAGAATCAGAACATTTTCAGAGGAGAATTTGGTGCCAATCCGGATATTTGTAATACCATGACTTAATATTTTTGTTTGCTCGACCTCAATGCATTTGAAATGGCAGTAAGATCTATCTTAGAAAGAAAGAAAGAAAGAAAGAAAGAAAGAAAGAAAGGAAGGAAGGAAGGAAGGAAGGAAGGAAGGAAGGAAGGAAGGAAGGAAGGAAGGAAGGAAGAAAGAAAGAAAGAAAGAAAGACCTCTGTAGATGGTCAGTTTTCCTTTTTGTATGAACATCTTCTTCACTGTATCTCCCAGCTCCTAGGCTCCAGATTTTTCAAGGAGAAAAGTGGTTTGATACCTATTCAGCCTCTCTCTCTCTCTCTCTCTCTCTCTCTCTCTCTCTCTCTCTCTCTCTCTCTCTCTCTCTCTCTCTCTCTCTCTCTCTCTCTCTCTGCATATAACTAGATAAATAAATAAATATCTCATGAGGAAAGAATGAGGATTCGGATGAATAAGCAACTTATTTCCTTTTATTTGGATGACAGCTAAGTAAAGATCCTGACACCAAAGTATATGCAAACGAAAATTACCTTCTTGTGTCATAGTGTCTGCTCCCAGTATGTAAACTGCCACACTTGTGCGATGAGGTTACCATGCATATGTTGTCATTTGCTCAATGAGGTGGTTCTTATTATTATAACACCTGTGACAGCTCAGAGTAAAACAATATGTATTTATTTATTGCTCTTTTTACCTTTTGTTTTGATGTCAGCTCTTCTAAGTAAACTAGACCTGGAAATCAACTTCACAAACAGGCTGATAAAAAAAAAAACAAGCTCAACTCAATGATAGGAACAGAGAAATGGGTTTGATGGTTCTCAGGTCTCTTTCTATTTTTGTGGGCAGACTATCAACCCGGCCTATTGCTAAATCAGTGATACCCAGACTGAAGTGGTTCAGTCAGTTTCAGGAGCAATGAGGAGCAGCATGGGATATAAATAGCTCTGACTACTATGCAGAATTGCCCATTATAGTTCAAACAAAATAACATTTTTTAAATAATAATTTAGGGTCAAGAAATAAAGTAACCAGCAGGGGCTGCAATCCTAAGCGTGCTTGCTTAGAAATACGTTTACTACACTGATCATGATGTTGTTTACTTTGGAACAAAGCTATTCTAGAACTGACTCACAATTAGCTACACCAGAAAACAATATAACAGATTTGAGCCAACAGCAGCAACCAATTAACAAACCAATCATAGTTGTGCGGTACATTGTTGACTATAAAGTAAATAAAATATACTTTGGATAGAAATCAACCTTGCAATTTACTATGATTTACCATGGTTCTCACTAATAAAAAGCACAGTTTGCATCTCTCTCTCTCTCTTTTGCAAAAAGATGGTTTCCCTTCTCTCATGAAAGAAAGAAAGAAAGAAAGAAAGAAAGAAAGAAAGAAAGAAAGAAAGAAAGAAAGAAAGAAAGAAAGAAAGAAAGAAAGAAAGAAATTGTCTGACTATTGCCTGGTTGACATTGAATCCTCCAAAGTGCAACAGCTGAAGATTGGATATTGTATTTGAGATTTAAGCCACTAATTTGTGCCCAAATATTAAGCATTTGAACAAGCCATCTTTCTCAGATTGCCTCTACTATCCTTAATCAACAGATTTGGGAGAACAGGCTGGCTTGTCTTACACGGCTTATGTAAATTATTGTCAATGTAATGTTCATTTGTTTATATTGATATGCTCCATTGCATTCAACAGAATAATGTAACAGCCTGGATGCATTATTTCTTTGGATAGTACAAACTTCCTGGTAAGAAGTTCCTAGTAGTTAAAAGTTCTGTCAAATGCTTAGCCAAGTCCTCAGCTGCATTTGCAGCAAACTGCAGAGAAACCAAAATAAAAGCAGATGTGCAATAATGTAATCACACAAATGCTGCTGTTGTGTAGGATATCTGACATAAGCATGTATGTCGCAGCATTTGTCTGCTTATGTAATAATACACATGTCTTTGTTACTTCTTCTTTTTTTTATACTCCCTGGGATAATCATGTAATGGCTGTTTTCCCATCCTAACATCCTATCCATGAGAACAATCAACCAATGGTACAGCTTGCCTTCAGAAGTTGTGGGTGCTTCATCTCTGGAGGCTTTTAAGAAGAGACAGGACAGCCGTTTGTCTGGAATGATATGATGTCTCCACCCTGAGCAGAGGGTTGGAACAGAAGGACCTCTATAAAGGAGAAGAGAAAGAAGGAGGTGTGAATGCTTCTATGAGTGCTCTCTCTCTCTCTCTCTCTCTCTCTCTCTCTCTCTCTCTCTCTCTCTCTCTGTGTGCAGGCATGTGTAATTTAAGAACTAAGCCAGCATCCCTCACTATTAGTCTTGCTGGCCAATGTTGTTAGGAGTTCAGTAGCTTTTGTCAAGCCACATCTTCCACACCCTTGAAATATTTGCTCACATCTATTTTAAGTTACTGTGAGTCAGTGTGGTTGATGTCAACAGCAGCAATAGGATGGAATTTTGTCTGAGAAAAAGTATGTAGATGTAAGGTACTGTTGTTGTTGTTACTACTAATAAAAAAGAAATTTTAGAAAAAGTTAGACTCACTGACTTTAATAAGGCTTTTAACCTTGGCTAGGCTATACTGCATATTCAGTGCAATCCAGTTTCCTTGGGTCAAGATTAAATAATGAACATGATTTTGGCAACAAATATTCTTGGCTATTTTATTTGCTAGAAAAGCATCCTTATGCTCAGACAATGTAGACATTGACTGCTGTTATGTTATTCCAGGAGAGTAGCTTGTTCAATAAAAGGCAATATTCAAAGTGGAATAACACATTTATGGGGGAAGGGGGAGGAAATCCAGAGGAACCCATGAAGAATCAGAAATGGACTTTTCATTTTCAAATGTAGCCCAGAGAACTAAGGCTTGTTTCTAAAAGCTTCAAAGAGAACCATCTAGGTAGATTTTGTCACATTCAAGATTTTACACTTCTCTATTTCAGCTGGTATTCCTCTTGCTCACCACCATTATAGAAAGAAATTCACTTAAGGGATTGAGAGTTGTCAATGGATGTATGAATATCTTTCATTTGCTTTTGCACACAATCATAGATTAAAAAAGATTGTGTGTATTTCAAAGATAGCTGAAATGGAAGCTTTGCAAATAGTTTATGAGACAGTGAAAAGAAGAAAAAAAAAAGTCCACTGAAGCTATACCCAATCAAGCATCTGTAAACACATAATGAATTATTGTGTAATTCATTACTTAAGGAGTAGTTTGTTGATACAGAAGGAACTTCATTCTTCAAAACATTTGTTTTGAAATGAAATTCACCAGATTCTAAGAAAGGTCTGATCTAGTCTATTTCATTTCAAAACAGATGTTTGCTTTGAACGTTCTTTTATTCTAAGGGATACGTGTAAAGCATGAGGGAATTAACCCAACCTTTATGCATTTACTTCTTTAAAATGAAACAAAACCTTATGCATTTTTGTCAGAATTGAATTTCTACTGTATTCAGGAGGCTTATCTCTAGAGAAAATGCATGGGATTAACTCATGAGCATTGGGAAATGGTGCTGATGTGGCAAAACGTGAGAACTGATGCTACTAACTGCTGTTTCACACATCTGGTGGAACAATGCTCAATTGTTACTTTGCACAAAGGTGCTCTCCAGCTCCTGCCTGTGATACCTTAAAAACCCACAACAGTAATTCATGAAAGGAAGCGGGAAGAAAGCATACATATGCGTTAGGCGCTGGTAGTTTTTCATTTCTCCTCCAGCTTTCGGTAAGAAATACATCTTGAAGATGCCCCTAAGCTGATGGGCTCCAGAGATGAGACTGATCACCATTCTGTTGATAGGAAAGGGTAGCCATCAATCTGCAGCAATGAGCTTGCACATCAGTCCCCTGATAAGTGTCTTGCGGATTTCAGGAAGTGTAACATCCTTGTAAGAGTTAGCTCAAAATCCTTTGAGCTTTTTTTATGTAATAAATCCAAAGTCATTGTTCAAGCATCTTTGGTTATGGAGGATTCTGAACGGTTGCCAGCAGGCGACTGAGGCTTTTGTAAGGTAATGGCTTGCAAAACAGAAGTATAAAAACTAACGGTATCTTTTGAATTGCCTTTCCCGTTCAGCCTAAGACAATCCATTTAATTCTCTCCTGTACCGGTTCCATTATTCTTGATACTTTAGCATCAGAGTTTAGGACTTTTTCTTTTTCGAACTAGGGAAGCGGACAGCAGGGAAGCTGCCCGATGATCTCAAGCCATCTGCTTTTGATTCTGATGTGATTGTGGGATGCTGAAGGAATAAAGATGGAAATCGCTACTGCCAAGATATGAAAGAAAGTTTGCATAGTAAAATAGTTTAAACTTTAACATTTGGACCTAATAAGGCAAAGATAATATTTATTCCTTTTTTTAAAAAAAATGTACATTTTCTGCACACTAAGTGGTACCCATAAAAATGATTCTTGTTTCATTTCTGCAAGCTAACATTGTTATATAGTTTTCTGGGGTACAGTTGAATATTAAATTTTACATCTTGGATGTAAACTGTAATAAATTACTTGCTTTCTTTGACAAAAGTGAGTTTCTTTTTTTTCTTAAAAAAGGAGAAAAAATACAGAGAAAGAAAGAAAGAAACTATTTTTACATTTGGTTCCCTTAATGATGGAAAATGAAACCACAGGAGCATGGATTAAGCTCTAAAGGGGGTAGACAATATATTTAGTACCGTGGACCAATTTAGAATCTCTGTCTTGCTTCTACTACCCCAAATTATCTTCATTGTTTTGAGAAGCAGGGGCACCTTCTCAAACAAAGCACTGGCCCGTAGTTAACCACCATTTTCATATACATGTAAGAGGCCAGAGGCATTCTTGTAAACAGAGACAATGTTTTGCATTCATTTTATGTGTATTAAAAAGTTTTTTTAAAAAACACAAATTCATGCAGACCACAAGGCAAACATCCAAGGATTTGGCATTCATTTAATGTCAGAAGGAATTCCAGACAGAGAATGCCACCACACTAAAAAAAAGTTGTCCTGCTGGTTAATTTGCTTTACTTATTTAGAAGACAAATGAATGCCCGTAAGACATATATCATGCTACCATCTTGTCTCCAGTGGGGCTCTGTCCCACCTTGCTTACCTTCCTTACTCCACCCTCTTCTCTTTTCTTTTCTGATGAATTTCCACCAGAGGGGGCTTTTAAAAAGTTTTTGAAGCTGACAAGTGAAGGTTTGCTGAAATAACACCTACATTTTCTGCCCTGAGAAGAACAGTATCCCATGAAAGAATAGCAGATCAGTTGGAAGAGCAGATAAACTTTTTGAACAACATTTTTCAAAACAGCATCAGTACTGGAGCAGAGTGTTCAGAGGAAAAAGAAAGAGAGAGGGGGGGAAGAAAGAAAGAAAGAAAGAAAGAAAGAAAGAAAGAAAGAAAGAAAGAAAGAAAGAAAGAAAGAAAGAAAGAAAGAAAGAAAGAAAGAAAGAAAGGAAAATATCTTGTTTGTTGGAGTTACCAGCAGTTGGTCATTGTTGGTTGAAAACTAAAAATGCATACTTTTACATTCTTTGCACTAGAGGAGGTTGCCAACTGGCTCAATGGTTTAGCCTTGTAACTTAGGGGCTCACTGGATCCTAACATCTGCAAAATTATACTTTGATTTCTGGCACTGACAGTCCTCAAGGGATACAAGCTGAGGCAATCAACAGCCAGAACTCACATTTTGACATGTTAAGCAAGAGACTGCTCCTCAAAGTGTTTGCCATTTGGAGAAGGAGGAGTAATAATAGAACTTGAAGGGAAGGTGAATGGTTTCGGGGAGGGGGGAGATAGAGTAGCTGACAGACATCAATGCTACGGTATTTCTGCTACCAGGGAGAGTGGCTATTGGAACCCCTGCAAAGGAACAAATTATGAGTGAGATGGAGATGGAAGGAAATTGGCAAGCATCAAGCCCTAATGCTCATTTTTCAGTTCCATTGTGTTCATTACATTCATTGCAGAAGTCTAAAAAGCGTAATTACTTAATGTTTGGGCTGATGGGTAAAGAAAGAGGGGAAAAAGATGAATCCTACATGAGGGAAAATTGCTATTCCTGTCTGCCTTCCCCCAACCTCAAGCTTTTACTCTGGCAACCTGGGATTCTCTGAAAGTTTTGATAGCTGTGTAAACAAACTAGCTAAAATCATCTTGATCTGTATTAAAATAGACAAGTGTATGTAGAATTAAGAGGATGAGTTGGGGGAGGTAGATAATGGTTCCACATGGCCTAACTTGTCAAAGCTCAAAGAAAGGAAGAAAAATCTGTATAACACCAGGAGATACACCATGTATTCCTCCCATGCTATTTATCTTCAGGAATTGTCAGACATCCATTTATCATTTTGCACATGATATAGGGCAAACTCAAATGCACTAACAAAATCAATCACCTTGAAGAACATTTCTGTATCATGCACATATATGTCAATGCATGTTACTTTTACAATTAGGTGTAACGTATACAGAAGGAGTATACCTGGAATACCTGCACCACACCTGAAATACTGCATCCAGTTTTGGTCACCACATTACAAAAAAGATGTTGAGACTTTGGAAAAGGTGCAGAGAAGAGCAACTAAGATGATGAAAGGCCTGGAGACTAAATGGTTGCAGGAACTGGGTGTGGCTAGTTTAGAGAAAAGAAAAACTAGCAGTATTCAGTGTTTGAGGGGCTGCCACAAAGAAGAGGGGGCAGGTATTCCAGGTATGTATATGTTGTTATCCACTCCGAGTCCCCTAGATAGGAGCAGCATACAAACCCAAATAAAATAAATAAAAATAAACAAACTTATTTATCAAAGCATGGAAACTAATCGAGAAAAACAATCCAGAACTAAAAAGAAACTTCCTGACAGTGAATTCAACATCCAGTGGAACAGCTTGCCTTCAGAAATTGTGGGTGCTCCATCATTGGAGGCTTTTAAGAAGAGACAGCCATTTGTCTGGAATGATATAGGGTTGGACTAGATGACCTCTAAGGTCCCTTCCAACTCTATTATGTTTGATTGAAGTCCTAATACTGAGATACAAGTGGCTTCAATATAGAATTCTTAGTTTCCCTTCCCTAATGATCTAGTAGATCTAGGGCAACTTTTAGTGATTAGTAATTATTTACATCTTCAAAAAATGCTGGTAGATATTAGGTTAGAAAAGAAATTGTGGGTTTTCTCAAGTCATCAAGTGTGGTGTCAGAGGCTCGCCACATCCAACCTGGCTGTGCTATCTGTAGTATTTTATATTTTTGTTAATGTGGCAACTTCAAATGGGGACAGAAATGTGTTTTACTATGTTTTGCTTCCCCCCACCTTACGATTGCAATAAGCCATTTCTGAAAGATTTTCCTGAGTTGTAAGACAAAATCAACAGCTGTATTTTTTCAGGTTGCTGCAGGAATGGGACAAAAAAGTGTTCTTTGGTGAATTTCCCTTAGTTAATGTATTTTAATAGCAAAAATTATAACATAAGGTAATTAAAATAATCATAAAAATAGTAATGAATTTACTAACCATGCATTTAATATCTAATATAATGTAATTTTTTTTATTCCTCCTGCATAGGCTCAATACATGCCAGATGATAATACTATATATCTCTCAGATGCAAAAAGCAAACATGCACAGAAATAATTTAGCATTATATTTGACTGAAATCAGAGCATTCATCCAGAGCTATGCACATCAAAACTGAGGCCTGTTTCACATGGAGACTTGTTCTACCTGCAATTGGTACCCATGCTCTTGTTTATTCAGGATGCTGAAGAAACTCCCATAGGCCTTTGCAAGAGAGCTGATTATTTTAAAAAAACAAAAAGCTCACTTGCTACATTAGAAGAAAGCTCCAGAGCTTCCAAGTGTGCAAACTATTCAGAATAACAGACTAACAGTGTTGGAAGGGACCATGGAGGTCTTCCAGTCCAACCCCCTGCTCAGGCAGGAAACTCTATACCATTTCAGATAAATGCTTGTCCAGTCTCTTCTTAAAAACCTCCAGTGCTGGAGCACCCACAACTTCTGGAGGCAAGTCATTCCACTGGTTAATTGTTTTCACTGTCAGGAAATCTCTCATTATTTCTAGATTGGTTCTTTCCTTGATTTGTTTGCATCCATTGCTTCATGTCCTGCCTGTGACTGTGAGGTTGGAAAGATGGGAATAGTGGCTGTTTGTGGCTAAGTCTAAGACTCTAAATCAGAGGTTCTCAACCTTGGCAACTTCAAGACTTGTGGACTTCAACTCCCAGAATTCTGGGAGTTGAAGTCCACAAGTCTTGAAGTTGCCAAGGTTGAGAATCCCTGCTCTAAATGCTCTGATCTGAAATTCCAGTTCTTTTTTTTCCTGTGCCATTTACCAATGAAAATAATAATAATAATAATAATAATAATAATAATGATGATAATGATAATGATAATGATAATGATAATGATGATAATGATGATGATGTTGGTAATGACTTCAAGTGACAATTACTTGATGTCTGTAGAGTTTCTTTTGAGACATCTTGAGTGATATCTATTATTTCCCCACATTCTGTCATCTCAGGAAACATTTGAAAGATAAAATGGTGATTGTCACTTAGCTCTAAGTAGAGTTGGTGCCAAGCACCAAGGAAATCAGTAGATTCAGGCAGTTCATATGACTATAAAGATTTATTGCAAGCTTGAGCTCTCTACAAGAATCTGAGCTACTAACAGTCAAGTGAAATTAGTGGGAGGTAAGAAAAACATTCAAGGTGGGTTTAGATCTCTTGTGGGTACACACAAACTCATGACTGATGATGTGTTTGACCCCTCCCTCGTGGTCAGCCTTGTCATCTCCTAGTTGGTGGTATAAAATAGAGAACAAAAGGCAAGAAAGTAGCAAAAATGATTAACCAATTTTGCTCCATGCTATTCCTCCATTAGATCCACACTTCTATTTGGTGAACCTTTGGTCTAGTTTTAATTTCGTTTGGATAATGTGGACTTTTCTCCAATACTCTTTGCTGTATTTCCACTTTGTTAATAAACAAGTATCTCACTGCCAGATTCAAAAACCATTTGAACAATTTACATAAATAAATGGACGATGTCAATGACATACTATGAAATAATTCACCAGAAAATGTCTATGAGTAATATCATTTATTCGTATTTATTATAAAACTGCGTGTATCACTCATCAAAACTGAGCTTTCACAGATTTATATTTTCAGAGACTAAATAGTTTATTTTCCTATGCTTTGCTTGCCCTGGAGAATCATAATGATGTCTTAAACCTTTTTTGACTGATAGGCACTTTGAAATACTGAAATGTTTGCAAAGTGACAGTTGTACGTAGAATATTTATAGAATATTTACTTATGCACAAAAACAATTCCAATGGGGGACATAAAGCAACATTTAATTCTGGCCCTCAATGTATATTGGTATACCTACTGATTGTGAGATTTGGGCAACACTATTTTGGCTTTCAAGGCTGTCTCTAGGATAGAGACCCTAGTATGCATGGAATTGGTGTTAAACATGCTTGGGAAACTGGTAGAATCTTTTTTGAAAGTTTACAAAAGTGAAAGTGAGTAAAATTTGAGAATTGCAGTTAACATTTTGATGGGATGGAAGAGCAGATAAGATTTTTGCTCTTTAGTGGGTCACTGAGATCTGTATGAAAGTGAGAAAGCAAGTTTATTTTACATTTTTTGATTCAGTTAAAGCATATGATAAAATGTGAGTTATGGAATATTTTGCAGGAAAGGGGAGTTGAAGGTTGGTTGCTGATTATAGTAAGAGTAGGATATGATGGAATAAATCTTGTTTAAGAAAAATAGAAAGCTTAGTAAATAGTTCAACACTGAGCTAGAAACAAGGCAAGGAAGCCTAGAACTTGCTTAGTTGCTTAATATATTTATGGAGAAAAAGATAAGTAATGTTTGAAGTGACAGAAGAGGTATATGGCTGGGAGACATGAATGTACTTGCACTTCTGCATGTAGATGATGTGTTATTATTGTAATTGAGAACTGAACTAATTTGCACTGACTATTAGAAGTAGGTTGTCTGCTGCAATAAAATGTATGGATTTGAAGATTAATGTATCAAAGACCAAAGTTTGCCAGGGAAAATAGAGTGAGCAATTTAAAATTATAATACATGGTAAAAAAAAATCAGGTATATGAATGTGTGTACTTGGGTAAAATGTTCACGGGGGGGGGGCAATAAATTAAAAAAGAGGATTTGAAAGTGCTGGCAGAAAGGTAGTAGATAGTATATGGTCTATTGTGAGAAACAAATGTTTGTTGAAAGGAGTAAGAGTGTGTACAGTACAAGAGTGTGTGTCTACCCACTTTGTTACATGGAAGTGATAGCTGGATATGCAGGAGAAAACCAAAAAAAAAGCTGAATGCAATGCATACAAAATATTTAAGAAGAGCATTTGGTAAAACAAGAAGAGAAGATGAATGAATGTGGACACAACATATCGTAAAAGTGACTAGTATGACAGCAGTCATACTGCAGAGGAAAAATCTGACTAAAGGACACTGATGAGATCCTAAAAACATAGAGAGCAAGAAGTTTAAAGAACAAAATGTATGAAGAAATGTATGGGTGTGGTGTGAAAAAGGATGGCTAGCAAGTAGAGGAAAATATGGCTAGATAGAACAAATGCATTAGTGTATAATATTTTATATTCCATATAAAACCCAGAGTTTGGGTTTGTGATCAGATTTTTCTAGGGCTTGGGTTTCAAAGTGTTCCATGTAGAGGTTTGCAATGACAGGTGAGAGGGGTGATCCCATGGGTGCTCCTTCTATTTGTTTGTATTTTTGTCCATTATAGATGAAGTATGTGTTGGATAGACAGTGGTTGGTCAGATCTAGGACAAAATTGAATTAGAAAATCAAGGATTATATGAAATCCCATGTACTGCCTGCTCCACCACATACATTGGACAAACCAACAGAAGAATAAATGCACGCATTGAAGAACACAAAAACTCAGTCAAAAAAGAGGAACCAACTTCTTCCCTGGTCCAACACTTCAAAGCCACAGGACATGAAATTGATTTCAAAAAGACCAGAACTATCGCCAAAACTGAACACTTTAATAACAGAATAATCAGAGAAGCCATCGAGATAGAAAAATGCCCACACAGCATGAACAAATTAGATGATACCTCCTGCCTACCAGCCATTTGGAAACCCACCCTTATTGACAGAAGAGTCCATAGCACGGGGAATGACACCAGACCTACACTCACAAAAACCACACAGGATGTCACCACCACACCTCCAGGCAAAAAGCAAACCCAAACCCACACTGATGAGGAGGCATGACCACAAACCAGAAGCCAGACCACAGCTGCATCATTAGCCACCTTAAACCCCTCCAATCCATACACGAAGCAAACTGACACCCACCATGAAGATGAGGCACGACCACGAACGCAAAGCCAAACAGCTATACAGTTCACCATCTCTAATCCCGTTGTAACACTGACTAACCTGAGCACAACAAAGCCCCCACCCAAACAGAACACTCCCCCATCCAATCAGAGCACAGCCAACCCCCATCCAATCAGAGCACAGCTAAGCCTCTAACCAATCAGAACACACCTCCACCCAATCAGAACACAGCTGAGCTCCCAGCCAATCAGTTGAAACCCCCACTGGCAGTTAAAAGGAAGAAACAGCTAAAATCTCACATTGCTCCTAGAAGCAGAAGCCGAAAGCACCAGCCTGAAGATGACGAATGAGACTTCATCAAAACGTTGCCAAGACACTTCAAATTCTACGTGGGAGAAAACCCGAAGAACCAAAGACCTACATGCAAACACCCATGAAAACCTCAGAAAACAAATATCATACCTCTACGGGGAGGAAATCCACCATCTGACTAGGACCTATGAAAAACTCGAAGTCCAAAGAGCTTCCATTTTATGTGACCTTGCATTCCTACGCAACTGCCGAGATCAAAATTTAATCCCCACATGCTTCCAATTGAAATTCCACTCCAACTCTGCAGCCACCAAACGCATCCTGAAAAGAACAGAATTGGCCCTAATCAGAAATGAACTTCACACAAAAAGATCCCTCCTAGACCGAATCAACAAAGATCTCCTCACACTTCACCTCAAACTCAGCAACAAGATCCACCCCGCACTTTGGGACATATCCAAACAACTCGCCATCTGGAGAGCCGAAACACAGACCACCCTCAAGACAAACACACACACCAACAAACTCCGAAGATTACAAGAACACCAGAAACAAATCCCTCCTCCCTCACAGCCACACATGAAACAAACAGTGCATAACATCTCAGATAGGATCCTCACCAAAGCCGAAACCAATGTCCTTTCCAAAGGATTCAACTTTGCAGTCGCTCCCAAACACATCCCCACTGAAACCATTATATGCGGAGTTGAAACCAGCCTGACCAAAATCAACCCCGACGACGCTAACAGAATCAGACTCGAAATCACCAACATACTCTGCACCAGCAAGCCACCCAAAAGCAACTTACCCAAAGAGGAGCAGGCAGCACTACTTAACTTGAAGCAAGACACCAGCATAATAATCCTACCAGCAGACAAGGGCAACGCCACGGTGGTCATGAATACATCTGACTATCAAACCAAATTGACCAACCTACTCCAAGACTCCACATACAAACCCCTAAACACAGATCCCACCACCTACCTGGAAAAAACCACTAGATCCAAAATAAAAGCCTCCCCCATTAGCGAAGAGATCCAGCAAAGAATCATTCCCAGAGAGAAATCATCCAGATGCCCTAAGCTCTATGGTCTCCCCAAGATACACAAAGAAGGAACCCCACTTAGACCCATAGTAGGCTCTATAGGCTCACCTCTACAAAACCTAGCCAAATTTCTCACCAAACAACTACAGCCCTATGCAGAATCCATCACCTCACATGTAAAAAACTCATTCCAGTTCACAGAGATCATAAAGAAACAAAACTTACAGCCCAGCGACCTACTCGTTAGCCTCGATGTCATATCCCTCTTCACCCAAGTGCCAATCAAAGAAGCCTTAACAGCTATCCAAAACAAATATAACCCCCCAAACACATCCTAGATCTGACCAACCACTGTCTATCCAACACATACTTCATCTATAACGGACAAAAATACAAACAAATAGAAGGCGCACCCATGGGATCACCCCTCTCACCTGTCATTGCAAACCTCTACATGGAACATTTTGAAACCCAAGCCCTAGAAAAATCTGATCACAAACCCAAACTCTGGCTCAGATACGTAGATGACACCTTCGTAATCTGGCCACACACCTCAACAGCCTACACCCCAAAATACAGTTCACCATGGAAACAGAAGCTAATAACCAACTTCCCTTCCTGGATGTCTTAGTCTACAAGAAATCCAATGGGTCCCTAGGACACACCATCTACCAGAAGAAAACACACACAAACCGCTATCTGCACGCACTCTCACACCACCACCCAGCACAGATCAACTCCTTAGCCAAGACACTCATCTCAAGAACAAAATGCCTAGCTGACGAACAACACCTAAAAACCGAACTACACACTCTCACTAATGTACTAACATCCAACGGATTCCAAAGAAATAAGATTTCCAACTTAATCCAAAAAGAAACTCCCACTAAAATCCAAGACAGAGAACAAGAAAACGGCAAAGCCCTCCTCCCATACATAAAAGGCATCACAGACAGGATCAGCAAGATCCTTCACAAACATAATATCAAAACAGCATTCTGCACAAACAGAAAAATATCCACCATCCTAAGAAACCCTAAAGACAAAATTGAATTAGAAAATCAAGGAGTATATGAAATCCCATGTACTGCCTGCTCCACCACATACATTAGACAAACCAACAGAAGAATAAATGCACGCATTGAAGAACACAAAAACTCAGTCAAAAAAGAGGAACCAACTTCTTCCCTGGTCCAACACTTCAAAGCCACAGGACATGAAATTGATTTCAAAAAGACCAGAACTATCAGCAAAACTGAACACTTTAATAACAGAATAATCAGAGAAGCCATCGAGATAGAAAAACGCCCACACAGCATGAACAAACGAGATGATACCTCCCGTCTACCAGCCATTTGGAAACCCGCCCTTATTGACAGACGAGTCCATAGCACGGGGAATGACACCAGACCTACACTCACAAAAACCACACAGGATGTCACCACCACACATCCAGGCAAAAAGCAAACCCAAACCCACACTGATGAGGAGGCACGACCACAAACCAGAAGCCAGACCACAGCTGCATCATTAGCCACCTTAAACCCCTCCAATCCATACACGAAGCAAACTGACACCCACCATGAAGATGAGGCACGACCACGAATGCAAAGCCAAACAGCTATACAGTTCACCATCTCTAATCCCCTTGTAACACTGACTAACCTGAGCACAACAAAGCCCCCACCCAAACAGAACACTCCCC
This sequence comes from Bothrops alternatus, assembly GCA_034064705.1. Classification (NCBI taxonomy): domain Eukaryota; kingdom Metazoa; phylum Chordata; class Lepidosauria; order Squamata; family Viperidae; genus Bothrops; species Bothrops alternatus. The sequence goes on along the minus strand of JARGCV010000223.1, from coordinate 32,365,268 downwards.
CATCCAATCAGAGCACAGCCAACCCCCCATCCAATCAGAGCACACCTCCACCCAATCAGAACACAGCTGAGCTCCCAGCCAATCAGTTGAAACCCCCACTGGCAGTTAAAAGGAAGAAACAGCTAAAATCTCACATTGCTCCTAGAAGCAGAAGCCAAAAGCACCAGCCTGAAGATGACGAATGAGACTTCGTCGAAACGTCGCCAAGACACTTCAAATTTGGTTCTTCTGGTTTTCTCCCACGTTGAATTTGAAGTGTCTTGGCGACGTTTTGACGAAGTCCCATTCGTCATGCTTTCAGCTTCGTGCTTCTAGCAGCAATGTGTGATTGCAGCTGTTTCTTCCTTTTAACTGCCAGTGGGGGTTTGAACTGATTGGCTGGGAGCTCAGCTGTGTTCTGATTGGGTGGAGGTGTGTTCTGATTGGTTAGGGGCTTGGCTGTGCTCTGATTGGATGAGGGGTTGACTGTGCTCTGATTGGCTGGGGGAGTGTTCTGTTTGGGTGGGGGCTTAGTTGTGCTCAGGTTAGTCTGAGTTACAGGGGGATTAGAGATGGTGACCTGCATAGCTGTTTGGCTTTGCGTTCATGGTCGTGCCTCATCTTCATGGTGGGTGTCAGTTTGCTTCGTGTATGGATTGGAGGGGTTTAAGGTGGCTAATGATGCAGCTGTGGTCTGGCTTCTGGTTTGTGGTCATGCCTCATCACTGGTGTGGATTTGGGTTTGCTTTTTGCCTGGATGTGTGGTGGTGACATCCTGTGTGGTTTTTGTGAGTGTAGGTCTGGTGTCATTCTTTGTTTTATGGACTCGTTTGTCAATAAGGGCAGGTTTCCAAATGGCTGATAGGCGGGAGGTATCATCTCGTTTGTTCATGCTGTGAGGCCTTTTTTCTATCTCGATGGCTTCTCTGATTATTCTGTTATTAAAGTGTTCAGTTTTGCTGATAGTTCTGGTCTTTTTGAAATCAATTTCATGTCCTATGGCTTTACGATGTTGGACCAGGGAAGAAGTTGGTTCCTCTTTTTTGACTGAGTTTTTGTGTTCTTCAATGTGTGCACTTATTCTTCTGTTGGTTTGTCCGATGTATGTGGTGGGGCAAGCAGTACATGGGATTTCATATACTCCTTGATTTTCTAACTCAATTTTGTCTTTGGGGTTTCTTAGGATGGTGGATATTTTTCTGTTTGTGCAGAATGCTGTTTTGATGTTATGTTTGTGCAGGATCTTGCTGATTCTGTCTGTGGTGCCTTTTATGTATGGGAGGAGGGCTTTGCCATTTTCGTCTTCTCTGTCTTGGATTTTAGTGGGAGTTTCTTTTTGGATTAAGTTGGAAATCTTATTTTTTTGGAATCCGTTGGATGTTAGTACATTAGTGAGAGTGTGTAGTTCGGTTTTTAGGTGTTGTTCGTCAGCTAGGCATTTGGTTCTGGAGATGAGTGTCTTGGCTACGGAGTTGATCTGTGCTGGGTGGTGGTGTGAGAGTGTGTGCAGATAGCGGTTTGTGTGCGTTTTTTTCTGGTAGATGGTGTGTCCTAGGGAGCCATTGGATTTCTTGTAGACTAAGACATCCAGGAAGGGAAGTTGGTTATTAGCTTCTTTTTCCATGGTGAACATATATATATACCTACACATATATGTACGTACCTCTATTTCATTCCTCTTGTAAGATATTTCTTGCTAACTTATGTTATCTTTTGTAGAATAGGTAGCCACACTTCTAAACAACACACCAGGCTGCAGCAACCCATCTTTTGCATTTTCTAAGAAAATGTATAGGTCCATCTGCAACTCGGCAATTTGCTTCCTAGTGAACCCACTGCTATTCCAACGCATATTAGAAATAGGCTTGATTTAGCACGGTGGACCGTGACCTCTGTAAAAATGCATACTGGTATGATTGGGTTTCCAGAATTTTAAATAGGTCAGACCCTAATGTTTCTTAAGAATGCCTATTTTGTCTATGCCGTGGCTGTTCCAAATAGGAACAGAAGTATATAGCATATATCCATCATAAGTAATATATTAGACTCAGTCCACCACTTCTTTTAAGGCAGAAAAAATTAATGAAATAATGTTGAAACATAAAATCTAGCCCTCTGCTTGATGCTCCCTTAGGGAATGTGCAAAGAATAAAGATTGGGAGACGAGTATGACAAGGAGAATTAGTAATAAATAAGTTTTGCTTTGCAATATGTCTCTCTCTCTCTCTCTCTCTCCTCCTACACTCAACTCTTAAGGAAGGAGATGCAGCAAATACTACAATTTCAAAGTAAGCCTGTTTGAGCCAATAAGTCCCAACTCAGGAAGTCCCAACTGAGTCAGAAAGCAGGGATCTGCTCAAATTACTATGAAAACTATTTTTTCCTCAAATCACCTGTTTTGGCTAATTTGCATGTTGGCTTTTTTTGACCTTAATGCAGAAGGTCCCAGGAATCAGATCCAGCTTCTCTAGACTCTAGCTGGATCCAGAGATCCAATATAAACAATACAGGGATTGTTGATTGTATTGTTCAAGAAAGGGTCCTATTCATTCCAATCATAGCAGTATAGAAATAGAAATTAATATTACCAAAATAGTCTAAAGAAGTTCTGCTGCTTGGGGTGAAGGACTAAGTAATTCTCTACCATACTACATAGAGAAACAGAGACTAAAGTTCGAATCCTCCATCCAATCTGACAACAGAGCAATATATTCTACAATAAGTGAAAAGACTAGGGGTGCTGAAGTGGGATTATGTGCATCACAACAGAATTCAGGTATAATCAGGCTGTGGCCTACAGATGAAAGCCTTCCTATAAGTTAGAAGAGTTTTGTAGACATGTATCTTTAAAGTGGCCTCATGCATTAATTTCTTCCTCCTCTTATTTAAGATTAATCAAAAGAAACCACCTGTACACATTTCATATTAGAACTGCTACAATGAAGAGTTTTAGAATTAGTCGTCTCAAAGAATTGAGACAAATAGACTTAAAACTGTGGACTTTTTAATGCCCAAGGTCATAAGAAATGTTGCCACGTTATTTTGGGTCAGATTCACTTTTATAGAAGGAGATACATTTTAAGCGGTCCCAGAGTAGCTTGAAATTTAAGTACTATAAATTACTTAAATTTGTGATCTAGAAAGAAAAACCATGGCTTTGATGGGAATGATCTAACATTAGATGATATCCCTAGAAGTTGATTCAGTTGCAAAATAATCAAAAATAAAGTTTAAAGATGGTTTATTGTTCAGTATGAAAACATTTCTTCATGATGAGAAAGACTTTCTGGAATGCACAGAATTGCCATTATTATGTTAATCAAATCGTATAAAGCCAAATATTCACAGGCACAAATATGATTAGTTAGACAATGATGGTGAAACGTTGTGGCTCATGAGCTAAACAAAGTCCATTAACCCCTATTTTATAGTCCCCAGAGCTGCACCGAATCAGCCTGGTTTTATTTTTGTTTGTGTTTTACTTTGCATTTTAGAAGGTTTAAGAGAGAGAGCTTTGAAAAACCTAACTCCATCTCCAAATTGTTTTATTTGGGTGCTGGCACTGCTCTGTTTTGGAAATCTGTCCTCAAAATGTCATGCAGTCTGACAAAAGTTGTATACAGTCATTCATTCATTCATCTTCAAAATGTCATGCAGTCTGACAAAAGTGGTATTTATTTATTTATTATAAATTATCATTCATGAGAAGTCATTCTCAAAGAAGCTTTTTCCACAAAATATTTGTGCCTGCATTCAGAGGAACTTATTTACTGTAAATGCTAAATAATGGCATCCAGAATATGATAAGCCTTTTATTTTATTTTCCTATATTTGGGAAGTATTGTCTAATGGTTACTGTATGTGCTATAATTCAAAATCCAAGAGAATTACACCTGCAAATCAAAACATGAAGGTTCAATTCACCTAAATCAATCTGATATGTATCTTGTGTATTATATGATTTCTTCAATGTTATGTCTTTATTGCCTTTTAAATTGAAAAAAAAACCAGTCATTTTGGTGGAGTATAATTTATTTATTTATTTTTCGGATTTGTATGCCGCTCCTCTCCACAGACTCGGAGCGGCTCACAACATACAAATAAACAATTCAATATAAATCCGAAAAAACATTAAAAATAAACCCCACACATACTCCTCAGTCACACCACAATCAACAATCATCCCCAGGCCTGCCGGCAGAGGTAGGTTTTTAAATTCTTTCGGAAAGCTAGGAGAGTCGGAGAAACACGGACTTCAGGAGGTAGTTGGTTCCAGATGGTGGGCGCCACAACAGAGAAGGCCCTCCCCCTAGGGCCCGCCAGACGACATTGTTTCGCTGATGGGACCCGGAGGAGGCCTACCCTGTGCGCTCTCACAGGTCGAAGGGAAGTATATGGCAGAAGACGGTCCCGTAAGTAATATGATGGTAATATAAAAATATTTTTTTTTCTTGATCTTTCAAAGATTTTTGAGATCATTTAAAAGTCCATGGCTATACCGTGAATTTGTAGAGCACCTGGTTTTAAAAAAATGATTATTTACATCTGAAAGCGGAGAGGACAATCTGTGCTGTGGCAGCTATATGGAAAATTTTGGTCCTTTCTTGTTTGGCCTCATCTGAAGAAGATTTCTGTGTACCAAGATGAGCAAAAAATTGCAGATTGGAGAATGTCAAGGGCTACATTAGACTGATGCCAAGTGGGTAAATGTAATTATACATGTACGCATTGCTGGAATTTCTTATTATTTTCTGCAGGGGGGATACATTCAATGTTTGTTTGCATCCTTCCTCAAAATGGCAAGCATAATAAACTGATGTGCAATTGCAAGGACCCAGGGGTCAATTTGCTGTAGTGGTTAAGGCATCAAGCTAGAATCCAGGCGATCGTGAGTTCTAGTCCCACTTTAGGTACAAAGTCAGCTGGGTGACATTGGGCTAGTTACTCTCTCTAGTTTTAGGAAGGAGGCACTGGCAAGCCACTTCTGAAAAACCTCATCAAGAAAACTGCAGGCAATCTCCAGGAATCAGACATTGTGTACCTGTACACAAATACCTCCCGCCGTCCAGTACGCTCCCACAGAGTGGGTCTCCTCAGGGTGCCATCGGCCAGACAATGTCGGCTGGTGACCCCCAGGGGGAGGGCCTTCTCTGTGGGAGCTCCGTACGATGACGGAATTGCGTTCCTTCCGTCGAGAATTAAAAACACATCTTTTTCGACAAGCCGGCCTGGGATAGTAGCTCCGGTACCAACAAGGTCATAATTGTTTTTTAGGGGATTGAGTTTTTTAAGATAATGTATTGGGTTTTAATTGATTCTGGGCCAAATTGTTTAATCTATTTTTAATCATTTTAATTTTTGTATGTTGATGTTTTTAATTGGGCTGTACACTGCCCCGAGTCCTTTGGGAGGGGGGCGGTATAGAAATCGCAAAAATAAATAAATAAATAAATAAATGATTGAACAGAAAAAACCAGAGTCAAATAAAAGGCATTTGCTGCATCCTTAATGCCACAGATTGTCCATCCCTGATGGAGGCTTCCTTAGTTCTCTTCCTTGTACTGGATCAATTTTCCCTTTCTCACTTTGAAATCACAAAATCTGTAAGAGAACTTTTAATCATTAAAATTCATAATGGTTGAAATGTTGAAAGAGGTTATCCATAAGCTTATTCACAAGGTTCAAAGGATGCAATTATGGGTTCCTCTAATATACTTTGTGACATTGTGTTTCTTCACCGTCTTAAATTCCAGATTAGCCACAAACTCAGTAGTTTGCCTTCAGCAATAGTCATCATTCACCACACTTCCAGTTGCAAAATATAATTTATGGTAACTTTATTTAATACAGTATATTATATTCAGTTTAGTAGTATTGTGAATTTGGGGGAATGAAGAGAAACTGTATGATAAATACCAGAGAAATTATTTGATGTGCGTATATCATAATGATGAAGAGAAATCTTTGTTCTGCCTTCCTACTGATTGAAATCAAGATTTGCTAGCAAATTTCTGACTAACAAGTTTTATAAAAAGGTAAAAGCTTTCATGAAAGCTTATGCCTTGTAATAAAATTTGCTAGTGAGGAAAGATGTTACCAGTTTCACAATCTTTTCCCCACCACAGACTAATTCAACATTCCTACAATAAGTATTGACTGAGTAATTTATCAAATTTTGAGATCACCCAACTCCAAATGACTCTGGGTAGCTCGATATGTATACAAGAAATGTAAAATCAACAATGAAACAAAACAAATAGCATCATCTGGGGGAGCAACAACCAAACTCTACCACCACACATCGTTTAATGTACAAACTAAAGATACAAGCTATGAAGTCAGGGTTATAGTTCTAATGCCCCTTAATAAATTTCCTCATTGCTCATGAAGAGATTTGAATTGCAAGAACTCCTTCTTTCCTGATCACTGTTTGTCAGTTTCTTGGAGTGACTGAAAGAAAGCAAACAATTTTGTACTTTGATGGAAGGCCCTCACATAGCCCAAACTGCAGGCCAGATTAGTGTATTGAGCAACATCTTGGAAGGAGGCAATGTCAAACTTCTTCTGGGAGAGCCACACAGTTGTGTTCAGGTGGAGGGATGGTTTACTTTGTTTCACTTTGCCAGTCTTTCCTGCCTTTTGCTGTTGAGTTTTAAGAGTGTGATGTTGGAAGGCTCCAGAGGGCTCAGGAAAAAAACCTAGCAAGGCACATTTCTCCTGCACTTGTCAATTGCTGCTTGAGGGTGAAAAGACCAAAAATGCCTAAGGGAGGAAAAAAAGAATAAAAATTAAAAATTGTTTTAAAAGAAAACCCCTGTGGGAACAGGGTATTCATTTCAGCCAGGCAATGTGATCAGTTGTCAAATTTCCATCTGCCTGACATCAGCTTTGAATAATGCTCCTCAGCTTGCAGTTAAAATCACCCTTTTTTTTTTTTTTTTTGCAATGCCGAAAGAAGAGTGCCTTGGAACCCTGACATTTCTTTAACCTCTGCGGCAAGTCTCACACCTATTTCATGCCACTCACAGAATGCCACTGGTTACACGATCCCATCATGAAAGACTCCCCTGCACCATAAAATGTAATATGCCCAGTGGGGGCAAAATCAGGTTTACCAAGTGAGATTTAACTTTTAAATTTCCTGACGCTTGTGAGCTTAAGCCTCAGACTTACTACTGTATTAACATACTTCTAATTGATAGAAACATGAAGACCGGGGGAAAAATGTATTTAACAATGAACACATTATTATTTTTGCAGTTTTATTCCAAAATGCAAAACTCCATCTCTCCTGTGAATATTCTTATGCCTGTCTTTCTCAGACCATATGAAACAAATACTTTTTAATGTTTATATTTATTCCAAATATACCATAGTAGCCTTCCACCCAAGGAGATGGCTTATGAAAGATACATGTGATTCTCTTTCTTCCTTCAAGACAGTGGTTCTCAACCTTTTTCAGGTTGAGACCCCACTTGCGCCGCCCATGCGCGGCGCGACGGCCCGATCTGCGCATGCGCGGCGCGCACGCAACGAAAAAGTGGCGGACCACGACGGGCCGATCCGCGCATGCGCGGCATGCACGCGATGGCCCAATCTGCGCATGTGCAGTACGCGCGTGACAAAAAAAACAAAAACAAAATGGCGGACCGCGACGGGCCGATCTGCGCATGCACGCCGCGCGTGCGACAGCCCGAACCGCGCATGCGCGGCGCGCACGATGGCCCGAACTGCGCATGCGCGGCGCGCGCGCGGCAGCCTGAACCGCGCATGCACGGCGTGCACGCGACAAAAAAAACAAAATGGCGGACCGCGGTGTCCGCCGACCCCCACGAAATGGTCGTTCAACCCCAAATGGGGTCGCGACCCATAGGTTGAGAACCGCTGCTTTAGGAGTAAAAAAAAGCCAGAACAGACATGGTGATGAGCATGCCTACACAAATGTTTTACACATTCCCTTTTTGTTTGCTTGCATTTCAAAATGCCTGTATAATTAATCTCGCCAGCTCCAAATGACTCTGAGCATCTCACAATATAACAGAAAATGAAATACAACACGGTTCAAAAACATAACCACCACCATCCCCCAGAATAATAACTATACAGATAGTTCATTTAGTGACCATTCAACGTCACAATGGCACTGAAAAAAGTGATTTATGACAGTTTTTCATTCTTACAACTGCTGCAGCATCCCCATTGTCATGGGATCACAATTCAGACGCTTGGCAACTGACTCATATTTATGGCAATTACAGTGTTCCAGGGTCATGTGATCACCTTTTGTGACCTTCTGACAAGCAAAGTCAATGAGGAAGCCAGAGTTACTTAACTATCATGTTACTAACTTAACGACTGCAGTGATTCACTTAACAACTGTGGCAAGAAAGGTCATAAAATTGAGGCAAAACTCACTTCACAACTGTCTCATTTAGCAACAGAAATTTGGGCTCAATTGTGATCATAAGTTGAGGACTACCTGTACACAAGTAAATAAAAATGGCAAATCCAATCAAAAGCAGAACTCACGAGGGGAGAAGAGTCAGATCTTCAAGACTCTCCAGAATGGTGTCAGGAGTCCCCTGAATTTCAGGAGGAATGTCACTCTACAGGACATATGCCATGACAAAATCTAAGCAAAAACAGAGAGGTAGAGTTTAATTACATAATTACTCCATTTCAAAAATGGAGATAGGGTATTTTCATGTTCTGAAGTTCTAGAACTCCTGTTTGAGTTTTCAAAGATGTATTCAACAATGAATGAAATTAACAAATCAAGTTGATCACGTGAAGTATTAATAGACCATGTGAAATATTAATACCATTTTACAATGCTTTGGTAAGGCTACACCTGGAATACTGCATTCAGTTTTGGTCACCTTGATGTAAAAAGATGTTGAGACTCTAGAAAGAGTACAGAGAAGAGCAACAAAGAGGATTAGGGGACTGGAGGGTAAATCATATAAGGAACGGTTGCTGGAATTGGGTATGTCTAGTTTAATGAAGAGAAGGAAGAGGGGGGACATGGTAGCAGTGTTCCAATATCTCAGGGGCTGCCACATAGAAGAGGGAGTCAAGCTATTCTCCAAAGCGCCTGAAGGCAGGACAAGAAGCAACGGATGGAAACAACGAACGCGAAATTATACAAAAATAATTATGAGGTGCTATGGAACAAGATACAAGCAGACCTGGAAAGGTGGAAAGCACTACGACTGTCCCTGCTGGGCAGGATAGCAGCAATAAAAATGAACGTCTTGCCAAGATTTCTATTTCTCTTTCAAATGCTACCCATACTCAAAAAGGATGTGGACTTGGACAACTGGCAGAAGGACATCAACAGATTTATTTGGGATGGCAAGAGACCGAGGGTGAAACTAAAAATCATCCAGGACACGAGGAAGAGAGGGGGACTAAAAATGCCTAATCTAAAGCTATACTACTATGCAGCGATGTTGGTGGCGTTGAGTGACTGGATCAATATGACGAATGATAGAATACTGAATGTTGAAGGGCATGGTCTACTATTCGGCTGGCACGCATACTTAGTATACGACAAAAAGGCAGACAGGAACTTCAAGGAGAACCCACTACGAATCCCATTATTATGGGTCTGGAAGAAATATAAACACCTCCTACATGACAAGATTCCCATCTGGACGATCCCCGGACACGCAATAGGGGATGTAAACATAACCCAAGAGCAGGGAGTAGTGCCCTACAGTAAACTGGTACTGGAAGAAGAAAATGGGTTCTCCTTAAAGTCACAAACAACGCTAGCAGATGAAGGAATAGGAGGTACCTGGCTATCATACCTACAACTGCAGTCAAGGTGGCATAAAGACAAGAAGAAGGGCTTATCCCAGACTGACGAGACTTTAATTGAACAGATTAGAGAGCAGGGGATCATGCATATCAAATGAGTGTACAGTGTACTAATAGAAATTGACTCTGAAACGGTGCTAGTCAAGAACTGTATGGTAAAGTGGGAACAAGACTTTGGACATCCGATCGCGATGGAAACATGGGAGGAAATCTGGGTGAGAAATGTAGAATTCACGAAAGCGCAACAGCTAAGAGAAAACTTCTACAAGATGTTCTACAGGTGGCATCTAGACCCGAAAAAACTATCATACATCTATCCAGACACCCAGCCCAAGTGCTGGAGGTGTGGCGATGGGGAGGCTACATACTTCCACGTATGGTGGACATGCAGAAAAATCAAAGCCTTCTGGAGGAAGATATGGTGGACACTCCAAACTATATTCAAAAAGCGTATTGAATTTCTACCTCAGGTTTTTTTTGTTAGGGATCATAAAAGATTGCACTACCTCAGAGACGAGCTTATTTCTGAACTTGATCACAGCAGCCAGATTGTTGGTGGGACAATACTGGAAGAATCCAGAAATACCACCTATGTAAGAATGGACTTTGAAAGTAATAAATTTGGCGGAAATGGCGAAAATATCGGCATATTTGAAAGATCGCTCAAATGAACAATATTTGACAGACTGGAAACAGTGGATAGACTATATACAAGAGAAACACCAATCAAACAAAATGTATCTGGCGTATAGTTGAAGCTCGATGTGAAGAGTGAAGAATGTTTACCAAACCAGACGTTTACAAAGACTAATACCTAATGTTGTATTTTATGTTATATGATGATTGCCTCTTAATATGATCTTATGCTTAATGTTGTTTGCTTTAATATTGAAAAAGCGGATTGAATTTATAACTCAGGTTATTGAATTTCTACCTCAGGATCTTTTGTTAGGGATTATAAAAGATTGCACTATTACTGAGACGAAGTTAATTCTGAAGCGCGAATGAACAATATGTAATAGACTAGATATAGTAGATAGACCATATACAAGAGCTGTTTTTTCAGGTCTTATGAGGACAGCTTATTAATATGAGCCCAGGTTTAATGTTGATTGCTTTAATATTGGAAAAGCGTACTGAATTTCTACCTCAGGATACTGAATTTCTACCTCAGGATCTTTTGGTAGGGATCATAAAGGATTGCACTACTACTGAGACGAATTCACTTCTGAAGCTCGAATGAACAATATGTGATAGACTAGAAACAGTAGTTAGAACATATATAAGAGGAATCTTTACTAAACCAGACGCTCACAAAGACTAATCCTTAGTGTTGTATTGCAGGTTATATGATGATTGCTTTCTAATATGATCTTATGTTTGATGTTGATTGTTTCAATAAAATAATTTTTACCCCCCCCCAAAAAAAGAAGAAGAGAAGCAACCTAGAACTAAGGAGAAACTTCCTGACAGTTAGAACAATTAACCAATGGAAACAACCTGCCTCCAGAAGTGGTGAATGCTCCAACACTGGATGTTTTTAAGAAGAGACTGGACAGTCATTTGTCTGAAATGGTATAGGGTTTCCTGCCTGAGCAGGGGGTTGGATTAGATGACCTCCAAGGTCCCTTCCATCATCATCATCATCATCATCATCATCATCATTATTATTATTATTATTATTATGTATTCAGATTCTTTGCAAAGAATTGAAAAGGAGAATGAATTATCACAACTATCAGTCACTAAACTTTTAATGAGAATTGTGATGATAGAACATCCATACTTTCAAAGAGTTTATCTTCTGCTTAAATAGCGCACCTCTAGTCTCTCAAAATATGTGTAAAGGAAACAAATCACGTCCTGCTCAGTATAGGTTGGAATCATTACATTATGATAAACCTACCATAAAAGTATGCATACATATTTAATACAGAACAAAATCAATCTTAGATTCCTACTCACATCTCTATATATCTGTATATGCTGTATCTCTGTAAATTCATTCATACTTTACATTTCTAGGTGTGTAGTGAAACGTTTCAGGGTAGTTCTGTTGATTATAGTGACCTTAACTTCCACCAGTCCAACCTGAGCAATGGAAAAAGCTGTAGTTCAGCATTTGGAGAGTTTTAAGATTACAGGGGGTTTTCCGGTTCCGGTCACGAGGACCGGAGCCTTTCCTTGCGAGCTCCGGGACGGGGCTCGCGCAAAATTCAAATTAAATAAAAAAAAGAAAAAGAGAGCGACGAAGAAAGAGGTCGAGATTAAAGAGGAACCTCAGACCTCTCAAAAGAAGTAAGACTTACCGCCGGGAGGTCCCGGGAAGCAGCGGACAGAGCAGCGGAAGCCGGCGGCAGCCGAGCGACCGGCAGGCCCGAAAAAGCCGCACCAAGCCGTAAGTCAAGCAGAGCCAGAGAACGGGCGAGAGACGAGCGGCGGAGCAGAAGGAGGACACCGGATCACCGCCGAGGGGGCCTGCCTGCCTGCGGAGGACCTCCGGAAGAGTCGGAAAGCGGAAGGAAAGGCAAGAGAAAAGCGGAGGAGGACTGGAGCAGCGAACGGAGGCTGAGGCGGCCAGAGCCAGAAAGTAAGAAGCCGACAAGAGCGGAGAAGCGAGAGGCGGAACCAAACAAAGCAGACAGGATGCAGACAAGAGAGGAGGAGAGCAGAGGGAGCAACAGGCCCGAAGAAGCCGAGAACTCATGCAGCTGCAGCCGAGGACAGCCGAGGAGAGCCGGCTGGAGCGGGAAGAAGACAGCGGAAGGCACCGGTAAGACCAGCAGGGGCCGATTAGAGCACCGAGGGACAGTAGACGCAGGGGGAGCCCAGCAGTAGGGGGAGGACCCTCACAAGACCCCCAGAAGACCCCCCCAGACCCCAAAAAGTCTAGTTGTACTGCACCTGGAGAAAAGGGCCATCTGCGCAGGCCTCAAGCCACAGATCCTTCCACCTTGCATCATCCCTGCCAGCACAGCGAAGCTTACTTGAAAGCAAATAGCACCCCCTAGTGGACAACTTTTTTTCTTTTTGCTGTCAAAATATAAACTGTGGGGGGGGGAAGAATTTGATCCAACCTATCCTAGCAGCTTGATAATCTTGCACAGGAACAATCCTCCCACAATTCTTTGCATCAAGGGGTGGCTTTAAGGGTGGACAGGCCAACAGGAGGAGAAGCTCAAAATGGCCGCCAAATGGATGAAACAGACCAAACTGCCACACCCGAAGGGAGCTGCACCCTCTCCGACACAGCCCTCCAATCTGCCAGGGAACACCCCACCCACCCACACACACCCCATCCAAATGCAGGCCCTCAGACCCAAACACCATCCCATGCCTTCACAACAGCACACATGATCCAAGAACTAAAAGAGACGATAGAGACACTAAATGCGACGATAGAGACGCTGGTTAAAAGGATGGATGGCATGGATAGAAAATTGGAAGAAATGGGCGCGAGGACAGAGAAAAGATGCATAGAAGCAGAACAGAAGATGGAGGAAAGATACAAAGACATAAAACGGATGCTGGCGGACCAAGGTAGAGACCTAGAGAGAAAGTGGGAAGAACAACGCAGAGCAACGGCCACTGACCTGGCACAAATGAAGGAGGCACTGCAAGCACACTACAAGAAGGGGATGGAAGAAGTGGAGAACCGCATAGAGGGACAGATTGCAGAGGTGAAAAGAGAGGCTCAAGACCAGTCCACCATGATGCAATTCTGGCAAATGGCATTTGCAATCAGGTTCAGAGGGTGGAAAGAGACAACAAATGAAACCCAAGGAGGCCTGCTCAGGACCTTTGTAGGGGCCCTGGCGACATTCCTGGGTAAGAGCACCAATGAGATTGGGTGGCAATTCGAAAGAATCTACAGAGTTGGCGCATGGAGGTCAGTGAACAGGCACTCAACCAAGGGACGTGGTCATCCACTTCGCAACACAGGGGCTCAGGAATTTCATCTCTGTCACTTCCTATAACAAGGCATTCTACATAGAGGAGCAGGAGGTGAAGGTACTGAAAGAGATCCCCCAGGCGATGCTGAGAGACAGAAAGGACTACAAATTCCTGATCAACGAACTGAGATCACGTGCACTGCAATACCGATGGGAAACCCCAACAGGGGTCTCACTTTTCTATAGAAACAAGAGATATTACTTGACCTCGGTCCAGAAAGCCAAAGACTTCCTCGAGAAGGAACTGAAGTCGGGAGGCCCTCAACCCACCGCGAGAGAAGATGCAGATGGACCACTGGAAAGCGGGAGGGATCGAGGCCAACGAGCAAGCCGCGCAGAGGCACAGACCGGGGCAGTGGCAGAGGAAAGGAATGGACCACCTCGAGATGCGAGGGCGCAGAGAGCAGAGGGCAACAAAAACAAGGAGGCAGAGCAGTCTACAGAGGACAGGCTACCAGGCTCCACTACCAAACACACAGACCAGCAGAGCAAGACCCCACAACCCAATATGAGCTTCAGTCCGGATATCATGGGAACGAGACCAAAGAAGACAACAAGAGAAATAACAGAAGTGGTCTTGCAAGAGTATCCTGCAACAGATAATGGCAACTAATTATTTGACTTGGAATGTGAACGGACTGAACTCCCCCCAGAAAAGGAGAAAAATACTCCACTACCTGAACCAAGGTAAAAGCGATATAATCTGCCTAAAAGAAACACACATCAGAGCAGCAGACCAGAAATATCTGATCAACTACAAACTAGGCGCGCACTTTGTGGCAGCGGCACCAAGAAAAAAGAATGGGATTGTTATATATGTAAAGAAACATGTAATGGCTAAGCTAATAGAGTCTGACCCCCAAGGTAGATACCTGGCAATTGAAATAACACAAGAGGACAAGAAGATTCTAGTAATGGGCGTATATGCACCAAATCAGCAACAAGGCAAATTCTACAAAAAGCTACACAAGAAAGTAATACGGTACAACTTAACTACAGATCTTACATTATCATGGGAGACTGGAACGGGGTCATAGAGACTGCTCTAGACAAAAAAAGAACTGCACCTAACCCGCAAAAACACTCCAAGTTGCCTAAATCCTTCTTTGATATGAAGGAGGACCTCGAACTGACAGACGTATGGAGGGAAAGGCACGGCAAAGAACAAGAATTCACCTTCTTCTCTGGCAGACATCAATCCTTCTCCAGAATTGACTTTATATTAACTTCTAGCGACTTGCTAGTTTCGTCTAAACGCGGTGAAAATCCTACCCAAGGTGCTAACGGACCACAACCCTGTGAGGATGGAATTACGACACGGCTCGAAACAGAGGAGATCCTGGAGAATTAATGAAAACCTGTTTAGACACGAAGAAAAGGTGGCGGAATGCAAAAATGCTATGAAGGAATTCTTCAACATAAATATGAACAACGAAACACCAATAGAAATGATCTGGGACGCCAGCAAGGCGTACATGCGCGGGATCCTCATGGACATGAATAACAGGCACCGTCACAAACAAGAACAAAAAAGAAAAGAGTTAGAAAATGAGATAAGTAAAAGGGAGTGGCTATTAATAAAAAGGCCAGAGGACAAAGTCACCAAAGAAGGAATCAAGATCTTAAGAAAGCAATTTGACATGTTGATGGCAGACCAAGTTGCAAGGAATTTACAATATGCAAAACATAAGACATTCTGCAAGGCCAACAAACCGGGCCGCTGGCTAGCCTACGTCATAAGAAAGAAACAGAAATCCCGCACAATTGAAAAGATAGAATACAAAGGCAAGGAAGAATTCCGACAAAAAACCATCAAGAAAGCCTTCACAGAGTTCTACTCGAGACTATATGCCGAGGAGAAGACACAAGACAAAGAGATAGATGAGTTTCTACAAAACGAAAAGATACAGGTGCTTACCGACACACAAAGAGAGGCCCTGAATGCCTTAATCACAAAGGAGGAAATACACTCAGTGATCACACAACTGAAAACAGGAAAATCGCCTGGGACGGATGGGATAACAGCGACCTACTACAAGCATCTCCAGGAAGAGATGTTAGAACCCCTCAGAAAGCTATTTGTCAACATTCAAGAAGGAGGCCAAGTCCCACCATCCTGGAAAACAGCCTACATCTCATTGATCCCAAAGGAGGGGAAAGACAACGCACAGCCCGCAAACTACAGACCCATCTCATTACTAAACACAGACTACAAAATCTTCACAAAATTTTTGGCCACTAGACTAATGACTGTACTACAAAAAACAATACACCCAGACCAAAGGGGATTTATACAAGGACGCCAGATAAAAAACAACGTGAGACAGCTGTTGAACATAATAGAGTACCTGCAAAGGCACAACCAGGTACCCGCCGCTCTTATGTTTGTGGATGCAGAAAAAGCTTTTGACAGATTGAATTGGCCGTTCCTGACGAACTTGGTCCGGAAGATGAAAATGGGAGTACAGTTTCTCAACTCCATAACGGCAATCTACCAGAAACAAACAGGCCAGGTCATTGTCAATGGAGACTTAACGGACTCATTCAACATTGAGAGAGGCACGAGACAGGGCTGCCCGCTATCACCCCTGCTATTTGTCCTAACGCTGGAGATTCTACTAAACAGGATAAGAGCGGCAGAAGACATACAGGGTATACGGATCAGACAACAAGATTACAGACTATGTGCCTTTGCAGACGACTTGCTGGTGACAATGTCGCAACCAGTACAGTCAGCAAAGATATTGATGGAGATAATGGAAGACTGTGGTAGGGTGTCAGGCTTCAAAGTAAACATATCAAAAACAAAGATGCTAGTCAAAAACCTAGACAACAAAGCAAGACAGGACTTGGAAAGAATAACGGGTTGCGAAATAGTCAAGAAAGTTAAATACTTAGGAGTGGAGATAGAATCAACAAATGCGAAATTATACAAGAATAACTACGAGATGCTGTGGAACAAGATACAAGCAGACCTGGAAAGGTGGAAGACACTACGACTATCCCTGCTGGGCAGGATAGCAGCAGTTAAGATGAACGTATTGCCAAGATTCCTATTTCTCTTTCAAATGCTACCCATACTCAAAAGGGATGTGGATTTGGACGACTGGCAGAAGGACATCAACAGATATATTTGGGATGGCAAGAGACCGAGGGTGAAACTAAAAATCATCCAGGACACGAGGAAGAGAGGGGGACTAAAAATGCCTAATCTAAAGCTATACTACTATGCAGCGATGTTGGTGGCGTTGAGTGACTGGATCAATATGACGAATCCCTGGACACGCAACAGGGGATATGAACACATCCCAAGGGCAAGAAGTGGTGCCCTACAGTGAACTTGTACTGGGAGAAGAAAACAGGTTCCTCTTGAAATCTCAAGCAACGCTAGCAAACAGAGGAATAGGAGGTACCTGGCTATCATATATACAACTGCAATCAAGGTGGCGTAAAGATAAGAAGAAGGGCTTCTCCCAGACCGACGAGAAACTAATTGAACAGATTAGAGAACAGGGGATGATGCACATCAAACGATTGTACAGCATTCTGATAGAAATGGACTCTGAAACCGAACTAGTCAAGAGCTGTATGGTAAAGTGGGAACAAGACTTTGGGCATCCTATCACCATGGACATGTGGGAGAAAATTTGGGTGAGAAATGTAGAATTTACGAAATCGCAACACTTAAGGGAAAACTTCTACAAGATGTTCTATAGGTGGCACCTCGACCCGAAAAAACTATCGCTCATCTACCCAGACTCCCAGCCCAAATGCTGGAGGTGTGGGGACGGGGAAGCTACCTACTTTCATGTATGGTGGACATGCAGAAAAATCAGAGCCTTCTGGAGGAAGATATGGTGGACTCTCCAAACCATTTTCACAAAGCGTATAGAATTTCTACCTCAGGTTTTTTTGTTAGGGATTACAAAGGATTTCACTACCTCAGAGACGAACTTATTTCTGAACTTGATTACAGCAGCAAGATTGTTGGTGGGACAATACTGGAAGAATCCAGAAATACCGCCTATTGAAGAATGGACTGTGAAAGTAACAAACTTGGCGGAAATGGCAAAAATATCAGCATACTTGAAAGGTCGCTCCAATGAACAATATTTGACAGACTGGAAACAATGGATAGACTATATCCAAGAGAAACACCAATCAAACAAAATGCATGTGGTGTTTAGCTAAGGCTCGACGTGAGGAGAGAAGAATGTATAACAAATCAAACGTTTACAAAAACTAACACCTAATGTTGAATGTTTATGTTCTATGACTAATGCCTCTTAACACGATCTTATGTTTAATGTTGATTACTTTAATAATGAAAAAGCAGACTGAATTTTTTTACCCCAGGTTATTGAATTTCTACCTCAGGATCTTTTGCTAGGGATCATAAAAGATAAAATGTAACAGACATATAGTTGAGGCTGAAAGTGAGGAGTAAAGAATATTTACTAAACCAGGCGTTTACAAAGATTAATACCTAGTGTTATATGTTGTGTTCTATGATGATTGCTTATTAATATTATCTTATGTTTAATGTTGAATACTTTAATATTGAAAAAGCGGACTGAATTTCTACCTCAGGTTATTGAATTACTACCTCAGGACCTATTGTTAGGGATCATACAGGGTTAAAAATGTAACAGGTGGATAGTAGAGGCTTGAAGTGAGGAGTGAAGAATGTTTACCTATTGTTGTATGTTATGTCCTACGATGATCGCTTCTTAATATGATCTTTTGCCTAATGATGATTACTTTAATAATGAAAAAGCAGACTGAATTTTTTACCCCAGGTTATTGAATCTCTACCTCAGGATCTTTTGCTAGGGATCATAAAAGATAAAATATAACAGACATATAGTTGAGGCTGGAAGTGAGGAGTAAAGAATATTTACCAAACCAGACGTGTACAAAGATTAATACCTAGTGTTATATGCTGTGTTCTATGATGATTGATTATTAATATGACCTTACATTTAATGTTTAACTACTACCTCAGGACCTATTGTTAGGGATCATAGAGGAAAAAAATGTAACAGGTGTATAATAGAGGATTGAAGTGAGGAGTGAAAAATGTTTACCAAACCAGACGTCTACAAAGAATAATACGTAGTGTTGTATATCAGATGCTATGATGTTTGATGCATACAAAGATTTTATGTACAATGCTGATTGTTTTAATAAAGGAATTTTTTATAATTAAAAAAAACCTCAACCCAAAAAAAAAAGATTACACATAATTTACAATGTGCCATAGTCCTAAACAACATCTCTTAAGAAAGCAAAGCTGCTTGAATAATAAGAGTTCATCCTAATTACAAGCAGTCAATAAATGCAGTAGTTCCAGGTTCAAGTCACAATTTAGGTCTACATTCATTCAGTAGCTTTAAGAACAAGCTACAATTGTTAGCAGTAGAGAGAAAAGACACTTTACAAGTCTGTCATTGGATATGTATGTGAAGTAGAAATTGTATTGTTATTTTTCATTGTGGTCTTTATAACAAACATGTGTCTTTATAAAACAGAACTTTTTAAATAGCAGCTTTTCTCTTGAAGAGCTTATTTGATCCAGCTTTCATTTTGTGTTCCACAAAACCAGGAGATTAAATATCTGAATGCTATTTTTCATGTAGCATAGAAAATGCCCTAACAAGTTCAGTGTCAAGACACTGTACCAGTGAGTGGGGTTAAACACACAAATCTGTGACTTTTCAACTGAAATTCTCCACACTGTTCCTATTTGCACAGACACAGATACCTCTCCTAACACAATCTCCATTGAGAAAGAAACAGCCACAAAGTTTGTTGTTGCTTATTAAAAGATCAGTGTGTTAAGTCATTGGCTTTGACGTACACAGAACTCTTGAACTGTCCTCCTGTATACCAGGAATGGCAAGCCAGCCTGTCATTGAGAATTTGAAAAGGAAAACACTTTCAATGCAAATCTAGGTTATCAGATTATTTGGATAAAGGATTAGAAACTGAACCAAAAAGCCACAGCTGCAAGACAAGGAAGCTCCTTTAGGCTGCTTTCCTATGACCTCAGTTTTGACTGGCAAGGACCACTGCTAAATAGTGTGAGAGTAACTCATTGTTGGCTATTGCTTTGTCTGGGCCTCCACTAAGCAGACACATCAGACAGAAGGCCTGGATTTTATCTGGTGCCCCCAAAGACCTCTGTTTTACACCCTTCAGCAGAGAACAATGACCACATCCAGATTTCATTTTCACCATCCATCTCACTCAGTGGAGTTGGAGAAGGGTGTAGTGACAAAAGGAGAGATGTCAAGAAACTGTTTAGTCTCTTCATTTAATTTAACCCTATTTTTTTCCAGAGAAGTTACCAGTAGACTTATCCAGATGGCCATTTTATCCCTGGCTCTATCACATAACTTAGCACAATAACACCTAATAAACAGCTGCTTTATCAATCTGAAGAATGGTACAGGTGCTCAGGGATGAAATCTTCCTCACTAGACCAGAATGAGGATTTTCCTATTTCAGGGTAATTCAGCTTACATACATTTATTTATATCTTCGTGTATGCATGCAAAATACTTTCAGATTTAGCATCAGTTCCTGCTTCCCTGTTAAAAGCTTGTAATTTTTAAGATGTTGGAAATTCCTTCCAACTTGTTTGAAACAGTCGTGAAAAGCCTGTTTTGAGTTGTTAACTTTTATGTTGTGTGTAATGCTGTAATTGATGTCAACTATTTTGCCTATTCCTAATATTGACCTTGGGTATCCTGTAGCATAAAAAGATCTTATATTCAGCAGCCCAGGTTAGGGACAGCACCAAAGTACCACAGTCGTGTGCTAAGAAGGGTTCGTTGATAATATACGAATTTATCCCACAGAGTAATTCATATCATACCAAATTTAGGGAATTTCCTTCCCACCCATTTACCTTGAGGGCTCTTGTATTTCACTTCACTCACACCACTTCTCCTCTAAATGCATATAAAACTTTATTGCCCTTGTAAATGGCATGCTGTGAGCTTGGATGCTTCTGTGAGTTTGAAGGATGTGAGCATTTCTTAACCCCAGCCATCTCCTCACCCAGACATTAACAGAAAGGAAAGGACCAGATTGTAAACAGAGGATTTTTGGGAGAGTGGGTGGGGGGGGATATTGGAGATTCAGAACATGTGCAATTATGCATTGCAGATTAAGCACTGTGTCTCCCACACTGTGCCTGGCTATTTCTTAATCTGATCCCAGAAATTTCAGTCTGGATTATAATGGGTTCATGTGGGGTCCAGGCTGGTGCTCAGATAGATTATGTACCATGGGAGACCTGATTGGTTATTCTGCTGCTTCTTGCCTTTGCCATCCAGGCAGGGAAGACAAGCCTTGGTAGTTGGCTCCTACATGGTAGTATAAAGTTTAGGGTCTCCTGCTTGAACAGCAGGTTGGATTAGAAGACCTCCAATGTCCCTTCCAACTTGCCTTGCTTTTCTTTTTTCTTTTCCTTTCTATACCTTTCTTTTCCTTTCCTTTTCCAGAGGTTTTTGCTCATATGGGTGCCTTCACAACTCCTTTCCACATTATATCCCTTGACACTAACACAGACCCTCCCCTTTTTTTCCTGCTTACAATATCATTATAGCTATGATGCTACAGTAATCAGAGCAATAGGGAACAGATTGTTCTTTTACTCCTCTCTTGAAATTCATGGAAAACTCTGCAACAGGGGAAAACCCATAGTTTCAGTACATGAAAACAGAGCAAGTTTCCTAAATTGCAACAAAGATTTTTTTAAGGAAAAGAGAGGAGAGGAGAGGAGAGGAGAGGAGAGGAGAGGAGAGGAGAGGAGAGGAGAGGAGAGGAGAGGAGAGGAAAGGAAAGGAAAGGAAAGGAAAGGAAAGGAAAGGAAAGGAAAGGAAAGGAAAGGAAAGGAAAGGAAAGGAAAGGAAAGGAAAGGAAAGGAAAGGAAAGGAAAGGATGAGAGGAAGAGAAAGGAAAGGGCAGGTTTGCAGTATTGTGGACAGAGGGTGGGAAAGCAAGAAGAGCATGCTTCACTGAGATTGGGCAAAAACCAAAATTTCCACTGGGAGATAGAAAGGTTAAATGGAACATGAGCCTCTAGAGTTGAAGATAGTTTACTGGCTTAAAGAGCATTTTTGGATCAATGGCGAGATGATTGAAAACAAAAAACAAAGCAGCAAGTTATGAAGTAGTATCTTTCCATGGTCTGTTCGACCTTGAGCAATCTAAAAAAATGACAAATACTTTGTTATATGCATTATAGGGCACCATGGCAAGGTTTTCTGTTGCCCTCTTTGCTGTCTGGAAAAAACTGTGGAGTACTTTATGGGAAGAGAGTAAAAAGATAAGACAAAAAGAGAAAAATATTGCTTCTCTCTCCTTCCATACATCAATCCAAATAACTCCTTTGGAAATATACGAAGGAAATATCCTACATGGGTATTACACAATAGTGTGTGAACCAAGTGCACGGCAAGGATGGTCCCTGCCTCATTATGTTATAGCTATAATGTTTCATCAAAGGAGTGGCAATGTAGTTCAGCAGTCTGAAATTGTATTTATTTGTATAATTTATATTGCTGCCCATCTCACACATGTGACTTCAGGCGACCTGCAACATTAAAACAAACAAACAACTTCATCAAACAATCCCTGGCATCCAGAAAACCATTAACTCTACTCACCAGCAAAATCAGTAAAGTTAATCTGACCCAAATGCCCTGCTGAACAGCCAGATCTGTAATGCCTTGCAAAAGCTAACAAGATTGGGGCCACCTCACTCTCTGAATATACAACCTGTATATGTACAATTGTATGTGCTTTGCTTCCATGCAAATTCTGATTTGATGATAAATTTTAGGATATCAACTTGCATGGAAGATAATTCTTCCTCAGTGCAGACGTCCTTGTTGAATATGTGGACCTGAAGGCCTTTTCTGATAAAATGTAATTGATGGAACTTCTAGATAAATACCTGTCACTGGGAAAATGAATTGACCGGATTTTTAATTTCTCTACTAGGGAAATTAGGTTATTATACTTTCAGTCCTTAAGAAAGATGACTGAAGTATGCCATGTAATTAGAGTCCTATTAGTTTGTCATCTGTAATGGGCAAACTGTGCTGCAGTCCTTTAAAACAGGAATTCATTTTTTGATTGTAAGCTAGGAAATATGCAGAAAGTTTCTTGAAAAGGCTGTGCTTAAGTATTCCTCTACTCTTAAGACTAATTGAGAGTTGGGTTATACCATATGTCTGAAAACACTTACCTCTGATATTTTTGGGAATAAGAGATTCTTTGGGCATGAAGTTTTTCTCACATTTTTTTTAAAAAGTTGGAATTTGATTCAGAACAAATCTACAGCTGCTCCTGGCATCTTCATTTGTCTAATTGACCTCTGAGGATGAAGAATAGGCAGAATAGGTCTTTTCTGATATTCTTTTTCAAACAAAGGATAGGAGGAGGGCACTGAATGTATATCTAAATTTAGCTTTCCACAACGTCACACCTTCTATCCTTCATCTCCCTTTGTTCTGCCCAGTAAGAAATTCATAAGGATTTGCATCAGATCTTTTTGACTGATTGTAAACTAGAATACCTGAAAACGTCAGAAGCGATTCTGAAGGAGCATTGGATTTCTCGAGTACAGCTTTCTGTGTTCTTCCTTTCTTTTTCCCAGGGAGTCTGAAAAAAAAAAAGCCATTGCTTTCACAGCTGCATTAACTTTAACTCGTGGACTCATTAATTAACTTTAATTCCTCATTAAAGTTAATACAACTATGAAAGCAATAGCCTCTTTTTCCGACGCCTGGCAAAGCCTGGAAAAAGAACGGCTACTTTAATGAATAGCAGAAAAGCGCTGTGCCTGCCCATATGCCAACCACAGCACTTATTCAATATCATTTTCCAACTATGCACAGCCCTGATTTTTAACCTTTCCGAACTAGATTAATATCTAAGAATTCAGCTTTATGGACACTTAAGACAATGTCAATAGACTCTCACTTCTCAACAAGTGAGCAAAATACCAGGCTAAAATATATTTTTTAAAAAGGTTGCTCAAGAGTTTGGTTAAGGAATACTAGTGATTTGTTCCACTTGCTTATTTTGAAAAATCTGGCAATGTTAATCCACCTTCTGTGATTTGGGGTGGTATTTGATCCCACCATTGCTTTCTTTGGAAAATTACAAGCTTTGCAGAAGAATATCTAGTCTTTCCTCCGTGGGTCACAGATCTTAAAATATTAAAACCAGCAGGACGGAAGCCTCCATGCAAATAAAATGGCAATCATACACAGTAGGAATGTGATGGAACAAATCAACTAATGTAAAATCAACAGGTTCTCCTTTCCAAGATGGAGCTAAAAGAAATATCAAATCTGCTATATAATAAAGAGAATATGTTTATTTGAAGGAGTTCTATTTTACTCTTACATTTTAAAAAATAATAATAATGCAGGCAGGGTAATCCAATTTACCTCCCAACTTTTTCCTAAAACGCTTCTGGGTCCCTATCTATTCATAACAGATAATTATCATTTAAGCCATTGCTAACTAAATGCAATATATAGTGTGCTGTTATCTTGTAATTTATGGTTCGGTGGAGATGTGACTGCCAAACCTGTTCTAGCACAAATATTCCTAAATTATGTGCTTGCCAGAACTCTGTTCAGGATATGAACAATAAACAGTCCAGTATTTTATTCATTTGGGAAAAAGTGTAGGCTAATCCACAGAGATATGGTATTTTTGGATAGCACAAAGCTTAAATATATAAAAATGTGAAAGGTAAGATTATTTTGATTCTTGTGTCTTTCTCCTATAGCTTTAACAAAAAAAGGGGGGAGGGTGGTGGAAATGGATAAAACCTTTGTTCTCAGTGCTTCTTATTTACAAGGTTTATTGAGCTGTTTAGTTGCATAATCCCCAAAAATATCACTGACGGTGCATTTCTTGGCCTGGAGATAAATAACAAGAGTGGCAAGCATTTGCTAAACTTTGGACTGCAATTTCATTTTTAAAACACAAGAGCTTTGCACGCACACATGCATGCCAGCAAATAAGAAGTTTAGAATCTAATATGTTTTATTCCAAGCTCATGATCTTCAAACGGTGGGTGATCTTGGACCAAATGTGGAATTTTAATCACTGGTGGTTTTATGAGGTTTTGTTGAAGCCTGTTTACTGAATGCATATTGGTAGCATGTTGCATGGAAAGATAGCATGCTAGAAAAGTCAGTATTATAGGTAGTCCTCAAATTACAACTTTTTGTTGAGCACCCATTCAAAGTTAAGGACAGCACTGAAAAACAAGATTTACAACCGTTCCTCGCATTTACAATTGTCACAGCATTCTCCCCAGTCATATAATCAAAACTTAGGTCTTTGGTAACTGGCATGCATTTACAATAGTTGCAGTGTGTGTGTATGTATGTGTGCTTGTGTGTGACCTGATCACCATTTGCAACCATCCTAGCCAGCTTCCAACAAGCAAAGTCAATGGGGGAAACCAGATTTGCTTAATGGTTGTGTGATTCACTTAACAATTGTGGCAAAAACAAAGTTGTAAATTTGGATCACTTAACAAACACCTTGCTTTGCGACCAAAATTATGGTCCCAACTGTAATCATAAGTTGAGGACTAACTTTACATATACATTCTACCTCCGTGGCAGTGATAAGCAACTTTGTATGAAATATTGACAGTGTAAGGTAGTCATGTGCATTCATAAAATGGCTACTGGGAGCGACAGCCTATTCACAAAATGTTGAGCATCCCAGTAATCAGATATTCATTTACTAGAAGGCAACCTAAGTCTTGAAAAATTGTTTCCATTAGGGATGAGCAAAGCTTACCAATTTGGAAATGAAAAATTACACAGAACTCTGGAATGTTTTGCTTCCTCTCTAGACCATTCTGGGGGTAGTTTTTCAGTTTCTTTAAGTAAACTCTTGGTAATATAATACTTATAAGACTATTCCAGGACACTCTGAACCATTACCAGTTCAGAAAATTTATTTCTGAATGACCTTTGGAATAACGTGGTCAGGAGAGATAATGTTCCACTCTGGAATTGGTGAGTTTTGTATACTTATGGGATCCCAAGTCATTGCTGTGAATAAATATGATTCTAGGGTCTGATATTTTGATTTGGAGGAATCGAGGTTTCTATTTGATATTTTTAATTAAAAAATAGAGACATTGAGCACAAAGGAAGCTATTGGGTTATGTGGTTACCACATTGCCTGTTGCTGTTATATGGAGTATTTTTGATCATCCTGCATGTCACGCTAAATACATTAAAATCTCACTAGTTTCAGAATTTCAGTCCATGTGATTATTTAAAAGTTTATGCTCCAAATGTATGTGTATTAAG
This sequence comes from Bothrops alternatus, assembly GCA_034064705.1. Classification (NCBI taxonomy): domain Eukaryota; kingdom Metazoa; phylum Chordata; class Lepidosauria; order Squamata; family Viperidae; genus Bothrops; species Bothrops alternatus. The sequence continues at coordinate 32,339,143 of JARGCV010000223.1, read as the reverse complement.
GGGACCTACTTATTTATTTTATTTTATTTTATTTATTTATTTATTAAATTTATTCACTGCCCATCTTGTTTTGAAGTGACTCCTATAGAAATATTGTAGCATACATTTAACATACATTTAAGCAAAAAATTAAAATGTCTGATGATGATTCAGCTCTGAACAGCATTCCTTAATCTTAGTCCACTTAGTCTTTCCTTCTTTCACTTCTGCATCAGGTTCCTTTACTACTGTAGCATAGTCCAACATTTGAAAACTTCAGCATAAAATGTGTTTCAAGCTGGCCCAGGAAAGAGAATGGGAAAGGAGTTGGCCTGAAGGATCTAAGCAATACCAGATCTTATAGAATTACAGCATAAAAGAGTTGGGTAGGACCTTGGAGGTCTTCTAATCCAACTCCCTGCTCAAGCAGGAGACCATATACTATTCCAGAAAAATGGCTATCCAGTCGCTTCTTACACAACTTCTGAAGGCAAGCTATTCCATTGGTTGATTGCTCTCACTGTTAGGACATTTCTCCTTAGTTCTAGATTGCTTCTCTCCTTAATTAGTTTCTGTCCATTGTTTCTTGTCTTGCTTTCTGGTGATTTAGAAAAGAGGTTGACCCCCTCTTCTTTGTAGCAGCCCCTCAAATGTTGGAACACTTCTATCATGTCATTCCTAGTCCTTCTTTTCATTAGATTAGACAAACCCATAATATCCCGACATTAAATTACGTTGCTCCCATGTACTGCACTTACCCTACATTTCTGTCCTATCAATCCATTCCACATAGGACACTGAGTTCATTGAAAGCCCTTGAAATGGATAGTTGAAATATCACCCCTGTTTAAAATACACTAGCATTTTGCAGACTGTGAACTCAATCAAAGAGCTGCCTCTTTCGAGTCTTATTTGAAAATTTACTGACATCAGTGGCTCCTACTCTAAGTAAATCTATTACAGGCATATATGGTTGTATCCTTAAAAAATACCATGTGATCTAGTTAATTTCAGAATTAGTCAGCATGTGCTCTGGGCTACTGAAACAAATATTCTCATCATTGCTGGATTAGCTTCTAACTTCAAGATATCCGAAGGTAACATGTTTCTTAAAGAGTTAGTAGGGTTAGTTTTTTTTACCCTGACCCACCTAGGAATCTGCTTATTTCCTTATTCTCCTACAACTTTGTGTACACATACTTGTAAAACCTCTGAAACAGGGTTATGCTATACCCATCTGATACAATGGAAATGTTCCATGGAGACTTAGAACAAAATTGGTTGGCCTTTAAAATGTGTGCTGCAGGACTCTTTAGTTTTATAATGTTTCTCAGTGATCCTTTAAAAAAAAAAAAATCAGGCTTCCCAAATTGGTGCCCACCAAATGGGTCAGGCACCAGATCGAGGAAGTCAGCAATAAAGGAAGAGAAAGTGAATTTAATAAAACAAGTAACTGACCCATCTTATTCTTTGTACCTAAAGCATCCTCGTGTTCTACTTAATTTAGTTTTCTTGTGAATTCTTTCAGTGTAAACAAACAGAGTGTCTTTAGCTGTATGCTTCAAAAGACTTACAATTACAATTTTATTGCTCAGTGTTACAAGAAGATGGTATCTCAGGAGAAGGTGACAGTAAGTTAACAGATCGGTCCCCAAGGGCAGCTGGCCCAGACCTACAGACTCCCTTTTCCAAACAGAAAAGCAGGCGCAATTAGCAACTTTCAAAATGATAAATCTCTTTGTTTCAGTAACCTTGCTTAATGCAACTGGATGGAGTCCCCATTGGCATCTCCATTTTGGTTCTAATTAACCCATGAATTTGGGATTTGTCAGGTAAGTCTGGCAGCTTCATTAGATGGTATTTCATACAATGGCATGTTGTTTTGATAAACACTAATAATCCTTGAAGAATATTATTAAAAAAGGAATTAATGTCATATTTAAAATACTTGTAAACCAAGGCCCTATTTTCTCCCACAAGGTTATTGATAGTCATTCAGAAATTCAGTTATTCAAAAAAAGGAGGAAAAACATCTGGTAAAGTAAATGTACATTTTAAGTTTGGGAAATGGCAGAGCTTACCGAAGAAGAATCCTAGAGTTGGAACAAATTTTGAAGAAAAAGTCTTTTAATTTAACTAATTAAAAAAAAAATCAGAGGTAGCAAAATTCTTGGAAAAGAAAAAAAAATGATCACAGGTATACTGTTACCATGAGGCCTCATGCTGTCAACCCTGAAATATTTTAATAATATGAAATCAGTTTCCTAAAGCTTTAATTGCCAATTCCGTCTGTGCAAATTAAAATATTCAGTTGTATTTGCAATCTCCTAGAAAATCTGCACCAAAGTTAAACAAGCAGAATGTGGAAAAAAATAAACAATATATATTTTCATAGATATGATATATACCAGTGATGGCGAACCTTTTAGAGGCCGAGTGCCCAAACTGCAACCCAAAACCCACTTATGCATCGTCGAGTGCCGGGCGGGTGTGGCCCATTGGCTGGGTGTGGCCAATTGGGTGGGCATGGCCCATTGGGTGGGCGTAGCTGCCGTGGTAACAGCAGACTGGGTGGAACTAAAAAGTTCAATCAATCAATTCCAACTTTGCAGGAACTTTTTTTTCCCACGAGAAGTTGAAATTGACTGATTGAACCCTTCTGGTTTTTTTTGGCTGACGGCGGCAGAGGCCTAAAGCGAAAAGGTTTTATAAAACCCAGCTGAAGGCCTAGGACTGGGGCGACGATGTGCGTGCCCACAGAGAGGGCTCTGAGTGCCTCCTCTGGCACCCGTGCCATAGGTTCGCCATCACTGATACATACATAATCCTTTTATCAAGACTGACATTTATATATTAAATAGATGACATTCATTTCAATTTCAAATGTTAAATTTTTCTCTAATCATTCTTTTTTTAAAAAAAACATCAACAGAACATTAATTTAAATTCAGCAAAGATTAGGCTGTAACAATAAACCATCCTGGTTATTTTTTCAACTAAAAATGTTAACCAGTAATGGAAGATTTCTTTTGTTCATCAGAGCCTTTTTCAAAGCCTATGCAATAGAACTATAAGCAGAAATACCAACTGAAAAATCACTTTTAAGGCATGGCATAATTAGAACTGTATAATATAAGAGCTTCCTTATTTTCAGCCTTGTATCTAGAACAGAGGTACGGAACTATGGCCCCTTTATTACTTATGGACTTCAACTCCCAGAATTCCTGAGCCAGCCATGCTCAGGAATTCTGGGAGTTGAAGTCCACAAGTCATAGAAGGGCCATAGATCCCCACCCTGGTCTAGAACAAAATATTTCTCCAAGATATCTATTTCTTTCCAAAACTAGTACAAGTTATGTTCTGCTTCTTGCCAATTCCATTTATCTGAATACAAATCAAGTTAAAAATTCTGATTAAATTTAAAAGCACAGATGATTAAAAATCCTCCATTACAAGTACATGTATTTTGTACATGTTTACAAAATGCCACCTCTCAAAAAGCAGTGCTTATTTATATGTGTATCATAAAAAAGAAGTAAAGCAATATTTTTCATTCAAGTCATAAATACATACGTGCTTTCTTAAAACTACTTTACATAGCAATCTATTATCTGAACCCAATCCACTTGGTTTGGTGATTTTCTCTATACATTTCTTATTATTGAATTTGTAAGAATGCAATGAAATAATGTCTTAAGTGAGTGTTCTTCACTCGATATGCTTTTAGGTTGAAATAATTATACTCTTAATTCTCTTGAGGGTTGTTTAATACAGTAGAGAGTTCTAGCAGTTAAAAATACGGATCTCTCTGAATTATAGTCTGCATGTTTCAACAGACATTTCTCCTCTAATATGAGAAATATAAATAGTTTGGTTACCAGAGTATAAGAGCACCCTACCGTGCCAAGATTTAAAATATCCTACTAATCCACAAAAAGGTTTCTGCTATATTGCATGTACATAACCTCATAAACTAATGTCCTTTGATAGCTTAATACAGCAGCTCATTAACATTCAGATGAATGACAGGTTAAATGCCAATGTTTATGAACCAATCTTTTCACAGAAAAGGACAATGTATGTATATGCTGTAGATTCAGGTTTTCCCTGTGTCTTGAAAAATATAAATAAAAGCACTATCTGTTCTTAATAATTTTGTGGCTATATCATGTTTTGAATAATTGCTTGCATGATAATTGAAGTCCTTACCTAAACAATGTTTACAATCTCCATTATACTTATAGCTTCTAGGTTATCAGCCCCTTTAGTAGGAAAAGCTAAGTAGAACTAAAATTGTAAACATATGCATTTGTGTATGTATGTGTGTATATATGTGTTTCTTCTTCCCAGATCTCCCTTATTCTTTGTTAGCAATTTAAATAAAAAACATATATATATATATATATATATATATATATATATATATATATATATATATATATATATATATATATATATATATATATATATATATATATATATATATATATATATATATATAGAGAGAGAGAGAGAGAGAGAGAGAGAGAGAGAGAGAGAGAGAGAGAGAGAGAGAGAGAGAGAGAGAGAGAGAGAGAGAGAGAGAGAGAGAGAGAGAGAGAGATTAAACTGTGGAAGGAAGGTTACATGTATTGTTAGAATACCTACAGATCTCATGTTGCATCTTTCTATTTCAAACCATGGTTTGGAGGCTTTATTTTGTTTTATAATTCCCTCCTGAGCTCCTCTTGTCATGTCCAGAATTTAATGGATATGTTCATGATTTAATCAAACTAGCTTTCTGTTACATTCAAACTGTCAGACTAAGATTTAGACAAGACTTCGAAACCATCACTGTAAGTGGCTGTTGGGGTTTGGCTTGTAATCCTAAGCTTAGAAGGCTTGTCGTCTCCTCCTTTACACATGCACCTCAGTATGGGGCGGAAGGAAATATATCCTGTAAAAAAATATCTTATTTGCAAATCATTTGCAGAAATTCCATTTGAGAAAGGTCTGTTAGAGACCTTTGCAGTAAAGTAGGAACTCTAGCACCAGTAATGGGATGCCATTTGGCTAAAAAACCAGACAAACATCAGGAATGCTGGCAGTGTGTGCCCAATTTACATTAAAGAAATAGCATAAAATAATGAAAGAGAGCAGAGCAATACTTTAAAAAAATTGGCTGAGTGGCAATCTGAATTTTTCCAGATCAATTTTTTTTGCTGTGATTTTGTTCAACTAATGTATGTGGTGTGTGTGAGAGAGAGAGGGGGGGGGGAGAGAGATGGAGGCTGGAAAGATCACAGACTGCTGCTATCACATTCAAAGTTCTCTTGTGCAACTCTACAGAAGTTGCTTGTAAATGCATGCATTGGTCAGAAAATGAATTTTTAAATTAGCATCATATTTGTGGTCACTAAACAAGGTAGCCACTAAACAAGGAATGACTGTATACATCTATAATGTGTTTCAAAGCATTTCGTTTCTTCTTTTCAGAATGCTATTTGCAGTTCAAAGAGGCACTTGAGTTGGGCTGCCATATACATTTTATAAACAGAAACAGAACTTACACAGGAAGGGATGAACTGAAGCATGCGGAATTGCTGTCCCTAAGCAGGGTGGTCATGTGATGCTTTGTTTAACAACGGCTTCATTTAACTATAGAAATTCTGGCCCCATTTTAAGTTATTAAATGAAAATTACTTGTAATCTTTGTAAGAACAAACAGGTTGGAATCTGAGTCAGGAGAAATGAGAAAAACTCTTTATAAGCATCGATACTGCAAAATCCAAACATACGATTCTATACCAGCATTATAATCTGTCTTCCCCCAAAGAGTGCTTGGAAATTATAGTTTTTTGAGCATACTGAAAACTTCATGTTTCCTTCTTTAGGAACAGAATTCACAGGTTCCTGTCTTCTTCTATCCTAAGCCCAATTTTTCTCTTTTGCAATTTTCTCATAAAATTTAACTGAAGGTGAAATTCCTAAAACTTTTCTCCCTGCCTACTTCTGGGTCCTGTCTTTTTTATCTAAAGAATTTGGAATTATGAAAAAAAATGAAACATTTTTTCTTTTTAGTTTTTTACAGGTAGTCCTTCACTTGTGACCACAATTGAGCCCCAAATTTTGGCTGCTAAGCAAGACAGTTGTTAAGTGAGCTTTGCCCCATTTTACAAGCTTTCTTGCCATAGTTGTTAAGTGAATCAATTGCAGTTGTTAAATTAGTAACACGGTTGTTAAGTGAATCTGTCTTCCTCATTGACCTGTCAGAAGATTGCCAAAAGAAGGTCACTGCAACCATTATAAATATGAATCAGTTGCCAAGCATCCAAATTTTGATCACATGGCCATGGGGATGCTGCAATGATCATTAGTGTGAAAAGCAGACATAAGTCACTTTTTTCAATGCTATTGTAACTTTGAACAATCACTAAACAAATGGTTGTAAGTTGAGATCTATCTGTACTAGAGAAAATAATTTTGGATTTTTTAATAAATAAGTAAACTAATAATTAAATCCAAACCCCTTAGACCTGAAGTTATAAACAAGTGTGGTAAACACTGTTTATTGAGACTGTACTCTGAATTTTAAGATTCAATTCTTAACTCAAATTTAATTATTGACATTAAGATCACCCAGTAGTGGGATTCAAATATGTGAACAACCAGTTCTCTGTGTGGATGCCGCTTCCGGAAGTCCATTCTGGGCCTGGGCAACAAAAAAATTAGTTACCGGTTCTGCTGAAATGGTGCGAACCGGCTGAATCCCACCACTGAGATCACCTGCAGTACAGGACTTCTGATTCTACAGGCTGAGTTATGGATGGTCCCTTAGATGCTATACCATCACCCATCACTACCAGGATGGAACATCGCTGGGAGTTGTAGTTCACCAACATCTGTAGGGTCACAAATTGGTTAAGCAATATTGTAGAACTTGGCAAGATTCCACCCTGTGGAACAGATATAATAACTGTGTGCCATTCATTTCTCCTAGAACATCTGTACAAAATTATTAATGGCCAAAATCAATTATTTTCTGTTTATGAATCAATTAATGATTTAGACAGCCCAAAGGACTCAGAAAACCTTTAAAATAATATATGGGCAGCAGAAAGAACATGGAAATAGTTCTTTCTTCCAGCTAGGTTCTTCATGTGGAAAGTAGTTCTGCAACACTGAACAGATTAATGATCTTTCTGCTCATGCAATCACCACTGTCAGACTGGAATGCACTAAAATTATAGTTGTACATCAGCAAAGTAATATTTGAATGCTCTTACTGCCATAGTCTCGCCGGTCATTATTTTATTGGTTTTTATAAATTTGAGGGATGAACTGCATTGCAGGACCAGTTTTGAACAATTATAATTATATAAATCAAATGAAAAATTACATTAAGGAAAACATGAATACCCATGTTTGCATGTATGTGTGTGTGTGTGTGTGTGTGTGTTTTAAGACTATCACCCCACAAAATGACACAGCCCTTCATAACTCAGAGCCACCCATTCATACTCCTAGCCATTCTTGCTGTGTCCATTTGTGTGGAAAGAATCTTAATGTAGGTTGCTTATTATAAACTGAGGAAGTGCTAAAAAATATTAGCTGACAACATTTGGGGGAAGAACTGAGAACTGCAAACTGTCCTTTAGAATCATGTGCACACACAGGACAGAGGCAGAGGGAAGCAAGCTGGGCACATTGTCAAAGCTGTTTTCTTAACCTCTGTAACTCAAGTCTCAACTATGCTTGCCTCTGCCCTCACCCCTTCAGCTTCCTCTTGTGTGCTGCATAATGTCAGCCAAAACACCCAGGATCCTGAGTAAAAACAGCACTCCCAAGAAGAAGAAAGTGGGGTGGGGCAGAGGATCTGGCTCCTATGTAATATTTTTGTGGCATTCCAACCACATCAGTGACTAGCATTAATATCTGGCCAAAGAACATAACTTGAACCATTGCTTATCAATTAAAACCTATTAGGCACATATATGTTTTTGTTGCAAATGGTTATCAAACCATCAGTGGCTCTCCTGAGACAAGTTGACAGCCTCCTCTCCAATCGTGGTTGATGACAATGGAATTGATTATTCCATTTGATAGTAATTAACTACCTAAACAAAACAATGTGTGCCACACATTTAGGAGATAAGCTCTCTTTCCCAGGGCAAATTCAACTTTATTAAGATCAGTGGGAATTTTGCCAACCTGTTTAATGGAAGATTGCCCAGCTCTTGGCATTCCAGTTGCCTTCTTTATCGGACCAAATAAGTGCTGATAGTGATTCTAGATAAGTTAATTTTAGTCCTTCTTCAGGCAGCAGGAGCAGCAAGTAATGCTCCAAATAAAAATGTTAAAATAAATAAACCTCTTTTATTTTTGTATTAAAATAATGCAGTTGCAAATAATTTTTAAATTAAATAATTTAATTGTCTAAAAATCTGCAAAGCTTTGATGGCAAAGAACATAACAGTTCTTGTCATGAGCACCAGCCAACTTTCATTAACTGTACAAAGAACAAAACTGCAATGTGTTCTTAGAATTTCAGCATCCTTAGTTCCAGAGTAAACAACCTCCAGAAGTTATAAAGCTACGTCTTCCACCATCTCCCAGTACTCATCACATTGATTGTTGAGACCAATGTTCTAGAATCTTTGAAGGGCCACAAATTGTCCATCAGTGCTTAACAATAGGAAAGGTAGTGTTCTCTCTCTCTCTCTCTCTCTCTCTCTCTCTCTCTCTCTCTCACACACACACACACACACACACACACACACACACACACACACACACAAACAATATTTTCTGTTGGGAATGTTGCCATGGATATCCATATTTTACATCTAATTCAGTCCCTCTGTGGAAAAATTTGCCTTTTGAAAAGTTTCTTATCACTTGCTGAAGTCATCTGAAGGAAAGATTGAATTATTTCTCCAGGTCCCTCAACACATACACATATGCACACAGACGTGGGAGAACAAAATTAATAGCATATTAAATATTTGCTTAGAAACAGAACCCATATAATTTCCCCTCTTATTTTCATAGTACATTTTGGAGTTTTCGTGTAGATAAATGGCTGCTGGAAGTAATCCCATAGCATGGTATCAATCTTCATTTGAAAGCTTTCTTTGAGTTGGCTGCTATGATAGCAGGAGCAGCAGCGAGATAAATGTTTTATTAAAACATTCTTGCTGTAGGGACAATGTTGCACAAGCATTAGCAAGTCCATCAGCAACAGCACCTACTTGCCTTCTGAACAGGACAAATGTATTTCCAGAGAAGATCGTTTTTTTTTGCTTTCAGTGATATGTCACTCATTCTTTCAGCATGCTTTTACTGAAAGATCACTTTCTGGCAGACATATTTTGTTTAGTCTTTTTGTCATACCAACAACACAAGTTTTACTAATGCAGAGATCAAGGGGAATTTGTTTATTCTCACTTGAATGGAAAACTGACTCGTTGTCATATTTTACATTAACTGAAAATCTTCGTTTGAATCTGCACTTCCCTGAATTTTGCAAAAAAAAACCAAACCCCAAAGTATTTTAGAAAACATATACATGAAAATTATAAATTATGTGCACGATACATTGTAGGATAATTTTTCTGCAAAACAAATAAACTGTAAACCAAAGTATATTGTTGGAGAAATACGCATACAGATAAGTGTGAATTTTGGCGAAAAATCAAATGAGTTTGGGAATAGGACAAGCTAAACTTGTGAATAGAAAAGAATGAAAAAACAAAAAAGAACTTCTAATTGACAAACTGCTCTCTTCACAGCTCAATTCCCTTCTTACAGAATTATGTTCAAAATACATGAAGTGATTGGATGGACATAAACAAATACTCGTTGTAAGATCATACAAAACTTTGCAACCACTACATAGATTTAACCACTGTATAGATTTAGAAACTACAAAGAAACAAATTAAGAGAATGAGAAGAAGGAACATGGATGTTGTAGTACCGCTAGGTAATTTCACATGTAAGATTCCTTCAGCGTTAATGTGCATTTCTCTGCTTGCAAAGCAGGCAATGGAAAATTTTTTCGCAGCCTTGCCATTCTATGTTTTATAGCTATATCTTAGGGAAAGAATTTTATTTTTATTTAGTGTATGGCAATGATACATTAAGCCAGGAGTCTACAATAGTATCACAGAATGGTAATTTGGCTGCCTAGGATTGCTAGTTGGTTCAGTTCACGTTCGTGCTCTATCCAGGATGCACTACAGGAGGCGAACTAGCTCTGCACACAAGGGAAAGAATGAAGTAATGTGTATTTAGGTGAGATAGAGTAGTGGCATTGGCCCAGTTTAGGTCTTCCGCCAAATCTAAAACAAGAAAAAAGGGATCAGGAGTGTTTAATTAAATTAACTCCTTATATGTCCTGATTTCCTCCACTACTTTACTTAAATCATTCACTTTCCTATAGCTTTCTAGAAAAGGAAACTAAACAGTAGTTAAGAGGGCCAAAACAGACAAAAGAACTGATCTCCTTCTAACCCTACCAACTCACTGAACCATTTTGTTTGTTTTAAGTGCTCCACAAAACTTGTTGCCCTTAAAAGTTATTCTTAGCTGATTGAGAAGTGTAGACATCTCATCTGCACTTTAGTTTGGAATAAATCCCATTGAATTAAATGGAAGCAAACGTGTTTCTTCATAACCCTGAAGAGTTCTTCATACCATTTTCAGAGCTGCAGTGCAACCCATGCTGAGCTAAAAGACAAACCCAACTTGAATATGACCAGATGGAAATCCCAGTGCAATTAATTCACTATTGGCAGAGAAACAAAGAATATCTGAGATACATAGAAACAGAAAAATAAGAGGCCACTTAAAAATTAATAGCCATAATTGCCAGAAAACTCCAGTTTATTAACAAGTGCCTGCTATCATAGAAATTTGATTCTGTACATCACAGCTGGGGCTAATGGGAGTATCAGCCCAATTTTATTTAGCACAGGGGCCTTCAAACTTGGCCCTTTTATGACTTGTGGACTTCAACTCCCAGAATTCCTCAGCCAGCGTGCCTGGCTGAGGAATTCTGGGAGTTGAAGTCCATAAGTCATAAAAGGGCCAAGTTTGAAGGCCCCTGATTTAGCACTACTTCTGTTACACAGAACATTTTCCTAAGCCTGTTACTAAAAATATCCCTTTGCCTTCCCCATAAGAAAGAGATTGTTTGACTATGCATGTTTTTTTTCATCAAGACAAACATCCCAGCATGTATAGGGGCACAGCAGTTTTCTTATTTTAAAGAAACACTTTCCCAATCCTTTTCTTTATGCCTCAAAATATTTTACTTCTATTATCTCCTCCTAAAATAGGGGCTGCCAAATAGTGGTGAGGATAAGTCCTTCTTTCCTCTCAACAAGGGAGTGGGATTCATTTAACAAGTGAATGTGGTGAAAGTAAGGGCTGCTGTGGAGATAGATGTCTCACAACAGTAACAGAGTCACTTGCGCATTGATTAAAATTGTACTGCAAGCTGCAGAAGATAAATTGGGTTCTCGCTTGTGAAGAAACCCATCAGCCCTGCAAAATTTGATTGCTGTTGGTTTGACATCTATAAAGGACTGAGCATTAATTAGTTCAACTGTAAGTATTGAAGTAACACACCTTTTCTCCTCCTACCTGGACCAAGTTGACTCAGCCACGCTCATCAGTAACAGAACGGCTACAAATTGGCTTGGGGTAGGCAGAGTATGGTAGTAGTACTCTCCACAGTAACACTGTATCTGCTAATTTCAAATCCTGGCTCAGCTGATGGGGTCAGACTCAGTGCTGTTCAGATAATTACAGAAAATGGTTGCAATAAAAGGATTAGGGACACAGGGCCCTTCTCCCTTGTAGAATTGGATTCAGCATTTCAATGTTTTTCATCCTTTCCTCTCCTCCCCCCCCCCCATGAAATGACTTCTTCATAGACTTGATGCAAAATCTGGCACATTTTGTCTGTTCAAATGTCTGATGTCCCAACTACAGTTTCTTTTGTTTTCAGCTGTAAGAAAGAGCAAAAAGTAGTTGAAAGATGGTGCTGACAACATCATTTCTTATAAAATCCCACAGAAACTGCTGTGCAATGTTCCTCTCTAGAGAACTGTCATAAATCCTTTTAAGAGAACTAGCTCTTGGTTGTTAGAACGCTACAATAAAGGCTGAAGCTACATAGAGAAATAAGTAACACCACAAAAATGCAGTTGTATGGCAGTAGTAAGTTCCTTCTTTGCAAATGCTGATCTCAGATCAAAATTTGCCAGCTTGTCACATTCACGACTCTCCACTGAGAATCCATTTACCACATAGTCCTTTTCAAATTACCAATATTTTCTTGTAATATCAATTAAATAACCATCACTGGGCGTAAACACAATTCCGTATTATTCCAGAGGACGAAGCCTACAATTCTGACTCTCTTGCTTCACTGCATGCCTGTAACTCTTACTGCCAAAGCTTTGTTTTTCTAGGCTCACAATATATCAGCTATTCCACCACTACCACTTCTCCCGTTCAGATAACGTGCTTTCTGATATTTTGTGAAAGATTTTCTTTGATATTGTTGGATGAGCTTTTGGCCAAAGGATGTAAATAGCTAGAAGGCATATCTTCTTGGAATAGTACTATAAAACAATGAGATTAACTGGAACGACTTTTTTTTTTTAACTTACCCCAAGGTTACAATCTCATTTCATCCCACCTCAGGAATTGGTTCAGTATTTAAAAACAAAGCAAAATCAAAACACTGATTAGGTGCTGCACTAATATTACATTATACGTCTCTCTGGTGAGCAGTATACAGTACTATGGATGCTTTTTATAGGATGGTTTCAAAACATTTTCAAGGCTGTGGGTTACATCTGCCATTTGAATGCATGCTCCTGGTGGAATAGATTTACCTCCATAGCTATTCTTATACGCCTAAATTTGCTCTCAAGAATGTGAAAAGGGAGGGGGAGGTGGAGAGAGAGAGAGAAAGAGAGAGAGAGAGAGAGAGAGAGAGAGAGAGAGAGAGAGAGAGAGAGAGAGAGAGAGAGAGAGAGAGAGAGAGGAGAGAGAGAGAGAGAGAGAGAGAGATAGAGAGAGAGAGAGAGAGAGAGAGAGAGAAATTTATTTTGTATGAACCTAAGTCCAATATTGTGATATTGGACAGAGCTCTACAGCCTAGCAGAGACTGAAGAATATTGAGTCCCCTGCCAATTTAATATATCATGTTAAGATGGATATAATTTAAACATGTTGACCCAATCCAGGGTTAGAATATCATTTGCTTTTTACACTTTTCTAATGTTTATAATATAATACATAGATCAGGAAAATATTGACCTGTATGCAGCATGCTGGCTGGAGAATTCTGGGAGTTGAACTCTAAACATTTGAAAGTTGCCAAGGTGAGCGAGGCTGGTCTAAAATTGTCAGCCAAGATTCCATCCCTTGGCCACATTATTTATGTTACACATTTATCTGACCCACCGTAGGCAAAGTAAAATGGGATTCTAATAAGTAGTGATAACATAAGAAAGCGTCCTAAGTCCATTTCTGAAATATATTTAATTTTCAAATACATTCCATTTCTTTCCTCTAACATTAGATCCTTAAAAAAGAAAAGCTGGACATTAGAAGGAAGAGCAAGTTTTAATTGCAAATAAGAATGTATACAAATCCTAAATGATGGGATCCTGTAGCAAGTTCTATTTCATACATTATATTGCTTTTTGGACAGCCTGCCCAAATATTTGGCCCAAAGTGATTGTAATACTAAATATTAAGAATGTGAATGTAAGTCTCAAAAATAGTTTCCATTGGCTATTTTTCTCAAAGTAAAGCTGATTCTCTAGTGACTGCTAAGCAATTTCCTAGTTGTGGAAGTCAAAAATCTTTGCTATTGATTTCAGACTATCTGTGCAGACTGAACATATATAAGTTGTAATGAATGATATGCAATAGGAAAGGACAATTAGATGAGAGATGCATATATTAACTGAAAAATACCCCTAGGGTATTTTATAAGAAACAGAAGATATTTCTTTTTGGCTAGGCTGCCAATCATAGCCTGTTTGACTGCCCATCAAATTGTCTCATTCTTGACCTGAAAACAGCTTATATCTCAAGATGAAGACGGAAATTGCTCTTTAATCACTCTAGGATCTCTCCTGATTTTCAAGATTAAATCAATAACAGGCTGTTACCACCTCCCCTTTTGGCTTTCTTAGTTTAAGGCAACCTGATAATAGTATTTGAGAATAATTAGCCATGTCGGTCTCCATGATTAGACAGCTTGGCCTGATTTCATGCATTACACATGTCCTGATATATAACACTGATTTCAGATAAGAGGATGTCCAAAGGGATCTTGTAGGGCCTCTTATAAATGATATATATAGGCCAAACTCCCAGATAACTTGGCTTAAGGAAGCCTCCTTGCATTCCCCCCTCCCTCCATTATTGTTGGCCCTCTTAAATCACTGACATTCATTATGCCTGGTAGTCTGATTACCAGACCCTTAGAAAACTGTAGGGCACTAGTCTGAAGTTTATCCAGAATAAACATATGCATTATATTTATTCTGGATACAAATACTTGCCTTAAGTTTAATATTTGCACATTTTCCCACAACATAGAAAATATTTATATGGTAAAATTGGGAAGTATGAAAACATTACAAGGCTAGCTTTGGCCACTCTTTCCCTCTTTTTTTTTTTTTTTTGTAGAATATGGTGTTCTTACAGTTTTTTTTTTCATTTTTATTATTTCAGGAAATTTTTTAGGGCTGTAACTACTAGAGATGTTGATGGGACTGCGCTAAGCCCTCTGGGTTCTGTTGTTGGTTCTCCAATTCTAGAGTGGTCATTATAGAAGTAGTTTCTTCCCCAGAAGTATACGAGCATTGACATTGGACCCAGGAAACACAAGACACTCATTCTCCACGATAAAATATATTTACATAACTTCAGCATGAATCAAAATGATGGCACCCAACCAAGGGAGATATAAAAATGATGTAATTCATGAAGTGAAAATATTAGTTAACTAAAATGAGGGCCAATGTCAGCATCAGGCACCAATAAGTGCATCCAAAGCCTCAGCGCCTAGATCTATCCTCC
Source organism: Bothrops alternatus (assembly GCA_034064705.1). Taxonomy (NCBI): domain Eukaryota; kingdom Metazoa; phylum Chordata; class Lepidosauria; order Squamata; family Viperidae; genus Bothrops; species Bothrops alternatus. The sequence continues at coordinate 32,324,069 of JARGCV010000223.1, read as the reverse complement.
CATCTCTCCCCAAGAAACAACAAGCAAGTATAAATGGCATTTCTGAAATAGCATCATTCCATCGTGCTGTGGGAACTTAAAATACAGTAGCTTCCCAGGACAGATTACAGGTAGTCCTCAACTTATAAACACAATTGGGACTGGAGTTTCCATGCCTAAGCCATGCGGTTGTTAAGTGAGTCATCATATAACTGCACCCAATTTTACGATCTTTTTTGCCCCAAGCATAAAGCAAATCAGGCTTCCCCTATTGATTTTGCTCTGGGAAGGTTACAAATGATGAACATGTCACTCTGGAATGCTGCCACCATTGTAAATACATCCCAGTTACCAAGCACTGGAATTGCAAATACATATTTGCGGGGACTGGTCGTGTCACTTTTTTCAGCACTGTTATAACTTCCAATATTGGTAAATGAATGGTTGTAAGTCAAGGACTACCTGTAACATCTTTCTACTGCTAAGTAAGACTTGGATAGGGGGATATGGAAGACGGTGACGTGCATGGGTCCTTTTAACTATGGAGCCATAATTCGATTTAGCTGATGGAGAATTCAAAACATGAAACTTACCCTACTGTCTTCCAACATATATAAAACATATGCCTTTCGATATACTAGCAGGAAAATTGTACCACAATTTACTATGCAAGCTGAAGTGATTTATAAAAACGGTAAAGGACAAACCAAGGCCATACCTTTGTCACAAAAAGTGAAGCAGTCATATGTAAAATGAAGAGTAAATTGTATGCCGATTGCCAGAAATGTTCTTTTCAGTTTTGGACAATTTACAGATAAGATTACATTTGTCAAATTAGTAGCACTAAGAGAAAAAATTTTAAAAAAATGAAAAGGACTTTGAGCTTTGGTGATGGAGAACTAAACTGGGAGCTGAGCATGGGTTGGCAGCAGTCGTGATCCCAAAGTAATCTGTTAACTTTTGCTGCTGGTTTCTCCCTGCCTGTCACCAAAGTGTAGGAAAAAGACCATTAAAAAAAAAAGTATGATTATTGCTTGCACGTCCTGTCTCCCTGTTGTACAAGAAATGCAATCCAACCATAGAGGGTTATACTGTATATTCGTATTTCTCTTTGCAGTTTTTTCTTCCATTTGAAGATTTTTTTTTAGCAGGGAGGTAAAATTCATCCAACCAAAAGATTCAGCAGGGCTCCAGCTGCATGAAGAAACAGCAGCCCAAAAAGAAAACTGACCCAGACAAAAAACGGAGATCCCACAGTTGCATATTAAAATCCCCAAAGCAATTAAAAAGTAACTAGCACTACCGTATTCTTTTTCAAAGACGACGAGCATTTTACCACTTCTTTACTGGTAGTATTCCTGGCCTTCGTGGTGTTTCAGGATGCAACGGTCCATGGGCTACCAATGCAGAATTGAAAAAGAAACACAGCTATAAATCTGAACAACTGTCACTAAAATATCTTTGAAAGAGGCTATTGGTATTGATGGGAAGACTGTCAAAAGATGGTTCTAAAATTACAATATAAAGAAAAATCAAATGAAAGCATCAAGCAGACCAGCAAACCGCCCAAAAATGATTACCATCAAACCCAGGCAATCTGCAGACTCACATGACCGTGGTAATAAGTTGAAACAAGCTAGAAACAGTTGAACATGCTTTTATCATTAGAGCAGTTAAGGGAGCTCAGAAAAAGCAGTGTAGAAAAGAGAATAGCAATAGATGGTTCCCAGAGGAAACAATGCAAAGTTTACAGACTTTCTTGGGAAAATTCCCATGCAGCTTGATAGCTCTGAAGTGTTAACAGGCCATTTAGCAGTGATGGCATTTTAGCTCATTACCTATGTGGGAGCAATTACATTTAAAAAAAAAAAACAGCGCATTTTAAATGCTTTTGATAGAGATTCTTGTTCCAATTGTTCTTGAAGCTTGTAGTATTTGCTCTGACAGACAATACGATAACTCCAAGATGAGATAACTCCAAAACTATGAATTAATATGCAGGTCCCACCTCATTTCTGAACTTGCAGTACCAATTTCTCACAGATGATCTGAGACTTGGGTCTTTAGTCCATACAAATGATTCCTGCTGGAAAATGGGGGAAAGGATGGAGCTGGATAACTGATACAGCTGCTTAGGGTCTATCTTTCAGTGAGGAAGGGAGGCAGCAGGAGAGGAGAAAAAGCCTTGCATGCACATGAGGGATGCAGAGGAAAAATTGATAGGGCTGCCTGAGTTTTATTTTTGCCCAAAGAAGTGGGAATCCTTTTAAACAAAAATGGTTTTAAACTATCTGTGGGGCAGAATCAAAATACAGCAGTGTTCCAAAATTTGAGGGGCTGCCACAAAGAATGCACCTATCTTCAACAGTTAAGGGACATTGCGGGGAAAACATCCTGCAGCGAAGAAGACTCCATATACGTTTGCACTACTCAGGTGACCCTGAGGACATAGATAAACCTCCAAATGGCCTCAATAACTCTCTAAAAGAATGCAAATGGACCAGCTGTCTGCAAGGAACATAAATCCTTCCATTCCCCACCATCCAGTCAGAGCTGAAGAAGACATCTTCAAAGAAAAACAAGACAGTCCAGTTGCCTCCTGAAAAAGCATCTTTGGTAAGCATATCTATGGGGCAGAATCAAAATACAGCAGTGTGGCAAAATTTGAGGGACTGCCACAAAGAAGTGGGGCAGGGTGTCAATCTATACTCCAAAGAACCTGTAGGCAGGACAAGAAGCAACGGATGGAAACTAATCAAGGAGAGAAGCAACCTGGAATTAAGGAGAAACTTCCTAACAGCGAGAACAATTAACCAGTGGAATAGCTTGCTTTCAGAAATTGTGGGAGTTCCATCACTGGAGGCTTTTAAGAAAAGACTGGACAGCCACTTGTCTGAAATGATATAGGGTCTCCTGCTTGAGCAGGGGGTTGGACTAGAAGACCTCCAAGGTCCCTTTCAACTCTGTTATTCTGTTATAATGCTCTAGAATTGTAACAGCAGATATTGCTGGAAATAGAAATAGAGAAGAGGTAGCTTTTTTATTATACGATTTTCTGCAGACCCAAAAAATGTCTAGTGAGTTATCTACCTGCAAGAGAACATAATACAGTTTAGTACAGAGCCAAAATAAAGGCACTGACCTTCTCTAATTTAGTACATCTTCAGTCCACAATATGTTGGCCCTGTGAGTATTGTGGTGGCTGTGAATTTGGGGAATTTCATGCTAACATATCTGGAGGATTACAATTAAGATACATGGACACATTATTTCATGCAACTGAAGTTTGGAAAGGCTATATTACAGTTATCTTCATGTATGGAAGCTAAAAGCTAGAGGCTATCTATAGCCCATGACATATTTGGACTGTAGCCCTTTCACAAAAAATCCTTTTCATAGAGCCAAGGAAAACATACTGTGTGTGCATGTGAATTGACATTAGAAACCCAGAGAAACCACAGAAGAAATAGACAAGTGAAAACACTTAAGATTTTAACTGAAATGTGTAACTGACAATATTGAAGGAATCACAGCATCAGTAGGATCATCCAAGACTTGAAGGACCAGACGTTTCCATGGAAAGCTATTCTTTAAACCAAGGAAAAGAACTGAAACAGAATTCCAGTTGCCGATTCCATTCCTTGTTTCCAGAATATGAGTCGATAGGACTTGTAAGAATGAGGTGGCAATCAGTGTAACTTTTTTTTTTATTTTCTTGTCAGTATTTCCAAGTAAATTTCTGGAGAAAAGAAAGTCTGGAATTCAACAGTCTGAGTCATGAATAAGAATCTTCTCTCACGTTATTGTGCTCTTTTGGATTTTGATTAGAACTGACAAGTGTAGCTAAAAACTGGGAAGGCCTGTGGTGTCAAAGCTGGGACCAGCTTCTATAGGCCAAGATTTTGGTCTCACTGAAAAATATCTAATTCTGTATATGACTATGAAGAACATTTTACCAATGAAAACTGCTGTTTATACAGGAATAAAATAAATTACAGATCAAAATATTATTCTGAGTAATGGTGTAGTTCCACAATTGGTTTACATGCCTTCACCATCGACCCTAACTCATACAAAACAAAAAACAAAAAAACCGGGGATGCGGTCTGAAAAGGTAATAGAATCCTATAGCATTTTCTGCTAGACTGTGTTGAACAGAATCTGCCCAGAGTTATTTATAAGTTCCATTGTGGCCATTCCTAAGGGACATGATGGTGCAGCAGCTTAAAGACACAATGATGGTTGGTGCTTCAGAGGTTCAAGCCCATGGCACCATGTGGCAGAGTGAGCTCTTGTCATCTGCCTTTAGCTCCCGCTCATCCAGCAGTTCAAAAGCATTTAAAAATGCAAGTAGATAAATAGGTACCACTCTGGTAGGAAAAGCTAGCAGCATTCCATGTGGAAGCAGGAGCCAGTGCTGGACTGCCCAATGTGAGGCGAGGTCAAGAGAAGAAAGCCTGGATAACGTGTGTAAAACTAGTTCACCCATGTGGTGTGGCGTGGATAGCACACCTACATGAACAGAATGAACTAGCAGGCTGCCAGAACTACTCTATGGTAAAAAGCACAGTAGACTTCCCTGGCTATGAATGCCATACGCTAAAAAAAAAAAAAATTGGCTATACCTCTCTCAGCCTTCACGCTAACAGCAATTCTTCCCTTTTGATCACTCAGGTTTTACTCCTAGAATATCAATTTCAGTCTTTAGGAGGAATTTCATGGAGGGAGGGGGGAGGAAATGCTGTTTTAGATGCAAACTGTGAGTTAATTAAAACACTACTCACCCTGTTCCCAATAGTAATTTCCCCAGAACAGAACATGTTTGTATTGGGCATAATCTCAATCCATCCATTCCTGTGGAAAATCTCCAGGTTCCTGGTACCACAGCAAGATCTTGGTGGGAGCAAGAGCTGATGTAGAGATATCCCCATGCAACTGGGCTGACTTGCAAAGTTACTCCCAAACCAAAACATAAGCATTTTTATCTGAGGTGAATAATATTTGAATTGGTCTATTGTCGGGATTAGCGATGTTTAAAAAAAACCCACAAGATTATGCACCATTTACCAAGATAGATGCTTTCCCCGTGTGTTTGGGAGATTAGATGATGATATGTTAGCATGGATTGGCACTAGGTTTTTTTATTGTTTTCAGTGTTTTAGGTTTAACTGATTGTGTGTCATCATTTGTAAAGTGATTGTATATGTTTTTAAATCTTTGATTGGCAGCTGCCCAATGTTGCCTGAATGATGGGTGCCTCTATAAATGTTTTAAATAAATAAATAGACAGTGCAACAAATAAGGGATACTAGAATAAATGGTGAGAGCCCGTTTGGTCTAGTGGTTAAGGCACCAGGCTAGAAACCAGGAGCCTGTGAATTCTAGTCCTGACTTAGATACAAAATATGCTGGGTGACCTTGGGCCAGTCATTCCCTCTCAGCTGTAGAAAGAAGGCAATGGTAAATCTTGCCAAGAAAACAGCAGGAGTCAAGAATGATTTGAAGGCATACACACAGGAAGGGAAGTGGTTCTTCTCACCCTTTCCCTCAGCTGTAGGTGGCACAGATCTTTTCCCAGGGTAGGTTTCACACAGGCAAAGCAGCTATATTGACGGCATACTCTCACAGATGTGCAGCCAGTACAGGTCTCTCTCCAGTTTAAAGAGCTCTTAGCTTTAGCACCACAGCATTGTAGGTGCACAAGGCATCCTTGACCTGTATCAGCAATCTAATGGTAGACCACTGACATACACCAATGTGACTTCTGCCCAGCCTTTTAGTGGTAGATTGTTGAGCACATGTATAAATGGTTCCCCACGTCTAAAGCAAGGCAGCACCTTAGCCAAAGGGTGGGGAATACAATTGATGGAGAAAGTGCTTCAAGATCTGGCTCTCAAAAGATCTGATTCCCCACTCTTTCCAAGGTGGCAGGAAAAGGGAGAGAGAAGCAGGGGGAAAAGCAGAACTGACATGGTCTCCAATTCTCTTAATAATATGGGCATTCCATAATGGAACCAATCACTTCAAAATAATGTCTTATTCATAGGTGTTTTGTCTAACTCCCTCTTGATTCTGCTTCCTGTCCCAAATGCCAGATGAAAAGTATAACAGAGGTATTGGCACTGGATTGACATGCAATTGGTTGGCAAACGTGCATGCAAATGATATGCCAAATATAGTTTCCCAGGAGTATTATACATACGTTTAGATCACTAAATTATTCTCTTTGTGGGTTTCCTCCAAGCGTTGGTTGGAACAACCAAAACCTTTTCATGGCTTGTACCTGCTCTTGGAATTCCTCCTTTGGCCAGACCTACCAAGTTCCGTGCTACTAGCCTTTAAATGCATGACCAAAGTTGTTTATTTAAGATGGCATCTGAAAGATTTTTGTTGCTGGGTTGTTGTAATGTATTAAATTAAGTTTTACACTATTTTTCTAAAATAATAAACAAGTTTAAGGCATTGACTTTTATTGTAAAGGCTGCTTAGTGGATTTGGTTCATGTGAACAAAACAGAGTATCACATGAGAACCACATCCCTTGTTCAAGACAAATATCTGATTCGACTTCAGACCAAAAAAATCTAACTTCTCCTTTGGGAAGTAAACACCCTGGAAGATCAGATGACTGGAGAATATAGCCTGTTTTACTTTGGGCTTCCTGGCACAATCCCTACTAGTATGAAGCTTTTCTTTCAGCATAGATATGGAAGCACGGTGGGCGGGGGAGGTAGAAATTCAGGGGGGGGAAAAGTTCCAACTTTTAGTGTTCTTCAATCTTTCTCAGTATTCACGTTACTAGTCTAGCGGAGCTAGTCCAGAGCTTGCCAAAGTGTCCTTGAAAGAAAACTGAATACACTTATCCCAAACAAGGATATTACTGAATATTAATAAAATAACCATAATCAAGTTATCAAAAATACACTGTAAAGTTTTGTAGGGAAGGGAGTAATAGCCGCAAGACAAAATGGAAGACTGGAGAACATGGGAGAGCAAAGGTGAGGACAGAGAAGAGAGTCCAGAAGCATATGCAAAAGTTCACTTAAAAGGAAGAAAAGACTTGAGCTAGTATGAGATGATTCAAGAAAAAGGAGGGGAGTTTCTTAAGTGATAAGATAGCTTCTTTATTATTATTATTATTATTATTATTATTATTATTATTATATTTTATTCAGTTTATATACCTATGAGCCCATCATACTTTTATCTTTTGGGATAAACAACATTATTAACTAACATCATTCATAATATTTCCCCATATCTTTCCATCCAAAATAAAGCAGCTTGTTATCAGTGTGACTTCTAACAACACATCAAAATAAATACAAGGATTTAAAGAACAGATTTTATACAACTTCACTGATCTTTGATAGATTGATATTCAAGTCTCCATTCCTTATTGCACCACACACAATAAGATTATTTAGGTTCCAGAAAATAACATCATCTATAGACATACATACACACATTCACCATTTCAAACATCATCACAAACTTTCTGTATATGTATGTATTCATGGATGCATTAAATACACATCCTTATTTTCCTGCTTAATGTTTAACATCACTAAGCCACCCATTTGTTCTTGCAGATGTTTTATCCCATTCTTATTGCATTCAATAAGCAGCTTTCAACTCCATATTCACACAGAACATTCCATAATTCAACTTTATTCACTTTATGATACACTTTCTCTAAATCAGTAAATGTAAAATATAATTACTCACATTCATACATTTCTTTTTTTATTTATTATTATTAGATATCCATTTGTACATGCAAACAAAGAAAAAATTCAAGTTAAAGCCCTTCAGCTTAATACAATCATTTCAAATTTGTAGACCTTCTTCACTCCGTATATCAAAGTCCAACTATAAGCCAACTACATTTTATAAATTTTAACTTTCACTTCTTTTCAAATCTATCCATTGTACATCAGACAAACAAGTCTTCTTTCTAAAGTTAATAATTATCATGTCTTTGCATCCCTCCCTTCAACGTGTACATTCCTAGTCTAGTTAATATACATCTTCCATTAATCACCCTCTCATGTCTTTTGCTCTTGCACTTAGTCCTTAAATCAGTCCATAATTCTTTGCCTTTAATTCCTTGCATAAAATATTAAGTTTCTCTTCATTTCAGACGAATTCTAGGTTTCTTCCTCTGCCAGGTGGCTTTCCATAGCACAGCTTCCCTTCCACGTAATAAGTCTCTCTTTATTGCTTGCAATGTCCCTTGGTTCCATATAAGCCATGCTCTATGGATTCTGTCAGTTTGCCAAGAGAAATTTTTAGCCTCCTCTCCTAGATATTTTCCCCATGCGTTTATAACAATTCTTTTCAAATCTTCTTGTCTCTCCACCTCTTCCATCTTTTCTTCAACTCCTTCCCAGACTCTCTTCGAATTTCTCCCAGTATCTTCTCTCATTTCCCCACTGTACGTTCCTCCGGTTTGGTCCAAGTCCTCAACAACTGCTTTGCTGTGATTTTCCACCATTTTCTCCATTTCTCCATTTTGTTCCACTGCATCCAGCGCCTCCATTCTTCCCTCACATGTTTTTGCATGCATGTCTATTATCATGTCCATCTTTCTCTTCATTTTTTCAATAATTGTTGAAATGTCATCTTTTAATTCCTTCATCATCATCTCTGGGGAGCTGGTATACATCCTTAGGTTTATTCTGCAACGTTTTTAAGTTATGTGCCTCTGGTGCCCTCTAGAGGTCTCTTTCGCATTACAGTTTCTCTTCCTTAGGTTTATTTTGCACAGGTTTTAAGTTATGCATCTCTGCTGCCCACTAGAGGTCTCTTTCACATTACAGTTTCTCTTCTGCCTTTCTCTTCCGGTGCCTATCCCTTTAAATTAAGAGCGGTCGCCATCTTGGGTGCCTTTTGTTTATTGTGAGCATAATTGATCCGAGGTAAAAGATAAGAAATACTTGATTTTTAAGCTCCTGGGTTCAGTCTGTCAATCTCTGTGCTTCTTTGAGATGTGTTCCTCGGGTGGTGGCTGGTCTCAGCGTCTTGATGCTGCACCGGGCTGGAGCGATTGTGAGCTTACAGGGAGTCTTCTTTCTCCCCCCCCCCGAGCATTTTTTCGGGGGGCTTTCAGAAGATCTCAACCCTCACCCACAGCTCTTCGCCCCTACTCCTACCGAGGAGGGGTTTTTTCGCCGCGAAAAACAGCTGGTTTGCACTGTTTTGGCGGCTTTACAGGTCCCGTGTCGCAGAGCCTCTTAGCAAGGCTATTTCGACCCTGAGGCAGCCTGATAAGATAGCTTCTTATGAGCAGAAAATAGAATACAAGCATATGAAAACCTGTTTGGCCTAGAGGTGAAGGCACTGGCCTAGAAACCAAAGGACTGTGAATGTTGCCTTAGGCATGAAAGCTAGCTGGGTGACTTTGGGCCAGTCTCTCTCAGCCCAACCTACCTCATAGGGTTGTTGTTTTTGAGATAATAGGAGGTGGAAGTATTATTAGGTATGTTCACCCTGTTGAGTTACTTAAAGTAATAAAGGTGGGATAAAAATCAAATAAATACGTACTGGGTGAGAGCTATAGAATTATATTATATAATTCTTGTCTTCAGAATTATATTAAAAACTTATACTCTGTATTGAAGGCTTCCAAACTGTTCTAGTTTTACAAAATAGAAATTGCTGAAAGAAGATTTTCAGATAAATAAAAGTAGTGAAGATGCCAAGAGCACAATACAAAAGACAACAGTACTGGATATATTCGGCATGGTCCTTGGGGAAGATCAGTATTGCTCAAGGTTCTTTTTTTTCATCAGAAAGAGAGTGTATGCTGGGTTAGAATGCAATGTTTGTGTTTAGGTGGATGTACCCCTGATCACTTTAGCACATTCAAGAACCACAGTCGAAGGCACTTAGATTTAGAATGTCTATGGAGATTCTCAATCAACCAGATCATGGTTGTCCCAAAGGTTGTCCCATGGTTGTCCCAAAGGAACTGAAGACATTTCTTGGATAAAAAGCGAAACGTTTTCAAGAAAAAAAACCCCAAGGAAATCCAGTTGCCTTCTGGAAAAGCACCTTTGAGTTAGCCCAGGATGATTTTTCAGCAAAGCAATAATGCCCAGCCCTTTGTACTTTAACAAATAGGCACAAACAAAATAGAAATTTGGGACAAACAGTCTTCATTCCCCAAACATTCCTCCTCACAGTTGGTAAAGGAAGCCTGACTATTGTTTGCTGAATTTAAAAGACTGGGGTGAGTATCGTTAGACTTCACAATTATGAAGAGAAGGGAAGAACAAGAACTATGAATTTTTGCCAAAGGGAAACCACTCATCTCTCAAACTTCTGCTGAACAATTTAAATTGCAGAAATTCCTTTTGTGCTGCAGCAGAGTCAGAAGTTAATTGCTCTGCTACCCAATGAAGATAACATTGAATCATGATGACAACATGGGGCCAATTCAACAGCTGTGCAAATGCTGTGTGTGGAGGAATCTAAATAGGCAAAACAGAGATGATCCAGCAACAATGTGTGCATGTTCCAAACATAAATACAATGATAAGAATGAACAAAATACCTTTTACAGAAAATGTAAAATGCCTCTAATTGTGATATGGCTTCAAAAACACCCTAAAGGTATAACTTTACGTGGAATTACTTGAAATCCTAATAATCTATGTTCCTCATAATGTGACCAGTTCACACACCCACCCATGAACATGAACAGGCAAGGATTCAGTGGAGCACCTGAAACATGATTGAATGGGGGAGGTAGTAGGTAATATGCTCCTGTGTTTGCTTCTCTCATTCATGCTTTTGAGCTGGTTCTTGGATTTCTGCTCCAAAGTTCTGGTTTGATGGAACCATTTATTCTCTGGGGGTGGGAATAGTATTAGGTATTGGATATCCTGCCTTAGATTGGGCAACTGAATGAGATGGTCCACTAGCACGCTTTGAAATTCTCTAATTCCGTGAACATAAGGTCAATGGTCCTTGGAAGGATTCCAAATACAGCTATTTGGTATTTATTGGTAGGGAGGGGAGACTAAGCCAAAAACCATGCCGAACCAGCTGGAAAACTCACAAAAGAAGCCGTGTGAGGCCCTACAAATCTGATTAATTGCTACTTGGCCTAGGGAAACAATGTAAACCCAAGAGGACAATAATTTAAAGAAGGATATAACATATAGTTGCCCTTTCCCAATATAGAGAAATAATTTGAGATTTCCCAAAATGCACTGCATTTAACATTAATCAAAGACAAGCCTTTCTTTCTTAGAAATCACCTTCTTTGTCATGAGATATAGAACCAGCCATTTTATGGATAGTATCAGAAAAGAGTTTATGACTTCTAACCACACACAGGGTTATAAAATACAAAGTACTTTGCTATTGTAAGTCTGCAAATTTCGAGTCCCCCCCCCCATCACTAACAACATTTTCTCATTTTAACAACATGCTGCCCTGCAGTGTTTCTTTTGCTGTCCCTCCAAAACAAAGCCAGGAACACAACATGAAGTCTGTTACTGGGGAATGGGGGGTTGTTGGTAATGGAAGCATGGAGGTTAGGGCAGGTTCCATGAAGGGAAGATAAGCAGAGAAGACAAGAAATCCTTGTCTCCCTAGAACTGTCCCCTTTCTGTCCATTTTTCTCCTCTTTAGCAAGCTTATGACCACAATTTAGCCCAAAATTTCTGTTGTTAAGTGAGATATTTGTTAAGTGAGTTTTATCCCATTTTACGATCTTTCTTGCCACAGCCATTAAGTAAATCACTGCAACTGTTAAGTTAGTAACACGGTTGTTAAGTGAATCTGGCTTCCCCATTGATTTTTGCATGTCAAAAGGTTGCAAAAGGTGATTACGTGACCTTGGGACACAGCAACGGTCATAAGTATGAACCAGTTGTCAAGCATCTGAATTTTGATCATGTGATCACAGGGACGCTACAAAGGTTGTAAGTGTAAAAAATGGTCATTGGTCACTTTTTTCTGTGCTGTTGTAACTTTGAACGGTCAATAAATGAACTGTTGTAAGTCGAGGACTTCCTTTACAGAGTCAGAGATTCTCAGAAGGAGGCAGTAGCAGCAAGATTACACATTGGAATAGCATCTTTGTTGAATACTTTCACGAGTTTACTGCAAAAGAAAAACGAAGAAACTTTGGTTGCCATGGAAGTTCTGTTCTTCTAGGCAGCCAAAGTAGAAATTGTCATGGAAGCAGAGTCCCATGGATGCCTGGAAGCAGGATGCATTTCTACAGACCACACAGAGTACTGCTGATCACCAACCTCCCTCAAGCACCTCCTCTGTACACATAAGAATGTATACATGGCAGGTTGCACTGGATTTTTCAATTAAAAAATCAATAAAAAATCCAAGAGTTGGTTAGCAGCAATCCATGCTTTATCCTACTGTATACATCTGAAGAAAAAATTCAACTTAAGTATCACCTGGATATAAAAATATATGTTTTAGGCATCACTTTTCATGCACTTTCCTATCACTTGGGATGGCTAAAATCAACTTGAGTAAGACACAATATTCCAAAGAAAACCCAAAACACAGTGAGCATAGAAGCAGGAGCTAAAATAATATATTGCATGATCTCTAAGACAGTTTTTACTACATGGAAAAAGGTCCTTAAAGAAGAAGCCCAAGTAATCTCTCAGTACAAAGTGTGTCACAATGTACAACTACCAATGAGGTCCCTTCTCTAGTCAGCTAGGACCACCATGGAGAAGGATGTCTCCACCAACAATTTAACGGTGATGAGTCTGGCGTGTAAGGAGGCCCTTCTTAATGATTGCTCTTTCTAAGCTTTCCCTCAAGTTCCATTTCCCATGTCCCTTCTAAAACTTGTTACAACAGGCTGTTTAAGATATTCAGCGCCATTAATGATTCATGCTAATTTTAAAATGCCAGGGTTACGGTTTTTGTTGGTTTTGTTTTCATATTACTTTCTTCCAAATCCTTTGGCAACCTGTCAAGTTTGCATTGGGCTCTCTTGACTCACATTGTATCACTTTCCAAGCATTGTATCCTGATGATTTGCACTGCTACAACAACACCAATCTGCGTCAATAATATCAACAAAATCCAAAATGTGCATTTATTAGCACATTTTTATCTGCCAAGTTTTGTGCTTCTTGTGGACTTTGAGGGAAAGGAGGGAGGTTTACCATGTGGCAAAGTAACTGGTTTTTCAGTAAATGCTCAGAACTCCCTCTGCAGTGGGGTGCACATAATAAGAAGACATCTTATCTGGATTTGGGCCACTGGGAGCCAGGTTAAATCAATATACATTCACTTCCCTTTGTGTTTCATTCAGTTCACAAGTGTATTTGACGATCTTCGTAGAAATGCTACTCCGTGTATGTGAACCCTTGTGAGCAGGGTAGGATTTTATGAAAATGCTATACTGTGTCTTTTCAACTTTGATGTATTTGTGCATGTTCAATATTCTTCCAGATCTGCTCAGTTTCACGTTACAGAACTGTTGAAAGGAAAGCAACCTATGGTGCTTTATTCATATGAATTTGCTAATCCAGTCATTCCTCCAGAAAAATGGTGAAACTAAGAGGTACTAGTAACATATTTAATGCTACTTAGAATTCAGCAACTGGAGACCTGTGGCCAAATTTGGGTTCCTGGCAGACACTGCTAACACACAAATTACAAGCTGGATGGCAAAAGAGATGTAGGAAAAATATCTGTGGCAAGTGAACATTACTTTTACCATCACAGCAGCCTCCAAGAAATCTGTCTATTTGTCTATCTTACTATGTTATTTTCATCATGCAGAATATTTGGTTACCCCCCTCCCCTTTAGAAAAGAATCCATACAGAAACTCTTGAGGTAGATTAAGCTGTGACTGTGAGCAATTGATCTCAAGCTTCCCATTGACTGCTATACCTAAGTAAGGATTCAGCTTTGGCATTTCACAAAACCTTCTAAGTGACTACACCATGTACAAACTAGGCAATTGACTATAGAGAGTGAAGAATAGTCACATTTAATTAAAAGTTACAATAATTATTTATGTAAGTTTGCATTTTATGGTCAGGAAGTTCTTTTCAGGCAAAGACTACAAACATATAATATTTCTTTACTGCTAGATGTAAATGCTTTCACTTATTTTATTGCTCAATAAATTATATAGATGGGTAGTCATATAAATCAAATAAATAAGTGTTAACCATTTTCCTTGCTACTCATGACATGTTTCAGAGTTGTCTCATCAGGAAAAGTAATAGGGAAAAAAAGGAAAAAAAACCCACAGAAGTTGGGAAAGTTAAGTAATGTCATTCAGGTTCCAGAGCCAAAGCCTCTCTCGTTGTGTGCATTTGAATTATTAGAAAGAGAAGATGGAAATCCTCTGAAAGAGGAGATGGTAGTCAGTGCAAGAACAGAGGATGTGAAAGATGAAAACTGGATGGCAATTGCAGAATTAGTCCCCAAGAGGAAAGCAAGGAAGCCACTTTGCTGAAACCAGAGCCTTGAAATCTCAGGCACAGAGATTTATACTTTATTAAGTACTCTTAAAATTGATTTTAAGTGGAGGGTACATTAGTTTTGTCGGTCTTTTTCCTCTTTGGAAGCAATACTGTAGTACTAATTCCAATTTGTAGTTACCAAATGTAGTTCCAATTTCTGATGCATATTTCCATTCTGAGTGCAAGTCCTCACTCCTGCTGTCCACCTCTGCAAAAGACTCCTTCAACAGCCTTTCCAGTAAACAGTGTAATATTTGAGTGTAACTTCAGTGGGGTTGGTGTGCATCAACAAGCATGCCATCTGATATATGTGTAAAACTAGGGACCAAAAAGTGGCAGTATATCATTTTTTTCTGATTAATACAAGGCACACAAAGAAAGTGATCAATAGATGGATGACGTGGCATAAAACTGGTTTGTGAGAATTAGGCCTAAGCTGCCCTACCAAAAGATGAAACAGGTATGTACACAGGGTGGATGAAGCCAGGAAGGAACCAAGCCATTGAAACAAAGGATAAAAGAGGTTGGGACTGAGCACGTGGAAGCCCCTCCCCAAATCCCGCCAAGAAAGCAAGGACTTGGGGGATAAAAAGGGGTCTTTCTCTTGAGTCATCTTTGGACACAGATTTGGTGGCTTTCATCCCTCTGGCTAGTGCCTGCCAGCCTAGTTGAGGATGTGGATAAGTGTGAATCGGTGATTCTGTGGGCATGTGTGAAAGAGCAACACATTGTAACCTGTAATGTTTGCTATTATTTTAAATTCAGTGGAGAAGAACTGTTTGTGCCTCAGTGTTCAGTTGAAAGTGATTTGAGCAATTGTCCAGGTCTGTGAGTGTGTGAGTGAGTGAGTGACCATAAGCCAAACCTGGGAGCACATGTGTTAACAGTTTTCAATTCATGGTGACCACATAGATATTTTCCCCATTAAGATGTACCTCTAACCTAGAGGTCCCCAACCTTTTTGGCACCAGGAAGACAAATTTTACCATGGACTGGGGGATGTAGGAGAAGGTATGGGAAGTTGCACGAAGAAAGGAGCATGAACACACAAACACACCAAATTAAACCACGAAAAGCAGGTAGGAAATTGCCAAAACATGAGGCACCTGGAGCATCATCAAAACAAAAGCAAAAAACTCAGCAGTCTTAGAAAAGGTGCAAACGAGAGAGATTCCCTTGAAGACACAGTGGTTAAAGTGAAAGGTAGCTTCTCCTTGCCCCTATTTGCACCCGGAGAGAGCACCCTCACAAACACATACCTTGGGAGGGATCCCCCTCCAACAAGGTTTTGGGGAAGATCCTGGTTGCAAGCTGGGCTGGTGCGCACTTGCCTTGCAAGCTTGGAGACTTGCGCGAAAGGAGCACGAGCCCAGCTGGGGTGCCGGGAAGGGGAGAGAAGGAAAGTGAGGAAGAAAAGGAAGAGAAAGAAAAAGTAGCAGGAGGGAGAGGAAGCAGGAAGAGGAGAAGGAGGAGGAAGAGGAGGAGGAGGAGGAAGAGGAGGCAGAAGAAAAGAGAGAGAGAGCACAAGAAGCAGGAGGAGGAAGAGGAGGAAGGACGCTGAGCTCAGATGTTGCAAGCCAGTTGCAAGCGCAGCCGCGGGAGAACCTTTGCACTGAGCAAATCGGCTTCTGCCCTGGCACTCTCCCACCCCTGACCAGACCCCTGCAGACTCGCCGCATGCCTCCAGCTGCATGGTACCGGTCCGCGGACCAGGGGTTGGGGACCCCTGCTCTAACCTATTCTTTCAAGTCTCCCAATGGTTCATTCATTGCCTCTGTAAATACACTGCACTAAATTCCTGAGTCATTAGCAATAGCAATAGCACTTAGACTTATATAATCCCTCATAGAGCTTTACAGCCCTCTCTAAGCATATAGAATCAGCTTATTGCACCCAACATTCTGGATCCTCATTTTACCAACCTCGGAAAGATGGAAGGCAGGAAAAACACCTTTGACAACTATACCATAGAATTATCCTGGTTTTTTTCTCCCCCAAACAGGATTTAAAAATCACGGCTTACTGCTTGTTATTTGCAAGGAACATTTCAGCTACTGTTTCTCGAATACGTATTCAACTCCTGGTTATATTTGCTGCATCTCCTGTTTTTATTATTCTATTTTCAATGGAGCTGCAAAAAGAATCAGCGGAGTACAGCTTTAGTCGGGAATTGGCTAAGATACCTTCCCAATGTAAAGGAAGGAAGGATGCCATAATTTCTTTCCAGTTGCACCCCACAGCTTCCTTACATTTTTGACTGAATTTCATTTGCTTTCAATAATAACAAACGCATGTCAGAATATTAGTAAATGATGCATCTGCACCGTGATTTCTCACATTCAGTTTGTCACATATTTCTTCTTCTGCATCATCTCAGTTTGGGAGGTGGTCAATAGGGTTATGAGGTAAAAGACTGAACCATTTTCCAACATGAAATACTTTTAACAACAATTGAGGACCCATAACTACTAAGAGCTAAAACATCAAGAGTTCAGCATTTCTCTCTCCTGCTCATCAATCCCATTTTTTACTTCATAAATTAGATAGGACAAGCCAAACAGACTCTTGAAAAAATAATTTGGAGAAGGTAACTCTTTTTCAAAACAATAGCACCTGTTTGAGATTTATCTCTGGAATTGGGGAGAGCTTTGAGACCTACCTTGCCTCAACAGCAGAACTTCCCTGCAGAAGACTGGCCTATTAATTTTCTGTGCATTGCCACGGTGGCATGTGTGTGTTGGCACTGTTTTTAAAGTGAATACTGATGAGACTTTCACTAAAGACAAATTGGATGTAATTGGTTGCCTTTGTTTTAATAAAACAAATGTGGGGGGGGGGGTTGTCTGAAATCTATTTCTGTACCAGGATCCCAACGCCAACATCGTCATGTCTTGAATATGCTCAGTCTAATCGAGTGTAGTCTCAACATGTGAAAGGGAATCTCATAGTTGTGACCAGGCATCACTTTAAAATTAAAACATCTAAGGACAGCACAGCCACAGCCAGTCAGCAAAGCCGCCAACAGGATGAAACTGTTTAAATAAGATACTCCCTAGAGCAGTTGCAGAAAAAAAATAATATTTCTGAACTGCTGGATAATATGTTCATACATTCAATCCAGGACAACTCTAAGTACATGAACTATGTGTTTCAGCTTTCTGCAGAACATATTAATGGCATCACGTATATAGTTTGATATTTGCGAGGAAAACATCACTCTCAAATTGCCCTCATGTATAAGTTTCAGGCATGTTACAACACCCAAGTTTTTTTAATCCTTTCTGAGAAGCTGGTATTGCTGTACCTAATAGAGTTTACTCCAGAGGAAATGTCTGTAGGACTGCAGATTTAGCTTCAATAATTCCTAAAGTAAAGTCTGCTAAATATACAGTATTTCTAAACCAACATACATGGGTCTGCACTGTTAACATTTAAGCACAAATCAATTTGTTCAAATTGCATGGAGAAATTAATGATGAGCACATGGGGTGGGGGAACCCTCCTGAATGTAGCATTGTGTGGCCCGTAAAACCTTTATGCAGTAGAAGAACATATTTGTGATATATTACTTTGTGTGTTCACTGTTTGTGCAAAGTAACTTATGAGTCATTTACTTTCTTGGCAAAATTAGAGCCCTTAGAAATTTAGAGAGACAGAAAATGACTGATGTAATTTTTATTTTAAGTTTGGAATTATTACATTTTCAGTAGGAAAACTGATGTGTGTTAGCTGATGTCCCAGTTGAAAATGTTTTTTATTTCTTTCTGAGAATGCTAGGCATCGAGAGATGTAAACACTGTCAAGGCAACAGATACAATTGTAGGAAGGGTGATGGAGTAGGGTTTTACGGATTTTTATGTTATGGACTTTTAACGTTGCAAGCTGCTCGCATTCACCTGCTTGAGTTTGGCAGCCACATAAATTTCTTTAATGAATAAATAACCCTTTAGACTTACCTACATTTAATCCCATTGACTGAAAATTGTTAACTTGAAGTAAATGCCTTATTTAATATTTAGGTGGAGGGTTTTAGCTGTTATCCTTCACTTCCCTCATGCCTCCCAGTAGCAAGTATAAATTTGTCTATCTGTGTTCACTAACATTATTCCTTGAATATTTATTCGTTTGTTAAGTATCAAGGTGGACTCAACCTTCCATCCTTCCGAGGTCGGTAAAATGAGGACCCAGATTGTTGGGGACAATAGGCTGACTCTGTAAACCGCCTAGAGAGGGCTGCAAAGCACTGTGAAGCAGCATATAAGTCTAAGTGCTATCCTTAACTGATACCAAATGTTTTGCTAAAATGGTGACAGGACCCCCACTGATTATAGAAATGCTGTATTTTTATGCAGTGGCTAGAAGAAACCAAACCTCAGAAAATGTTTGCAAAAAACAAGAGCAGTTCATTGTACTGTCACCTGATCTCTAATCTTTGTAAAACCACTTCCAGAAGGAAACTAGGTGTTTTACTACTAAAAACAATCATAAGGAGGCATAAATCATTGATTTACAAAGCATGTATCTGTGCAACAGATCTAAGCTGCGGGCTTATCTGTTCTTGGCTCCAGTGACTTCTCTTAAAATCCTGACATAGAGAAGAGTCCAGTGAGATTTTAGAACTGGCATTAACAATGTTGTGGGTTGGGTTATTTGGGGGGGGGGGTTGAGCTAAACGAAGATTACATAGCCTTGTCTTCTTAATAAAGGGATCTCTAGAGAGAATCAAAAATACACTTTCCTCTCCATGATCGACTAGTTCAAAACTCCCCCAAAACATTTTCTGCATCATTACTTTCAATAATTAAGGTAGGGATTTCAACTTGAACTGAAATTTCATATTTAATCATGGATAGTCAGCCAGCATGGACAGACTATTACAGGAACTGCAGTTATTTTGTACAAGTTGGCTACAGCAACAAAACAACTAGTTGTCAGGAAAAGTAATATTATGAGTCCTTCTGAATTTTTCCAACCATTTTATAAATGGTGCAGGCTCTGGTTTACTTTGATATTTGTTACTAGCAAATAAAAAGTAATATTATTTGCTGCTAAATAATTTGATTTGCTGCTAATATTAAAATGATAAAGAAAAAAATGAAAGAAAAAACTTGGGTAGATTAAGAGTTCTTATATGCTAACTCATAGAAACATATCCTATGCAACCACTTCATTATAAAATGAATTTGTTCCTTTTACCTAAATAGCAATTCACATCATTCTACTAAAGGAAAAAATAAGTCCACAGTGAAATGTTTCTCTTTGCTAAAAATGACAAGGAGTTAATAGTTAATATTATTGTTGATCTTGGTTGTTTAAAACTTTTATTTATTTCTGCATCATCCATCTCACCTAAGTGACTTTGGGTAGTTTACAATAACATAATAAAATATTAGTACCGGGTTTAGAGAGTCAGGGGGTTGTTTTCATTACCAGATCAGTAGAGTTACTACTATCATCTCACATCATTTTCATAATATTTTAACAACAAGCTTCATGTTATGTATATGTCAGGATTATTTTCCACACTGTTATCCCCCAGATTTTATTAGCCTATGTGTTCTGATGTTGTTTAAAACAGGACAAGAATCACAGTGTGAAAACAACAACCAAGAAAAAAATAACTTACACAAGCCTATCTAGTTTTTCAGGACATAGAAGTGAATTATAATTGCTGTTCGTTGCATGATATCTTAACCATATTGTTTAAAGTAAAGCACATAAGCCAGCATGAAGCAATAGAACATGCTGCAAGAAATAGATAAAAACACCTGAGCCTTATCTACAGAAAGTTTTGGTTTTTCTCCAACCCACAAGTAGAAGGGAATTTTCTCACTGCCCCCCTTCTCAAAGTAGCATCTGAACAAAATGCAGAATTGAAATCTAAAAAAAATAAAGAAAATAGATAATGGGCCCTAGGTTAAGTGGAGTTCTTGCTTGTTTATTGGTTTGCAAAGAATTTTCATGGGAGTTAGCTCTGGAAAAGGAAGAAAAAGAAGCTTAAGGACCCCTTGAAGGCTTCTGCAGTTCCATCCTTAATTATTACATTTGAGTGCAAGCCAGGTGGGGTGAAAGCAAGTGCTGAAGGATTATATAGCAGTAGGGAATTTGTTCGGCTCCCTTAACTGCTCATTTGCAGACTTTTTCACATGAGTCTTTTTGCAGAAGCATAGAAAGGCTTGGTGACGACACTGTACTTGATTGTCAAGGGAAGGAAAAAGAGAAGCAAACAAACTTATTCTAGAAGTTGCTTCATAAAATAAATTCCTTGAAATTTTCAAAACTAAGTAAGGCTAGAAAATGAGAGAAAGACAATTGTTTTATGTTAAATTGGGGTAGAATATTCCAAGATTGCTAAGGGTCATTTGGAGTTCATTACTGCACAAACTACATTAAGGTAGTGTGGCAATGGATTTATTCCAAGAGAAAAAAAATAAAGAGAAAGATGTTTTCTAGGGTGTTCTAACCAAAATGACTACTTTTATATCTTGTATAAAGGTAGAGATGTCTTTGATTACCATCAGTTGGCTAAAATAGTAAATTATAAATAGCATTTTCCCCCGCCCCCATATTCTATATATCTAAACCGTAAACTTACCTAATTATAAAGGATAGACTAACAGGTTAATATTATCTGTATCCAGGGCTTTTTTTTTCTCATAGAATGCCCAGAATGGAGTTCCGGCACCTTTTTTGGATGGAACCTTGTAGGGTAGGCAAGGCGGGTTGTATGATGTGTGTGAGTTCCGGGACCTTTTTTTTTTTTTTTTTTTTAAGAAAAAAAGCACTGTCTGTATCACAATGTCTGTTGAAGTTTAATAGTACTGTACACACAGAAATCTTTTTGAGTAAAAGTTCATTAAAGGTAAAGAAAGTTATTTAATATTTTTCTTCCTTGTTACTTCTACTTTCAGTTCACCCTGCACTCAAAGCCTTGTGACAGTGGTATGTTTTTCTTATCTTCCTTCCTAAAAAAACAAATCTGTTTTTTAAATTCTCTATGAACAGACAGAAAAACTAACTGTTCTTCTATAAATTATTTTTATATTTGTCATTGTGGATTACATCCTTTTGTTAAATATCAAAAATGTCCTCTTTTGCTAGTTGTCAAAGAATCTCAATTCTTCTGCAGTTCTTGCATTTAGTTTATCTTTACTTTATGGATCCTTATTAGATTTTGAAAGATAATCTATTGTGATATATTAACGTTCAAATTAGAACCAGTTCCATATTTTACACTGCCTTTTTTTCTGTACTTATTAATGATTGGTATTTATTGTGGACTGTGTCTGATTTGTGTAATCACCCCAGAAAGTCTCTGTTCCTGAGAAGGCTAAAATTGCAATAAGAAGTAACTAAGTAATAAGATAAATCAAAATACCGATGTTCAAAATCTTTGCTCAGGAACAAATCAAATCCATAACCACCTATTGATAAATCTTGCTCAATTTCCATTCTACAAATAGAATAAAAAGCAAACATTTGTACTCACTCTTATTGAGTTAGGGAAAGAATGGAATAAAATGACACTAACATCATCTATATAGTTTCACTTTATATATTAGGGATGATTAGAAAATCAGAACCTACTAAGTGAAAAAGAAACAACAATTATCTTGCCAAGGCTTGGATTTTATCTCCTCTGTTGTGTTAGTTTATAACCTTAAATATGATGAACTCAATCAAAATGGCATAACACACAGAATGAAAACAGGCATAATTTTCTAAAGCACTTTCTATCCCTACACCCAGCATTTTTCTCCTGGATTATCTTTCTAGACCTGTTTTACAGAACAGGTTGTACTAAAATGAGCTAAACTACCTAATTAAAGACCACTTCCATACATAACCCACCCAACTCAGTTCATTTTCCTTGCCTAGCTCTGATCTTTGTTCCTGAATATTGTTTAAAAAAAAACAGAATGTATTTCAAAATATCCAACTGATGTCACCTTGATACTGGAAAGTACTCAATTTCTCCATTAATATGTGGTATTTTAACAAAATACTGAGTTGGACTTGCAGTAATTAAATTAACTTTTCTTAACTGATTTGCAAAAGGAAAATGCCTAAAGGTTTCTCTGAAGAAGGGAACAATATAACAGAAAAGGTAAAATGAACTGTTGTGTAATGCAATACTGACCCTGAGGTAAGTAACCAGCAGATTAATTTAATTACTCATGAAGCTACCTACACCAGACTACATTCACCTTCTCAACTCTCAACGTTTTTAATGTGGCCACAAGCTTTAAATTGTTTGCTTGCTCTTGCACTAATAGAATGATAAACCCCTGTGTGCTGGAAATTCAACATAACTCTCAACACCTTGAATCCAGGCTCAAGATTGTACTTCCTTCTAAAGTCTGAACAATTGGGACAGGTGTAACTGAATAGGTATCAGGCTAAGAATTACAGAGGTGCCCAAAGTTTACACTGCTTTAAGTACAGGGCAAGGTGGCAATTCTAGAAATATTATTTGTTCTATGCCAGGCCATATCTTTTCTGCCAGCTTGTCTCTGTAATTTACAGGTAGTCCTCAACTTATGACCACAATTGAGCTCAAAATTTATGTTAAGTGAGTCAGTTGTCAACTAAATTTTACCCTATATTACGACCTCTCTTGTCACAGATGTTAAGTGAATCATTGCAATTGTTAAGTTAATAACAGGGTTGTTGAGTGAATCTGGCTTCCCCATTGACTTTGCTTGTCAGAAGTTCGCAAAAGGTGATCCCAAGACACTGCAAACATCATAAATATGAGTCAATTGCCAAGCATCTGAATTTTGATCATGTGACCACGGGGATGCTGCCATGGCCGTAAGTGTGAAAAATGGTCATGTCACTTTTTCAGTGTCGTTGTGATTAGTCACTATAAATTGAACTATTGTAAGTGTATAAATACAGGTATTGTAAATACCTGTATTTATACAAAGGGTGAGTTCTGTTACCTTTAAAAACTCAGGGTAGTTTACAATACTACAATAACAAAAGTAGAGTTATGAGGTAAACAAAGCAAATGTTAACCTATCTAATAGACAATGTGATCACCCTTAGTGCCCATATAAATATGCCTAGCTTAAGAATCGCTTCTGAAGGCACAACCTACATCAAGAAGCAAGATGTTCCAAGCATGATCCAGCTACCAAGAAGAACTATTGTCAAGCCCCAATCCACCCAATCTCTCCTAGGGTTGTTAGAATCCCTTCTGGGGATGCACTAATAGGGCAGACCGAAAGAGGCCATGACAGATAGTTCTCTTCAGAAATTCTCAGTCAGAGGAAACTTTTAGGCCTGGCTTACTGGCAAACATGGTTAGGTAAGTTACGGGTAACAGGTTTCAGACAATATGATTTGCTCCTAAACCAAGATCAGGCATACATCAAAGTTATGACTGGCACCCTCCAATCATATGATCACATTTAGGGCATTTGGCAACCAACATGCATTTATGACCAGTTGCAGCGTCTCGTGGTTACCTGACTGTGATTTGCAACTTTTTTGCCCTTTTCTGGCATAAATCACCCCTTTGGAAGAATGGATTCACTTAATGGCCACAGGGACTAGCTTTATGGACTAGCTTTACAACTGTTGTAAACACAATAATAAAATTGAGTTTGGTCACACAATGCCTCAACTTACAACCACAGCAACTTACTAAAATTCTGGCCTCAATTGTGGTTGTAAATTGAGGACTATCTGTACTAAGCACCAAAAATGTTATATTAAATATAAAGTACCATCCAAATGTCCTACAAAAGGGGTTTGCATGGATAACAGAATAATAAAGTTGGAAGGGACCTTGGAGGTCTTCTAGTCCAACCCCCTGCTCAGGCAGGAAACCCTATACCATTCTAGACAAATGGCTGTCCAATCTCTTCTTGAAAACCTCCAGTGATGGATGTAAAAGAAGACTCGATCTTCCAGGCCAATAGTATCTAAAAATGTTATATCATGGCAACTGGGCCAAAGCTTATTAAAATTTTAATAAACTTTGGTCCAGTTGCCATGATTTAAACCTTTTTAGATAATCCAGTGATGGAGCACCCACAACTTATCTGTATTATCTTTGTTAACTCATTTTGAGAACTGCACTGGAAACAGGAATATAGGAACATTTTGTGTGAAACTATGACAAATCAACGTGAAAAGAAATACGATCTATTGAGTGAGCACATTCATTCCATTGTTTATGCCACAAATGGAGACTGTGTGCACTAGCTGAAGATATAACTTTTAACAGTCACAGACATTTAAGATTATACTTTTACATGACAAATAATACCGAGCAAGATAAATAAAGCAAGCCCAGAGAAACAATTCAGGTACTCAGCCACATCCCGTATCAACAAAATGTACTCAGAAAAGGATTATAAAATTCAAAAGCCTTAGAGACCCTGAAGAAATATTTTCTCCACCCATCCCATTCCCATCTTGCCCATTCTTTATGAAAAATCCATGAGAACCGTCTGCATGGAATGTTTTGGTTTGCAGCCTGATTGAATCTTGGACAAGATACCACACAAAGCATACAACAAAACAGCAACTTACCAATCATAGTAACAATTGTTGATTTCAGATTTATCACCACCCTTAGGAAGGGAATATTCCCTAATGCTGTAGCTTCTCAAGCGAAGGAAAGCTGCCAGAGGTGAAGTAATACGAAACATAATTGCACTCTGAGAACGTCTCTTTTCTTTTGTTTTCATGCACGAAACTAAGACACTGATAACAATCCCTTTTCGTATATTCTCTTGCACTCATCGACAAATGTGCTCAGAGACAAGGAATTAAAAATGCTACAAGCTACAGACTTATTCATAAAATTGCCAGTATTAAATCAGGCTTCATTGGAACATAACCAGTTTCTGACTGATAGTGTGAAAAGTTGCAGTTTCAACTTCCTGGAGGAAAAATGAATTTATGTCAGAGGTGAGAATGGTCAGAGAATGGGAGAAATGGCAGAGAAGCATACAAGACACATATACGGTACAGTTAGTCCTCAACGTATGCCCATAATCGAGCCCAAAATTTATGTTGCTAAGTGAGACTTTTGTTAGGTGACTTTTGTCCCACTTTACACCTTTTCTTGCCACCGTTGTTAAGTGAATCACTGCAGTTGTTAAGTTTTAATAACCCAGTTGTTAAGTGAATCTGGTTTCTCCATTGACTTTGCTTGTCAGAAGGTCACAAAAGGGGATCACGTGACCCAGGGACACGGCAACTGTCATAAATATGATCCGGTTGCCGAGCATCTGAATTTTGATCACATGACCATGGAGATGCTGCAATGGTTGTAAGTGTGAAAAATGGCCATAAGTCCTTTTTTTCAGTGTTGTTGTAACTTCGAACAGTCACTATATGAACTGTTGTAAGTCGAGGACTACCTGTACAGAATATGTAATACAAATAGTAACAGAGTTGGAAGGGAACTTGGGGGTCTTCCAGTCCAACCCCCTGCTCAAGCATTTCAAACAAGTGGCTGTCTAGTCTTAAAAACATCCAGTGTTGAAGCACCCACATCTTCTGGAGGCAAGCTGTTCCACTGGTTAATTGTCCTCACTGTCAGGAAGTTTCTCCTTAATTCCAGGTTGCTTCACTCCTTGATTAGTTTCCGTCCATTGTTCCTTGTCTTGCCTTCTGGTGCTTTGGTAAATAAGTTGGCCCCCCTATGTCTGATTTTAAGTCTTTCTGCAATTTCGAACAAGCAGACATTATGATTTTGACTGAACTTTCCCAACCCCTTTTGAAGAGGAAAAGCTGCTGTGCAAGATACCTTACTGTCAGTTGCAAACACACACACACACACACAGAGAGAGAGACAAAGAGAAGTGAGGCACAAAAGTAGTTTGTAGTAATCAGTTCTCACACGCTCATCTCCAACTCTTTCACAACAATGTTTGCTTTATAAGAGGAAAGACAAAAGCTGCAGTCCAGTCCCAAGAAAACCACTTTCACAACACAATCCTATCTTTCCTTTTCTTCCAGCATCACGAGGCTGAGCCCCTTAATCACTGACTTCAGTTTCAAAAGTAGAAAACAGGTAGCTGGCTGCCAAATTCCCCCTCCCCTCTCCTAAAACTCAGATCCCTTTTGCACCCTGTCACACAGCAGAAGCAACTGTGACTTTTGCCAAGAAAGGTAAACAAAAACAGTTCTGCAGGCAGCCTTATGAGGGAGATCGACTCTGGCAGGTGACTTTTGGCAGTCTGGATCTGATTTTCGAGCAAGGGATTGGAGCCAAAACCAAGGCATTACCACAGTAAATTAACCATCTTCCAAGAGTTACGGGGCTCATTTATTTTCACTTCTACTTTCATTTTACATTAGCAATATTTGCCACTTCTCATTTAGAAGCCAGCAATGTCTTTTAGAGCAGGGGTCCCCAACCTTGGCAACTTTAAGATTTCTGGACTTCAACTCCAAATTCTTTGTCTTTGGACAAAGAATTCTGGGAGTTGAAATCCACAGATCTTAAAGTTGGGGACTCCTGTTTTAGAGGCAACACAGAGCCAGATTTACATTTTCTGTTACATTCATTTTGGCTTTATCTTCTGGGAACAAAACTGATAATAAACCCAAAGGAGGTGGGGGGAGTGCTTGATATGCATTACCTATTCAGAAGACACAGATTTGCGATCCAGATGGCACTCTTCACTATGCAGATAGGCGCATACTCAAATGGTATTCAGGTTTACCATAATAGCAAAATGTAATCCCTTTTGGAGCAGAGATGTGCAACCTAATTCAGTCTAAAAGCTACATTTGGCTCTGGCATGGTTTAATAAAGGCTCCATTTCAAAGAGTAGATTGGACCAAGAGAAAGAAATGAATGGAGCCAGGACAACATCAAATTCAAAATTGTTAATTGTTAATTGTTTAATTTAAATGTTGCATTAATTTTCACAAAATTAAGCAGCCTTTAGAGGTAAAGGTAAAGTTTTCTCCTTTCCAGTTGGGCTGGGGCTCATCTCTGTTTCTTGGCCGAGGGAGCCAGCGTTGTCCGAAGACTCTTTCCATGGTCACATGGCCAGCATGACTATATGCTGTGGTGCATGGGATGCTGTTACCTTTCCACCAAAGTGTTACCTATTTATCTACTCACATGCTTTCAAACTGCGAGGTGGGCAGGAGCTGCGGCAAATAATGGGAGCTCACCCCATCTCGTGTCACTCGGGTCTTGAACCTGGGCTGCCAGCTGCCCAGCTGACAAGCTCAGCCTCTTTGACCCCTGAGCCATCGCACCCCCTTGGCAGCCATTAGACCAGGGGTGTCAAACTGCCGGCCTGCAGGCCAGATGCGTCACGAGGAAACCGTGCCCACCCCATTGCCGGCAATGGGGAAAAAGCTCCAATACATCGCATGATGTCTCGTGATGTCACAAGTTTGACATGTCTGCATTAGGCTATAATAATAATAATAATAATAATAATAATAATAATAATAATAATAATAATAATAATAATAATAATAAAGTTGGAAGGGACCGTGGAGGTCATCTAATCCATTATTAATAACGTGCACATTAGGAGTTATCACACAAAGTTTCAGGCTAAAGAGTAATCAGTATACTGAGAATGCACACATACAACTTAACCTAGCATTTTCTCCCTGGAAACAGACAACCTGGATATTGTTTTGGAATGAAGAAAAGAAGTCAAACTGAAACTTAAATAAGATGTCCTGGATTCAGTCCAAAACTCTTAAGGCAAACGATACCATCATCCTTTTAAAGGTAAGTCGGCAATTGCAACATGCCATGGTTAAAAACTGCCTTTGGAAACCAACTGTAATCTGAGCTCTGTGGTGGAATAGGAAGAGGTAGACATCATAAAAATACAATACTACGGTAGGTCACATTATTTTTCTTTGCTGTAAACGTGGAAGGGAGCAACTCCTGGAGTCTGTGTCATGAGCCCATTTGAACACTAAGGCAAATGGCAAGAGATAAAGGAGGAAAAGGGTCTTCACATGTTGTCCCAGACTCTATTTCTCACCTAGCCTACTAATAGAGAACTAAATATCGTGTTTTAAGAAACAAAAGGGAAATTGCCCCACCTCTCTCTCTTCTGCCTTCTTCTCTTCAAGATGAAGTTTAGATGGAAGTGAAAATTTTCTGTCCTCATGTAACTAACTTTCAATTCAACTCTAAGGAATATCTGTTAATATTGATTGATTGCTCGGCTAAGCCCAAGCTCTCCATCCAAGACAACCATTGTAAGAACATTTTGTAATGGGACAGTCTGCTACTTAATTACTTTGTTTTCTTCCAGTACTTTATATTCAAATGTATATTTATATACACTTACAGGAAAAAAAATCCCAGTTACAATACTATCAGAAATTGATCAGGAAACTAATAATGAGAAAGTTAATACCAGATGTAGTTAAAGCTTGTCTAAATAAACATGTATAAATACCATGCGAATTATATTTCCGTACAGTCCTTATTCCAAAAATGTGTCCTTTAGATTTAATTAATTAATTAATTAAGTTTTGTTCTTGTATTTTTTTTTCTGTAAGGCAAAGTAAAGTTATAAACATAAGTTCATTGTGAATAATCTTTCAGATTTTTCAGATTTGTTCTTTATTTTTCCCCCCAAGAAAATACAGTCACTTTAATTATATTGATTAAAAGTAAATCCCTAGAATTCCATTTGTTGCACTAATTATAAAACAAATGAGTTGGTTTTAATATTGTTCACATTCAACTTTATTATTTAAAAAAGAAAATCAGAAAATAAAACATCCTGAATTTAACTTTTATGATCTTAAAAATGTATTTTATGAAAACAGTATATTTTTCTTCAATTGTCTCCATAAAATCATTTAGTGTTATTCATACTGTCTGTAAATATACACCCAACTGTATTTCATGATGGAATTCTACATATGCTTTTCTAGGATTAAATCCACCACTTTCAACATGCTTCTGAATAGATATTTACAGGATGACTGTTTTATTCTTTCCTGACCTCTCTGGTCCCAAGTCCTCTCCAAGTTAACTCCCAATTATGACACAATTCAATCATAAAAATAATCATCTAACATATTATTTTAAGATGGTATGGCCAAGTAATCAGTGATCAAACATGCAGAGCAACTATTTTATGGA
The DNA here is from genome assembly GCA_034064705.1 of Bothrops alternatus. Taxonomy (NCBI): domain Eukaryota; kingdom Metazoa; phylum Chordata; class Lepidosauria; order Squamata; family Viperidae; genus Bothrops; species Bothrops alternatus. Next base: position 32,294,507 of record JARGCV010000223.1, on the reverse strand, counting down.
ATTAAAAGTTCTTTAGAAACCACCTGAGCTTTCAAACATCTTACAAATACAGACATGAAGCCAGTTACTTAATTCCACCATAAGGATTTGCAAGCAGATAGGGACAAATCTTCTCTGAATTTAAGTCTTGGCTAAGTTCATAAAGGGGTGTGATGATTCAGGGGTTAAAGACACTGTAGTTGTCTGCTGGAAAGCTGACAGTCTGGGTTCAAGACCCCAGTGCTGCAAAATGGGGTGAGCTCCCATTACTTGCCCCAGCTCCTGTCCACCTAACACTTCGAAAACATGCAAATGCGAGTAAATAAATAGGTACCACTTTGGTGGAAAGGTAACAGTGCTCTGTGCGCCTTGGTGTATAGACATGCTGGCTACATGACCATGGAACTGTCTTTTCACAATGCTGTTTTCCTCAGGTAACAAATGAAGACGAGCACCAGCCTCTAGAGTCGGACACAGCTAAAAAGGGGAAACCTTTACCTTTAAATTCATAAAACCTTCCTATTAAATGTGGATTATTGAGAAGGACAATTTACAACACAATAGAGTGTTATGTAGCACTCTTACAGCAAAGGGCTGTTGTCAGATGCAGGAATGTTCAGCCAGGAGTGAGTTTATACGATTTCACTTCAAAATATTATAGTTTCCGATTTGCTGTCAGGTCAAACTGCATTAGCTTTTGTTAGTTCAGTAGCAACATGATGAAAATCCATTCAAAAGCATTTGGAACATAACTCTAAATCATGACCAAAAGGAGGGAATTTAGGATTAGAAAGATTCTAATCTCTTTCTAATCATACTTCAATTCATTATTTGTTCACCTTATAAAATGCCATATATCCCAAATTCTCAAGGTGAAAAAAAAATAGCAATTCCACAACTCATACTAGTTTCCTTAAAACATCATCATCTAGTCACAATGCCTCAGAGAATAGGGTGCCATAACCCTATTCTTTATAACAGATGGAAGATTCATTACTTATGACTCCAAAACTCAGAGATGACCAAAATTCTCCATGGAACAACAACACTATTTATTTCCAGGCATTATCAACTACAGGTAAACTGAAATTCCAATAGCAACAAAACAACAACAAAAAAAAGCAATTTCCTTGCTCTCTGAACTCAGCTCTTTAATTTGAATCTAATTCCTAATGTATACTATTACAAATGAGCAAAAATAATTTATTATTTTCACAGGTGAAAACTTGACCTCATTTACTGTTGTCCAGTCTTCCTCAGACAGAAATATTTCTATTACTTGCTCCCAGCCATCCCCCCCTCCTGTTCAGAGCTCTAAATCGCACATTAAAGAATGAAATTGGTAACCTTCAGTGGTACAGCCACTTACCTCTCAACCACAATAATTAATCCCAAGTGTGTAACAAATACTGTGCAATTTATTCTTGTTTGACTGCAGCTTGAGGGGACCTGGATTCTGAATTTGGAAATGCTTTGGGTTCAATCTGGAAAGCATATGTTTCCTTTCCATCAATCAATCCATCAAAATGCCATCAACTCCCCCACTGCCATCCATCCATCAAAATGAAAAGGTCTAGCAATGGTATCTGGTGCATTTTGATATTATTCATTAACACTGATGTTCTTTTATAAGTATATGTTTTATATTCAGATAACCTACAAATCTCATGGGCATCTGGGACTTCTCTGAATAATTTCTGATGAAGAATAAAGAAAAAGGAAAGAAGGAAGAAAGGAAGGAAGGAAGGAAGGAAGGAAAAGAAAGAGAGAAAAGAGAAAGAGAGAGAGAGAGAGAGAGAGAGAGAGAGAAAGAAAGAGAAAGAAAGAAAGAAAGAAAGAAAGAAAGAAAGAAAGAAAGAAAGAAAGAAAGAAAGAAAGAAAGAAAGAAAGAAAGAAAAAGAAAAAGGTAGGTAGATGTGTGGGTGGGTGGTTCAGCTAATGATCAATATCCTCTTTTGATCAGATTAAGTTGTTATAATTTATCAGTTCTCACCTCACCAAAGTCTGCGGTAGCATTAACCTAGTCCATTCTACAATACATTGGACAATGCAGCTAAACCTAATGCAGCTAAGCCTAATGATAAATTTGGACAAAGAATGTATGTCTACTGTAGATCCCTAATTTGTAGTCTGAACATTGGGCTGATTCACATATACATGCACTCATGTTGTCAGCTAGGTACAAATGTATAAATTGGCTCTATTGAAAAGAACAGCATCTAAAGTGATGTGAATTCTTCTCAGACTACCTAAATATTCAGAAGAATGGATGGAGAATTAACAGGACAGTGGCAGTAATGCCAGCTCCAATTCCATGCCCTGAATAGGGGCAGATGCCATCCCTGGCTCCATCATAATGAAGAGATCTTGTGCATTTCTCTGTAAATTTTGAAAAATCCCTATAGAACCTGATGATTGGCAGCCTCTGCCTAAATATTCAGAGAGGAAAAAAAAAGCTCATCACCTTCTAAAACCATTCATTCCATTACTGAGCAGGCTTCACAATTTTTCTCCTAATTGTAGCAAGGTTAGCTAAGTGGAAGAAGAAGAAGAGAGAGCAGGAGGACAGGAAACAATGATGCCAAGTCCCTTAGCAATTACTTTGCCCAAAATGATTCTTTTCCAAGCATTATTGCCAAAGAATTTTCTTTAGCAATTTTTTTTAAAGTGAAAGAGGTAGAGGTACAAGAATTACAGCAAGTAAGATAATTTGTAACTGCTATATTTCCATAATACATCAGGAACTTTCTGATTCTCTTTCTCACAGTTTTGCTATGCGCTGTGAAGAGGTGGTTCTCTTTGCTGGTAATAGGCAAGTTTTGGTTGTTTATGTTATGTATTTAGCTAATTCATAAGGTCTGTTATAAAAAACGGTTAACTGATTGTTCTATTTGAATTATAAACTGCCTGTCTCTATAACTTTAAGCCTTTGTTTTAGGCGGGAATGAGTACTTTAAAATGATTGGCTGCCGCCTAGTGGTGGTCCGTATAAATATGAGTCAAGCAGATGCTAGAGCTTGCTCCTGTGAGAACTAATAAAGAGTTGTTATTTCAACTCCGTGTCTTCAATGCCTTGCTGTTCCCACTACACAACAGTTTACATAGCATTCTCTTAGAGCAGCGGTTCTCAACCTTTTTCAGGCTGCGACTCCGACCTGCGCCGTGCATGCGCGGCGCGACCCCGACCTGCACTGCGCATGCGCGGCGCGACAGCCTGCATCGCGCATGCACGCCGTGTGCGACGGCCTGCATCGCGCATGCACGGGGAGCGCACGACGGCCCGCATAGCGCATGCACAGCGCACGTGACGGCCCGCATCGCGCATGCGTGGTGCTACCCCGCAAATGCGGAGTGCTGCCCCCTGCGCCAGCCGAGGGGAAAAGGGAAAAAAATGGCAGACTGCGTTGTTTGGTGACCCCCATGAAATGGTCGTTCGACCCCAAATGGGGTCGCGACCCACAGGTTGAGAACCGCTGTCTTAGAGCTTTATGAGTCTGGGGAGCATCTGTTGCAGTAGAGAAGGCTGCGACCAATAGCAGAGGTGTTATCTTGGCAGTTGGGCACCTACTATCATTCTAAGGGAAGGAAAGGGAAGGGAAGAATAAAGTCAGAAGCCCCAGCACAAAGAGAAACAATTTAAATATGTTACCTATGATAACTCATATTTTTTTTTCAAATGTTTATATTTATTACAGCATGGGGGGAAAAGAGAAAAGATCTTGATTTATCTTTTAAAAACCACCCCAGACCAATGACTACAAAAAAAGAGGAAGAATACCCTCAATTCTTCTCCCCCTCCTTTCCATTCTTCTTCACTGTCTTCCTTAGATGTTCATCAGTAGGTACAAAAAGAAAAAAAGTAGAAAAAGTAGATTTCTGCTAATGTTTCCACATGTTTACTTACTGATGGAAGATCCCGGAACTTAGCATCCTTATGGGGATAAATATATGGGATCCTGCTAGATCCACAGGAGTCTCCATCTTTGAAACAGAGAACAGTTATGTTTGTTTGTTTGTTTGTTTGTTTGTTTGTTTGTTTGTTTGTTTGTTTTATTAAATTTCTATATCGCCCCTCTCCCGTAGGACTCGGGGCGGTTTACAACCCAATAAAAACATATAATAACAATAACAATAAATATTTAAAAATAAAATAAATTAAATTAATACAAGGCTGTTACTAAAACCTGTTAAAAACCCAATTCTAAAACCCGAACAGCCTTGTTTAAAAATTTTAAAACCCGAGGAGATCTAGGCCAGGCCGGCTTGATTGAAGAGATGAGTCTTCAATTCTCTTCTGAAGGTGCGGAGATCATGACATGTCTGGAGTTCTGGGGGGAGCTCGTTCCACATCGTCCGTGCCCCCACAGAAAATGCTCTCCCCCTGGGCGCCACCAGCCGACACTGCTTAGCCGATGGCACCCTGAGGAGGCCCTCTCTGTGGGAGTAAACTGGTCGATGGGAGGTATTTACTGTCATATTAATTTTTATGCAAATTCTAAATCATGTAGAATATATTCATCTTCTTCATGATAATTATTCCATCAGAATATGCACCTATCTATCTGTAGATAAGTAAAGACTGGCTTTAAATAACATGCTTTTAAAAGTTGGGCAGGTCTGTGCTCAGAGACTATGCTCTTGCAGATGTGGTAAGTAAGCAGAGGAAATAATATTCAAGCTTGAAAAGTATGCCTGAAGTTGACCTTCTATTACCTATCCATTCTTCAATAGAATATGATAGTCAGTGGACACATCTGTTCCCAATACCAAAAAAGAACCTGTACCTTTTGTGTCAGCCATACAAAGCAGTACTTCACAAGGGGGGGAAAAAAGTGAAAACGAACAGGTATTCAGTACATCACTGGGGTGTAATGTTAATTGTGTTCTTGAAATGCTAAGCAAACATCATATACAAACAATGTATTTGCAGCTGACATGTTGAGTGCAAATACGGGAGAGCGCACAGGTGCATAGCCTCTGGGAGGATATTATTTGCCTACCTATAAAGTGTTTCCTTTATCCAAGATTATTTTCTGTTTTGGGCGAGTTAAATATATGCTTCATCAAAACAGAAATATGTAATATGTAATTCAAGAAACAGAAGCTCATACATTTGTCGGCAAAGATCTAATTACAGTGCATGTCTCACTAACGTCTCCTTCTTCCTGTGAGTTCTTGAATCACCTAAAAGTTCCAGAATGTTATGAAATGTGGCAAAGAGGTTTTGTTTGCCCTATTCTGCTCACAAGGAGCAAAATTTAGATCCATTTCTTAATGCAGACCCATACACAGGAATATACTTTTTCTCTTGGGTTAACAACTGAGTATTATTCCTACCAGAATTTAGCAAAAAATATAATAAAAATGCATTTGAACTTTTCTATTTTTTTTGTAAATTTCTTTGAGATTTTTGAAATAAGAAGTGGTATATAATTTTTTAAAAAATAAATCAATATTTTCAGTTTTACAGTGTTGCAAAGGTAGTTCAACTTTAAATATTTAAACAAATCTTTGGAGCAGGACAGAAAAGAAATGCTAGCAAGCAAAGAAAGTCCTTTTTTTGTCATTGAAAAAGAGTAAAAATCAAAGCTGTAAATAATATCATCATGATTATAAGAAACAAAGTTATAATATCCAGGTTTAGAAACTATGTAGATTTTACATAAAAAGTCCATTGTGGTATGCAGATATATCTGAACATTCATTTTTTTTCCTTGTACTTTCTTGAACTTTATTCCATATATTTTCTTTTATTATTGAAGAGTGTTATTCACATGTACAGCAAATACCACAATATTAAGAATATTGTTTATTTATAGCTAGTTTCAACCCAAGTATATTTTTGAAAAATAATAATGCAAGAAATCTGAAACAAAAAAAGGCAGCTGGTGAGAGTCAACACCAAAATCTCAAACTGAACTTTAACCAGAAAGATACAGAAGAGAAGACAGTCCCTTTCTAATCATCAGGTCTATCCTGATGCTGTATTAAGAATCCAGATTATCCAAAAATTGTTGTATTTCCTCTTCCCCTTGCAGCTGTACACTGTGTTTACTAATTCTGGAGATCAAAACTTAAATGATCATATTTTTTTTGCTGCCTAGTATCATGTAATCACAAGAATACAATCCATTGGAATGATATTAATGTCCTGTGTAGGGATCAATTAGGTTGTGGTTGGAAATAGAGTCACAATTAAGTGGGACCACCCATTAATACCTCTGCCACAGTTCTTCTCTCTCTCTCTCTCTCTCTCTCTCTCTCTCTCTCTCTCTCTCTCTCTCTCTCTCTCTCTCTCTCTCTCTCTCTCTCTCTCTCTCTCTCTCTCTCTCTCTCTCTCTCTCTCTGGGGAGCAGCCATTCTTCTATATGTGATAGACTTTTGAAGTTTAACAGAAGATTGTGTGGGCCTTGAATGCAAGTTAGCATGGCTCTAAGGCAGCACTTCCCAACCTTGCCAGCTTTAAGATGGGTAGACTTCAACATCCAGAATTCTTCAGCCAGCAAGGAAGCCTGCTGGCTGAAGGTTTGTGGGAACTGAAGTCCATCCATCTTAAAGCGGCCAAGGTTGAGAAACACTATTCTAAGGTCTTGTTCTTTTTTTTTTATAGGGAATCAGCAGCAGAGTTCACTTTGAATAACCCAAGTCTGCCATCATGGTATCTTTGGCATTTTCTTTGGCCCTCCAAAGAATTGCCATTACCATTTTGGGGGGGCAATCCCAAAAAGATACCATTGTGTTTGAGCTGCATGGATACATGCTCTCTCAACCTCCCCACCCACACACCCCCCCCCCCGGCTATATTTCCTGTCCGATCTTTGGCAGAAGGCCCCATGAACCATTGTTTCCCCTTTTCCATAGGACTTCCACTGAAATATTTGAGTGTTACTAACTTTTCCAGAGGTTGTGGCTGGGAGAGGGAGGAAAAGGTTATTAGTTTCCCAGAACTGCATCTATGTCTCATGTAAGTAATGGTATTGCTGTAAATGATCGTGTAATGAAGAAATATGGAGTTTCCCATTCAAGCTAATTATAAACAGCAGCCTACTGGCAATTTAAAACTTTCAAAGTGCGAAGGGGGGTGGGGGAGACAGGGATCCGTTCTGTAGAAAGTGTTTCCTGTGTACCTTCCACAACCTTATCAGACCAGCATCTTTGACTTGTGTTTACTTTCTGTCTTCTCTAAGAACACTTGTGGTACTGACAAAGTCATCAATAAGGGCACACATGAAAGGAGGGATGAAAAATAAGCTGTCCAAAGAGCACTACCCGGCAGGAAACTTATTAGCATTTATTGCATGGTTTCAGGTTTCAAGTGGCTACTTTGAAAGAATGGGATTTGTTTGAATGGAGTCTATGGGAGCGCTGCAGAAGCCGTGGTGAAGCGTCTTGGGAATATACATAGGGAAACACTCTGTGGATGAATCTTCTGGATAGTTAAAAAAGTGATAACATGTTTGAACCACACAATTTAAGGAGATTCCAAGAAATGCAAAACAATCAACCAACCCTGAAGAATGGTCGCTAAATCTCACATCCTTGGAAACCTACCAAATATTCAGTTACAGATTTCCAAAGCTGACTGGGTAAATCAAGAAAACTTCTCCACGGGCATTGCGGCCAATTCATAAATCTCACTCATATTGAATCATTGGTAGAATCTGCAATCTGATATGATTTGAAGCTGAGAGGAAAATGCTCATAGGTCTTCCCTCTTCATAATATGGAAATATAGGCATCTGCTTATTTTTGTACTGCTTCTAGTTCAACAAGATCCTAGCCCTATACAACCAGAAACAGGACACACAATAAAGCAAGATGAATTTATCTACTTTTAGCTCCCTTTTCCTGTGTTGCAAAGTCCATCACTAATTAGGAGCCATTTCATTTTCATTCAAGTAAAATGCTTTATGTACATATGCATTTGCTGCTGCCTATATTCATTTTTAGCTCTATATCTCCTTCTATCAATAGATTTGAATATAGAAACAGAGGGATCAGCACATGTGTACATCTAATAACTAATAATATGATAAGAAGGCATTCTGATTTTGTTTGTTCAGATTGAAAGTTTTAGTCTATTGTGACCGATAGAAAATATATCAAAGGATCAATTAAGAGGAGCAGGAGAGGAGATATTTTCCAAAACCGTTGAGATGTTTCCTGACGGTTTTTCTAATTTAAGTATTAATGTTTAAGTTACAAAATTGAAGATTATTTTTACAGGTGCCATTTAAAATGGAATATGAAATTCCTTGAGATTACATCAGCCAAACCCACAAAGCCCAGCTGTATTCAGCCTTGCCCATGTGATGCAGATGGATCATATTTTGTAATATGACATCATGGGCTACAGAAAGCACACATAATATAAAAGGCGATACAAGACTTGAGAAGCGTTAGAGAGCTGGCTCTTTAAAGCAGCCCTTGAGAGAACTAACATTAGCATGGAAATGTAAACGTTTTAAAAGGTTCAGATATGGAGTCCAAAGGGAGGTCATTCAGAAGAGCAGGTGGAGGTTGGAGAAGCAGGGCTACAGTGCCCTCTACTGGGCAATGGCTATTTCTGTGGCTTTTCTGAAAACGGAGCTATTGAGAAGCTAAACTACTGAATATCAGCACATATAGCTCACATTGGAGAGTTGCTAATCAACCAAGTCAAGATCATTTCAGAAATATTCACCGTAGAATCAGTGTTGGCTTTATTATTTTGCATGTTAAAGTGACATTAGAAAATGTTCCTCTGTATTCTTTTTTTTTTACAGTCTTCAGCAGATGAGAAAAGAAAATATACTCTCATTAATCCAAAGAGGTTGACCACTGCAAACTCATTTGAGATGAGTTTGAAAAAGCATTTTTCAAGTTAGTCACACATTCCCAAAGTAACATATTTGCTTGGGTGTCATCCGAAGTGCACATTCCTATGCTTTCAAAGTTCAACACATACACATCCAAAATTCTGAAATGAGAGGAAACCAAGGAACAGAGAAATCCAGATTTAGTCAAAAACATTCATTATGGACCTTGGCATTTTCTAATACACACCATTGTGTAATTGGAGCTGGAGGCTTCCAATGCTGCCAGTTCTGCTATATAATTTTAGAAATCTCAAGAATCTATTTACATAAGTCATGTTATCAAATAAATAGCCAGCATAATACTCCCCATCACATTGCTAAATACATATATATAATGCACTAAAGGAATTAAGTTTTTCCAGTACCTAAGAAAGAAAATCTCAAAAGTGCCTGTCTCTTTTACTGGCAAGAAAGTGCCACAATAATATCTAAATGGACTCTTATGTCCCTTTCATGACAAATTAAATCAGTTAATTGTGGTAATCATCTCTCTTTGTCAAATAGGGTAGGCTCCCTTACCAGAAAGAGATAGTGTTATTGTTTTAGTTCAATTCTCATTTATACAGTCTTGTTCTCAGCCTAATCAGAGAGCAATAAAGAACTTACACTTTTAAAGCAGAAAAGCCTGCTGGTGGAGCCTGAGTTTTAGCCTGCCAAAGAATAAATTGCAACCAAACAATAATAACACTTAACCAACACTACATCACTTTATAAAGACTTTTTGAATAGAGTCAGTCTGAATGTCAGTTTCAGTTTAAAATATTCATTTAGTATGCATTAAATCTTAGGCAAAGGCGTTTCTTTTATTTTACAACGAACATTTACCTGTGAAACATCAAGCAGCTACACTACACACCCAAGGAGTTGTGTGTCAGCCTTCTGTAGCACAGAAACTTTAAGCTATTGCAAGTCACTGGTAGCAACAATTATATGTCCCAATGAGCTAGGTATAGTCCAGTTTGCCCCAGCGAAAACAAAACACACTGAAATTTTGCCATTTGTGAAACATTTCACTGAAAGAATTAACCACAACAAAAAAATTCCAGGGAAGTGACCTTATCATGGCCTGAAACCAAAGCAAATGTTTGCAGGAACTCCTGAGAAATATAAGTGCTGAGCTCACAACATTCTAATTATAACATTTGATTTTCCAAAGGTTCATAAAGGGGTAGAACTTACGCAAGTCAAATGCACAAAGACTCTGCCTTAGGAAAGCTGACTGAGAAAGCATTCCAAATAGCCCTAAGGATTTGGACTAGAATTTTACAGAATAAAATAAATTGAATGGGGGAGGGGTGTTATTTAAAAGCCAGAGTGAGAGGCCATAACTGGCATTCATTTTGGTTCAATATAAACAAGTGAGGGGAGTAACAGAGGTTATTGTGCTCATACAAGGATGTCAAAACTTCATATACATTGTATGCAATAAACCTAAAAGCAATGTTTTAAAATACAAGGAGGACTGGGAATTAGTACTGGGAAAATAGGCAGTAACTGTGAATAATTAGAAGGCTAAAATAATGCAGCAAATATTAAACTGAAGCAATACATCAGTGACCATAAGGTGATGACAAGTAGAGAAAAATTCAGCTCATTAAAAATTATGCTAAGTTTACTCAGCCAGCACAAGTATTTAAATTTCCTCTCAGAAAGCACCAGAAGGAATTTCTGATCTATCTCACACTGTTGACCTCAATGGTATCAATGTCAGTGCTTACAATGCCACTGCTCATAAGTCTCCAGCCACATCTGTGATGTGATTGATGTTTTTCTCCCCCTACTTCATCCCCACATCCTCCTCCATCCTTACAAGCTGTCAACTAAGCTACTTTGGGCTATAAGTTTAGCACTCTTTCCAAAGAACATTAAACAAGCACTTATAAATGGCCCCAATAATTAACAACCTGGGCCCAGTGAGGGGGAGATTGTTTCAGAGGGTATGACAAAGAAGACCTGCTTCTTAGGGCCCACCACATGACACCACTTCACTAAGGGGACCAGTGAAATGTCCTCAAGACCTGGAGCATGCTGTCTCTACCAGATTTGGTGGGATGAGTGGAAATCATTGGGGATAATCAGTCCTGAAGGTAACCTGACCCCAAAGCATCTAGGGCAATTAACATCTTAGATTGCACCTGGAATCCTAGCCAAAGCAAGCGCAATTCATGTAGCAAGGGTATTATATAGGTGTGCCCCAAACTTAAACTTCCAAATGCTTTTCAACAACAACCCCATGTAGTCCGATCAGGAATTGAATCTGAGAATAGCCTCCCTATATTTATTTATTTCATCTTATTAGTTTAGCTAAGGTGACCAACTTTTTTACAATGAAAAGGAGGACACAAATAAATTGATGAAAAAAACATTGTAAAAGCTGGCCCGGCCCATGGAAGGTCAACCGCCCACCACACCCCCACCCACAGGCACCCTGCCATCACCGCTGCCCCGCCGTGTAGAGTGGGCCCTGTGGCTCCCAAAGCATCAGCCGTGCCGGCTCCGGGGGGGCAGCCCGCCGTCGACACACCCCGCCTGCAGCTGCCCCGCCAGCACCACCACCCACCCTGTGCAGCCCCATGTAGAGATGACCCCACAGCTCCCACAGCACAGGGGCAGCCGGCCACTGCCGCCCCTCACACCCCCGCCAGCAGCACCCCTGCCGCCCCTGCCTCTTGTGCCCGCAGCCTTATTGCCTTAGCAGAGTTGAAGATCAAGAGAAACTTACCGCTCCAGTCTCCTCCAGTTATCTTCGGAACTAACTAGAAGATGGTGTAGTTGGGTAGCAGGGAGGGGTGCAAAGTTCCTGCCAATTCGCCTTCGCTGCAGACAACTTGCATGTGCAAAGTTTGCCAGTCGGGTGTTTTGGCGCACTCAGCAGCAATTCCTATTGGTTTTCGAAAGCCAATAGGAGGAGTAGTATAGCTCATGCAAAAGTTGAAAAAAAAAAAACATCAAAAAAAGGTGCCGGAACACCGTTCTGAGTGTTCTGTGAGGGGAAAAAAAAGTCCTGCAGATTAGTCTTCAAAGATCAAAAAGGAGGACATGTAGGAGGACACTTTTCGAGGGAGGACAGAACTTACAAAAGGAGGACTGTCCTCCCTAAAGGAGGACAGTTGGTCAACTTAGTTTAGCCACCAAAATATGATACAATAAATACAGAAATGGGCACAAATGGGCATAAAGTGGAATCCCTGGAGGTGTGTGTGACTGCTTGCAACAGCAAAAAAACAGAAAATAGGCTCTAGGGAGAGCCCAACATAGACTATGGAGCATCATCACTGAATAATATTACATCATATTCCTCACAAAAACTTAGATGGAAAATACTAAAACCAGAAATAGTTAAAAACAATTCTGAGCCAGCTGACCTGTGAGCTGGAGATAAGACCTAAGCAGTGTCTTGAGGACATGTCACATAAAAAAATGTTACCAGGGCACATTCAGGCCACCTCTGAGTTTACAAGGATGAGCCTTCAGCCCTAAGAACTAGTTTGGTGGGTGTCTGGTTACAAAATGGCTGTATTACTACACAGTTTTTCTAACCTGCTTCTGCTTGGTAAGGCAAAACTAACAAATGGTAGCAGTCTTTCACTCAATGGATCAAAGACCTGATTACACATACCACCTATGTGTGGATTGTCTATAGACATAGATCTTTTTTTTTTAATATAAAATTCTTTTATTAAAACAATCAACATTGGACATAAAAACATATTGTGCAGCAATCATCATGGCACCTGATATACAATACTAAGTGTTAGTCATTGAAAACGTCTGATTTAGTAAGCCTTTTTCCACCCTTCGCGTCTAGCCTCAACTATACTCCTGTTACACTTTGTTTGATTGGTGTTTCTCTTATCTGCTTCCATATTAATGTGATCAACATTAAACCAAAGATCCTATTGCTAAACAATCATCCTAGGATGTAGCATACAACATTAGGTATTAATCTTTGTAAACATCTGTTTTAGTAAACGTTCTTTCCTCCTCCCTTCCCTCTTCAAGTATACTCCGAGTACCTTTTGTTTGGTTGGTGTTTCTCTTATATATGGTCTATCTACTGTGTCTAGTCTATTGCATATTGTTCGTTTGCGCTTCTGAATTGACTTCGTCCCATTACTAGTGCAATCTTTTATAGTCCCTAGCCAGAGATCCTGAGGTAAAAGTTTCATATCCTGAGGTAGAGATTCAGTCCGCTTTAACAGTATTAAAGCAAACAACATTGGACATAAGGTTATGTTAAGAGGCATTAGTTATAGAACATATACATTCAACATTGGGTGTTAGTTTTTGTAAACATTTGATTTGTTAACCCTTCTTCCCTCCTCCCATCGAGCCTCAGCTAAACGCCAGCTGCATTCTGTTTGATTGGTGTCTCTCTTGGATATAGATCTTGAATGGACAAGTATAATGAAATATTCAACTCATTTACACACAATACAGTAGGTTAAAACATGATAGTTACATAGGTTTATTAGAAATATATACTTGAATACTATTTGCATTAGATAAGTATATAAAGAATTGTAATTATCTACTATTGAAATGATATATTGTACTATTTTATTATTGTATTTTTGTTGTTGTTATTGTTGTATCTACTTGGAATTTGGTGACAGCAATGTTTATGTCAGGTGACAGCAAGTGCTTTGAGATGTTTTTTTTTTAACTGATAAAATTTGACAAAGAATAGTTTATCTTAACTGTGCTTGAAGGAAGGGAACTTCAAATCACAATAATTTCAGGTTTGGATGTTAGACAAAAATGTAGACAATAGGAATCATTCTTTTCTGGCAGGTCCATCAAAGGAACAGAACGGAGTGAATAGCCCAGGCCCCTGTTAGGCTCATTCCCCTGCACAGTAAAATACAATATCCAAACACCTCAGGTATGACAGAAATCCATGTGTTTTTCAGTTCCATCTTGTTGAATTATTGTTACTTCTCAAGAAGATAACAATTGTTTATGCAGTCTATTTATCCTAAGCTTTAAATATATACCTGGTAGGTTGGGGACGAGAAGGTTGGGTTTTCCATAGTGTCTCAACAGTAATTCTCAATCACACAGTTCTAAAACAACCACATTCCTTGGTTACAAACATTCATCAGAATGTTTTAATTCTACAACTTTTTCAATCATACAGCTGTGTCCCATTATGTTCAAACAACATTCTTTCTATTGAAAAGGTAGAGTTAGGGTTGTGTGAGATTTGTTTTAAAAAGTGACTCCATAAAAATTTAGTTTTAATAAGGTTGTTTAAATCAGTCATTAATCTGAGTCCTGGCTAAATGTATGTTTATATATACTGTATGTGTATATACAAACGCACTGAATCATGACTCTGATTAACAGCAATTTTAAACAACTCAATTTTGTTATAATCAGAAGTTTGCAGATTATGTTAATTTTCAATTTTTCCTCATTTATGACCTAAGAAAACATGAGCATCCTCTTAAAAATGCTCCAGGATTCATGAAAGGGTGGCTATTCTGGCAAAAATGCACAGGGAATTCAATAGAGCTAAAATTTAGCTGATGTTCATATCAATCTTGGGGGGAAAAATGTGCCATGGACTCTTCATTGAGGAAAACGGATGATGAGAAAGTATGAGGGTAGAAAATGCTTATTGTACATAACACTTATGCACCTCAGATATTATCTGGAAATGGAGGAAGAAATGGAACCTTGGAAAAAATAGATATTAAAAGGGTAAACGCAATGGAATGTACAAGGGTCACTCCCTGAATAGTTCAAAAGTACTTCAAAACTTAGATATTTTCATTTTTTTAAAGTTACCACAGAAAAGAAGTATGGCTAGCCAAAATAAAAATGTGGACAATAAGGGCAGAAGCAAAGTGCAGTCTATTCATTATTTGTCTCCTCCAATTTCACAACATTCTAATTATAACATTTGATTTTCCAAAGGTTCATAAAGGGATAGAACTATTCTCTGGAAAATGTGGTCCTTTTCTGTACTTTTCCAGATATCCTACTGCTCTGTAAACCTGAAAAGATGGCAAAGAGCCAGAGAGCAAGGAAGGATGGACTACATTATTATAGCAGGCAGCTCTACCAAAGGTTCACTGGGTCCTTGTTCAAAGAGGACTGGACTCACCCACTGTAGACTCCACAGTGTGTGTATCACTTCCCAGTGACAATTGAATGGGGAGATGGAGGTTGGAACTTCCTTCTCCTGTAGCTTGGTGGCTTGCTTAAACACAGCAAGAACAGTATCCCATGGAATTGATTTTTTGCCTAGTTTTGAAGTAAAACCATCTGTGGAGCAGAGTGGGATGGCAGAAGAGTGAGATACCTCCCTTAGCCTGCCTCTCATTCCCTCTAGCCATTAACTTGATTGTCATCCCCAACTGTAGATTGTGGAACGATGGAACTGCCCAGACATTCTTCCCTGAGAGTCCAGATACTAAGTTTCAGCATCTTGTTGTGGTTGCCTTCAGGTCCCCTGCAAAGCAGCCACAGATGTCAACACACCTGGATATAAAAAGAAAGGAAGGTTCAGCCTTCATCTGTCACCATTTCCATTCCTTACACACTTACTTTATGCTGCCGACGTAGTTTCCTTCTTTTTCTTCCCAAGGAAAATATCGTGTTGGAGATCAGCATTTTTCCTAACCCAACCACAGCATCCACAGTACAATGCAGGCCTAAACTTCTTCAGCCAGAAAAGAGGGGCAACATGCAGGTCTATGAACCTTGAGAATCTTCTTCTATACAAATTACAACATTCAGATAAGAGCAGTTTTTCCGTTTTTCATCAGCCACAGACCAGACAAACATGATGGAGACTCTGATACTGTATATGAGGAAAATCCTTGACAATCAGGAAATGGAACATTCTGGGACTGAAGCAGGAAAATGAGATAGATAAGATCTAAATCTGCCCTTCTGGATATATAAATCCTAGTGATTGCTCCATCTCACTGAGACAACCATATAGGATGAATGACATCACTTCTAGGTGTACTGCTTGCATTCCTCTTGTTGCTGCAATGCAAAGTAGTGTTCTTATGATAATATCGCTGAATCATACAGGTAGTCCTCGACTTACGAACACAATTGAGCCCACAATTTCTGTTGCTAAGCGAGACAGTTGAGTTTTGCCCCAATATACGCCACAGTTGCTAGGTGAATCACTGCACTTGTTAAATTAGTAGCATGGTTTTTAAGCGAATCTGGCTCCCCCATGGATTTTGCTTGTCAGAAAATCACAAAAGATGATTACATGAGGCAGGGGCATGGCAACCATCATAAATATGAGTCAGTTGCCAAGTGTCTGAATTTTGATCACAAGACCATGGGGATGCTGCAACAGTCGTAAGTATGAAAAATGGTCATAAATCACTTTTTAGTGCTGGTGTAACTTTGAACAATCACTAAATGACTACTTTTATTTCTGACAGACAGCAGCTATGTGACTTATCTCTTGTTCTCTTTTCCATGCTTCTGAGCTTCTCTGTTTTCCAGCCTTAAATTCACCTGTTCCTGCATCTTTTTGCCCCCATGCTATCACTCTACTAAATAACTAATTCGCACAACATTGTCTTATGCCCTGGGATGTCAAACCACCTAGTAGGACTGTATTACTTATTATCCTTCTCATCTTTTCTATTACCTATTTCTTTAGCTTCTCATGACTATAACTTTGTTGTTTGTATCTCATGATTTGTGTTGATTGCCTTTATTTAGTATCCTATTATGATTTATATGATTTATATTTGCTTATTTAGTGTCCTATGACTATCACTGAGTTTGTATCTTATAATTTATGATGTATGATGACTACTTTATGATTATGATCATGAGTTGTTGCTTGTGTGTACACTGAGAGCTTATGAACCGGGGATAAATTCCTTGTGTGTTCAATCACACGTGGCCAAAAAATAATTCTATTTAGTCTAGTCTATCTGTTTGAATTTTTTGCAATATATGCTGCTGAAGGAGCTGTGGTCTGGTCTTTAATAGTATTGTATATCAGGTGCCATGATGATTGCTGCACAATATGTTTTTATGTTCAATGTTGATTGTTTTAATAAAAGAATTTTATATTTAAAAAAAAATAAAAAAAATTAACCCACTCATGCAGTTTCTGCAGACAAACTTTCAATTCTTTAGCTGCATCTTCTCTTATGTTCATTACTTGCCAATCCTCCATAGATATAGTAGACCTATCATAGCACTTGTTTGTCTATTTCTCTTACTCAAAGCTTCAACATTTTTACCACTCTTTTTGTAGTAATTACTAACCAGAGATCATACTCAGGGAACAGCATTGCCATTTTAAATTTCCACAGATATAATCTGTTATAGTTTAGCAATCCTCTCTCTGAACTGTAGCTGTTACCAGCCATTCATTCTCTGGGTCAGTTATTCTAATTTCACCAGATTCAGCTGGGCCAGTTTACGTTACCTGAGCTTGTTTAAATTTGCACTCTAGACAAATTTAAACTTTGTACAACCCTTCTCACGGCGATCGATGTGCAGAAATATCAGAAGCAAATGGCAGCCCTGATATACCAATACTAATACAATGAACTATCTAGCACAGTAGGTGACACAGAATTTACCACAAGTGGGACTTCCTGTTTTGCGTTGCAGTGGAATGGATGCAGGAAGGGAGGGATCTGCCATCTGTGCCCGATTTTACCCTGCTAGGGGTCCTAAAAAGGGCCTAAAGTCACCCCAAAGAGGTGATGAAGAGGAGGGGTACCTCGCTGATCATGAAGAGACAGGGTCTTTTCGTTCAATCTGAGGAAAACCCTCCAAACAGGCCATTAGCTGTGGCCGACCATTAGCTGCTGACAACCAAAGGAAAAAAAGCACCAATTAGCACTCCTAAACAGCATGTTTGGAACTGGGTGAGAATATTGATCCTTTCTTTACTATTTTACAACCGAATTTCCTGGAAAAGGCTCCCAAGAAGCTAAAAATCTCTGAATTGAATGGAAGCAGCATTTTAATTTTATGGGGGACAGAAATATATAATACTGAAATGAAAGTAACATAAAGCTACAGTTTTGATAAATTTGAGAACTGAGATAATTGTTAAGATTTTCTGTTTGGGGAAAAAATTGAAGTGAAATATAAGAAACCAATCCTTTGTCTTAAGAGTGGAAAATGAACTTTGAATGACATCTAGTGGTGGATTTGTGTACAGCACTATAACTTGCATCCTGGCTACTTGATGATTCCTAGTCTGGGAGAACAGCTGGCAATAAAGGAAAATATTTTGGCATACTTATCACCCTGACCTTCTTGGACTATAAACATCTACTGAGCTTGGACTTTTAATCTCAAAAGCTAGTGGGAGATAAGGAAAATTTAACTTTGGACTACGCCTGGCTGGGAGAGACTTTTGAGTTGTTTTCAGGGAGGTTGAACATTTTGAACACTTTGAACATTGTGGATTACAACCTTGTCTGAATAACAAGATTTGGGATACCTGAGACAAAGAATCACTATAAAATATTGCTTTCAGGACTGGACCTGTACTCTGGAACTGATTTGATTATAAAGGCTACACATAAAGACCAGAAAACTAGATGAAACTTTGATCTACTCTTACAGAGACTGGTAATACTAGAAGATCTCCAGGAATGATTCCTTAAGAAAAAACAAACACCTTTCAGAAGGAAATATAATCTATGCTACAACTAATTCACCAAACAATTGTTGCATACAAAGATGACATAAATGAAACCATAATGAGACTAAAAACAATTTAGATAATATAAATGAGCAAATCTCCAAACTAAATCTACAATTAGAAAGCTCCTAGGCAATGACTACAAAGTATGAACAAACCAGTCGAAGCAGAAGAAATAGATTTAGAGATGGAAGAGATAAAAGAAGGGAAATATAAACGACCATATAGAAACAAAATACTGCAAGATTTAGCCAAAACAATGAAAATGCAAAAGACCCTTTACCCCTTAGGTCTACAAAATACATCTGATGGCAAGGAAGAAGATTTAAAAAAATAGAATATAGAGCTGTTAGGGGAAATGTCACAATTTGGGAGACAATGAATGAAAAGAGAAATTGAGGGAAAAGGAAACTGGGAGTTGCTTAAGGAATATAAATGGATGGAATTCTCCCCCCAAAATCTAAATTATCTTCCTCATGCCAAGCAAATTTCACAAAAATAGAAAGAAAATTCCTGGGCAATTTAATTGCCCTGGCGTGGAAAGCTACTTGGCAAAGAAAGAAAATGAGAGTTAGATTTAAAAAAACAGAAAATTTGACCTTTTAGAGGGGGCAATATATGATTAAATACTTATTTGAATAAGACTAAAAGAATGGTTAACTGTGTAATGAAGGGTAAATGGGAAAATATGGGGAAGAAAGGAGGATTATGGAAAAAATATTGGATTGTGCAGTACTGAACAGATTTATATTGAAGAAATTAATGTGAAATATGTGAACCCAGACATGTTATTTACTAAGCACTAAAGACTGTAATTTTAAAAAATCAATAAAACATTTAAAATGCAAAAATGCAGAAGTTACCACAAGTGGTAGCCTCTGGACTAGTTCTGGTTCAAATTCCATCGCCTAATCACATGGTTAGAGTAGCAGCTGCAACTTGAATCCTCTGACATCAACTATTAATATAATTCCCTGACAATTATAGTAGGAATCCAAGCAAATTTATCTTTTTCCTGGTCAACATGAACTACAATATACATCTCCCAGACACTAAGAACTCAGACAGGATTTATAATTAGTGTAATGATGGGGGTAACTGTAAAACAAGCAACTCTGATTGAGCTTAACTATGCTAATTTTGTGACATGCTTGGCCACTAACCTGAAGGATCTGGTCAAACAAAGGGTTAGAATCCATAAAATCATTGCCTTAAAAAAAGATCTTAACTAACAAGTTAAAAAACAGGATCCATGAACACCAGCTGGTAGTCAAATGCCACAACCTCAGATCCTTAATCTCTACCCACACTGACACCAAACAGCACCAGTTCAATTGGAGCAACACAAAAACCATCGGCCATGCTACCACCCACCATGCTCATAAGTTCATTGAAGCCTGGCACTCCACAAGCAATTCCATCAACAGACACATCGACCTACAACCAGCCTACAAACCCCTCAGAATCCAAATCAAGTATACAGCCTACCAGAGACAGCACCGACCCCCAACCAACCCACGCAAGCACCCCCAGTACTTCATCTCCCAATGACCCTCACTTGAGGTAACCTCCCCAACACAAGATCCATCACAAGACTCTCACTGATGACTCTCACCTGACCTATCAGAAGACCCATCAGAAGTCCCTCACTTGACACACCCACACCTGACTCATCACAAGACCTACTGACCACACAAAGGCCTTACAAACAGAAGAACATTGACACTGTCATCCCCTAAACTCTGCTGAAGATGTTGCCTAGCCTCGTAACAAAATGTTTGGAAACCATCCCACAAGTTGGGAGAACAAAACTTCACCCTCAAAAATTCACATTTTATTGCTGAATGTATGTCTGAAAGTAACGTCCAATAGAAGAGAATACATGAAAATAGTCTCCCTTTTGTATGTGCAGAATGAGCACACCAAAAATTTGTGATAAAAGTAGATGTCACAGTTAATTGCACTGTTCTATAGGCTTCGTCCCTATCTACCATCTGAATACAAGTATTGTAATATGAATGGAACTGTGGCCAAACAGAAAGTGCAGCTCTTAACTACACATTTTGGAAGCACATCTTATTCATTTTAGTAGCACTTTCTTCCAACTTAAACAACTCAGGATCACATCATCTGCATAGTCTACATATCCATTTAAGAACAGAAAGGATATCCAAATCCACAACTAACTTCTAACGAGGAACAGGCAGATATGTGGTTTGCAGGGATGATTTGGCTAGCTCAAACCTGTTTTGTCTGCTGATTCTGTTCTGCAAATGTTTTTTATATTGTTTCTAACCTTCTTCATCCTCTTTAGTTCTCAATCCAGAAATAAGCCTGGAAATTTATAGGTCACAAATTAAAGTGCCGTTCAACTCCAAGCATGAATCAGAATTCAATATCTTATTAGTGAAATACTACTCTATGTATTAAATAGGCTTTCTTGATTTGGGGAAAATACAATATATTTTTAATATGTTTCAATAGCACTTATCAATTTGAAGCAGAATGCTCCCCCTTCCCCCCCAAAAAACCCCCAACCCCCAGAAAAAAACCCTTTCACTTTCTTCAAGCAGACTGAAATAGATCCATTTTCATTTGAGAAATATTAGAACCGGGCATAGAGCACAATCCTTGGGTTTTTTTTAAAAAAAAAGACTTGCTGTATCCATGCAAGGTGAATTATCTTGCTATAAAACTTTGCAGTTTCATCTGATTACTAACTGGGAAGAAGTTGAAAGTAAAACATGAGTTCAAGGTGAAGGTGAAGTATTCCTTCTGGACATTTCCATTTGTCAAGGAAAATGTCTACTAGCAAAAAATAAACCCTGAAGGCAGATCACTATCTATTTTACTATTTCAAACTCCAACCATGTGTTGTCAACTCTGTTACTTAAACATTTATGGAGACTAGACTTCTTCCATTGCATTTCGATTCTGTATCATTCATATATGTACATGAGGAATTTGTGTTCTGAGAAATACTTTCATTTCTCACAGAGCTATTATTGCTGATATTATTTTCTGCCTTCCTTTACATGTCAGTTTAGGAAATGAGAACAGGGAAGCAAAACTTTCTGGGGGCAATAATTTTTATATTTGATGGAGAGGGGACGAAATTCAATGGATATCCAAATTTGGGATTATATTTTTCTTATAAGATGCATATTTTGAATTCCTTCAAAAAAAACAACTACCAAACTCAGAGTTTCGTAGAAAAGCTCTTTTTTGCCCAGAATCATTGAAGAATCCATGTTAACTGATGCTATAAACTTGATGTGTTAGGCCAGGGGTAGGCAACCTTGGCTCTTTTATGACTCGTGATAAAAAAGCCAAGGTTGCCTACCCCTGTATTAGGCAATAAGGTAGTCCTCGACTTACAGCAGTTCATTTAGTGATTGTTCAAAGTTACAACGGCACTGAAAAAAGTGACTTATGACCATTTTTCACACTTACAACTGTTGCAACATCCCCATCAAAATTCAGATGCTTGGCAAATGGTTCATATTTATGACGACTGCAGTGTCCCAGAATCATGTGATCAACTTTTGTGACTTTCTGACAAGCAAACTGAATGGGGAATCCAGATTCACTTAACAGCCATGTTACAAATGCAGTGAATTGCTTAACAGCTGTGGGAAGAAAAGTTGTAAAATGGGACAAAGTCACTTAGCAAATGTTTCACTTAGCAACATAAATGTTGGGCTCATTATGTTGCTGTAACCTGAGAGCTACCTGTACCCTTTTGTGAATTCACATTTGATTTACACCTTTTGTTTGTACAGTAAAAAAGTGACATGGGGGAAAAAATGTCAGATCAACATTGATTAGTAGAAAGTCTATAAAGTCCGGCTAAAAATGCCAGAGCTTTTAAACAAATTTCTATTGAACCTTTAACAGAATCTCTATTAAAAACCCCTATGCATTAGATTAAAAAAAATAAAATTGTATGCTTTTTCATTTTGTTCAGATAATTATGAGGATTTCAACTTGTAGCACGGTAATGTTGTAGTACTGCCAGTCTAGTGCCCAAAATGTCATCCTGGATAGGTAGCCTTATCAGGCTGTAAATATTCTGATTAAGCTGACCACTGACGCCATTGCTGTGATGAAGAGAAGGCCATCAGGCGAAATCTCATCCATCAAGATGAAGAATGCATGAGAGATCTGCTGGTTATCCCTCCCATATCGCTAGCAAGAGGCTGTTTTTTCTGGCTCACATCCATGCAAGGAAAATGTTATATCCTTTGTTATAGATGGAGTCAAAGATGAAAAATTGCTGTGGGGAGATTTAATGACAAACATACTAGCATGTTCTTTCTTATTTTATG
Source organism: Bothrops alternatus (assembly GCA_034064705.1). NCBI lineage: Eukaryota > Metazoa > Chordata > Lepidosauria > Squamata > Viperidae > Bothrops > Bothrops alternatus. The sequence goes on along the minus strand of JARGCV010000223.1, from coordinate 32,271,681 downwards.
CTCCTGATTTTGCTCATTTCAGATGCATACTAAACTTCTGATTCTATATGGAGCAATATCCAAAACCAGCCAAATGTTCTTATACGGCATAGCTGAAACTTTCTCAGCAAATTATCCAACATACTTTGTGTCTGCAGATCTTTGTGGACAATACAACTTTGAAACAATGTTTTCTAATAAACCTTTATTTAAAATGCTCCTTTGCTTGTGTGAATCAATTAGATACCAATGTTGTAGCAATATTAGTTCAGATTTTGCTCAGGAAGATAAACTATTTTTTTAATCATAGAAATGAGCCAGATGAAAAGTTCATGAAAATGGTTGAGTTATTTTCCCAGAGCTGATTCAAAGAAAGGTCAGGTAATTTGCATGTCATCAGAAGAGATGCAAGAAGACAGAAACTACGAAGAGCCCAAAGGGCTTTAGTTAAATTCTAAAGGATATCACAATCAAGAGTGTGGATACTGTATGTGTGTGTGTGTGTGTGTGTGTGTGTGTGTGTGAGAGAGAGAGAGAGAGAGAGAGAGAGAGAGAGAGAGAGAGAGAGAGAGAGAGAGAGAGAGAGAGAGAGAGAGAGAGAGATAAGCCTATATTGTTCTAGTTTTCATCCAAGCTGGGACAAATTAAAAGACACTTACACTAAACTTATAATTCCCAGACATTTATCAGTCTGAGATCAGGGTGACAGGTGTTAAGTAATTTCCTTTCAGGTTAATTCTTCTATAATTTCCTATTTATATTTTTTCACATTCCTTTGAAACATACAATCCTACCTACTCCTGCTGACATGACATTATATTTGTGTATCTTAGAACTATAAGTGGCTGTGATGTTTGCCACACTTGCAGATTGACCATAAACCCGTTGCTTTTTCAAGTTGCCATTTTTCTCATGCTGAAACCACGTTGAAAAGATCTTACATGGTTTCAGTGCTAGGAGATTATAACGTAAACCATTTCTACATACCATGTCTGGTAATACTTTAATATAATAGCCCAGTTAATTAATGATTAACTATAGAGAACTTTCTTATACAAGCAGATATGACAGCCTTATTAATGCCGAGTGAGTTCATCATGATTACTGCTGTTACAATAAACACTAAAAATGTGGGGGATGTGGATTGGGATACCTAGCTTCAAATAAACTTAGAACTACAAAATTACACTCCTTATCTTCCGAGAAATGCAATTCTAGTTTAGAAGCCCTGATGAGATTTACAATACAATCTAGTGAAATTAAGTAGAATGCTCTCTGTATTACATTCATATTCCTGAGGGGTTCTTGGTGCTCTCTGATCTTGCTTGTTTTTTTGCAGACGTTTCATTACCCAGACTAGGTAACATCATCAGTACTAGTAGGACCCCCCTGAGCTATGAATATTTTCTTTTATTGCTATTCATATTCCTATCTATCACATTTCAAGGAATCAATGATTAGGGCAAACCTATGCCATTTTGTCACTTCAGTCCATTACAACGTGAAGCAAGATGTAAGCTGTTAAGAGAAACCATTGCAATGATTTTTAGCTCCCTTATGAAGAAATGCAATGTACAAGTAAAATCCTCTGCAAATCTGTGAATCAGCCTAGCCTTATTCGGTTCCAGAAAATACGGTGTTTTAACTACAAAAGTTTTAACAAGAAAGGCATATTGTGAGCATTGTAAACAGGAGCCACAAATCAAGTATTTATGAAGGATTTTGGATTGGTTGAAGCTCCCAAGAAATTGATGAATTTCCTCTGGGAAATCCTATCTGGCAGATAAAATTGATTCAGCTAGGGGGGAAAAATCATTAGGGAAGCTAGCTAAACAGAACCATCATCTTCACATGTAAGGATTTTCGGAGTAAGAGAAGAAATCTTCCTTTTCTTGATTTTACTTATTTTACTTAAAAATAAGAATTTTTTGACACATATAAATGTGTCAGAAATGGGGCAGAAGAAAAGAGGTTTGTCAGGTTTATTAGCAAGAACTCTTAAAGCCAGGGAGAAATGCAAACTTCCAATTACCACACCTATATATAACTTCAGGTAGTCCTCATTTAGCAATTGCCTTGTTTAGAAATCGTTTGCAAATACAGTGATGATGAAAAAGTAACTTTGAGACCAATTCTCGCATTTATGTCCTTCGTAGGTCTATAAACCAAAGGAAAGCTGAAGTAAGATTCTTCAGAAGAAAGAGAACTAAGTACAGTTCTTTTTCTTTCTTTTCTTTCTTCATTTTTACCACGCCATTATCATTTTTATAAGCAACAAACATACATAATTCTTCTCCACTTTCCCCATAATAACAACCCTGTGAGGTGAGCTGGCCTGAGAGAGAGGCATTGGCCCAAGGTCACCCAGCTGGCTTTCATACCTAAGGTTGGATTAGACCTCATAGTCTCCTGGTTTGTAGCCTGGTGCCTTAACCACTAGACCTGGGCTGTCAAACTCACTATGTCATGTGACATATCACGACTTTTTTTCCATTGCTGGCAATGGGGTGGATGTGGTTTCGCTATGATGCATCCGGCCCAGCAGTTTGATACCCCTGCACTAGACCAAGCTGGCTTAGCGCCCATTTTACTTAACAACTGAGTTGCTGATCCCAATTGTATAGAAATTCTTTTCTAACTTCCAAGTAGGGCAATTAAAGCCAACAGGAAGATTACTGGAACCTTGTCAATTACTCAGCTACAAAATTCAGATCATAATCTATTGCTCTGGACAAAAGAGACAGCCCCACTATTTTTCCCTGCCCTTCTTGGATTTAGTGTTTTATTACATGTATTTTAGTACTAACACTATACTTCTATTTACCCCAATTTTCCAATTTTATTTAAGCCAGTTTATAGCATAAAGTCCAAGAGAAAATATCCTGGAGTTCAACTGGCAAGAATTTTAAAGAAGTAGGAAAAAGACCAAGCAGGAATTAGTACATCCTATTAGCAATTTGTGTCATCATGTGTCTCCCATGCCCCTTATAGTTGATAGCAATAAAAGACTACAATATTTAAACTGGAAAGAACTTCCTTTACTGCAAAAGGTTTTTTTTTTAAATGTGCATCTTTAATCTTTTCAGTCATCTGCATAGTATGTAATACAGATGGAGCAGGAAAGGTTGGCTGCTTTCCATTTCAATTCAAGACTGGGAAACATAAGAAAATGGAAAGCAAAGCAGCCAAATATGCAAGATTCAAATGAAAAGGAACATTTTTATTACACAGGGGTGGCGTGAGCACTTAATGGTAAGAAGGTAAGAAGATTGTATAAGCTGGATAGGTCAAAACAAGCTCAATTAAATCCCAGCAAAACTGAATTATTATTATTATTATTATTGTTCTGTTTGGTCACAGAGTCAGGCAGATATTTAGACTGGATCTGGCATTTTTATCCACCTATTGAGTTTTTCGCAAGGATAGGCAGATGTTGACAGTGTTAAAGATTTTATTACAGGATGTAAGTTGTTCAAAATAAAGCTGTTATTTGCAATTGACTGCTGTGATTTTGTCAATGCCAAAGTTGTTCCGTTTCTATCGCATTTCTGCAGGGCAGGTATAATCTATCAATATCAGTATGGGGATGTGATGCATAGTGAATAGTTATCAGTTTTCTTATTTTTTTAGCCCAACTGTCAAGTTCAGCTTGTGTCCAGTTCATAATTTTAGCAGAGTCTTATATCATACGTTCGGACTATGTGTTGATAACTTTGATAATATTTCCACCGCTCAATTTTGTCATTAGCAATTTTCTCACTTTTTGGCTGTATTCTTTACTAATCATGGTTTAACGTGTCCATACTTGATACCATATTATCCAACTGTAAAATGCCCAGATACTTGTAGACCTCATCCTGATGGCCCCTGATGGTTTGGCAATTTGGTGTTTCAATTCCGTTACTCTTTGTGCTTTTACTCTGCTTAATTATTATTGTAGCACATTTCTCTAGGCTAAATTTCATTGCTGTTTCTGTGCTAAAAATTCTTACCTTGTTTCTCAGTGGATTTTGATTTCTGATTTTAAAAGCTTCATAAAGCTTCAGGTCATCCATATAAAGCAAATGTGAGGTTTTATTAATTTATTAGCATTTTTTTATTATTTCATAGCCAAGATTTGCTTTCTTCAGAAAAGTAGACTCATGGCAATGACAAATAATAAGGGTGATAATGAGTCACCATGGAAGATGCCTCTGCTGATGTTGACAAGCCCATATTTTTCATTGCCAGCCACTAATTCTTTTTTCCACTGCTTCATTATTTTTTCTATAAACATTCCAAAGTTTTTACTGACACAGGTTGTTTCCAAACTTTTGATGATCCAACTATGTAGTAATGATCATATAATCAATCCAGACCATATATAAATTGGTTTTTCAGCTTTTGCAATTCTCCAGAACCATTTATCAATCAGAAGTTGATTCTTTGTACCTCTGCTTTTCCTTTTATTTCCTCCTTTTCTACTAGAAGGAATTTTCCTATCAATTATCTTGAATATTGTCTATTATTATGCCAATGAATAATTTAAACATTCTAGGGAAGTATATTATCAGCGTATATGTTGTCCCTTTTGCTGGGTCTTTTTGAATTAGATTAGTTTGGCCAGTATTATTAACCAGTTGTTCATATCCCTTAATGAAATATATTGTTAAGCTGTTTAGCTATAATTGAATGTAAGCTAGTTGGATATTTGAACCCAAAACTATGCAACTGATTATTTCCAGAAACTGTCCAGTTTTTCATTTTTTTCATTCCCATTTTAATCATTTCTGCTGCTATTAGGTCTTCCATTTGATTTTTACTACATTTTTTATTTATTAAATTTATTTGTCACCCATCTCAATCACAATGTGACTGTAAATTCATCTTCAAATTCTTTTATTCATCCAGCATTTTTATTATAGTCTTTTGGGGTTTCTTGCAGGTCTTTCTAAAAATTGGATTGTTTTCCCTTTATTTGGTTTTCCATTTTCAGAATCATTATTGTCATTTATACTTTGCTAGACTCACCTCTGATCTAATTGAAATAACTGGCTTTGCTTGAATTGGATGATCCATGCCTCATAGCATTCATTTTTCCCAGCTATTGCTGTTATTTGTTGCTTTATGATTTCCAAAGCTTCTTCAATTTTTCTAGTGCCAAACCAATAGTTTTTAATTAGGCTGTCTTGATCATTATATTCTTCAAATTTTGCTCTTTCACGTGTTTCAAATTGCTTGCATCTGATCTTAATTTATTAATATTTATTATTTTATCCCACCTATCATTTGCAAGTGGTTCAAAATGTAGCAGACTTCCTCTGACAAGGATGAATTCAGCAGTAGGACACCAACACTGCACTGGTTCTTGCAAGGCTATTGGGACCAACTCAATGTGTGGATTTTAATACTTAAAACAAAAGTGGCACAACATCTGGTACATGCAGGACCCTCTCTCTGAGTTGTACCGGTATGTGTAACTATTATTTGCAATTACTTTATTTTTGTATGCAAATTGCCTAAGTCATGAGACAGTTTAGCAGTATCAAAATATTGCAATATTTAAAAGACTAGAACCTTTTAAAACCTATCTGACTGAGGAAAGATCCCCAAACTGAACAAAGATAAAGGCATAAGATAATTATTTCAGCTATCATACTGTTCATAATCTTGTTTTATTATATAGGTCTGCTATCAAAAGTTTGACAGCATTCTTCCCCATGAACTTGTTCACATGGGTATGTGTTTGTTGGCATTCTGTCCCTTACACCCCTTTAGTTGAGTTATGGAAGCTCTTGGTGTATCTGTCCTTCATTTGGAAGCATTCATTTGGGCAAATAATTGTATTGCCACCACTTCTTGACTGAGGAGATCCCTCCAACACCTGGAATCTGGATGAGGCAAAACAGAACTTCAAGTTTCCCAAGTCTTGTTTTTAAATACATAGATGTGCTTTTCCATTTTAGCCAGTGTAAGCAAGTTCAGTAGGTTTTGAGTATATGGCTAACAGCTACCCGAAGGCTAAGTGAAAATAAAGGATTTTATTTTTAAAAACCAGAGAAATAAAAGTAGTTGCACTAAATTACATGACATGGTCTTTGCAAGCCAAAGCTAGCAATAATTAATCTGTAAATAAACTAAGCAAACAAAGAAAGAGAATAGGACCCAAACAAATGCTGTACAACTGAGCAAACAGGATAGAAAACCATATTAACATATAATTGTGCATCTGTCTATACTTTCCTTGTCAAATGTACTTTACTACGGTAGTTTCAGCACTCCCAAGGATTTGGGGCAGTGGGTTTGTGTCAGGGTTTAGTTTGTGGATGGAAAATTCCATCCTAAATTGGGAGATTTATCTCAACAGAAATGCAGGAATGCAAAGAATGTAAACAAAAATCCATCACTAACAGTCTCCCTGGTTTAGAGATAAGGGGAAATGCATGTCTCTTTATAGGCCAGTGCTGCAAGAAAGCATGAAAACCTAGGTACAAATCCTGAACTACCATTCTCATCCTGCCTTACTTTTCCTTCTCTTTCAAGATGCTGTATCTTTAATAGAATCTTTTGCTTGTTTGTTCTCCTTAATAATGGGCCTGCAACACATTTTTAGCTGATGAGATGCAGTTATTAAGAATGTTTTGGGTGATTGAACATAGGATTAATATTATTATTAGTCATTATTAGATTTTTAAATGCATTACTCCTGAGAGTAATTTTGCAATTTTGTCATCTTGCAAGGCTTTTTCCATGGGCTCTGAGCCAGGAGCTCATATGAACCCACTACAGTGTTTGAATAGTTTGTTATGAATTGGCTGGTTTTATCCTCTGGCAGCGCCATCTCTATTGTTGATCCAAATAGTTCATATTGCTCATTTTAACCCTTGTAAGGTGTCCAAAGTTTTGTAGGAGTGGGAAGCCATAGAAATCAAAATGATAAATATTTATATTATATATTGCCTGTCACACCGTGCATCTCTGCATGAAGATTCTATAACATGATGTATACCAATTGTATAAAATGTATTATCTTTTAAAATTATGTTCATGTGATTTATTGTGGTTAATATAATTGTATAACATGAATACATTTTTGCTGCTTTTACAAAACGGCTCTGCTATAGATGGGGTGACAGTTTACTTCTTGAGATGCCATCTCAGGAAGCAGAGCCGGAAAGATGTGCCCCTGATATCCAACCTGTCCTTCCTATGCGTAGGAGATCTTTTCATCAGTTCTAGCAACATGAATGTATTCATTGGCAATTATGGCTATGGTATGCTGCTTTTCTTTTCATGCTTCCAACAGTATTTAAAGTAGCTGAACTGTTAGTAGAGAGGGCAACACTATACCTTCTGTAATTAACATCACTAATCGTGGCAAAAAAGCAAGCTGATTGGGTTGTGTGTGTACCTTCACGTCAGTCTTGACTGCTAGCAAGCAAGTAAAAAATTGTATTCGATGGAGATATTAAGAGCACTTGGTCAGATATGTCAATAATTCCCATAAGATAGAATATTATATTAAAGCAGTGTAATTCTACAATGCAGATATACCCCAAAGCACATAAATATAGGAATGTATTGTAATCTCAATAAAACTATTTTGATATACCATTGAAATTAAAAAGGAGAGAAAACTTAGCTAAGAATGGTCACAGGATACAATGTGGACCATAAGCTTTTTTTTACACGTATTATAAATCAAAATTGGCTTTCTAAAATTGCCAGACACTTGATAAGCAGTATTGTTCAAACATTAAGACACATTCAAGCAACTTGTATGGTTAACATGATATCATCCTTCATACCCTCCTGCCATTGCAAATGCAATTACACATCCTGCTCTGTTTTGAAGTTCTGCTGCATGCAGAGCCTCAATGGCTGAATGACGCTGGAGATAGTTTCAGCTTTGGTGGTTCAAGCCCAGACACTGCACCTCAGGGTGGGCTGCTGTCATTCACCCCAGCTTCTGTCCATCTAACAATTCAAAAGTGGTATACATGCAGCAGATCGGCTGTAGGTCTGCTCTAGGTCAATTTTCTTTCTGCTCAGGTAGAAAGAGCTTGTTTTTGATTAGACAATGTTGGACTGCATCAGCTACCACACCTTTTAGCAATTTGAAAATTGCTGATAAGCAGGTTTATTATTTATTTATTTACTTGGCATATGGGGTTTGTACATTGAGTGCCAGGGAGTCTACAATTTGGCTGCCTAAGATTGCTACCGTAGTTTGTTTAGTTCATCCTGTACACTATCCAGGGTGTACTGCAGGGGGCGAACAAGTTCCGTACACAAACTGCGGAGCCTTAGCATCTTTTTTTCAGATTAATACTTAGTGTTATATGTGGTGTTCTATGATGACTGCTTAATAATATGATCTTATGGTTAAAGTTGAACATTTTAACATTGAAAAAGCAGACTGAATTTCTACCTCAGGTTATTGAATTACTACCTCAGGACCTATTGGTAGGGACCATACAGGTTTTGCTTTGCATTCGTGCAGGACTGGTGACGGTTGGCTTCTTGCTATTGTGTGAAGCACTGTTAGCTTCCCACCAGAAAGCTACCTATTTATCTACTTGCATTTTGCATGCTTTTGAACTGCTAGGTTGGCAGAAGCCGAGGCAAGTGATGAGAGTATAGAGAACCATCCTTTTCTGGCCAGAAAATCCAGCATCTTTAAGCTGCTGAGCCCTCGTAAGCAGGTATTTGGTCTGTATTTGTCTGATGCTGTCCCTTTACTGGATCTTTCATTATCAGGTAGGTTTTGCCAGGTGTTAGCTACTTTTCCATTTCACCAACTTGCAGTATGTTGTTAAACTGATTGGTAACCAGTGAGTGTAGACTGTCAGATGTTTCAACCAAAAACTGTGCAGTTCATCTTCACCTGGTGATGATTAATTCTTGATTTTCTCTCCCCCCCATTTCTGTTGCTATTACAACTTCTTTTATTTCAGCCTCTTTTTTATTTTTATCCACACCCTTTAGCCAAGCCGGGTTATTATTGTACTTCTTTGGGTTATCTCATATCAGCACTCAGAACTGCACTGAGTCTTCTTTCTCAAGTGTTGATTGATTCATTGTAGTCTCTCAATTTTTCTGATTGGGATTGAAATTGGAGATTCTGTTTATAGTGTGAAATTTGAACTTCATGTCTGCTGATTTTCTTGACTATGGCTGTTATTTGCTGCTTTATTATTTCCAATGCTTCCTTAATGTTTGTAGTGTACCATTTGGCTGTTTTTGCTCTTTATTGATTTTGTATCCCAGGTATTCAGTTATAACTGCAGCTGTGCTGTGGATTAGTTTCTTGGAGTGAGCTGGTATTTATATTTGCTAATACAGTATTGGCATCTTTCAATGCTGGTGCTAGCTGTTTTCTTTGGAACAAGCTTTCACACAGGCAATCTTATGCTGTGTTTTTGGGCTAGATGCTCAATTATTGTTTGTTTCATTTCTTCTAGTTGTTTCATTAGAGAGTCTTGTTGTTTCTGAGGCAAAAAATAGGGTCCTGCTTGCCAAATATAAACAATTCAATAGCTGTGCTGGCTTCTTCTATTGCCAACTCTCCCTGGTTTATCTCTGCAGAATGAGTTACTTCTGGCTTCGATTTCTTTGCTCTGGGTAGACCTTTGCAATTCTTCCAATTTTCTTCTGTGAATATTTTGTATGATAAACCAACATTGATCTGCTAGCCTCTGTTCTGTTATTTATGATCCTGGATCTTGTTGTTTCCAGAATTGGTGCATTTTTTCAAATATCCTGTTCTTCTTGGGCTTGATGTGGAATAACAGATGATTATTTCTTTGTAAGGATAAGCATCTTTTCTTACAGGAATTCTTCAGCTGCTGGTCCTTGTTCCTCAGCTGTTACCAGAATGCTACCTATTTATCTACTTGCATTTTTTTTAGCTCCTAGGTTGGCAGAAGCTGAGGAGAGCGATGGGAGCTCATTCCATCAGGCAGTGCCAGGTCCTGAATGCTGGAGTAGAGAGAGCCGACCTTTTCTGTGTCTTCCTTGTCAAATGTTTCTAGAAAGATTGAAACTGAAATTGGAGAGTCTGCCTATAGTGTGGAATTTGAACTTCATGTTTGCTGATCTTGGCTATAACTGTTGTTTGCTGCTTTATTTCCAAAGCTTCCTTAATCTTCCTTATTTCTAGGTGATATTTTTTGATCCAGTATTATTTAGTCTTGTTCTTCAGGTTCTTGTTTTTTTTATCTGTTCTACCCTGCTTGCTGATTTTATTTTCCAGCCCAATCTACCATTTTGATAGTGCACTCTTTGGTTGTTTATCCTATTTGTTGATTTTGCATCCCAGATATTCAAACATAACTGCAGCTGTGCTGCACATTCATTGGTTTGTTTCTTGCAGTGAGCAGATGCATATATTTGCTATTATAGTATTGGTAGTATTTTTAATGGTTATGGTAGCAGTTTCTTTGGAACAAGCTTCAATGCTTGTTGTGTTTTTGTGCTGTTCTACTATAGATGCTCAAGGATTCTTTGTTTCAGTTCTCCTACTTCTTTTGTTACTTTTGTTTGTTGTTTCTGAGGCAAAGAATTGGGTCCTGGTTTCGAATACAAATAATTCAATATCTGTGCTGGCTTCTTCTACCTGGTTTGCCTTTGAGTTATTTGAGTTATTTCCGGCCTTGGTTACTCAGCCGGTAGCTGTGAGTCCTATAGTCTGTTTTCCACCAAATGTACAGGAACTCCAAAACCTAGCATAGTTTCTGTAACCTGGGCAATGACTGAGCTGATATGCATTTCTTTTAACCATATTTTTTATGGTAAAGATACTCTTCGTCTGGTTCCTCTGGTGAGGAGGAGGAGGATGGACATTTGGGCAGATGGAAGGTATCAACTTGGTTGGCAAGGCCATTGGCTAAAGCACACTTGATGTCTTCCCTCTGGGCGTTCTTGAGGTTTTCTTTCTTAACATCCCAGGTACTCAGGGCAGAAGCTTTCAGGAAGCCTTTTGCTGGAAGCCTTTTTCCTCACTTTGACCCCAGACAAGAAGGGGATGCCGAAAGCAATTTCTTCAGGACCGTAATTGGTACTAAAGGAGAACTTTCATAATACAGGTGATCATAGTTTTACAACTTCAATTGGAACCAAACTGGGACCAACTGCCATTGCCATTGTTACGCTAAGAGTTGTAAATTCACTTCACAACGCAATTCAAAGTGTTGGTTATGACCTATAAAGCCCTACATGGCATCGGACCAGGTTACTTACAGGACCGTCTGCTGCCGCATGAAACCCAGCGACCGGTTAGGGCCCACAGGGTCGGCCTTCTCCAGGTCCCATCAGCCAGACAGTGTCACCTGGCGGGGCCTAGGGGAAGAGCCTTCTCTGTTGCGGCCCCGGCCCTCTGGAATCAACTCTCCCCGGAGATTCGTATTGCCCCCACCCTCTCCGCCTTTCGCAAATTGTTGAAGACACATCTTTGCCGACAGGGCTGGGACAGTTAACACCTTGCCCCAGCCAGTGTATGTTTGTTGTAAGTTTGTTTTCAGATGATTGGTTTTTAATCTAGGGGTTTTATAAATGTATTTAATGTCAGATTTCTATATGTTATTATCTATGTTGTAAGCCGCCCTGAGTTTTTGGAATAGGGCGGCATAGAAATCGAATTAAATAAATAAAATAAATAAATAAAATGTGATGTCACTTGACTGTCTCCTAGCCAGACTGATCCAGCTGGTCATGGTTGTCTCTAGTTGGGTTAACAGGAAGTGGGGAGAGTCACAAAAAGGAGTACAGGTGTCTTTGAATTCACTGAAATAGATTAAAAACAACTAGGTTAGAATAGAATCACGTTAGTCCAATCCTGTATTTGAAGATTGTATTTGAAGAGAAACCAGATCTTATTTCAAAAAAAAAATATGTTTTTCAATAAAAAAAACCAACTAACTTGTTAAATTATATATCAAAGAGCATTTTAGTCCAATCAAAGCTAGCCAAGTTGAAAGAGATAATTTTATCTGATGCAAAAATTTGTCTGATAATTTTATCTAAGCAAAAATTAACAGGCAGAGTAATAGCAAGATTTTTCATCATATTTGCCTTTGGAACATTTCAGCCAAGCATATCAAGAAAAGCCATCTAAACTCTATTTCTAATGCCACGAGAGAGGGCATTCTGTCTAAAATCTCCTATATCATGGCTGAGCATTATAGCCTAATTTGAATGTGAAAATCTTAGAAAAACTCATGGAAAAATTCAGACAAGAAAAAACTTTTTTTTTTGCATGACTCCTATGTAAATCTCCTACGAAACAACTGCCTCTCAGTATGATTATTTCACGTTTATTCAATAAACATGGGATCTCATCTTTGTCTATGTTATATTTGATTAAACATATTTGAATAAGTATACCTTGTAAATCCTGGGAATATCCTTAGTCTCTAACTGCTCTCATTTTTCTCTCTCCTCTCGTACATGGAAGATTTCACTGTTGTAGCAGAAATGCAGACAGTAACAAAAATGTAAGTTAACCATGAAACACTGCGATATGAAGTCTTAATTTAATAACATTTCTCAAAGTTTTCCTATTTAATTCACTAGATCTCATCTTGGGCTTTAAATATGAATTTCAGTGGTACTCTTTGATTTTGATTTTTAAAGCTTTCTGAAAGTAGGGGTCCATTCACTTACAATATAGCTTTCAGTCAAATGGGTTTTTCTTCAGTTTCCCCAAACTGCAAGGAAAACTCTTAGTGTGTAGTGCAAATCTGATCGCATGACTGCTGAGGCGTACTCATGCCGAAACCAATCACAATTTTAAAGTGGGCAAGAAATATTGGGAATCATACTTTAGTCCACTTGTTTTAACAGCAGCAAATATTAAACAGTTGGCATATAAAAATCACGGTGCCAAGATTACTGCAAGTTCTGATGAGTTTATTTTAAAAGGGCAATGTTACAGTATTATTTTCTCTGTTATTTTTTGTTTTATCAATGTAAGCATAATAGTATAAACATGACCTTAGCATTTAGAATCACAGAAATATTGACCATATTCAGAATGAAACAAAAACATATCAAAACACTTACTCCGTCTCTACTACAATCCATGGTTAGAAATCATCATTTTCTTGACCGCGATATAAATTGACTTTCTTGCATTTCACACCAAGATGCTGCAAAAGAATAAATACTGTGTTGCAAAACTGATTTTATTTTTACTACCAAATGTTATATGATAACTTGTCTACAGAATAAAAACATGCAATGACTTACAAACTGTATCATTTACCTTTTTCACACAATCGGGTTTTTCTTCTGACTGGTTTCTTGCAGAGTCTGAAAACTGTTAAACAAATATTTTAGAACGAGGTAGAGATTGAACAATTGAAACATGTCTATTTCTCTCCCAGAAGCGGAAGGACAAAACTTACCGCCATGGCCAGCCATTTTTCTTCCACAGAAGGGCAGAGACTGGAGGTGGGAGCAGAAGTTGTCGATTCCCTGATCCCAAGCCGTTATAAAGTCTGTTTTTCACACTTTTTTGAGACCTCCTGTAAAAAGAAATTGAGGAAGTACAATTACTGCATTATAAAATCTCGTTTACAGGGGCTGTTCTAATTTTTTACTATCGCGTATGATACTTACAGAATTCACTCTGCTGATTGCCTTCTGGTACTTGTACTTCTCCTTTAGTTCCTCAGCCTTCCTCTCCTCTCTGTCGGCATCCCCTGGCCCCCCCCCAAAAAAAATAACAAAAGAATTAGAACTCGTACAGCCAAAGTTAAGATGAAATAAATACTTTTGTTTTTAAAGTGAAAACAATTAAAATGTTGTTAAGTTAAAAATCAATAGTTCGTATCACTTGGATCAGTGAAAAGAATTAATTTGTACCTGCTCTGCTTCTGCAGCTAGTAGAACATAATTGTTTTCTGTAGAGTTAAATCAGGATGATAGTATGGGAGCGAAAGCTGAATTCGCTTTGGATTTTATTTATTTCTTTGTTCATTTATGGGGAAGGGGGGGCATGTCTCTAATGAAGTCAGTGTGAGAGAAAAATAGCCTATTTCCATAGGCTACACAATTTGCCAGATTGAACCCATTTTTTAAAGTATATTGTTTCTCTTTACACAATGGGTTAAAAAAACATATTTCAAAATGTAATCCTGTTTCCCAACCTTCCTGGAAGGTCCTGTGGATATGTTTAAATTGAAGATATTAACACAATTCACCAAGAAAGAAGATGTACAGATAGTTTTAAAATATTCAGGTTCAAAGGTTATTCTAAAAATTATTCTAAAGCAATTTTTACTTGTTTCTAGATTTCTCTGATTCCTGTTCTATTTCATTATTACTATTTATGTCATGTTACCAGTCATGTTACCTCTTTGAATTCTGAATTAATCCTAGAGTTACACATGCAAGTTGACAAGTAAATAAATAAATGGATAACTTACCTTAAACAAGAGTTTCCCCACATAGTACAGGAATGTCTCCATCCTTAAAGCCCTAAACCAGGGTTGTTAAACTGGTGGCTCATGGGCTGGATGCATCATGCACAGGCCACGCCCACCCTGGCTCCACAAAGGCAAAAAATGTGGCGGTATGTCACAATACATCACACGATGCAATTGAATTTCACACCCATTCCCTAAACTAAACTAAACTAATCCTAAACTAAATAAATATAATAACTAACTATAAATAAATATAACAAATAAATATAATAAATTAATATAATAAATATTGTGTGTGAACCCACCTAAATAAATGTAATATTAAATAAGATAAATAAGCAAGCAAATAAATATTGAAAAGTAAACTAAACCTAAGCTATGTCAATGCAGTAAAATGAAACCAAAACCTGACCTAAGCTACCAATACTCAACACACACATGGAGGCAAAACTCTGAGGGAAGATCTTTCCTTCAGCCCACCAAAAGATTTTATTTACTTCTCCTTTGTGAGCTCATCTGTCAGTACCATTATGAAGCATGACCTCGCAAAGGAAAAGCAAAGCAAAGTGATAGGCTGAATGGATGCTACTCAGAGTTTTATTTATTTTTTCAATATTGGGAAAAATGTAAGTACAAAATCCTGTTGATGCATTTGATAGAATCAGTGGATGAGCTAACAAGAAAAATCCTTAGAAAAATTAATGTCCCTGAAGAAAGTAGGGAGATTGCTGGAGAAATGTGCACAATTGAGAAGGAAAAAATGGTGCACAGATGAGTGAGCAGAACTGGAGAGATTTCTGTGCTTGGCAGAGTAAGCTACAGTATGGCGCTTGCTCCCCATTACTGCACTTGCCTATCACTCTTGGGGGAAAAAACCTTCAACACAAACACAGTATTCAAACTTAATTCAGTGACAGCCCTTTATTTTCTGCCTGAACTGTTGATATACATACTGCAATATGTTGCATAACCATTATTATTGTGATACAGTGCACTTTTCTTACTGTTTTTCTGACCTGCAGCAGAGGCTTTTTAATGGTCAGAATAAATGACAGAAAATCTCTTACGTTTAGGGAGCATGTGTGTATTGAGCATTTAAACAGAAAATATTCCTATGATAAGCTGAGTCATGATGAGGTCATTATTTAATCCAGACAACACACTGAATCTTAATTACACAGGGTGGGTTTATTCAACAGTCTAGACTTGTGTTTATTAGCTACTTTGTGGGACATCATCCAATACACATTCATCGTGGCCAGTGCTTTTTTTGTAAAAAAAAAAAAAAAAAGGTGCCAGAACTCACACATGTCATATAACCTTGCCTACCCTACAAGGTTCCATCCAAAAAAGGTGCCGGAACTCTGTTCTGGGCATTCTATGAGGAAAAAAAAAGCCCTGATCGTGGCAAGACCTCACAATAAGGCTGTACAATCAATAGCAAATTAGGAACGTCTAGATGACCAATGGTAGCCTGAACAGCTTTTTAAAAACTGACTGTAAAAAAAAAAAATTATAAAAGGAAGAATAAAAGTAAAAGAAAAGAAAAAAGCATACAAGATGCACATTTACAGACATACATATTTTAATAAATTGATGTCATAATTCATAGCAGGCATCAATAGATGATCTATAATAATCAAGTCTATGAATGGTTTGGAGCCATATGTTTGTATTTCTGGTGCTGATTTTTAACCAGATTTTTTTTTTAAATCTATTATTGGTTAAGACGTGCAAGCAAAACAGAAACAAAGACGAATTGCGTGTACATACTTAAAGAATTTCTAACTTCTTTTTAAAAAGCAAACCAAATAAAAGGGATTTTTTTAAAAAATAAAAATAAAAAGTGCATCCTAGAAACAATTCTCCCTCTCTCCCCCTCCCCCCATTTATTCAGCTACTAATAGTTATTTGTGTATTTTAATCCTACTTCACACATTATTAACTCTGTTTGGATCATTTGAATTGTAGGAGGTACAGTGCCTCAGTGGCTTAATGATGCTGGAAATGGTCTCAGCTCCGGAGGTTTGAGCCCTAGCTCTGCATGGCAGGGTGAGCTCCTGTCGCTCGCCTCACTTTCTGTCCACCTAACAGTTCGAAAGTATGTTCTATGCAAGTAGATAGATAGGTAGCACTTTGGTGGGGAGACAAGCTGGTGCTCTGTGCAGGCAGTTAGGTTCCAGACAGCTGTGAACTTTCCTGGTTGCAGTGCCCAATTGCAGGGCAGCTCTGGGAAAGAAGGGGGCCTTGGGTGATGCTGCAGGAAGAGCACAACTTCCTATAACAGGGTTGGTACCTTGGCAAGCCAAACTACTATTCTGCAATAGCATTGTCTCCTAGCTACTGTAACAATGCCATATGTTAATGATAATGATAATAATAATAATGAGGAGGAGGAGGAGGAGGAGGAGGATGATATTCAAGAGAGTGAAAATGATAATAATGATGATGATGATGATGATGATGATATTCAAGAGAGTGAAAAAGATCTTAAAGTCCAAACTCAATGAAGGAAATACCATCAAGGCAATAAACACCTGGGTAATTCTGGTCATTAGATACACAGCTGGAATAATGGATTGGACTCAAGCAGAACTGAAAGCAATGGATTAGGAAGATCAGAAAAATAATAACAATGAATCATGCCCTTCATCTGCGCAATGACATTGATAAACTCTACCTACCAAGGCAAATAGGTGGCCGTGGAATGTTGCAAGTACATCAGATGGTTGAAGCTGGCTTTGGAAGAATATCTGAAGCACAATGAAGATGATACATTGAAATTAGTATGCCTACTGGAGAGACCAAACTGGCCTATAAGAAAGGCCAAATGAAAAACAGAATGGAGGCATGGGAAGATTTACTACATGGCCAGTAAATTAGAAAAAATAGCTGGGAAAGCAGATATAGTAATAACAAGACCTGGCAATGGCTAAAAGTAGAAAAGTTGAAGAAAGAGACTGAGGGACTAATTCTGGCTGCATAAGACCAAGCCTTAAGGATAAATGCATACAAAGTCAGAATTGAGAAAACAGCAAGAGACAGTAAGTGCTGCCTATACAAAGAAGCTGAAGAAATAGTGGCCCACTTGGTAAGCTGCTGCAAGAAGATCACACAGACTGACTACAAGCAATGACATAACAAAGTAGCAACAATGGTGCATTGGAAGATCTGAAAGAAATATCATTTGCTTTCAGGCAAGAATTGGTGGGACCATAAAATAGAGAAAGTCCTAAAAAAGTTAAATTGCTCTGGGACTTTAGAATTCAAACAGACAGCTGCTACATATACAATTGTTGATAAGAAAGACAAAAAAGTCTGGATAGTGATGGAAGCTGGACACCCCCTCCCCACTCCAATGAAGGAATAATCTGGAAAAAACCCCAAGCGAACTGACCTGAGTCAACAGCAGCCAAAGGCTAAAATGGCAAACACTTGACACACACAATGAGGAACCAGCTAGCAGCAATCAGGATTAACAAATACACAACAATAAAAGTAATTAACACCTTTTAGGCAAGATTAGAGAAGAAATCTGACCAACAATAGTCACTGACCAACAAATCAGGAAGGACAGATTCAAACACACCAATCAGAAGTGACAAATTTGAAAACCACAAAAGGGTATAAAAACCCCTGTTTAAAGATCATTCTGCCTAACTAGCCGGGGACTTGAGCTGAATTGTCACTCAACTGTCAAGGGGAATCCCGGCTGGAAGGACCGAATGGGGGAATTCCTCCCAACAATCATAAATGTGGCAGTGCCTGAAGAAAGCAAAATAGAAGAGAAAGAACTGGAGAAGATAACAAAATACAAAGACCTACAAATAGAAATAGAATGACTGTGGCAAAGGCAAGCAAGAGTAGTACCAATAGTGATAGATGCTTTGGGTGCAATCCCAAAACAACTGGAGCATCACTTGAACACCATTGGCAATTGCAAAAGGCGGCTTTACTGGGAACAGCTTCCATCCATAGACGATATCTGTAACACCATCAAACATCTACATCTGCCTATCTCAGGTCCTTGGTAAGAACTCGATAAGTACAGTAGACAAAAATGCCAAACCCAGTTTGAAGATCTGGCTGACTGTGCAATGATTAACAACAACAACAACAACAACAACAACAACAACAACAACAACAATAATAATAATAATAATAATAATAATACTGCTGCTGCTGCCTAAACCTTTCTGAGGGGATAGCCTCTTTACATCCTTCTGATTAGCTACAGTGCTTAGGACATACTTCCCCCTCCCCCATCAACTAGACACTGCCCTTGGCAGCCATGTTATCCTAAGCTCCTGGGCTCTTGTGTTTTGCATTTGGTCAGCAGCTGCCATTTTTTAATATCTTATGCATATAAATATTGTGATGGGATAATGATTGCCTGTTAGACCAATGAACTTGCATCACCCAATGTTTTATCACCTGCTCCAGAAATTCAACCTTATTTCTACTTGGGGCCACCTTTTTATTTCTCCCCAAGCTGGATAAAGCATGCTCTTATTGGTGTTTCTGATACAGTGTTATCTTTCTGAGCATTTTGTAGCTCGGTCAAAACTAAGATATTCAGCATAAAATTTGTGTTAAGATGGTGTTATATATTTATCGGCTTTTACTTTTTATTGTTATTTTTGTAATTGTTTTTAATATCTCTTGTTGCATGGGGTAATTTTTAAGTTTTATTCATATGCTATTAATACTTTGCAAGAGTGAATCCAGCAATTGTGATTTATTTAACAGATTGCAGGAAAATATGAACTACATTGGGTGTCAGTTTGTTTCCCGGTCCAATTCAATGTGTTGGTTATCACCTTTAAAATCCTTCATGGCACGGGATCAGTTTACATAAGGAAGTGCCTTGTCCCAGCCCGTCCCACCCAGTCAGGCAGAAAGGGTATGTTACAGACCCTGTCAGTTAAAGATTTTTTTTACTGGTGGGGCCTAAGAAGAGAGCATTCTCTGCCATTGCCCCCCACCCCATGGAACATCTTGCCTCCAGAGGTGAGGTTGGCCCCCACTCTCCCGGCCTTTCAAAGAGCATGAAAACCTGACTCTGCCAATTCAAGTGGGGATCAAAGAGCAGCATGCCATTTTGGGAGGGCCTGGTGTGAGCCTGAGAGAAACTCCCTCCATCTTGTTTCAGTTTTCATTCTGTTTCAACTCTTATCTTTTATAGTGTATGATTTTATCTGTAAACTGCTCAGAGTCACTTAGATGCCCAATGTCTATATTTGATAAATTAATTGTTAAATTAATTACTAAAAAAGTATACCTTTGTGAATTTGTCCACAGCATCCCTTTGTGAATTTGTCCATAGCATCCCTTTCCAGCTCACCCAACAGATATAAAAGCCGTGCTAAATTCTTGTTATATTGTGGAAACAGTAAACAGTTTAGTCTTAAAATAATGAACTGATGGCAAAGTTACGCACATATGATGAAACAAATTACCACTTAATATTGGGGAGGGAAGGACTATAGAAATGGCACTCAAATGTATTAACAATTTTTTTAAAAAAAATCAACAGCAGCCTAGCTATTTAAATTGTATCTTCATTATTTTAGGCAGAAAGACAATTGAGATCTCTAAACAATTTTAGATAAATATCCGCAAGAAGCTGCCATGGGGTTCTTATATTAATAGGTTTGTTGTTATATCCTTTGGCAATAAGGATAAGAATAGCCTGCAGTACATTTTTGACAACATTTTAATTTAAAAAGTCTGTAAGCCTCTACTGATTCAAAAGCTGGGGAGAAATTTCCATAATTGCAGTTGTACATAGAAACTTGCATATAGACTTGGCAACTCTTCCATTAACAGCCCACTCACATGGGCTCTATTTACATTACTTTTTTTCTCTTGCAGAGAATTGAGCCAAAAAGGGAGGGGTGAGAAACATTTTTGCTACCAAAGCTGATTATCTCAGCAGATAATATTGCCAAACTGCCATCATTAGCAGAAGAAAAACGCCATGTATTTGTGTTTTATATGGTTTCCAGGAGTGAATGTGCTCCCAAGTTTATTAATAATTTTTCTCATCAAGACAGGGTCCTGTGAACATTTTTTTGGCAAAACCCCACCAATCCTACATAGATTCAAATGTGCATATATATGAGAAGCCTTGCTATTTTATCCCGCAATGGGCTTTGCCCAGCTATCTCAAATCCACTAGAGTGCATGGAATTGAAATTTACTGTGAACAAAGTAGTATAAAAGATGACAAAGCTTCCTGTACCCAAAATAATGCTTCCTTTTGGCCCAGTTACATACATGCATTATCATCATATAGAGTAAAAGGCAGTATTTTGAGGAAGGAAGGAAGGAAGGAAGGAAGGAAGGAAGGAAGGAAGGAAGGAAGGAAGGAAGGAAGGAAGGAAGGAAGGAAGGAAGGAAGGAGGCTGCTCTTCTGTTAATGACAATGGTAAAAACTGTCAACTATTAGCTCTGATCAGTCTCCTTGAAGTACACCCTTATCTTCATCCAATTCAGTATTCGGAGTTTGACTGGAAACATCACAGACATTAATGTTTGTGGAAAAAGCTATTTTTATCTGCTATATGAAATCTTATGTAAGCAAGTACTAGTACAATATCAGGCACCATTGCCATATATAACGCCATTATATAACGCCATTATAATAGTATAGTCTTATTACAATATCACAATATTTTTATTTATTTATTTATTTTATTACTCGAACTTATATGCCGCCCTTCTCCTAGGACCCAGGGCGGCTTACAAAATATGCAATAAAATTATAACAATAAAATTAATCACATTCATACGACATACAAGCTCAGTCAACTCACATTCGCTGATGGAGGGACACTCTTAGGGCCGAGGGGCAGAGCACAGCTCACACGCCCCAAGCCTGTCGGCATAAATCGGTCTGTAACAATTTCCGGAAAGCTAGGAGGGAGGAAGCAGTATGAACCTCTGAGGGAAGCTGGTTCCAGAGGGCTGGGGCAGCAACGGAGAAGGCCCTAGCCCTGGGCCCCGCCAGATGACATTACCTAACAGACGGGACCCATAGGAGGCCAACCCTATGTGCCCTAACCGGTCGCTGGGATTCATGAGGCAGAAGACGGTCCCGCAAGTATCCTGGTCCATTGCCATAAAGTGCTTTATAGGAGACCAATTGGTAGCCAGTGCAGCTCACGAAGAGCTGGAGTGATATGAGCATGTCTTGGGAGACCCAAGATGGCTCGCGCGGCTGCATTCTGGACTACTTGCAGTTTCCGGACATTCTTCAAAGGTTGCCCCATGTAGAGAGCATTACAGTAGTCGAATCTCGAGGTGACAAGGGCATGGGTGACTGTGAGAAGTGACTCCCGGTCCAAATAGGGCCGCAACTGGCGCACCAGGTGAACCTGGTGCCACAGTCAAGAAATGATGTTCTAGACTTAGCTGTGGATCGAGGAGGACACCCAAGTTGCGAACCCTCTCTGAGGGGGACAAAACTTCTCCCGCCAGGGTAATGGACGAACAGTTGGAATTGTCCTTGGGAGGCAGAACCCATAGCCACTCCATCTTGTCAGGATTGAGTCTGAGCCTATTGGCACCCATCCAGACCTCAACAGCCTCTAGGCACTGGTTCATCACTTCCACTGCTTCGCTGTAATGATGTGGGGTAGAGATATAGAGCTGAGTATCATCAGCATATTGATGATAACTCACCCCGTGTTGACGGATGATCTCACCCAATGGCTTCATGTAGATGTTAAAAAGCAGAGGTGAGAGAACTGACCCCTGAGGGACTCCACATGGAAGAGGCCTCGGAGCCAATCTCTGACCTCCTGCGAACACTGACTGTGACCGGCCAGAGAGGAAGGAGGTGAACCACCGTAAAACGGTGCCCCGCACTCCAAGCCTCTCCAACTGGCGCAGAAGGATACCATGGTCGATGGTATTGAATGCCGCTGAGAGGTCAAGAAGCACCAGGATAGTGGAGTAGCCTCTATCCCGGGCCCGCCAAAGATCATCGGTCAGCGCGACCAAAGCAGTTTCCATGCTGTAACCGGACCTGAACCCAGACTGCTGAGGGCCCAGATAATCAGTTTCATTCAAGGACCATTGGAGTTGGAGTGCCACCACCTTCTCAACAACCTTCCCTAAAAAGGGAAGGTTGGAGACTGGACGATAATTATTTAAAACTACCGGGTCCAGGGAAGGCTTCTTGAGGAGGGGGTGCACAAGTGCCTCCTTTAAGGGAGCCGGAAAGGAACCCTCCCTCAATGAAGCATTAGCAACAGCCTGGACCCAGCTCTGTGTCACCTCCCTGCTAGCCGAAACCAGCCAGGAGGGGCACGAGTCCAGTAAACAGGTGGCCAAACTCACAGCTCCAATGGCCTTGTCCACATCATCAGGAGTTACCAGGTCAAACTTCTCCCATTCAACAGGACTAAGACGGGCCTCTGTCATCTCGACTAACTCATTGTCAGCCGACACTGCATTCCAACTGGAGTCTAAGTCAGATCTGAGCGACCTTGTCTGCGAAAAAGATGTTAAATTCTTCGGCATTGCCCTGCAAAGGGTCCTCCCTCCTCCCCGTATCAAGGAGAGAGCGAGTCACCCTAAGCAGCTGGATGAGATTCCGCAGACGCGATCAATGCGGAAAGATACTGAGATCTTGCCGTAGTGATCGCTTCCAAATAGGTCTTAATATAAGCTCTCAATTTGGTTCGATCAGATTCGGATCTGCTTTCCCTCCATTGCTTCTCTAAATGTCTCTTCTGGCGCTTCATCCCCCTGAGTTCCTCGGTAAACCAAGGAGATATCCTGGGTCTGCTACCACAGAGAGGTCGCAACGGCGCAATCTGGTCTAGAGCCCCCGTAGTGGCCGTATTCCAGGCCATCACTAGGGACTCCGCCGAACTGTGTACGAGTGAATCCAGCAATTCCCCAAGTGCCCTTTGAAAGCCGATAGGGTCCATCAGGCATCTGGGGCGGAACCATTTAATCGCTTCTGGCTCCCTGCGAGAGAGGATTGCTGTCCTAAACTCAAGCCGCAGCAGAAAATCTGTCCATGACATGGGCAACACTTCTAAGCCCCTTAGTTTCAGATCATACCTCAACTGTTCCAAGAGAAAAACCAGGTCAGGTGTGTGTCCCCCCTCATGGGTTGGGCCCTTGATTACTTGTGTCAGGTCCATGGTTGCCATGGAGGCCATGAACTCCCGCACCAACCCAGAGGACTCACCAAGTGATGGCACGTTGAAGTCCCCCAAGACTATAAGTCTGGGGAACTCAAGCGCCAACCCGGCTACCTCCTCGAGTAGCATGGGCAGGGCTATAGAAACGCAGCTGGGAGGCAGGTACGTAAGCAACAGACCCACCTGTACACCTAGGTCCAACCTCATAAGAAGGGATTCACAACCTGATATCTCAGTAGCAGCGAGTCTGCGCAGCCCAAGTGTCTCCTTAGCTATAATCGCCACTCCTCCCCCCCTTCCCTGGGGTCGCGGCTGATGCCATACCTGAAACCCAGCTGGCACATCTCAGAGAGGGGAACTCCACCCTCTGGGGTCAGCCAGGTCTCAGTCACACATGCCAGGTCGGCCTCCTCCTCCAGAATTAAGTCCTGGATGAGGAGAGCTTTATTTACCACCAACCTGGCATTGAGCAGCAGCAGCCTGAGTCCAGGGTCCGGATTTCACTCATTACCAGTACCCTGGGAGAGGTTCAAGGGGCCGGAACAAGAGATCACTTTCAGGCAGCGAGGCCTTGTTCCCCGAGAGCGGCCTACCCCAGGCCTCCCGTCATATCTGCCTCTTCCCCATAAGACCGGTATAGACTGGCCCTCTGATCCCTCAGAGCAAGGCTCCACTTCTCTAGCTTCCGCAAATGCAGACAGGTCGGCCCATCCATTTATCATAGGTCCACAATCCATCCAATCCACACAACCACCCATCCATTCAACCCGATTCACTCCACAATCAATCCCCCCCACATCATCCATAGCATCAAGAAAAGATTAAAATTAAAACAGTATTAAAAAACATTGAGTTAATTAAAATTTAAACAGATAAAAATTAAAAGCATTTTGTCCAAGCCCTGTTGTAATTGTGCTTGCATTTGGGAACAGTGTTCCTCCTAAACCAGTCAGGGCTCCCCTCAGAGAAAGTCCTGTGGATACAGTTATAGTTGGAGCCGTGGTGCCTCCCAAATTTAATATAAAACCAGAAGACCAGCTGCTGGAGCAGAAGTAAGGGCAGAAGATAATTGAAGTCCAGAAGAAGTATGAATAAAAGCTGGAGTAAAAGCTGAAGCAAATGAGGTGGCTAATCCAGCAGGTTTACTAAAACCCGAACTAAGCCCCGTGGTGGGAATAATAGTAGTAGTAGAAACAGGCATGCCTGGACAGGCATTTTATCTCATAAAGTAAACTGAGATACATCATAATCAAAAATTCTTGTTAATATGAATCTAAAATAGTATGCAGGACTAATCCCCCCCAAACTAGATAGGACCATTCTGAAATCTGTTTCTAGTAAAATCAAATGTGTCTTATTCCATGGAAAGGTCCTTTTCTCAGAAAATATGGAAATAGACCTCATTGCAGTATATTGTTGGCTGACCTTTACATACTTCTTCTATTCTTTGCTCCAGAAGGCATTATACGCATGTAACTTCCAATATGGGAACAATTTGAGTTCTAATTAGGCAAATCTCAGATGGTTCCACCACTGATTTGTTCATTCTTTCAATATTATTCTATGGGACACACCAAAAACATTAGGTTAGGTTCAAGAAAGGGACAATTAGAAACACTTTAATCTTCTTACAAGGGGTATGTAAACACATCATCACTTCATAATGGTGTTCATGTACTTGACATGCTAGGCATATGAATCATATTTTTGCTCCGGTATTAAATATAACAGAAGCATCTTGTCAGGAAATCAACAATATGACAGTCTAAATATAACACTTCCAGATCTTGCCTTGCCAGACCTCACCAAAATCCATGAAATCTAACATGCTCTTCTCAAAAACAACTGGGACAAGTTAGTTTTGTAAAATGATCGAGAATGGCTTTTGCAACCTTATAAATGATGGAAGATGCTTTATACAGAACCGGTTAACACAAGTAGTGACTCTCCAGGATCTCTAGCAAAATTCTTTCACATCACAAGCTACCCTGATCCTTTTAGATCATGATATCCAGAACTAAACATGGATATACTGACAGATATCATTACAAATTATGACCTCTATTTTCCCCAAAGATTCTACAATAGTTCCTATTAAGCAGTCTGTCAACAGTAGCCTATTGTAGTAACATGAGGTTACTATTATATATGTACATGAAACTTGCTTTTAATTTTTGCAAGATAGTTTTTAAGTCAAGAAACTGAGAATTGAAATCTTATGAATAGTTTTTTGAAAGTCTGATAAATATATTCTGCAATGTTGATGAAATTTTAATCTGAAGTGATTTTTAAATATATAATATACCGGTAGGTATATTCATAACGAAGTACCAGTGACAGAAGAATTGATAATTTAGAATATCTAATATGAAAGAGAGGCTTGTAGGAGCCCCAAGTATACAATATGTTACTTGGCAGGTTCATTATTACATGACATACCATTTACTGTGTGCTAGAATCAAAAACCATTTTTCTGAGTTTTTTATTTTGACCTCAAGCATCATGAGTTATATGCAGATGTTAGACTTGTAAGATACCCAGAGTCACTGCTGTGAGATGGAAAGCCACATTATTATTATTATTATTATTATTATTATACTGTATTGTACTGTACTGTGCTGTATTGTATTGTATTGTATTGTATTGTATGTATTATATTATATTAATATTTTCCAATTGTGTACTTTATGGAATTTATGATAGGTAAATAAATCAGCATCCATACTGTAAACTATACTCATATTACAATTCTATACATATCTAATCATAACCAAATCCCGTGGAGTTCAATAAAAATTGCAATCTCCATCTATAATCTATTTTATGTAGAACTATCATTTGCTTACCTTTCAGTCAGAAAGAGTGCATTGTGTACAACATATGTTAAATTCAAGTAATTTTGAAAAAGCAATTCTATAAAACTAATATACCTATGCCCCAGCAGGTTGCTTAAAGAAAATAAGCCACTTCTGCTACAAATAGATTCTTTCATCAAAATATGAATTCAGCTCTTTAAAAATTTGCTTAGTTCTGCAGCTGAGATACTCTCTTTACAGTGAACAAAATGTTTAAATCCTTTAAGCTGAGCCAGTTTGTAATACTGAGAATATAAAAATATCGAGAGCATGTTTCCTTACCAACCATGTATAAAATTGTTCTGCCTGAAATTGATTTTTGTGTCACATATTTATTTTCTTCTATTTGCACTACTGAATGTTAATGTGGATTTACCGTCATGTTCAATTATTCTCATAGAGATCTGACTGTGCCTTAGGTTTTTGGGTGAAAAGATCTGAACATATACAAAATGCTCACTGGAGTGGCTGACCAGCCTCTGAACCAGGTTTGTGGTTTTGCACATTCTCCCTTTCATATGGCTGTGCTCTCCTCCTAGAAGTTACAAGGAGAATGCAGGTAAAATGACAAGACCTGTTGGTGAATGTAGCACCACCACCCCTCTTTTTGGAACTGTCAAAAATTATCAGTCCTGTTGGCAGCCTGGTGTAACCTCAAGAACCATCCTCTCCAAGGGAATTAGACAGACAACAGGATCTTGCCGAGCTATGCTGGACTCTTTTCTAAGAATCCAGTTTTGACATAGTCGGTGTTTGTGGGGGGTCAGAGGTCCACCTCTAGGTTACTCCCATGTGGGGTACCTCAGGGGTCGGTTCTCTCCCCCCTACTTTTTAACATCTACATGAAGCCACTGGGTGAGATCATCCACTGGCACAGAGTGAGATACCATCAGTACGCTGATGATACTCAGCTGTACATTTCCACTCCTGGCCATATCAGTGAAGCGGTTGAGGTGATGTGCCGGTGTCTGGAGGCTGTAAGGGTCTGGATGGGCGCTAACAGATTAAAGCTCAACCCTGACAAGACAGAGTGGCTGTGGGTGATGCCTCCCAAGGATATTTCAATCTGTCCTTCCATTACTCTGGGGGGTGAATCTATAGTCCCCTCGGAGAAGGTCCGCAACTTGGGAGTCCTCCTCGATCCACAGCTGACATTGGATCATCACTTGTCAACTGTGAGGAGGGGGGCATTTGC
Source organism: Bothrops alternatus (assembly GCA_034064705.1). Taxonomy (NCBI): domain Eukaryota; kingdom Metazoa; phylum Chordata; class Lepidosauria; order Squamata; family Viperidae; genus Bothrops; species Bothrops alternatus. Next base: position 32,244,083 of record JARGCV010000223.1, on the reverse strand, counting down.
CCAGGTTTGCCTGGTTGCACCAGTTGTGCCCTTACTTGGATCGGGAGTCTCTCCTCACAGTCACACATGCCCTTGTCACCTCGAGGATCGACTACTGCAACGCTCTCTACATGGGGCTACCCTTGAAGAGTGTTGGGAGACTACAATTAGTGCAGAATGCAGCTGCTCGAGCGGTTGTGGGCCTGCCCCGTCGTGCCCACATTTCTTCAACTCTCCGCATGCTGCATTGGCTGCCTATTGGTCTCCGAGCGCAATTCAAAGTGTTGGTTATTACCTATAAAGCCCTTTATGGCATGGGACCAGGATACTTATGGGACCGTCTTCTGCCACATACTTCCCTACGACTGGTGAGAGCACACAGGGTCGGCCTCCTCCGGGTCCCGGCAGCAAAACAATGTCGGCTGGCGGGCCCTAGGGGGAGGGCTTTCTCTGTTGTGGCACCCGCCCTCTGGAACCAACTGCCTCCTGAAGTCTGCGTTTCTCCCACGCTCCTGGCCTTCCGTAAAAACCTTAAAACTTACCTCTGCCGGCAAGCCTGGGGATGATTGCGGATTGAATGGTGAACATGAGTGGGTGTTAGTTTGTTTTTAGATATTTTTGTTTGGACTTGTATTGATATTTGATGTTCTATATACATGTTGTTAGCCGCTCCGAGTCTCCGGAGAGGAGCGGCATACAAGCCCGAATAAAATAAATAAATAAATAAATAAATAAATAGTCTCTTACACCCATTTTATCACATTTAATGCAGATTTGCAAGCAGTGAATTGAATTGCCCATGGAGTTCTTGCAGGGAAGTGGCTAGAAAGTAACTGGATTCTGTTGAAGTAAACGGATTCTCTCTTCCTTGTTCAAATCTTTGGGCATTTTCTGGTTATTTGCAGATTGCTTTCTTGTTTGACTTTTTATACATTTGCTGACATATTACAGTAGGATCAGCAATGTTTACTGCTTAGGTTTGAATGTAATGAATTTAGAGTCAGAGGATTGAAATGACAATTTTAATGATGCCATTCATGATACATGTCATGAACACAATTGCTGATTACCTTTCATAAGACTGATAACCGTAATGCAGAGGAGTATACTTTTCATTACCTAGAGCAGGAGTCTCCAACCCACAGTCTGTGGACCAGTCCCGGTCTACAGCATGCCAGCAACTGGGCCATGCAAACAAGTGAAGTCCAGTTGGTGGGATGCAGGCCGGATACAAAAGGTTGTGGGCCACTGAGCTAGAGTGTGACAGACTTCACACAGTAAATCAAAGGTCACATTTTAAAAGTCCATTTTTTGTCTATTTTTTTAAAAAAGTATTCTTTTTATGAGGCTTCTGGTAGACTCAAATTTCCTTCTGCCAAATGGATTGCAGCATATATATATATGTGTGTGTGTGTATGCGTGTGTTTGTAGGTCTTTGGTTATTCGGGTTTTCTCCCGCGTAAAATTGGAAGTGTCTTGGCGACGTTTCGACAAAGTCCCATTCATCATCTTCAGGCTAGTGTTTTCGGCTTTGTGCTTCTAGGAGCATGAAGCCGAAAGCACCAGCCTGAAGATGACGAATGAGACTTTGTCAAAACATCACCAAGACACCTCAGATTCTACATGGGAGAAAGCCCGAACAACCAAAGACCTACATACAAACACCCGCGAAAACTCAGAAAACATATATATATGTACTGCCTGCCCCACCACATACATTGGACAAACCAACAGAAGAATAAGTGCACGCATTGAAGAACACAAAAACTCAGTCAAAAAAGAGGAACCAACTTCTTCCCTGGTCCAACACCTTAAAGCCACAGGACATGAAATTGATTTCAAAAAGATCAGAACTATCGCCAAAACTGAACCCTTTAATAACAGAATAATCAGAGAAGCCATCGAGATAGAAAAATGGCCACACAGCATGAACAAACGAGATGATACCTCCCGCCTACCAACCATTTGGAAACCCGCCCTTATTGACAAACGAGTCCATAACACAAAAAATGACACCAGACCTACACTCACGAAAACCACACAGGATGTCACCACCACACATCCACGCAAAAAGCAAACCCAAACCCACAACGATGATGAGGCACGACCACAAACCAGAAGCCAGACCATAGCTGCATCATTAACCACCTTAAACCCTTCCAATCCATACATGAAGCAAACTGACACCCACCATGAAGATGAGGCACGACCATGAACGCGAAGCCAAACAGCTATGCAGCTCACCATCTCTAATCCCCCTGCAACTCAGACTAACCTGAAAAAACAAAGCCCCCACCCAAACAGAACACTCCCCCCATCCAATCAGAGCACAGCCAACCCCCCATCCAATCAGAGCACAGCCAAGCCCCTAACCAATCAGAACACACCTCCACCCAATCAGAACACAGCCGAGCTCCCAGCCAATCAGTTCAAACCCCCACTGGCAGTTAAAAGGAAGAAACAGCTACAATCACACATTGCTCCTAAAAGCACGAAGCCAAAAGCACCAGCCTGAAGATGACGAATGGGATTTCGTCGAAACGTCGCCAAGACACTTCAAATTCTACGTGGGAGAAAACCTGAAGAACCAAAGACCTACACACACACACATTGTTATTCGGGTTTTATTATTATTATATATAATGCCTTGGTAAGGCCACACTTGGAATACTGCATCCAGTTTTGGTCACCACGATGTAAAAAAGATGTTGAGACTCTAGAAAGAGTACAGAGAAGAGCAACAAAGATCATTAGGAGACTGGAGACTAAAACATATAAGGAACAGTTGCTGGAATTGGGTATGTTTAGTTTAACGAAGAGAAGGACGAGGGGGGACATGATAGCAGTGTTCCAATATCTCAGGGGCTACCACAAAGAAGAGGGAGTCAAACTATTTTCCAAAGCGCCTGAAGGCAGGACAAGAAGCAATGGGTGGAAACTAACCAAAGAGAGAAACAACCTAGAACTAAGGAGAAACTTCTTGACAATTAGAACAATTAACCAGTGGAACAACCTGCCTCCAGAAGCGGTGAATGCTCCAACACTGGAAGTTTTTAAAAGGAACCTGCACAACCATTTGTCCGAAATGGTATAGGGTTTCCTGCCTGAGCAGGGGGTTGGACTAGATGACCTCCAAGATCCCTTCCAACTTTATCATCATCATCATCATCATCATCATCATCATCATTATTATCATTATTATGGATCATCGCACAGTCAGCCAGATGTTCAGACTGGATTTGGCATTTTTAAAAAAAATATTTTATTGGTTTTTTATAATTATTAACAAAAAATCGAATTAAATAAAATACAACTCAACTTAATACAATCATTTTCAACTATGTCTCACACAAAACAAAATATAAAGACTTATATAAAATAGAATAACTATAGATGTTGCTCGGCGGCACCCCCTCCACCACATCCCCCTCTTCCTACCTCCCTATCTCCTACTTCCTTGGATTTGGCATTTTGTGTACCTATCGAGTCCTTACCAAGGACCTGGGGTAGGCAGATGTGGATGTTTGATGGTATTACAGATATTGCCGCAAGATGGAAGCAGTTATTATTATTATTATTATTATTATTATTATTATTATTAGTATTAGTATTAGTATTAGTATTAGTATTAGTATTAGTATTAGTATTAGTATTAGTATTAGTATTAGTATTAGTATTAGTATTAGTATTAGTATTAGTATTAGTATTAGTATTTTTCTAGCTCCCCTTCAATCCCCTAGACCAGGGGTAGGCAACTTGGCTCTTTTATGACTCATGGACTTCAACTCCAAGAATTCCTGAGCCAGGAATTCTGGGAGTTGAAGTCCACGAGTCATAAAAGAGCCAAGATTGCCTACCCCTGCCCTAGACCTTGACTCAGAAATTCTATGGCATCTCTTTGCCCATATGGAAAAGAGAAAAAGAGGCTGGCCTTACTTTCCTACTAATGAGACTGTGTCCATCTACAAAAACAGTAAAGTTGACTTCTATGGACTTCATAGATACAGCCATGTATTTTGTATAACTTCACTAGAGAAGCAGTTTGCTATTGTTTTCTTCTATTTTTTTTTCCTTTTAATTTCCTAGTCTAGCAAAGAGCCTATGGTTCCCCATGCAATTATTAACCAGGCCTGGTCACTGTAGGCTTCTGAGTTTGTCCAAATGCTTCCACTTAGCTTGGCATTTGTTAGGAAACTGTTGAATAACAACAATGACAATATGTAAAATTCTGGGATCCCCCAATGCTTCTGTCCCTGGGGACAAAGTAGAATCTTCCAATGTCACCTGAAACCTGCCATCAAGGAAAGATGAAAATGGCTGTCACTATTTCTTCAATACCCATTTGCTCCACTTATCTCTAAGGATGCAACAATCAGAAATCCAGCATTCCAATAAAACTGGCGAGAAAATATTCCCTCTAGCCATCAACCAGCATTGACTGATTAACAGAACCAAATGCCAAGCTGCAGTATGAACGGGGAACTTTTTTTTTCATCAGGCCTGCATTTCCTTGGCCTCAGTGGGAACTGCATGATAGAAGAATCAGCTATAACTCAGTAATATGTGTTTGGCGTGTACTCAGCCATAATTCAAAACACACATACTGCAATAAAAAAGTACTTTTATACACTAGTGTATACATTTTTATTTGTACATGATATTTTCATTTTATATAATCTTATTTGACTTATAGCACACCCTTATTTGTATGCACCTGAACCATTTTTGTATGTAGCATACATATTTTTGTATGTTTTTCTTTGTAGCATACATATTTTGCAAGCTCAGACCTGCAAGGCCAAATGCAAAGAGGTCCATAATACAATTGTTTTGATTAGTTAGTATATTCATTCAGAAAGATCAGTGAGATAAAAATTACACAGCAAATGAAAATGATGTGCCCTGTCTGTTAGTACATTCTAAACCAAACAGAGAAGCATGTAATCTTCTGTAATCTCTTTCTAGCACCATTTTGTATGCTTGCTAGGAAAAAAACAGAAGATTGCTCTTGTTAAAAGTTTAAACTGGTCTTTCGCCAGAAGTCATGTAAAATGAGGATGAGACTGCCAAAACTTGCTGGAAAGGATTTAAATATTTGGTGTAATCCAGGAATCTTTGGGGATATTAGTCTAATTCAAAGAATAACTGAAGGGTATATTAAAGGCTACCCAAACTGCTGTCTGTGTTGTCCAGTGATAGTCTCTTCAGCTGCTTTCAACAGACGAAGAGCAAGTTGCTCACATTAAAAAATAATAGATTATTATCAAAGGCAAACCGGGGGGGGGGGAACAAGTGGCTCAGAAGACTATTTAGGATTATAACCAAGCATAAGAAGAACTGTTAAAGATTTTTTTAAAAAAGCTACAAGTGCTACGAAAGGCTTTGAAAAAGTCAATAATTGAAACTAACACATCATTTGTTACAGAATCCATGTACTAGCTTTGAAGAACGCTTTCATAATAATTTAGAAACTGTAAAGAGCTTCAAAAATAATTTATAGAAAATAGAAATTGTTTAAGAAAAGGGATTAGAAAAAGGACGCAATTATTAAAATTAGCTATTTAAAACTATTACAAGTAGTTATATCATTTGAGATGCTGCTGCTTCTCAATTGCCTGTCTCATTATGTCTGGTAGAAGAGGTATGCTCCAGGTCCCATTTTGTGGAAACTTTTCTCTCTCGGTGCCCGCCCTTTGAAATATCTCTCCCCCAGAGATTAGATCACCCTGATCCTCTCAGGCTTTTGCAAGGCCTTAAATACGTTACTACTGCACTGAGCTTGGGGATCTGGAGGTATGGCTGAATCCATGGAATGACTGTATTGATTTGTTATTGGTTGGTTTGTTTTTATCCTGGTTATAGATCCTATGTGTACTGTTTAATTATTTTAACCCCTCAGAGTAATGAATCTGAGTTGGACAGCTAAACTTTAGCCCTCCAACACCTAAATAGACAATATAAATAATCATGAGTGTTTACGACAAACACTGATTAGATATTCAACCACTGTAACATTTTAATGGCTTTCATAACAAGGAATATTAGTCAGTGTAGAAGAAAACCAAAATACTAGGAAGCCAAGAAGACCAAATTGAAATTTTGGAAAGAACTATAGAAAAACTTGGGGAAAAAATAGTTGAGATGTCTATCTGAAGAAATTTTACCTAAAGGAATTTAGAGTTATAAGAATTCAATACTGTTGTGAATATTCAAACTAATTCTGCAACTTTTATAAAATGATGACCAAGATTAAATTACTAAGAGAAATGGTAACTAAACTGGTTTGAGATACCATTGAGATAAACATTTGAGTTCCCATTTGGAATTATTTGCTGTTATAGTCTTATAAACAAAAATAGCTTCGTTTATAATGAAGATGCATTTCAGCAATAATTCTTTACTGCTGGTTATCTTAAAATTCAGATTCAAAGACTTGTATAGAACTATCAAAGTGCTTAAAGCCTTTATTAAGCAAGATAACTGTTAAATCCTTCGTTTGCGTGCGAATGATGAAGACACATGGTGACAATTAACAATGCTTTATTCTCCTTCTCCAACTCCAAGCAAGCAGCAAAAGGCACGCAAGCCTTTTTATAGGGCTTGAAACCCTGACAGCGTGAACCAATAAAAATTCTTCTTTCTTCGCGCCTTGCACATGCGCACAAGGCTGGCTCCGTTCTGTCTGGTCCCGGGCAGCTTTTAGAATGCCCGGGACCATTTGCAACATTTCTGGGCCTGGTGAGTTTCTTCATCAGGCCCAGGTCATAACACCCCTCCCCCCTGGATAGAAAAGACACAATTCCAATTTTCTTTACAATAATAATAAAAGAAAAGAAAATAATAGTCTGCTCACATACAGACACCCTTCTTATAACTAATAGGGTTAGCTAACCAACCCACTCTCTAATGTGGACTTCATGTGTCTATCTTCTACCCAACATAGGTCCCATCTCCTCAACCTAGACCTGTACTGACGGGAACCTCACATATTCGCCTAGATGCTTAGGAGGGGCCTTAGCCCGTTGTGACCTACGCAAGGTTAGGGAGGGTGCCTGGCCTGTCAGCTCACCTGCCCGGCTAGGCAGACCAGGACTTGTATTTAAGGGCGCCTGGCCTACCGGCCTGTCTGGTGGGCTTGCTAGACCAGGACATTTATTCACAAATTTTGCAGGTGACCCCTGGTAAGGTGTTCTGGCTGAGATGCCAGGGCTCTTCCCAGGTTCCGTTAGAGCAGCTGAAATTCCCCAACCCTCTGAATTGGCTGAGGATTCTCCAACTACCCTGGATGGCTCCAGAGAACTTAATCCCTTGAGCCCGCGACCAGTCTCGGACGTGACCTGCGTTGCAGGAGTGCCCCAATAGTCCCAGTCCCCTGTGGCCGAGGTGCCAGAGTCAGGAGCTACCTCTATGGCAAACCCCTCCTCTAGTGAATTCCTGTTTGGAGCTCTTGCAGATACACATGACTCCCTGTTCGGCGCAATAGCTGTACCGTGAGGATGCCCATGCACCTCCCCTGGGAAATCCCTAGCGACCTGCGGTAATTCCCAGGAACAGTGAGATTGTGTCTCAGAAGGTTGACCTGAAGTGTGATGTGGTTCCTGACCCCCTCTCCCCAGAGAGCGGAGGCAGGGGCGGAATGCACAGGGGACAACCGCCAGTGCAGTTGATCAATGTGACGCCTCAGGACATGGCCATCTCCCAAGGTCACTTCATATGATAGAGGTCCAGAGATCTTAACAGATGACAGCAGAGATGTCCAGGACCATAGTTCCTTGCCCAGACTGGATCGCCCACCTGAAGTCTCCTAGGTGCCTGTGGCTGTGACACCTGTGAAGCCACCCGGTCAGGATGCAGTTTATCCAACTTAGTAATGAGGTGGCGACCCCAGCGGAGTTCAGCTGAGTTCTTCCCGGTGGCAGTGCATGGTGTGGTGTGGTGTGCAAGAAGAAAATCTGCTAACCTGTGATGCCAGCTGCCATGTGTTAGACGTTTGAGTGCGTCTTGGAAGGACACATCTTCTTTTGCAAAGCCACATACGAAGCGATCTCGCAGCCTCTCTTCCAGATCCTTGAACTCACAAGGCCTGGCCGTTTGCCTTAAGGCAGTAATAAAGTCTGCAGCAGATTCACTCGGCCTCTGGTCTCTCTGCTCGAACGCGTGCCTCCAAGCAATGATGGATAACTTCGGCTGGAAGTGTTCCTTCAACATCTTTTTCAAGTCAGCATATGTTACTGACTCCAGAGGTGCAAGGGCCACCAGATTTTCTGCGTTGTCAAAAGCTTCTTGTCCACAGGCACACAAAGGAGTTGCTGCCTTCAGGCCGTCTTTTCTTATCTGATTTACTCTGAAGTAATTCTGCACCTGTGCTACGTAGGAATTCCATCTCTCTGGGTGGGAGACATCGAAATCATTCAAGCGGCCATTCTTTTCAACATCGTAAAGTTTACAATCTTCACCAATCGCCTCCTCTGCAAGCTGAGGTTTGGGAAAGGGTCCTTTAGCTAATCTCACACACACACACACACACAGCGACACTGTACTGGGCAGGCTGAGACGCTGATGCAGACACCATCTTCCCCCTCTTCAGGACTTCCTGGGTGAGTCCTTACTTCTTTTTCTTAGGCTTGCAGAGGATCCCAGTTTTAAATCCTTCATTCACATGTGAATGATGAAGACACATGTTGACAATTAACAATGCTTTATTCTCCTTCTCCAACTCCAAGCAAGCAGCAAAATGCAGAATGCAGCCGCACGAGCAGTATTGGGCCTACCCAGAAATGCCCACATTTCAACATCACTCCGCGAGCTGCATTGGCTGCCAATTGGTCTCCGAACGCAATTCAAAGTGTTGGTTATGACCTATAAAGCCCTACATGGCATCGGACCAGGTTACTTATGGGACCGCCTGTTGCCGCATGAAACCCAGCGACCGGTTAGGGCCCACAGGGTCGGCCTTCTCCGGGTCCCGTCAGCCAGAGAGTGTCGCCTGGCGGGGCCTAGGGGAAGAGCCTTCTCTGTTGCGGCCCCGGCCCTCTGGAATCAACTCCCCCCAGAGGTCCGTATTGCCCCCACCCTCTCTGCCTTTCGCAAATTGTTGAAGACACATCTTTGCCGACAGGCCTGGGGCAGTTAACACCTTGCCCCAGCCAGTGTATGTTTGTTGTAAGTTTGTTTTTGGATGATTGGTTTTTAATCTAGGGGTTTTATAAATGGATTTAATGTCAGATTTCTACATGTTATTATCTATGTTGTAAGCCGCCCTGAGTTTTTGGAATAGGGTGGCATAGAAATCGAATTAAATAAATAAACAAACAAACAGACAACCAAATAAATAAATAAATAAATAAATAAATAAATAAATAAATAAATAAATAAATAAATAAATAAATAAATAAATAGATAAAAGGCATGCAAGCCTTTTTATAGGGATTGATACCCTGACAGAGTGAACCAATTCTTCTTTCTTCGCGCCTTGCGCATGCGCACAAGGCTGGCACTGCTCTGTCTGGTCCCGGGCAGCTTTTAGAATGCCCGGGACCATTTGCAACATTTCTGGGCCTGCTGAGTTTCCTCATCAGGCCCAGGACACCACAGTAACCTAGATCTTTCCTGGTAGGAACTATCAGATCTAAATAAATAGAATTTAAAAGCAAAAGAGATGGTGAAAGCAAAAATTTTTGTGGAGGCAGAAATCCTTGTTCTATATTAATATTTATCTTAATAGTTATCAATACAATGGAAATTGAATTATTTCACTTGCATAAACAGTCTCTGAAATGAGAAATCTTTCAACATAACTATTACATTAAGTTGTTGAAGAAATTCTCATCATGGATAAATATAAACAATTCAAGAAATTTAAGTTAAGAACTAGGCATTTAATCAGTGCTCAGTTAAGACTAAATGAGCAAATAATTGCATAAAATGTTGGTTTTTCAGTCATGGGTTCAATTACTAAATAATTCATAATTTCTGCAGAGTAAAATAGGGCAACGTGTTCACTTAGTAACATTCATGTTCTGTTTATGCCCTCCAACTAATCAAATGTTATTAAAATAATTTCAGATTGTTTTTAATGCCTTTGGTGTACTTATTATGATTCTACAGATGAATAGACAAATTAGTATGCCTAAAGGAGCATGGGGCATTTTCCTCAACATATGTTAAATGGAAGTGATTGAAGTCTGGAGACTATTAGATGTAACAAGAAAGATTTCACATATTTCTCAAATGTACATAAATAGTATTCAATAGATTATACTTTTGTGCAATTACTGATATAAAAGTAATTATAACTTCTTTAGCTGTGAAATTAGAGTGTGGTCATTTTCAAACTATCCTTATATTACTCTCCTCTTGATTAGAAGTTTATATAAATACTTACATATCTTTATGAATGCAAATTAGGAATCATATTTTATGATGAAGCCCCATCACCTTAATTTTGAAATGTTTAGTAAGAATTCAAAAAGCGTAAATATACATTGTCTAAATATATTACCATATGGCATTGACATTCAGTTAGAATTTTGGGAGGGGGGTGAAATGTATCGAGATATTCCGTTATTTTAAGTTGTAAAATGAACATTTCAACAACCAAGGAAAGCTAAAGAAAAAAGTTTTCCTGCTTTTTGCTACGCATTTGGCAAATAAAAAAATGCTCATATTCAGTTTCATCTCTTAGTTACAGGTCAAAATACTTGATTAACAGAAGGCCAATCATGTGTGCCCTTGATCCTTGCCTTCCTGGTTAAGCGGTCAGAGAAAGTAAGATAAATGTCTCACTGGAGAAGGAAACTGTACCATCCAATCTTTAAATAAATTTTAGGAACTTTCTAATAAAGATCTCCTCTCTACATCATACTGTGCTAGATAACCAATCTCCATTATGTTATTTGGGCAAGTTGCTTCAAAGCTACAAGATTCCTTAGAGCAGGGTGTCAAACTGCCAGCCCATGGGCCGGACACATCATCGGGAAGCTGCGCCCACTCCATTGCCGGCAATGGCAAAACCGTCCCAATACGTTGCACGATGTCACGTGACATCACGAGTTTGACATGTCTGCCTTAGAGGATATGTATTATTTAAACCCATATCATCTGGCTTCATGTATGGATTGGAAACATAAAGTTTCAGTTGTAGCTTCTGCTGATACACCATGATGTGGATTAGCATATGAAAGTAGTTATGGTCTAAAACAGGGGTCTTCAAACTTGGCCCTTTTATGACTTGTGGACTTCAACTCCCAGAATTCCTCAGCCAGACACGCTGGCTGAGGAATTCTGGGAGTTGAAGTCCACAAGTCATAAAAGGGCCAAGTTTGAAGACCCCTGGTCTAAAAACTGAGACTTAATCCAGATAAGGGAGAGTGCTCCTGATTCAGAAAAAGATTTTGAAATAGAATATCAACCTCATATGGATGGTGAATGAAGTGTGCTTCTGGATCCAGCTTTGCATGTGCAAGTTCACATAACTGCTAGTTGGACTTTGAAGAAGCAGGAGAGAAGGAGGACTGATGCTTTTGAACATTGGTGTTAGAGAGAACACCTGAAAATAACTTGGGTAGCCAAGAAAATAAACAAATGCATCATGGAACAAATCAAAGTTCCAACTCCAGGCACAAATGACCAGGCTCGAATTACCATAATTTGGATACATAATATGAAAACTTAGTTCTTTTCAGAAGTCTATAATTCTGGGAAAGTTGCAAAAAAGAGAAAAATATGATGACCAGCAGCAAGCATCATTCACAGCAGTGATGGGTACACTGGTGGAAGACCTAAAGGACCAGATTGGCACAAATCATTCTGAAGAAAGTCTATCTTTATGATCAACAATTTAACAGGATTTAATAGGTTTTAATTAATCAACCCTCTCCAGTATGAAGCCCCCCTCATTGGATCCCAAAGCCATCTGGCAGAGCCAGGTCTTTAGGCTCTTTTGAAATCACAGGAAGGTCTTCCTCTGGAGCCCGCCAGCTGAAATTCCTTGGCTGATGGGATCCGCAGCATGTCTCCTCTACCAGTGTAAGCAGTGCAGGCCAGTCCCATTGGGGTGAGATGGTTCCTCAAGTAGCTTGGATCCATGCCAAGCAGGGCTTTAAAGGTGATGACCAATACCTTGAATTGCACCCATACACCTCACAAAGCAGTGGTATAACATGGGCCACTCTAGGGACCTTAAAAACTGCCCTTTCTGCTGCACTCTATACCAGCTGTAGCTTCCAAATGCTCTTCAAGGGTAGCCCCAGGTAGAGTGCATTGCAATAGTTCAAACATGAGATGACTAGGGCTTGAGTAACTGAGCGCAAGGACTCCTGATCCAGGAAAGGCTGTAAATGGTGCATAAAATGAAGAAGTGCAAAGGTTCTCCTAGTCGCAACTGCCACCTGTACTTTGAGCAGGATTCTCAAGTCCCCCAAGTTATGGACTGATTCTGTCTGGGGTAGTGCAACCCCATCCAGAACTAAAGATGTTAAAGTCCCAGATCTTGGAGCTCCATGCACTCATAGCCACTTGGTCTTGCCAAGGTTAGTCTGAAGCCTGTTGTCCTCCATCCCCCACAGTCTCCAGGCACCACAAGAGGACAACTATAGTATCACTTGGGTCACCAGGGTTGGAGCTATAGAGCTGAGTATCATAAGGGTACTGATGATACCTTAACTCATAGTGACAAATGATTTCACTCAACTGCTTTATGTAGATGTTAAAGAGCAGTGGAGGAAGTACTAAGCCCTGTGGCATGCCACAAGAGAATGGCTGGGGGCTGGACCTCTTACTCCCTATTAACACTGATTGGGACCAGCCTTGGATAAAGGAGCCAAACCAGTGCAGAACCATGCCATCCAGCCCCAGCGCCCATAGACAGTCCGAAAGGATGCCATGATAGATGGTATGGAAGGCCACTGAGAGCTCATGAAGAGCAAGGATGGTTGCACTACTTCAATCCCGCTCTCACCACACGTCATCAATAAGTGTGACCAATGATATTTCTGTCCCATAACTGGGCCTGAGTCCTGACTGAAAGGTTCTAGATAATCCATTTCATCCAGGATACTCTGAAGCTGCCAGGCCACCACCTTTTCCACAACCTTCCCTAAAAACGGTAGTTTTGAAATTGGATGGAAGTTGTCCAAGCAGGTGGGATCAAGCAGTGGTGTTTCGTGGAGGGGATGAACCAGGGCCTTCTTAAAAGGGAAACAGATGGCTTTAATATTCCTTGATGCACAGAAAGCGTTTGACAATGTAAACTGGCAATTTATGTTTCAGCAATTTGCAGAAATGGACTTTGGAAAAAAAAACTTTATAAATGTAATCAAAACAATTTATTGTAAACAAACAGCCAAAATAAATGGAGATTTTACAGAAAACTTCAATATTAAAAAGGGCACAAGACAGGGATGCCCACTATCTCCATTACTATTTATACTAACATTGGAAATACTGTATAGAAACATTAGACAAGATATAGAAATTAAAGGACTGGAGATAAAAGATGAAAAATATAAACTACAAGCATTTGCAGATGATTTGGTTTTCATATTGGAAGATCCATTGGAAACAAGGACCAAACTTCTGGAGAAAATAGAAAAAATTGGAGCAGTGGCAGGGTTGACAATAAACAAAAAAAGACTAAAGTGCTAACAAAGAATCTAACAGAAAAACAAAAAATCAACTAACAAAAAAACAAATCTTCAAATAGTTAAAAAAGTTAAATATTTGGGCATTTATTTAACAGCAAGGTGTGTAACAATAAAAGAAGATAACTATGTAAGACTGCTAAAACAAATAAAATTGGATTTGGAAAAGTGGAAAAACTTCCAACTTTCAATGTTGGGGAGAATAGCAACAGCGAAAATGAATGTCTTACCAAAAATACTCTTTTTATTTCAAACAATTCCTATAAGGCTGGGAAAAGCCTTTTTTGATGAACTGAATACAATAATATTGAAATTTATCTGGCAAGGGAAAAAAACTTTAAACTTTATTCAAACTTATATGCTGCCCTTCTCCTAGGACCCAGGGCGGCTTACAATAACAATACAATAAAATTAATTACATTCATACAGCATACAATCACAGTCAACACGCAGTCGCTGATGAAGGGATATTCCTAGGCCCAGAGGCAGAGTGCAGTTCATACGCCCCAAGCCTGTCAGCATAAATGCGTCTTCAACAATTTCTGGAAAACTAGGAGGGAGGAAGCAGTACGAACCTCTGTGGGAAGCTGGTTCCAAAGGGCTGGGGCAGCAACAGAGAAGGCCCTTGCCCTAGGCCCTGCCAGATGACATTGCCTAACAGACGGGACTCATAGGAGGCCAACACTATGTGCCCTAACCGGTCGCTGGGATTCATGAGGCAGAAGACGGTCCCACAAGTATCCTGGTCCATTGCCATAAAGGGCTTTATAGGTCATAACCAACACTTTGAATTGTGTTCGGAGACCAATTGGTAGCCAGTGCAGCTCACGGAGAGCTGGAGTGATATGAGCATGTCTTGGGAGACCCAAGATGGCTCGCGCGGCCGCATTCTGGACTACTTGCAGTCTCCGGACATTCTTCAAAGGTTGCCCCATGTAGAGAGCATTACAGTAGTCGAATCTCGAGGTGACAAGGGCATGGGTGACTGTGAGGAGTGACTCCCAGTCCAAATAGGGCCGCAACTGGTGCACCAGGCGAACCTGGGTGAATGCCCCCCTCACCACAGTCGAAAAATAATGTTCTAGACTTAGCTGTGGATTGAGGAGGACACCCAAGTTGCGGACCTTCTCTGAGGGGGACAAAACTTCTCCCCCCAGGGTAATGGATAGACAGTTGGAATTGTCCTTGGGAGGCAGAGCCCATAGTCACTCCGTCTTGTCGGGATTGAGTCTGAGCCTCTTGGCACCCATCCAGACCTCAACAGCCTCCAGGCACTGGTTCATCACTTCCACTGCTTCACTGTAATGACACGGGGTAGAGATATAAAGCTGAGTATCATCAGCATATTGATGATAACTCACCCCGTGTCAATGGATGATCTCACCCAACGGCTTCATGTAGATGTTAAAGAGCAGAGGTGAGAGAACAAACCCCTGAGGGACTCCACATGGAAGAGGCCTCGGAGCCGATCTCTGGCCTCCTGCAAACACCAACTGCGACCGGCCAGAGAGGTAGGAGGTGAACCACCATAAAACGGTGCCCCGCACTCCAAGCCTCTCCAACCGGCACAGAAGGATACCATGGTCGATGGTATCGAATGCCGCTGAGAGGTCAAGAAGCACCAGGATAGTGGAGTAGCCTCTATCCCAGGCCCGCCAGAGATCATCGGTCAGCATGACCAAAGCAGTTTCCGTGCTGTAACCGGACCTGAACCCAGACTGCTGAGGGCCCAGATAATCAGCTTCATTCAAGGACCGTTGGAGTTGGAGTGCCGTCACCTTCTCAACAACCTTCCCTAAAAAGCGAAGGTTGGAGACTGGGCGATAATTATTTAGGACTGCCGGGTCCAGGGAAGGCTTCTTGAGGAGGGGGCGCACAAGTGCCTCCTTTAAGGAAGCCGGAAAGGACCTCTCCCTCAATGAAGCATTAGCTACAGCCTGGACCCAGTTCCGTGTCACCTCCCTGCCAGGAGGGGCACAGGTCCAATAAACAGGTGTCAGAACTCACAGCTCCAATGGCCTTGTCCACATCATCAGGAGTCACCAGGTCAAACTCATCCCATTCAACAGGACTAAGACAGGCCTCTGTCATCTCGACTGACTCATTGTCAGCTGACACTGCATTCCAATTGGAGTCCAAGTCAGCCTGGATCTGAGCGACCTTGTCTGCAAAAAAGATGTTAAATTCTTTGGCATTGCCCTGCAAAGGTTCCTCCCTCCTCCCCGTATCAAGGAGAGAGCGAGTCACCTTAAACAGGGCAGCTGGACGAGATTCCGCAGATGCGATCAATGCGGAAAGATACTGAGATCTTGCCGTAGTGATCGCTTTCAAATAGTTCTTAATATAGGCTCTCAATTTGGTTCGATCAGATTCGGATCTGCTTTCCCTCATTGCTTCTCTAAACGTCTCTTCTGGCACTTCATCCCCCTGAGTTCCTCGGTAAACCAAGGAGATCTCCTGGGTCTGCTACCACAGAGAGGTTGCAACGGCGCAATCCGGTCTAGAGCCCCCGTAGTGGCCATATTCCAGGCCATCACTAGGGACTCCGCCAAACTGTGTACGAGCAAATCCGGCAATTCCCCAAGCGCCCTTTGAAAGACGATAGGGTCCATCAGGCGCCTGGGGCGGAACCATTTAATCGGTTCCGGCTCCCTGCAAGAGAGGATTGGTGTCATAAACTCAAGCCGCAACAGAAAATGATCTGTCCATGACATGGGCAACACTTCTAAGCCCCTTAGCTTCAGATCATACCTCAACTGTTCCGAGAGGAAAACCAGGTCAGGTGTGTGTCCCCCCCCTCGTGGGTTGGGCCCTTGATTACTTGTGTCAGGTCCATGGTTGCCATTGAGGCCATGAACTCCCGTGCCAACCCAGAGGACTCACCAAGTGACGGCACATTGAAGTCCCCCAAGACTATAAGTCTGGGGAACTCAACCGCCAACCCGGCTACCTCCTCGAGTAGCATGGGCAGGGCTGTTGAAACGCAGCTGGGAGGCAGGTACGTAAGCAACAAGCCCACCTGTACACCAAGGTCCAACCTCATAAGGAGGGACTCACAACCTGATATCTCAGTAGCAGCGAGTCAGCGCAGCCCGAGTGACTCCTTAGCTATAATCGCCACTCCTCCCCCCCTTCCCTGGGGTCGCGGCTGATGCCATACCTGAAATCCAGATGGACACATCTGGGAGAGGGGAACTCCTCCCTCTGGGGTCAGCCAGGTCTCAGTCACACATGCCAGATTAGTCTCCTCCTCCAGAATTAAGTACCGGATGAGGAGAGCTTTATTTACTACCGACCTGGCATTGAGCAGCTAGAATTAAAGTGAAAATGCTACAAGAAACGAAAGAAAGTAGAGGATTTGGACTGCCGGACTGGAGGTTATATTACCAAGCAACTATTTTAACATGGCTTAAAGAATGGATAATGTTTAGAGATAAAAGACTATTGTACCTAGAGGGGCATGACCTACAAATTGGTTGGCATGCCTTTCTGTGGTATGGGAAGAATAAAATACATAGATACTTTCAAATGGATAGATTGACTTTAAAGATAAAAGAGAAAGAAGACTCAGTGTACTTTAGAATATGGGATAATTTCTATCAATGGCTAGAAAAATGAGTTAGAGAGAAAGGAATGTGATATGTAATTTTGAATATATATTAGCAAGAAGAAGACTATTGAGTGATTAATTACCATATTGTTTATGATAATTAACTATTATCTATTATTGTTTGTTAAACATATGAACCCAGACATTATGTTGTTTGCTAAATATTGAAAATGCTATTTGGAAAAACCCCAACCCCAATCCTAACCCTAACCCAAAACCCAGACCCCACCTTATTTCTAACCCTATAAAAACTAATAAAATCTATACAAAAAAAGGTGCTGGAAATGTCCCTTGAAGTGATATATTACTCGCTGCTTGAACCCACCTGCTAGTCACCATGCTGGAGACTTTCACCATCCAGGAGGGACAAGGATCTAACTGGCAGGTGTAGTATTGATAGCATTGAGGACCCTATCCACTTCATCAGAGCCAACAGGACTGAACTGTTCCCAGATCATTGGGTAAGACCTTTCCCCAAGAATCTCACAGGGACCTGCCTCATGCATGGGTTCAAAATGGGAATGAATCTGAGCAGCTTTGCCCGTCAGGTGTTGAACAAAATATAAACTATGCATGGGCATTTCACTTCCATATAATTATATTGAAATAGAGTTACTGCCAGTGAGGTATATAGAGAATATTTTGGACTACAAATTCCATGATTTTTGGAACAGATGCGATTTGTAATCAAAACCAATTGGAAAACACTGTAGTAGACATAAAATACATGGAAAAATGAATATATGGATAGCAATGCACTAAGAAGAGATATAGGGGTAATATGCTATCTAGCAAAGTAAATCCAGAAAATTAAGGGTTTGGCTCCATTTACTCAATATATTCTCATTTTTCAAACTGCACTATATCCAAAATCTGAAGTGATTACTATTCTTCTACACTATTCTGTGATACAATTCAACTTATTATTTCATGGATCTTTTCCAATAGTTAAGATAATACAAAAGAGACATGGATGAAAACTAACACTACAACAGAGAGCTATTATTCATTACTTTCCAGGAGTCAAATTTATTACAAAAGTTGGTGCTGATAACATGACAGAAATTAAATACAAAAACCTGTTAGAAGTATGTCAATAAATCCTGTTTCTCTAGAACTTTTGCAATTCTAAAACAAATAGTTTTAGGAAAAGGGAAAAGAATGGCATCATTTATAGAAAACAACTTGTCTTCTTTTAGCACACAATGTATTAAAAACAGAACAGTGAAAAAAAATAGGACTTCAGTTTAATTGAGAACGGGTTGTATTGTTGACACAGAATCTGAGAAGAAAGAGTTTTTTTCATTTCCAGTGAAATTGCAATAGCAACAGATGAGAATTTACACATAAATGTTGCTGGTTCCCAAAAAACCCAATTTAATAAGAAATAATATTAAGGTGAAACCTATTTGTTCAATGTCCATTTAAAAGTGGTTAATTTTTTCCCCCACGAGATACAACAAACAATGATGACTAGCATGCAAGCTTCCACTGTGAAAGAGCCACACTTCAATCTAAAATAACGGTTTGGTCTTAAGGGTAATACATGGTAACTTCATAATCAAGAGAAATTGATAGAATCTGAGAAAAGCTTTGACATGGGCATTATTTTCTTTTTCCTAGAATTATATAATATCTATTGAGCTAGAAATTCAGCTATTATACAGGAAGAATAAAGCAAGATGAAATTTCAAAAACTCCTTGGAACCACATACAAAATTAAAACACAGAAAGAACATCCATCAAACAGCACAGGTAAGCTCTTGTTTCCAAATTTAGTATTTACACCCTGAGGCAGGGCATTCTCACTCACAAGTGGTCAAACACCTCTGCATAATGTTCTTCAGAGTCAAGTGAAAATGTCATGCCTTGAAATTAATGAACCACTACTGTTCCTTTGCTGAGATGAATGCTATCTCAGAACCTGGCCCTGCATCTTTTCTTTGTTTTTGCTGTGTAACATAAAATATATTGTCATATATAATAATTCTCAGAATTGTCCAGTAGTTTTCATGCTGGATACTCTGATGAAACCATGATGAGAATAGGAACAAGAGGATAGATTGTCCAAAATATCCAGCATCCTTTGGTGTCATTACCATTAAGCTTGGTAGGAAAGACAGCAGAGCAGCTAAGTGAGGGAAGAGTCAGGGATTAAAATAACAAATCACAATAAAACAAAAACCATTCCTCACAGATTCAATGGTGATGGTTTTCCTCAGAAACTGATTGTGGAGATAGAGAGACAGACAGACAGACAGACATAAATTGCAGAGATTTTGAAAGCATCTTTATATATAGATGAAAGAGTTCCTTTAAATCTCATCTTTTATGTTCCACAGGCACTGCATACTGAGTAAAAAAATGAGCAATTCTTTGGAATATTATGGAAATTGGAGTTGCTGGATAAGAGGGACAATGGGTGAAAATTCTCTCCAATGCTCATTCCACATTTAATCCAAAATATGTGGATTCAAGATAGTTCAATTTGTTCACATTTGGAATAGTCTAAAATTATCATTGCCATAAAGAAAATGAGAAAAAGGTTACAACACTGTTATATGCAGAATAGATTGTTAAATGCTTTTTACCCAAAGTGTTGCCCAAATGGCTAAAACACAAGTCCATTCTTTTGGGTTATCCTTGCTGATTGCAGCACTAGCTAAGAAAGACATTACCAAATTCTATTAAAGCACAAGTGAAATTAAGTACCAACATTCTGTTTGGTGTAGTAGTGTTTAAGGTCAGAAACCAGGACACTAAGTTCTAGTTCTGCCATAGGCACAAAGTCAGTTGGGTGACCTTGAGACAGTCACTCTCCCTCAGCCCTGGGAAGCAGGCAATGGCAAATCACTGCTAAAAAAATTCTGCTAAAAAAAACTTCAGAGACTTGTCCAGGCAGTTGCTAGGAGTCAACATTGGCTTTAAAATGCTAAAATAAAGTAAAATAAAATAAAATCCCACGTGGGATACTACTGTAGGTACAAAAATTCTTTTCAGTGCTGCTTGAGACAAAGATAAAAATAATTTAATCTGCCTTTAGTGAAACTGTATACAACAGAATTGCCCTAAAGTTGTTCTTCTCTAAATTCCTTGTTGTTTTCAGTAACCATTCTGAAAGTGACAAGATTAAATCAAGTAAACATTTTAAAGTATTTGAAATTAAATAGAAATCTAGAGTGCTTTTGTGAACATTCTGAATAAAAATCTTTGTATCTTTTAGTTTGCTTCATGTAAGTTTCTCAAAATTATATGCATTCTTTATTATAAACGTTTTTAAATGATAGCCAAAAATTACTAATTTTCTTCAAACTACTTTCCTCTTGACTCACTTAAATGTATTATTAATCCTTTCCAATTAGAATAACACTTCTTGCCCAAATTTTTAAAACCACTCATTTCCCTCAGGATGGAGAGAAAGGGGCTTATCAGGAGAGGGCTGATCCCTTGACAAATTCAGGGATTATTTCTTCCTATAAAACCCTCCAAAACAGTACTTCTGAAAATACACATTCCATCAGCAAATTTGTTTCTAGAGGTATACTGTAAAATTTAAACCTAGCAATTGCTGGCAACAATCACATAACCCCCCCACCTCCTGCAAACACACACCCACTTATTCTACATGATATTTTATGTTTAGGAGAATATATAACTAATGTAGAATACAGTCTTTCAGAGACACTGGCTGATTTTGCTGGCAATGTCATATTTAGTTCAGATCATTCTAAAATGTTCTGGGCAGATGCTAGCAAGACCGTGAAGAAACAAGATACTTAATCCTTTTTTTAAAAAAAAAATCATTTCTTTTTTAGAAGCATCCATTCTCCAATGGAACACAAGAAAACCTGTTGGGTGAGTCATTAACACCAAGGACCATTCTGGACAAATCCCTGGAAAATATACTGTTGGGAACAAATTTGAAGAGAAATATCTGAAATGAATTAGTCTCCTAGTGCTTTTCCACATATAATTTCCCCAAAGCCCAACTCTAGTTTTCTCAATATTGTACAAAACTTTCCCATGAGCATATTTATTTAAACTGTAAATGAGTAGGAAACAGAGCAAGTTGTAACTGAATCAAACATGTTTTTCTAAATAGCTCCAACCAAATATGATCCAGTCTCAGAAGCCAAAAAGAAACTAATCCTTAAACCTATGATAAAGTAGCTTCAGGATAGAGCTGGATGCTGGATCTTTAAACCTATTTAGAAGTAAATCAGTAAGGTAGAGAAATATATTTATTTGTTTAGGCTTGCATAAACATGCAATTCCCAACAGCTTTGAGTGGCTTACATCAAGAAAAAGAAAATTAAAAGGGTAATACTGGATAATCTGAGAACAAAGTATTTCCTAAGGGGAAGGGCTGATTTGGATATCATGAAACAAGGACTTCCACAGAAGGCCTGACTGCAGATACGTGTAATCTCTTCTACGTGTAATCTCTTCTTATTGAATGGGCAGATTCAACCCAGAGCAATGCCTCAAAAGGATCCAGGATTATATAGTATGTGCATCCAACTGCTTTTCAGCATCTTTTCAAATCCTAATTTTGAATTCCCTTAGTATAGTTTTCTTTGAAAAAAAAATGAACTGGCTCTATAAATATATTTGCAAAAAATAATCCTATTCCTTGAGAAATAACTAAAACTATTACCATTAACACTACAAGATGAAAGCTAAAACTGATACATAAGAATCCAGCCATGGAATGAAAAAGTATAACAAAATTAAAGCTTTGATATAGCACCGTCGTAGAAATTTATTAATTTATTATTTATTTTATTAATTTAATTTCTATGCCGCCCTATTCCGGAGAACTCAGGGCGGCTCACAGCATGATAGAAATTACATTATATACATATAAAAAAACCCTTAAGTTAAAAAAAACCCCTTAAGTTAAAAAAAAAAAGAAAAGAAACCAATCATTCCACGAACATACACATATACTGATGGTGGGAACAGAATAAGCTATCATAACATACCAAATTAGACCACTGTTTTTATATAGCTTATTATTGTCTACAGTGACTTGCAGCAACTCTGCAATGATTTTTTTTTTTAGACCACCTAAAAACGCTGGAAATTGAGTCAAGGATCTTCTGCATCCAAGCAGGTAGGGCGTTATTAGTAGGTTTTTTCCGAAGTGTAATGCCAAGGATCTGCTTCAATTTTTGAAGTACCAGTCAGAAAAGCAGACAGAAAAACATTGGATTATGAGAGAAATGAGAATAGTTGCGCTTCCCAGTAAGTGTCAAATTTGCCTACATTCCATAATGCAAAGTTG
Organism: Bothrops alternatus; assembly: GCA_034064705.1. Taxonomy (NCBI): domain Eukaryota; kingdom Metazoa; phylum Chordata; class Lepidosauria; order Squamata; family Viperidae; genus Bothrops; species Bothrops alternatus. Next base: position 32,221,567 of record JARGCV010000223.1, on the reverse strand, counting down.
GACAAAAGTATCTATTTCATCCAGTTTTGAGACCGCTTGATATCTCCACAATTTTAGACAGTTTGCATATAAATAAGAAAAAACAATAAATATGAGTAAAAAACATCCTGGCTGAATGGAAGAACAGTATACTCAGCCATAGGCCAACACAACTAAACATAACTAAAGCGGCACCACAACCACCCTATCCCAAAGCCTAGGAGAACAACCAAGTTTTTAACTGCTTCCTAAGCATCATAAGGGTGGGAATTACATGAATCTCTGGGGGGGGGATATCATTCCAGAGGGCAACACAGTAAACACCCTTCCTTGGTCCTACAAGTTCACACTATTTGATCTGGAACACACCTGCCTGGCTTGATTTAGCAGGCAGGTGGAAACAATGGGCGATAAGGAGCCCTTCAGAGGCAGTTCTTTAAAAATAATAACTGGCACTTTGAACTATACCCAGAAGCTAACTTGTAATCAGTGCAACTCACAAAGCAGTGGGGTCACAGGGATAAAATACACTGTTCCCAACTCTGTCTGCACCTCTGCTTTCTGAACCAGTTGTAGCTTCTGGATGATTTTCAAGGACAGCTCTACGTAGAATGCATTTCAGTAATATACCGGTAATTGTGAGATGACCAGGGCATGAGTAACTGTCTGAAGGGGCCCCTGGTCCAGGAAAAGGCACCTCTTGGGCACTAGTTGTACCTGTACAAGGATCTTCTTGATCACAACTACAACCAAACAAAAACCTATGGGCCATTTGCAAACCTTAGGTTAGCCTGATCATAATGGGAAAAAGAGAGGAGATTGACTAAGTGGAAATGAGCTGTTAGTTTGACAAGCAGAATAAGATGACTTCCTAATGATCACATTGAACAAAAGATTTCACGTGATTGCTTAATTTCATATCCAAGGGGAAAGAATTGGTTCTTGCCTCCCTCCCAAGCTTCTCATGCTATTCCATCCCCAGGCTGGTACCGTAGAAGAAATAAGGATAAATGGTTTGTTTACTATTCAGTCCTCTCATCTTACAAATCAGCTCCTTGCACCAAACTCTCCCAGCGAAATGGTCCTGGAAAACAGTAGTCAGGAACCAGGAGAGAAGGGGCACACCCATCGTGGCCTAAAAAATCTAAAAGGAGATGGACCAATTGCAAACCCTGATGGTTATGAAGAATCACTGAGAAGGATTATTGTAGATTATTTAAATGGTAATATTTGTGATGGCAGAAGAGGAAACATGCTACTTTTATAGTGAAACAGCTAAATGCATGCTGTCATTTCGTTGAGCTGGAAATGAGACAAAAACAAAGCAATAAAAATGTGTCCTTTAAAAAGGGTGTCAGAGACCTCTTTTCCCTGTCACTAGGTAGCAAGACAAAAGCGTGACTCCCAGTTTAACAGACTAGTATTTAGAGTTCTGAATTGGGTAATCTTTTCCATTGCTCTTTGTTACCAAGTAACAGAATGGGAGATAGGCAGGGAAAAGTGTTGACAGGTCATTACCAAATGACCTTTCCTCATTTTCCATTTAACCATATGCTTTGACAACATTTTTCCCCCATTATGAAACTGCCTTCATCTCATTCCCAGTCTATGAATGAAATAGCCTTAAGTCTTCCTTGGCTACAGCAGTCCTAAAAATATTGTTTTCCTCTCTTATTTTGACCTGCCTTGTAATCTTCATCACCCATTTCTCAAATGTAAGTCAGATGACTTCACACGGTTATAGGTTTTCCCCAACCCGCTGAGAAATACTGATGGTTTCTGTCACTTGATCATTTGTGTCATTTCAAATCGGACTAGGAAATTCCTCACGAAACTGAATCCTTGGACAAATTATGTAGTAACTTTGCTGGATCACCAAAAGGAGACTTCCCTGTATTTTCCTTCTCTTTCTGTTTTAGTGGAAGACATGAAATGAGCAGGCTTCGGGGACTGGCAGACAGAATGAAACTTCAGTGCCACTTGCATCTCAAATGCTGACTGCATTTACTTGGCATGTTTAGGCACCTGGCAGCCCCCACTAGAGCCAGTACAAACACTCATTTAAAACCTAAATGAAATAGCAAATAGCCCTCATTTGCAGAAATGTTAATTTTGCCCAGGATTTCTTTGTACAGACAATCCAAAAACAAGTTATGTTTCAAACTGGACATTCCAGTTTCAGATTCTAGCAAATACTAGGCTCCAGCCAAATCAAGTCTGGTGAAACTGTTGATGGAAACAATGTTCTGCCTTAATTAGGGGCAACATCCATGTGTTATAGTTGGACAGCCACACAACCTGCCTTGGGAACAACAGGTTGCTACTCATCTGATGGAGCAGAGGTAAATGTACTGAAGTCAAAGGAACAGTATGTTAAAACCCTTAGGAAAAAAATACTCAAGAAATATCAGCTTGTTCTGTATTTCCATTTCCACATATATTTCAGTTTTTCCTATGCAGCACAGAACTGAAAGAAGTTCTCAAGTCCTTAAAGCAGCGGTTCTCAACCTGTGGGTCGCGACCCTTTTGGGGGTCGCACGAGCCTTTCACAGGGGTCGCCTAAGATCATCGGAAAACACATATTTCCGATGGTCTTAGGCAGGGCTTGTCAACCACCTTCTCTCCCTCACCCCCCCTCTGCTCCACCTCACTTGTTTGTGGAAAATATGCTGCTTGGCGGCAGTCTGCACAAACTCTACCAAATGTGCCCTGCAGGGGGCACATGAAGAGCGCAGGCGCAGAGCAAGGCCCCGCCCTCCCCAGAGACTCATTGTGCAGCAACCGGATTGACTTCTTCTCGTGCATGCAGGTCAGTGAACGGGAGGCTGCCGCAGTACCCAACTCCTGCGCCCATCAGCTGGCTACCCCCGAACTTGCGCTTGTCAGCCGGGAGGTCTGGCGACAGCCGCCAGACCTCCTTTGCCACCCCACCCGTCCTTGACTCCTCCTCCGCCTGTTCATGTCGAGCCCGCCTGGGCTTGACAGGGAGAGAGGGAGGGAAGGAGGAAGGGACTCCTCCTCCTCTCCTAAGCTTCAAAGCATGATCGACTTCTGAAGGGTGCCACAATCCTCATGAAAGCGGGGGAGGGGGAGAAGCAAAGGGGGCAAGAAAGCTCACGGCGGGCTCAAAGGAGCACCTGTCAGCGTTGGTGACAAGAAATTCCCCACAAACCTAGGGAAGGGGTGGAGAAAAGGAGCCTCCTTTGGGAGGAAACCGCCACCTTCTTCTCCTTGGCTTTGCGCTCTTCTGTTCCTCGGCAGCCGGGCTGCCAAGCCTCTGCTGGCTGGAACTTCCTTTCCTTCCCTCCCTCTTGGTCTCTTCCTCCTTCCCTCCCTCTCCCATTGTCCCTTCCTTCCTTTCCCTCACCTCCCTCTTTTTCCCTCCTTCCCTCCCTCTCTCCCCTTGTCCCTTCCTTCCTTCCTTTCCTTCACTTCCCTCTTTGTCCCTCCTTCCCTCTCTCTTTTCCCTTGTCCCTTCTGTCCTTCCTTCCTTCCCTCTTGTCCAGGATGGGGCGAACCTCTACAGCTGATCTGCACTTTTGCAGAGCAGCCAAGAAGCAGGTCAGCTGTAGCAGCTGTCCTTGGCTCTTGCCCAGCAAACTTGCTCGAGCTTTGCTAGAAAACATGCTGCTTGATCCTGGGGCTTCTGCTAACTTAGCAAGTGGCATATTTTCTGGCGAAGCTGAGCAAGTGAGCTGGGCGGAGCTCTCCTCTGCCTCTGGCAGCCTGTCCCCCTCCTCTTGTCCCTTTCTGGGCACGGGGGGGGGAGGAAGGAAGGGACAAAGAGGGAGGGAAGTAAGGGACAATGAGAGAGGGAAGGAAGGAAGGGACAAAGAGGGAAGGAAGGAAGGAAGGAAGGAAGGAAGGAAGGAAGGAAGGAAGGAAGGAAGGGACTAAGAGGGAGGGAAAGGAAAGAAGGAAGGGACAATGGGAAAGAGGAACGGAAGGAGGAAGAGACTAAGGGAGGTGAAGGAAAGGAAGGAAAGAAGAAAGGGACAATGGGAGAGAGGGAGGGAAGGAGGAAGAGACTAAGAAGGAGGTGAAGGAAAGGAAGGAAAGAAGGGACAATGGGTGAAGAGGGAGGGAAAGAGCAAGAGTCTAAGGGAGGTGAAGGAAAGAAGGAAGGAAGGGACAATGGGAGAGAGGGAGGGAAAGAGGAAGAGACTAAGAAGGAGGTGAAGCAAAGGAAGGAAAGAAGAAAGGAAGGGACAAGGGGAGAGAAGGGAGGGAAGGAAGGCAGGCACCCACCCCAGTCCCATCCCAGAGACCCACAGATTCCCCCCCCCACAGGCACTCTGCAACCTGAGTGATCAGCTGGCCACGCCCCCTGGCCATTGATCACGTGACCCTGGGACACTGAACATCATAAGTATGAAACAGTTGTCAAGTATCTGAATGTAAATCACATAATCCTGGGGATGCTGCAACAATCATAAGTGTGAAAAATGATCATAATTTGATTTTTCAGCGCTTTTGTAACTTCAAACAGTCACTAAGTGAATTGTTATAAGTCAAGGACTACCTATACTTTCCCATTTTTTCCTCTCTTTTTTTGGTCAAGTTTTTGATACCCCCCGGCCAGCTGGATGGGGGGTTGGGGGTCACCACAACATGAGGAACTGTATTAAAGGGTCACGGCATTAGGAAGGTTGAGAACCACTGCCTTAAAGCAACCGCCATGCCCGTTGGATCCAATAACTGTTGCCCAGATCTTGAGATAAAATTGACTCTTAGATGAATTTGGCAGCACATCCAAACCATTTCATTGTCTATAACTAAGACAGGACAAATGCAGAAAATAAACATATTTTTCAGTCCTGATCACAACCCAAAATTCACAAATTCAACTATGAAGGAATATAAGCATATTTCTAGGATGACTCAATCAGCAGCATTCCTGTGGCCATACTTTTAAGTAATTCCAAAGACCCAGAATGACTATTTATCCATTATTTGGAAGTATTACATTTCAACATGCAGAGGGATAATAAAATATAGTAACCGTAAGACCAGATTACAGGATGCATAATCAGTTCCATGTTCTGCAGCACCCGAAGCATGTCTTTGTTGGACCTATGACTACCACTAATATTTGAAATCACAGGAAGGGGATCTTCTTCTATTTTTTCCCATGTCTTCTCATGAAAATGATATTACTGCTATTTGGTCAAATGACCTTTTTGCTGCTTGAATTTAACCCCACCATGAACCTGTAAACATTTAGCTAATATCCATTGCATTTGTTATGAATTCATTGGACACTCTTAGGCTCACCTCTCTCCTGTATCACTTTCATTGCTTGAAACGTTTTACCAACTGTTTTCATGGAGTTGCTGAAAGACAACATGTTTCAAATAATTAATTCAAGGTGATACATAAAGAAAGAATATAATTACATTGTTGCATTCATAATAAAAACTGTATGATTTTTAAAACCCCAAATTTTAACTTTCCAGAGGACTCTGAAGACCTGGCTCTTCCCCCAATCATTGGATAGGATGGGGCTCGAGCTGCAAGGATATTTGATTTGCTGCCTGGTGGGAAGGATTCCTTTATTTTTAACTGGTTTTATGGATTGTTTTAGCCACTTTGTAAGTCCTATAAATAAATAAATATATTCTATGTAAGTTTTCATTATTTCTTACCCTGTTTATAACTAAAAATAAGGCACTTCCGTGAGCCTCTCTAATGTAAGTTGTTATGCCCTTTAGCCCTTTAGCCACACACTTTCAGTTGTTCTCCTTCAGTACTCTGCAGATATGCATGGGTAGAATCTATAGCAGTTATGGAGAGTTTGCTACCCTTAGTAATTTAGAAATAAAAGCCTCACATATTTTGCCACTGACCATGATGGCTGGGACTAATAATTGTCTGAAAACCAAGGTGATGCATAATACTGCCTGTTGTTTTGGCAAGGAAATTGAGCTTAAACAAAAAAGGTTGCAAATTGACTCATCCTAAGCTTTCCACAAATATAATTTGTGTATTACTTTTCAAATGGATTGCCCTTTAGGAAAGGAGGCACTTGTTACCACTTCTGTAGCAATTACTTTTGTAATTATAGTTACTCACTTACATAACCAAACCATTCCAGCACGGCTTGCATACTCCAATTTTTAGATTGCAATGCAATTAATATAACATGTATTTTAATGTACATAGCATAAATGTTTACATTACATGTGTGTCTGTAAGCATACAAATATGCATAATCTTGAGTTTAGATAAACCAAGTCTAATGCAATTTGTTTGGGGTTTTCTATGTTTATTGGAAATACCTATGTTATAACCAGCCTACCAATTCTATGTACTGAATTATCATAAACAATTAAACTAGTTCATGCACTGACTACCTCAGGAACAGTCTTTATACTGCCAGAACAACAATAGTTCAGTAACAATGGATGGCTAAATATTGGTGTGAGTTGCAATAAGTCTCAGCTGGTCTAGAAGAAAATCCCACTTTACTTAGAACAATAGAATCAGTGCATCTTAACACCTTCAAATATATTGGTCAAAGTTCTGGAAATTTCAATTCTAAACTTGTTTGGAGAGTATCAGGTTGAAGGAAGCTTTTTTTTTTTTAAAAAAATCACTGTTTCTAAGATAATCCCTCAGTTTAAACAATGAAGACTGACATAGAGAAAGAGATAGATGATTTAATAAATTAGGGCAGAAATTTTATTTATTTTATTTATTTTATTCGGATTTGTATGCCGCTCCTCTCCGAAGACTCGGAGAGGCTCACAACATATATATAAAACAATACTCTCCCCCAAGATGACAGGGTGAAGTAACTGCAAAAGTGAAGTCAGTTTACTGCTGAACTTACTTGCTACAAATTGCAGTTTGAAATGTGAGCAGACTTAGAATTCAGCTGCATTGTTGGACCCTTCTGATATCACCATCTCTGCTGTAAGGTGTTTAAAGAGAACCTGTAAACATTGCATGGACAAAGAATTGGTTGAGTCTAGTCTAGAGGAAAGTACATAGTCTCCTCACATAGCTTTGCATATTCATTGTCCCCTGATTATTGAATTACTATAGAAAAACAACAACAGGTGGCATTAAGGGTCTCAGGAGCATTCACAGATAGAAATCTGTGGGCCTGAAATTGAGGAACTGATAACCAAAATCTGAAGGAAGGCAAAAAAAAAAAAAAAAAAACAACAACCTGGGTTCCTGTTTTAAGTATGGTGGAACAATACAAAGTTGTAAGGGTGCAGATTTTGCTAACATTGTCTCTCTTTTTTGTACTTAGAATTTTAAGGATTCTTCATTCTTCAAACTCATTTCACAACCAAAGTAGTTTGAGAAACAGTCTTAAAAGGTTGCAAATGAGTGTTAAGGAGCAGTTAGATTTTTACTGTATCAAAGAACTTTTAATGATTGTGCTAATCTCTAGTATATATTTTGCTCCCTGTTTTACTTCCCAAGTATATTGTTGATTTTTTTTCCTGTTTTATAGTGAGGAATACTTTGTATTTCATAAATAGAAATGTTCTCTTGACCTTTTGTTTGTAATATCAGTAGAAATAACGTCTCTGAATTGTTAACCTCCAAGAGGAGAAAAGTTAAGGCAAGGAGCAGTACTTATTGTATAGGCATGTCATTTGGTTAAAGAGTGCCACCTCGTGTTCAGATATAGGATCTTCTCTGCTAGCAGATACAGTGAATAGTTTAGGATTTATTAGCCACAAAAAATCAAATTTTTCGCTTGCTGGAAATGATACACTTGAACACTCATCACCATCATTTTCACTTAAAATATGTGGGTCTGAATCTATATATGTAGACTGAGAGAAAAAAGAGAGAGTTAGGGAAAAGGACAATGTCACTGGTAAAATATAGGTGGTTAAGGAATTCACCACTGGCCTTTATTCCCACTTTGGACCAGTTAAATTGTCTGTAAATCACTTTTATGATTGTTGAGAGTACTTTTAGTGAACTTGAATCATTTTATCAAATACAAATGTAAATTAAAACTGTTTAATTATGGCCAAGGTAAAAAAACACAAAATAAACAATCAAGTATAACAAAAACAGTGTAACAGTTATATAAAATTTAAATAAAAAAACAAGGAAAGGGAAAACTTGAAAAAGATGCAATAAAACAATATAAACATCAGATAAAATAGGAACAGAATGGAATAAATAAAATAACAGTGCAATACAATAAAAAAAGAATTCATGTTAGGACATCTTGTGTAAATGGCTGCAGATAGAAACTTGGCAGCCCTGCTGGTGATAGTAGGATTCTGATTTGTGAATAAGCAACAACCACCTCTCTATTCTAACAAATATGACTTTTGTTAAGAGCTTGTCTTTAGATATGTCTATCTGCTTGTAAACTGGTATAGAAAGGGTAGCAGAAAAATATACATGATAGGGTCTTAGAATTATTTTGACCACAAGGACAGCATTTTTCAGTGAACAGGGTGTGCCTCCTACCTAGTACTGCTGAGGATAAAACATTTCACTGAACCAAAGCAAAGACTGCAGCATGTTGGACAAAGTTGAATAAGTATAAATGATTTCAAAATGATAAACTATCAATGAAAGATGGCACCCAAATCCATCTGCCACATGATGTCAAAAATTGACAGATTTTAGCTTTAGCTCTGTCCAAACCTAGGGGAGCAAAGAAAACCACAGGCCATAAGAACCCAGGTCAGGTGAGATCTTTTTCTTTCCACCTTGATGAAATACACCAAGAAGAATTAACGGAGCCACTGAGATATTAGAAAATATTTTAAACCAGTAAGAGAGCCAGCACAGATTCTCATCTCCAGTGAAATCATAGCAGTTTCATTGTGGATTTAAACTTTTTGAATTAAAAAAAAAATAGAATGTAGAATGTGGAAGAGTCCTTATAAAAACCTAAATTGAGTTTTATCTAAGGATAATACCTTATTTGGGATATAGTTTTAGCTTTAAAATAATTGATAGCAGCAAGTATTCACATACTCCTTCAGAATGAATGAAATAATAATAATAATAGAAATCCTGGATAGAAAGACCAGAAATAGAACGATTGTGGCAAAAGGAAGCAAAGGTAGTACCAATAGTAATAGACACTTTTGGTGCAATTCCAAAACAACTGGAATACCTCTTGAACATCATTGGCATTGACAAATTCACCTTCAGTCACTTGCAAAAGGCAGCTTTATTCAGGGCAGCTTACATCCTGTGATGATATCTTTAACACCATCAAACTTCCACATCTGCCTATCCCAGGTCCTTCAAAAGGACTAGATAGGTGAAATGCCACATGACAAAAATGCCAAAATCAGTCTGAACATCTGGCTGACTTTGCAAGGAACAATAATGACAATGAATCATTACGCCTTTCAGCTATATAGCAATGTTGACGGACTCTACTAATCAAGGAAGATAGGAGAGCATGCAATGTTACAAATATGCAAGACAGTTAAAGAAGAAAAAAAGGCAGTAGAAAAATATCTGGTGGACAGTGAAGAAGATGCAGTGAAGCTAATACATCATGAATGCTTACTGAATACCAAAGAGTCCAAACTGGCCTATAAGAAAGACTAAATGAAGAATAGAAAAGAGAGAGACCAAGGAAAGTTTTACATGGCCACTACATTAAAAAAAAAATAGCAGGAAAAGCAGATAACAAGACCTGGCAATGGTTAAGCACATGAAGAAAGAAACAGAGAGGCTAATTCTGACCATACAAGATCAAGCCTTAAGGACAAATGGACAAAAAAACAAAATTAATAAGACAGCAAAAGCTATCTCTGCAAAGAAGCTGAAGAAAAGGTGGACCACCTAGTTAGCTGCTGCAAGAAGTTCACACAAATTGATTACAAATAATGGCATCATGAAATAGTAACCATGGTACATTGGACTATCTGCAAGAAGTACCACTTGCCTGCAAGCAAGAACTGATGGAACCACATCATAGACAAAGTAATAGAAAATGAGAAGAAGCTAGAATTCAAACAGACAAGTGCCTGTCACACAATATCCTGGGTTTAACAATTGTTGATAATTGACAGAAAAGTGTGGATAGTGAACATTGCAATACCTGGAGACAGCAGAACAGAAGAGAAAGAACTGGAGAAAAATCACAAAACATAAAGACTTGCAAACAGAAGTAGAACAACTGTGGCAAAAGAAAGCAAAGATAGTTCCAATAGTACTAGGCACTTCGGGTGCAATCCACATTTTTTCCAATTTTTGTCAAGGCATTGACAAGATCATCATCGATCAGTTGCAAAAGGCAACTTTACTTGGAACAGCTTATATCCTACAACAATACCTTTAACACCATCAAATAACAATATCTGCATATTCAAATCCATAACCTTTGGAACGGACTTGACAGGTGGATAAGAATGCCAAATTCAGTCCAAATATCTGACTGATTGTGCAGCCACTATAATAAGGATTTGCTTTGGTGCTATTGTTAGCATGAGCAGAATTAGCCCTAATTTGTTCCTATGCCTCTCTAGAGGCCTGTAAAATTCTGCCAAAGCTATTTCAAAGCTGGAACTATTATTATATTATTGCTATTGGAGTTTGTGACAACTAGTTTCTCAAGAAAACCATCATTTTAGTATGGTTAGAGTGAATCACTAAAGTGTCCTTCCTTAGCATTAGGATTCCACTAAAAGCTTGAGATCTACCTGCATGAGGGGGGAAAAGCCTACTGTGTAAACAGTATTCAGCTGTACCACCAAACACTAAGTATAGGAGGGTAAAGGTTTTTTGGTTAAGGCAGCTACCACTGAGCTCACACAGATATTAAACACAGGAGAGATAAAATGAAATCTGTTTCACTCCTTAATGGATAAGAATGTCTGCAGGACAGTAGCCAACTCTATTACTTCTAACTTTGGTGACTGTATTTTTATTGAGTATCCTAATTAAAAAGAGCCAATTGATGTGCGACAGCTTTCACCAGAGACTGTTCCTTTGGGTAAAATCAAAGCCAATTTTAAGTAAATGAAAGCAATATATAAGGGGTGATTTCTGCCCTCATCTGTGTTTATTAGAAATTATAAGATGGGGCTTCTGGTTTGCGATCACGGCGCCAGCGTGGGTGTGGAGAGGCTGCTCTCTCCGCCATCCGGTTTTTCTCCGTCGGAAGACCCTGCAAGGGGTCAAAAGTCGCCCTGGAGGGGTGACCACCGCTGAGGAGGACCCTCAATGACTGCGGAAGGGTGGCAGCCCTTCCGCTGGATCCAAGGCAGCTCCTTTGGACCGACAAAGAAAGGATCGGCCATTAACATGGCCAATCACCAAGCCAAAACGACAAAAGCAATCTGGAGGAGTGGGTGGAGAACTTGTCTTACCTTTCCTGCTTTCCATCTATTTTCGTGTAAAAGCTTTTGAATACTTTCTTCCCCCTTCTCAATTCTGCGGCTTTGGGAATATAAAGCTAAGGAAAGAAAAAAATACAACTAGACTAAACAACTAAATATTTGGACTTGTAATTTCTGGATACCTGAGCTCTCAAAAAGTTTTTTACTCTTACAGAGACTTATTGTTTTTTGTTTTTTGTTTTGCTAAGCTGGGGGGGAAAAGGGAATATTTCTTTCTTTCTTCTTTGAACTGGATAACAGCCTAACTGTGCATGGCACTAGGGACATCTTGTGGTGAAACGTGGTACAGCAAGTGAAATTTTTTTTGACTGGGAGATTTCTGAGACTAAAATTTGCCCTTGACATTATCAAAAAAGATAAGAACCTGAAACAGCTGGGTGGTGAAAATAATTTTCTATAGTGGATGTGGATTCTTATTGACTTTTATTAAAATAGCCTCCACTAAAGGTCTACTTGCAAATACCACAGAGATGGAGGAACACCACCCACAGCTTAACTTCAAATATATACTTGAAAAAATCTTAGAGGCTACTGAGCTAATGAATTCCAGACTGAAAGATATGTGTGCCATCTTAAAGCTACAAAATGCAGCCCTGACTTCAATAGATGTACTTACAACCCAAAAAGCAACAGAAGAAGAAGGAATTAATACTAAAGTGGATTTCAAAGAATGCCAGCTACAATCTACTCAGAACTCTGATATCCAAACTTTGATTGCATCCAAAGAATCTACAGTTTCAACAGCAGCAGAAACTGAAGAAAGCAACACTAAGACGGAAGATGTTGAAGACTTACATACACAATACACTGAGAATTTAGACAACGCAGATGATCAAAAGACAACTACAACACTGAATATGACTTTTCATCTAAACCAGCCAAAACCAGAAGAAGATCAGCCTGAACTCATGACAAATATACTAAGCCAAATATGGAGATTTAAACTATCAGGCCAACAATTTAATAACTATGAAGGAACTAGCTTCCTTGATAGGCTGATGACTGGATGGTCTCCCTTGATTCAAATGACATATGCAGGAATGAAGGGAGATCCATCCAAGGATTTAAAAGCCCTGTTATGGAAACCTGTTTGGCACAAAATAAAGGCCAGACTTAGACTTAAAAAATGGTTTTTTTAATGTGACCTCTAATGGAAGAGCTTTAAATCTTACTTAATGGGATAAGGAGATTTTAAAAGACATTAATTGATTTAATATTTAGGATTTATATCTATAAGGGAAATAAATTAGTTACTAGAATAATAGTTTTGAATTATAACATAGAAGATGGACTCAGAGGATAAAGGTTATTTTATTAGTAAGCGATGATGAGAATGAGAAGTAGAATATGTAAAATATGATTGTGGAATAAACTAAGAATCTAGTTGAATAAACAATAAGTGTATTTTAGATATGATAATTATTCTGTAATGAATTAAGGAAACCATGGGTTATCCAAAATTTAAATACTATGGACATTAAGCCAACTGGAATACTGTAACTGAAATCAGATAAAAGTTAAAAACAGGATTTGAAGGCATATAAATCAAAAGTTATCGATAAATGCTTCAAATGATTGAGTTATAATTAGCAATGTATTAATTTGAAATCTGGTATAATAACTAAGGGAAACAGAGAGGAAATTTTTGATGATGTAAACTGATATATGTATGGAAAAGCATGTTATTGGACTATGTATTACCCAACCACTAAGTTGCTTCCTTAATACCTAAAGCTTTGTAAAAATGGAAAATTAATAAAACTTGTTAAAAAAAAAAAGAAATTATAAGATGGCACACTGAGTCACTGTTAATCTGCCCTCCCTAAATTCTGTTTTCTCATGAGTTAGAAGTTTCTCCTGGTTCAGCCAATCTAATAACTTACTAAAACCTTCTTGATCTATTGATAAGAGCTTCTTCTTGTTGTTGTGCCATATCCGTTATCGGACGTTGGCAATCATGTTGGCGATCCTGTTTTTATCAGCAGCCGCACAAAAAAGTGCTGCTGAGTTTTGTCCAAACCAGTCCCTTAGATTTTGAAGCCACGATGTTCTTCTTCTGCCTGGACCTCATTTGCCTTCAATCTTTCCCTGGAGGATTAAATGGAGTATGCCGTATTTTTCTGGGTGTCGCACCACATGTCCAAAATATACTAATTTTCATTTTTTTAATTGTTTTGATGATTTCCCTTGACTTTCTCAGGCGGCTTATCACCTCCTCATTTCTGATCTTGTCAAACCAGCTTATACGTAACAGCCGCCTGTAAATCCACATTTCAAGTACTTCTAGTCTCTTCAGTGACCTTCTGTCAGAGACCAACTCTCTACTCCATAGAGCAGGACAGAAAAAATATAGCATCTGACAAGCCTGATTTTCAGTCTTAGGCTTATGTCATGACTGCAGAAGATCTTTTTCATTTTGAAGAATGCTGTTCGGGCTTTTTCTATCCTTGTCTTTACTTCAACAGTCATGTCCCAGCTTTCATGTAGTTTAGAACCGAGGTGTGTGATCCTTTCAGCTTTTTCTAGTGGTATTCCTTCTGAGTTTATTGATAAGAGCAGACCTTTCAATTATGAGGAAAGGTAGCTGTGGCAATTCTGTATATTGATTTTAGGAAGCTGATGTAAGATTCTGTGGAGTTTCAACTATAGCACTTAGTTTAACAGATTCAAAGACTTCCCAAAGTCAGTGAAGGATTAAAAATGAACTTGAAGAAGACACAAGTGATACTCAACAACTATTCTCAACGTTTGTAAATAAAAAAAATAGAAAATCATGAACTGAAAAGGGTCAACAAACATTCAGGCATTTCACAACCAGTAGGCATTCATGACCATTGCAGTGTCCTATGATTATTTGTGCACTTCACAGTCAGTTTCCAACAAGCAGAGTAATGGAAAAGCCAGAAGTAAAAGCTTAATGACCTTTGGTAAATCACTTAATGGCTGAATGGGAAGAAACCTAACTCCATCACAGTCATATGATATTTGGCTTAATGATTGAATTGTCCATCCCAATCCCCTGTAGTTACCAGTACTGAAGATCAACTATAATCTGCCACTACTATTCAACCAATTGGTGGAACCATTGCATTATACTACTTCTCCAAATCTTAACCTATACAGTAGAATATCATAGCTGATCTTATCAAAAATTGCTAAGTGGTCCAAGTATAATAACAAAATCACATTCCCATTGCTTAATGTCTTAATGTCCAATATAAGAGTTCTGAATTTAAATTGAAATCTAGCTTATACCCATCCTGCTTTGTTCCCCCTAGTTAACATACATGCAGGAAACTACACAAACTTTGCACAGAAGAAAGGAACTATATGCTATTTTGTCAATAATCAAGTCCATCTCTTCATCCCAAGATCAATCAGGATTTTAACAGGAGAGCCAGCCATGCTGAAATTCTGTGAACCTGATGACCATTTCAACAATTGCCTTCTAAAGATGGTGACTATTCCCTTCCTGCCAGCCTTACACAGAGAGAAGGTTAATGCGAAAATATACATCAAAGAAAAGATTATCTAACCATAAGAATGAAGAAAATGAGATTATTGTGCGACAACTGTTTAAATCTCTGGTGACTTTAAAATCCAAAAGGAGCAACATCCAGGGAAATTATCCTTTCTGGTTTTTTTTTTTTAAAAATCTGTGTCTTCTGGAATTACCTAAATGACACCCCTCCCCCCCAAAAAAGGTCAAGAGCATTGATAAATCAGTTTGCAATCAGATCGTATCTGCTGTCAGATCCTGACCATGTGACCTTACCCTCTTTGTCTGCACAAACAGTTTAGATGTGATTAATGGGACTGATTTCATGGCAAAAGTAGTGAAGTCTAAAAATACTAGAGATGCAGCAGTAAATCTAACTCTCTGTAATCCAATATCCTACAAGGCTGCATATGAAGCACTTGTTCAGCAGAAACAAATATGTCATCCCTTATGTTGTTTATAGATGGAAATGGAGTGAGCTATGAGTGGCAGAAATGCTTAAAACTAAGAGAAAATTCAGGATTCCCAATAACTCTCCATTCTCCAACAGAACTGACTGCCAAAAGTCTGTCTTATCAATGTAGGAAAGCCAAGGAAGCTTACTCCTACGTGTCACTGTCTCTTAGCAATCAAAAGCAGTTATGCTTGGCTGGATTAAGGCAAAGCTGTGCATAAACCCCCTGGAGACAGGCTATCAAACAAACCTTTAGACAGCATGGAGACAGCCAAAGCAGATCTGATACAAAAGGCAGATCTGTGCAACGGTGTAGCAATCAATTTGTGCAAACTAATCATATCTTGACACTCACGTGTAGATTTTTCACTCAAGAGAACAGACAGGCCCCCAAGGTGACCTCTTCTTCTCCAAAAACTTACTCCATATTGCTCTAGTTAACATTCATTGTTCCCATTCCACTAACCTCCTTATTATGGCTGACACCACCTTCATATAACATCTTACTTTGACATGTCTGCACATACAACTTAGAGGTTCAGTCAAGGTGCTAAGAGAAAAGCACGAACCTTTTCTCTGGTAGGGACTTCAAGATGAGGCTTTGTGGTCTTATTTACTGGACTGTAAAGAGCCTCCATTGCCTTCTATTTGTAGCCAACTGGTTTTTTCCAATGTCTCCCCGTCATACACAGTTATTAAGGAGAAGATAAAATACAGTAGACCTCAACTTACAACAGTTTGCTTACTGTCCGTTCGAAGTTACAACAGCACTGAAAAAAGTGACCTGTGACTGTTTTTCACACTTACAGCAGCCTTTCCATGGATATATGATCAAAATTCAGAGGCTTGGCAACTGATTCATATTTATGACAGAAGCAGTGTCTCGGTATCATATGATCACTTTTTGCAACCTTCTGACAAACAAAGTCAATGGGGAAGTCAGATTCACTTAACAAGGGTGTTACTAAGTTAATAACTGCAGTGATTCACTTAACAGCTGTGGCAAGAAAGGTCATAAAATGGGACAAATCTCACTTAACAACTGTCTCACTTAACAACAAAAATCTTGGACTCAATTGTGGTCATAAGTTGACGGTTATCTGTAGCTAGAGACTCTCTTGACAACAGGATTAAGCATTTGCTTCTATTTTTAGTATGTTAGTGACTTGTTTGTGAAACATCTGGGATCTTATTTGAGTGCTGAAAAACATCTTTAAAGAGAGATGAAGACAGCATGACAGAAGTGTCACTAAACATGGTAGACCTTGCAGATATAATATAGTTCTAGAATCTAGCTATTTAGTAATGCAACACTGCCAAACACCAATCAGTATTTGCCATCATGGCTTATCCTTGTAAAGTGCTATTGAATGGGGAAATGTCATTTTATAAAAAGCAACATATTGCTGCCTTGTGCTTCAAGGCCTGATTTGTGCTTCCATTTGTGCTTCCATTCCCTTGTCATGCCTGACCTCACAGCTCCAGGACTCTTACCAATTTTATTTTCTGGCATAATCAGGAAAGAAAATACACAAATGCAGACCTACTGATATTCCAATTTTACAACTATTAGGAATTAGGAAGGTAGTTGAGCACTGCTGCCATTATCAGTTGAGAAATGTTTTGAAACTTTCAATGTATGTGCTACATTTTTTTAAATGATCAACTTCCCCTTCACACGGAGTATTCTCAAATGTCTCCAAGATTTTTGGAAAACAAATGCTCATGAATACACAGAAGTATACAGATTATGGAAAATGAGGACTGCTAGCAATATATTTTCTTTTTCTGAATGGGATAAATTATTTTTATTTAGACAAATATACACTGGAAGATGAAGGAAGAGAGCAAGGCTTTGAGTTGCCAGCCACTTAAAATGATAGCAAATGGGCACTCACAAATGAACAGCTCTACCCTCAAGCACGTAAAGACATGATAGTGCTGATAGCATCCTGAGATTTAAATTAATCTGCAAATAGTCAAAACAGTCCAGAACAAAGGTACATTTTAACTGGGTTTAATACTATTGATAGAAGAAGAATCTGATTTTAAGGAAAACCTTATTATGCTCAAGAATCATACTGCCTATAACCAAACTGGTTTCATGTGTTTTTAAAGTGCTACAGAAAGAAAAGCAAAAACAAAAATAGCAAAATCTCATCCTCTTTCTCTACTTTCGCTGTGATGGAAAAAAAAAAGCAGGATGCTGATAGCTAAATCAAGGATAGGGAAGAGTTACCTGTGGTTGAGCAATGAAGGATGTTTTAAATTTTTTTTTAAAGAAATGCAGTTTATAAACAATGACAACATTCAATGTTATTCAATCCTAATCTTTGGAAAACAGTGTGCAGACAGCAGAATGCATTGTTAAGAAAAAATAGAAAAAAGTTGATGGGAAATAAATAGATTGAATTTCTGCAATCATAACCGCTATTAAATATTCAGGAATAGTCACAATACTAATAGCATTTATTAGAGAAAGATAGCAAAATGCCAAAGCCGAGTCATTTGTAAATCCATATTTAAATAGGTGCTTGCTATATTTAAACTACGTAAGGTCTTATCTCTATGGCTCTGCCCATAAAGGGAATTTTCACCTCCTTATCCAATATACAGAGACACCAGTTGCCAATGCAGTTGAATTGACTAAGAATTATCTTCTTCTGCAGGCAAGTTAAAGATACAAGAAGCCCAATCTGGATTGGGATTGCAGCATGAAGAAGGATAAAATATCCTGAGAATACAGGTAGTCCCTTCGTTTAGTGACTGTTCAAAGTTACAATGGCACTGAAAAAAAATGGGCTTATGACTGGTTTCACACTTAGGACCATTGCTGCATTCCCCATGGTCACATGGTCAAAATTTGGGCCCTTGTATTTATGACAGTAGCACCGTCCCAGGATCATGTATCACCACTTGTAATGTTCCCAGGCAGCTTCTGGCAAGGAAAGTCAATGGAGGAAGTTAGATTTGCTTAACCACCACAGGATTCATTTAACAACTGCAGTGATTCACTTAACAAGGCTGGCAAAAAAAGGTTGTAAAAGGAGGCACAACTCTCTTAACAACTGTTTTGCTTAGCAGTAGAAATTTTGGGCTCAATTTTGGTCATAAGCCAAAGATTACCTATATCTACATTAACTCAAACAAACAACATTTCAAAATGGCACGTTTCCATTATACTTTTAACTGTAATATTTTTAAATTCGTAAGAATTAGATTAAAATTATGCAAAAAGCCCTATGAAGTTTTTTTTTTTAAAAAGGCCTTTTACACTTTTATGTTAAAAACATCATTTTACACACAATTTAACAAATAGGACAAATCACAAAAAGAAGAGACTTGAAAAGGCAGACATTCAAGTCTAGAAAGTTCATATAAATAATTGGGTACAGAAGTTAAATAATTTGTTAGAAAGAGAAAGGACTGAGTATCTGGAAACCAATATTTTTTCTTCCCAGGTATTTAAAAGTTGTCTGGTACAATATTGTAAACCAGTCACTACCTAGGGTGTACATTCATTTCTTTGGCTTATCTTACATCCTTGACCAAACAGCTGTGTATGAAGTTTATAAGTTGCCTCAAAACCCTGCAAAACCAGCAGACACAATACTGAGACAGTGAAGAAAACTGACAATGGCTTTATTATTTCCCGTCTGTATTAACAAAGAACACCGCAACAAGAAACAAATTCTTTTAGACTAGTAATTACCGGTACTTCTGAAATGATCCTTACAGAGAAATAAAATGGATTGCCTCTTTGCCAATCTGTAAATTTCAGATAGACTTAGATACTTCTAAGCCACAAGTCATGAGAGACAAAATGTGTATTTGCTGTCACATTGATAGAATGTTGTATATTAGCTCGCTAAACTCTCTGTCATGTGCTTGATATGCAATGCCCAATGTAGGTGAAATGTAAAAGTTTCAGATTAACAGTAAATCACTCAGCAGATTAACCTCAGTGACTATGATATTGGCACTGCAAAATCTATAGCAGTTGCATTCATATGGTTCTAGAGTCTAACCACACCTGCAACATTACTCCTCAGTCTCTTTTGTCTCCTACAATAATCCCAATCCCCTCTTGACCTTTTTCTGTATTCTGTAATGGCAAGACCGCACTGCCCTGTTTAACTCTTGCCCTAATCCTTGTACTCTTTGTTTTGAAGAGGGATTGTTACCATATCTCTCGGAGCTATTTTGGAGACATTTTGAGAAATCTGAATTTCAAATCTATTCTCTTTCATTGTTTTGCACAGTTGAGCCTTTATCATCTAGCTGTGTTATGTCAGTCTGTATTCTGAAAACTCTGTCACCATAGTTATATATTCCAAACCAGATTGCAAAACAGGAATTCAGCCAAGTACAGCATTGACCTAACTACTCAAGCAATTAATCCAACCCACACTGAGTTCTTGCAGGCTGGCGTTGTGTTGTGTTTTGTTTTTAAAAAGTACACTATAAAAGCAGTATTTGCTCCTTAACAATACTCAGCAAATAAACATATTGCTATTAATAAAACCTCATTATTTCTTCTTGAAAGCTAGAGTTTTATTTGCTTTTACCAAAAACACTTCAGTTTTACTATCTGGGTATTCCAAAAGCTAGTATCTACACATAAGTAAAGCAAACCAATTGTAGGGTAATATGTATATATAAGTGGAGTACCCTCCCTCCAAAAAACTCTTTGATGGAGCTTAAGAAGCAAGCAATTTCACTGTACTCTGCCCTTCAATCTCTCCATTAAGTTTCTATATCCATTACTTATGTATCTATTGCATTCTTTAGAAAGTATATTTACTGACATTACCAAAGCAAGCTCTTGGGTCTAAAAAGAAAAAAAAAGAGTATGATCCAGCTTATATTTCTCCATTCCACTTACCCGATTTTAACTTAATTATGCCTAATGATGCAGGAATGAAGAACTTGGAACAGATGGATTTGGATCTTGCTTTCTTCTCTCTGCTCTAAAAAGCTCTTATAAATGTGGAACTGAATAAATTGGATTTTTTTCTCCCCCATTTCACAGAGCCCAAGAGAACCTTGCCTTCTCTTAAAACTGAAGCCAGTTATTCTTTCAAAAAGAGTGGTGCATGAGTGAATGCAAAGATTCCTATTATATGTGTACTAGCTTATTTTTGCATTGTATCATCTTTTAAGCATCACACCAAGTTCATTCCTTTGTCATAATCCTATGATAAATATACTTTTAAAATGTATTTTATTAAACTTATTTGTATGCTGCTATAGCCCAAAATAACTCTTCACAGCTCACATAAAAAATACAAGGTTCATATGAAAATTAAGAAGGCATTGAAAGATAGCAACAGCAACTTAAATCAGACCCTTTGAAAAATCTCTGTCTTTAGAAGCTCATGGAAAACTAACAAAGGGAGCCAGCCTGATCTCTATAGGGAGAGTATGCCACAATATCAACACTGCAACAGAAATGCAATGCCTCCTTATATCAGCCATCTGCACTTCCTAAAAGTTGGGAACTTGCAGTAGTTTCTCCTTGCTGGATTTAATTGGCCAGAAAAAGCAGTCCCTGAAGATATCCAGGTGCCAAGCCATGAAAGGTTTTCTCCCATGAAGGAGTATGTATGGTGGCACAATGTATCAGCTGCAAATCCAACTTGACTGGGTTCATCTTCTGTCTGTTCTCTCTCATCTGGACTCTGTCAGTTTCCAGGTACTGAAAGGAGAGACAACAGCATTTGCTTGGCCCCCCTCCCCGAGTATAATGTACAATGGAGTATCAACCACATATTGATGATACCGCAGTGGTATCATATAGATCTCTCCCAGTGGCTTCATATAGATATTGAAAAGCAAGGAAGATAAGATCATAAATCAAGAATTATTAAGCTGATCTGTTGTCCCCCATTGCCATAGATTGAAACTACTCACTAGGGTTCAGCGAAACAATGCCTCTAACTCCCGATCCTTGTAGGTCATCCAAAAGGACACCATAGTCAATGGTATCAAAAGCCATTGAGAAATCTAACAAGACCATGCGGGACACACTGCCACCATCCAGGTCTGAACACAGGAGTCAGACAACTGCCAGTTCTGTCCAAAAACCAGACTTCAACCTTGATTCTGTCTAAGACGGCAGAATTTCCATTACTGACAATGGTAGATAGAATGGATTGTGAAAAGTAGGACTTTCTCATCATCTCAGTTATAGGTGGTTGTCATAAGAAAATATAAAAGAATCAGAAGCTGCAGTCAGACTGAACATGTTTTTATACAATGAGAAATATTATCAGGTTCTGGACTGGCCATACTTAACAAGCTGACTATTGAGATCCTGTATATCTTTATAGTATGTGACTTTGTCTGTATATATATATACATCTAAATCTATTCGATAGAATTATAAAAGGCTTCGCTTCGGATTGAGCCTTGATAGAATAACAAAGTTTATAGATTCATTTTTCAGTCTTTATTAAAGTAGTCACATACATAGAATTTTAGCCCTACTTCTTTTTCCATCCATAGTCATCAATGGAAATATTTGTTTGCATTTCCATGCATAGGAACACCAGAAATTTCCTAAGTAATCGCCATTCATTTGTATTGCAAACATTCCCTGCCATGATGTAAGGAATTTCCACATGGTGTGCATGGAAAATTCAGAAATTTTGCCTACTTCATCTTCTTGTGAATTTTCACTCATTTCTTTTGCATAGATCTTCTTACAAAATCTATAAATCATGGTAATAGGTATTTCTAACAGCAGCTCTCCTGTTCCTTTTTTCCTTCTGTTATTTGGGCCACTTTATCTGAGAACAGAATTAGTTTGCATGAAAAACAGTTCTCTCCATTTCCTCTGGTTCTGATTCATGGCTATCTTAGGTAATGTCTCTCTGTTTCATTACAATGGAGAGACTAAGGCCTGGAGAGATTAGGGCTGGAGATATTACATTGCCATAAATAAAGAGATTTATTTACAGGTATAAATCAAGGCACGCCACAGGGAAAACAGAAGAAGCATAATCAAGTGGGAAAATTGTAGGCCAAAATTTTCATTAAAATAATTCTTCCAAAACATAGCAAACCTTGTTTTAAATTCGTACTGGACCTATCCCCAGCATTTAAGCTTCTATCATGACTCATTTCCAAAGATTGGCAAGTAACAGTTTCCTCCGCTAACAACTGGCTGACAAACATGGCTAAAAATGAAGAAATGTACTTTGACTGACTGAATTGCTTTAGTTCTGAGGCTGAAATAGAAGGGGGTGCAGTTCCTCAAAGACTACTGTGCATCAAATGATTTGTAGCTGAGAAAACGTTTTTTTTTCAACCAGACACAAATATATTGCTCAATTCTATACATACCAGGACAGCATTTGTAAAAAATTGCAAAACAACATCTGGTCAGATTATTGCTCAGAAGACTTACTATGCTTTGTTTGAAGAGATGTACCTGCATATTTCTATAAAATCCACAGCATGACAATGTCTGAGTTATTCTTTTGTACAATAGAGAAGTCCCCTCTTGTGCAAAACATACAGCTAGTTCTTGAGTTATGACCATAATGGAGTCTGACTATTAGCTTTGAATGTCAGAATAATGTTAAATGAACGGCCTGAAGTAACTACGAGCCATCCTGTTCTCCCCAGTGCATTCATTAAATGAATGCAGGAGTCCTTAAGTCAGCGGTTCTCAACCTTTTTCAGGCCGAGACCCCACCTGCGCCGCCCATGCGTGGCGCGACCCCGACCTGCGCCGCGCATGCGCGGTGCGATGGCTGAACTGCGCATGTGCGGTGTGTGCGATGGCCCGAACCGTGCATGCGCGGCGCAACAGCCCAAATCATGCATGCGTGGCGCGACGGCCCAAACCGCGCATGCACGGTGCGCACGGCGGCCTGAACTGCGCATGCACAGCACGCACGTGATGGCCCGAACCGCACATGTGTGGCATGACGGCCCGAACCGCGCCTGCGTGGTACGTGCGTGATGGCCCGAACTGTGAATGTGCGGCGCGATAGCTGAACTGCGCATGCACGGCGCATGCAACGGCCCAAACCGCGCATGCGTGGCATGACAGTCCAAACTGCGCATGTGCGGCACGACGGCCCGAACCACGCATGCGTGGCACGCGCACGACGGCCCGAACCGTGCATGCGCAGCGCGACGGCCTGAACCGCGCATGCGCGGCGCGACGGCCTGAACTGCACATGCACAGCGCGTACGCGACAAGCCAAACCACGCTTGTGCGGCGCGATGGGCCAAACCGCGCATGTGCGGCGCGACGGACCAAACCGCGCATGCGCACCGTGCACGACGGCCCGAATCGTGCATGTGCGGCGTGACAGGACGAATCGCGCATGCGTGGCGCGCGCGCGTGTGATGGCGAAGGGGAAATGGGGAAAAATATGGCGGGCTGTGGTGGTTGGCGACCCCCGTGAAACGGTCGTTTGACCCCAAATGGGGTCGCAACCCACAGGTTGAGAACCGCTGCCTTAAGTGGAGCTCAAGGGGTGGGGAACATTCTAAGAAGTCTAGTGCAGGCACAAACCAGCTGCTTCAGGCCTCTCAAGGCCTCCCCCACCTTGCACGACGAAACAGGCAGGATTGCTTTGCAGCCTCCTGCTAGCCAGCTGAAAGCTCTGAAAGGAGCTTTAACAAGTTTAACATTTTAACAAGTGTCAGGGCCATGAAAATGGTAGCTGCTTCCAGAAGGCATGGGAGCAGGCCTGAGTACTGCATGTCCTGTCGGGGCAGGAAGGGGTGAAAGAGAGGCGTGTGTGTGTGTGTTGAAGAATCCCCATGGTCTGTTATAAGGGTGAATGACCACGGTGGCACTACAGCTGTCATAACTTTGAAAAAGGATCGTATATAGTTTTAGAGTGTCAGTTGTAATTTTGAACCATTATTAAGTGGACCGTCGCTTCTCAAGAACTACCTGTAGAAGCATAATTTGCATGTCATGCAAAGCTCTATTTGTTTAATCATGCTCTTTTGAATAGACTATAACTGGTGAAGTTCACACAGAAATAAGCTATACATCTTGATTTACATGATTGCTGGATTCACACAATCAAGCAAATCATATTCTGACATGATTGAACAGAATCAAATTGTGAATTTCGTTCCCCATCCATCCCACTTATTCACTGAGGCAAGTAAAAGATAAGCAATAAATAGTTCTCGACTCAGCAATTAGGCTGGGATTTTTTGTTACTAAGTGATGTAATTAGTCATAAAGTGCAATCACATCACTTAATTTCAGCAATCTCTGCCGTCCCCGTTGACTCTGTTAATTGAATCCCAGTTGTTAGAGGAAGCAACTTCCTGCTGGCTTCCTACAACCAAAGTTAAGAATTTGCAAATAATCCCAGGCCCTCAGATAGGTAAGTGGCTGCTACTGGGGGGGGGGAGAGAAAGCAAGTTGATGAACAGGTGTGTATGGGAGGGCATGCAACAATACGAGGGGGCACATGAGAGATGTGGACTGAAGAATAAATAAGAAAAATTTGACTTAGTTGCCTCCAAGGAGTGTGCATGATACTAAGGCAGTGAGTGTGTATGTGAGTGTTCCTGAGCTGAGTGATGATTAGTAAAGTGAGCGTTATAACCAAAAAAAGTACCTTATATTATTTGCAGAAAATACATTATACAGTAATAATGGACAAGGTCTAGTATCCCTTTAGCTACATCCTACTAGGAAGAGAATCAAAAATGTGCTCCATGCATTTGTGCCTGGAAAAACAGCAGAAAGAAATGACTTCGGATTAGCAATCTCTTAGATGAAGAGCAGGCAGACAGATTGGCAAAGAGAGAACAGGAAGTAAATCTTTAGCTATCTGCACTCCACTGCCCTCTACTGCACCTTGTGGTTAGTAAATCATGAGGTGGTGAGTAGATCATGAGAGACAGTTGGATTTACACCTTCAATAAGAAGCTGATAAGACAAATGGCTGAGCCTTGAGACAAGCTTACAAGCCTTTTTCTTTCTTTTGCCAGCATACTTAAAAACATAACTTAGCCATCACATTTGCCTTTTAGGGAGAGCAATATTATGCATAGTGCAGAAAAGGATGAAGATGCTAAAACCAAAGAAATTAAAGGCAGAACATAAGGAAAGGAAATATAGATAAATCTAGTTTATGCCAACAACTTTCACTATATCTTTCTATAACCATATTTCTATTTTTAAAAACTATCCTGGTTCTCACCACAGCCATATATGGCTTCTAACACTGGCTTTCTCAGTTTTCACTTCTCTCTTTTTGAATATCTCTCAATCTCTTTTTTCTTGACCCAGTCATTCTTCTTTGATGTGTTTTATCTTTATGCTGGTTTTCATTTTTGCATTCAATCAACATTCATACAGCACCCATTCGTTCCTGATCCCATCTCTTTTTGTTTTATCTTCTGTACTTTTCATAGGCTCTCATTCCCACAGCATTCAATCTATGCTTCTCTTAATTATTCCTAATACTTGCTTCCATAAAATACAATGAGCAGATGTTCTTATGCACAGCCATTTTTATTCTTTCAATATTTGCTTTTCACAACAATATTGCAACTAAAATTCCAGAAGCATTTCCATGTGCTAAATTTTCTTCAGGATACAGAAATTCAGTCTTTTCTCTATTTTTTTTTTTTTTGCCACTTATGTATCTATTCAATTTTCCCTGGCACATGCAATTATCTTGGACTTAGATACATTAATTTTCAGATCCATATTCTTCATTACATTACCACAAATCAGGGTTAGTTGGAGGTTTGGAGGAGGGGTGGATGGTTTGAAGATGTTTAAATAGATTGCACATTGGTTGGCTAGAACTAAAGACCACATGGGAAAATGGGAGTTTCTCCCTGAGGACAAGGATATTTACTGCAAATGCGGCACTATTCAGACAACTATCCATCTTTTACAATGCCACCTGGGACCAACCTGCTCACAGAGTGATTTGGTAGTCGGAAATATCTCTGCCATCAATGTGGCCCAGCATGGATCAAGAACTATATAAATTTATATTTTTATTAATGTTTTAATTTTTTTAAATTCAAATTAATAATTTTCTCCTTTCTAGTTCCTGCATTTCTGATATGGGATGAGATGGCAAATCATTTGGTTCTCAACCAACAATGCAGCATCATCTGCACACAAAAATACATGCATATTTACATTCTGAAATGATATCTCTAACCACCGTAAGATTCCTTATACTGTATATTATCCACATATATTTTAAAGAACAAATGGGATATTATGTACACATCTTTGTCTTACTTTCTGTTCAGTATAGAAGCATTCTCAGACATGCTTCACTTCCATCCTACATCGCTGTCACTGCATTTAGCAACCAGCCTTCAACTCTGTATTAATGTAAAACCTTCCATAGTTCAAACATATTTATTTTATCACATGCTTTGTCTAAATCAACAACCTTTCTCATATTCATACATACATATCTTGGCAACTGCCACTATAAATTTAAAAGGGTTAATATCAGGATAGCTTATGCTGCCATGACTTGCTATATAAAAAACAAAAACCCCAAACCTCAAATCCCACATGTGCATATGGGATGGCGGGAATAAACAAAGAAAGTTGTATATGTATGAGAGGAAAAATGTGTTTGTGTGTGAAAAAACAAATCTGCATAGGTTTATAGTGAGTATATATCTAGCATTGCTCTTTATTGTATGTGTATTTTTAGCTAGATGAGCATTTAGTTGTAAAATATCACTTATCACTGTCTTAGAGTATTTTAATGGCTGCCCTAAACATGCCCTTTGGGTTATGAACACAAACACAAGTTTATTGACAACCATATATATACTGTAAAATCTTAATGACTCTGATAGTTTATCCCAAGAGATTCTCTTTAAAGCCCATATATACTTTACTTTCTCTCAAAGCTCTATCCCTGATGGATGGTTGGCTGTGGTTTGTGGCTGCCTAGTACTGACACACTTGCTCGATGTATGCAAACCTTTTCCAGACTTCAGGTTTTTGAAAGCAGATATTGGCCGCCCAATTCAGAACAATGATTTCATCCAGTTACTATGCAAAGCCAAAAAACACAAGGTTGTGCCCTTCTGGTGTTTATTTTTAAACAATTATTACATGTTCTTTCTTTCTTGGAGAACATGAAAAATACCATTCTATGCATGATTCACTTCAAGAACCCACAGATGGCTGTAGTAAACGGGAAACCCAGTTACAAAATGTTGAAATACAGCACCCATGGAGAATTAGTGCCTTCCTTCTCTTTCCAAGCCCTAGAGATCTTTCCAAGGGTAGAATTTACCCAGTGTTTTCCACTTACATTATTTAGATTCTTCATTCTGTTTTTGGGGGCTAAAAGTTCTGTCAAGTACAACTTGGCCTCTCAGGGTTACCTAACATTGTTTGAGTATAGTTGACAATTTCCTTTACATACTTAATTATACTTAACACTGATGGCACCAACATTATAGATATATAAATGATCATTTAATCTATAAAATTTGAGAAAGGAAAAATAGGTATTTTCATTTTGTGCAACCCACACATGTAATTCAAATGATCAGACAGAATATATATTTCATTGAAATAAGTCCTCTTTACTTTTTTTCCTGAATTAATCATATTCACAAGTAATAGACTTCACACAAGGGGAAAAACCAAGCAAGCTTGGGTGACTTGAATGGGAATATAGTTACAAAACAGTCCAGAATATTACTGAGGTTTTAAAAAGCTAGAACCCCTTTGGAATAAAAAAAAGGTAGAAACAAATTAAACACTATATCTTTTTTGCCCTCAGAGAAAGATAAAATATGAAAAAGCTTTCCTGAAAATATTTCATAGTTTTATAGTGTTGGAAGAAACTTTAAAAGTCATCTAGCCCCAGCCCTGCTTAGGACAGGATCTGCTAAAATATTTTGGACAGTTCATTATCCAGTTTGAAGACATCCAGTGAAGGAGAAAATATCACCTCATTTGAATCTGATTCATCTAGTCCTGTGACTAAAAGTAGACACATTATTTGTTTGTTGTTTGTTTGTTTTTAACTAATTTCTATGCTGCCCATCTCCCTTACAATGTGACTCTTGGTGGCTTACAAATTATAAATTATATTGTTTGTTTTTGGCTTAATGTATTGTGGAAGAAGAGCTGTTGTAGTTTTTAAACTGATTTATTGCTTTGAAAGTATGTGAACCCAACCAATTATGGCATATTGAATAAACTCAATTAAACAACAGTGTTAGAACTATGTAGAAGCCAGAGCTGAATAGGATCTAAACAGAAAAAGAACTTACTGGGGTAAGAAGAAAGAGCAGAAAAATTAGGATCAGGAAGTATTTTCAAAGGTAGAAGTGTTCTGTGCAGCTTCTGAAATATGGATGGTTTTATTTAATTTTATTTAAAATTAGTAAAAAGTAAAGAAGAGTTTTTTTATATATTTTTAAAAAATTCTAATCTAATCTTAGGCATCAAAGCCAGCTGAATGATTTTAGGCTACTCATTCTCTCTCAACCAAACATACCTCACAAGGTTGTTGTCGGGGAAAAATAGGAGGAGAATTAGATAATGTTTGCCACCTTGAGTTACTTATAAAGTAATAAAAGTGGGATAAAAATCAAGTAAATAAATAAAATGAACTCACCAAATTTCTTCAACAGTGTCTCCAACTTACTAATCATTATTAATGTTTAGTTATGCTTTTTGAAAACTATACTGGTATTAAATAGAGGTTATGTTAAATCAGCTCTCATAATGTGCAGCTCTCATAATGTGCAGCCAATTCCCAGTTTTTTAGGTTGACTTCACATAAAAAAATAATTTCTGAGTAACATCTTCCATATCAATGGTTTATCTGCCTCTTCTAGCTTCATAAAATATAGCCATCAGACCTAATTCAT
The DNA here is from genome assembly GCA_034064705.1 of Bothrops alternatus. Taxonomy (NCBI): domain Eukaryota; kingdom Metazoa; phylum Chordata; class Lepidosauria; order Squamata; family Viperidae; genus Bothrops; species Bothrops alternatus. The sequence goes on along the minus strand of JARGCV010000223.1, from coordinate 32,192,409 downwards.
CCCATATAAGCAAAGCATTCAAGGCAATTCCATGTTGCCACTATTTCCATTCCATAATCCTTAAAAGCATTTGGATTTGTGATCATCTTTCCTTCCATTAAACTCAAACACTTAAGAACAAAAACCAACTTTTGGAATTACCCTAGCCCATCTATCGTTGATTTTATAAACTTTTCCTAATAGCAGCCCCTCTACACACAAAAGAAAAATAAATTGTTTGCACCCTCGCTCCATCCATTTTAAATTGCATGAAGGCTGTTTAATCCAAGTTGCAATCAAATTCCAGGGCCCGGTTTGCTTCTAAATGATTGTTTATGCTTGTATATTTCACTGCTTGCCATTTTGTAAGCTTTGGGAGCTTCTTGTATAGGGAAGGGGAACAAAAAAAAATTGAACATCTGGAGAATTGTAGATTCTGTATTCCCTTGATATTGTAAGGCTCCTAGCTTATGCTATGTTGAAAAGTCATCACCTACAGCAGCCTTGGATCTAAAATTGTCTAAAAGAGGAACAATTCAGTTATGATACTACTGTGACATGTATCAAAGCATGCATTTAGTGACCTTAATCTTACATATTAAAGACTTGGCTGCACTCCATCAATCTACTCCTTAGCTGCCTACAATCTATTCATTTCAAACAAAGCTTGTTCTTGTCTCTTTTTTTACAATTATCATCACTTTTCATGATATATAACTTGAGGGAAACAAGTACTATAATTCTGATTTGTGTTTGCTTGTCTGCCTCACTTCAAGAAACAGATTTCTTTTATGCCTTAATTCTGGCACTTCCCCCATGCCCAATGAAATAGATTAACATTCAAGCAGGAAATACTTACCATACTAGATTTTTCATTCCTGGAAGTATTGGTAAGTTTGTAAGTCCTGCAAAGTCTGGACTAAAATATTTTAGTATCCATTAGAAATTATGCTTTTTAAATAAGTAAATTTGGTGCAAGTTCTTTTATCTGAGCGTAATTCTTTCTCCTTCAGCTCAATGAACTAGTTGGCTTCTTGCATGATTAAGATGAAAGCCACAGGATTTATTTATATTTCAGGTAACAAGAAAGCCCCTTCCAGATAAACAAAGAAGCTTGTAACTTTGTAACAGCAATTTCATAAATAGTTATGGCATAATTCTTAAACTCCAGAGAGTGCTAAACTTAGTATGTCCCCTTTATAGCAGTTCTTGAGGGCAGATGTAAAACTAATTCCTTATAAATCCATAGTCCATGTTCTGTTATATTGCATTTTTTGTAAGGATGCAGGAAAATACTTTTATTATTTGTTTTTTAAGCACCCAAGCAATTCTTGGGTGCTTATTCTGTTATCAGACCAATATGATTCAATTTTATTGTCTATTAATATGGCTAAATTTTGCTATATTAGTAAAATCAGACACACTAATCATGGACATTTTTACTCTGTTTCATTTGCTGTTAACTTGTTTAATTCTGGTCAGTGACCATAAAAAAGGATTGGTTGATTATTTGTAATGATATTATATGATATGGTATGATATGATATGACATGGCAGCAAATAAGAGACAAAACTACATATCCACATCTTGTTTATTTATTCTCCAGAATTTTATTTCTCACAGATATTCCAATTGTCCTGAGGCAAGTAGTGGACAGTTTGATTTAAAAGTAATCATTATCAAAATCATCAAACGCTTCAGGACAAAAAATGGCAAGAGCATCATAACACTGTTTCAAGGAGTGTTTGCAACCAGTTATGAATGAGACAGGACAACAGTTGTACAAATTAGAAGTTCTTTGTTTAAACAAGACTTCACGTAGCTTTGCCTCTAGGTCACTATGTAGAAAAAATATTTTCAACCGATCTGTATCACTGAACTGTCCTAATCTGCTACTCCACCATAATTCCACAAAAATTCAGTTTTATTATTACAACATGGTGACTTTACAGTGTCAGGCCGGAATTGAAGAAAATCAGGTCTTCGAATTCTGAGGTAAAAAAAAGATGCAAATGTTACCTATTACATGACATGCCGGTTTGGTATAGTGATTAAGGTGCTGCTCGAGAAGCAAGGAAACTATGAATTCTAGTTCCACCTTAGGTATGAAGTTGGGTGGGTGATTTTGGGACAGCTACTCTCACTTCGCCCAGCCCACCTAACAGGGTTGTTGTGGGCAAAATAGGAGGAGTAAGGAGTATTAGATATGTTTGCTTCCTTGAGTTTATAAAAAAGATAGACAGAATATTAAATAAATAAATAAATATAGTTAATTCATACTATTTCAAGAAGACTGATTTAGTGACTCCAATGAACCCAAAGATCACTCTAGTCTGGACACCTAAGACTAAATATTCTGCCTCATGAAAAAATCTAATACTTCTTGTTTCAGAGGTAAAAATATATCCTAATGACAAATCCCTTTTAATAAGCAAGAAATGGCCAGGACACAGTCATCTGGAGTCAAACAGATGACATTGGGTTGGACTAGAACAACGGTTCTCAACCTGTGGGTCGTGACCCCATTTGAGGTCGAACGACCATTTCACGGGGGTCGCCAAACAACGCAGTCTGCCATTTTTTTCCCTTTTCCCCTTGGCCAGCGCAGGGGGCAGCACCGCGCATGCGCGGGGTAGCGCCGCACATGCGCGATGTGGGCCGTCGTGCCGCGCATGTGCGATGCGGGCCATCGCGCCGCACATGCGCAATGCGGGCCATCGCGCCGCGCATGCGTGATGTGGGCTGTCGTGCCGTGCATGCGCTGTGCAGGTCGGGGTTGCACCGCGCATGCGCAGCGCAGGTCGGGGTCGCGGCCTGAAAAAAGTTGAGAACCGCTGGACTAGAAGACCTCCAAGGTTCCTTTAAACTCTGTTAATCTATATTTAGTGTTTGTAGTGCTAAGATGAATTAATAGAATGAACCATTTTGGATGGTTTGGAGGATAGAAAGTCATATTTTTAATGTTTTCTCTGAAGCTTTATCAAAGGCACTTTGTAGTGTCAGGAGAAACAGCAAGTTTTTTTTTTATTTGTTTGCTTTTAGGGCTATGGATTTCTGCATAGAAAAAGTCTTGCTCCTCCTTCCTAATATCTTTTTTTTTTTTTCAGGAAAAAATGCAAAACGGCGAGACTATACCAATGCCAAAAAACCCTGAAAACAGATCTTATTTGAATAAAGTAAATAAATAAATAAATAAAGTAGGAGACAGGGGTAGAGAGGGTGCTTATTCCGTTTCTACTGGCACTTCTCTTCTACATCTCCAAATTCATCCCTAGCGAAAGCCTACTTTAAAAAAAAAAACCACAAAATCTTCTAACCTTACTTTCAGGCAGGTGCTTAGAATATCTTTGGTGCCATTTTTGAGCCTTGTTATAAAATGATACCCATTTGTACGTCATGCTTAAGCAGCTCTTTAGTATTTCTCCGTTCCTGGCACCAGGATTCTTTAATACTAGCACATTTAGAATGAAGGGTTGCAAGAAGAAGAGAGAGACCCGTGTACATGCCAAGTAAGCTTTTGCCTAATTGAAAGACCTATTATAAGGGAAATAGACCGTATGAAATGCATATGGATTTGCAGTTTGTTTCTAGAGTCAAACAGACAGTTTAAGTTAAAAATAAGTGCATACAAAATGTCCCCCTGTCCAAATGGCTGCCATGTAGACTTGACAATTGCCCAGAATTTCATTAAGAAAAGAAACTCAACCAGAAAAAAAGAGGGGGGGTGGGGCTCCTAAACATTATTTAATTCTATCAGATATGTCAGCGTATTGCAGCTGATGACAATCTATCTATCCAGGGATGCCAAAAAGCATGTTTAAATTTATGCAATGCCTGTATTGCATTATTTTCTTTCTTCATACAGAGCCAATTTGCTGTACACAAACTGTTTTTTTGTGGGGGGGGGAGTGGGGAGGGAAGAAAGAAAAGGTTTGCTGAAAAATAGGTCTGCTAGTGCCAAAACGTTGACTGTGGCCAAATCCATTTTATTTTATAAAATGTTGCCTATCCTACACTTTCCCAAACATTATTGCAATGGTAAAGCCCCCCCCTTTTTTTTCTAGAATGCCCTCAAAATCATTGTAATTTTCTCCAGCTTCCCCAGTGAAGAGTTACAGAGAAGAAATGTCTTGCCAAAAGCTATTTCCAATGGACTTTGATCAAGTGATGCTGTAATCCCTAATGGGAGGCATACTTCATTTAAAAGGTATTTTTGGTGCTATTCCCATGGAACAGACATACATATGTGTGTTCTAGACAGCATGCTTGTTCCATTCAGCATGCTTGCTCCCTCCACATTTTCTGACTCCTCTCCGAGCTCCCGCTGCAGCTAGAGGGAAGGATCTTTCCATTTTCTTATAAAAAATCCTCTTCTCTACATAATACAGGAAGAAGTTGCACCATTGTAAAAAGAAAATAAGGATTTATACACACTGCATTATAAACTTCACAATTAATTTTAACACTGTTATCTCTTCTTGTGCTTTTTTTTTTAATGGGGAGATGGAGCGGGCTACATTAGGTCAGAGCTGTAAAATGGTAAATGTCATCAGTGCAAATGGCTGGAATTCTGCACTCATGATGGTACCTAGTTTGGGTAATGAAATGTCTGCAACAAAAACAGCTAAGCTACAAATATTCTGCTTTATCTGCTGGAATTTTATGTAGGATTTAGGAAATCAGAACAACTTGTGTTGTTTTGGTGAAATAAGTTTGATATGGTAATTTTATGTTTCTCTTTTTTATGGTTAGAAATGGCAGGTAATCTTGCTACTACACTTATTAACATAAGTGTAGGAATCATTGGTGAAAATAAATGGGGAATTATGAGGCACAGAATGCCTGTTCCTGGCAGGTAAGATTTCCAGGAAGATGGAATGTATCATAGGTAGATAAGGCTGGGGCTCCCATGATAAGTTGTGTATAGGCATTGCTGAGCCCCAAACTCTGAATGAAAGAAAAATTGCTTTTTTATATTCAAGCAAAGATGGAGAAGCTCTATTCAGACAGCAAAAACAAGGGACTGGGCCTCATACCACAAATTCCAGTTTGCCAAATTATAACTTAAGCTAAAGAAAATTGTTATCAGACCCACAATCTCAGCAATATTTCATATGATGATTTGGTAAAGGGAAAGAAAATACTTAATAGATTAGATTTAATCTAATAGATTAGATTTGATAAAGAGTGCCTGAAGAACTCTTGGCTGAAATTCATGACATTATTAAAGAAGTAACCCCCCCCTCCAAAAGATCATGCTTTTAAGTTGAAAGTAACCAAAGGAAGGCAGAGAGCACAGAGGGGGGGGAAATAAAGTTGCCTAACTAAACACTGAGTTCCAAAGAAGAGCAGAAACAGAGAAGGAAAGACAATAACAAATAAAATGAAGCCTAGAAAGTATTGCTAACAATAAAACTGGAGAATTATTAAAATCTTACAAATGATGCAGATCAAATGCTACAAGTGGTTTGTAAGCAGGTATGGAAAATAAAGCAGTATTTTGCTGAACTGCAGATCAGTTTATTTCCCATTGCCAAAACAGCAGTACTAGAGAATGCTTAAACTACTGAAAATTGTGTTTATCCAACATGTTAGTTAAGATATGGTCAAGTTTTTACAGTCCAGAATTCAATAATAGGGGGAACTGCCAGATGTACAAACTGGATTCACAAGAGGCACAGGCACCAAGAATCACATTGGTAACATCTGGTGGTTAATGGAAAAAGCAAAGAAGTTCCAAAAATATGTCTATTTATGCTTTATTAATTATACGAAGGCTCTTGACTGTGTAAACTATAACAAACCGTGGATAGCTCTTAAAAACATAGCTATACTTCATCTATCTATTGATGCCTATACAGAACTTACCATGATGATCAGGAAGCAAAAGTTAGTGAAATTGGAGCAGCTAAATAGTTCAAAACTAAGGAAGGTGGTTATGTACTGCCATCTTGTTCCATTAATTTATCTGCAAAAAGGAGAAGTAGGAATTAAAATTATTGGAAGAATCATCAACAACCTTAAAAATACTGATTATACCATTTTGGGTGAGAAACAGATATGGAATCTTAAATGCAAATAGGCAGAGTGGTTAGAGCAGCGGTTCTCAACCTATGGGTCGCGACCCCATTTGGGGTCGAACGACCGTTTCGCAGGGGTCGCCGGACACTGCGGTCCGCCATTTTGTTTTGTTTTTTTGTTTTTCTCGTCATGCGCGCACCGCGCATGCGCGGATCAGCCTGTCGCGGTCTGCCATTTTATTTTGGGGGGTTTTTTGTCGCACGTGCCGCGCATGCGTGCATGCGCCGGGGTCGCGCCACGCATGGGCGGGGCAAGTGGGGTCTCAACCTGAAAAAGGTTGAGAACCACTGGGTTAGAGTAAGAGGCCCTTGGTGGTCTGTGAACTTGGTTGTTTTCTTGCAGACTTTTCATTACCCAAACTAGGTAACATCATCAGTGCTAGCATATTATTAGATATTACCTAGTATGGGTAATGAAAATCTGCAAGAAAACAACCAAGCTCACAGACCACCAAGGACCCCTCATTTCAACCCTGAACTACAAATATTCTCCATTATAAGTTGGAGTAAAAACAGGTCTTATCTGTTATCTGTACAAGGGAGGTGATTGTTGAAATAAAAAGACTATAGTTTCTTGAAAGACTAGACAGATCTATACAAAATATTAAAAAGCAAAGACAACATATATACACATTGTCAAGGCTATAATTTTCCCACTTGTAAAATATGGCTTAGAAAGATGGAGGATCAGAAGACTGAACAAAGAACATTTGATATTTGGGGATTATAGTGCCAGAGAATTTTGAACTACAAGACCCATCCTTCAATACTAGATGTAGCAAAACCAAATTGTTCACTGGAGGTACTAGCAATGAACATAAATTATAATTATTTGCAGAGCAAAAGTCATTGGAAGAAACTGTAGTATATGGAAATATTGAAGGCAATTGAAAGAAGCTGATAGACAATAAGGTGGCTAAATATGATCACCGGGACATTAGCAGAAACTAATTACAAGAACTCAAATAAGCAATTACTATTAGACTATCTACTAAAATGGTATCCATTAGGACAGAGAGTCAGAAGCAAATGAATGACTGAAAACAACAATTTCAATACTCATTCTGTGCACCTCAGAATATAGTCATGCCAGCCACACATGATCACAGAAGTATCTTCAGACAAGTGCTGGCTTCCTCAGCTAGGAAGCAGAGATGAATCTTTACCTTTTTACAAAATTTAAATGCATGCTTAATTCTCAACTATTGAAATCTTTAACCCCTAAAATGCTAGATCATCATAATCATCACAATCCTAATATTCTTCATGATATATATAACTTTGTATGGAATTATTAAATGTAACAAAATGCAACTATGAGAAAAATGTTCTGCTAATTTAAAGCAGTCCGGTATGACTTCGTGATTACGAAGTCATGGTATTTATCTGAAGAATTTATCTGTACAGCCCAATTTTGTAGTCTCCATATATCTCCTATGCCTCATATGCAGGGTCTTGCACATCCAGATTATGGCTCAGGCCTTTTCAGTTTATAGCTGTTTATTCCTGTTGAAAAAATTGTACATTAGGTTAAATCTTCATACATTTATCTTGAAGAGATGTTATGCTGAGAAATAAATTGATCTTAGATATATTTTAACAAGCTGTTAGAACAGTTAGGCAATAACTTCCAAAGAGCATATTCTCAAATGCCCAAGATCTTTTCTTAATTTTTATATCTGTATTTTGAAGTATATTTATAATATTGGTCATGCAGCTATAATGTGTATGTGTGGGGGGTTTTGTTGTTGTTGCTGAAGTGGTGTACTCATTTCATTATGTTCAGATATGCATCTCTTAACAAATCACAATTTGGGGAAAGCTGCCTCTTTCTGAGGCAAAACAGAATATTTCGGCATGGGAAATAAAGAAAAGAGAGATAAGCTTGTCCAATGTTTATATAAATCAAAATTATTCCCACTTGTGGAGGCTTTTGTGGTATTTAGGGAAATTCCAATCATTGTAGACTTGGTCAATGGTAAAATACTAGTGTTTATATGGTTTTATTATGGTGTTGTAAACCACCCAGAGTCAGGTGAGATGAGCACTATAGAAATGTAATTATTAATAAATGAAATAATAAAATAAATCAGTGTGTCTTGTGAGACTTATTAAAAAGATTTATATAGGGCCTCGCTTATAAGACTTCAGTATGTTAAGAAATCAATGTAACCATCATTTTCCCCGTATCTGTCAGATTAGTAAGGAGTTTTTCATCTTTCTTGAATTACTGAGATGTACACATCTCACGATAGCAACAAAATTGCTGTAAACTGAGTAGAAGAGAAAAAAAATGGAATTAAGGTCCATATCAAATGATACCAAGAGAGCCAGTTTGGTATAGTGGTTAAGGCACCAGATTAGAAACTGGCAGATGGTGAGTTCTAGTCCTGCCTTAGGTACAATGCCAATTGGATGATCTTGGACCAGTCACTGAGCCCTAAGGAGGCAATAGCAAACCACTTCTGAAATCTTGGCAAAAAACATGCAAGTGCCAGGAATCAACACTGATTTGAAGGCACGTATACGCAAATGAAATAAATGGAAGCTATGAAAAGTTGTTGGCAAATGAGATTCACGTAGCAACACCTAGTATAATCCAACCCAGAGCACAATCAAAATAGGCATTCAGTCTTCAGCCAGGCTACTAAGAAACACATTATGGACAACTACAGGTGCATAAGGTAAAGCAATAATATGATAACTGACACAAACATGCTTTTGCTAAGACTAGGGAAAGTATACTTTAAAAAGGGGCCAAACTGTAACTGCTGCATTCTTTCTCCATGATTGCAAGTATTCTTTCGGTTTGAAGCCAAAGCAAACTATGCATTACAAATGAAATGTCAGGGGACCACTTCCCATTTCTAATCAAGAGCTATTTGTTGACCTAAAAAGAAAAAAGTGAAATCAATGTTCAACTGAATTAGCATGGAGTTCTCCCACCCCAGTAACTGTTCCATTTGCTAATCATTTCCAATACAATAATTTCAATAGATTTGAAAAATGCAGACACTTCTTTATATTGTCCTCTGCAGATTGCAAATGTATTCAACATGATCTTGCCTATATGCTTGCAAATCTATAGCTCTCAAACAGCATCTTCAGCCAATCATTGCTGAGCCAGAGCTAACCTAGCTTAGCACCATCTAATCACCACTCACTTTCTCTGAATCAAAGTTGGCTATTTCAGCCTTTACAGTCCCACACAGAATTCTAGAATGCCTTGATTTAAGAGTCATTGCCTTCTTTGCACCATTTTAAAAATGATAAGCATTTTTAGGGGAATTTGCTATACCTTCACAAAGAAAAGAAATAAAAGTGTTCTCCTTAGAAGCACAGTCCCCCTATTTTTATTCAAATGTGGGAATATATTAGACTTGCATGGCAATTGGCACCATATAATTGTTGAAGATCATAAATATCCATGGAGATTCTCAATCATCCAGGTCATGGCTGTCCCAAAGGTGTTTTTCCAAAAGGCAATTGGACTTTTTTTGGTTTCTTCTCTGAAAACATTTTGCTTCTCATCCAAAAAGCTTCTTCAGTTCTGACTGGTGGGTGAAGACTGGAAGGATTTATGTTCTTTGCAGTCATCTGGTTGTTAGCATTCTGAGGGTCAGTGGTTAACCCACTGAGGCTGCTTGGGGGTTTATGTCTATCCTCAAAGTCACCTGAATCAGAATGCAAATGGGTATGGAACCTTCTTGGGACTGCTGAAAGGACCACTTTGTAAACAGGAGATAAGTGGTGTTATATCCCTTTCCCTCTACTGAGGGAAGGTTGTTCAGTTTTTAACACAGATGGCCTCTTTGACTCCACTTTCAAACCAGTGATCCTCTCTCTGTCCAGAATGTTGAAGGCAGCAAAGCTCACTTTCTGGACAGAGACATACAACAAAGAAAATAAATCCTTCCATTCCCCACCAGTCAGATAGAACTGAAGAAGCTTCTTGGATGAGAAACTAAATCTTTTCAAAGAAGAAACTAAGAAAGTCCAGTTACTTTTTGGAAAAGCACCTTTGGATTGAAGATGCATACTATAACATGACTAAGGAAGAATCAATCTACTGTACATTCACAGATGCACTTTGAAAAATTATAATGTGGTACCCCATCTGAAATCCAGAAAGTACTAGATCGTAATCTTTGATTTCTTGATTAGTATATCTATATCGCCCCCTGATTCCAGAAAGAACATAAATCAGGTTAATATAAATCATTCAAAAGTGTTTTCAGTGCTTTAATAATTTATCATTGTAATGCACTTCTTTCAAATCCTTTGAAAACAGGCATTGCAGCCATAGCTTCTCATGTGCATTCACCCAAGCTTCATTGTAATCTTTAACTTTAAGAAAAATCTAGTAGAAAAACCACTTTGCAGCATGTAATTATTTAAAATAACATGATCATCCAAGTATGTACTTTTGAAAATTGATGGCATTATCAAAATATCCATTTTCCAAAAAGGAAGAAAATGGGAAAATAGGCTCCAGTTATCCATTTTCTTAGCCATTGATAGCAACTTATTTGAAGAAAATAAAATGAAAACGTGTTACTTCCAGAATCCTGGCTTTGTTAATGGACATTTTCAATGAATTGCCTTGATAGGTCTACCTGTCAAGATAATTAGATAAATTATTCCTTCAATCTACATTTACAGACTCATTCAAACAGGTATAGAAAATTACTCCAGCTAAAAAGCCAAAAATCAACAATGGCATTAGTGTTTCAATTCCACATTTTTTTTCATTGACAAAATGGATAACAGATTGAATAAGCTTCTGTTTCACTGTCCTTTATATTTTGCTTTAAATTCCCATTTCAGTTCTATTTAAATGTAAGAGGCTGAGAATGACAGATACTGTGGTTTGTTAAAGAGCATTCATAAGATTGTGAGGTATTTCCAGATCTTAGACACGGTTTTAGGACAAAACTAAGTAAAAAAATGGATGTTAAGAAAGGATTTAATTATTTTGTTTAAACATATTAATACATCTAACAACAATCAATGTATTATTGTTAATTATTTATTTACAGTAGACTGGAGATATATTCAGCAGCCCTAAAAAGATTAATGAGGGATACATCCTAGACAAAATGAAATAGTTTCCCACTGTTTCAGTGGAAGATCTCTTCCACTGAAATCACTGAAAGATACAAATGCTTAGCTTTTTCCGAAATTCTTATACATCTGCTATGCATCCAAAGAACATTTGTAGCCATGTCATTCAAAGATATTTTTTTCCCAATTCCACTGAATGCTTGTTCTTTGTATATTGTTTTTGCATCAGTTAAAAGTGGAAGAATTAATGATGCAATACTATACTTGAGACTCACCAATTGAGGGGGCCATACAATTTGGCAGAAATTCCATTGCTCCAGCAGAATAACAGATGTATTATTAGTACAAATGTTATCTAAGTATTATATGCTGCCAGAAGGGATATAGTAGAAGAAAAAACATGCCAAAGAATTAAAATTGTGCATGGTTCTGGGTGTGGCAATTGGAAATCTTTATAACCTTTTGATCTATAGATATACCTCAATCAGCAGTGCATCTGATATTATAGGACAAATTATTTATTTCATAGATTTTAATGGAGGTGGTAAGAATAGTCACATGGATGACTGGTCTACTAATATTGATATAAGGAATATAACATATGATATCCAACCACAGTGTTCTATCTCTATTAGTATATAAAGCAGAGAGAGAAACTCTTGCATATCCAATGTGTATTTGAAAAACAGTTGATGGGGATATATAAGGGAAGAAGTGGCAGAACCTGTGGGTGGAGTTAAAAGAGAGATCAACCTAGAATCCCTACATAATCATAAGTGAACTAAGTCTAACTTGACTTCTGTGGGTGTTTATCTAATTTCAAGCAGGTACCAACCTTAGTTGAGAATATTCCTGTGCATAGGCATGAGTAGCAATCAAGCAGTTTAATTGGAGCTTCAGATATGAACCTGATCTTTCAGGCCTGACAGGATACAGGGGAAAAAAGCCTCATTTTTTGCTATATATACTGTAAGCTGTGGAACTTTGCCCTGGCAGATTTCCCTTACCCTCCTAATGACTAGACTGGATCTTTGACTCACAAAGAAATTAAAAATTGTTCCATTTCCCACAGGTATAATTCCTTGGGTATAATTATTCCGAATTAAAGAACCACTGCTTCAATCAGTGAAACTTGGCATTCCATAGGAAAACAATCTAGATCTCAGGAGTCTAAAGTTTGCCTAATCTTGATTAGAAATAGAAATATTTTGGGAGGGAGAGATTACTTAGCCCTGAGAAACTATACCAAACCTACACTCTCATTTGGTATAAGATTTAGGATCAAATGTGTTACCAGGTAACATAGTCATCAAGGTTGGACTAGATTACCTCCAAGGTCCCTTCCAACATTATTATTATTATTATTATTATTATTATTATTATTATTATTATTATTATTATTATTATTAATCATCATCATCAGCATCATCATCACACAGTCAGCCAGGTGTTCAAACTGGATTTGGCATTTTTGTCTACCTATTGAGTCCTTGCCAAGGACCTGGAATAGGCAGATGTGGATATTTAATGGTATTACAGATATCATCGCAGGATGGAAGCAGTTTCTAGTAAGGCCGCCTTTTGCAATTGACTAATGGAGAATGCCAATGGTGTTCAAGTGGTGCTCCAGTTGTTTTGGGATTGCACCCAAGGCACCTATTATTATTGGTACTATCCTTGCTTGCTTTTGCCACAGTCTTTCTATTTCTATTTGTAGATTTTTGTATTTTGTTATCTTCTCCAGTTCTTTCTCATCTATTCTGCTGTCTCCAAGCACTGCCACGTTCACTATCCAGACTTTTTTGTCTTTCTTATCGACACTTGTTAAGTCCGGGGTGTTATGTTGCAGGTGCTTGTCTGTTTGGATTCTGAAGTCCCAGAGCAGTTTAATTTTATCATTTTCAATGACTTTCTCTATTTTATGATCCCACCAGCTCTTGTTTACAGGCAAATGATATTTCTTGCAGATCTTCCAATGCACCATTGTTGCTACTTTGTCATGCCGCTGCTTGTAGTCAGTCTGTGCGATCTTCTTGCAGCAGCTTACCAGGTGGTCCACTGTTTCTTCAGCTTCTTTGCATAGGCGGCTGTTTTCTCAATTTTGACTTTGTATGCATTTGTCCTTAAGGCTTGGTCTTGTGCAGCCAGAATTAGTCCCTTGGTCTCTTTCTTCAATTTTCCTGCTCTTAGCCATTGCCAGGTCTTGTTATTATCTTGATTTCAGTGTGGTTGATGTTGTCAGCTTGAAGGATACCCAAGTATTTGTAGTAATCTTCCTCATCCAGACTCTTAATGTTATTTTCATGGGGCATCTTGATTCCTTCAGTTTTCACTATTTTTCCTTGTTTGATAGTAAGTGTGACACATTTGTCCAAGCCAAACTCCATTACAATATCTTGGCTATATATACGGACAGTGTTGAGCAGTGATTCTATTTCAGATGATGTTTTTCCATACAGCTTCAGATCATCCATCTAAAGGAGGTGGGATAGTCTGGCAGATGTTTTTGATGTTTGATAGCCATGTCCTGAGTTATTCAGTATTGTTGACAGAGGAAACAGTGCAATAACTAATAGTAGTGGTGATAATCTTCTTGAAATATTCCTCTCTTGATATTAACCTCTCCCAGTCTCTCACCATTGACCTGCAACTGTGTTTTTCATTGTGCCATCGATCTTTGCACAAATTTTATGACGTTTCTACTGACTCCTGTTATTTCTAGGCACTTGATTATCCAGTCATGTGGCAGAGAGTCAAATGCCTTTTTGTAGTCAATCCATGCCACACTCAGGTTGGTCTTCCTTTTCTTGCAGTTTTCCAAGATCATTTTGTCTATTAGAAGTTGATCTTTTGTTCCTCTGCTATTGGGGCGATTTTCTTTCTGCTCAAGTGGAAAGAGAGTGTTTTCAACTAGATGCTTTGTACACCAGGTAGCAATTTGAAAGTTGTTGGTAGGCAGGTAATTGGCCTGTAGTTGCCTGGTGTTGCCCCTTTTTCTGGATTTTTCATTATTAGGTAGGTTTTCCCAGTTGGTAGCCACTTTTCAATTTCTCCTCTATTATCATTATAAATTCAGATTAATATTCTACTGTTCAGATAGTGCTCTCTATCATACCTGATTTGGATGCAATGTGAATCCATATATGATAGAACCTGCACAATTACATCCCCAATAAAAGTTCAGACTATCTATTTCATCTTTCAGCTATTCATAGACTCCCTATTATATGGATTATCTGTAGGTCAGCTTTGGTTATGAACTTCCCATCTATAACTGCAATTTATTTGTAGGACTTAAGATCCAGTATGTGTAAGTGCCAAGGTTCTTCCAGCAACAATCTATGGGCGAGAAAGCTGTACATGGAAGAAGCAGGACAGAAAGAATCTCAACACAACTGAACTTTGGTGCAGGAAAAGACTTTTAAGGAAACCATAGGCAGGCAGGAAAATAAACAAATGGATCAGAATAGATAAAATAAATTAAACCATAATTTTGAATCAAAACACCCATGACTAGAGCCCAGGTATATTATGGATACATCATGTAGAGATCCAGTTTCTTGATAAGTCCATAATATTTGGAAAAGGTAAAGGAAAATGAGGAAACGAATAGCCTGTGCCAAGGTGGATGGATTTGATTACAATAGCAAATTAAAAAATCTAAAAATCCAAGTTAAAGGCAAATAATTCTGGAATGAATCTGTCCCTATGTTGGTTAATGATTGACACTGGCTTGATGACACTAAACAATTAGTGTATAATTTCAATATATATAGTTGAGGTCATTGAAGTAATTTCATTTTTATGATTTATTTTTGAGTGGAGGGGATTTGATTTTTTTTCTTTACTTTTGAATAGCTTGTAAATTATAGAATTCTTTATTGGCCAAGTATGGTTGGACACACAAGGAATTTGTCTTAGTGATAGTTATAGGATATTAGTTAAGCAAATAACATAAATCATACTAGGATAGTAAATAAAACAATATAAATTGTAAGATACAAGCAACAAAATTATAGTCATAAGAAAATAAGGATAGATAATAGGAAAGATGAGGAGAATAATAGTAATACAGCTTTACTAAGTAGTTTGACCATGTCGTAGGAATTAGTTGTTAAGCAGTGACAGCATGGGGGGGGGGAACCCGTCCTTATGTCTAGTTGTTCTGGTGTGCAATGCTCTATAGTGTCGTCTTGAGGGAAGAAGTTGAAACAGTTTATGTCCAGGATGTGGGGGTTCTGTAGATATTTTCATAGCCTTCTTTCTTGCTCGTGCAGTACAGAGGTCCTCAGTGGAAGGCAGGCTGGTAGCAATTGTTTTTTTCTGCAGTTCTAACTATTTGTTGAAATCTATATCTGTCTTATTTGGTTGCAGTTCCAAACCAGACAGTTATAAAGGTGCAAATCAAAGACTCAATAATTCCTTTGTAGAAATGTATCAGCTGCTCCTTGGGCAATCTGAGCTTTCGAAGTTGGTGCAGAAAGAACATTCTTTGTTGTGCTTTTTTGATGACTTTTTTATGTTAGGTGTCCATTTTAAATCTTGAGATACTATAGAACCTAGAAACATGAAGATCTCTACTGTTGATACTGTGTTGTCTAGTTTTGTAAGAGGTGGTAGAATAGTAGGGCTTCTCCTAAAATCTA
Source organism: Bothrops alternatus (assembly GCA_034064705.1). NCBI lineage: Eukaryota > Metazoa > Chordata > Lepidosauria > Squamata > Viperidae > Bothrops > Bothrops alternatus. The sequence continues at coordinate 32,176,639 of JARGCV010000223.1, read as the reverse complement.
CTATCATTTATTTCTACAGTTTTGAGTGTGTTCAGTTCAAGATTGTTCTGGCCACACCATAAGGCTAGTTGTTCAACTTCCCATGTGTATGCAGATTCGTCATTGTCTCAAATGAGACCAATCATTGTTATATCATTTGCAAACTTCAGTACTTTAACAGGGGGATCTTTTGTGATGCAGTCATTGGTATATATAGAGAAGTGGAGAGATCACACAGCCCTGCAGGCGGGGGCTGTGCTAATTGTACAGGTATCTGATGTGATTTTGTCTAACTTCACTTGCTGTTAAATGTGTTATATATGTTATACAAATGTGTTATATATGCTGTTAAATATATGTTGTTTAGTATAGGTATGTCATTCATTCCTTAGAGTATATTTTGCATTATATGCTTTATCTGTGTCTCACTAATCTTTGTTGCAGTGTATTTTGAGAGAAGTGACATTTCTTTCCTCTGAAATAAACAAAATAGAGATTGATCTGAACAATCCAAGATTAGAGATTGCAGTGTGAAATAGTTTATTCAGACAAATCACCAGACAAATATATAACAAACTACAGAAAATAAAAACTTCTGTTTCTGGCAGCCAAGCCAAAGTTGAAAGACTTATGCAACAATTTGAGACTAGCTCATATCACACTAGATTGTGATAGTCTTATCCAAGCCTTCCAGTATTTTTTCCAGATTCGAAAAACAATTTTAATTTGCTGTGTTGATGTTAGTCATAATATCTCATAATAATAGCAAACCAAAATAAATCATAGGCAATGAAGAAAATGCAGACATTTGCCCAAGAGAATGGTTTAACTAAGAAGAAAAGTAGCAACTTTTCTTGGCCAGATAAATATGTAATTTAAACCGCTTTAATGTCAGAGCTGAATACAGACAGTCCTAGATATGGGTCTTGTGACTAGTTGTTTTGGCTAATGATATCACAAGAGTACAAACAGCAATATCCACTTAAGGTCAGTAAGGTATGTGAGAGTATTTCTCCAAACCAACTGTCCATAGAGAAATTAAATTTGTGAGGCAAATTTATCCAGCTAGGATTTGCTTTTAAATTTTCAGGGGCTCCCTGAAGTCACAGGTTAATGTGGCTGATAACACTGTCATATCCTTACAGTGAATATTTTCAGAAATTGTGAAACCCTAGGCATCCACTAGAAGCCACAATCACATCATCATCAACCAAGCAGCACATGAATGATGGTAATGGCATTTCTACATTTCTATCCAAAGTTGGAACTGTTAAGAGAGATTGAAGGAATGAAATAAGTACAAAAGCATGAGGCAGCCATTTTGTTTCATAAAACTACCCAAAGCATGACAGGTTGTCTTCATTCTTTAACTTACATATAAGAAGAGGTAAGAGTCTATGTTATAGTTTGCAAGACTTATATCTATTTTGCACCTTAAAATCTTCCAAATGCAAAATCTAGGCTAAAAACAGAATGTTCCAAAACTGCCACGAGGATCCATGGTTATCCAGAAGTTAGCAGGAAAGAGAGGAAAAATTGTAGCCTACATCTATGCTGTGGAAGATTTATTTTTAAAAACCTTGAGGTATGGAAAGGACTCTAAGACAAGTCTCCCAGAATAGTGCATAGCTTTAATATGGATCATGCATCTTTCTACCCAATAATGCACACACACAGAAAAAAAATCACTGGTTTAAATTGTGTACTCTTGTCATAAGCCTAAAGACACAGAAAAGCAATTCAGCCAGAGTTCAAATCTTTATTTGCTTACACTCAATAGACAGAATCTTGCCGGATTAAATCTACATTACTTTCAGCCTAACAGATATACCCTTGGAGGTTTTAGGGAGTGGCTATCTTTGTTCTCTTCTTCTGTCTCCCATCCATCTCTGGGCTGTGCTTATCTGCCCTCCCTTCTTGAATGTGCTCCCTCCTTCCTGGAAAATGGCTGCTTCACTGTAGTTCATCCACCAGCTCTCCTTTTGTGGGCACCATCTCTCACAACTATGTATGAATGCATTGGCTAGATAAATGAACATGTCGTAAATGAAAATTACACTGATGCCTCTGATAGAAAAATATTAATATTAGGTACCCTGCCCAAATACTTTATAAAAAGGCCAGGATAGACAGGAAATTTAAGACCACTTTTATTTTGGATAGTTCAGGGAATGACTTTTTCCCCATCATAGCATCAAACCTGTGGTACTTTCAGGAGACTTACAAAATCTGAGCTAAGGCCAAGTCCACCTGTTATGTCCTGGGCCTGTGATTGACCGAGCAGGTGCAGGAAGCTGCAGAGAGACCCGGGCAGACCACATGGCTGCCCAGGCCAGACAGGCTGTCTCCAGCCTATTGCACAAGCGCAAAGCAGGAAAATTCGTTGCATTTATTGGCTGATGCTGTTCCCTGCAAAAGGTATAAAAGGGATCCGCGCCATTTTGTTTGGTTCTGTTGAAGCTTAAATAAAGAAGCAACCGTTGTTACACCTGCCTCGTCTCAATGCCTTACCAACACACAGAACAGAACACCACCTATAGGAAGAAATCAATGTCCAACCACTTCCATCCTCTGCCAAGAAAACTAAGTGTACTATAATGTCACCAGGAGTTGAACTCTACTTAATAGGGTCTTTACCTTTAAAGTTTTTTAAATGAAAAAAAAAAGACAAAAGCATCTATGAAATCACCAGCTCTACATTCCTGTTTAAAACCCACTTATGTCAGCCAAAACACAAAATCTCCACCTTTATTTTAAGAACTATGACCAACTCTCACTCCCCTAAATGAAGACCTGTTATCAGATAAAAATGATCCAACATGATCCTTATCTCGCCACAGTAATGAGTGAAGAATGGAAAGAGGATGAAGGAGTGAAGAGCTAAACTTGGCAAAGGGAAGATCTGGCAGACATAAAGGTGACTCAAGATCACTATCTTTTGGTCTGGACAGCTTGCAATTTCTCTTTCTAAGTTAGCTGGACCAGATCCTGTTACATTTTCTCTGTAATCACGGCAAGAAATGGAAGAGAGCAGCTTAAAATGCTTCAAAGTTTTGGAACTCTTTCCGGCCTCTCTCTGCAGCTTGGATCATTGTTCTACTCAAAACAGAAAATGACAGGCAGGTTTCCTAACAGAGCCCTGCAAGCTATTTGCCATCATGTTTAATCCACTTTATGTTTCCTTTCATGTGCAGCTTCATGCCAAAGATTCACAGTTACGAGAAGGTTTTGTCTCTGAGAACAGAGAGGGTTTTGTTTCTGCACTCAAGCACAAGCCGACTTTCAGTTTTTCTCTCAGAGGTTTTACTTTTGTGATGGATGTAGTGATTCTGAAAGGTGCACAATACAGGCTGTTTTAGTCAGCTCAAGTTCCCATGCCAGGAGCCAGATTGACCAAAATACAACGATCTGTTCCCACAATAATTTCTTAAGATGGCCTTGCCTCACTCTTTCCTTCAATATGACGTACACAGTGACCCAGGAGGGAGAGGTGTACAAAGAATACACTTGTATTTATTGCAAAAAAAAAAATTCTGTTTCCCATTAAGTCACAAATCGGAGGTACTAAGATCAATAGAAAATCAGAAATGGGCTCTCTGCCATGCCCACGGTGGCCAAATACAAAAAGAAAAGTAGACCTCTTGCACTTATTTAAAAAGACAGCTTATATCTGATTGACTTACACAGAGTTAATCAATTCTGTAAGGTCCCTTATTGCAGAACCCAAGGAGCAAGTTGCCCATTAAGTCAAGGAATTATCCTCAAGCTTAGAAGGTCAGGTTTCACTCAATCCTTACATCTGCTAGTGGTCACCCTTTCAGTTTCTGCCCAGGCTAGATGAAGCATGCACTTCTTCCCATTGCCTGCCCACAGTACTACCGTACGAAGTTCCTCATCCCTTCATTGTTTTTCACATATTTAAGATGCAGCCTAGGAATGAAGCTACTTTATTTCTGTGAAGCTGAACTGTCAGTTCTTCCTAACTGCAAACATTCTGAGAACCTATACAAAAATAGAAAGGAAAGAACAACTTGTTCCGTATTAGTTGGATTATTGTAGCATTAAAATTACAATGGTATTGTAAGAAAAGATTGGGGGGGAAGGGTCCATGTGCAGAGAGTAAAGAAGATGACTTTGACAGACAGGGCAGATCTGATACCAAAACAACCAGAAGAAAAAAATAGATTAAGTCCAAAGCAAGCAGAAATTGTGCTGAGTAGTTCAGATGCTTCTCTAATTCAATGGGTATAAGAACAGAAGAAGGTACAGCACAACCAGACTAGCAAGATTCTTTTATTATAGGCACTTTCAATAGAAGTAGTTCTAATCTTCCCGAGGAGTTGATTCTTGGTGTGCTCTATCTGGTGGAGCTGACATCATGTTAGTGTCAAAGGAGACAAGTGGAAAGGGGATGAAGGCACTTATTTGTGTTAACATCTGGAAAAGCAAAGGAAAGGTACTGTACAGAGTGAAGTAAGAAGGGAATAGTTCCTAAAAGGAAAATACAGCTAGTCTGGTCCACACAGAAGGGAGCCAGCAAGTCTTGCCTTTTCTGCAAGATAGGAAGGGCAAGATGCAGGAGAATGACCAACCAGGTTTTGCAGTGACTGTAGTCCAGAGTGAATATCTGCCTAGCTGTCAACCTGTTGAACAGAATTTCTGAAGTTGGCTTAAGAAATAGCTGGGAGCAATATAGAGACAAGCAGCTTAGGCTGCTGTGCAGAATCAAATGTTTATGCAGGCTTGCTGAGGAATAAATCCCACAAAATACCTGAGGACATTTTTATATAATTCCACTTGGAGCTTTCTTTAGGGGCCATGTCTTAATAAAGCAATAATTCACAATGTCAAGTTTTCTTGCTTCTAGGAGTGGGAAATTGATGCTCTCCCAGGTTTTCAAGGAAGACTGTTCTGGCCATGCTGGGTGAAGTTACTGAACAATTTAATAAGTGGAAGACCACAGTATTACTATTTTAAAACATCACAATATTTGGATTATTAAATAATTGTTTAAGGTTGTCACTTTTTTCTAAACTTTCAGTATAAAACATGGGCTATTTTACAATCAGGTTTGTAAAAGTTAAAATGACAAATTCTAGCTTAGTAGTTGAAAAAAACCCAAGAAAATTAACCTATCCTAAATTTGCTAAGAATCACTCTTAAAAGGTCTGCTTTTACCTTAAAAAGTTTCACATTCATACTGCTTCAAAAACTTACTTCAGAAAATTAAATTAGACTTCAGTGATCAACCTCCCTATTTCTTTAAGTATTTCCTTCACATAAAAGTGTCCCTGAGAAGAGTGTTTTCTTCAAAAGTGGAGAAGAGTGTCATCTAGTGGAGATTCAAGACAATGCTTGCTAATTATAAAAATGTGAGTAGTATCTCCAGATGTTAAGAAATAAAATGTAATGTAGCTTTACTTTACTGCAGCAGAATTATTTATGACAAATTTTCCTAACCTAGTGTCCCCGCCAACTGTTCCGTATGACAGTGCTGTAATTCCTAGGAGAAGATATCCAAACAGCATTAGACTGGGGGAGTGCCAATTTTATAGTCCTTTTCCTACAACTCTTAGTCAGCCATGATGAAGTCCAACATCCTTATAGATCTGGAAATAAGGAATTAAACAACAACAACAATAAACTCTTTCAATTGGGATTCTTCATGTTCTTCCAGAGTTCTTCATATCCCATAAGCTCTTATCCAGGGACTGTAGTGATAAGCAATAATTCACAATGTCAAGTTTTCTTGCTTCTAGGAGTGGGAAATTGATGCTCTCCCATCTTTATTTCTTTCATCACTGTCCATCCAGGGAGTAGTGGGTGTGTCTTTGGCACTGCAACCAATCACAGTTTAGGAGGAATATTCTGTGTTGCCTGATATTCTTTAGTTCAGGGGTGACAAACTGCCAGCCTGCGGGCCAGAAGTGTCATGGCAAAACCGCACCCACCCCATTGCTGGCAATGGAAAAAAAGTTGTGATACTACGTGACACGTCACGTGACATTGCGAGTTTGACACCCCTGCCTTAGCTGAATGTTCTACAACAAAGAAGCTGTCTTAGTCTGCAGTTCTTATTTCTTGGAGAGTTAGATATTGTATGCAAAATGAGCCATTTAACTGGGTTTAGGTTTTGCCATGAGAAGAGTGACTGGATGGAATTAATTTAACTTTGTGCAGGACTGGATCTATTTTAGACTGACTAGGAACTGGTTCACTGGATCAGTTCACTTCTTTTTAGTGTTTCCATAACATACAAACCCTTTGATTCACCCAATTAAGTGAACACAGACTAACCTTAAATTAGTGCCAAATATTGCTGTTAAAATTTGGATTGGGTATAGAGAAAGGAGAGAGGAAAGTAGGTAGATAGATGGTAAGAGGAGGGGGGAAGGTTAGGTTTAGGGGGATGTGGTAGAGGGGTACCGAGCAGTTATATGGATTGTTTGGTAAATGTGCTATATGATTGTTTTCAGTTGAGTTATTACTTCTTCTTTTTTTTGTAAAACTTTAAAAACCAATAAAATTTTATTCGGAAAAAAAAATTTGGATTGGGGTTACTTTGTGGGTTATGCTTACCTATCTGGTAGATGAGCTAAAATAATATATTTTATTTATCCAGATTATTCAAGATAGCAGTTGATGTTGAAAACTTTCAAAGGATTTATACTTCCTTCAAAACATCTAAAGCTCTCCATGATCATATAAACTAGTATTTTTCAGGTTGGCAACTTTATAATGTGTGGACTCTAACTACCAGAATTCCCCATCCCACATATTCTGAGACCTGACATCCACATATCCTAAAGTTGCCAAGTTTAAAAAACATTGATCTAAACACTTGCTCCTGCTGTTTTCTGAATCCAGTTAGTGCCTCACAGTGAGAGGGCCTTTGGGGGACAATACTCATTCTGAGAATCATATATCACAGTTCCTCCAGTTTGGCATTTGCACAGTGTGTGCAGCCAACCATTGCAGTTGGGAACAATGGTTTGGGGTTTATTGTGTTGCAGGAACCCAGATAGTTCTTCCATACTGTAATAACATAGATTAGTCTATACAATCAATCAATATGTGGAACTTCCTTCAGTGGCTTCCATCTAGTGGTGGGATTCAAATATGTGAACAACCAGTTCTCTGTGTGGATGCCACTTCTGGAAGTCCATTCTGAGCATGGGCAACAAAAAATTAGCTACCGGTTCTGCCGAAGTGGTGTGAAACGGCTGAACCCCATCAATGCTTCCATCCACATTCCAGAGAATACTTCTCTTTTCCGCAATATTTCACCAGTTCAGGGTTTAAATCCACTTTCTCCAATTTAGCAGGAAATATAATTCCCAGGTCCAGAAATACCATCATGCCTGTAATTTGCAGATTTGGGCCACTGATTAAAGCAGACTTTCACCACACATTATAGCAGTGTATCTCAACCTTGGCAACATTAAGATGTAAGGACTTCAATTCCCAGAGATATAAAAAAACCCTCAGAGATTCAATTATTTTAATTTTATTTAATTTTAATTTTATATTTTTAGCACTTTTTAAACTGTTTGTTATATTGTAAGCCAGCCACAGTCGTGTATTAGTGAGATGAGCAGCACTGAAATTTAATAAATAACAATAAAGAAGTGATCTATTTCCCAAAGGAAATATTTTTCCTGCTTAAATGAAAGTGAAGATTGGGTAGCAGGAAATGTGAACAATCAAGAGAAGGACTAGATGTTTTCTTTCCTTCCAGGCTTAACTCTTGATATCCATCACTGAATGCACTCTTTGCCTTCTGCAGGGACATCACTTTTGATCATCAGCTTCTGCTCTGAAAATTCTCTTTGCCCTTCTCTCAGAATCTCTGGGTTACCATAGGAACAGGGATAAAAGCTTTCAAATGATTCAATCTTTACTGGTCACTCTTTGATGGTCGCTCATCTAGTTAGGAGGCTAGCATCAGTTTCTCCCACCATTCGAAATATATATTCTTCTCTATCATGGCAGATAGGGATTGCTCTTTGAAGGAATCCCTTGTTCCTTCAGAATACTCATTCGGAGGCAAATTGGTGCATTACAGAGGTATAGTTGTGGAAAGGAAAAAGTTTGGGGGTGGGCTATAAAAAAGAAGGAAATGGAAATGATAGAAAGTATGTCAGGAAAAAAAAAACCAGTGGGGTGAGCCAATTATAAACCCAATTTTGGGAAATTCTTCTAATGGTTGGATGTGTTCACATTTTTGGTATTTTATGCATTGAAGTTTTATATCTGCTGCCAATAGATAGTTCTCAAAGACTTTTTTATAGAAATAGATTTTCAATTCTTTTTCCTCATCAAATCAAATATTTAGCAAGGAGAGTGATGTTACAGAGGGGTGGAAAGAAATAGGAGTCGCAAAGCAGGAAAACAAACATCCCGCTGAACTGCCTTGGTTTATTTCTCTGTGGCAGAGAGAAAAGATTTTAGGAAGAATGTCAAATCCTTGAGGCCCAGCTATTATTTGGAAGAAGCCCCCCATCAGCAGGGTGTAGGGACAGGTATATATCTGAAGCTTCTTATGATGTGACTGAGGGCTAAACTACATGATACACTCAGCCCCTTCCCCCATGGGTAAAAAAAAAAAGGAACATGCTGTTTACCAACCAATTTTTCTTTCCCTTTCATTCTGGGGCATGTATGTTGAGGAGAATAGCTTTTTTCCATTTCCAGTAATAGGTGTTTAGCCTCTCCCTTGGACATTTCATGATTAGGACCTAGATCCAATGCAGTATTTGCCTTCTTAAATCTCTTCGTCCAGAGATGTGCAACCTGAGCCCTCTAAAAATTATAATCAAATGCTTTAATGTGAGAGAGAGACAAAGTTTTAAAATTAATAACTGAAGAGTGACTGTATTAGCAGGAAGACCTCTAGACAGAAGATGAGAACAAACTGTTGGAGCCTCCAAAATCCTGTCAAGATCCTCAAGGTGAACAATCTTCTAGAGTATGACCAAATTTGGGGAAGAAGCAAAATCATCCCTAGTGAGAAGTTGAGGAAGAAGGGGAGATTTGGTCTTAATTGTTCAGGTATTCTAGAGATTCACACTTCAGCATGGGAACATTCCAGCAGAGATCTTGAATAAAGTAGAAAGTACCTGTCTGAATCTCTACCACTGTCTTCCAGCTTCCAAACAGCTGTCTTGGTTTTCTGTACAGGATTGCTGCATGGTGTATTGAAATTCTGAATGCAAATAACATTAACTAAGTACATTAATAGGGCTGATCAGGAGATAAATCATTAATGGGCCTTGCTTTTTTGCATGCGTATTTTACAGATCATGTGCATAACACACAGTCACCAGAAAATCTGAACCTTCAGATTCCAAGTTGCCTGATAGTGACAGCCTTATCTGTTCTAGGAGGCAATCCTCATAACATCTATGGAACACCAATTCTAAGCAATATTTGGATCCAGCTTCCTATTATCTGCTCATTTGACTCCAGGTCAAATGCCTATTGCCTGCCCATTTGACTTCAGGCAATACTAGCATCCAAAGCTACCTACCTCCAGGAGTTTCACACCTCCAAAATATCCATGAGCCTTTCTGTATATTACTACCACCTCAGTATGGAAAACTGCCCACCACCACTCCCATGGAGTTGATACCGGTATATAGGCATTCCCACCTCCAATGTTTATAGAGGCAGCCACTTGGAACAGACCCAGCTAGCCAGCCTCTTTATAGGATGGGAGTTACTCTCCTTTTAGGAGAGAGAACTCCAACTCCACAGACAGGCAGGTCTATCCCAGTGTTGCTAGCTTCAACCAGCTGAGTGGTTCTGTCCTCAAAGAAGTGGAATTCCAGATCTTTGAAACTTTGGTTCCAGAAAGGCTATCAAGATCCAGCAATATGAAAGCTTCACAGGTTGACCAGAAAGGTTTATGCTGGTCTTCCTTTCAGAATACAAATAGGCATTAGTTTAGCCCCTTATGTAGGAACCCTATGCTACCAAACCTGGAAGTCTTCATAAAATTGTTTTTTTTTTTCACATTTGAAAATATATTTTATTAGTTTTTTTAATTTTTAAAGAAAGAAGAAACTACTCAAATCAAATCATAGTGTTAAAATAAACAATCATCCATAAACAAAACATAAGTACATTTTTCAATACATCTAATACTGAAAATAATCATAATAAATAATCAACTGAAAATAATCATAATAATCAAAATAATCACGGAGATAGAGAAGGAGGGAGGAAAGTAGAAAGAAAGTAGAAAGAAAGTTGGTAAGAGGGGGGATGAGTAAGGAGGGTGGAGTATAGAGAAGTAGAGAAGGAGGGAGGAAAGTAGGTAGTTAGTTGGTAAGTGAGGGGGGAAGGTTAGGGTCGGGGGGATGTGGTGGTGGGGGTACCGAGCAGTAATGTTAATTGTGTGGTATAAAATTGTTGAAGAAGCCCTCACTTCTTTGTTCAAGGGTTAGAATGACAGATGTTTCTTGAAGACATAAAAGATGTATTTTCGGTTTTTTACTTTAAAAAATCCTTTTAAATGTCTATTCAGCCCATTACTATTAGTTGAAAGGATTTTAATTTGGCCCATGGTGTCAATTATCAAGTTAATTTATGAAGCCATACCAACTGCTTGGCAAGCACAAGACTCAGGGAAGAGATATCTCCATCATCTTCTGCATCTTCACCCACTTCCATGGAGTTGTGTAGGAAAACTTTATAGGAGTCTCAGACTGATTGACCCACCAAAGCAGTATCAGTTTTATTAGGATAGAGTCCACATCTCTTGCTCAGTTTCTCTCTTTTTAGCTCTTTCAGAGGTCAGAGCCCCTGATGGAGAACATCACAAAGCCCAGACATGCCTTCTTCATGTCCTGCTAAGCCCAGAAGAAAACATTAGTCAAGTAGCCTCCATCAGTTTAATGGAAGTTGCCTTTGGCTTCTTTCCTTCATTTTTAGAGTATGATTTAGAAAGCATTCCTCATATCCTTCCTGGTTTGCAAGGTGAGTTCTAAACACACTTGGTACTGGTATTACCAGGAAGGAAGTTGTTACTTGAAAAATTGTCTGCGGAGGTTGAAGACAGTCCTTTTTCCTTTCCCTTTTTCTCCTAGGAGAATAGGGGTAAATGTGGAGGTGGGAGAAGAGCCTAAAAGTGGTTCATATTTTGTCTTAGCAAACTAGTTGATGTCTTCCAATCATGGGTTCCATTTTTGGTTTCTTTCAGTGATTGGTGCTCATATTGGGCAGAAGAAATACCAATAGTCACCACCTTTCTGGGCAGAAGATAAAGGAACTCTCTTGGAAGACTTCATGAATGAGTTCCATGTGCTGTAGGAGCTTCATACAATAAAAAAGTTTGACACAAATCCAAGGAGCAGAACTAAGGACATGTTAGAAGGACTGAAGGACATAATAACAGGAAAAGGTCTTGTTTTAATATGTCACCTGAACAACTCCAAAAGGCACTTAAAAGAAAAGCTATCAGTCCAGCATCCCCACTTTTACATAAAAGGTCCAAGATAAATGTGATGACAGGGCACAATGGTCAAGTCATCCATCTCTTATCTTCATATTTAACAATGGACCCTAAGTTATCTAAAGGGAAAGGCAAAAGGAAAACCAGTTTAACTTAAGAAGAGTCTTCAGCCCAAAAGTCTAAAACAAACTTGAAGAGTCATGTGTGCAAACCAGTTCATCTGCAGGTGGAAAGAAAGACCTTAGAATCTGAGAAGAATCAGATGCAAGGGAGGATTTTCATTCCAGAGGCATCTGCTGCTACCTTTGCGCAGATAGTTTTCCAACAAGGACATTACATTTAGTTTTCTTCTCCTCCTCCTCAAGACTCATCTGACTGTTTTCAGATTCTAGGGTCTTCATTATTATTATTATTATTATTATTATTATTATTATTAATAATAATAATAATATTAATATTATTATAATTATAATATAATAATAATAATATTGGAAGGGACCTTGGAGGTCATCTAGTCCAACCCCCTGCTCAGGCAGGAAACCCTATACCATTTCAGAAAAATGGCTGTCCAGTCTCTTCTTAAAAACTTCCAGTGATGGAGCATTCACCGCTCCTGGAGGCAGGTTGTTCCACTGTTTAATTGTTCTAACTGTCAGGAAGTTTCTCCTTAGTTCTAGGTTCCTTCTCTCCTTGATTAGTTTCCATCCGTGGCTTCTTGTCCTGCCTTCAGGCGCCTTGGAAAATAGCTTGACTCCCTCTTCTTTGTGGCAGCCCCTAAGATATTGGAACACTGGTATCATGTCCCCCCTCATCCCTTCTCTTCATTAAACTAGACATACCCAATTCCAGCAGCCTTTCCTTATATGCTTTAGCCTCCAGTCCTCTAATCATCTTTGTTGCTCTTCTCCGCACTCTTTCTAGAGTCTCAACTTATTTTTTACATCGTGGTGACCAAAACTGGATGCAGTATTCCAAGTGTAGCCTTACTTAATGAGGAATTCCTGAGGTTTTTATCCCTGAGAATTCTGGGAGTTGAAGTCCTCATGTTTTAATGTTGGCAAGGTTGAGCAACACTGCACTAACGTGTGGTGAGGAAAGATGGCTGAGTGTAAGAAAATGCTTAAGACATCTGGTTTAGGCAATGGCCCAAATCCGCAGGTTAGGAGCCTGGTGGTGTTTCTGGACATAGGCATCTGCTCTTCTGACAGAGCATTGGAACTCTGTTACTTTAAAACCGGACATCAAGAAAAAGAAACCGGAATTACCGAAGGAGAAAAAACAGTGAAAATACTACTCATCTCCCCTTGGATCCCATGGAGAATCCAAGTCCAGGTCTCGGAGTAACAGAAAATCTGCAGGATCTCAGGGCAGGATTACTCAATGATTAATGGCTGACGTTTGTTTCTGCCCAAAAGAGTATCTGGCATCGACTTCAGTGCCTCTAACTATCAAAATGCAGTGGCTTTGCCTAATATTTCTATGTATATCTCATTCTTTTTTTACTATGGACAGCATGGGGCATAAAATAGAATAAGATACAACATGACAGCCATATAACTCTGAACATGTTAATAGAATATACCATGGCATTATGAGCATTAAATCATTAAAATCTATACAACTCATCTATGCCATTAAACCTAAAAGAGATCTGTAGCCCTAATATGTTAAAACAACTATTTGTGCTCTGGTGCAACAAAAGTGCTAATAAAAGATGAATATTACATTTAGTGACCAAATAATTCCTTTCAATTTCAATCTAAAAGATTTTAACATTGAAACTGGATCAATTAAACATCAGAAATAAAAATCAATCTGAGTAGCCTATCTCAGTGTCTACTTTAGTGCATCAATGAGACATTTCATAGTTGCACCTGCCATCTTGACTTATTTGACTCCTGCTGACACCCCATGGAAGCTTATGCAATACCTCACTTTCTGATCCAAATCAAGTTTTTAGTTTCTCCCCATTATAAAGTAAAATCATGTTGCATTAATTGAGAACTTCAACTATCCATTGCTGCATCCAAGCTAGTGAAGTATATTCCTATATTCATATTTAACACAAAATCATTAGCAATTTGTTCACTAGTTTTAAATAGGTTTTGATTTTTCTATAACTACCTATATGTTTCCTTCAATGCCCCCTTTTGTTTAAAATAATTTGTGAATCTTTCCAATCTTCTGCCTTTCACTAAAATTCCCATCATATTTCCTGTTAGATTGGAAAAGGTGGATTTAGATCCTGAACTGGTGAAATATTGCGGAAAAGAGAAGTATTCACTGGAATGTGGATGGAAGCCATTAACAAACATTTCACATATTGACTGAATGTATAAACTAATCTATGTTTATTACAGTAAGCAAGATCTATCTGGGTTCCTGCAACACAATAAACCCCAAACCATTGTTCCCAACTGCAATGGTTGACTGCACACATTGTGCAAATGCCAAAGTGGAAGAACTATGATATACAATCCTCAGGTTGAACCACCAAAGGCTCTCTCACTAGGAGGTACTAAGTGGATTCAGAAAGGAGCAGGAGCAACAGAAGTTTTTAGGTCAGTATTTTTCAAACTTGACAACTTTAGGATGTGTGGATGTCAAGTCCCAGAAGATGTGGGCTGAGGAATTCTAGGGAGTTCCAGACAGTGTAAAGTTGCCAAGTTTGAAAAACACTGCTTTGCATGAAGTTTGAGACCTTTAGATGTCTTGAAGGGAGCATAAACCCTTTGAAAGTTTCCAATATGAACTGCTATCTTGAATAATCTGGAGATATAAATTGGATCACTTTAGCTCCTCTATCAAGTAAGTAAGCATAATCCACAAAGTAACCCCAATTCAAATTTTAACAGCAATGCTTGGTACTGATGAAAAAGTTAGTTTGTGTTTACTTAACAGATTTACTTATTTGTTGATGGGCAGGAGGGAGGGGCGAAGATATCATGTACCTCATTATGTCATTTTCCAAATGATGTGACTTCTATAATTTGTATCATTTCTATGGTAGTGTCAGGATACCTGTGACTGGTTGCTACTGGTTGCTTATCTGAAGGTTCTTCATATTCATAAAGGAAATCTGGTAATCCAAGGTGGGGTTCAATCTATCCAGTAATTCTGTTTGAATAGAATTTAGAATTGAATAGGAGCTTGGAGGTCTTCTAGTCCAGCCCTCTGCTCAAGCAGGAGAACATATACCATCTCAGACAAGTGACAGTCTAGCTTCTTCTTAAAAATTTCCAGTGATGGAGTGCCCATGATTTCTGAAGGCAAGCCGTTCCACTGGTTAATTGTCCACATCTTGATCCAGTCAACCTCCATCCCAACTGCCCAGTCGGATCTGGCCCTTACGATCAGGACTCTTCAGGACCATGGGTTCTCGATAAATTTCCAGAAAAGCCAGATGGTCCCCTCAACCTGCCTCTTACACCTGGGTGCGGTAATAAAAACAGACTCTTGTCACGTGTTCTTGTCAAAAGACCATTGAAACAGCATCTGAGACCTAGTCCTCAGGGACTGCAGGGAGCAGGTAGTGACACTAGCTTTGCTTTCCCAGCTACTGGGGAAATTAATATCTTGCATAGTGATAGTGCCTTGGGCCAGATTACATGCCCGGACCCTCCAATGGTTCCTGCTCCCATTCCAGAGACTGCATACCAGTTCCTCCAACCAACTGGTAAGGGTTCCCCATCAGGTCCTCCGCTCCCTCGACTGGTGGACATCCTCAGCCATGCGCAAGGGGACTCTCTTCAAAGAGCCTCACTGAATTCTTCTGATCACTGATGCAAGTCTCTTCGGCTGGGGTGCGCACCTCCAATCTCAGATGGCTCAGGGTCAATGGTCGTGGTTGGACCTGAAGCACAACATCAATTGGTTGGAGCTCAGGGCGATCCATCTGGCTCTCCAACACTTCCACATCGAGATTGGGGGGCAACATGTGCTGGTCCTCATGGACAATGTAGCTGCAAAGGCTCACATGAACTGGCAAGGGGGCACTCACTTCCAGGTCCCTCATGATGGAGGCTCGGACGCTGGGCTCCTGGGCAGAGACCAACCTGCTTTCCATCAGGGCCAAGCACATTTCAGGAGAGGCAAACCGGCAGGCGGACTTCCTCAGCAGGTCAATAGTGGACCATTTGGAATGGCAGTTGCACCCGGATCTCTTCACGGAGATCACAGACAGGTTTGGCCATCCGATTGTAGACCTGTTTGCCTCGCTGGAGAACGCTCAACTTCCCAGATTCTTTTCACGCTTCCCCTCTCGGGGGGTAGAGGAAATGGACGCACTACACAGCCCATGGCCACAGGGCCTATTGTACACCTTTCCTCCTCTCCCTCTGCTTCCAGCAGTTGTCAGGAAGATCCTAGAGGAACAGGCAGAGTTAATATTCATTGCACCTCACTGGCGGAGACAACCGTGGTTCACAGACCTAGTGAGCCTTTCCACAACTTCTCCATGGCGGATTCCCAACAGTTGCATATGTTTAACGCAAGGGGCTCTACAACATCCAGACCCCCAATGGCTCCAATTGGCCGCCTGGTGCTTGAATGCCACATCCTGACTCAGGAGTCATACTTGTCAGGAGTGATTGACATGATTCAGGCTGCCAGGAGACCAGCAACTAATCGCATTTACGATCACACTTGGCAGAATTTCTGTCACTGGTGTGACAAGAACCACTTGAGTCTCTCCAAACTGACCATCCCAAAGGTCTTAGACTTCTCGTTGGAGGGCATCAATAAGTGGTTGTCACCCAACACCATTCGAAGGCAGGTAGCAGCTCTTTCCACGGTGCTCTCCTGGGACAGATCAGAATCCTTGTCTCAGCATCCCATGGTCCGCTCCTTTCTCAAAGGAGTTACAAATAGCAGACCACCCGTGGTCCACAGGTATCCCTCCTGGGAGCTACCCCGGGTTCTTCAGGCCCTAACTGCCTCACCCTCTGAACCCATTAGAACCTGTTCTTTGTGATCCATGTCACTCAAGGTTGCTTTCCTGATTGCCATTACCTCCGCCAGACACATCTCGGAGCTGGCCGCTTTATCTATCAGGAAAGACCTGTGCACGTTTCACAAGGACAGGGTGGTTCTCAGGTTGGATCTTTCCTTTATTCCTAACATAAACACAGTGTTTCATAGCGCACAGGAGGTTATTCTCCCAAACGTTTGCCCCCATCCGTCACATGACCTGGAACGGCAATGGCACACATTGAACATACGCAGGGTCTTGCACTGTTACATCAAGTACACAGCGGCTTTTCGTAAATCAGAAGCCCTGTTTGTCTCATTTCAACCTTCTTCCATGGGGCAGAAGGTATCCGCTTCTACCATAGGCAGGTGAATCAGGGCGTCCATAGCAGAGGCGCATGTGTCACTTTCCCTGCCAGTTCCAAGTCATGTGATGGCACATTCCATTCACAGTGCTGCCACATCTGCGGCATGGGCAACACAAGCATCTATAGAGGATATTTGTAGGGCGGCGACATGGTCTTCGCCTTCCCCTTTTATTAGGCATTACCGACTGGACAAATTTGCATCTGCTGAGGCTTCCTTTGGTCGACGAATACTGCAATAGGTAGTGCCAGGACCAGGGACACAGGTCCCAACTGACTCCCTCCCATAGGGACAGTGGGGGCTTTGGTAAGTCCCATTGGTGGATTCTTCATCCATCATGCTGGAGAAAGAGCGTTGGCTTACCTGAATGCCTCTTCTCAGCATGATGATGAGGAATCCATGCCCACCCCTCTAGAAGTCAGTTAGGGGGTTGCTTCTTTTTCCTTCTCTTAGGAGTCATCACGTCGGACTATCGTCATTGGCTCCGCCGTCGTTGAAACTGGGAGGTACCAGGCTAGGACGGGCGTGACAACTTTGACAACTTAGTCTGATTGGGCAGGAGGACTGAAATAACCCATTGGTGGATTCTTCATCATCATGCTGAGAAGAGGCGTTCAGGTAAGCAAATGCTCTTTTCCTTAACTTTTTTCTTGTTGTTAATATGTTGGAAGAAACTTTTTTTATTACCCTTGATTTCTGTTGCAAGTCTTTGTTCATTCTGAGCCTTTGCTTTCCTGACTTTCCCATGCTTCTTGGGTTATTTTTCCCTTTAGGATTTTGTACTTTATTTTACATGCAAATGAATTGTGGAATTCTCTTTGAATGTGAGGCACCCATGGGGAGGTGATGTCAGGCTGGGGATGAAAAAAAGGCAACATGAGATTGAAGACATAGCTCTTTGTTACATACCTTTGCATGCAGATTGCGTGTTATATGTTTTTATGTAAGATTGTCCGCCAACTGCAAATAAATCTCAATCTGCATGTAAAAAAAAAGACTGGGCCTTCTATTCTGCAGTTGCAGCCACCAATTTGATATTTTTGAACCCCATCTCTCCTAAAAGCCACTGCCTTTGGTCTCATGAGTATATTTTTTAACAAAGCCTTCTTGGGAAGGGAGGCTTTATAAATATAAAGAAAAATATAGAAGTTGTCAATGTTGCCGTGTCTGACCAGAAGAGGGAGCCAGAAAATCATTTCTCTTCCTGCCTTCTCTTGTGATTGAGTGTACAAAACATCCTTTGAATTTTGGCAGCTAAATGTGCATTCTTCGATGTCTAAATTAGGATTGGACACTAGTTAAAGTAAGGATGTTGAAGCTATCTGCAGTGGGTGGTCCATCAATCTATTTCAGAATATGCTTGTATATGGCTGATTTTGAATGTCATTTTCAGGGCATCTCATTGGGGAAAGTATGTCTTGGTTTCTCAAGTGATGGGAGCCTGGATGTCCACCTTCTTCAAAGTTTTGAAGCTAAATAAAACTCAATGCACAAGTCAGGACCAATAGAGAGTGCTACAAACAGCATAAATTCTGCTTAGACCTTAGCAGCAAGCCCATCCAATCTGTGAAGTCTATAAGTTCTGTACAGTTTGTGGCTAAACAATTATTTGGAAAAAAGGATTTTAGTTGGCCGAGACACTGATGAACAGAAATTTTGATTTTTGACAGCTGGGTTTAGCAGTTGGCAAAAATGCCCAGGGTTTGCAATGCAACCAGGCAAAGAGGCAAGAAAATTCATACAGCCTTTAAATGTCAAGCACATCCGTTTTTAGGTCTCTAACTTTCTTAAGGATGTGCTTAAAATGATCCTAATTTTAGGCCTCCATTTTCAGTTCCAGGTTTAAAGAATGTCTGGAGAATGATGATGAAATCATGATGATGAAAGAGCCCTTCCAACAGTAATGTATGCATATCTCATAACACCATCCTTGCACAGCTGAGCTATTTTCCTGGATAGTCAGAACTTCTTTGATTTCATACTCAAACCTGTACCCTTGGGGTCTTGTGGTGGTCCTCCACCTATCCCTCTTTTCTTTGACATCAGATCTAGAGTTAAACATGAGCCAGCAGTGTGAGGCAGTTGTTAAAACCACAAATACTACCTTGAGATGCATTACAGGAAAATAGAATTTAGATTATGGAATAGTTAAATGATTGGCTTGTGTCTAAGCCAATGTTTCTCAACCTTGTTGGTTTTGAGACTTCAGCTCCCAGAGTTTCCCAGCTGACTCTCTCTATAATTTTACGTGAACCACAATGATGCATATCATGACACTATCACACAAAAGACTTCAGGAGGGCAAAAAAAAATGTGTTTAATAGTAATTGCAGCAAATATGTCTTATTTTCTGGCACTATTGCATTTTTCCGAGACAGTGTTTCACAACCTCAGCAACTCTAAGATATGTAGACCTTAACTCCCCAAATTCCCCAGCCAGCCATTTTAGAGTTCTTAAGGCTGAGAAATATTCTCCAAAGAGTGTGACGATTTTCACGTCTCTGGGCCTAGATGTGAGGCATTTGGGGGGGGGGGGAAACTACCAAACAGATCCCATTCAGTTTAGGGACTGCCTTTTGAGGCAAATGTTAGTGCCCCTTTTCAAGGATGAGTTACTTTTTCTAAACATTATTAAGTCCACACCTCACCCTGACTCACTTTCAAAGGAGGAAAGGGAACTCAGAATCAGAAGTGGTATTCAAGAAATGTTAAATGGAAGACACCTCCTTGAAAGAAATAAAAAAAAAATCCCATTTTTGGTATCTTCAGGATCTAGCTTTGCTCCTGGATGCCAGAATTCCTGGATGCCAGTCTCTTAGAAATGGCCAAGAGCTCTAAAGACCAAATACACCCATTCTTGTGGATCTGGCCTAAAGGAAACTTTGGCCCAGGTCCTAACCCACTGATGGTGAACCTTTTGGGCTTGGTGTCTCAAAAAATGGGGAAATGCTTAACTTGATTCTGCTGGAATGTCACACCCTCCCCTCCCCCAGCAACAAAATAGAAACAATTCTTCATCTCCTCACTCTCCAACTAGGTCATCCTGAACTGTGGCACTAGGCAGCAGCTCTGAGGCTAGGCCTGAAATAGCAGCTTCGATTTCAGCCCTAGCACCATGCTGCCATGCAAAGGGCAGCCTGGCACCTTTAGGGAAAGGCACGATTACCCCCCCCCCCCCGTGGCCTAGGCCTCTCCAGGATCTGCTGTGTGCTGCTTTCTTTCATGCACTGTTTTTTTTTTTTTCTGTTGACAGGCCTCTGTGGCCTATCCACTACCTTTGCAGTGATGAGCTTTAAGACAAGGTTTTGCATATGACGGTTTTACAGTCCTGGGGAAATATAAATGGGGTGATGCAGAACTGATTTTAAAGATAAACTGCCCTATCTGTGCTCTAAAAGCTCACCTCCAGATTCTTCCTTAGGGGACACTGCATTTTTCTTAACAATTATCTATGAACTGGGGTTGCTAGATCAAAACCAAGTATAACACATGTTCTAGTTCATGAGTTTTGCATATTCTAATTTGCATATTCCTGAGGAACCTAGATTAGTGTAATAAGAAATGACAGGACCCATCCATAAGGGTGTAAGGGTCAGCAACTACTGGAAGAACTTGAGGTTCCAAGAGGGCAAATCCGGACACTCAAGCAGAGGCTTCCAAGTCAAACAGAACTTTATTTGGCCAAGTGAAGTTACTGGATGGAACACTATCTGAAACACGGGCAGCTGTGTTCAGAAGTGCCACTCAGTGGTCAGTGAGGCACTTCTATTTCTATACAGGTAACAACCAATCACAAGGTGACACTTGTTGGCACACAGAATATTAACCAATCATCTTTCATTACTTTCTCGCTCTATTCCCCTGTCTCTGGGACTGTGTATGTGATCTTCCTGCCTTGACAAAATGGTGTCCCTAATGCAAGCACAATGCACAGAAGCAAAAATGGTGGTCATTAGGCTAATAACAAGAATACCCTTTTGTACAATCCCTATAAGGGGATTGAAAAAATCAAGATAGTAGCATAATGACATGATTGAAGCCTCACTCCTTTTAATTTGTGTCCCAGTGGAGTGCATACAATAAATATCATTGTACTGAAATAACATACTTATTATACTAAAATGGAACAACAGGTGTATATGATTAAAGTTATATGCTAAAAGGATTGAGCTAGTTTTATATTAACATTTTATGGATATACTTTTAGTTTCAATAAACGTTACTCATTTATTCGTCTTATATTTTGTTTTCTGATTTTATTAGAGACAACTTTTTCATGGGACTTTCTCACCTTCTATACCCATACAGAATATTGGTAGCCTTTTTCCAGCCCTTAGTCAGAGCAAGGGGTGACATGGGCAAATCTTTCTAGAAAAATGATGCTTTGCATGAGGGCATGCAAACCTGCTGTACAGCTAAAATATGATGTAAATTGGAGAAGTCGAGAAGAATTACAGAGAAGACCTGGAAGTCACCTAGCACTCAAAGTCACATTGGAAGAGGCTTAGCAAATATGGATCTAGCACATGATCCATTCCTCTCAATTATAGCACCTAATTCTTCCTTTTCAGTATAAGAACTACAAGTAGACACCTCTCTATTAGCATAGGAAGATCTTCCTCAGTCATAGGCTGAACCATCTCCGCCTGTAGCAAGATCAGTCCTTCTATTAATAATCTTCTATAGACCCAAATATGGGTCTCTCTTTCTGTTCCAGTGCTAGTTACAGGTCACCTGCACTGTGATACAATCAAATCCCATCCTGGATTTTTGCCATGAAGCAAAACCCCTCATCTATCAGAGAGAAGTGTTGACTCTAGGCTTAAATATCCCTGAAGGATTATCTGCTGACTCTGTATTTTAGCTAAAGTTTAATGGAAGGCTGGAACAGCATGTAGGGCATTTACAGCAGGATAAAAAAATGCAATAAGACAGTCATAACTATACAATGAAAGCCTCTGACTTTCTTTGAAACTGCTTTATCCCAGCAGATGTCCTAGACCAGGGGTGTCGAACTCACTTTCATTGTGGGCTGCATCAGCATTGCCGTTGCCCTGGGGGGGCAAGTGGGTGTGGCCAAGGTGGGTACAGCCTACTGGGTGGACGTGGAGGGAGTGGGTGTGGCCTACTGGGTGGGCATGGCCAGCTCTACATTGTTCGCATCAATGGTGCCTGTGTGGGCCTGGGCAGAAGTGGGACAGATCTGAAGGTCTCTGGCAGAAGCGGGTGGGACCAGGGTAAGTGCCAAGGCATGGTCCACTGGAGGAGCCTCACTGTTCCTCTCAGGCCATGGGGGGGGATGGATGGTGGTGCAGGCGGCCCGGAGCCCTGGGCAGCAGAGGTCAAATGCCTAGCCTGGCCCTCGAGCACCCATGGCACAAAGCCCAGCCCCACTTCCCCAAGGGGGTGCCCAGCTGCACTTACCTCCTCCTCAAGGCTGCTGCTGCTGTGCTTGCTCTCCTTAGCCAGGTTGTTCGTGATGGGTACTGGGGCAAAGTCAGAGGGAGACTGAATGTGTTTCAGCATAGATGGCCACCACAAAATTGTACATTGGCTCTCAGCCGGCTGGCCTGGGCCAGGGCCAAGGCAGTGGGGGCCGTTCCCTCACTTTTTCCAGGATGGCTTCGCGGGCCACATGAAACCACTTCGCGGGCCACATCCGGCCTCCGGGCCTTGTGTTTGACATGTCTGTCCTAGACAGAATGGTCTGGGACATTGGGATATTCCACTAAACCATGATTTGCTTAACCACAGACACTTTAGGTCAGGTCCCTAACCCCCAGGCCGTGGCCACTACTGGGCTGTAGCCTGTTTGAAACCAGGCTGCAGGAAAACGGGAAGCTGCATTGTCTGCAAGTGAATGGCAGACAAGTGTGGACATGAATGCAAAACTCCACAAGTGCAAATGAAGCTTTGCATGTGAGCACAAGCATCCTCCTCACATAAGTTGAGCTTCATGCATGAGCATAAGTGCCTGCCACTCACACGAGTGGAACTTTGCACATGAGCATAAGCACCCTCTGCTCAGGTGCGAAGCTCCATTTGCATGAGCGGAGGGAGCATGCTGCTTGCACAAATGGAGCTGTGCATGCACGCGCCTGCTACTTACACACCCATGTGGTGGGCTGGACTGCCAAGCTGGAAAGGTTGGGGACCATTGCTTTAGGTGCTTCAAAGGCTTTGCTTAAGCCTTCATGGAAGGAAAAGTTTGCTTGGAATGCAGGAAATCCTGTCTTGTCCTCTAGCATTAGGACCAAAGGAGAACTTCTGGAGAATGTTCATTTCTCACTTCTGGTGAACTCTCCTTTCTTTCTTTCTTCCTCCCTCTGTCTCTCCTTTCCTTTGATTTATGTGATGCTCCAAGGTGGTCAAATAAAAAGGGCTGCGATTCACAGAGGTGCAGACCTTGCCCTCTCAAAGCTCCATGGTAATGGAACCTTTCTAGATATCTTAGTAACTTTATAGGGTTTTGGATAGTGACTTCTCCTTTACCCACATCTACATTAGAGGGGGGGAGTAAAAGTTTGTGAAGTTTCAAGAACTACCTGCCCAAGCTCCACAAGTTTTTCAGCACATTCCTTTAGAAGACACAAGTGTCCTCCTGGTCCCCAGCTTTAAGAGGAACACACTGGTTTATAAACATATTGTCATAAATCTCAGCTTGTAAGATGGATAAATATTTCTTCCTCACCTCTCCCCAACATGCACCACACCAGCTCTGCTATTCTGCTGAAAGCCCTTGAAGCATTAAAGGGCAACTGATAACAATCATTTGGACATGGTTACTTACATTGGACTTTACCAACTTGGGCAGTTCTTGCATGACCTTTACATTGCTTGTTTTTTGGGTCCATGCAACAGAAAACACTTTTCTTCATTGAGGCCCAAATTTAGTTGCCAACTGGGAACACTGCAACAGTTGTAAATTTAGCCTTCAGAAGACTAAGCATATGATAGCACTTTTAATATCTGGAAGGAAGACACACTGAAAATCAAATCCTCTTCCATCTTGTTCCAGAATGCAAAATAAAGGACTGCGGATTTAATATACACAAAGGGAAATTCCACTTAAATGCTAGGACTTTTTTCTTCTAACAATAAGAACATTTTAATGGTAGAAGTAGTTCCCAGAAAAGCAATTGGTTGCTATTCACAGAACATTGAAATAGAGGCCAGACAGCCATCTGCTAGAAATGCTTTTAAATTCCTGCTCTGAGCAGGAAGTTAGGCCCCATGACTAAGACCACCTTTGAAAATGTATAAAGTGTTGTAATAGTTACACTACGTTCCAGGAGAGGTAAATGGAGTGAGTTCCACTTTTTAAACCCCAGACTAATATCCAATATCTCAGGTGCTGCCACAAAGAAGAGGGAGTCAAGCTATTCTCCAAGGCACCTGAAGGCAGGACGAGAAGCAACGGATGGAAACTGATCAAGGAGAGAAGCAACTTAGAACTAAGGAGAAACTTCCAGACAGTTAGAACAATTAATCAGTGGAACAACCTGCCTCCAGAAGCGGTGAATGCTCCAACACTGGAAGTTTTTAAGAAGAGACTGGATAGCCATTTGTCTGAAATGGTGTAGGGTTCCTGCCTGAGCAGGAGGTTGGACTAGATGACCTCCAAGGTATCTTCCAACTTTATTATTATTATTACTACTACTAATAAAGTTCTTCATCTGAACTTATATCATACATAGTTGACCTTCAACTTTGGGAGAATATTTTGTACTTCTATAGAAGTAAATATTATTATCTGTAGCAGCTAATTGGATGGATTTGTACATTATAGAAAGCTAAATAAATTGGTTGGTCTAAGTTTATTATGTTGAGCAAACACAGCTAGTGAGATAGAAATTGTGCCAGTCAAAAAAATCTTGCTCTCTTTGTCCTTGTTAAAATACATTTGAAGGATTATTTCCTCAGAATTTAAAAATGTTGCCTAAATGACTTACCCAAAGTTATTCATCAACTGTAAAAGGGTGAATTAGCCCCAGGTCATATGTACAGCCAATCTGGTTTCTTGTAGCTATTTTTAGAAACAATATTTATATTGTAATTCTACAACCTATCAAAACCAAATAGCAAAGCGATCTAAAAAAGCTCTAAACTTGATATTTAATTTTAATTCCAAGATAGCTTCTAGGCAGTCCAAATATTTCTACGTGGATATTATTTGCATGATGAATATTGTTTTTATAAATCTGATATTTTTATTTGCTGCTTCTAGGCAATTAATTGCATCATCATGCTACTTATTTGATATTGTTCTAGATTAAAGAAAGCCTTTCCCATATTTTAAGAATTATTTATTATGTACATAGCACTGGCAGTTCATCAAACAGGCCAGTTTATTTTTTAATAAAGCAATTTTCCATTTAAAAAAATGTTTTGTTTGAAAATGGATTAATGAAAACTGTATGGTAAGAAAATAAATCATTAAAAAAATCATTATCACATAAAGCATATATTTAGGGAAAAATCATTGTTCAGTGAAATAATTATAAGCACTAAAGTTCCAAGCAAATAAGGGCACATTCATTTAAAAAAAAATATCTAGAATTGCATTACTTTATTTATCTATGTCTTCTTTTCCCTCAGTCCTCAAACAGAAGCCTGTAAATTGCATCTTTTCCATCAGGCCAAAGGTCTGTGCCACAAGTTACCTCACTGCCACGTGTTACCATCCCAAGTAATGCTTTGCTAAAGAGAAAATTCCACCAGGCAGATCTGGACAAAGAAAGGCAGAAGGTATAGCTATTTACATCCCAGTTTTAATACTATGATGCAGATTACAAGGCATTTAATAGGAGGCTTACCTCCTAATATATGCATTTAGGTTTGCAGAATTACGGTGGAGCTTATTTATTCAAACTTGAACATCATTAAATTGAAAATAAAATTTCAATCCCAGCCAGAGAACATGCTTCCTTTGAGTAAGATTATTTCAGAATAAATCTTCATAGAAAAGGCTGTAATGGCTGGCTGTACTAAAACATAATCCTTTATATATTTATCAGGGACTAAATCCTTATAACTCACATTGTTCCTCTCGATATTATCAAACTGCTACTGTGTAGGCCAAGAGGGATTACCTTATCTGGTTAAATGATCCACTCATGTTTAACTCTTACACATCTCTTCATTGAATCTGACCACAGCCTTTCTTTAAGGCTCAGTGGAACCACTTGCAATAGCTTCTTCAGCTGCTTCTGTTCATGTAAAATAGCTTTGGAGTAAACCATTTAACTTATTAACCTTATGGGGTTGAGAGGATATTTAATTGATAGGTTTTAACTGTTTAATTTTGTTTGTTGGTGTGTTAAAGGCATAGGAAAAATAATTACCTTTACAGAAGCTAGAAAAGAGAATCATTGTATCAAAATAATAAATCTGTGATCCAAACTACAATTGTGGAGTAGATTATCAATGGGGCTTTCACATGAGGAAGTATACCAAGAAATTTGGTCAAAAGAGCCCACAGGCAATTCAAACAAGCAACGTCTTTCTAATCATTAGC
Organism: Bothrops alternatus; assembly: GCA_034064705.1. NCBI lineage: Eukaryota > Metazoa > Chordata > Lepidosauria > Squamata > Viperidae > Bothrops > Bothrops alternatus. The sequence continues at coordinate 32,150,354 of JARGCV010000223.1, read as the reverse complement.
AAATGGCTGCAAGAACACCTGTCCCTAATTTACAGATATAACCATTTTTTTTCTTCTTTGTGATAAAAGGACGCTTTCTTTATTTCCCTCCAGGTTGTCTCTTTTCCATTGTCTGTTTTGTGGTAGGAAGGAGCTGTGCTGCTAAAGGAATTTAGAGTATTGAGTATACTGTTCTTTGCTTGACTAGGATCTGGTAAAAGCATGGGGACAGTAGAGAGGCTATTTTGCAGGTAAAGTGGTTTTAGCAGGACATTTTTCTTTTTCTTTTTTTTCTTTTATTTGATTGTAGACCTGTGTATCTGTGTCTGTACGTGATGTGCGGATATAGCTATATATGTGTATGCACACACAAACATGCATTCTTTCTCTCTCATGCAGAATTTTGCTGATGCTTCTTTTACTGCAGTGTGAAATAGGTTGGATGCAAGAAGCAGTAAGTTCTCCAGGTTGGTGAACTCCAAGTAGTGTCTGCAGTTTCCTAACTTAAATCAGGAGCAGGGCTACTACTAGTCAACATGAAGTACTTGACAATATTCAGAGGACACAAAAGCTAATTGTTCCCTGAGACCTTCCCCAGTTATTCTCCTTTGCTAGAGGAGAGAATTGTGAGGTGCATATGTATATAATTTATGTCCCTGAACAGTCTGCAGCCCTTAGAATCAGGGAAGAGCACTCTACTCTGTTTCCATTTGTAACCACATTCAACTCTCTCAAGAATTTAAGGCAGAGAATGTGGCCTTATGCAACCGTATCTTTCAGCTTTCAGCCAACTTTTTAGAACTTTAGAAACTGGAGAATTAACATGTTGTGACCAGACTATGACTTTTATAACTAATTTTTCTCAACCCCTTTCTAGATTTTATAGAAAGTACCTGCTTCTCCAGCATATTTTGGATGAAGCTAAACAAGTCCTTTCTTCAGAAGAAGTTTTTCAAGATAGAAGTCATTGGTGAGCTATCTGAGATGTTAAACAAAATACTGCCTGTACTTGCAACTTGAGCAAGAACTTAATATTTTCAAATTAAAGTTTTATTGAAATGAAGGTTAGTGTGAAAATGTGTTTAGTAATCCAATTCAGATAGACCAGTCATGTTAATTTGAGGAATGTCTTGAGGTCATAAATGTGGGAGAGGGTGGAAAAGATTTAATGTAAGTACTGGACTTGTGTCCTTGGATCAGATGCTGGGACACTAGTCTAAACCTGGAATTTGTATATTGACATCACTGCATGCCTATTGTCATTCTCCATTTGCTGAGGCCATTGCAGGAATTATTAGTTATGCCATGGGAGTACAGAGCTCTGGAATTAACATGGTCAAACTCTAAACTGGTAGTGAATAGTGAAACACATAGAAATATAATCTATGATCTTAAAACATAGATTTATTTTTTGGAAACGGCTTGCCTTATATAGTGACCAAACAGCAATAAAACAGGAACTAAGAGTGTTTAAAGTAAATCCCCACTTACCATCAATAATTGGGAGCAGCAACTCCATTGCCAAACAAAATATCACCTGACTGTGCTGACCTACAAAGGCGGTTGCCTCAGTTCTGGTTGCTTGCTGGTTGTTAAGTGAATTCCATGCAGTTAATACAATATCATGTGATTGCCATTTGTAACCTCCTGCCAGCTTTCCCACTGACTTTGCTTGTTAGAAGGCCACAGTAAATGTTGCAAATGGTCACGTGACAGCAGGATCCTGCAAACATTGTAATTGCAAGCTGGTTCCCAAGCACACAAATTGTGATCACATGATTATGGGGATGCTGTAATGGCTGCAACTACAAGGACTGGTTGTAATTTTGACATTTGCTGAATGAGTGGTCATTAAACAAGGAGTACCTGTAATATTTTAAGAGAGAAAAATAAAATCAGAGTATAGTATTTTAAGTTAGTATTTAAAGAATGTCTTGAAACACTAAGGAATAGGTAGCTAATCAAGTTCCATAAAGCAGATATAAGAACTCTATGAATCTCAGGTTTTCCTGAACCATAACTGCCAATGAATCATAATAATGGATGGTGGAAGATATTGAGATTTACCATTCTGTACCACCTGGAGAACTACATATTTTCTTCTATCCCTTGAAAAAAATGCTGTTTCTCATCTTGTTGGTTAGGCTGGCTATCATGGTAGCTTATCCATAAGATACTCTTTTTTATACTTCTAGACCCATCTGGTGTTCCATTCTTGGTGGACCAGATGTTGGGAGCTCGTTGTGGCTATACTCTGTCGAAGGATGTGTGGGGAAATCCTATCTTTCGGGCTTCTTTCCTTGGCTGTCATGTTATAAATGAGGTGAGCCCAAGTAATATTCTGTTAGGTATCATCCCCAGAAAAGAAAAACTTAACACCTTCTAAGCTTTGGTAAGCATAAATAAAGCAATAGTCTGCATGACAGGTAAACACATAAAACAGAGAGAATAGAGATTCTTTTGATTGTTTTTATAAAAAAATATTTTACACTCTCTTACTTTAAACAGAGGTGTCTGCTGAGGTGACATTTGGACAATGTCAGGATCTCTAGCACTGAAGGGAGAAGGGAATACAAAGGATGAATTTAACAGATTTCATACAGTTAAACAGAGCTGAGATCCGAACTAGTTATCTGCAACTGATGATGAGACATAGCATCTGTGGTTTTTATTTTTGGCTTTCTTACCTCCTGCTATTTTAAGAATATGAGGCCCCCTTAGATCATTAAACAGCAAGTATTCTGCAGAGAGACAGCTTTTGTTGTATCAGAGCCCCACACAGAAATGTAGATAGGAAAATTAAACTAATGGATGTGATTGACAACTTTATTATTTTTGTGAATTCCTTTCCTAAAGGCAAGAGTCAATTGGGTGTAGTGGTCAAGGCATCAGGCTAGAATCCAAGAGACCATGAACTTGAGTCCCACCTTAGGCACAAAGCCAGTTGGGTGACCCTGAACCAGTCACTTTCTCTCAGCTCTAGGAAGGAGGCAAGGGCAAATCATTTCTGAAAAAAAAAAAAAACCTTGCCAAGAAACCTGCAGAGATTTTCTTAGGCACTCTCTGAAAATCAGACACAACTGAACAAAAAAAAAAAAATCCTAAATATAATACATTCTACAGATCAGTTTGCTGATCGACATCATATATACACTGGAGAAGAATCAAGTGTGCCAGTGAATTATTTATGCAGGACTGCATAGAATGATTTTTGGACTAATGAAATTAAGGGTCTGTTGGGAGTTTGTTTTTATGACAAGATTTTAATTTATTTTAAGTTGTGTTTTAATTTTTGTGCTAAGTCACCTTTGGTCACTAGTGGGGGGGGGGAAGCTGGAAACAGACACAGGCTTGAAAACATGCTTGAAAAAAGCAATTGTTTGACCTGTTTTGCAAGAGAACACAAAACATTGTGCTACAGTGGGGGATCAGTATCTGCTGATTATGACAAATTTGTGTAAAGGTTGCATATCAGTCCCCTCATGCCTGAAGAGGCAGGTTACAACCAAAGCAATCTAAAATGCAATGGGTTCAATCCAAATAGCTAGTACTGTTTATACTACAGAACTTCCTCTTTCTGTTTCTCAGTCCCAGAATTTTTTTGAGCAGTCCCATAGATTTGAAGGGGGGGAGCCTACAATGGGAATAACATCTCTCTCCTCCCCCCAATGCATTTATTAATAAGATAATTAGATACCATTAGGTACAAGCTAACAAACCTTTAAGTATCTAAATTGGAGGTATTCGACCTTGGCAACTTTTAAGAACTGTGGACTTCAATCCCAGGAATGCCTGGGAGTTGGCTGGCTGGAGAATTCTGGGAATTGAAGTCCAGGGTCATAAAGTTGCCAATGTTGGACACCCCTGATTTAAATGCTGGCTTTCTCAAGAACTTTGTGGCAGGAAGCATTCCCCATTGCTAAAAATGGTACTCCCCCCAGTGACATTACATATGCTTTTTCATTGATTGCAGAAAGATGAAAGGTTCTCTCTTACTGTACACGTCAAAGTATCATTATTTGAAGACCTGCGGACAGCTACAGTTTACCAGCATCCCATGCACTGCTCCTACTTCTCATGGGCTCCAAGGGAAATTCTGTGTGAAGAGAATTACATGGAGGTAAGATACGGGTCAAAATGCAATATGCCCATTAAGAATATAGGCAATCTGTTGAAAACAAAATGTACCCATGACAATGATTCACTGGCTCTATTTTTACTAGTGATATTCTTATATCTAATGGTTACCACCTTTAAGTGCTCCATGGCATAGGACCCAGTTATTTACAAGACCACCTTCTGCCAGTAAATACCTCCCATCGACCAGTTCGCTCCCACAGAGAGGGCCTCCTCAGGGTGCCATCGGCTAAGCAGTGTCGGCTGGTGGCGCCCAGGGGGAGAGCCTTTTCTGTGGGGGCACCGACGATGTGGAACGAGCTCCCCCCGGAACTCCGGACGTGTCATGATCTCCGCACCTTCAGAAGAGAATTGAAGACTCATCTCTTCAATCAAGCCGGCCTGGCCTAGACCTCCTCGGGTTTTATGTAAATTTTTATGTAAATTTTTTTAAATAAGGTTGTTTGGGTTTTAGAATTGGGATTTTAACAGGTTTTAGTAACAGCCATGTATTAATTTAATTCATTTTTAAATATTTATTATTATTATTATCTGTTTTAAATTGGGCTGTAAACCGCCCCGAGTCCTACGGGAGAGGGGCGGTATAAAAGTTTAATAAATAAATAAATAAAATAAATAAATTGTTGGGCAGATAGGTATTGTATTTTCTTTCTACTTTAAAAGAGAATAGGAAAATATTCATCATTTTAATTCTCTAAAACAACAAGAATTAGAACAACTTTGGATTTTGTAATAACCCTGCTGGATTCTCTATTGAAAAATGCTTCATTCCATTTCAAGGTATCAATAAAGACTGATGTCCCAGGGATTTCAGATCCTGACACAGGAGAATGGATGTCAGCACTACCAGAGGTATAGTAGGAATATTATTTAATTAAATACCTTCCTCAGTCAGTAGGTAATTTATAAACATAAACAAATTGATTCTTTTTAATTATATTTAAAAAGTTTCTAAATAGTATCCCCCTCCCAGTTGTGCATTAGAAGTATAGCAGTTTACTATCAAGATTGCATAGAAAAATCTATGCTGCCTATGTTTTATACTGCCCAGTACTAGTTATTTTCCCTGGTACTGTAAGCATTTCTACTTTGCTTGTTTCTTAAATTTTATTTTTCTTTCTTTTTTTAAAATAAAAAAGGGGGGAAAAGCTGAACAACAACAACAAAAAAAGTAACCACAAAGAATTCACAAGCATCATAAAAACTAAATAGGGCTAAATTTGTTAAATAAGAATGTTCAATATTTCATTAGTTTTGCAGAACTAAATATATTACATTGTTTTAAAAGCTGTAGGCTCTGGTTAAAAACTGGGTAATATACAAATGTCAACAGTAATAATTATAGTATAAATCATAAAATACAGTTGGGAACTGCAGTACTTTCTGTACAAAGTAAAGTGTCTTATTTATTTAGTAGATTATTGAAAGTTAAAATATTTAGATTTTATATTAAGAGAAACCCAAATTTTGTATATGATACAAGCTCATATACAGAATTATTCCAAAATGGCTTACAATTTGATTGTCAGATTTATTTTTGAAGTGCAAATTTATTGTGGACATCACAATATAATCCCACAATTTATCCATTCCTCTGCAGAATCAACTTTATGCAATTTCCAAAAAAGCTTCGCATTTACACAATGTTCAAAGCTTCTTCGGTATACCTTATGGAAGTATAAGATTTAGTAATATTTGTTTTTTTTTTTAAAAAAATAGAATAGAAAGCTTTTACAATTTGTTTCATTGCATAATACATCATTTCCCAATATTGTTGACTTTTACACCATTGCTACTAAATATGGAAAATGATCAAATCTGTTCATTACATTTGCAATGATTTCTAGAAAACAAACTCTCCATTTTAGCAATCAATATTTGGAGTAAAGTATCAGTAGAAAAACATTTCTATACCAATGTTCTCTAAATAAAATATTTAATGTGAATTTAATATTACTTATTGCATTGAAATTCTCGTTGTGACATTAATTATATCTAAATTCTGCCTCAATTTAACGTTCTGGTCTTTAACTTTACCAGTTTTTGAGTCATATTTTATCAATTGTTTATAAAGGAAGCCTACGAAATGCTTCCAATTTTGTGTTACAGTGTTTTGAAATCCAGTCAAATCTTCCAGTGTCCTCCTTCTCTTTATAATTCTTTTAAAATTATACTGTTTATCTGAAGATACTAAAGCCATCAGATAGTTCTTGTCAGTGCTTTTTTTGTAAAAAAAAAAAAAAAAGTGCCGGAACTCACACACGTCATACAACCTGCCTTGCCTACCCTACAAGGTTCCATCCAAAAAAGGTGCCAGAACTCCATTCTGGGCATTCTATGACAAAAAAAAAAAAAAGCCCTGGTTCTTGTCTTTCCAAAGAGGAAGTGTCAAGCGCCCAGGAAAAGGAGATTCAAGCAGTTCAAATGAGTATAAATTTTTTTTGCAAACTTAAGCTATCTACAAGAATCTGGCCAACTGGCCATTAAAGGAAATGTGAAGGAGATAAGAGAGGCTCAGCCCAGACTACAGGAAGTCTTAGAAGATTTTGTCTTTTGATACTGTAAATCAGTTGGAGAACAAAGACAGGAAGATTTGGAAATTAAACATCTAAATTGACCATGTTAGCTGAAACTTCCAGGGATTTCAGTACTAATGCATTAAGTCACAAATTTGTCAAAAGCTGACCTCATCCAAGATATTAGGGCCAAAAGGAAGAATCTGCTGGTTCCTTTTAACTTTTATAATGGTGTTCTGGATCATGTAACCCTGACTAGAGCATGTAGATCTGTATGTTAGGTTAAGTGCTGTCTCCTTAAGAAATGGCTTATGGTTGATGTAGTTTTAGCTAGTCAGCTATCCCATGTTAATAGGTCAGTAGTAGGAGGAAAGGAGGAGTCACTAAAGTTCATCACAGGATATCCTGGCCAGTACCAGTTTGGAATGTTCTTTGTCTGATATAAGCATGGGGCCATTGGATGACTCAGATGGGCCCACTCCACGTAAGAAGTTGATGTGGAGGAACTAATGAATTTACTGTTCTGTGACATGAATCAAAATGCCTTTATAATCCAAAGGAGGAAGAGCCGCAGACTAGACGAGGGATCCTCAACCTTGACAACTTTAAGACTTGTGGACTTCAACTTCCAGAATTCTGGGAGTTGAAGTCCACAAGTCTTAAAGTTGCCAAAGTTGAGGACCCCTGGGCTAGATGATCAGATAAGAGATGGCTTAGCTTGCAGAAGCAATAGGGCATAGCAAACATCTCAGAAGGCCCCCCCCCCCAGTTTCTTGAACTGTAAAGGAAAGGGGGAAGAGAGATACTTTCAGATGTACAAGATTCTGTTAATGCAACCTTACAATAAAGTTAGAGCTAGTATTTCTGGGTGGTCATCTTGTCTAGACTATCTCACAAAACTGACAACTTCTAAGCCTTATGGAAACTGCAGAATTTTGCATGTTTGTCAAATCATCTTTTTTTGCCATTCTGCAGTTTAAAAATTCTTATTCTCTTTGATTTTTTTTTCCTCTTCTAGGCACAAAAGGTTATGTATCAGATGTGGAGTTTGATGTTCTATTCTTCATCTGGGATAAAATCAACAGGAGTAACAGATGCTGAGAAATTAGGCTACAGCTTCAATAACACACTGGCGAGAGTCTTCCTTCGCTCCCCATACTTTACAAATGAAACTCAAAATACAGTGGTAATTTGTTCCCCCCTCCGCCCAAAAGAGAGATGTTATAAGGTATCTCATTCTTCAACTGGTCAAGTAAAACTTTTACCATGAATTTTTCACAGGTTAATGGGGTCGCAGTGAGCACAATCAGCTCCACGTCCAGGTACAGGCAAAGATGGCTACTTCTGCTGATCGACACAACTGTATCATGCCCAGTTGGTAAGTATTTTTTTCTCCTCTTACCATGAAAATTCATGGCTTATTCAGTGAGGGAAGGTATTGGATGTTCATACAACCAGGACCTACTAGCAAGCAAAGTTTTCTGCCAATTATTTATTATTATTCAAACTTATATACTGCCCTTCTCCTAGGACTCAGGAAGTGCAAGTGCACAAAAAAGAATTTGTACATTGAAATAATAATTCTTAAAATGAGAACCTGGCAGCTTGTGTACAAGGAGTCTAGCAAGATGATTCATAAATGTTATAATATTGCCTGCTGACAGTAATATGCAGCCTTGGTCTTTGTTTAGCAATGATCTGAAACTTACAAGTGCTATAAATCAACAGATGGTACCAGCTTCACAGATACTTCTCTGATATGGACAATACCAATGATTAACCCTAGACTGGTCCTTCAAGAATCCACTTTCAGATCCCTTAAAGTATCAATGGGAATTAATGGGGAAAAAATAGAGAACCCTGAGAAGTTCAACTACACATTGGAACACAACATTACACACATTGGAGTAACTATCCCAGTTGGAGCCCCTAGAGGAAGCCTTCAGGTAAATATAAGCTCTATTTTATAGATATGGTTTAGAGGGGAATATCAGGGAAAGTGTGTGATATGAAAGGTAACATATTGGAACACAGTATGAATTTATTAAAGTTGTTTATATGCAACATCACTTAATAGTTCTAATTTGTCTTTTTCTCAGAGCACAGTGTCTAATAGTGTCTATGGAGTGACCTATAGTATTGATCTATTGATGGAACATTCTTGGACAGATAGTGATTGGCAGCTCACCAAGTACCTAGTGATTAAACCAATTACTATACCCTTCCTGCCTCGAATACCAATAGTAATCAATAGTAAGTGTGTGTGGCTACATATAAAATCAGACAGAAGGACTCTGCTTGTCAGTCTAAAGAAGAGGTGCTGATGTTGTTACTGCAATGCACGTATATAGTTTGTTGCTCGATTAAGAACAGATTTTGTGTTTCCCTTTAGAAATCTAGCAAAGCCATTAAAATAATTAAAGGGGTTGGATAAATAAAAATAAAGGCAAAGGCTTCCCCTTTCCAGTCGAATCCAACTCGAGGGAGCAGTGCTCATCTCTGTTTCCTAGCTGAGGGAGCCAGCGTTGCCAAGCACATTTTTGTAATCATGTGGCAGTTTATAACTGAGGGGCACAGAACACTGTTACCTTCTCACCGAAGTGGTGCCTATTTATCTATTCGCATTTGCAGGTTTTCAAACTGTTAGGTGGGCAGAAGCTGGAGTAAGGATGGGAGCTCACTCCTTCATGTGGTGCTTGGGTCTTGAACTCCAGCTGTCAACTTTCCAGCTGACAAACTTAGTATCTTTAACCACTAAGTCATTGTTAGTTAAATATGCAGATCTAATCTTGACTTTAAACAAAGTTTATAGAGAGCTTTATAAACTTTGAGTTTCAGAACTGAAAACAAATAAGTTGAGAGGTGCTTTTTCAATGCATTCCAAAAAAAAGGAACATTAGTAGCAAACATTTTATTCAGCTTTACTTTCAAAGAGTAAATTATAAAAGCATCATTTGCAGGGAATAACCAAGTTCTTATGTTTATAATTTTGCCAATAACAAATTTCTTCTTGTTTACATAGATACAGTTCCAGAAACACGGATATTTGATATATTCCTGGGCGTCTTCCTTCCTGATGTCAATCTGGTGACTCTTAAAATAGGAGATATGACTTTCTCTCTCAAGGAAGCAGAGCAAAATGGCTACAGGATCTCTGCTATTCCCTTCCTCAATGGAACAAGAGGCTTTGAACTGGAAGTGCCTTTTGATGATCCCAATGTCCTAAAAGAAGTAAGATACTTCTGTGGAAAAAATATAAAAAAAACATTCTGTTTAATATCACATTTACACCTCCTAGTTGCTGTGGCATAAAGATGCCCCACATAGTTGGCTGAGGACACGATCTCACTCTGTAACCTCCATAATTGATATTAGTCCTTTGCTGAGTGCAACTGAAACTGAACTAAGATGTCTTGGCTTGAAAGCAGCGTTTCCCCAGCTTAATTTGGCAGATGTCCTAGCGTGCATGGAAAAGGAGCTTTTAGGAGACTGGCAACCCACAGGGCTCAAGTTCGTTTGCTGCAAGATCACCACTTTCCCTCTAACTGCAGGTCTCTGCCTTGATGGCCATTTTTGTACTGGTTTCTAGAGAAGCCAAATAGCTCCTGGTGCAGCCTCTTGTTTTCCCTTTGGGAGGGGGCTTGGACACGAGAACATCAACCTTATAATCACATCAAATACAGGTCTGCTAGGAGATAGACATTCCATTCCTGAGTAAAAATAATATTTTATCCCATTAACCAACATAACCCTAGTTATGATAGGAGCCTGTGTAAAGATTAGAAGACAAGCCTGGGTAATAGGTTTTGTCCTAAACATAGTTTTTTGTTAAAAGAATGCTGCCAAATACTGTTGGATTTCATTGTTTTAATTTGTTGTTTTAAGTATATGAACATAAATGAAACCAGATATCACCTCCAAGTAATCTACACTCTGACCGTGGGTCCTGATGAGAAGCTGTATCATCATCCTGCAGACGTCGAATGCATAATGGCAGATGTCCGTAAGTTGACTGACAGTATTGACCTAGCAGTGACTTTTTAGATAGTTGACTTAACTTTTAGCCACAATGGACAGAAGGCTATTTCAAGAATTGAACCATTGGGAGCAACGAAGTCTGTGTGGAGACTATCTAAATGAGAACATGAAAAAAAATTGCCTAAGCTTTGTTTTGAAATGACAAGCAAATAACAATTTAATTGCAATGTTTAGGCAAAATGTTCGAACTATATAATAATGGTTATAAATACTATGATCTTCTACCAAACTCAGAACTACAACGTTCAGCCTATTACTAATTTTTTTTTGCTATGTGGGTATCTTCATTTTGGCTCTGGTTCTTTAACAAGCATGGTGGTCTCTTGTTCCAGTACAACAGAGAGTTTGACCATGATCTAAACTATTAGCTAAAGACCAAAGTATTCCAAAATTTTATCAGCTTACCAGTTATGGAATTGTAGTACAACCACGTTTTTAAGACTTATTTTTTTTTAAAAAAATCTGTTAAAGGAATATTTTTGTAGGATTATTTTAATGTGATTTAATTTTATCTTTTTTTTTTCTACAGAATTACCAGAAGGCATTGGACACTGTGACAAAGAGAATATATATTTAGAAGTTACCACTGTAGGCTTATTTCAATACTGGGTTCTGTATGTAGGCAATACACTTTTGGATCATATCACTGCCCGTACAAATGGATATTTTATCACTACAAGTGATACTCATCTACTATTGCAAGTGCCTCTTTTTGCTCCTGGGATAATCTATGAGGTATATATTACAAGTGAGCCCTGCTAGGTGGTGGCACCTAGCTTGCTTTTCTCATCCAATAACTTAAACTGGTCAGCACTGGGATAGGAAACTACCAAGAAATTGCAGGAAAGTAGAAACAAAAAAAATCCTAGAAGGAAAAATGAAATAACTTCTAGACACATCTTTTTATAAGACTACCATTTCATTAATTTCAAAATAGGGGATTCATTTTTCTATACCAGGTTACCTTTGTGAAAATAAAGGTTTTAACTGAACTTGGAGCATCCTGTAGCAAAATACCTTAAGCTGTATAACTGTAAGGTGTGGAATAGGAGTCACTCAGTGGATTGGTTGTATGTTGTGGACTATAAGTCTGCATTTGTTACTGTGCTAATAAAAATATGTACAACCCCCCCCAAAAAAAGAAAACTACATGGATGTATCCATAAAATCATGAGTCCAGCTTGACTCAAATGAGACTGTTTCTCCTACTTCAGAACCATCATGTTTCCATATCTCAGTGGGCAAGTTAGAGAACTGAATCTACTAAACTGACCAGGATGGTTAATATACAACAATATATACAAGTAGTCCTCCACTTACAACAGTTCACTTAATGACCGCTTGAAGTTACAACGGCATTGAAAAAAGTGACTGATGATCATTTTTCACACTTATGACTGTTGCAGCATCCCCATGGTCACATGATTTACATTCGGATGCTTGACAACTGGTTCATGATGGTTGCAGTGTCCCGGGGTCATGTGATCATCTTTTGTGACTTTCTAACAAGCAAAGTCAATAGGAAAGCCAGATTCACTTAACAACAGTGTTACTAATTTAATACCTGCAGTGATTCAGTTAAGAAATGTGGCAAGAAAAGTTGTAAAATGGGGCAAAACTGACTTAACAAATTTTTCACTTATGAACATAGATTCTGGGCTCAATTGTGGTCATAAGTTGAAGGCTACTTCTCGTGTGTGTGTGTGTGTGTGTGTGTGTGTGTGTGTGTGTGTAGTAAGTGACTCTTTCATTCCCCCCCCTCCCCATAGTGAAACGTTTCTTTAAGTAAACATCTATGCCAAGATATAGTACTGACAGTATGATATTTCTAATGTTACACAATTGTAGAAAAATGAATTGATTATAAGGTTTCAGTTAGTTATATTTATATTAATTTGCATTTTAATAAACTTGAGTGGAAAACACTTGCACCATGCTCATCCACAGGGGTCGGCATTTAAAGCATTCTTTCCCATTAATGAAAGTGTCCTCACAATTAGCAGCCAAGAATTGGTTGAATTCTTTAAAACTTTAACACAAATTGATTCTACAAGCTAAAATAATGCAGAAAATGACCATTCATTTTCTATAGAAATAGCTGAATTCAGGAAAGGGGGACCTTTAGGCAAGAGCAAAGGGAATGGCCACTTTAGCAAAAACAAGAGTGGAAATAGATATGTTAAGCCACTACAAAGCAATCTTATTTCTGTCTTTAAATCTTCTGGCCATTGCCCCCCCCCAAAGCCAAATAGAGTCTGTCCCATCTAGCCAGTTACATTATTTATTTATTTTCAGATTTGTATGCCACCCAACTCTCAATAACAACATTGCATTGCTGGACAAGTACCTTGTTTTCCCCTAAAGGGAAATGAATGAAATGAAATGCAGCCCTCTGACAAGAAAACTTTGCCCGCATCTTTCTAAAAATTTAGTAATTTCAAAACAAATCCATTTCAATTAAGCAATTTCAAAACCAACATTATCCTTAAAATATGCTTCTATTTTTTTTTTTAAGGAACTGTCCTTTGAGAGAATCCAAGCTAGATTTGATCTGCACTTGAAGAAAATGGCCACTCTAGAGACCCTGAATACCTTTTCCGTTAGGTGTAATTTTCAGTCCTCAGAATTCATAGGTAAGATCTGTTCTTAGTTGAGAATAGCCTCTTTAAGCGAGGTGTTTTGTGATTAATTCATTGTCTTCTATTTTTTTCAGTGTGCTATCCTAATGGAACCATAACTGTATTGGCTCACATGAAGACAGTTCCATCCATTGACATGGGCAAAACAAGATTGAAGGACAACGTTTGTAAACCTCGAGACTATACGAAGAACCAAGCTTTATTTCAATTTCAAGTTTCTACTTGTGGCACTTCCTTAATGGTAAGGAACTGAGAAAAGGCTGCCCAGAAAGAAACAGAGGTGACCTTTTCATCAAGTATATTAAGTTTTGATACTATTTCTTCTCTGATACAGTTTAATGATGAATACCTTATTTATGAAAATGAAATATCCTTTGAAAAAGAAACTCTTCCAATACAGAGTCGATCAATTATCACAAGAGATCCAGAATACAGGTAAAAATAACTTAATCACAGCTGATTTCAGTTTAAGTGCAGGAATTTAAAATACATTTTTATTGCAGATTGACTGTCTTGTGCTACTATCCAATTAAAGAGACATTGATGCAAAGTGCTATGTTCTATGGTTCCTCATCTAGAACCTTACCTTTTGGTTCTGGTACAATGATGTCTTGGCCTAATAGCAGAGGTAGGTAATTTTCTTAAATGTACAACTTACAAATATCTGTCTGCAGTTATGAGAGCCATTATAATTTGTCCCACAGGCCTTATCAGGACAAGACAAGTTCTAAATATCCAGGCAAATATGTTCAAAGGTAAGATTCTTCTAAACGTGAAAATCATAAGTCTAAAATTATGTATTGTTTTAAAAATTTATCACTGCCCTCCCTTTTTTCCTCAACCCAGATGAATCATTCACAGAAACCTATAAGTCTCATTCACTAGTTTTCAAGGGTTTGTGGGAACCTCTATTTTTTGAAGTAGAATTAAAAGACGAAGCTCCTAATGTTGAGCTATTTTTGGAAAACTGCTGGATGACACAATCTGAAGAAATCAACAGCATGCCTCACTGGAACTTTATTTCAGATGGGCAAGTAACACTCCAGAATTATTTGTAATTATTTTGGTTAAATCTATTGTCTAACAACGGGGATTTTCTCATCTTACCAAATAGATGTGAAACCAAAAGCTATGGATCTGTGACCTTCTCTCCAGTAACCGCAAGCAATCGAATAAAATATCCCAATCACTTCAAAAGAGTGAGGATACAGAATCTGACTCTTCCTCTGACAGAGGTATTACTGATTTACTGTATAAAACACTGACCAAATCACATGAATCAGTTTGCAGGGGTCGTTGTGTTAAATATCTATGGAAGAAATCAAGCTGCTTCCATTTATAGACACTAAGCAATCTTAAATGTTAAAAACAAGTGAAAATGATTATGTATAGTGCAGATAAATTACTAATTTTCAATTAAAATAGTGAAAATGATGAAGTTAGATCTATTTTTTTTTAAAAAAGATCACTACAGATTCATACAAGCGAAGCCAAGTACAAAGTCCTAGTTTAACACCATGTGCAAATTTATAAGTACAATATCTTTCTTTGATCATCTGTGTGCTCAAGGATGTCACCACCTCTTTTGCTTTTAAGTGGTAAAATGCTGGCATTTCATATATTGCTACTCTAAATATTTAGAGGAAAGTGATGTTAAAATCCAAGCTATTCTAACTTTTCTTCTTGAAGGTATTTCTTCATGAATCAGTTACATAGAATATAAGAACAATTGGAGTTCAGCTTGGCAAATTTTATTCACATAATCTTATAGGACTTCTAATAAAGGTTCTGTTCCTTATATATCTTTTTAATCCCTATTTAGGTATATTTGCACTGCACAGCAAATATTGGCACTTGCCTCCGTGTGCCTAGTAGCGGACTTCCCTGTAAACCATGCCCGCCTGGAAAAATAATTGGTAAGTTTTCCAATGAAAGTTGGAGAGACACCATCCATTAATAGAGTGGTTACTAATACATTGTGAGTTCATTGTATATTGCAAGTTTCTACTTGCTATCTGTTTATTCAATGGATACGTAACCAATACTTCTTACATTGCTTTAGATCAGCTTTCTGAAATTTACCCTAACCATCATGGTTATGTAGTAGTTGGACCAGTCTTTCTCCTTCAGCCTGAGCAATTTAAAGAATTGGACATCACAAGAAATAAGGTAGGTTTCGGGGCTGAAAATGATTATAAAAACTGAGGTGAATGCTAGGGGAATCAAGATTGCTGGACTAGACTATCATCATTGGTGTAATTGTGTAGAATAATATTGCAGGGATCATAGATGCATTTAAGTATTATTAATTCAACACATAACAGCAATGTTATTCCTAAGAAGAGGCATGCCATCAATAATAAACCATGATTTAGGGGCTGAATAAATCAGTACAAAATTAACAGTTTGAAGGGAATCCAAAATATGTTACATTCCCACCTCAAAAACTCTCAAGAAACCATATCACGGTCTTTCCCTATGTCCCAAGAAATGAAAATTGATACATTCTATCTGAGTTTGAGCAATAACATCAGTTAAAAATCAGATATTGTCAGAAAACTTGGGATTCTTAGATGGCAGAACATCCTGCAATCTATGACCAATGTAACTTTTAAAATCATAGCTTCCACATTTATCAAAGAAATAGGTAAAATAATTAGGAATCCTTATCCTCTTCAGGAATAAGTGCAATATTTCCCCATTAAAAGTAGACTAAATTAAACTAAAATCAAAAGGAAAGGATTTATCTGAAAGTTTTACAAATGTACTTCTAGTAAAGCAAGAGATAAAAAAAACCAGGGTACTTTTTACACCAATGCACTAAAAAAAATCATCGGAGTCAGGTTTCTTCCTTGCGTTTATAAGGCAACAATTTCATCAAGCAATAAAAGTTATATAAAATTAGTAATCTAACCTGTTGATAAATTTAGTATAACTCCCTTGGTCTTAAAAAAAAACCCCATCTTTTGTTTGTGAAAAACTGCTATTATGTAATTTTTGTATTTCCCAGTATCATTTCCTTATAGTAATATGTAATAGGTGTATGTGTATTGGGAGTGTTAAAATATGTTTCACACTATATTATGTATAATTATGTATAATATATAATTGTTTTCTATAGTTTTTTTTAAACCAGTGTTGGAAGTTTCAAGTTTATTAAGTACATGTTTAATAGAATCCATAGAATAATGTCAGGAGGAAATTAGTAGAGTGCCTAAAAATAATCTTCAACTTTCTCCTCTACAAATATAACTTCTCAGTTATTGTTTATTTTTATATGAAGCAATGCAATAATATGATTTTAGATTAGGAAATGCCTCAATGAGGTCCCACACAAAGACAGTGATGTAAGTAAATCCCTTTTAATACAAGAACAGGCCGCTATTTATTAAAATAATATTCAGCCAAAGGATTCATTCAAGGACAACTTAAAGATCTACTTAAATCCTTAGCAAACAAAGGACTAAGCTTCACAGGAGGATAGCATGAAATTGTAATACTGTTGGTATCCCATACTTTAGTTTGGAGTATCAGAAAACTGAAGTATCAGAGAGTAACCTAATCAAAGACCACTCCTGCAAATGATTTGGCATTCTGTGTAGCTCTTACTTGATGTGGTAGCACCATCCTTATATTCCCCAGATTACTTCTCAATTAGGCTTGTACTTCTGAGCCCCTGTTCTTACTCCTACCCAAGGAAGTCCCCTGAGGAAGTGGGGAGGTAGGGGGATCACTTGCTTAGAGCTTCCTTTAAAACAGGGGTTCTCAACCTTGGCAACTTTAAGACAAGTGAGCCCTGCAAAGCTGGCTGAGGAATTCTGGGAGTTGAAGTCCACAAGTCTTAAAGTTGCCAAGGTTGAGGACCCCTGCTGTGGATGGACTGTAGAAAAGAGAAACACCAATCAAATAAAGTGTAACAGGCGTATAGTTGAGGCTTGATGTGAGGAGTGAAAAATGTTTACCAAACCAGACGTTTACAAAGATTAATACTTAGTGTTGTATACCAGGTGCTATGATGATTGATGCATACTAAGATTTTATGTTCAATGCTGATTGTTTTAATAAAAGAATTTAAAAAAAAACAAACGATTGCTAGCTCTGGCAAAGTTTTTAAGCCGCTGGCTTACAAGCAACATTTGAATGTCAGTACTTACCTTGAAA
The DNA here is from genome assembly GCA_034064705.1 of Bothrops alternatus. Lineage (NCBI taxonomy): Eukaryota > Metazoa > Chordata > Lepidosauria > Squamata > Viperidae > Bothrops > Bothrops alternatus. The sequence continues at coordinate 32,132,884 of JARGCV010000223.1, read as the reverse complement.
CAGAAGTCTGAGTTAAGAGTTGCAAACTGTTGATTAAGCAATCTATATAGCCATACATTAATCAGTGAGTTTGGGAGAATAGATCTTGCACAAGGACAAAAGTGTAGGGCATGGGTGTCAAACTGCCGGCCCGCAGGCCGGATGCGTCATGGCAAAACCACACCCATCCCATTGCTGGCAATGGAAAAAAAAGTTGCGATACGTCGTGACACATCACATGATGTTGCAAGTTTGACACCCCTGGTGTAGGGCATCCATTTATTTACCTTACAAGCACTGGCATCTATAATGAACTATTTTTTTTTCTTTCCTACAGGTATAACCATGCAGTTCTACTTACCTTGGCCAGCTTTACTTGGGATTGTTAAAATATGTTTCATGCTAACTTCCTAATAATAAAAGCTTCATGAATTAAAAACAGAAGATACAAATTTTTAAGTTGGTCATATATGAGTTTTAAAATCTGCTACTACAAGGTTTTCACCAGTACATTCCTTTCTAAAAAGTTTAAGTTTTCATTGAACTATTGAGATTACACAAATAAATTTATTTCATCACATCAAATATGATAAGATCTCACATTTAGAGTTGGGTGTGCACATAGTACATAATCCATCATCTCTCAGCCTAATTTCAATAATGAGAATACAGTGAGAACACTAGTCCATAATGCTGTGAGAGCAGAAATAACCAAAGCTTAATATATTACATACAAATCTAATTGCTTATAAAAATGATATATTTTGAAGCCAAAAATTAGGTATTATGGGGAATCACCAATGTTAATATGTAGAAGTTCTGCACTAATTCATATCTTTGATATTGCTTATTAATGGAGTATAATATTCTAATGAGGAAGTAGCTGGTTATCAAGGAAATTTGTTTTATATAACTTGCCAATATACATAGCACCAAACTACAGAATAAAATCTTCATGTAATTAAAATCAGTTTTAATACAAGTGCTGTAAGTAGTCATGCCAAATGTTTGACATCTTGAGGATTGTTTTGCATGGAAATTGATCTATTCAAAACTGAGAAGTTAACACCCTTATCCCTCACCCCAGGAAATTTACATCTTTACCAAATATTCCAATCTGTTTCTTCTACACACTGGACTTCAATGACCTCTTCTTAACTTGTTTTCTTTGTCAAGGAGAGTCTGCCTTAAACTCAAAGAAGCATCTTCAAATTTGGGATTTAGTTCTAACACCTTCCTGAAATCCTTCAAGGCCTCATCAAAGAATCCTGCATATGAAAGGGAAACAAGGGATGATTTTATGTTATTTTATATATAAAAAGAGTAAAACAAACTATTATTACATTATTCAGACTAACACATTTTAGATTTACTAAGAAGTAGGCCCAATTGAGCAGAGCACAATTTCTGATTAAACATAGCAATGAACTAAGTCCTAATTTTTCGGTCTCCAGCAGTTTTCCTGAAAAGTGAATCAGATTATTGAAAGAGCAAAGCATAAAGGTGTGCATGCTTTTCTAACACTTAAAAGAATTGTGAAATCTATATTTCACATTTCTTTTAACATAGATTATTATCTTAATCTCGTCATGACTGTGCATGCTTGGAAGAGGTTTTATATGTGCAAGTCAAAGAATAAACAGATAAAAAATTCTTATAGAGATCTTTTATTTTTCTAACATAGTAGTATTTTTTATTTCCAAAGCAATATTTAACTGCTCACTAACTTGTATGCAACTTTCCTGTAATACAAACAACTAAACAATTTCTTTGCTCATCATGAACTTGTTTTCCAAGCAACAGTTCCTCTAGCACCTCTAAAATCTAAGGAGATTCCATGATGACATGGAATGAATATGAAATAAGAATTTTAGGGTTAGGCTAATAACCCAATATTGCAATTTCTATATAATATTGTACTTATGAAAGAGAAGGAAGTAAATAATGTTAACCATGATTGCAGCATAATAGTATTAAATCTTTCCATTAGGAAATTTCTACCTATTTATTTTTTAAATTTATTGCTATAATCTCTCATCAGAAGAATAAATATTTACTTTGCAAACATTCTTTTAGAATTTGGGCTTTTATGTTTTGGGATGAAAAACAATACATTAAATTTATATATTTCAATAAAGCATCTCAAAAATAGGGGGCACATCCCCTCTTTATGATGCTATGGCAAGTTTTGCTACTTATTGTACTATGTTCTGTGGAACTTTGATACTTAAAGAAAGGACAGGTAACGGTAGCAGGATTTTTAAAAGGATGGATTATTCAATACTCTGAATGTACATTCACAGAGCAGGAGTTGGTCAGTATCAATGTGCATTCACACAAGTCAAACATTAAGCTTAAAGGCAATGGATATCTACAGTACTATAGATCACATTATTAACCTATACTATGATTAAAATCATCTAGGGAATACCAACAGTATCATTATTTGCAAATTACCATCATGGACTATGGACAGATGAACCTTCTTCTTTTGAAAGGTTGCTCTCCCTGCCCCAATAATTTTTTTTTTTTACCTGCCCCAATAATTAAGCACTCCTGAAAATCTGTATTTTCACCTAGGCCTTTCCAGTATGAATGTAGGCCTTTCCATCAACTTTTAATGTACATGTTTTTGTTAATGGTTTTAACTTAAAGTTTTTTGTTATTTTTATGTATATTGCAAACTCTGAGATATTTTGTGGGAAGCATTATCTAAATGTTTTAATATATATAGTAAATAAAACACTTGTACAATTTCTCAAGAACTTCCCAGTAATCTTAATATTGGATCTCTCTCAAAAAAAGAAATACATTTCCTGAAAGGAATACATTTACAAAGCTCTATTAAAGAGAAAATAGTCAAAGCAATCACAAAACAATTATGATTATAAATATCAAAGAAAAGAGTATGTACATACCTAGCCTATATAATATTAATCCTCTGTTATAATAAGGGATTTCAAAATCTGATTGTGCTTGTATAGCTGATGTATAATCATCCATAGCTTCATAGAATTCAACTCTGAAGTATTTAATTTGTCCTCTGTTGTTAAATGCTGTTGCCAGATCATGGCAAAGATGTTTACTTAAAGGAAAAAGAAAAAAGATTATTATACTGGTAATCCTTGACCTACAATACAACCATTTGTTTACTGACTGTACAAAGTCACTAAAACATATAAGGAACGGTTGCTGGAATTGGGTATGTCTAGTTTAATGAAGAGAAGGACGAGGGCGGACATGATAGCAGTATTCCAATATCTCAGGGGTTGCCACAAAGAAGAGGGAGTCAAGCTATTTTCCAAAGTGCCTGAAGGCAGGACAAGAAGCAATGGATGGAAACCAATCAAAGAGAAAAGCAACCTAGAACTAAGGAGAAACTTTCTGACAGTTAGAACAATTAACCAGTGGAACAACCTGCCTCCAGAAGCGGTGAATGCTCCAACACTGGAAGTTTTTAAGAAGAGACTGGACAGCCATTTGTCTCAAATGGTATCGGGTTTCCTCCCTGAGCAGGGGGTTGGACTAGATGTCCTCCAAGGTCCCTTCCAACTTTATTATTATTATTTACTACAGAACTAAAAAAAATAACTTTTAATTGTTTTTCACATGATCGTTGCAGCATCCCCACAGTCAGGTGATCAAAACTTGGACACTTGGAACTGGCATATATTTATGGCAGTTGCAGTGTCCCAGGGTCATATGATCATCTTTTGCAACCATCTGACAAGCAAAGTCTATGGGGAAGCCAGGTTCACTTAATTTACTAACTTAGCAACTGCAGTGATTCACTTAATTGTGGCAAGAAAGATCGTAAAATGGAGCAAAAATCACTTAACATTTGTCTTGCTTAGCAACTGAAATTTTGGGTTCAATTGTGATCTTAAGTCAATGACTACCTGTAATTTCTTCATTTACATTTTTTTTTCATTACCATATTAAACATAGTATAATATGGAATGTTCCTTGAGATAAAATCAAATAATTTCTCAGGGGCAGCTCAGTACAATTCATGCAACGTAGTAGGATATGGGTTTGCAAAGTGGCCTCTAAATTCGAAATCCTAGGTTGTACAGAATAATATGAGCATGCTTGGGATAAAACTGAGCTTTGGTTGTGTGTATGGCATCCTAGCCAAAAAATGCAGATATTAACAGATATCATCCCTAACATTAGCATGCCGCATATAGCACAACACAGTCATCACCATTACCACTACTCTTTATACTACCAAAAAGCTTTGTATGAAAGTGATAGCGCAGTGGTTATAATACAGCATTGCAGGTTAACTCTGCCGACCGCCAGCAGTTCGATTCTCACCAGCTCAAGGTTGACTCAGCCTTCCATCCTTCCCAAGTTGGTAAAATGAGGACCCAGATTGTTGGGACAATATGCTGACTCTATAAACCGCTTAGAGAAGGCTGTAAACACTATGAGGGGGTATATTTGGTATATATATATTTCCGGAAATTATTGAAGACCTATTTATGCCGACAGGCTTGGGGCGTATGAACAGTGCTCTGCCCCCAGGCCTAGGAATGTGCCTCCATCGTTGATTGTGTGTTTGATTGTGATTGCATGTTGTATGTATGTGTTTTAGATTGAATTGAATGTGTTTTTGGATTGGGTGATTATTATTATTAAATTCCTCACATGTAATTGTATTATTGTTGTAAGCCGCCCTGGGTCCTAGGAGAAGGGCGGCATAGAAATTTGAACAAACAAACAAACAAACAAACAAATAAATAAATAAATAAATAAATATAAGTCTAAGTGCTATAGCAATTGCAATTAAAGTTAACACTCAAGAAAGAACATTTTGTTACTCTGAAAAGATACTGTACTACCATAGGATTCCTCGTTTGGGATAATCTACACTCAGAGGCTAGCTTTCTACAATTCTTTAGGCAGCGAGGAGACAATGGGGAGGCCTGGGGGACAGAGGCTGGTAAAATGCTGTAAAGCATGGGTGTCCAACCTTTTGGCTTGCTTGGGCCACACTGAGTGAAGAGGAATTGTTTTGGGCTGCATATAAAACATATATTTTCATAATATAAAATCACTTAATGTTAAAAGTTTACAATCTTGTGGGACCACGTTACTAGCTGGCCAAGGCCACAAGCAGCCCAAGAATTGGACACACCTGTTGTAAAGCATTACATTGAGCACCTGGTTGCTGTTTGGTTCTGCCCCACCCCATCTCTATCCATCTCCACTAATTTGAGGATTCCACTTTCAGAATACAGAAGCCGATACATCTTCATCTTTTAATATAACGCTGTTTCGCTTTCTCAGCTGTTTTATAAAGGTCCCTGCCATTCTAGCAAAAGGACCAGGGCTCCGACTATCCTGCTTCAGACCCAGCTCTCTGGAAAAGGCTCCAATGCTGGGAAGGATGGAAGGAAAGTGAAGAAGAGGAACCACCACCAAGCTGGACGGACTCAATTATTGTACTCAACGCCGAGTGCACCGCTGGCAGACCCGAAAGAACAGGTCAGGCAAATAGGTAGATCGCCCTGGAGAAGATCTGTGTGTGTGGTCGCTGGGAGTCGAGAACGACTCGAGGGCATATAATCAACCAATCACTCTGACAAGCAATAGAGCTCAAAGCAACTCGGCAAGAACCGCCGCGATGGACTCAAGACTGGAAGGAGGGTGAAGGCTCGTTCTCCGAGCTTGTAGGTTGTTTCCCGAAACGTTTCTACCAGGCTAGGCAACACCTTCGGCGGAGTTTAGGGCGCTGTAAACTCCGCTGAAGATATTACCCAGCCTGGTAACGAAACATTTCGGAAACCAGTCCACAAGCTCGGAGAACGAGCCTTCAGCCCCCCCCCCCAACCTACACCCGAGCTACAGATATTCGCCACGCCACTATTTCAGATTGGGTTCCGCGTCACCTCATGTCCGAGCATGCGCAGTGATGAATGTATTGGCTGTAGAGCTCCTCCGCCCTCTCATGCCGCCTTTGGAAGTGCTCGTGGGCTGCAGCTAGCAAGTCCGCGGCGGTTTCGATCCTCGCCTCTCCAGCCATGCTTGTTCCTAGACGGCGACCGGGAAGAGCAGCGGGCCCTCCTCAGCTGCCCGTCCTGCGCCTCCTCTTCCGTCACTGGGCAAATCTAAAGCGAGACTAGAGACATCAGAGCTTCCCACTACTGGCTTGGGCGGTCCTGCCTACCGTAAGGACGACACGTGACGCCCGCAAGCTCCGGTTGATAGATTTATTCAGAGGAAAGGTCCTCGGAGGTTTTCAGACGACCCGGGTCGGGCTGGAAAAGGTGGGTGCCTCCGCCCAGGCATGAGGCACCTTGAGAGCAGCAACTTAGATACATCCGGGCTATTTGTGCGTGGAGGAAAGCCGAACCAATAACGGGCTGCCGTGATTTGAGGAGAAAAGGAACATATTGGCTATGCGAATAGATTTTTTAAATTAATATAATTAGAGGCCTTCATGCTAGTCACTTTGCAGATTAAGAGTAATTGGTGGTATGCCTAGGTTGGAGAAAGGTTAGCGATTTTTTAAAAAAGATTGAGTCCAAAAGCTCTTGACCACCGCTCGTATTCCTGAAAAGAAATTGGGAATGACTTTGGTTTGCCAGGGAAGGGTTAATCATCCTGCTTGTGATGGATACCATGTTCATGCAAGATGCTTAACCCCAGTTTACAAACATGTAACATGCAAAAATCTCGTTTTATTTGCGTTGATATTATGTAAACAAAAACATACCTTCATCCGGCTGTTGTTAAAAGGGTGTTTCCATTTAAAGTATAATAAAAGAATAATTCATTATTACAATTATTAAATTAAAATATTAATGAGAACAAATTTGATTCAATCATTAAGGTGCTGACCTGGGGGCCAGAAGAGTAACTTCTAGTCCCCTCTTAAGTAGGAACGCTGGCTGGGTGATTTCAGACCAGTATCTCTCAGCCTAACCCACTTCACAGGCTTGTTGTGGGGAAAATAGGAGGAGCAAGGTGTACTCAACTTAAAACAGTTGGTTTGATGACCGTTTTCACAGTTACAACTTTGGCAGCATACCCATGATCAGGGGATCAAAATTCGGACGCTTGGCATTGGTTTATATTGAAGGAAGTTAGCCCAGAGAAGGAAATACTAAAAGAGCAGAAAAATATATTTTTCCTCAAAAGGATTTTTTAAAAACAAAACCTGGCCCCAAATCTATCTCTCTGCCCCAAGCAAGAGCTAGCCCCATACGAATGCGGATGTAGAACCATCAGAAAGCTGAAGCCAGGGCACTCAAGAAGACAGAGAAGATCTGCATGCTCCACCCAAACTCTAGGAGTCATTAACCCCATCACCTGGGAAGCAGGATATAATAGGAAGCATTATATAATAAATATAATATAATAAGGCCTAGAAAAACACTCAGAAATAGCCTCAAGGTTCATGCCACAGGAACAGGAAACTATTCCAAAAGGCTAGAGAGGGTATAAAAACCTACTGCCCATGTGCTCAAGCTCTCTTTCCTCTCTGCTCCTTGCAAGGACCATCTTTCTGCTTCTTCAATAAACTGTAACCTTCTTCCCAAAGCAGTCGCCATTTTGCTTATTTATCCCGGCTTGGATGAACCAGGATGAAGACTTACTTCTGACAATATTTATGACCATTACAGTGTCCCAAGGTCATGTGATCACCTTTTGCGACTTTCTGATAAGCAAAGTCAATGGGGAAGCCAGAGTCACTTAACAGCCAGGTTACTAACTTAACCGCAGTGATTCACTTAACAACTGCCGTAAGAAAGTTCATAAAATTGGGCAAAACCTGTTTAACAAATGTCTCAGCAACAGAAATTTTAGACTCAATTGTCGTAAGTCGAGGACTACCTCTATTATGTATGTTCACTGCCTTGAGTTAATTATAAAGCAGCGTACATGACATAAAATCAATGGATAAAATACAAAGAACTTTTTATATTAGTATGAAAAGCACCAATTTCAATATTCCATGATTTCTGAATTATACACAGGGCTTGTCAGGTCACAAAAGGTAATCACATGACCTTGGGACACAGCAGTGGTCATAAATATGAACTAGTTGCCAAGCATCTGAATTTTGATCATATGATCATGGGGATGCTGCAGAGGTAACTAAAAAATGGTCATTAAGTCACATTTTTCAGTGCTGTTGTAACTTTGAATGATTATTAAATGAATGATTGTAAATCAAGGACTACCTGTACTGCATTATAGTACATCAATGTGCTATTTATGTGTTTGGCAACCTGACTGCATTTGCATTGTATCCCATAGACACATGAAAACCATTTGTGATCTTCATTACTGACTTCTAACAAGCACAGTGGGAAAGCCAGCTGCATGGGATTTCCCTAACAATGATTACTGGGTTGCTGCAACTGCTGTCAGAAATCAGTGTGGTCATGCAACATTGTGGCACTCAGTGACATTCTAGCCGGTCCCAATTACAACTGTTAAGCGAGGATTGCTTATACAAAGATAACTGAAACCCAGGGTGATCGTTATTTTGTCAAAAACAAAACAAAACAAAATGCTCTCTATCTGTTGTCCTGGGTCTGGAAAATAAACGTTATTAGCTGCTGAGCATAGGTTCCCAAGAGCCATTGGTCCAATATTTGTGCTTAAGTACTGAAAACAATTGTATTGAAGCGATATTGTTGTGTCATGACAAAACTTGGGGCTATGTCATATCATATATACAGGTATTCCTCAAATTACAGCAATTGAACTCAAAATTTCTGTTGCTAAGTGAGACAGTTGTTAAGTAAATTTTCCCCATTTTATGCTTCTTGACATAGTTAAGTGAGTCACTGCAGTTGTTAAATTAGTGACATGGTTGTTAAGTGAATCTGGCTTCCCTATTGACTTTGTGAGAAGGTCGCAAAAGGGGATCCCTTCACACAGGAAGCTGGTGCAGAGTCGTGAGGATCCTCTTCATGACCTGCTTTCCTTGTTACTTTCTGGGAGGAGGCTTCTTGGTATCCGTAGCAGAACATCCAGATTCAGCCATAGTTTCATTCTGTACAGCGTTAACCTTGTGAACTCTCAAGCTTCCTAATTCCGTTATATATTCAAGATGGACAATATTTAATATTTATTTGCTATGTATATGTAGGGGTGTGGGTCTATACATATGTTGTACATAGTATGTTTAGGTGTGTGTCATGTATGTTTCACTTTGAGAGCGGGCAACTAAATTTCATTTTTTTACGTGTGGCAACGTGCCCATAGTAAAAAAAATGACAATAAAGGTTATCTTATCTTGATCCTAGGACCTAGGACACAGCAACTGTCATAAATATGAACCAGTTGCCAAGCATCCAGATTTTGATCACGTGACCATGGGGTGCTGCATTGGTCGCGTGAAAAACGATCGTAAGTAATTTTTTCAGTGCCACTAACTTTCAACAGTCACTAAATGAATGTTAAGGACTACCTGTATGTCAAAGATTCAGATAGGTGATACAGGAATTGCATATAAGAGTGTGAATTCTATTTTTAATTGTGGTTATTATCCCCAAAATATATTATTTCATAGCATGCCATGATGACTTTGGAAATTATTCTATTTGATATATAATGTAGATAAAAAGCAGAGTTTTTATTAAAGGAAGTGTTTTTTTTAAACTCTGAAATCATGTATACCAAGACTAACCAAGTCTTACCAAACTGTATTTGTTAATGAATTCAAATTTCCATTTTTATAGGAATTGAGAAAACCCTGTTTTGATGTCCATTACTTTCTTTGTCTTAGTAAACTTCTAAGCCAGCAGTTCTCAACCTTTTCCGGGGCTCGACCCCGGCCCACATCGCGCATGCGCGGTGTGACGGGGCACATCGCGCATGCGCGGCGGCCCGCATTGCAAAAGGGAAAAAAATGGCTGACCAAAAAAAAAATGGCGGGCACGCATGCGCGGCGTGATGGCCTGCATCACAAAGGGGAAAAAAATGGCCGACCCCCCCAAAAAATAAATGGCCAACCCCCCCCAAAATGGCCGACCCAAAAAAAAGACAGGCCCGCATCGTGCATGCGTGGCGCCCCACATCGCAAAGGGGAAAAAAATGGCCGACCCCCCCAAAAATGGCCGACCAAAAAAAAAAGGCAGACTGCGGTGTTTGGCGACCCCCGTGAAATGGTCGTTCGACCCCAAATGGGGTCGCGACCCACAGGTTGAGAACCGCTGTTCTAAGCAGTGCAGCTGTTTTGCCCAGTGTGCCAGTATGGCCAGTACATCTTTATTCTTGGGCTTCAGAACTATAGAAAATAACAGTAGTACCGTAGTAGTTCAAGTTTTCCTGGGCTTATAGATCCATCACTAAGCATCAGTGATAACGTTTTTCTACAAATATGTCTGACATTTCCTTTACCCTCTTGTCAACAAGATTTTGTTTAAAATTCCTAATATTACACAGTGGTTTTTATTACTAGCCTTCATTTTTGTACAACATAAGGTCCTATACAAAATGCTCTCACCTCCTAATTTAAATGGCCCCAAATCACCCAGCTGGCTTCAACTGATAAAAAAAAGATAATTGTCATTTAACTTACAGATTTATACCTGTACTACAATCAACTTTTTGCATTAAAAGCTGAAGCACCACCAACTATATCCTTAAAATCCTATGTACTAATTCTTAATAACAATCCAACCAAATTCATGAGTTCAAGTAAGTAAACACTAAATTACTAAAGTTAGAGCCATCTCTAGATTATCCTTCTGGTGACAATAACCTCTAGTTAAATATATATTGTATCATAGAACCATAGGGTTGGAATGGATTTCAGTCTTTTCTTGAAAACTTTAATACAACATTAATAATGTAAGAGCAATTCCTTGTTTAATATTTTCTGAGAATAGTTTTTCCTTAGCAACGTATTGCTTCAACATTTTTGATAGGTATTTTAGCCTGTTTTAATTATCTTCTTATCCTATTCTTAAAGTGCCACTATCATTGTTAATGTTACTGCAATTTAATTAAACTGAAATTGTGGGAAGAGGAAAAAAGAAAGTTCACTAAGTTTTATAATTGTATTTCAGCTCTTGACTGAACTGTTATTTCAACAAAAATGTAAAAGTAATTAATCCAGATACCTATAGTATATACCATAAACAATCCCTCAAATTATTTTCTTAAAGATTTATTAAAGCATCTTTTATAAACAAAGATGAAAATACATACAGATTTGAAGCAAGCAAATGACAAAAGTAGTGTCTTTTTCTGGCATTCATACTATATGATAAAAAATGTCAAACTATTAATTCCAACTTCCAAAATATTGTTTCAAGGCGTAGGGATAACACAGTAAAAACCAACATAACACAAAAAGTTTCAGGTAAATACATATATGCAATAGTGCACCACACAGGAACTAATTTTCCCACACTAAAAACGAAAGGAAAAAAATCTTGCTATTGAAATGATTGTTCTTCAGAACTAATCTATACTTGCAAGATGCTTGATTTTCTAAATGTGTAATATCCAGAACTTACTTAACTTAATAAACGTGTTTCTTGAAGCAAAACGAAATTACAAATCCATAGAATTGGAGTTGTATGCAGAAGCAGAAATTGAAAAATAAAGTATAGCAAGAATTACTTAAGATCAATAAAATTAAAGCTAGCAAGAGGGAGAAAAATCACTCCCTTATGAATTTTGTTTAGTAAGATTATATCAAATGCCTCTTAACCTCATATGGTTGCTCCTAAAACCCTGAATATTTAAGCAATCTTACAATATAAAAAATGAAGGTATACAGTTATTTTGCTAGAAATTTGACTGCTTCAGGCAGGAATGTAAGGAGGTGGCGGTTCCTTTTCTGGCATTTTCACTGCCATTTCATAAGATGGCAAAACATACTGTAAGAGAAAAAACAGATTATTAGTTATTTTATTGATTGACCCAATATATCATTTACTAAAATATTTGTAATAGTAATAAACCATTTTCATGGTATCTCATAAAAAGTAACAGTCTTTTCTCAGTGGCAAATTGTCTCCAGAAATTAAATTAAAACTAATATTAAACTACCGAATGAATTGCTTTGTTAGTCCAAATTGGTGGTTTTATGTATACGTAGTATGAGTTAGAACCCAAGTGGTTTCTATTGCCAACAACTGTCTTATTTGAGTAGTGGTAAGCACAGATTACATTTGAAATAGCTCTCACTGTACAGAATTGAAAGAACTTCATATCATTGGTGAATTTCAAATAAATGCATCGCTCTGGAGTATATGTGCATTTCAATTGCACTTCTAAACATTTTCTTTTTCTAAAGAGGTGCCTTGATGTCTATCTCTTGTAGCAAAGGTAGCTTCCTCGCCAGTTAACAAGCTCAAACATTCACAGCATACACTCCCTCTATGCTGATTACAGGCTTAGACAGAACACATATGCCCTTGAGTGAGATATGCCTCTGCGTCACATGCAGAGCAGCCTTCCTCTGCTGAAGATATAGAAAAAACAATGGTCATTTTAAAAGCGTGGGAAACTCTGAAGGGGAAAAAAAGACTGAGGAAGGGACAGGTGCTTCCATCTCCCCAAAAGCTTCTGAGGAAAGCAATTCAGGAGCTCCCAAGAAGCAGGAGCAACCCAGGAATCTTGAAGCAGAAAACTATTTTTTCTTCAGGAAATCTTCAGTTTCATTAAAAATAGATAAAGATTTATCCAGAAATTTGCATAAGTTTCCCAATTCATTGTTATCGTTACCCAACCCTTAATATTATTTTCTTTGGGGAAAAGAACCCTTATAACTGAATCTGTAATTACAGCTTTTTATCCATGTGAAAATCACATTTTCCTGTAAGCTTTAATATCAGTTTGAAATATCTATCCAGTATCATTTTTACCAGACTTTCACAGGACAAGCCATTTGTAGCATACTTCTGACACTTTGTGATTTGCCTAGATCACTTTTTTTTTGGTATGGTTCTCTCAAGAAGCTTTTTTGCAGCACTGAACTGCTCTAGAATTTAGTCTCCTTTTTTCTACTTTTAAAATGATCTTTATATTTCATCTTTCTTTATTTTAAACTAAAGTTTTTGTTTATTTGCAGCAAGATTGGTCTATCTCCCAAGGAGGGAAGGAAAGAGTGATTCTTCTGATCATACAGAGGCTAAGCTATATAACTAGGAATACACGATTGAAATTACTACACTTTTTGAACTGTTTTTAATCATCAGAACATGCGAGTATCCTCTCTCAGAGACATATTGATATTAGCAGTGAGGCTGTCAAATGAGGAAGACAGACAATGGCAGTTTAAACCACCAAGCTGCTTCCCCATCAAGCAGGAGACCAAAATGTGAAGATTCACAGCAATTCTGGGAGATGTGGTTTGAGACCTTTTAACCTGCCATCTTACAGGCTGAGCCATTCTACTAAATTTGAATTAATAATCCTGTTCTGGTTAATTGTATGTAAAGCTCTAAATAGAGAGCAGATGCTAAATTACTGAGCCTGATTGGGACTTGGATGGAAGACAACTAGGAAGTACATAGGATACAGGTTAAAAAAAACCCAGGCAATTGTAAACCACCTTTATATGTCCAATAAAATATGTCAAAGTCACCCAAGATTGAAATTCAAACTGAGGAAGTCTGGGTTAAAATATTTAACTGGTAGCTTTAATGGATAAATGTGCATCTATCCATTAAAGGATAATTGCATAATTGCATAAAATGGATAAATGCATTTTATTTATTTATTCAACTTGTATGATTGCCAGCCTCATCTACGCAACTCTTTGTGTATTAGAAATGAATGTATATTAAAATTTATATTAGAAATGAAGCCAGTTCAGATGAAATACATATCCATGATCATAGTCCTAGTGATTAATATTAGAAATTAGCTTAGTTTAATTTCATAAATCATTTACCTGTGGGGGTGCTTCAAATGCTGGGTAGACAGCTATTTCAGGCACATTTCTATTGCAAATATATTTATAACAGTTCCAGACACAATTAATTAGATAGGCCTGCAAGAGAAAAAAAAAATAACACTACCTGAACATACCATAAGAGCAGAAGAATTGTGAATTACAGCATCTTCAGAGGCACAAAATATATAACTATTTGACAATATAAATAAACTTTTTCTACTCTATTCAAATCAGTGCCATTGCTCTCTAATAAAGCCAGGGGTTCAGTTCATGGACCGGTACTGGGCCACAGCATGCCAGCAATCGTTCCACACAAACAAGCAAAGCTCCATCTGCAGGTTGCAGGCAGCACACAAAACCACATCCCCTCTGGTCCGCGAAAAAACCTCTCTCCATGGAACCGGTCCCTGGTGCCCAAAAGATTGGGGACCTCTGAACTACAGCACTGCCCTAAATTAGTAGCAGTTCAAGATCCTCCAAATACATCAGAAAATATCTTAATACCTTCAGTTTAGCTGAAAAAAAAATGCCACCATTGGCAAAATGTCTATGCGAAAGACAAAACAGTGGATATAAATAAAATAAATATGTGAAAGAGTGAACAGAAACATTTAACCAATCATAACTGAATTCACAGTAGACTTAAAGAACTACAGGGAAGAGAACTAAACAATCACTCCAACAAACTAACAGGAAGGATAGCCAAGAAACTCAAATCATATGCTTTAATTTTAATTACTAAGACATGGATGAGAAATTCATATCCCTTAAAAGAGGTTCAATTTAAAGCATCCCCAAACTGACCTTTAAAATAATGATCCAAACAAAGAACAATAGGACAAAGAACAGAAGACAGCTTGAATCAAGAGCAAGAAGGTCATCTTTGTACGGGAATTCTGGCTAGAAAAAGAAACAGTAACAAAGTATTACAAACAGATATCACTATCAGGTTCTTTGATATCCAGAAAAACCTGTGAAAATTGGTCCAAAACAAAAGACACTGATTGTTTTGTTGTGAAGCAAAAAAGATGGAGGCAGAGGGACATTTTTGCACACTATCATTACAGCTTGCAACTGTTGTTACAAGAATTCCTTATCTTTAAACCACAGGAGGCAGATTCAACTGAGGTCGCAGAGCTCAATATGACATAACCTCCTCTGGAAAGAAGTAGCACTGAAGCAGAGGCCATGAACTATATATGAGAATCCCAAAAAGTTTGTTACAGTTAAATAAACTGATATTTATCTCTGATTTCAAGACACAATTTATATAGACGGAGATATTCTTAAAAGTTTCAATTATGCAGCAGAAGTGCCTCTCCAACAGCAAGATCCTCTATGTTAAAGGCCTCATATTTCCCAGAAATCTCAGGCATACCAGTAGAACGTTCCATGGGTGCGTATCTACCATAATTGGTATTTCTGCCAGGAATAGATGTCACCTGCATCTAGAGAAAAACTTTCTCTGGAGGCCTCTACTTCCCCGATGAGTGCAGACTGGGTCTGCCATCTCTGCCAGCCTGGAGTTAGGACAACTAATTTTCCTGACCAGTTTCAAAGAGAAGAAATTCTAAAAATGTAAGATGTAGTGGGATTAAGAGTTAAGAATGCCATATATCCTTTATCTCATCCAGTTCATGTGATCTTGTTAAGCTTATGAATTGTGCATAACTCACTACAATGCCTCCCATCACTCCATTATAAAATATTGTCATGGACACTTACTAGTTGTTCCAGGTACTCTTTTATTCTTGGCAAATAAGTCAGAGAACTTATAGCCATGAGACAGCCGAGAACAAAGTCAAAGAGTTGGTAACAAAAGAATGGAATCAGCCAACTGACACGATGCTAAAAATGCAAAATGAGAATAACGTGTTACTCTTGAAGAGGAAAACCAATAATAAGAAATTAGAATCATTCAAGTAAAACTTACAGTAATTGCTCCATACACCAACATAGCACTGACTGTAAATATGAGGAGCGAGATGGCAAAGAGAACGCAGGCATTTTCTGGTGGGGGGGAAAATATTAAAAATTCCTTTAGCAATAAAAGCAAATTAAAACAAACCACCTGCATTGCATGCTAGCAGAATGCAATGATACATCTAATTCAGCAATTAAATGAAGTAGAATAAGAACTAGCGATTGCAAGGATTTGGTGCACTGGTTAGTATTGGGAAGTCGTTAAAAAACTGAATTTTGCTGCAATGGCCTTCACTTCAGGGACCTGTCATAACAACCATTCATTCAGTGCTATCATAACTTCATAAAGTCACTGAACAAATAGTCATTAAGTGAGGACCACCTGTATCTCTCAGTTGTACAGGCAGGAATTGGCATTATAGAAATTATTTCAATATTTGCATTGTTATCAGGCATTGGAAATGATCCTTTCTGCTACCAAGCAATGGTTCAATGACAAACTCAAATTATGGTTTTCCCAGTAAGCCAAACCACAACCAAGATGTTTCATTTCTATTTATGTACCTCACAAATGTAAAACTTGCTGGACTATTTTAAGTACTTTTTCTAATACATATATCTTGAATTAATCAAATTTTACTCCTTTAAAACGTATACCTACCAGCAACCCTCTCAGAGGAATAATAGTTTCCAATAACCTCATACTGGATATCTACAGATGACACAGTATTCGGATGAGTCACTTCAACTGTCAGTAAAATACCCATCAACAAATTCACCACCTGCAAGATATATATATATATTCATTTAAATTCTTTATATTTATTTATTAAAAAAACTATTGTTAGCTTAAGACAGTTCAATGTTTAAGTTAAAATAGTTCAGAATTCCAGTCTGCATATTTCCTTTTATAGCATAGTTCAAGATTCTGTTGATTGCAAGAATAGTTGTAAACATGCATTGTCAAATGATGCATTTACTAACTTTTCTATACATACACAGAGACTGTAGTTGAGAGCACAGAGGTCGGAGACCACAGCAAATGTAGCCTTTGCTGAAGATGGATTTGCTTATTCAAAGGGAGGGAGGGAGGGAGGGAGGACAGGCAGGCAGGCAGGCAAGTCTGAGGCAATATCAACTCAGAGCCTGTCTGGTGAAGCAGTTAAGGGATCAGGGTAGAAACTAGGAGACAGAGAGTTCTAGTCCTGCCTTAGGCACAAAGCTAGCTAGGTGACCTTAGGCCAATTACTCTTTGACAGCCCTAGGAAGCAGGCAATAGCAAACTACTTCTGAAAAACCTTTTCAAAAAAACTGCAGTTGAGCAGTTGTCCAAAGTCAACAATGACTCAAAGGCACCCAAAACAACAAAAGGTAATATCAGGACTGATGACT
The DNA here is from genome assembly GCA_034064705.1 of Bothrops alternatus. Lineage (NCBI taxonomy): Eukaryota > Metazoa > Chordata > Lepidosauria > Squamata > Viperidae > Bothrops > Bothrops alternatus. Next base: position 32,115,711 of record JARGCV010000223.1, on the reverse strand, counting down.
TAACATATTAATGTATATTATCTGTATAATATGGAAAAGACAGGGAGTCTCTGTTCCAGATCAGGTGTTCTTCCTGTTTTCACTTGCCCCGCCTCATTAAAAAGTCAATTAAGATAATCTACCCTTTTTCCCCAGTTACTATTTCAATCAAGCTGATGGAAGGAAAAGGATTCTGCTGGGATTCAGCCAGTCACAGCTCCCTCCAGTATCAACAAAATGAAAATCATATGGTCTAATTACCTTTTATTGGGGATCACTTAGAAGAGGGGATTTACAGAGATTTTAAATTACCATGCCATCCTATGTATAATACATGCATATTAAAAATAATATCATACCCCTTTTACTGTATTAAATATAAAAAACTGGACTGTGATTAATATTTTGTGCCTAAATTCCACTGTGGCTTTGGCAAAGATCAGATTGGAATTGTTGCAAATCAGTAGCACAATTATTTGCAATCCTGAGAAAAGAAATTCATGGAAACTATAGAGGAAGCCCTCAACAATCCTAAATATACTTTAAAAATAAAAAAAACCTAAAATTTAATTCCATAAACACAGGATGGAAAAAATAAATAAATAAGAAAAGCCATTGCCAATCTGTGGGTACAACCTTCTTAACTTTTATCAGTGCCTTGGTCCTGCAGCCTTTGTTTCATGAAGGGCTCAAAGCAGCCAGCAATCATTAAAATGCAACCCATCATAGCTATAAATTTGCATTTATACTGTTTAAGGTAAAGAAAATTAAAAGTAATACACTAACCAAAAAGAGATTTGCAGGTAACTCTTGGAATAGGAGTTATTTGAACTGTATTTTCAAATCAAATATGATAAAGTAATATTTACATCAACAGCTTTAAAAAAAGAGCAAAATTTTCTCCAGTTCTTTCAATCAATGCAAAAATAGTGACATACCCAACTTACTTAAAATTTTGAAAAATTTGCCATTGTTAACTTCTCTCCCTTCCTGCAAATTTCAATTATTTTAAAATTAAAGGTAAGCTTTCAAAAGTCAATATGGATAATCTTTTTAAACATATTCCATAGGAAATTCAAAGAAACATGGAACAACAGTTTAGGCCACGTGTACAGAATACAATATATTCTAGAAAACCAATTGTGATGATAAAGCCAAATTTTTCAGAACATATAATTGAGAAGCGATTACATAAAGACATGATACATGGTTTTATAATAGTCTACAGGATTCTTTTACAGCATTTAATTAAGATTTAGTTACGGTAGCTTAATTTAGCTTAAAGAGTCTATTATAATCTGTAACACAAACAAAAATGCCTCATGAAAGTATTATGTGATGTGTATTACCAGCAACCAATGAACTCTTCTCTCCACATTTTATCTATCAGAGACATATCTCTCATTTGTTATTACAACTTCCCAGATCAAGACAAAAGATCATAGATTAAATTTTTTTTTTCATTTTTCAGCTGCCACTATAAGGCTACTTAAAGACTATTTTGTCCTGAGGGATGGAAAGCTAATAGCTTTGAAATGCTCATTTTCTTTCTTCCTTATTACATAACTGTTGTGAGTGTCTCTAGACCGGCTGGGGACATATCAGAGGATGACGAAGCACAACCAGGCCCCTCTGGGTATTTTCCCCTCCCGGCAGCCGAGCTAGACAATGAGGAGATTTGTATGCAATCTGAGTCAGACTCTCAAAGTGATGAGTCAGATTTGGAACAGGAAGATAGATGGCTTGATCCGAGATTCCGAAGGTTTGATAGGCGGAGGTGTCAGTTAAGTGGAAAAAGGAAGTGACGTATTGAAAACTATATTAGAAGAGGAAGAAGAGACTAATTCTTTGTCACGAGCAACGTTAATATCAAGAGGCAGTCTGATGCATCACCGAGTTTGTTTGAACTCAGTTTTCTGGTGTTCTTGAAATCTACGGAAGATTAATGAAGTCTTGGACAATGTGAGATAAAGAGTGAGTTAATTGGAAGGTGGGAGAATGTTTAAACTAAATGTACATATATCAGACTTGGCCGTTCCGGCCAACAAACTGCCAGCAGCTTGCTTTGAAGTGAATCTTTTGAAATGTGTTAAATAAAACTCTTAAAGAAATATTTATGTGGATTTTACTAAGCTGAGAAGGGCCAGATACAACAGATTGCTCGTGACCAAGAAAAGACGAAAATTAGTCCGAGCTTTCAGTACTGCGCCAGTTCAGTGACGTCATGGAGCAGCTTCTCGCTGATAATCCTGCTCTGTATCAACTAATTCAAACTCTCCAGCAACAAATTGGACATTTGCTACAGCAGATTCAGCAAGCTGCCGGAGCCCCAGCCCCAGCTCCAGCCCCTCCACCCAGACAAAGCAGATGTTATTTAGCATTGCCTGATAAGTTTACTGGAGAGTGTAGTAAATTTCCAGCTTTTTTAAACCAATGCAAAACATTCATTGCTTCCACTCCAGCAGATTTCCAGCTTGATAAAACTAAAGTGGCTTTCATTTTAAGTTTACTCTCTGGTCCAGCTGCTGATTGGTCATCTCCTCTGATAGACGGACCAGATCCTGTTCTGCGCAATTATGCAGGATTCTGCCAGCTGATGGAAAGAGAATTTGCTGACCCCCTTCGTAGACAAATGCCACCAGGCGGATACGAGAGCTACGTCAAGGATCACGCTGCGTAGCGGAATATATATCAGATTTTCGCCGCCTAGCTCAAGAAATTAATTGGAATGAAGAAGCTCTCATGGAAATCTTTCAAGATGGCCTGTCTTCCCAGATCTTGAATGGATTGAGACATACTGTAATACCCGCGACCCTGGATGCATTATACCAACATTGTTTGGCTATTGAGGCGCAAACGCAAGCCACGGATGCCCGCCTGGTCAAACAGATGGTTCTAGTCACCGGAAGTGCCAAGCCAGTTCCTGCACCACGCAGAGGATTCCAGACCCTACCTATCACTCCACCCATCCCGGCACCCAGACGTATTTTCCGACCATTGCCGGCTTACACTGAGAGGCGTCCTGTACCCATGGCCAGAGATGAGCCCATGGATCTTGGGGCAGCCAGATCTCGCTTGACCGAGGCTGAGAAGGCAAGACGGAGAGCTGAGGGATTGTGCCTGTACTGTGGAGAGATGGGTCACTTCGTCATGGCCTGCCCCCAGAAACGACGTGGTACGGCAGGTCCTACTCCTGTTCCAGCTCGGCCTCCCATTCAGCAGTTTTAAGCCACCTTGCCGGGAAACTGCCAGAGCCCGGCCTAATGGAAACATTGGGTCGGGCAGGCGCCAAACCCAGTCCCAGTTCCGCAGACGAAGACTTCGGTCCTCTGAGACATCTGATCCTAGCAACCAATATACTTCTGGGAAATCATGCCCAGGGCATTCCGGCACACGCCTTGTTGGATTCTGGAGCCACCACTAATTTCATGGATGAAGCTTTCGCTCGTCAGCATGCCATACCTTTGTGCTCCGTGAAGCCGCCTATGTTGGTTGAGACAATCGATGGTCGTGAGTTGTTGTCTGGACCGATCAAGTTCATGACCCAGCCCATACGCCTGGTCATAGGACAACATGAAGAAGCCATCCAATTATATATTACCAAGGGACTTCATTTCCCCGTAGTTCTCGGCCTAGCCTGGTTGAGAACCCATGATCCTTGTGTGGTGTGGTCCCAGAACTTTGTTTCATTTCCCAGTTTGCAATGCGTAGACCATGTACGCCAAGTTTGCGCAGCCCAGCTACCATCCCACCCTGACATCACCTTGCCGGCCGACCTAGCGGACTTTGCAGATATATTCAGTGAGAAAGAGGCAGACCACTTGCCTCCGCATAGACCATATGACTGTTGCATTGATTTGCTGCCAAATGCCAAACTTCCAGGGGGACGCCTTTACTCCATGTCAGAACCCGAGTTGGCCGCATTAAAAGACTTTGTGGACAAAAACCTGGCCAGGGGTTTCATTCGTCCCTCTTCCTCGCCTTTGTCAGCTCCTGTGTTATTCGTGAAGAAGAAAACCGGAGATTTACGACTATGCTGTGACTATCGCAAGCTCAATGCCATCACGGTGCGCAACCGGTACCCTCTGTCTTTGATTCTTGATCTCATGGACCGTCTCCGATCAGCGACCATCTTCACCAAGATAGATCTACGGGGTGCTTACAACCTGGTTCGCATCCGAGAGGGGGACGAGTGGAAAACCGCGTTTGGGACCAGGTATGGTCATTTTGAATATACCGTCATGCCCTTTGGACTCACCAATGTTCCGGCCGTCTTTCAACATTTCATGAATGACATCTTCCGGGATTTATTAGATCAATTTGTGGTGGTTTACCTCGATGACATCCTGATTTACTCCCCGTCACGAGCAACTCATCTCCAGCATCTCCGGCAAGTTCTGCAACGCTTGAGAGAGCATCACCTTTACGCCAAGTTAGAGAAATGTCAATTCTATCAAACCACCATTGAGTTTCTGGGACATGTGATTTCTCCACAAGGCATCGCCATGGATCCTGGCAAGGTTTAGGCCTTGCAAACCTGGCAACCACCATGTAAAGCAAAAGATGTCCAAAGACTTTTGGGATTTGCGAACTATTACAGGATATTCATTCCGAGATTTTCTGCCTTGACTGCGCCCCTTACTCGACTGTTACGGAAAGGCATTAAGTTCCAGTGGGTCGCCGATGCTGAGCAACAGGCGTTTCAGACCCTCAAAAAGGCTTTTGTTCAGGAACCCATTCTCAAGTATCCAGATCCTTGTCGTCCCTTTGTAGTGGAGGCCGACGCCTCAGATGTTGCGGTAGGGGCCGTGCTTCTTCAAACACGCCAAGATGGCGCCCCCCTGTTCCCGTGTGCTTATTACTCCAGGAAACTGAGTCCCTCCAAACGCCATTATACCATTTGGGAAAAGGAACTATTGGCCATCAAGACTGCTTTTGAGACCTGGAGACACCACCTGGAAGGAGCCCGCTATCAAGTTGAAGTTCGGACTGACCATAAAAACTTAGAATTTTTGCAATCTGCCAGGAAATTGAATCAACGTCAGATCCGTTGGTCTTTGTTCTTCGCTCGATTCAACTTCAAAGTCACCTACATTCCGAAAGGGTACAACAAAAGAGCAGATGCCTTGTCCCGTAAACCTGAGTATCTACAGATCAAGGACCCCTTGCCGCTTCGAACCGTTCTGCCTATCGAATCGATCGCAGCCGTGCATGATCCGGTAGATCTACGACGACAGATTCGGGAAGCGCAACAACTAGATAACTTTGCTGCACAGAAGAGGCAAGAGGTGGGTCCCGACTCACCTTGGACCTTGTCCGAGGGTCTATTACGCTTCCGCAACCTGTTATATGTTCCAGCAGGCCCACTCCGTGGTCTCATCCTGAATCAATGCCATGATAACCCTGCGGCAGGTCATTTTGGTTTCTTTAAGACTCTCCACTTAGTGTCTCGGACTTTTTGGTGGCCCAGACTTCGCCATGATGTTCAGTCTTATGTGAATTCCTGTGTACGGTGCCGTCAGGCAAAACATGCCACAGGAGCCCCTCCGGGATTATTACAGCCTTTGCCCACGCCGGAGAGACCCTGGGGGGCTATTTCCATGGACTTCTTGACTTGTCTACCTGTTTCTGCCGGCTACACCGTTGTCTTTGTAGTGGTGGACATGTTGACCAAGATGGCACATTTCATTCCTTGCCGAAGAATACCGACAGCCAAGGTCACTGCTCAGCTGTTCATTCAACATATCTTCCGGCTACACGGTTTGCCTGACAAAATAGTGTCCGACCGAGGAACCCAGTTCACCTCGGAGTTCTGGAGAGAACTCATGTCTGCGCTTCAAGTCCAAGTTAATCTAGCCTCCACGCATCACCCAGAGACTGATGGGGGTACAGAGAAAATGATTGGCATCCTGGAGCAGTATTTGCGTTGTTTCATCAACGACCAACAGAACGATTGGTCCAAATATCTCTCCGTGGCCGAATTCGCTTTCAACAACTCTCAGCACACTTCCACTCAGACCACTCCGTTTTTTGCCAACTACGGCTATCATCCTAGATTTTTCCCGCTCACGCTCCTCGATTCTCCAGTTCCAGTTGCAGAGGACTATTTAACCGAACTCCAGTCAGTCCAAGAGATGGTTAAGCAGCACTTGACTAAGGCCAAGGAAGACTACAAGAGGGTTGCAGACCGCTCTCGTCGCGACACGCCGCCGTTAGCTGTTGGAGATCGGGTTTGGCTCTCCACCAAGTACTTGTTTCCAGGGAGAATTCACCGCAAGCTTGACCAACGTTTCCTGGGTCCTTTTCCTGTGGAGACGGTCATCAATCCGGTGACCTATCGTTTCACTTTGCCTAGGTCTCTTCGTGTACATCCCGTGTTTCATCGCTCCTTGCTTGTTCCTGTCAACCCTGATTCTCCGCTTCGACCTCCTGATCCGGGCCCGACAGCTCGCCGTGCTCACGTTCCTGTTTCCCGGTTGGAGGTGTCCGGCATCCGAAATTCCCGATGGCTCAACGACCGCTTCCAATATTTGGTTGATTGGACCGGGGGTGGGCCAGCCGCTGGCTGTTGGGTAGATGCTCATGATATTGAGGCTCCTGAGTTAATGTGGGATTTTCATACTGCGTTTCCCTCCAAACCACATCCCCTACGACGGACCCAGGGGGAGGGGCCTGCGGGGGGGGATAGTGTTGTGAGTGTCTCTAGACCGGCTGGGGACATATCAGAGGATGACAAAGCACAACCAGGCCCCTCTGGGTATTTTCCCCTCCCGGCAGCCGAGCTAGACAATGAGGAGATTTGTATGCAATCTGAGTCAGACTCTCAAAGTGATGAGTCAGATTTGGAACAGGAAGATAGATGGCTTGATCCGAGATTCCGAAGGTTTGATAGGCGGAGGTGTCAGTTAAGTGGAAAAAGGAAGTGACGTATTGAAAACTATATTAGAAGAGGAAGAAGAGACTAATTCTTTGTCACGAGCAACGTTAATATCAAGAGGCAGTCTGATGCATCACCGAGTTCGTTTGAACTCAGTTTTCTGGTGTTCTTGAAATCTACGGAAGATTAATGAAGTCTTGGACAATGTGAGATAAAGAGTGAGTTAATTGGAAGGTGGGAGAATGTTTAAACTAAATGTACATATATCAGATTTGGCCGTTCCGGCCAACAAACTGCCAGCAGCTTGCTTTGAAGTGAATCTTTTGAAATGTGTTAAATAAAACTCTTAAAGAAATATTTATGTGGATTTTACTAAGCTGAGAAGGGCCAGATGCAACAATAACTATCACTGAATTTACTACATTAGGATTCTAAGCAAAGACATAAAGACATTGTTAGAGAGATACAATTCCAATAATTGTCAAGTACTAAAACATTTATTTAAAATACTGTAATTAAACCCAGCTACATAAGACCAGCTACAATCTTTATAGCCAACACTATTACATAAGTATTGAATCTCCACATGGAAAAGAAATCTAAATAAAAATTTTGTATTACAAAACTTCTATTTAGTATAACCTTATTTCCAGTGATTCAAACTATAACAAATACAAAAGCAGACTAGGGTTTTCTGAAACACAATTTAGAGAAAAGATTTAAAATTTAATTACATTTAATTACATTATTTTTTGATACTACAGTATTTTAGAACTGCCTTTCCAAGTACTGTATACAAGTTTTCCTATAAATAGGAAAATCTATTGTTCAGGAATGAAATTCTAGACAGAATGTTATCTAAAGTTTGTATTCATAGCAATTAAATGTTGTACTTTTAATTTAGTAATCTACAAAAATGGCACATAATACCAATATTTTATTCTTTGTATTAAAGAGAATACAAAGCTTTATCTACACAGACCAGATTCAAATCTGGACAATTATAAATTCTTCTCCTGATGTAAAAGTGATCACCAAATTTAAAAAAAAAGAATGAGAACAAAAATTGTTTTCAAACTTTCCTACAGCTATTTTCATTCTTGTGGGAAGTTGTCAGCTTAATCACTAAAAGTATTACAGATAACTCATTTTAGATCAGGTGTGTTCAATCTAGTAATATCCATTTCTGACACCATAAGGACTACTGATTTTAAAATAATATAGTTCTTTGTGTACCTGTTTAATCTATAGAGCTGTTTTTTACTTTTCTTCTAGTCTGTAAGAACTAGTCTGTAAAAACTCTCTTTAGATTCTGCTATCAATAGGATCAGCTAATGAAGACCTCAAAAGCAACACAAATTTCTAGGGTCTCTTGGTCTCTGTTGCACTAAATTTGAAAGAGCAGCAAGATAGACTATATAGATCTCACAGGAACTAGTCAATGGATTAGACATTTAGGAATTCCTAGATGATTAGCTGCTGTAGTAAAATTTTATCTTTCAGACATACTAACTAGGGGAACACAAAAGGAATTCAGAAATCTGCTGCATGGGAATTGTTCCACTCCCTAAATAGCTCCTCCCAGTCAGTATGAAAATCCAATCCCTTACTAAAGGAAAGGGAACACAAAGTATTAAGCTGAATACAGGCCAACACTAACGTGTATCAACAATACAAAGCTTCTATATTGTTCTTATGAAGGAAAAGTAGTTATACTGAAAATTGACTCAGCTTCCTTTCATTCAACCTCCTCCAAGAAGTGTCAGTCTGTTCTTCTGAGTCCACATAAATATAAATCTGTTCTTGTGTGTCCATAGAAGTATAAGTCATGATATAATTTATAAATTTATGTGCAAAACTCATTATAAAATTATATTTCTTTATCACCGTGCCATATATACTTTTTAAAAAACTTAAAATCACTTTTTCCTCAGATAAACTGGAATAAAATCAATGCAAAATTTATGTAAATATACCACAATGCAGGGGCACAGATTAAATCTAATTTCAGTTGAGCTTGACTCCTGGTGACCTCATGAATAATATCCATGAAGTTTTCTCAACTAAACTCTAGATCTTCGGCCTACTTGTGTTTTTTTTTAACTTCCCATTCTAGCCTACCATCTTGTACTTCTCAATGACCTCTCATCCAAGTATTAAGCAAGCCTGAGCCTGGTTAACTTGAGCCCAAATATGATCAGCCAGGTGCTCCCACCTAGAATTTCATAAACCAGAATTAGACCTACTACGTCAGTCGTGAAGTACGTTAGGCTAGCAAATATGTTGCCAATTTGTTTTCCTTTATTTCAGGCCCATTTTAAAAAGCAATGTTTTGAAATAAGTTCTATTCTTGTATTTATTTGCCTCGTTATTTATAAGCTCTTAATTTTTGTTTACAAAAAGCATCTAAGAATATACCTACCGGTAAATATAAACCTAAATGTTAACTACACACCAATAGGTAGCAATACAAAATCAATATCTACGGAGATTCCCTATTGACTTTGTAGTCCCAAAGGTGCTTTTTCAAAAGGCAACTGAACTTTGTTTTTCCTTGAAGACATTTTGTTTCTCATCCAAGAAGCTTCTCCACTTCTGAAGTGAGAACTGAAGAAGCTTCTTGGATGAGAAGTGAAATGTCCTCAAGGAAAAACAAAGTCAAATTGCCTTTTGAAAAAATACCTTTGGGACTACAAAGTCAATAGGGAAGATGGCAGGAGATTGCCAATGGTAATGCCAATTGGGACTGCCAGAACTGCTGCCATAATTTGGTGCAGTCACATGACATTGGGCCTTACAATGGTACTTAGTGGAGGAGTTCCTGGTCTCAATTACCACTGGTAAGCAAGGACTGCCTGTATGGATTCTTTTCATACACATTTTCATTAAATAAAGCTGACCTCCCACTCATTAACAGAGCAAAGTTCTCCATGCAATTAACTACCAACAGAATTCACAGACAACCCTGCAGCTCGCATAGCATATGCCCAATGTTGGAAGAATGAAAATATACCCACAGGTGAAATGGTTATTTATAAAATTTTGGAATGCGCAGAAATGAATAAACCTCACGCTAGAATTAAAAGACAAAGAGATGACAGAATTTTATGAAATTTGGAATAAATGTTATATTTGGCTAGAACAGAGAAAGAAAAAAACATAATGACTAAATAAATAAGATGTAATGAATAGTTAGAATATATTGCACGGTTCTGTTAAGAGAAAAGTTTTTTTTGGTTAATGTATGTTTAGTTTGTTTTGGTGTATGGTGAAAAATAATTTAAAAAAAAAAAAAGAATTCACAGACAACCACACACCCCCTCCTTTTAATATATTCCCAAGTAGGTAATTTTTGCAGCAAGAAGTGGCAAGGAGCAATAAGCCAAATGTTAAAGGAAGGCAAACAAGTTTCTGTAAGCGTATACTAAAAACCACCTGGAATATTAAGATTCAGAGATAGCATGCCACTAAATATGAATTGCTGGGAAGCAACAGAGAAGGATGGCTGTTTACTTCCTACCTGCAGGTTTTCTAGAAGCATTTAGTTAACCTGTCTGGGAAACAGAATATAATAATAGTAATAATAATAATAATAAAGTTGGAAGGGACCTTGGAGGTCATCTAGTCCAACCCCCTGCTCAGGCAGGAAACCCTATACCATTTCAGACAAATGGCTGTCCAGTTTCTTCTTAAAAACTTCCAGTGTTGGCGCATTCACCGCTTCTGGAGGCAGGTTGTTCCATTGGTTAATTGTTCTAACTGTCAGGAAGTTTCTCCTTAGTTCTAGATTGCTCCTCTCTTTGGTTAGTTTCCACCCGTTGCTTCTTGTCCTGCCTTCAGGCGCTTTGGAGAATAGCTTGACTCCCTCTTCCTTGTGGCAGCCCCTGAGATATTGGAACACTTCTATCTTGTCCTCCCTCGTCCTTCTCTTTGTTAAACTAGATATACCCAATTCCAGAAACCGTTCCTTATAGGTTTTAGCCTCCAGTCCCCTAATCATCTTTGTTGCTCTTCTCTGTACTCTTTGTAGAGTCTCAACATCTTTTTTTACATCGTGGTGACCAAAACTGGATGCAGTATTCCAAGTGTGGCCTTACCAAGTATTGAACTACATAAAGCTTTCATCACAGCTCTTTATATCATTCAGCACTTGAAAGTAAGCAGCATTAAGACAGGGGCAAGAGAGACTCCAAAATTGGTGAATGGGTGATTCAAGAAGCAAGAAATGGCATCTGGAATTCACCAAATTCAAATCCCCCTCCCAATACACAATTCTTGCTGCATCTCCCTGCAAGCCACACACATACAATTCATCTTTCCCTTTTCTCCCAGAGGAAGTTCACACAAGGGCAGAGTTAAAACTTTACAGCCACTGTCCAGTCCAGTGTTTCTCAACCTTGACAATTTTAAGGCATGTGGACTTCAACTCCCAGAATTCCACAGCCAGCAGCTGTGGAATTCTGGGAGTTGAAGTCCACATGCCTTAAAATTGTCAAGGTTGAGAAACACTGAGTTAGTCTGTAATCCCATGCCCTTCTCCGAAGTACTTGCAGCATCTGAATATAATACTGAAAGATGATTAACAAGCTACTGGAAATTGACATGGTAACACTTCAGCATCAACCCGCTTCCCTCCATTTGTACCAACTTATTGATAGAAAGTCTGGAATTTCTCCCTAAAAGTGCGCAAAAAAAAAAAGAGGAAGCGCATGCGCTAAAGGAAACACAGCTCAGCGACTCACCCCCTCAATCCACTCTTCCCTTAGCCTCATTTTTGCCGCGCATGCGCAAAAAACCAAACACCTTCCCCCCCTCCCTCCTGTTATATTACTCTTACCATATACCAGGTCCCCAAAATGATAGTACCGGTGCGGACATGACAACAACCACAGCAGCGAGTACTGTAGAAACGATCTCGGCTCCTCTTGAACGTCATTGTTCTACTGGGGGTCGGCGGCGAAGCCTCCTCTTCCTCTTCAAACTGAACGCCGAATGAGACGATTTTCCCCCCTCCGCAGTTAGCGCGAGGGCCGCGGCGGCGCCTGCGTCTCACAGAAATTCTAACCAATCAACCGACGCAGAAGGAAGCACGGCGCGCGGGAGGGGGGGGGAAAAGTTCCCTCTCAACTTGCAAGGCGGGACAAAAGATTATTGTCACCGTAGCCAGCCAATGAAAAAGCACTCATCTCTTCCAGGGGTTCTCAACCTTGGCAACTTTAAGACTTGTGGACTTCTGGGAGTTGAAGTCCACAAGTCTTAAAGTTGCCAAGGTTGAGAACCCCTGCTGTCCCTACTGTGCTTCACCTCTAGAGAAAGGGCGATCTTGTCCTGGGACGTGGCTGGAGGATATGCTGCTTTATGTCTGCGTGATGAGCCTCTTCATACCGGTAGCTTCCACGTTTGTGGTTTGAGCTTGACTCAAGCTTCTCTGAAAACAAAAGCCGTTGCTTTTGGCTTCTCTAACTTAGGGCTACCAGATCTCAGCTTTAATCTTCCGGGCGATCTGGGAATTGCTGCCATGTGATTACGCTAAACCTTTAATCTGGTGACGCTGCAAGAACGCTACCGGAAACGATGCTATTTGATTGATTTTATTTGATTGATTTAATCGAATCAGTGCTTCCGAAAGCTGGACAAATTACCCCAAATTGGGTAAAGATGATTCCCCCCCCCACCTTGGGGTAACAACATACGAACCCATTGATTACCCAATCACAATTGGGATATTTAAGTTGACTTAAAATGTTTTACCTACACTGGAGTAAAAAGGACTGTCTGAAAGCAGTTTTGGGTAATGAAGGGAAAAGTCCGGGAAGCGCTGATTTAAACTTACGATTTTCGTGTTCTGTTGGTGGGGTTATCTTATAAAAAAAATTATGATTAAAGTTTCTCTTTTCCACGTCTTTTTCATATGGCATTAACTTGCTACTCCTGCAAAAACTAAAACGTTATTGGAAGTGGGGGTTATGCTTAAGGGTGCAGATCATTTTATAACATGGACCTGCTTTAAGTGTGAGCCATCAGAAGACTAATATCCTGGCATTTTACCCATAGCAGACTTATTTTTTTAATCTTACTTTCCCAACTCTGCAAAGAGAAAGTTGTGTGTTGACTTGGCTCTACAGCGTCCCCTAGGGCAATAGGCTAAAAAGACTGAATAAATCAAACTCTTCTTTCCGAATACAGTAGTACCGGTAGTACGGTAGTACCTTGGTACTCATTGTTAATTGATTCCAGGAGGTGTAACGAGTACCAAAAACGATGAGTACTAAACAGATTTTTCCCATAAGGAATAATATAGTGAGTCATATCACCAAGTTCTAGCTTGTGCACCGAGTACCAAAAAATGAGTACTGGGACAAAATTTTTGCCTCAAAATGCATCAAGTACCAAACCTGATGAGTTTCAAAGCAGTTGAGTACCAAGGTACCACTGTAGATATCAGACACCAGCTGCTTTCATACAATCCTATCCAATCCTATCCAGCTTCCTAAATATTTAGTCAAATCACTGACTGAGCTGTCCCCTAAATATTTTTTTTTAATGCTGTGAAAAAGAAAAGCAGCCAGAAAAGGGCAGGTCCACTTGGCATTAAAGCAGGAAAGCAAGAGGATCTGTCCTACCAATTTTTTATTTTTTTTTATCCTGCTTTATTATTTTTTACAGGGTTGCGCTGAGAGAGATTGACTGGCCCAAAGTCACCCAGCCAGCTTTCATGCTTAAGGTGAGACTAGAACTCATCTCCTGGGTTCAAGCCTAATGCCAAATTGGCTCCCTTTTTTCCCTTGCAATTAAATAACTGTATTTGTTATGAAAACCAAGGATTTGTTCATGTGGGTAACATTTGTTTCATTTTGAATTATGGCTTTAATTGTTGCCTATCCTTGTTCTTTATTTTTTCTTTTCCCAAAGTAATTCTATAGCTAGACATTTTTATATTGTTCTCAAAGGAAAAAAACATTAAAATCTTAGTGCATGGTTACCCATATACCCTTCACACTCTCAAGTTTATGGTTTTGTAAAAACTTTGGAGATATATTTCAGGAAGCTATTAAATTGCTTATCTGCACACCCTGGAGGCATCAGGGAGCTACATCTACTTAAAATTTTGGTGGAACCACTCAGGCTCTGATATTGTCTCTGCAGGTATATGCAGAAGTAGACTCTTCTGAACATATTACCATTGAAGAGAAATGGGAAAAGAATGGGAAGAAAATAAGCCCAAGAGGTAACTACAAGAATTAGATCTTGGCTGAATCATTGATTGAGCACAGTTCAGTGAGAGATAGATAGCCAAACTAATGAAGACATGTTTCTCTGCCACCTGAAATTAAAAGGAAGAGAAAATAAGATGCTTGACCATAAGTAAGCCAATAAAATAAGCTGTCCTGTTGCATCATTCCTCCTGCTTGCAGCCAGTTAATATGAACAGGTCATGCTAACTGTGGATTCTGTCTCCCTAACTACAGAATCCAGGTAGATGTATTCCCAATAATTGGTTAGTTTAGCTTTGTACGGTAACAGCAATGACATGATTCAGGAGGCTGCTATGAAGTGCTTCTGTAGTGAACTACATGCACAATAAATATAAATCTTACATAGGCTAAATTTAACTCATGTACAATGTATTCATGGTTGAATTAAAAATCAGTTTTTGTACTCCCTGTTTCTTAGTGGGTGGTGCAGTGGCTCAGCAATTAGGATGCTTTGTCAGCTGGAAAGTCAGTGGCCTGGGTTTGAGACCCAAGCATCATACGACCAGATGAGATTTCATTCTCCCCTAGCAGTTCAAACCTAGCAGTTTGAAAGCATGCAAATGCAAATAGATAAATAGGTATTCTTTGGTGGGAAAGGTTACTGCATTTGATGTTTTCATGCTGGCTAAATGATGGAAATGTCTTTCAGACAACACAGGCTCCCTTGGCTGAGAATCAGAGATGAGCACCGTCCCCTTGAGTTGATCACAACTGGACAGGGAAACCGTTAATTCTCTATATTTCTTGCACTATGATCTTCAAACTACAATTTATAGGTTGGCAATTACTGCTTTTGCTGTGTCATTTGGAATAAAAAGTTATCTGCAATAATATTCAATGTTAATGAAACAGAGTTACACTTGGACTGGTTTACTTCAAACTTTGCAGCCATTATTTACTTGTCATTAAACTAAAGGAATTTGGGGATCGGCAATTTTTTAAATCAAAATAGATTATTTGTGCTTTTCACTTCAGCATTTTTGTAACATTGATTCTAATAAAGATACCCTATTCACTGCAAAAGTTATCCCGAGTTTATGACAGATAACCCATGGGAGTTTCATAGGCAGTGTCTTGAAATTCAAGACCAGCTTTTTAAAATCTTGGCCTGACCGTCAGAGGTTTGGAATGTACACAATTTGCAAAGTTCAGAAAACTGTCAGCAGCTCTCTCTCTCTCTCTCCCACTTTCTCTCTCTCTCTCTCTCTCTCTCTCTCTCTCTCTCTCTCTCTCTCTCTCTCTCTCTCTCTCTCTCTCTCTCTCTCTCTCTCTCTCTCTCTCTCTCTCTCTCTGCTTCTGCACAGTGATGGCTTGTATTGTATTTACTTACTCCACATGAAACAACTGCTTTACAAAAAGGGACTAGTATGAATCTTCAGGTTCTCCTTTTCCTGTAACAAATACCCTACGCAATGCTGATAACTGTGTTTTATCCTATCAGCTTCAGTATCTGTGTAATTATTTTTAGCTATAGTTGATAAAAACAAACTTCATATTTATAAAGCTGGCTTGTTTTCCCTTATTACAGTTAAAATTACTCAACTGAACTGCTTAATTTAAAGAGAAAATAGTTTCCCCCCCATCTTCTCAAGTTTACTCTAAGGTAGGTCACATAGTGTAGGGGGATTTCTAGATCCATTCTTGTAAAATTAAGCTGCATCTTAATATACATACAAATGTAACCACTGAGTATTATCAGATTTGTTCCTCCTTTTCTCAGTTATACCCCTAATTTAGCTAGCAAAGTATGGTTGCAAAAAAATTATTCCAGTTTGAAGAAAACAAGATACTTTCGGGAGTCCTTTCAGTGCCACTCTGCTTAGGTAACTAGTAATTAGAGATTATATTAAAAGGGACCCAAGCATGACCTTTCTAAACTAAACTTGTGCAAACATCTGCTACCCCCCTTCCATTTGTACAATTAAATGCTGGCTCCTGGTGATATACAAGATTTATCAAGATAACATTCTCAGAGCCATAAATTCTCCCAGAGCCCGTTGCTTTTGTTAATCAGAGCAATTAGCACCAGCTTGTCAGTGATTCATCTGCTCTTGCTAGAAACTTTTGTCAATCAAAATGAAATAACTTTCATTGCCTTTTTATTTATTTTATATTTTTCCCCAAGATGTAATTACCTGAACTAATAAGACTGTTATTTCAGGGCAGAAACCTTTTAGCAGATGCCAAGGAAAATCTCTTAACTTGAGCTTGCTCTTGGCCTGCCCCAGTGCACTTTCTCATCACTATCCATAATGAAAGTCAAAGAGAGTTTTTTTTCTCCCTTGCCAGTATTTTGGGTTTTTCCTAGAAAGAAACTTCTTCGAGTTCCATAAAGTCAGGCTGCTCCTCCCCTCCCCACTGGACTTGAGCCCAGCCAAAGTGATCTCATGTAGGAAACAGCCTGTCAGGGTCTCCCATTGAGCTGGACATGTAATATAACCAGGGCTTTTTTTGTCATATTCCCAGGATGTTTGGTTGCTTTATTTGATGTAAAAGAGGCCACTGGTACTTAAGAAAGATGCCAGCCTAAGCTCTGTAGCCAAAGCTAAAATATAAATGAAAGGGCAGACAGAAAAAGAAATATTGTTCTGATGTCTTTCCTCTCTACAGATGGTAGCAGTTAAGATACTTGCAGGGATTTCAAACTTGACACTTCAGGGTGTTTCTGGCCAGCTTCAGATCAAGCTCACCAGGGTTGGGAACAGTTCTTTCTATTGGACAGTTCGGTCTCTGCATTTTAATGGCATGCACACAAAGTGTAAATGTTATTGAGGGAGCTGTGTGTGTAAAAGAAAGTTCTATTTGCACATTATAGCTTTATCCAGGGCTCTTTTTGTCATAGAGTTCCAGCACCTTTTTTGGATGGAACCTTGTAGGGTAGGCAAGGCGGGTTGTATAACGTGTGTTAGTTCCAGCACCTTTTTTTTTTAAACAAAAAAAGCACTGAATATAACCCCAAATGAAGGAAATATATGAGGTGCATTGGCTGCTTGGACTTTAGAAGCCCAGTTTTTCGTGCTTCTTGAAGCAGCTCTGCTGATTTAGGTTTCATAGGTTGGAAGAGTCAACTAGTTTCACTTGAATAGTTGGATCCAGAATCAGACAAAGGAGCAGTTTCTTTAATACTCACCCATTGAACTAGTCTGAGTCCTCAGCAATAGGAGAACTAAGGAACTCACTGAGTAAATGCAGCTGGAGAGCACTAGTGAAGAAGTGTTCCTATGACTTCTTATCTTTCTTCCTTTCCGAGTATGAGTGGGGGGATCCATTTAATACTGACCTTTAAGGGCTCGACATTTGTGCATAAGCTGCCAAGGAAAGATGTCTCTTATCTCCATCATAATATCTCTTGTATCCAGAAACATTCAATTTCGTTCCCTATTTCCCTACTGGTTTTGTATATACTATATATGTCAATGTCCATCTTATAAGTTCCCCCAATTCACTCTGTCCACCTGCTGTTCAATTCTGAGACATACAAGTGACTATGTTTTTTAAAATTACAAATTCATCCAAAGAAAATGTAGGCATTTTATTCTTCCTTCCTTAAAAGTTTCAGATTACTCTGAATAATGCCACCTGGTGGGCATCTGAAGACAAAATGTGCAAGGAGAAAATTTATGCTTTGTCACTGGTATCAACCCCATATAATCTCAGACATGAATTAGACGCATCTACTTTTTTTTTCACTCCTCTTGCTCCAGATACTCTTTCAGCAGTTTTGTTTCTCTCCAACTTCTTAGAAAATCAAGAGGCCTCAGGATCCGGGCACAGCAGACCACCCCCCCACCTCAGTGAAGCAATTAAGTCCAGCACATTGACCACCTTCATATTCTACAGATTAACCAGCTATGAGTCAGAACTCTCTGCTAAATTGTCATCTGGATTTGTTAGACACCCGAGGCCAATCTAATCGATCCACTACCCTTGAAGGAGGTCAAGGCTACTGCGATCCATAATCTGATGAGAAAACGAACTGACCATGGCAAAAGATAAAAGTTAATTCCTCTACCTTCAGATTGCATTTCACCTGCTGTAAAATAAAAGCCAGTTCAAGTCTGTACCCTCCCCCATTTATTGGGACTAAATTACCTACGACAAATGCATGTGTCACCATAGGGGTCATAAACTCCTCTAGTAAGGAAGAAGAATCTTTCTCTACTAAACTGAAGTCACCCAGAAATAAACAATTTGGGAAATCCAATAACAATTCTGAGACCAGATCCAGGAATTTATTGTTGGGCCAGGTCTCAAGTGGTCTTCTGTTTCAGAAGACATTTTAAACTGTAGATAGAATGTAGCAAATAATTTATTTTTAGTATCATTTAAAAAAGGGGGGGGTGACACTGAAAATACATTTTATTCATTCTGCATCACATTCTATAATATGGTCTGATTTTTCTTGAGAATTCATTTGTATGGTACAGGTTTGACTTCAGAGATCTGCACTTCAAGGAGATGTTTACAGTACATATTTTCATGACGTTGCTTCACAGTGCCACAATTAGTAAAAAAAATAATAATTATACACTTTGAAAACCCTAAAGGAAAGTCTATTCCATCAAGAATAAAATCACTCTCATTTTTTTTACTACCAAAGGAAACAGGGTACTTAGATTTAACAATCTTTATTAAGAAAACCTTTATGATGTAGGTAGTTATATAGTTTCTATAAATCCGCTTCATACTTTCATGGCCCAGAAATTAGTATGTGGCCTCAATTGCTGCTAGTAAGTCTTAAGTCACTGTTTACAATGAAGCCCATTTTGGAGACATTCCTGAATTTGTATTTGATGTCTTCATGAGAATCTTTTCTCAAGAATGTAATGTAAACATCTGTCTGCACTGTGTTATGTATAAATAAAAAAAAATCCTATTCATCCTCCAAAGTAAATAAATAAATAAATAAGTGAAACAGTCATAGCTTGGCCTTCCGTAAGTAAAATAATAATACTCTTTAAAAGTACAGTCATTGGCTGTAAAAGTTTGCCTATTATAAAGTATAGATAGTGTGTATTGAAATCTGTTAAGTATAGTACACAATTTAACTTGTGAAATAAAGATGTTGTCAGATAGTTATCTATCACTTTCAGTCTCTGACTTCTTGCATTGAGGATTGGTCCCAATGTACTTTTTAGAACCATCATTTATTTCCATGTGATCGCTGGGAAGCTCTACAACTCAAAGCAGGGTGTCAGCATAAAATACAGATAATGGTGTATGTAGTCTTTCAAAACAATTGGAATGTAAAACATTCTGTTTCAAGAGTGGAATATCCATAATGCACTCAAAACTGCTGTTTTATATACCAAGTGAGGTGTTCTGCATTCAAACCAGTTTGTTTTGAGTTTGAAATAACCCTACCAGCCACAATGAAATGATCTGGAATCCTTTTAAATGTTATGTTTCTTAAAAGTAGGCTCTTGCTATTAAACAAGGACATATTGCAAACAGTGATTGAATTCCCAATGCAGCAAGAACCTCATTTTACTTCATTTTATTTTTATTATAACATAATTTCAATTGTGTCAACAGAGGATTTGATATGCCATTTTAAAACAAATGGCAGCAAGCCCAAAACAAATAATTGGCTAATGCTGATTATGGATAAGTATCATAAGGTGAAGTTTCACCAACATGATGCTTTGAAATAAGCTACAACTCACTTCACACTGATCTGGAAGCTGTGGCAAAACCTTGACTTACAACCACAACAGGGACTAGAATTTCTGGTTGCCAAGCACCCAAATTTTGATCACATGACCATTTGCAAGGACTGGTTGTAACAAACCTTTTTTTAGTAACACTGTAACTTCAAACAATGGAAATCGGCATCTCACTATGTTTCGGATACTTCTGGATTGAAAGGATTAGCCAGCTGCTCATTGAAAATACTAACAACTACACATAGTCCTTGACTTATGGCCACAATTGAGCCCAAAATTTCTGTTGCTAAGTGAGACGTTTGTGAATGAGTTTTGCCCAATTACAACTTTTCCTGCCACAGTTGCTAAGTGAATCACTGCAGTTGCTAAGTTAGTAACATGATTGTTAAGTTAATCTGGTTTCCTCATCAACTTTGCTTGTCAGAAGGTCACAAAAAGTGATCACATGACCCCGGGACACTACAACTGTCATAAATATGAACCATTTGCCAAATGTTTGAATTTTGATCACATGACCATTGAGATGCGGCAATGGTTGTAAGTCTGAAAAACAGTCATAAGTCACTTTTTTCAGTGACGTTGTAACTTTGAACAGTCACTAAACAAACTGTTGTAATCTTACCTTTTACATTCAACAAATTCCCCCCATCTCATTCTTTAAATAGACAAAACTTTCATGTCAACAATCAGACTAATGAACCCAACAAAAGGAATCCTCAAGACAATTAAGTCCCAACAGGCATAACTTTATTTGGGTACAGCATCTCAGAACTGAAGAAGTGAAACCAACTCTGAGGTTTCCATGCGAAAGCTGACTTAGTTAAACATAAGATTCCTGCTCCCCACCCACCAGGTGTTCACATTGTCCAATAGTAATATTTATTTTTGTTATGGGAACAGTTCACTTCTCCATCGAACACCTGCAGCAATGACCTTGGCATGTTGCAGGTTCTCATGGTCCGTGAATGGCTTCTTGGCATTCCATTCCCTCCCCCCTTTTCTTTGGCAAAGTGATGAAGCTAACAGGCATTGTAGCAATTCAATCTTGGCACTTCATCATTTAGGCCTAGTTCACATATAGCCATTAAGCATTGCCAGAAATAGCAATCCATCTATTTTAATCTTGATCAAGTGAACTAATTCTGTATTTTTCCCCTTTGTCAGAACAATTTAGTTTCCTCAGATAGTATCCAGACTTTTCTTTTTATGCTCTCTTTGTTTTCTCTCACAAAATCTTTGGCAACTTTAACAAGCCCCTTTTGTAGATCCAGTATGAAGAGGTTATTCACATCGCTTTTCCTATTTTCATGGTCTCTTTTCCAAAATCCTTGACAGCTTTATCAAATCCCTTTGCAAATAGAAAGTTATTCTCATCAATCTTCTGGTTTAGAATTTGTATATTTGTATATCCCTTTAAATTGTTAAAACATCAGGTAATTTGACTTGTATCGTATATCCAACAGTTCATCTTTTTGTGTATCCACTGTTTCATATTTTTCAATCTGGTTATTTATTTTTAAATTCACATTTAGATCAATTTCAGCTTTATTTGGTAAAATGTTGTTTCTCTTCCATAACACAATCCAGTTTATCTATCACAGCAGATAACTTTCTAGGGGTTTTTTTGTGCCCCAAAACCATAGAGAAATCTCTATAGATCCATTGATGCATTTATTTTCTTCTGGTGCCCTCTACTGATGAACTTTCAAAGTTACTTTGTCAGTTATTCAGATGTAAACACAGAAAGTATCCCATGAGAAGAATTTTAATTAACTTCAAAGTTTTAATTCAAATCCATCTAAACCCTTAATACATTTAAAACTTTCTAAAATTAACATTGCAAACATTTTTGCTGTATATTCCTAAAAAGATTTTTTAAAAAAACAAAAAAATCTCAACTTGTAATTTTTTTCTTTTTTAAAGGATTAAAGAAAAAACACAACCAATGAATATGATAATACTTGCAGTTCTGAAGGTTCTCAATCTTTAAAAAGAAAATTAAAAAGTAAATAAAAGTAAAATCCAAAGGGATTAAGAAGTGAGGTTTGGTTGAACCTTGGATCCATGAAGACTATGTTAACGATGCATGATGAAATCCTACAACTTCCAGCTGATTGCTATAAGCCACAAAACCCTGCCATCTATTTACATAAAATATATATGGAATATGTGCAGGCAATCTTGAAGTTCTCTCCTTTCTCCAGAGAGATTTCAGCAATCTAAATTCAGCATCTAGCTGCCATTTTCTGCCATTGTTTCTTCCTGATCAGTGCAATGTCAGTTCACCATTTCCTCATCAGAAACTCAGTGGAGGAACTCTAATTAAAGAATCCCCAAACAAATGGCCATATCCTTTATATCTTCTTTCCCCATTAGAACTTTGCCTTCTTGGTCTTTCATCATGTCCATATTTCAGTCTAGAGCTATTTATCAGATCTAATCCATTAATTATGTTTTTTACCTTCACAGAATTATAAAATGAGGTCGTGTCCTGTTAGTCTGCTGGTTTCATTTATGTTCTTATTTGATGTTATAATTTTCAATCAGAATAAAGCTGGAAGGGATCTTGGAGATCTTCTAGTCCAACCCCCTGCTCAAGCTCACCTATTTTAGATAGGTGGTTATCCAGTCTTAAAAACCTCCAGTGTTGAAGCACCCACAACTTCTGAAGACAAGCTGTTCCACTGGTTAATTGTCCTCACTGTTAGGAAGTTGCTCTTTAATTCCAAATTGCCTCTATCCTTGATTAATTTATGGCTGCATAAAGAACTCTCTGATCAATTGAAAGATAAAAAGGACAAGTATAGAAAGTGGAAAGAGGGACAAATAACTAAGTCAGAATATCAGCAAATAGACCAAGCCTCCAAAGATGAAGTGAGGAAAGCTAAGGTTCAAAATGAACTAAGGCTTGCGACCAAAGTCAAAAATAACAGACAGACTTGAACACTGGGTGCTATCTAACAAAATAAAATTCAATGGTGAAAAAAGTAAGATTCTACATTTAGGCAAGAAAAACCAAATGTACAGGTATAGTATAGGGGGTACCTTGCTCAATAGTAGTAACTGTGAGAGGGATCTCGGAGTCCTAGTGGACAATCATTTAAATATGAGCCAGCAGTGTGCTGCAGCTGCCAAAAAAGCCAACACAGTGCTAGGCTGCATTAACAGAGGGATAGAATCAAGATCACGTGAAGTATTAATACCACTTTACAATGTCTTGGTAAGGCCACACTTGAAATACTGCATCCAGTTTTAGTCACCACGATGTAAAAAAGATGTTGAGACTCTAGAAAGAGTACAGAGAAGAGTAACAAAGATGATTAGGGGACTGGAGGCTAAAACATATAAGGAATGGTTGCTGGAATTGGGTATGTCTAGTTTAACGAAGAGAAGGACGAGGGGGGACATGATAGCAGTGTTCCAATATCTCGGGCTGCTGCAAAGAAGAGGGAGTCAAGCTATTTTCCAAAGCGCCTGAAGGCAGGACAAGAAGCAACAGGTGGAAACTAACCAAAGAGAGAAGCAACCTAGAACTAAGGAGAAACTTCCTGACAATTAGAACAATTAACCAGTGGAACAACCCGCCTCCAGAAGCGGTGAATGCTTCAACACGAAGTTTTTAAGAAGAAATGGACAGCCATTTGTCTGAAATGGTATAGGGTTACCTGCCTGAGCAGGGGGTTGGACTTGATGACCTCCAAGGTCCCTTCCAACTTTTTTTTATTATTATTATTATTATTATTATTGTTATTATTGTTGTTGTTGTTGTTGTTGTTGTTGTTGTTGTTATTATTATTATTTTCCATCCATTGTTTCTTGTCTTGCCTTCTGGTGCTTTGGAAAATAAGTTGACCCCCCTCTTTGTGGCAGCTCCTCAATTATAGAAATTCTGCTATCATACCACCCCTAGTCCTTCTTTTCTCTGGACTGGCCATCCCCAATTCCTGCAACCATTCTTCATATGTTTTTGTCTCCAGGCCCTTAATCATCTTAGTTGCTCTTCTTTGCACTTTTTCCAAAGCCTCAACATCTTTTTTGTATTGTGGTGACCAAAACTGGATGCAGTAGTCCAAGTGTGGTCTTACTAAGTATTTATAAAGTGGTACTAACACTTCATGTGATTTTGATTCTATGTCTCTTTTTATACAACCAAGGATTGTGTTAGCTTTTTTGGCTGCCACTGCACACTGCTGCCTCATGTTTAAATGATCATCCATTAACACTCCAAGTTCTATCTCACAGTTACTGTTTTTGAGCCAGGTTTCACCTAATCTGTACTTGTACTTTGGTTTTTCCTGCCTAGGTGTAAAACCTTGCTTTCCTCCACATTAAATTTCATGTTGTTGGATAGGGTCCATTGTTCAAGTCGGTCAATGGATCCTGAGCTTGTCTTCTGGGGTGTTGGATATTTCTGCCAGCTTAGTGTCATCTGTAAATTCAATGAGTACTCCTTCTATTCCCTCATCTGTCATTTATGAAGATATTGAAGAGTACAGGGCCTAAGATGGAACCTTGTAGTACCCCACTGGTTACTTCCCTCCATGTAGATATAGTACCACTATATAGTATATAGTAAGGACTACTCATGAATATAGTTTGTCAGGCAGTTACAGATCCATCTGGTGGTAATGCTGTTTATCCCACATTTTTTTTAGTTTACCAAGAAGTAGGTTGTGGTTACTTTGTCTATTTTGCAAGAAAAAATGTGGTCTGAGCAGTGGTGCGATTCAAATATGCAAACAACCGGTTATCTGTGTGGATGCCGCTTCTGGAAGTCCCTTCTGGGCCTGGGCAACAAAAAATTAGCTACCAGCTCTGCCAAAGTGTGCGAACTGGCTGAATCCAACCACTGGGTCTGAGTCACCATCAGTACCTTGCTTTGTTTTTGCTGATTGAAAAAAGATTAGCTATCTTTGCTTGGAAAGAAAATCAGTTTGATTTCAGTGATTTCCACCTGGTGATGCTCATCTCTACAATCATCTATTACTTGTGTATTGAAGAAAGTAAATGTAATGTCTTTCAAGTCAAGTTCAACATCCATGCTGTGTTCTTGGCAATAAAGCAGAAGAGGTTTGTCACTGGGAAGTCTGTTTTGACTTCTTAGTCTAACCTATAGCCTTGGGATTTACTGGTTTTCTCCTGTCTAGATACTTAACAGGCCCCACCAGCTTAGGTTTCTAGGTCAGATGAAATCAGCTGGCTGCTGGCAGCGAGATATTATAAATTTTAGATCTCCACCCTCTGTCACATCTGTTGCTTATAAAAATGCCTTTCTAAGTCATACCGACTGGGAGTGACTATAGTTACGTTATGTTGAAAACATTTTAATACCATTTAAACTTTTTTAAAAATCAGTTGTATAACACTGAAAAAGGCAACACAGCTGATAAGAATACATTTAAAACATCACATTGATCTTCTTAATGCACATTTTAGAAACATAATGTTTCTGTATCCTCTTTTGGGACACAAGAGAGATAGTCTTTTTCTTCATTTATATTATCATTTGTTTTTTATTATGTCACATCATCCTCTTACCTCCTTTAAATCAATTCTTCATTATGCAACATAGTCCCATTATGCTTTGTAGAATTCCTGTAATATGAATTTGGCACTATATCTGGGCAAAAGCACCAACTGAAGCAACACAATTGTATGGTATTCTTTAGAAGGATATCCTCAGCCAGGATTCCCAGTTAGGGGTATCTACAGGAAAGTGTCTTAAAGAGTGTAGAAGAGGTTTAAATACCCTTTTATTTGATTCTTTCATGGCATAGTGCTGCTTGGGAATGCCAAATGAATAGCAGGACATAAATCAGATTGGGCAATTTTTAGCAGCATTTATGTCTTCACTGGGTTCCACTACATCAGTGGTCTCCAATCTTCTTGGCTTTGCAGACCAGTGTGTGTGTGGGGGGGAGCAGATTGTTCCATGCGAGCGGTAGGTGAGGCATACGTGCAGCTCTATTCGTGCAAGCAGAGGGCACCCACACCTGCCACTTGCACAAATGAAGCTGCATGCATGTACTTACCTACTGCTTCCACAGTACAATTCCGAATGGGCCCTGGCCCAATACTGGGCCGCAACTCGGGGATAGGGACCCCTGTACTACATATCCAGACATTGGCACAGCTGAAATTCCTAGTTCGCCACACAACAGTGTGACAGTCTCTCTCTCTCTCTCTCTCTCTCTCTCTCTCTCTCTCTCTCTCTCTCTCTCTCTCTCTCTCTCTCTCTCTCTCTCTCTCTCTCTCTCTCTCTCTCTCTCTCTCTCTCTCTCTCTCTCTCTCTCTCTCTCTTCCCCCTGTTTAATTGCAAACAAAAATGAGGACATTTACACTGAGATATGTCTATTTCAGTATACAGGAAAAACACGGGCATGCAAACATCCTTTAGTTTAGAGTTTTGATTCACAGCCTTTTGCTCCTGACTTTCTGAATCAACAGATATTTGGCTGGGTTTTTTTTTTCTGGTTTTGAGGCACACATTCCTCTCAATATTTATATGGCAATTGATTACTATTTTTATATGGAAGTGATACTTTATTATATTATGTTCACCAAGCAGAATATCAGAAAGCAGCAACTATATAAAATTAAAATAGAACCTTGTCTCTGCAAACAGATTTTAAAAAGACAGATGGAAGAAAGGGTGAACAATGGAACAATAATATGGAGACAAAAGAAATATATAGGGGGATGATTACACGAAGGCATACCTGACTGCAGTTTAGGATTAAACTGTGTTAAAAGTGTACTTGCAGAATAACAAGAATCAATGCTACAGGAAGGGCTACTAAAGTAAAAACTAGATGCAATTACTCTGTGCACATGAAAATAAATTGATCTGCAGTGCTAGCAGAATGAACAGTATTATTACCATCTTTCACTTTCTTCAATTTATATTCCTCCCTCTGCAGCTATAAAGTTCTTTGAATTTCTACTGTTGAACATATGATCTTCTAATAATCTGTTTCCAGAGGCCTAGAAAGACTGAGTAAGGGAAAGCTTTCCTAAATTAATAAGCATAAATTTTCCCTTTGTGAACATGCATTCCAGAGTGCTAGGTATTATATCTTTTAAACTATAAAATAATTCCCAAGTCAAATTTATTCTAAGGATTATATCCTGTCTTTTAATTTTTATACTTGTTGTCTACTTCTTTCTGAGTCACATTATCTTCAAAGTGTTTTATAAGCAAACCTGTACCACCAAACGTTAATGAGCACAGTTTATTTTTCTGTTCCTAAAATGTTCCTGAGGACAACGGAAAATATTTAAAATATATGTAGGCATACAATATAAAGCTATTTTTGCTAGTGTCTTGCAGATGCTTGAATGCAAGTCTAAGCCAGAGGCTATTAGCTGCAACTACACCCAGGTTGGGGGATTATATGCACATGCATGTGCTTCTTCAAATTAGAGCAGAGGGGAAAATATTCACCCATTTTCGAATGTAAAATCCTTGTCATCACTTAGAACAGGTTTGCAATACCATCTTGTGACCAAATCTGATTTATTAGACTCTTTCATTGTGAGGTAAAGATAACAAAATAGCTGTCAATAAAATGGAAAGAAATAATGCATAGTATGTGGAAAAAGGAATGAATGGGATATGTACACATTCTCCTAGTTGCTCCAGCATACTGAGAATACATTGAAGTGCAGGGAACAGCAACCAGAATGTGCCATGTTAGGCCAGCATTCTTGTTCTAACCATAGAACCATATCCATGCATTCCCACAAGCATTTTTTAAAAAATATTTCCATTTGTCATCTGTAAAAAAAAATAACATCCGAAGATGCTACTTTCCAATGTTGTTTTTCTGTAATGTTTATTGATTTGTCAGATATCATGCTCAATTTTTCCTCCAGGAGCAAAAAGTGACATTTATTAAGGTGACCAACTGTCCTCCTTTAGGGAGGACAGTCCTCCTTTTGTGAGTTCTGTCCTCCCTGGAAAAGTGTCCTCCTACATGTCCTCCTTTTTGATATTTGAAGACTAATCTGCAGGGCTTTTTTTTCTCATAGAACACTCAGAATGACGTTCCGGCACCTTTTTTTGATGGTTTTTTTTTCAACTTTTGCATGAGCTGTGCTACTCCCCCTATTGGCTTTTGAAAGCCAATAGGAATTGCTGCTGAGCGCGCCAAAACACCCAGCCAGCAAACTTTGCACATGTAAGTTGTCTGCAGCGAAGGCAAATTGGCAGGAACTTTGCACCCCTGCCTGCTACCCAACTGATCTCCTAGTTAGTCCCGAAGATACCTGGAGGAGACTGGAGTGGCGACGCCACGGTAACTTTCTCTTGATCTTCGGCCCTGCTAGGACAATAATGGCTGTGGGCGCAAGAGGCAGGGACAGTGGGGCTGCTGCGGGCGGGGGTGTGAGGGGTGGCAGTGGCCAGCTGTCCCCCGTGCTGTGGGAGCCACGGGGCCTGCTCTACATGGGGATGCGCAGGGTGGGCGGTGGTGCTGGTGAAGCGGCTGCAGGCGGGGTGTGTTGGTGGCAGGCTGCCCCCCTGGGCCGGAGCTGGCATAGCTGGTGCTTTGGGAGCCGCTGCGCCCGCTCTATACGGCAGGGCAGCAGTGCTGGCGGGGCGGCAGCGGGCGTGGCGTGGCATGTAAGCATAATTACAATATAAAATGTTATTGTTACAAATGTTTTTATTATGCATTTATCATATTATAGTGTATTCTGTATTATTGTTGCAATGAATAAAATGTTTTTTTTTATTTACAATATTTTTTCTTCAATTTATTTGTGTCCTCCTTTTCATTGTAAAAAAGTTGGTCACCTTACATTTATTCACTTCTTAAACATTTCCTTACAAGTAACTGTGTGAAGTAAGTTGGACTAGGGATAATGACTAGCCAAAAATCATCTTCCTTGGCTGAGGTGGATTTAAACACAGGGGAATCAGGCAGTGCACAAATTTAACAAATCATAATCTTCCTAGTCCACGATAGCTGTGTTCATCTTTCTTTCATCTATAATGAGAATGTGCTTACAGAAGTTGCCAAAATACAATGCCATACAACCTTTATCACTGGTCATGATATTTGGGAGTTGCACTTCACCATTGTGCCAAGGTAAGCTGCCCTAATACTATCTTTCTCCCAGAGCAGGGGTAGGCAACCTTGGCTCTTTTATAACACGTGGACTTCAACTCCCAGAATTCCTGAGCCAGCAATGCTGGCTCAGGAATTCTGGGAGTTGAAGTCCACGAGTCATAAAAGAGCCAAGGTTGCCTACCCCTGCCCCATAGCCACCTGTATTTTATGTCTATGCAACGAGAGTGGAGAGAATCGGAATGACAGGAGTTGCACTATAAATATGCAGTTGGGTTCAAAACCATCCATAAATATCAGAGGGCCTTTTCTTAAACTTAAACATCTGTGTGTTTGTAAATTACAGATGGTGTCAATTCAAGGTACAACAATCCCAGCATGAGACTCTCTGGAGCCCTCTCTGCTTTAGGGTAACCCTAAAGACTAGGGTTTAAAACTCAGAAAGGAAAAGAAGAACCTTTTGACAGAATTATTTTCTTTGGAGCAACATCAAACCAAAGGGCTTATTTCCCCTCCACATAAGTATCAGATTAGTGTTGGTTTATCACCTCTTATCTTTAATGTCTTTTCATCAGGACAGGTTGAGCCCTGAGTCATGGAGTTTTCTTTTAATGACATGCCAATCAGTCTGAAGCAGATTTTATCAGATGTACACGAAATTTTGAACACAGATGATATTTCATCTCCTGGGCGATGATATTCAAACCTTTTTTAGTCTTTGTATAATAATTTGACAAATGAAATGCATCTCTTTGGTAACAAGTGTCTGAAAGAATGACTGATAGCTAAAGAAAGATGTATTTCATAAAACTTCATACTTTTAAAGCTGCTTCCCATTCATTATTAGCTGCTAGATATTTAGTCTGAACTTCACAGCAAACACCTCATAAAATCTGTCATTTCTGATTTCAGCTTGCTCAGATTGTCTTCTTTCTGATGATTCTTCCCTTTAGATCAGCAGAGTGATGAACAAACTGGCACTGCCCAATGGAGAGCTGGCATCTCCCCCCCCCATAAAAGCAGCTAAATATTTGGATGGAGAAGTCAATCATTTGCCTCTTAGACTTTTTCTTCACTCTCTGGACTGAATGAAAGACTCTGGTCTTATGAAAGAACTTGGTTTCGTTTCATGAGTTGACAATGCAGCCTGGCTATCATGAAAATAAATAAATAAATAAGCTGTATTCTGGGGGACATCTCTGCTGCATTTCACAACTTTCTGTAGAATGCCATAATCTTTGCCATTTTATCTTGATTGTCACATAAGCGTTTAAGCAGGTTAGGACTAAGACAAAACAAGTTGGGTGAGGTCAAAAACATTAAATTAATACAATTAATGATTTCTCCTTAGGCATTAATTATTTTTATCTTCTGTCATTCTTTTTTAAACCAGCAATAACATTTGGATAGGCTTCCAGGCTTTGGGAAGGAACATAAGGACTTGGAATTTCACACTGAGCATCTTATCTCTTTTCTACAGGATAGTACTTTGCCTCTATTGTGTGTCTCCTTAACCTGCAGGCTAAACATACCCAGCTTGTTCAAGCATTCCTCTGAGGGTTTGGTTTGAACAAACATTGATCAATAATGCATGTGGTCCTTCTTTCCTGCACCTAATAACTCATAAGTGGGAACATAATAGCAATTCCCACAGGGAAAAAAAAGGGGGGGGAAATGAGGGCATGCTGTGTTAATTAGTAAAGTGCCTCCTACCGGTAGTCTAATATAGGAGTGCTGACATGGCCCAAAGGGGAAATTACCGGCAAAGACAATTTATTGTAAAATTGAAAACCAGGTCTCCCTCTAACTGGAAAAGAAAATGTATAAGAAAGAAAGCTATTCAGAAAATCTTAACAGCACAACACACTACTGTATATAAGAGGAATACGGTATATAGAATTGTGTAGTGAATGGAGAAAGTAAGTGACAATATGCATTAACAGATTTGCAACAGAGATTTATGTATGCAATAACACCTTATTACCTGTGTTAGGTTTTAACTGACTAAGCTGAAACGAGAGGCTAGACCCCAGGGCATGCAAATGTATCTCAGTATTTTTTTTAACCCCAAAGCTGCCTTTAAAGCCAGTGAGTTTATGTGAAGAACAAGTGGTTGTGTAATAGCTTCCCCACTGGGGAAAAAAAAATTCTACTTAAAATATTTTTTCCCATTCTAATTTTATCTAATAGACTAAACTGTTATTTTCAGAAGTGGTACAGGAGGATTTGTTTTCTGAATGTGAAACTTCACACTGAATTACAGCCAGAATCAACAACAAAGTTTCTGGATAAAGAATATAGAAGTGTCTAGTGAATTAGGAAAAATTGACAATTCATACACATCTTCCTGAACTGGGAAAAATAGTCTTTTTGGAATTAGATATATGAACTTTATTTGCATTTACACTCAAAGATAAACAGGTTGTTGTTGTTGTTTTTGTCTTTTGATTTTCCAGCACACTTGAATGCTAGAGGCAGTAAATCTCCGGTCTTTTCTCTGTGTATTAACCAGAGATGTTCTGAGTTCATTTAATTTCTTCTGAAACCAGACTTAAGATATTTTCTAGATCAAGGATGGGAAAAATGTGGCCCTCTAGATGTTGCTGAGATATAATTCCCATTATCCCTTAATAGTTAGTTATTAGTTAGCACACTAACTAGAAGCATTAAGAGGATTAGAGTTCCCCACCCCTGAAATAAATATATGGTCTAGTCTTAAGGAAAACTATGGTTTTGGCAAATTATAATAACTGTGGGCCAGGTGCAAATGTGTTCTTTTGATAAAGTCTTGGAAAAGATAGCGATAGATCAGGTTTAGACATTATGGGATGAAAAAGATTATCTGGACCTGTTTCATCCCAGGATTAAATTTGAGTTTTGATTGAAAAACTTTGCTTTGATGGATGAAGTTTTCCCTGAGAAGAAATAGGGAAATGCAACACTGTTAATGGAGCATGGCAAAGTAAGTTAAAACAAAACACCCATTAAATGGTTTGCCTACATGGTGCCTGTCAAGGTTTTGGAGATGATGCAAGAGGTTCCATACAAGAAGTTGTGAGCTGCTTTTTATAACCATTCGTCATTCTTTAATTAACTCCATCGAATAATACAGTAGGACTGCAGTATCTGTTTATATTGTAACAGGATGATTCTGACACAAAATCTGCTCAGATGGAGAATGAAATTCTGAGGATAGCATACTGTCTTGTGGTGCTTTCATCACCATGAAAACAGTGATTCTATTCCTGATTGTAAATGCATTGTAGCAATAAAAAGTTTGATTCATGTTTCTCAAATCTGGTCCTGGTAAGATATTTAGACACTGTAAGAGTCTTAACCACCTCAGCTAGCACAACACCTACGGTAGTTGTGCTTGCTGAACGTACGGTAGTATTACTATGGTATTCATTTCTGTCATTGGCAGAAATGTATTAGAAGTCTAACTGTTCTTCCCTTTATGTCACTCATCTGCATGAGGGAGGGGTTCCCATTGTTTCTTACTCTTCCTACTGCCCATAAAAGAAAGTGGGGGAAGGGAAAAGTCTAATTGGAAGATATTTTTTTTACTTGACTTTATAATACATTTATTTACATCCAAAGGGCCCAAATATAATCTAAATTTTGGCATTAGATAAAGCATTTCAACAAATAAAATAATTGATAAATATTACGCAAAATGTTTAAAAAATGCTATTGATTGTGTAACCAAGGACTTTGTTTTTTATACCCACAGATAAAAATCTGGTTGTTGCCTCTATAGTTTTAGAATTTTCATCTTTGAGGAAAATCTTAACTTACTGAAAAATATCTCTTCCTTTTCACTTGATAATAATTAAGTGCACCTGGTTAGGAAGCACTCTCTATTGAGGAAGGCTGGTTTAATTTGTTGGTAAATGAGATATTCACTGTGTTTTCACCATTTGAACAGCAGATGGCAGAATTTGAAAACAAAGAAATGAATGTATCACTGTTGATTTTAGGTATAAAAAGAGTGTCTAGAAATCTGTCTGAAATACTACTGTACGTGGCAAAAAAAATCTTAAGGGCGCTTGCTAATAGGTCAAATCTGAAAGGGAAGACCTATCCTAGACAAACAAGAATTCTGGCATTGACAAAGAAATATATTCAAAAGAGGCTTATAGAGGAATTTAGAATGTTATATCAGGATTGGTGATGTAAAAGGTAAAGATACTCTCAAGTCAAGCCTGTTCCCTGCTGACAACATAGATACAATCATGACATTTTCATGGTGGCAGTGCAAACATGAGTTGCCATTGTCTTCTTCAAGAAGGTTATTTGATCTCCCAATCTAACCATGTAGGGTTGACCCTGCTAGCTTTTTAATCCCAAAAGGACTGGCTAACTACCACCGTGCCAGTTGACAGGCATCCAAATGACTGTGGGAATGCTGCAATAGTGATATTATTACAGTTGTAATTGTAAAAATCGGTCATATGTCACTGCTGTTGTACCTCTGAATGGTCACTAAATGAATGATTGTAAGTCGAAGACTATCTGTATTTTGATTGGAACGACTACGGGAAAAGAATTCTGCAAGTCTGAGTGTGTTCCTCTTCCCTCAATTATCTTTGTGTGAATTAGGGAGGGGTTTCTCTGAGATGTTACTCAAATTGTTTCTTGGAATGGACTCAAGCCTCATAAATTAAAACACAAAAAATTAATAATACAGCTAAGTTGGTAGACAAATGTCATGGATATAACCTGGAATCATGATCTGATGAAGAATTGTTTTCGCGTTTATTTAAACATATAGATTTCCCTGTAGTGTACATGGGCTATCCTTATGCTACTTTATTTTTGTTTCTTCAACCATTTAACGTACAGTACTCAGTAGAAAATCATAGCGCTGCTTTCATTAAATAAATCCAAATATATCTGTTATGACTCAATGAGTTCTAGGGATAATATATTACTTTTTAAACAGATTAGCGAAAAATGAATACCTTCCTAGTCCAGATAAGGGGTCATCTGCACAGAGTTTCTGAATGTCAGATTGTTACGTATGTTGAAATATCATGAGACTTCGGTGTTCTTGCTTGAGTTCTCTTGATGAATTCTAGGGATGAGTAACAAAATATCAGGAGTCTGAGCTGCCTAAATTTCCGGCTTCTTCTATTTCTTCTCTGTGCCTAGTCATCACAGTTGATTGTGTGATGGTTTAGACCCTGAAAGGTTTTCCAGTTCTTGGTTCAGATTCTCAGAAAATGCATTCATCAAGGACATAAGCTATATTTATTTTATATTTATATTTATATTTACAATTTTTATACCGCCCCCCTCCCGAAGGACTCGGGGCGGTGTACAGCCCAATTAAAACAACAACACACAGAGAGTTTAGGGCAGCTTATATTGTATCTTTCTTTCCCAGGCAGCAAGCAGAGAGTGGGCCCATGCTAGCTTAATTTTGATGAAGGACTAGCCATCAGAGCATTCTGTTCCTCACATATCTCTCCACCTCCTGGGGCAAGTCAAAGGCAAGTCTCTCCAAACGTTTTGTCTAGACATTACAGCCTAGAAGATTTCAAAATCCTTTCAAGTGAACAGGGATGACTTATTGAGACCAAATTATTAGTAGTATGTCTAGAAAGTTCTTGCAAAATTCAGAATCTTCCAGAACCAGAATTTAAAATACAATAAACGATTTCTTTACTCTTTAAGTTGCAATCCTGGACTGTTTCAAGGGTCAGTCTTATTAAACTCAATCAGCAGCATTCATAGGTACACCTGTGCAAAACAGGCAAGAAATCAGACACAGCATCAACAAAGGGGCAAAGCTTGCATCATGAAGCTACATATGCATTTTGCTTGTTTTGACCCACTAACTCCACACATCCTGCACTGAGCTCAGGGTAGCTTAGTTTTGAACTCTTGTGGCTCCCTCAAATAAGTTTTCTCTTGAAGAGTTCTGGAAAGATCCATCCCAAACATCCAAGGCCTACCTGTGAGACCTTGACAACATTACTTTTCTCTACAACGAAGCCCAAAATTTCCTGCCATATCTGTTAAGTGAATCAATGCAGTTGTTACACAGTTGTTAAGTGAATCTGGTTTCCCCTTGACTTTCCTCATCGTAAAAGATGATCATGTAACCCTGGGACACTGCAAAATAAGGCAATGTCATAAATACATGCCAGTTGCCAAGTGTCCAAATTTTGATCATGTGACCATGTGATCATGTAACCATGGGGATGCTAAAGCATGTGACCATGGATATGTAACAGTTGCAAGTGTGAAAAATGGTTATAAGTCACTTTTTTCAGTGCTGTTGTAACTTCGAACAGTCACTAAATGAATGGTTGTAAGTTGAGGACTGTCTGTATTCTGTAAAAAGATGTTCACTTAGCACTTAGATTTATATACCACTTCATAGTGCAGTGGTTCTCAACCTTTTTCAGGTTGAGACCCCACTTGCCCCGCCCATGTGCGGCGCAACCCTGACCCATGCGCGTGCGCACGGCGGGCCGATCCGCACATGCGTGGCGCGCGCGCAACGGGCCGATCTGCGCATGCGCGGCGCGTGCACGACGGGCCGATCCGCGCATGTGCGGCGCGCGTGCAACGGCCTGAACCACGCATGCGCGGCGGGCCAATCCGCGCATGCACGGCACACGCGCGACGGCCCAAACCACGCATGCGCAGCACGACGGGCCGATCCGCGCATGCGCAGCACGCGCGCGGCGGGCAAAAAAACAAACAAACAAAAAAAACAAAATGGCGAACCGCTGTGTCCGGTGACCCCCGCGAAACGGTCGTTCAACCCCAAATGGGGTCGCGACCCATAGGTTGAGAACCGCTGTCATAGTGCTTTACAGCATTCTCTAAGCCTTTTACGTAGTCAGCATATTGTCCCCCAACAGTCTGGGTCTTCATTTTACCGACTTCGGAAGGATGGAAGGCTGAGTCAACCTTGAGCCGGTGAGAATCGAACTGGTGAACTGCTGGCAGTGGGACAATCAGCAGAATTGGCCTGCAGTACTGCGTTCTAACCACTGTGCCACCACTGCTTGCCTATAGTATACAAACACTATTGAGTATTTTTTCCTTCTTGTTCATTATATATTTATCAACTTGATTGATTCCTATCCCATCTTTAATCTGTACAGCTCAACACAGTGTACATAATACTTCCAACTCCTATTTTCCCTACAACAACAATCCTGTGAGATGGCTTGGCTGAGAGGCAGCAACTGGCCCAAGATTACCCTTTCAGCTTTATATTAAAGCAGAAGTTTCTTTTCTTAATAGCACAAAGTTAGGTAAATAAATAAATTTTGATCCATTTAGAACAGGGGTCCTCAACCTTGGTAACTTTAAGACTTGTGGACTTCAACTCCCAGAATTCCTCAGTCAGCAAAGCTTTGCTGGCTGAGGAATTCTGGGAGTTGAAGTCCACAAGTCTTAAAGTTGCCAAGGTTGAGGACCCCTGATTTAGAATCAGGCCATGTAAAAAGTGTCTATGTTTAACTCTTATTTTTTCTCTCTCTCTCATTTTATTTATCTCTTTTTTTTCTTTTAACCTGCCTCTTTAAAGAGCTGTAAATATCCTTGGATGGAAAGTGTTGCTGGTAGTGTTACCACCACTATTACAGATAGTCCTCAACTTACAACAGTTCGTTTAGGTGACTGTTCAAAGTTACAGTGGCACTGAAAGAAGTGACTTATGACCATTTTTCACACTACGATTTTAGCATCCCCATGGTCACATGATCAAAATTCAGATGCTTGGCAACTGACTCATATTTATGAAGGCTGCAGTGTCCCCGGGGTCATTTTTTGTACCTTCTGACAAGCAAAGCCAATGGGGAAGCCAGACTCACTTAACAACCGTTACTAACTGAACAACTGCAGTGATTCATTTAACAATTATGGCAAGGAAGGTCATAAAATGGGCCCAAACTCACTCAACAATGGTCTCGTTTAGCAACAGAAATTTTGGGCTCAGTTGTGGCCATAAGTCGAGGACTACCTGTATTGATTTTATACTAAGAAAGTTAGCATTTGATCTCATTGTAAGATTCATGAATTGGGTTAACTGGGAAAAGCCTCCTAAGGCAGTGGTGATCTTCAGCCGCTGTCTCTCTCCAATATCACCTGAAAATCTGCCCTGGAGTATCTGTCCTTTTTTGGTCAATTAGGGTGGCATTCAAGGATGTTCTTGACATGGGAATAAAATTACCAATCCATCCCATTGTAACAAAGGAACACTTGGAAACTCCACCAGAGGCTGAATTAACTGTCATGCAAAGGCAATTTGGGAAGCAAATATTCAAGATAATGTGAAGAGTGTGAAAGGAAGATTAAGAGAAATTAAACCTGGCAGAGTAGAAGACAGATGTGCCCTGAATCTATCATGGGAGACAGCGTGTAGTAGCAGGCTCCTGCAGGTAGACCCAAATGTACATTTACATCAGTCACAGTTCTTAATCAGCCATCATTGGACTGCCTGGCTGTGACCTCTGGAGCAAACCAGGTCTTCCTCCCTCACCTGGTGCCACACTCGATAACCATCTGGGCACCTTTCTGAGAAAGCAATGCCTCCCTCTTGGCCCAGCCAGGTCTCAGTGATACAAGCCAAATCAACCTTCTTGGCAAGAATCAAATCAGCAACAAAGCAAGCCTTATTACAGGCTGATCTGGTATTTAAAAGCAGCAGTCTAAGACCTGGACCACCACAGATCCGCTGTACAGGTAAATAAGGTGAGTGCAAGGAGGCGGAACCTAAGACTGATACTACATACAGAGGTTGTGTTCCCCTTAGCTCCCTTCATATTTTCTGTCACCCGACACCACTGGATTACACTGTTACCTTCCCTGCTTTCCCCCATCCTTATTACATACTTATCAGGCCATTTCATATTTTCCATATATGTGAATGATACTAAGGTTGAATTGGGGCAAAGTAGAATTCCAAAATATTGCCGGTGTCAATCAGTGGTAGACATCAGAAACAAACCATGCTTACGGGACCGTCTTCTGCCACATACTTCCCTACGACGGGTGAGAGCGCACAGGGTCGGCCTTCTCCGGGTCCCGTCAGCGAAACAATGTCATCTGGCGGGCCCTAGGGGGAGGGCTTTCTCTGTTGTGGCGCCCGCCCTCTGGAACCAACTGCCTCCTGAAGTCTGCGTTTCTCCCACTCTCCCGGCCTTCCGAAAGAATCTAAAAACATACCTCTGCCGGCAGGCCTTGGGATGATTGTTGACTGTGGTGTGACTGATGAATATGTGTGGGGTTATATTTTTAATGTTTTGCTTGGAAATTGTTGTTTTTATATATATGTTGTGAGCAGCTCCGAGTCTTCAGAGAGGAGCGGCATATAAGTCCGAACAAATAAATAAATAATAATACGTCCAGCTCTTCCTTCCTATCACCTATTTAAATTAGGTGGAGGACTAGGATGAACTGCCAACCTATGCGTTCTTCAAGTGTGTCATGCTAACATCTAGCAGAAGAAATATAAGATACTACTGTCAGGTAATGTATTTCTTAGCTCTTATCAGGCTTCTGAAACACATGGGTTTATGTGAGAGGGAGCCATCCAAGAAATCCACTGTAGGTTTTTATTATTTGATCTGTTGACTAGAGAGTACTGTACCACCAGGTCACTATAAATTCATCAGAATATCAGTTCTAGATTTTTGGGGCAGACAATAACCTGATCCTGTCCATTTTAAAGAGAATATATCTTATATTTGAAGATATATTCCATTTCACTCATCCCATTCTGATATTCTCCAGATCTGTTGATCTGCTATATTTGGAAGAATCAGTGGTTTCTAGTGATAACTGTGGTCTAAAGTCTGAGGTACTGATCTGGTGCACTGACAACGTTACCTAGTTTTATAATGAAACACTTGCAAGAAAACCACCAAGCTCAGAGAGCATCAAGGACCCCCCTCTGATCTAAAGTTTTATAAATAGAAACATTTGAAGCATTTCAGATGCTCACTGATAATCAGAGATTGCACAAAAAGGCAGATTCCAAATGAATATGGATAGTGGATAGTGGAAGACTATAGTTTGCATTCTTATACAAGCATGGGTTGGAGTTAATGGCCAAATGGCAATTCTATAATTGAAATCCATCCTTCTGTTTTTTCCCATCTCATTCAGTTGTATTTGTAGACTAGACTTGAATGATGAAACAGTAAGTGGTAATGAGTTATCAAGTGATATACACATGTTTGTGAATCAGCTCTTGGGATGATGTTGCTTAAGATATCTACAATCTAGATAATATATATACTTTTTTAAAAAAAAAGAATAGCATTTGGGAACCAAGGCATGTTACAGCTGTAAGCATATACTGTATAAGAGGGCTGAAACTACTGTTCTGAATCATAAGAACTTTGTTTTAATGCTTAACATGGAGCTAAAATTCTGAGTTTGCAATGGATAATCTTTCCTTGCTTTCCTGTCACACAGATACAACAGAATTTCTTCTATCCTTATTTGTGCTGCATTCAAAAAAATATATATAGTTTGAAAATCTTGCCTCATTAGAATCATTTTGCAATTTACCAAGATCCATTATGCTTTCTTATGCCAATCCCTTTGAGTCAGAAACCTCAAATCTATTAAACTCTATGCTATTTGTATTGAGACAACTATGAGCTTTCCCTATCTGTAGCCATAAGATGACAAATTTTATCCAGTTGTTCTAATTACATGTTGATTCTCACACTTATAATGATGCATTCATTTATATCTCTTTCCATTCCAGCCTATCCCAAAGGCATGAGGTTATCTGGTCCTGTCCACTACATACATTATCACAAATACATATACAGGTATAGTCCTCAACTTACAAATATTTTTTTCTTTTTTTTTCTTTATCATTCTGTAATTTAATGGAAGCTAAAAAAAAGATGTTGATCGAATTTTTTTAAAATTCTTTTATTAAAACAATCAACATCAAACATAAGATCGTATTAAAAAGCAATCATCATATAACCTGCAGTACAACACTAAGGATTAGTCTTTGTAAACGTCTGGTTTAGGAAACATTCCTCACTCCTCACGTCAAGCCTCAACTATACGCCTGATACATTTTATTTGATTGGTGTTTCTCTTATATATGTTCTATCTACTGTTTCCAGTCTGTCACATATTGTTCATTCGAGCTTCAGAAGTAAATTCGTCTCAGTAGTAGTGCAATCTTTTATGATCCCTAGCAACAGATCCTGAGGTAGAAATTCAATAACCTGAGGTAGAAATTCAGTACGCTTTTCCAATATTAAAGCAATCAACATTAAACATAAGATCATATTAAGAAGCAATCATCATAGAACATAACATACAACATTAGGTATTAGTCTTTGTAAATGTCTGGTTTGGTAAACCTTCTTCACTCCTCACGTCAAGCCTCAACTATACGCCAGATACATTTTATTTGATTGGTGTTTCTCTTGTATATAGTCTATCCACTGTTTCCAGTCAGTCAAATATTGTTCATTTGAGCGATCTTTCAAATATGCCGATATTTTCGCCATTTCCGCCAAATTTGTTACTTTCAAAGTCCATTCTTCCATAGGTGGTATTTCTGGATTCTTCCAGTATTGTCCCACCAACAATCTGGCTGCTGTGATCAAGTTCAGAAATAAGTTCGTCTCTGAGGTAGTGCAATCTTTTATGATCCCTAACAAAAAAACCTGAGGTAGAAATTCAATACGCTTTTTGAAAATAGTTTGGAGTCTCCACCATATCTTCCTCCAGAAGGCTTTGATTTTTCTGCAGGTCCACCATACATGAAAATATGTAGCCTCCCCATCACCACACCTCCAGCATTTGGGCTGGGTGTCTCGATAGATGTATGATAGTTTTTTCGGGTCTAGATGCCACCTATAGAACATCTTGTAGAAGTTTTCCCTTAGCTGTTGCGCTTTCGTAAATACTACATTTCTCACCCAGATTTCCTCCCACATTTCCATCACGATCGGATGTCCAAAGTCTTGTTCCCACTTTACCATGCAGTTCTTGACTAGCACCGTTTCAGAGTCAATTTCTATTAGTACACTGTACACTCGTTTGATATGCATGATCCCCTGCTCTCTAATCTGTTCAATTAAGTTCTCATCAGTCCAGGATAAGCCCTTCTTCTTGTCTTTATGCCATCTTGACTGCAGTTGTAGGTATGATAGCCAGGTACCTCCTATTCCTTCATCTGCTAGCGTTGTTTGGGGCTTTAAGGAGAACCCATTTTCTTCTTCCAGTACCAGTTTACTGTAGGGCACCACTCCCTGCCCTTGGGATATGTTTACGTCCCCTATTGTGTGTCCGGGGATCGTCCAGATGGGGATCTTGTCATGTAGAAGGTACTTATATTTCCTCCAAACCCACAACAACGGGGTTCGTAGTGGGTTCTCCTTGAAGTTCTTGTCCGCCTTTTTGTCGTACACCAAGTATGCGTGCCAGCCGAATAGTAGACCGTGCCCTTCCACATTCAGTATTCTTTCGTTCGTCATATTGATCCAGTCACTCAACGCCACCAATGTCGCTGCGTAGTAGTATAGCTTTAGATTGGGCATTTTCAGTCCCCCTCTCTTCCTCGTGTCCTGGATGATTTTTAGTTTTACCCTCGGTTTTTTGCCATCCCAAATAAATCTGTTGATGCCCTTCTGCCAGTTGTCCAAGTCCACATCCTTTTTGAGTATGGGTAGCATTTGAAAGAGAAATAGAAATTTTGGCAAGACGTTCATTTTTACTGCTGCTATCCTGCCCAGCAGGGACAGTCGTAGTGTTTTCCACCTTTCCAGATCTGCTTGTATCTTGTTCCACAGCACCTCGTAGTTATTCTTGTATAATTTCGCGTTCATTGTTTCTATCTCCACTCCTAAGTATGTAACTTTCTTGACTATTTCACAACCCGTTATTCTTTCCAAGTCCTGTTTTGCTTTGTTGTCTAGATTTTTAACTAGCATCTTCGTTTTTGATATATTTACTTTGAAGCCTGACACCCTACCATAGTCTTCCATTATCTCCATCAATCTCCTTGCTGACTGTACTGGTTGCGACACTGTCACCAGCAAGTCGTCTGCAAAGGCACATAGTCTGTAGTCTTGTTGTCTAATCTGTATGCCC
Organism: Bothrops alternatus; assembly: GCA_034064705.1. Classification (NCBI taxonomy): domain Eukaryota; kingdom Metazoa; phylum Chordata; class Lepidosauria; order Squamata; family Viperidae; genus Bothrops; species Bothrops alternatus. The sequence continues at coordinate 32,073,761 of JARGCV010000223.1, read as the reverse complement.
TTTATGTCCTCTGCCGCTCTTATCTTGTTCAGTAGAATCTCCAGCGTTAGGACAAATAGCAGGGGTGACAGCAGGCAGCCCTGTCTCGTGCCTCTTTCTATGTTGAATGAGTCCGTTAGGTCTCCATTAACAATGATCTGGCCTGTTTGTTTCTGGTAAATTGCGAGTATGGAATTGAGAAACTGTGCTCCTATTTTCATCTTCCGGACCAAGTTTGTCAGAAACGGCCAATTTAATCTGTCGAAGGCTTTTTCTGCATCCACAAACATAAGAGTGGCGGGTACCTGGTTGTGCCTTTCCAAGTACTCTATTATGTTCAACAGCTGTCTCACATTAGTTTTCATCTGGCGCCCTTGTATAAATCCCCTTTGGTCCGGGTGTATTGTTTTTTGTAGTACAGTCATTAATCTATTGGCCAAAATTTTTGCGAAGATTTTGTAGTCTGTGTTTAGTAGTGAGATGGGTCTGTAGTTTGCAGGTTGTGCATTATCTTTCCCCTCCTTGGGGATTAACGAAATGTAGGCTGTTTTCCAGGACGGTGGGACTTGGCCTCCTTCTTGTATGTTGATAAATAGCTTTCTGAGGGGTTCTAACATCTCCTCCTGGAGATGCTTGTAGTAGGTCGCTGTTATCCCATCCGTCCCAGGCGATTTTCCTTTTTTCAGTTGTTTGATCACTGAGTGTATTTCCTCCTTTGTAATTAAGGCATTCAGGGCATCTCTTTGTGCATCAGTGATTGCCAGTATCTTTTCATTTTGTAGAAACTTATCTATCTCTTTGTCTTGTGTCTTCTCCTCGGCGTATAGCTTTGAGTAGAACTCAGTAAAGGCTTTCTTGATGGTTTCCTGTCGAAATTCTTCCTTGCCTTTGTACTCTATCTTTTCAATTATGCGGGATTTCTGTTTCTTTCTTATGATATAAGCCAGCCATTGACCTGGTTTGTTGGCATTGCAGAATGTCTTATGTTTTGCATATTGTATATTCCTTGCAACTTGGTCTGCCATCAACATGTCAAATTGCTTTCTTAGAATCTTGATTCCTTCTTTGGTGACTTTGTCCTCCGGTCTTTTTATTAATAGCCTCTCCTTCTTACTTATCTCGTCTTCTAACTCCTTTCTTTTTTGTTCTTGTTTGCGACGGTGTCTGTTATTCATGTCCATAAGAATCCCGCACATATACGCCTTGCTGGCGTCCCAAATCATTTCTATAGGTGTTTCATTGTTCATATTTATGTTGAAGAATTCCTTCATAGCATTTTTGCATTCAGCCACCTTTTCTTCATTTCTAAACAGGTTTTCATTAATTCTCCAGGATCTCCTCTGTTTCAGGCCATGTCTTAATTCCATCCTCACAGGGTTGTGATCTGTTAGTACTTTGGGTAGTATTTTCACCGCGTTTAGACAAACCAGCAAGTCGCTAGATGTTAATATAAAGTCAATTCTGGAGAATGATTGATGTCTGTCAGAGAAAAAAGTGAATTCTTGTTCTTTGCCGTGCCTTTCCCTCCATATGTCTGTCAGTTCAAGGTCCTCCTTCATGTCAAAGAAGGATTTAGGCAACTTGGAGTGCTTTTGCGGGTTAGGTGCAGTCCTTTTTTTGTCCAGGGCAGTCTCTATGACCCCGTTCCAGTCGCCCAGTATAATGCAAGATCTGTAGTTGAGTTGTGTTAACTTCTTGTGTATCCTTTTGTAGAATTTGCCTTGTTGCTGATTTGGTGCATATATGCCCATCACCAGAATCTTCTTGTCTTCTTGTGTTATTTCGATTGCCAGGTATCTAGCTTGGGGGTCTGACTCTATTAGCTTAGCTATTACATGTTTCTTTACATATATAACAATCCCATTCTTTTTTCCTGGTGCCGCTGCAAAAAAGTGTGCACCTAGTTTGTAGTTGATTAAATATTTCTGGTCTGCCGCTCTGATGTGTGTTTCTTGTAGGCAGATTATATCACTTTTACCTTGTTTCAGGTAGTGGAATATTTTTCTCCTTTTCTGAGGGGAGTTTAATCCGTTAACATTCCAAGTCAAATATTTAGTTGTCATTATCGGTTTCAGGATACTCTTGCAAGACCGCTTCTGTTCTTTCTCCTGGTTTCTTCTTTGGTCTCGTTCCCATGATATCCGGGTTGGTGCTCATGTTGTGTAGTAGGGTCTTGTCTTGCTGGTCTGTGCATTTGGTAGTGGATCTTAGTAGCCTGCCCTCCGCAGACTGCCCTGTTTCCTTGTTTTTGTTGCCCTCTGTTCTCTGTGCCGTCGTATCTCGAGGTGGTCCATTCCTTTCTTGTACTACTGCGCCAGTCTGTGCTTCTGAGTGGTTTGCTCGTTGTTCTCGATCCCTTCTGCATTCCAGTGGCCCTTCTGCATCATCCCTCGTAGTGGATTGAGGACCGTCCGACTTCAGTTCCTTTTCAAGGAAGTCTTTGGCTTTCTGGACCGAGGTCAGGTAGTACCTTTTATTTCTATAGAGAAGTGACATCCCTGTTGGGGTTTCCCATCGATATTGCAGAGCGCGTGGTCTCAGTTCGTTGACCAGGAATTTGTAGTCCTTTCTGTCTCGCATCGCCGGGGGGATCTCTTTCAGTACCTTCACCTCCTGCTCCTCTATGTATAATCTCTTGTTGTAGGATGTGATGGAGATGAGGTTCCGGAACCCCTGTGTTGCGAAATGGATGACCACGTCCCTTGGTTGATGCCTGTTTGCTGACTTCCATGAGCCAACTCTGTAGATTCTATCGAATTGCCACGCAATCTCTTCAATTTTCTTTCCCAGAAATGTTGCCAGGGCCCCTACAAAGGTTCTGAGCAGGCCCCCTTGGGTTTCGTTTGTTGTCTCTTTCCACCCTCTAAACCTGATTGCAGATGCCATTTGCCAGTATTGCATCATGGTGGACTGGTCTTGAGCCACCCCTTTCATCTCTGCTATCTGTCCCTCTATGCGGTTCTCCACTTCTTCCATCCTCTTTTCCGTATTCTCCCTGATCTCCTGGAGGTTCTTCCCCATTTCATCCCCTATTCTCTTGTAGTGTGCTTGCATTGCCTCCTTCATTCGGTCCAGGTCTCTGGCCATCGCTCTGCGTTGTTCTTCCCACTTTCTCTCTAGCTCTCTACCTTGGTCCACCAGCGTCTGTTTTATGTCTTTGCATCTTTCCTCCATCTTCTGTTCTGCCTCTATGCACCTTTTCTCCATCCTTGTGCCCATTTCCTCCAATTTTCTATCCATTCCATCCATCCTTATTACCAGCGTCTCTATCATCTCTTTTAATTCTTGCATCATGTGTGCTGTTGGGCAGGCATGGGTTAGCAGATGGGTCTGAGGGCCTGTAGTTGGATGGGGGGGTGGGTGGGTAGGGTGTTTCCTGGTGGATTAGAAAGCTGAGCTGGGGAGGATGCAGCTCACTTTGTGTGTGTCAGTTTGGTCTGTTTGGTCTGTTTGGAGGCCATCTTGAGCTTATCCTCCTGTTGGCCTGGCACTGTGTTGATTTTCAGCTTAGACCAGATTGGTCACTAGTCTGTGTTCTGATGGTGATCCAGTACTCTAACCTTTCGGGGGGGCCTCAGGGTTCAGGCAGTGCAGGGCTAAGAGCCTATATTCAGGCAGTTCTGTGTTCAGGGAGCCTGTTCAGTGCCTCTGCCTTGGCTTCCTCCTCTCTCTCCTCTGCCAACCTGTCTCTTCTCTTTGCACTTTTCTGGTTCCCTCTTGCCCCTCTTTCTTTGCTTTCTTTCCCAGATCACTTTCTGCTGTCTTCTGCCTGCTTGTGTTTCCAGGTCCCTTCTGCCTTCCCTTTACAGCGTCCCAGGTTGCCTTCCAGTCTTCCTCTTACTCCCACCTTCCTCCCTGGTAGATTCTCCGGAATAGGGCGGCATAGAAATTAAATTAATAATAATAATTAATAATAATTCTGCCCTCTTCAGTACCCCTGGGGCTCCTGTTCTGGAGGGTCTGGGGCACAGCGCGTGGGGTATCACTCACCAGTCCCTCTGCCGTCCAGGGTACTCTTTTCCTGTGTCTTCCCCCACTGTCTGCTTCCTTGCCTCTTCCTTCTTTAGTCTTCTCTCCTCCCCTCTATTGTTCCAGCCTGCTTACTTTTAACTCCGTTTGTCTCTGCCTCTGTTTTCCACTCCGGACCTCTCCGCTGCTCTCCCGGCGTTTTTCACTTTCTTTGGCTCGTCTGGGGGTCTTCTTCAGGTCAGCAGACCCCCCCAAGCGGCCCTCGCTGCTCTTCTCGGCGTCCCTCTCTTCCGTCGCTTCACTCTCGCCAGCTCTCTACCGCCAATGGCTGTTTCCTGCTGTCCGTCAGCTCCGGTCGTCTCCTCCTCCGTTCTCCGCGCCTGGATCTCTCCTCTGCTCTCCCGGCTTTCCTCTCCTCCTTCGGCTCGTCCGGGGGTCGTCTCCAGTTCGGCAGACCCTCCTGGCGGCCTCCGCTGCTCTCGCTGACGTCTTTCGCCTTCTTCTCTCCACTCCCGCCGGCTCCCTCCGACTGCGCGGCCTCACGGCCTCTTCGGGCCGGCCGGCCGGCCGCCACCGGCTTCCTCGGCCCCGTCTGCTGCCTTCACGGGTCCCTCGGCGGCGATTTCTGCTTTGTCGGAGCGGGCCGAGGGTCCTCTTCGGGTGTACCTTCTTCTCTGGCGCTTCCCTCTCCCGGTGGTCCGATATTTTAGGGTAAAAGGTAAGCCCCGTCTCGGAGTTTTCTTCGGATGGCTCCGGTTCTCGTGACCGGAACCGGAAGTCTCCTCAACTTACAAATATTGTTTAATGACTGTTCAAAGGTACAAGGTGCTGAAAAAATGACTTATGACTGTTTTCACTTATGACCAGTGAAGCATCCCCTTGGTCACATGATCAAAATTTAGATACATTTGGATAACTGCTTTATTTTTATGATGATGTCCTGGGGACATGTGATCATCTTTTGTGACTTTCTGATGAGCAAAGTCAATAGGGAAGCTAGGAATGCTAGGCTAGCCTTCAAAGCACAGGCTCAGTAATCTTTATAACATTTTTTTCTAGGATTTTGTAAGCACTTTTTCTAGGATTCCTTTTAGTTCTGCAAGGATGAGTCTTACATTGCATTCTTGGACACCCGTTGATGATTTCTTAAGTTTTTAATACTTGAATTGCTCAATTAAGTGATTCAAAAAAGACATCCGCATATAGCATGCAAGTGAAATAGAAATAGAGACTACTGTATGTAACTGAAAGGCTCTCCCCCCTCAAATAATTGCCCCACTGAAATCCTAAATATAGTCTCAAAAATGAAAATGTTCCAAGGCCACAGCTTAGTATTTCATTTAAAAGTATTTTTTTGGCCAAGAAAGAAGATAAACTTAAGTTGGAATGGCAAGGAGCATCTTGGAAAGGTAGTGACTTATCTTGTTAATGAGATGGCCACCATATAAATTTAATTTTAAAAAATAGTATTCTTCGCACCTTTCCTGGTAGTTAAGATGTTTTTATGACCATACCCATAAGAACAGGCATTTTGTGCCATGTCTGCCTTACAGCAGCCATTTTGATAGGATCTCAAAATTCCAGATATTCTCAGCAGTCCCAGAAGTTTGCCTAAATCTGATATAAAACAATAGCAGGACTGCTGATGTCTCTCCATCTTAAATTTAGTTCAGTGTATGATTATTAATCAGTGACAGTTTGAAACTGATCTTCAAACAGTCATCTTCAAACATTCATCTTCATATAAAGATTGGTTGCTGGAATTGGGTGTGTCTAGTTTAATGAAGAGAAGATCTAGGGGTGACATGATAGCAGTGTTCCAATATCTCAGGGGCTGCCACAAAGTAGAGGGAGTCAAGCTATTCTCCAAAGCACCTGAGGGCCTGGCAAGAAGCAATGGATGACAAGAAGCAATGGATGGAAACTAATCAAAGAGAGAAGGAACCTAAAACTGAGGAGAAACTTCCTGACAGTTAGAACAATTCATCAGTGGAACAACCTGCCTCCAGAAGCTGTGGATGCTCCAACACTGGAAGTTTTTAAGAAGAGACTGGATAGCCATTTGTCTGAAATGGTATAGGGTTTCCTGCCTGAGCAGGGGGTTGGACTAGATGACCTCCAAGGTCTCTTCTGACTTTATTGTTATTGTTATTGTCTTCAGCCAAGAAAAAGATTTTTTATGTATTTCAATAACTTGTGTAATTTACAACAAATACTTAGCCTAAAGAGATAAGAATTCAGGCCTAAAAATTTCACATCCAGAGGAAGACAGGCTTTTTATTCATGGGTTTGCTTTTCTCTTCTTATGAATCATGAAAGTATGCCCACTCAGTCTTCTAGCACATAACCAAGATTAAAACAAAAAATAAATAAACCCCAATTCACAATTTGCTATACTTATTTATATAATTTATATACCACCTGACTCCAAGCAATTCTGGGAGTTCACAAATATCTGGCAGAGAGAAGTTACAAATAGTCAATTGCAATTTAAATGAAATATTTCTAACAGGTGGTCCTCATTTAATGACCACCAATTCAGTGACTGTTCAAACTTACCATGGTGCTGAATGAGTGGTAGTTCAAACTTACAGCTGCTACAGCATTCCACGGTTAAATGATTGTGACCTGCCAATTTCCAGAAATGAAATCAATGAGAAAATTTATTTATTTATTTATATTTAAACTTATATGCCGCCCTTCTCCCAGGACCCAGGGCGGCTCACAATAACAATACAAGTAAAAACATAAACATAAAATCAATTAAAATTACTACTTACAATGCTATATAAAAACTAGATAAATGTATTACACTCATACAACACACAATCACAGTCAAAGGCCCAGGGGCAGAGTGCAGCTCACACGCCCCAAGCCTGTCTGCATAAATGCGTCTTCAGCATTTTTCGGAAGGCTAGGAGGGAGGAAGCAGTACGAACCTCTGTGGGAAGTTGGTTCCAGAGGGCTGGGGCAGCAACGGAGAAGGCCCTTGCCCTAGGCCCCGCCAGATGACATTGCTTAACAGACGGGACTTGTAGGAGGCCAACCCTATGTGCCCTGACCGGTCGCTGGGATTCATGAAGCAGAAGACGGTCCCGCAAGTATCCTGGTCCATTGCCAATCAGCAGGAAATCACATAAGGTCTTCACATAACAACCTGTGTGGTCCTCACTGATGTTGCTAGAGTTGCCATCACTAAGCAGCATGATCATGTGGTTTTTTTTTATTTACAACTGTGTCACTTAATAACAGAATTTCAGGTCCCAGATATTGTTAAGTGAACACTACCTATAGTTTATTAACTAAAATTATTGCACTTGCTTATATTTCTAACATAACAAGGAACCTTAATCTGGGATTAATATTTACAGATTGATTCCCTGGGATTCCCTAGTACTGTCTGATCTCTACTCTTAGCCAGCTTCTTGAAGATTAAGATTTTCTAAGAGTGTTGGGGAAGAGGGGAATAGCATCCAAGGAGGAAAAAAGTTAAACAGGCTAATCAGTGTTTTGGATTGCATCATCAGGCAGTATAGTAGGATAAAAGCCTAGTCATAGGAAAATCAGGCAGGGAAGTTAATTTGATGAGATTTGGATCAGAGCATGCCTGGACATGTCCAGGTAGGTCCCTTATGCTGGTTATTTGTTGCACAGAACATGCATCCTGTTTTATTGCTGTGAGGCCTAGTTCTCCTAAGGAGATAGTCTAAATTTGGGCTGGAAAATCCAGTCTGGTGTAGTGGTTAAAGGCACCAGGCTAGTAACCAGGAGGCCAGGAGTTCTAGTTTGAGTCCTGCCTTAGGCCAGGTGGGTGACTTCAGGTTAATCCCTCTGTGTCTCTTTGGGAAGAAGAGAGTGGTAAACTACTTCCTGGCTGTCTACTTGACAAGAAAGAGGAACCCTGAAAAATGGAATAGCAAAGATGTTGAAGGCAGGAAATCCTATGGATCTGATGTCTTGAGTTTGATTTTGTGAAATATACAGTTTCCCTTCTGATACTCGCCTGACATAAGAGTGGCTTTTCAGTTTGCTCATTCTGGATGGCAGGTAAAAGGAAACTTTGTAGGAGTTCACAAAAAGAAAGCTGTTTGTGAACTGACATGTTTCCAAAACGCTGAGCTGAGAAAATAATTTGTCTGGAGCCTGAGTGACTTGGATCCTCTATGAGCTGAGGAGAAGCAGAGAGTGCTAAACAGGAGGCCTGGGTGAAAAGCTGGTTATAAATAGGACAGGTGAAGCAAAGGAATGAAGCGTGATTTTATTTGGGAATTTGACCATATGTTTGATGAGATTTCTGAGTATTTTTCTGGCTTGGGCTAGGTAGTCATCTTCCTGTTTCCTAGCAACCATTGGGTAAAGTCAGAGAGCCCTTGAGAGGAAGAAGGCACTTACATTCAAACTTAACATTGAGACCCATTTGCTTAATAACATGCAAAAAGAAGGAGGAGGAGGAGGAGGAGGAGGAGGAGGAGGAAGAAGAAGAAGAATAGAATTGTTCTCCAAAATATATTTCAATAATCAAGCTAAACTTACATTAAATTTAAATACATAACTAATAGAATATTTGTAGCTCGTGGGCCGGATGCATCATAGCGAAACCGTGCCCAACCCATTGCCGGCAATGGCAAAAAAGTCGTGATACGTTGCGACATGTCATGTGATGTGAGTTTGACACCCCTGTCCTAGAGGTATAAGGCTTCTAGTGGTAGGTGATTTGATAATTAGGAATGTAGATAGTTGGAGGTCTGGTGGACATACTCATTGCATGATGACTTGCCTGCCTGGTGTAAGGCTTATGGATGTCACATGCCATCTGGATAAGAGCCAGTTTGGTCTAGTGCACAGGTCGGCAACCTGCAGCTCCGAAGTTGCATGTGGCTCTTTGAGCCTTCCCCTGTGGCTCCCAGCCTCCTCTGCCATTTGCAGAGAGAGACAGATACAGAGAGAGGCAATTGTGCTTCCCTGCTTCTCTCTCTCTCTCTCTCTCTCTCTCTCTCTCTCTCTCTCTCTCTGTGTGTGTGTGTGTGTGTGTGTGTGTAAAAGAGAGTGCACTCCCAGTGTTCTTGGAGGAGCTGAAAAGCTTATTGGGTGGAGCTCCTCCCTTTGCTATGTCTCTGCAGGAAGCAGGAAGGGCAGGAGAGAGCTAGCTAGCCCAACTATGCTGACTCAGGAATTCTGGGAGTTGTAAGTCCATGAGTCATAAAAGAGCTGAGGTTGCCTACCCCTGAGCTTGTTGGAGAACAGCTTGAAGCCAGCTTGCCAGGTGAGCAGCAGATAGGAGAGAGGGAGAGAGGGGGGGGAAGAAAGAGAGAGAGAGAAAGAGAGAGAGACAGGGAGGGAGATAGAGAGAGAGATGAAAGAGAGAGAGAGAAAGAAAGAGTGGGGGAAGAGGACTGGCAGACCAAGGGCAGATAGAGAGAGAGGGAGGGAGAGAGAGAGAGACCCTTTTGATATCTAAAATGAAGATAACACTGCATATATCTTTTTTACCTGTGATTTGATAATTATATGTATATATATATACATACGCACACATACATACATACACACACACAAACACAGACACAGACACACACACACACACACCTATAATACAGGTAAAAAAGGATATATGCAGTGTTATCTTCATTTTAGATATCAAAAGGGTTTTGCGGCTCCCAGTGTTTTGTTTTTGGTGGGAAACGGGTCCAAGTGGCTCTTTCAGTGTTTTGGGTTGCCTATCCCTGGTGTAGTGGCTAAGGCAGTAGGCTAGCAAGCAGGAGACTGTGAGTTACCTTGGGCCAGTCACTATTTCTCAGCCCAACTCATCTCACACGGTTGTTGTTGTTGGGGAAATAGGAGGAGGACCGTGTATTAGATATGTTCGCTGCTTGAGTTATTTGTAAAAATAAAGGCAGGATATACCTACCTAGATACATACATACCTAGGCTGTTACAGAGTGCTGGGGAACAAGACAGCTGTTGTGGTGCAGGTAAGGACCAATGTCATCCTTAAATGTAGCCCAGAGGTCTAGAAGCACACATTCATAATGCTAGTCAGGAATATGTAAGCCCACATTTCCAGGATATTTTTTCCCCGAATTGCTATTTTTTATATGAGCAGGACCAACTAAATTGGCAGTTGAAATGATTGAAGAGGTAGATGAGACATTGATGCTGAGAGAGGGGCTTCTTATTTATTGGGCACAGGAGAATGTCTTAGGAAAAGCTAGACCTGTTCAGGAGGGATGAATTCTACCTGAATCAAAGTGGAGCTAAACTGCTGGCACTTGTTTAAAAAGATGGCAGAACAGCTGTTAAATTGAGGGTGAGGGGAAAGCTGGCAGGAGCTGAGGAGCAATTCAGAAACAATTACTTGGGAAAGAAATAGGAGAAGACAATGTAGTCAGGCCTGATGTCTATTCAATGAAATGAAATAAGCAACGTAATGCCAACAGAAGAATATAATGACGGATGCTATATATCTGTGTTTGTATATAAACGCTAGGAGCCTACAGGTCAAAATAGATGTTGAAATAGATGAACTGGATTGCCTGGTCTTAGAAGTTTGTAGATATAGTGGGTGTAACTGAAACTTGGTGGACTAAGGAAAATCAGAAGCCATGATTATTTCCAGTTACAAACTCTATAGGAAACTCAGGGAAGGGCATAGTATGGAGCCTTATTTGTAAGAGAGACTGTGGGAAGAATCCAGAGAAAGAAATATTTTGGGGAATATTAAAAAGACAGAATACATTTCCCCAAAGGAATAAAGGAGAAGATCTTAAAAAACAGAAACCAGCCCCCAGAAACCAGCCCCAGCCCCTCTCCCCCAAGCAGAAACTAGGCAGAGGCCAGCTTTTAGAAATGCAGATGTAATAATCCATTCAGGAAGGTTGGAGCCAGGACGTTATTAGGAAGACAAAGACACCTAAAATCTACATACTCCCACCCAAATTCTAAGGACAGGAGACACACTCAGAGTCAGGTCAAAGTACATGACACAGAAAACACAAAGCCTCAAACAGGAAGAACTCCAAATACAAAGCCCAGGGGAGGTATAAAAGTCCACCACTCCCTGCTACATGTGGTCAGTTTTTCCAGAGCCATTTTTCTGTCTGCCTCTCCTCTTCAATAAACTGCAACCTTCTTTCTAAAGCAGTCTCCATTTTGATTATTCCCAGCTTGGGCTGGACCCTGATGAAGATTTTTCTTTCAACAAGACTATTGAATCAAGTTATCTTGACCTTCCCCAAGGAGCAGATCATTTGACATAATTATTCTGGGTAGAAATATCAGGTCATAACGGCAGGTTAATAATGGGGATATATTATTAACCAATATGATCAAAGAGATCTAGAAATGGAGAGGTAATCAGAATGGCATCCCAAAAAGGAAATATTGTAATTATGGGAGATTTTATTATCTATACATTGACTAAGAGCATGTATATTCAAAGCAGAAAAGAGATGTAAAATTCATAAGTATTATAAATGACTGTGTTGGAGGGGTCAATACTAGAATTACTCCTAAGTAGTGATCAGAACGTAGAAAAATATGTGAAGTCAGATTGCTTAGGAATAGTGATCATAATGCAATAAGATCCAATGTTCAAAGGAACAATAGCCCACACAGCAAGTCTCACATAATCATAGCTGCCTTCTAAAAGGGGAACTTCTTGAAAGCCTGGTGAAAAAGAAACTCAAAGAGAAGGTTAAAAGGGCAAGCTTGGCCCAGAAAGCTGGACTGTTTTTTAAAACCACAATAATAGAGCCTCTGGCACAATGTATTCCTAAAATAAGAAAAATGCCCCCAAAATCCAAGAAGAGGCCTGCATTGTTGATTAGCATTTTTAAAGGAAGTGATTAGAGCCAAACAGCTGTCCTAATGAACAAAAAAAAGCATAAACCCTAGCAAAAGAAGTGTAAAAAGTCAATGAAGAAGGCAAAAAGAAAAATCTAGGAGCATAGAACTTGATAAAATTGAAGACAGATAATACAATATTTTTTCAAAATGCATTAGCACAGCGGTTCTCAACCTTTTTCAGGCTGCGACCCCGACCTGCACCGTGCATGCACGGCGCAGCAGCCCACATCGCGCATGCGTGGTGCGACTGCCCGCATCACGCATGCGCAGCACAATGGCCAGCATCGTGCATGTGTGGCGCGACGGCCCGCATCGCGCATGCATGGTGCGACAGCCCGCATCGCGCATGCACGGTGCGATGGCCCGCATCGCGCATGCGCGGCGTGACGGCCCGCATCGCGCATGCGCGGCACGACGGCCCGCATCGCACATGCCCGGTGCTACCCCGTGCATGCATGGTGCTGCCCCCTGCGCCGGCCGAGGGGAAAAGGGGAAAAAATGGCGGACTGCGTTGTTTGGCGACCCCCGTGAAATGGTCGTTCGACCCGAAATGGGGTCACGACCCACAGGTTGAGAACCGCTGCATTAGCAGGAAGCCAGCCAGGGAGATTCTTGGACCCTTGAATGAAGAAGGAGTAAAATTGTGCCAAGAGGAGAAAAGTAAATTTCAAAGGAGCTAATAGATTCCTTGCTTTCATCTTCACAGGAGAAAAAAAATGGGGTAGAGTTGCTATTCTTGGAAATGGAATCAGATGAACTGATCCATATAGTGCTGCCCCCCCCCAAATGCTCTCCTTTACTGAAAAATTGAACATCAATAAAATCACCAGGCCCTAATGGCTTCCACCAATGGTTATTGAGGAATGAAAGCTTCAAATATGCAACATGTTTCTACTCTGCTTCTATAGATGAGGAGTGGAAGATAGTCAATGCAATTTTTAAGAAGGAGAGAGAGCTAAGAAATTATAAGCTGGTCAGTGACATCTGTTCCCAAGAAGAAAGTAGAAACTTCTATTAAAGATGAAGTTGCTAAATATTTGAAGATGAAGACCTTGCTTAAGGATTTCCAATGTAGCTTTACTAAGAAGAATACTGTCTAACTAATCTTCTAGATGTTTTTAGGGTGTTAATAAACATGTGACTGAGACAAGACAATAGATAATATCAACTTAGATTTTCAAAAAGCTTTTGATAGCTTTCCTCATCAAAACTAAGCTGAATAATAAAATAAAAATTTAAAAAAAAACTAAGCTGAATAACTATGGAATAAAAAGGCAGGTCCTGTTGTGGGTAAGCAACTGGCTAAAGAATAGAAAACAGAGAGTAGGAATAAATGGATATTTTTCACATAGAGGGATGGAACTATTGAGGTCTTCCAAGATTCTATCCTAAGACTGGTGCTTTTTAGTATATTTATACATTATCTGGAATTGGTCAAGACTGATGAAATAGCCAAATTGCTTATGCCATTAAATTGTTCAGTGTGATCTTGTTAAAAATAATATTTATCATCTATAAATTTCATTTAATCAATCGACTTCTGGGCTCCCTCATCTAACAAACTATTTATAGCATTTCTAACTTACATTCCTTCAATTTTATCCAGTCTATCTATCTCATCATTAAATCAATCTAATGTCAAACCCAGATCATCAAAACAAATACATCCTTCGTCAATTTAATTATGTCAACCATTAAACATCTTCTCTTGCATCTTACTCCTAATCTTGGTCCTCAATTCAGTCCATAATTTTAAATTGCCAATAATTCCTTACATACAAGTTTAAATTTCATTGCTTCAAACGAACTCTAGGTTTTTTTCTTAACCAAACAAGCCGCCATAACAGGGCCACCCTTTCAAATAATAAGTCTCTCTTCGTTATTTCTTCAGCCCCGTAAATAAATTGCTTCTGAAACTGAATCTTCCTTTCTTGAATCAATTCCTCTTGCTCTCCATAAATAAACTGCTCATCAAGCAAAGTCCATTTCACTTTGTAGCCTAAGTGCTTCTTGAGGTGAAACAATGTCTCTCTTTTGTGAATTAAATCCTCTTCTTGGTGCTTAACTGGATAGAATTCCTTTTCTTGAAACAAAACCTCTTCCTCTCCATAAATAAACTTTTCATCAAGCAAAATCCAGTTATAGTCCCCATTCTCAGAAGTATCCTCTTCCTTTCCCTGTTGATCTCCTAATTTCTCTTGTATTGTATAATACTCAACAGAGGATTGTAATTCATTTGAAGGAGAGATTCCAGTTAAATGTTCCAACTCTTCTCCATATTCAAATTGTGATATAAATTGTTCAGCAGTAAGTTGTTCAGCTTCACTCAAAGGAAGGTATCCAGCACATATAGTAAATATTTCTGTAAAAGCCTCTTTCAAAAGTGCTTTAATCTCTTTAAACTCTTGCGTAAAAGTCTTCTGTGTATCAGGTCTTTTTTCATAAAATTCATCAGTACAATCCAACATAGGTTTAACATTTGACTGTAGATTCCACTCCATTTTAAATTTCAAATAGTCACAGCCATCTCTCTAGCTGCACTTAAAGAAGCAGGAAGTGAGAAATAACAAATCCACTTTCACTATCCAGCACTTTCCCTAACAATGAAAGCAGTGAAAGTTAAGCGCCATCTTGAAGCATTATGTTAATTGTGAACGTCAGAAATGTATAGCCAAAAAAACCCAATAAAAATACTTGCAATCCATTTAAAACTCCTGTATTCATTCAGCCTGCTTGCAGTCTCTCCAGTGTTGAACTTAGAAGAAGCAGAGGTGGTCGCGGCGTCTTTCTCTGTCAGAAGACAGAGGCATCTCTGGAAAGGAGCGTTCTCCGGAGCTATAGGGAGCTCACTCTTAATCCCTGAAAACTTATTTTCCAGGGATCTAAGAAGGCTCAACCTTACTCCCGATGCTCTACACCTCTCCTTTGCCCGGAGAGGGGATTTTTCACCGCGAAAAAACAGCTGATGAGCGCTGTTTTTCGCGGCTTTACAAATCCAGAGAGCGGAGTCTCACAAAGGAGACCCAGCAGGGGCCGCGGAGCCACCGGAAGTCTGTTTAATAAGGAATTAAGCTTAATTTAAGATTATGGGTTGAATTAAAGATAAATATTATAGCTAAGGTTTTGGTGAGGATGGTTAAATGAAGATATATTAAGATATATTATGAGAAATTAAATTGATTAGAATGTAATTGATATTGCTACTATTATTATTATTATTACTTTTCTTTTTTGAACTGAGGGATTCATTGATATTGTTATCGTTATTAATATTATCTGTTTAATTCTAATAAGATGAGTTTTCTTAGAATGTAATTGATATTGCTACTACTATTATTATTACTATTTTTCTTTTTTTGAATTGAGGGATTTATTGATATTGTTATCGTCATTAATATCATTTGTTTAATTCTAATAAGATGAGTTTTTTTTAATGGATTGTTTTGATTTAGAGAATGTATATATTACATAGTTTAAAATTCTTGTTAAGATTATACAATAATTATGTTTGATGTAGTGGGGTTTTCTTTTGTTATACCCTGTAAGCATTCTGGGAAGTCATGGGTTAGGGAGGGATTATAATTTTAGATATGATGTTTTCTCAACTGTATTTGGGGTTGGTGGAAGAATAATTAATTATTGTTACTAAAGGGTTGTCTGGGTGGCCTTTGGTGGAGTGAAGATTGATTTAAGTGGAAGTTGATAAGAAGGGGGAATAATAGGATGGAGATAGAGAAGGATGAAGGTTATTTGTTTGAGATGTTTATTTTCAGTTGAGTTATTATCATTAGATGCATTGGAAAATGTATTTATGCTCTGTTTATGGATGATTGTTTATTTTAATACTATGATTTGATATGATTAGTCTCTTTTTTCTGTTAAAATTTAAAAAAAAAACCAATAAAAATATTTTAAAAAAAAAATTGTTCAGTGTGATAAAAAAGGTAAAGGATTGTGAAGAACTCCAAAGAGGTTTCTGAATATTAATGGAGTGGATATCAAAATAGCGGAATAGTTTTTTTTCAACATGAACAAGTGCAAAAAATTCTAACTACTTGTAAAAGTAATGGGATCAGAACTAGCAGTGACCAATGAGGAAAGAGATCTTGGAGTAAGAGTCAACAGCTTAATGTTCATCGGCTGTAAAAAAAAATAAAAATAAAAAGCCAACAGCATGTCAGGTATAATAAAAATGATACTGAAAATAGAGAAGTCAATCTCCTAATGTCCTTATAGAAATTAATAGTGTGACCACATCTGGGATATTGTGTGAAATTCTGATTGCCGCACCTGAAAAAGGATGTAGTATAACTAGAGAACGTTCAGAGGAGCAGTTTCCCTATGAGGAAAAGTTGTAAACGTTGGGCCTTTTTAGCCTAGAAAGGAGGCAAACAAGAGGAGACGTGATCAAGATGTACAGAATTACACAAGGGGTGGATAGAGTGGACAAGGAAAAGCTATTTTCTCTTTCCCAAAAGAATAGGCTCAGAAACCACCCAATGAAATTGAATACTGGAAGAATCGAATCAGACAAAAGGCATTTTTCTTTTTACATAATTAAACATTGGAATTGTTATCACAAGATGTGGTGCTATCTACCAGCTTGGCTGAGTTCAAAGAGTTGGGCCAATTCATGTACAATAAGTCATGGGGTCAAGGGCTATTAGCCTTGATGGCAGTGTGAAGGCCTTTGACGGTTGTTGGCTGAGAGACCAATGGCTTCCTGGTGACGTTCTTTGGCCGTTGTGAGAACAGGCTGCTGGACAAGATGGGCCAGGATCTGATCTAACAAAGCATTGCTTATATTCTTCTGAGTAAATACTTATACTCCATACTCCAGATATAGAAAACTATGGGCCAAGTTGCCATCTTCCATGCATTCATTAACCCCAAACTACATGGCAATGAAGAGATTAAAACAAGTACATTTCAGGGCAGAGCAAAATATGCAGGAATATCAAGGAAGACTACTTATGCATTTTAATATAAGCATTTGATGTTTTGTGGCCCTTGATTAGAAGTACAGTAGTTAACCACATGTCAGTGAGATGGATCTGATTTCTGATGACTGTGTGGGCAAATATTATCATCTTGATCTTCTTTAATATTAACGTATAGCTCTTGCAAACATTCCACTCATCACTTTAATCCTGTCTATCTACCTTATCTATATCTTCCCTTCTTTTATTTGCTGTTTTGCCAGCTATAATTATGTTTTCTTATCCAAACAACAATTCAAACATTCTATTATATGGTTTGTAAAGTTCCATCCTATATTGGTTAAACTGGCTTGTTTTGGGGATTTGTGTGGACTGAATACGAATGGGTGTTTTAATTACTTTCATTTCAAAACTGTAGTGTTTGCTACATTACAAGGATCTGACATACAATATAAATTCTTTTTCTATTTAAGCAACTAAAACATACTATTTTTTCTGCTTATTGCTGTCTACCATCTTATACTGTATAGAATTATCTGTATGCGTTCATTATTATGATTATGTTTGATTATGATTGCATGTTGTATGTATGTGTTTTAGATTGAATGAATGTGCTTTTGGATTGGATGGTTGATTATTATTATTAATTCCTCACATGTAATTATATTGTTGTTGTAAGCCGCCCTGGGTCCTAGGAGAAGGGCAGCATAGAAATTTGAATAAATAAATAAATAAATAAATAAATAAATAAATAAATAAATGAATAAGTAAATAAGTAAATAATTCCTGTGAACTGCCAGTGTTACAAATTTATTTATTTATTTATTTATTTATTAGACTTATAAGCCGCTCTTCTCCAGGGGACCCAGAGCGGCTCACAACATAGATAATAACAATCGCATTAAAGTCTAATATAAATTAAATTAAAATGATCATAAAATAAAACAATACCCCAAATTTTTAATAAAAAAAACATTCATCCAACATTCAGCACCAATCATTCCCAGATCTGCCGACACAAATAAGTTTTTAATTCTTTTCGGAAGGCCAGAAGAGTGGGAGCGGTCCGAATCCCCAGAGGGAGCTGATTCCAGAGGGTAGGGGCCGCAACAGAGAAGGCCCTTCTCCTGGGGCCCGCCAGCCTACATTGACTGGTCGACGGGACCCGGAGAAGACCAACTCTGTGCTCTCTGACCGGTCGTGATGAGGTATGAGGCAAAAGACGGTCCTGCAAGTAACCTGGTCCTAGGCCATGTAGGGCTTTATAGGTAATAACCAACACTTTGAATTGCGAGCGGAGACTAATAGGTAGCCAGTGCAGCTCGCGGAGCGTTGGTGAAATGTGGGCATACCGAGGTAAGCCCACGATTGCTCGCGCGGCTGCATTCTGGACTAATTGAAGTCTCCGAACACTCTTCAAGGGTAGCCCCATGTAGAGAGCATTGCAGTAGTCGATCCTCGAGGTGATAAGGGCATGAGCGACTGTGAGCAAGGCCTTCCTGTCCAGATAAGGTCGCAACTGGTGCACCAGGCGAACCTGGGCAAATGCTCCCCTCGTCACAGCCGCCAAATGTTGGTCTAAGTGCAGCTGTGGATCGAGGAGAACACCCAAGTTACGAACCTTCTCCGAGGGGTTCAAAGTTTCCCCCCCCAGAGTAATGGACGGACAGTTGGTCTTGTCCTTGGGAGGGAGAACCCACAGCCACTCCGTCTTGTCGGGATTAAGCTTTAGTCTGTTCTCACCCATCCAGGCCCTCACAGCCTCCAAACACCGGCACATCACTTCTGCTGCTTCGCTGACTTGGCACGGGGTGGAAACGTACAACTGGGTATCATCAGCGTACTGATGGTAACTCACCCCGTGTCTATGGATGATCTCACCCAGCGGCCTCATGTAAATATTAAACAGCAGGGGCGAAAGAACCGACCCCTGCGGCACCCCACAAGGGAGGAGCCTAGAGGTCGATCTTTGATCCCCTACCAACACCGACTGCGACCGGCCAGAAAGGTAGGAGGAGAACCACTGGAGAACAGTGCCTCCCACCCCCAACCCCTCCAGTCGGCGCAGAAGGATACCATGGTCAATGGTATCGAAAGCCGCTGAGAGGTCAAGAAGCACCAGGATAGAAGATAAACCCCTATCCCGGGCCCGCCAGAGATCATCCATCAGCGCGACCAAAGCAGTTTCCGTAGAGTAACCGGGTCTGAATCCCGACTGCAAGGGACCCAGATAATCGGTTTCCTCCAAGGCCCGTTGGAGTTGAAGTGCCACCACCTTCTCAACAACCTTCCCCACATAGGGAAGGTTGGAGACAGGACGATAGTTCGAAAGAATGGCTGAATCTAGGGAAGGCTTCTTGAGGAGTGGGCGCACAAGTGCCTCCTTTAAAGGAGCCGGAAAGGACCCATCCCTCAAAGAAGCGATGACTATCTCCTGGATCCAGCTCCGTGATACCTCCCTGCTGGCCGAAACCAGCCAGGAGGGACACGGGTCCAACAAGCAGGTGGCATTACTAACAGCTCCAATGGCCTTGTCCACTTCATCAGGTGTAACAGCTTCAAACTCATCCCAAATAAACTGACTAAGACGAGCCCCAGTCACCTCGACTGAATCATTATCAGTCGCCACTGCTACAATGTTGGAGTCAAGGACCGCCCGGATCTGAGCGACTTTGTCTGCGAAAAAGTTGTTAAAATCCTCGGCACTTCCCTGCAAGGGTCCCCCGGACCTCCCCGTACCAAGGAGAGACCGAGTCACCCTAAACAGGGCAGCCGGGCGCAATTCCGCAGACGCGATTAAAGCGGAAAAATACCGGGATTTTGCCGCTTTAATCGCTCTCAGGTAGGATCTAATGTGTGATCTCAACCTGGTTCGATCAGATTCAGCCTTCGATCTTCTCCAACGCTTCTCTAGACGTCTCCTAAGACGTTTCATCCCCCTGAGCTCCTCAGTAAACCAAGGAGACTTCCTGGGTCCGAAACCATGGAGAGGCCGCATAGGCGCGATCCGATCCAAAGGCCCCGCAGCAGCTATATTCCAGGCCGCCACAAGGGACTCTGCCGAACCGTGTACGAGCGAATCTGGTAATTCCCCAAGCTCCGTCTGGAAACCCATTGGATCCATCAGGTGTCTGGGGCGGAACCACCTAATCGGTTCCGCCTCCCTGCGGGGGAGGATTGGAGCCCCAAAGTCAAGCCGCAGCAGGAAATGGTCTGACCATGACAAGGGTACCGTGACTAAACCCCTTAACACCAAACCATCACTCAGCTGTTCCGAGAGAAAGATCATATCGGGCGAATGCCCCCCCTGGTGGGTCGGACCCTGAACTACTTGAGTCAGGTCCATGGTTGCCATGGAAGCCATGAACTCCTGCGCCAACCCAGAGGCCCGGCCAAGCGAAGGCAAGTTGAGGTCTCCCAGGACTATCAGCCTCGGGAGTTCAACTGCCAGCCCAGCCACTTCCTCGAGCAACGCAGGCAGGGCTGATGCCACGCAGCTGGGAGGCAGGTACGTAAGCAACAAGCCCACCTGAACTCCTAGGTCCAACTTCACCAGGAGGGACTCACAGCCCGAAATCTCGGAAACAGTGAGCCTGCGCAAGCCGACGGTCTCCCGGGCTATTATAGCCACTCCTCCCCCCCTTCCCTGGGGTCGCGGCTGGTGCCACACCCGAAACCCAGCTGGGCACATTTCCGAGAGGGGAACACCCCCCTCCGTGCCCAGCCAGGTCTCGGTGATACATGCCAGGTCGGCCTCCTCATCACAGATTAATTCCCGGATGAGGGGAGCTTTATTTTGAACTGACCTGGCATTAAGCAGCAACAGTCTGAGACCAGGGTCCGGATTTCGTTCGTCACCAGTACTGCAGGTTGAACCAGTTGTTATAGAGGGGCCAGAACAGGGAATCGCTGTAAGGCAGCGAATCCCAGTTCCCCGAGAGCGGCCTACCCCTCTGTTCCCGCCATATCTGCCTCTCCCCCATACGACCGGTATAGGCCCACCTAATGCATGGCTAACAAGTAGAAATATATTTGGTGTTAGCTTTCATTGCATATTGGATTTTTATTGAAAAGTTCTTGGAATAGAATTGTAGGTCACAATATTCATAGATGGATAAAGTTCTTCTAAAAGCCAGAGATTAAGCATTATAGTTTGAGTACATGTGCTGTGAAAATTGCTCTATCCAATCTGATGCCTTCTAAATGTTTTGGAACTAGAATTCCTACCCAGGATGGAATTTGTGGGAGTTTTGGTTCCAAGGCTTCTGGTGAACTACAGGTTACAGAAAACCATCAGAGGCCATCTCCTTCAAAGAATGGAACTGGGAAGAATGTATGTTCCCCAGAGCAAGTTAGATTTCAGCTGGTTTTCAGTGTGTGAAATACAGCACCAGACAACCAACATCACTGATGTTTATTCCTACTAAGATAATCTA
The DNA here is from genome assembly GCA_034064705.1 of Bothrops alternatus. Taxonomy (NCBI): domain Eukaryota; kingdom Metazoa; phylum Chordata; class Lepidosauria; order Squamata; family Viperidae; genus Bothrops; species Bothrops alternatus. The sequence goes on along the minus strand of JARGCV010000223.1, from coordinate 32,052,592 downwards.
TAAAACTTGAAATAATTATCTCCCTACCCCATGTTTGACCTACAAACTGGAATAATCCCGAGGATTACATTTCAAGAAAGGCCCTTTTTTGTGATAAGTTCAAACAACCTTCTCCAGCTAGGAAACCTCTGGGCATAACAAGCAACAATTCTCAAGACTCAATGTTGTCTCATCTGCTGAAGACCACACCTAGCATTGTATACCTTATCCTATGCCACTTTTTTTTCTAACACAAAAGAACCACTGCATTCCCCAGAAGTGGTTTTTCCCCATATTATAATACTTCCCACTGGCATTTCCTGCAGATCCACATTACACAGAATAGTATTCAATTCTTTTATTACCAATTACTTCAATTACCACATTACATGGATTTATTCGAGCAGATGTTATTTTCTCTTGCATTTTTCTACCACAAGGAATGCTGTTTTCACACAACTGCTGTCTATTAGGAAAGAATATAGCCTTGACTCTCCCATTGCTTTTTGATTCAATAAGTTGTACCTTGACCTGAGAAGCCACTCCCAATTTGAGACTGTAGAACTTGTGCTCTTTACTTCTTTTCATTGTTTTTCTTTGCTGTATGGGTTCCCATTCTCAGCATTGTTGATATACATGGATAGCTAGAGATAAAACTCAACAAGGCAATGTTGCTTTCTTTTTTGTTTTATCAGCTTGGGCTAAATCCAGTCAGGTAGCTTCAAGCATCTGCATGTTCCAATTTAAAGAGAAAGGGCAAAAGGAAGGGCAAAAACCAAATTCCCATTCTTCTCTCTAATGATCAAAAGAAGAGCATTGGGGTCAATGCTTAGGTTATTTCTCTGCTAGGAAGAAACAGACACTTATGAAAGCAGTTGTGTCTTTCTTTGAAGGGCAAGAAATAACTGCGTGTTCATTTGCCCTCTGAAAACAGGGTTTTACGAATTCTCTTTTTGTCTGTTTCCCCAAGGCAGTGCTGATGTAATTGTCTCAATGCTTGATAAGATAGAAAAATGTGGGTTAGACAGCATCAGCACCAGATGGATTCATAGCTGGCTGATGGCCATACTCTGCGTGTGGTCCTCAATGGAACCGCATCTACATGGAGGAAAGTGTTGTGGGGTGCCCCAGAGCTCTGTTCTGGGCCCAGTGCTCTTCAATATCTTCATCTAAGATTTGGATGAAGGGATAGATGGGAAACTCATTAAATTTGCAGATGACACCAAGCTGGCAGGAAGAGCCAACACTCCAGAAGATAGGCTTAAGATACAGAAGGATCTTGACAGACTTGAACATTGGGCACTATCTAACAAAATGAAATTCAATGGTGAAAAAAGTAAGGTTCTACATTTAGGCAAGAAAAACCAAATGCATGGGTGCACTATAGGTGGTATCTTGCTCAATAGTAGTAACTGTGAGAGGGAACTCCAGTTTTAATCATAGGCATGTGGGAAAGACTTGAGGAAATCTGGAGGCAGATTTGAATCAGTTACTTGGCAAGTTCAAACACAACAGCGGATTCTTGCCCTGATCCAAAATTTAAGCATCTTTTGTTTCAAAAGGGCTTATTCATTTACACTGCATGTGTAAATAAATAAACCAGGTATCAACTTCCTCTCTTAAAAGTTGTTAGAGTAGGAGGAAAATTAACCATCATTGTAGGTATCATCAAGGAGAACTCTGTTGTATTGAAATGATCATTGCTATCATGAACAGTACTCAAAACTCTTATTGTTTCACCTTCCTTTTTAAAGAAAGTAGCATCCTAAGAAATATTGGTACTGAGAATCCAGGATGCTTTCTTTTTTTTTTATTGGTTCTCTAATCTCCAACAGAAAAAGAAAAATGCTCAAATCAAATCATAGCGTTGAAATAAACAATAAACATAATCGCAACACAAATACACATTTCAAAATCATCCATAAACAAAACATAAATACTTATTTCAATACATCTAATAATAATAACTCAACTGAAAATAATCATAGACCACATTTACCAAACAATTAACAATACTGCTCGGTACCCCCACCACCACATCCCCCTAACCCTAACCTTCCCCCCTCACTTAGCAACTAACTACCTACTCTCCTCCCTCCTTCTCTATCTCCCTCCTTCTACTCCACCCAACTATCCCTACTCTTCCCCCTTCTTATCAACTTTCTACTTACATCAACCTTCACTCCTCCTTCCTCTTTCCATCAGACGTGGTGCCCAGAGGCCACCCGAGCAACCCCTTAATAACAATAATTACATATTCTTGCATCAACCCCAATTGCAGTTGAGAAAACATAGTATATAAAATTATAAACCCTCCCTACCCCCCCCCTGACTTCCCAGAGTGAGTACAGGGTAAAACAGAAGAAAACCCACTAGTTCAAACAAAGTTATTATATAATCCTAACAAGAATTTTAAACTATATACTAAATACAATCTCTACTTAACATTTATTCAACCTTATCAATTCTAATACATATCTAATCTCTCAATCAATCCATCTAATATCAAACCTTAAATCATTTCAATCCACTAAACAAAACAGACAAATCATCTTGTTAAGAATATTAATTTTCATTTACATATCTAAACCATCAATCTAACAATCAATCCATCACTTCCACTTCTTCAATCGACTTCTGGGCTTTCTCATATGTCAAGTAATCCTAAATAACAAATACAATCTATTTAGTCCATTTCTAACTTAAATTCCTTCAACCTTATCAAATCACATAATGCTTATCTATCCCATCAATCAATCAATCTAATGTCAAACCTAGATCATTTCAAAGCAAGTGCATTCTTCTTCAATTTAATTATATCTTCCATTAATCATCTTCTTTTACGTCTTACTCATAATCTTAATATTATATCTTCCATTAATCATCTTCTCTTACATCTTACTCATAATCTTAGTCCTTGAATCAGTCCATAGTTTTGAATTACCCATAATTCCTTGCATACAATTTTAAATTTCACTTCTTCAATCGTACTCTTGGTTTTTTCTTCTGCCAGGTAGATCTCCATAACGAGGCCTCCCTTCCAAATAATAAGTCTTTCTTTTTTACTTGCAATATAATTTGAATCCATATAAACCATCTTAACCTTTGCATTAGTCCTCTGTTTCTCTTGACCATAGACTTTCGTTGAGGTAACATTTCAAATCTCTGTCTTTGCTTTTCCTGGTCCTCAGCACCATAAATAAATTGCTTCTTAAACTGGATCAATTTCTCTTTTTTCTCAATTAAATCTTCTTCTTGCTGCTTGTCTGAGAGGAATAGCCATCCCCTCCTGTCTTGAAACAAATCCTCTTCCTCCACTCCGTAAATGAACTGTTTATCAAGCAAGATCCATTTCCCATTATTCTCTTCATTCTCAACACTGTCCTCTTCCCGCTTGGACCGTTGTACGAGATGTTCAACAGTCGGTTGCAAATCAATTCCATTTGGAAAAAAGAATCCAATTAATTTCAATATTTCTGCACTAGTCTCCCTCAAGATTGTAATCCTTTCTTCTTTAAATTCATCAATGCGATCCAAAATAGGTTTGACATTAAAACATAAATTCCACTCCATTTTAAATTTTAAAACAATCGCTCTGGCTTTAATCCAATTTCTACAACCGTCTCTCTAGCTTCGCTTACGAGAACAAAGAAAAAAAAATGGAGAATTCACTTTCACTTTCAAGCACTTTCCTTTAGCAGTGAAAGTAGTGAAAGCTATACGCCATCTTGAATGCATTATGTTGAATGTAACAGTTAGAAATATATAGCCAGAAAAACAATAAAAAATACTTGCAATCCAATAAAAACTCCTGTATTCACTCAGTCTGCAAACAGTCTCTCTTGTGTTCTATTTTTAAAAGCAGAGGCGGTCGCGGCGTCTTTTTCTGTCTGATGACAGAAGCGTCTCTGAGCAGGAGCGTCTTCAGGAGTTATGGGGAGCTCGCACTCTTAATCCCTGAAAGCTTTTTCCAGGGATATTAGAGGAGCTCAACCCTTTACTCCCGATGCTCTACACCTCTTCTTCGCCCGAAGAGGGGATTTTTCACCGCAAAAAACAGCTGATGTTCGCTATTTTTTGCGGCTTTACATACACAGGGAACGGAGCCTCACAGAGGAGACTCTAGCGACGCCGGCAGAGCCACCGGAAGTCCAGAATCCAGGATGCTTTCATTGACTTGCTTTAAATTACACTGAACACATTGAAATGTTTTCTTGCCTAGGACTGAACAGTACTGTATGAGTGTGTTTGTTCATATATGGGTGCATTTGAGAGGAGCCAAGGAAATAGAAATGTAAAGATGTTTGAATGGGTGTACATAGAAAAATATATATGTGACACCTGGTGACATCACCTGACTTTGGCAAAGCTCAAAGCTGGCTTGGGCCTGGTTAATACTTAGAGGGATAATTACCAGATAATTTGAGGTTGTAAACTAGAATGAGAAATGGAAAGCCAGCCTGGGAGAAGACAGTGGCAAACTAAATCTATTATAATTATCAAGAAGATTACTTGAATATAATCCCATAGTCATCAGGAATCAAGCTCATCAACTGAATAGTCTTCAATCTTGGGGGTGTTCCACAGCCCATTGTTGCGTGCAGCTTATAGAAACACAAGAATTTATTTATATTTATTTATATTTCATATTTATTAACTACCCATCTCCTTTGGAAAGTTGCCTACCTCCGTTGAATTACCTAAAGTGAGAATTGCATTTGAATAAATTTTGCCTGAGATGTAAGCTCTACTCTTTCCAATAACATTAAGCCTTATTGACTATAGTGGCACTTATTCCTTGATAAAATTTAATGGAGTCTGGGCTTGCTCCCAGGGTAACCGTGCTAGGCAGAAAAGAAATCAGGAAGCAATATGTAAATTTGGAAATGTAATTCTTTCCCACCAGAGAACCATAAATGGACATCCTTCCACCACGAGAGTCAAAAGTATAGCTTAATTATGCTTTAAATTTTGATTAGAAAATTCAAAGGCAACAAATTACTGTACCTAAAAAGAAAGTAATCTACAATATTCTCTGCCAATTCAGAAAGCATAAGGATTATCTAACGGATTTCAGTAAGGAACATTATCCTCTGATTAACCACATAGAAACAAAGAAATGCTTAGAAAAATGCATTCACTTCTCTGGTATTTCAAATGAACTGTATCTGACATACCAAATAAAAATAAATTATTCTACATAATTGGTTTTGTATTACATAATATCACAGCCAACTGCTTTTCTTAAATTCAAGCAATCATATTTGTTAGACTATAACTTTTCTTTTTCTAATTATAGTTGTATTCGCTGAGAAATCCAGAGCTACTTTATATTTCCAAATGCAAGAAATAGCATTTTTTTCTCAACAGTTGAAGTTGGCTAATCTGTACCAATATTTCCAAATGATGCAATTTAGAGAACCATGTGTACTACCATATAATGGTTCCTGGCCCTTTCATAGGAAAATATTAAACTCTGTGACGTAAAGTCCATGATATGCTTTTTAAATGCAACTTGTTTTGTGTGTAATGACAAATATTCTGAGATACAGACTTTCAGCTGATGTTCCTGGTGCAAAGGTAATGCAGCCAGCCATCGGGGCAAAGGGGAAGGTGTGTGTACAATTCACAGGGGAAAAGTGTATATGCACTGTTACTTCTCATTTCTTTATCTTTGCATAGCCAGGTTACATCTGTCAATATTCTTTATTGGCCAAGTGTGATTGGATACACAAGGAATTTGCCTTCAGTGCAAAAGCTCTCAGTGTACATATAAACAACAAAGTGAGAAATCATAAATCATAAGATACAAACAACAAAGTGATAGATCGTAAGATACCAATATGAGAAGGTAATAGGAAAGATGAGAAGGAAGTCCTACTACCGGTACATGGGTAAATATTCTTAGGCATAAGACAGTGCTGTGGGAATTAGGTGTTTAGCAGAGTGATGGTATGGGGGGGGGTCTTTCTGTCTAGTTGTTTTGGCATGCAATGCCCTCTCGGTGTCCTGAGGGAAGAAGTTGAAACAGTTTGTGTCCAGGATGTGAGAGGTCTATAGATATTTTCTCAGCCCTCTTTCTGGCTCGTACAGTATATAGATCCTCAATGGAAGGCAGACTGGTTGCAATTTTGTCCTAACTATCCATTGAAGTCTGTGCCTGCCCTGTTTGGCTGCTGTGCCAAACCAGACAGTTATTGAAGTAGATTCTCCTGCTCGAGCAGGGGGCTGGACTAGAAGATCTCCAAGGTCCCTTCTATTCTATTCTATTCTATTCTATTCTATTCTATTCTATTCTATTCTATTCTATTCTATTCTATTCTATTCTATTCTATTTTACAAATGGCAGACTCAATAATTATTCTATAGAACTGTATCAGCAGCTCTTTGGGCACTCTGAGCCATAAAATCCATAAAATTACCGTATATCAGAGGTGATGCATACGTATGTCAACTGTGTCTCATAATCATCAACTGAACCAGCTATCAGTTGTGATGGCTAGAAATGATGGCTTTTGAAATATTAAATCAGGGAAATTCTGTATAAAAATATACATACCTCTTCTGATTGAGGCCATACTGCTAACATACTATATTATTTCCATTTATGTCCTACTTTTCTATTCATGAGATACTTAGGGCAATTCTAGATATTGTTTTTAGTGCATATTTCCTCAGAATAAAACAGGAGTAGGAAAGAAGAACACGTGTTGTTTATTTATGCTGTGCTTTTTGGAGTAAATCTTCACATACATTCATTTCAAAGGAATAGATATACCGGTATAATAAAATTAGTACCAAAATTTAAAAATGCATCTTGGGGAGTAAAATCACACCAAGAATAAGTTCAAAGGTTTTTTTAAAAAAAGATACAAGAGACAATTCTGAAGAGATTTCCAGATATGTGAGGCCACTACTTTAAATGCCCTGTTTGTAGGCTACTAGACCAGGAAGTTCATATATTTAAAAGTGATTATTAAAATATGTCTGCCTGCAGGAATTAAAAAATAGTACTAAATTTTAAATTAAGCCTGAAAACCATTATATAACTTGTGCAATTAAAAATTGATTTTCTATGATCAAGCTGCCTATGTAATTTTTAGTTTGATAGCAAAAAATACAATATTTGCTTTGAAACTCATTGAATTTGATACTCAATGCATTTTGATGTGAAAATTTTGCCCCGGTATTCATTGTTTGTTTGGTACTTATTGCACAAGCCAGAACCTGTCGGTATCGGCTGCCTTGAGATTCACTGCATTATTCCTTAGGGGAAAAATTTGTTTGGTACTCATCATTTCTAATACTCATCACAGCTTCAGGAACCAATTAACGATGAGTACTGAGGTACCACTGTAACTGAAAATGTGGAAAGTATTTTATATTGTCCCTTGCAAATAGGTGTAAAGTAGTTCAGATTTAACAACACAGTGCGTGTGAGTCACATTGCAATGTTGCACTCCACACAGGAGGAACTATACTACTTATAAAGTTTGGTCATGCAAGGGATGGAAACTCCCAGCATTTAAATAATAGCTTTTGATTATCAATTCATTTGTTGAAGTTACATGTGAGAAACAGTACCTTTCACTGGGCTGCACTTGTTTCATTTAAAAAAAAACATCAGTGACCAGAATACATATATGTTTTCAGGAGGAGGTACTCTCAATTCTTGGAAGAAGCCTGTAAGATCCTTTGGTTACATCTCTCCTTTCTCGTCTCTCTGATTCCCACTCCAAGTTTTCCCCACCTATTCTCCTCCCAGTTCTTGTCCCCTTTCTTCAGTTCTATACTTCAGCCTCACTTCTTTCCCTGCTTGCAGTAACATCTCCTTCATATGAAGCTTTACTCCCTGTGGCTTTATGAATAAGTTCAAGTAGTTTCCTTGAAAACAATATGAAGAGATTTGCAATTGTCTTTTTCCAGATCTTTTTTAATTTCCTGGAGCTCCAAGTACTAGCTTTAAGTCCTAAAGACTCATCCTTCTTTGCTTCCTAATCCAGATAAGATTGGACAGATGTTAGCACTTGCTCCCATGGTAGAACCAGCATTTGAACCCCCCTCTGAATGGAGTTGTGCGCCATCCTACTTGGAACTGTATTTAAATTTATGGACAGAGTAATGAATTTAGACTGTCATTCTAGTAGACACACCTCTCTGAGTCTTTTAAGAGGTAAAGAATAAAGAATACTCTGTTTCTCAGTATCTTGAAATTCTAGAGGAAAATTAGAATATAAATTTAGCAATGTCATCATAGTACTGCCACTGTCTCACATATTACTATAAAATTTCCAAGGGCTACCCATGATTTGCTATTCATGTTACACGTTTTACACATCAGTCTTATATGCATCTTCTCAGAAGTAAACCTTACTGAGTTTGGTGAGGTTTGCTTCCAAGTAAAAAATGTTATATGTGCATCCACCAATTTATTTACTGAGTTACAATTGCAGCTTAATGTTTTAGCAATTTGTCCATTTGTGGGCTCTTCCCACTTTTCGAACTGGATACCCCAATTCTTGATTTATTAATATGAACTAACCTACTTTCCTACCTCTAAGGGACATTGTAAACAATGAAATCTATGATTGCTATGATGATGGGACGATAGTATTCCCCATACTATTTTTTTCACTGTTTCCCACTGAAGCTTCCAAAATATGGATAAATATAAATTTGTATCTTTTAATTTGTTCATTTAAAAAAAAATCTCATGGCTAAATTTTCAAGCTGCAGAGATGCTGAAATACAATCTGAACACATAATAGCTCAACAAAAAAAACCTGTTTCTACAAGTAAATACATGTGGATGTGTCTTTCTAAGGTACCAGCAATGTTTTCTTAGCATGAGAGCAAAAAGTAAATGAAATCATAGCAAGTCTAACCTGTCTTTTCAACAAAAGCCTTTTGTCTCTAAAATCTTGCTGCTACCGAATATTTAGATGTGATAGGTAAGACAAGACCTTATTCATTATAGGAATAAACCCTATCTTCTATGTGATTATGAAGCTTGTACTTATGATTTGAATCATTTATTTGGATTAATAATTGTAGAATGTAATTTTCTATCAATTTTGTTCTGGTCGAATATGATCAGAAAATCCATAAACCTCAGACTTGAAATAAAATCTTTTTAAAAATAAAAAGCTGGTGCATTACTTTTGCAATTAGGATATTGAAATTTTCAGTTATTTTTAAATGTTTTTGGCTTTACACTTAACTCATTAAAGAAATGACTGAAGTTATGCAAAATATACTGCAACTATTGCAGAACTGTAAAAGTCAAATACTGATTTTAAATATACATTAGAATAATATCCACATTCTTCATGAGACTACACCAAGTAAAATGGTGATATTCTGTACATTATACCCGAGACATGATAAAGAAATAAAGGGCAGAAATAGAGAGATGGGTAGCTGTGTGAAAATTATGTGTTTGTACTGGAGAACTAATGAAAAATAACTTGCTCTTTCTGAACAATTTAGACCAGAGTTCATTGCTCATCAATCTTCTTAGGAATGTTTCTAAAAGTTTAAGTTAAAAAATGATAAGTCAGCTTATTGACTAAAGAAATCGTAAGATATTCACTAGGATTAACTGCCAGCTAAATCTGAAGAGGATTATGCCAGGTTCTGAATTATTAGTATTAAGCACCTCAAATAATGACTATTATGTTTGATATCCTATGAACCTGCAGGGTGGCTCATGATAACTTAATCTGATTTAGTTTACGATATGAGTTCTTCTGGTTGTATACAGAATTAGGACACAGTAATGGACATCCCTAGGATCATGGTAGGTATTTATTCTTACTTTATCCCACCGTTCTGTTACAGCTGGTTTAACAACCACCACAGCCACAACAACCTTAGAATAGGTCCTTTATGGCCCATAAAGCACTTCCATCATAAAACACTGTGCCATTGCCCCCATCATATGACACATGGTAACATTTATGACTGTTTGAAATGTGCTCAATCTTCTCTGCTGACTTCTCCAGAAAGGCAATAGGGAAGCTGGCAAGGAAAGTTGCAAGCAGAGGGAATGCTGGATTTGAGGAGCCTTCCCCAGCATGCCAAGGGAAGGGAAATCCTTCTGCATCCTGGAAGAGTGGCTCTCAAATATGGTAAAAATGTTAGTGAACATCAGCATGCTGAGCCTTTCAGAATGCTCTTGTTTGCTAGTGCTACCACCTCCAGAGGAAATCCTGGACAGCTAGGGTTGCGGTCATTGAATGAAGTGGTCATGTGGCATTTGGCTTAATGAGCACTACATTCAGTGACCACAATTCTGGGCCCGATTGTGGTAGCAAGTGGAGGACTACCTGTAAATAAGTACCCAGTCCTATCATGCATTTGGGCATTGGTAAATTTAGCATAACAAACTACAACTTATTTTCTGACAATGCCTGTGTCCTATACAGAGGAAACTATGAAAGACAAAATGTTAAAGACCAATCAGGCAAAAAAAAAATAATAAAATGTTCAGTTCTGTTCAATGTAATTCTGTCACAAAATCTAGGAGGCCAGAAATGCATGCGGCTGTTTTTTGTTTGTTTGTTTCTGTGTTTGTTTTTATTATTATTTTTATGACTCAGCAAAAGAACTGCATAAGTATATAAGGAGCAACTACACTTCTTCTCTGCCCCATGATTTTTTAAACTCGGCCATCTATGTAACACTATAAAAAAAAAGTCAGATTTCATTACCCAGAAATTTAAGGGTATTGTGAGTTGTCAAGTTCATTCAAGCTCCAATTTAAACTTAGATCCGGATTTTTATTCTTGCTTATATGAGCACTTCCAGAGTTTTGCTATGTAAAGTTTAATGCTGGAAACAGTGACTTCTCACACCTGTAAAACTTTTGATCATTGGGGGCAATATTGTAGTTAATTGAGGATGATTTTGCACTTTTATCTGCTTTCCTTATTTAAAACATTTATTTTACATGTCTTTAGGTAATACAACTCCCTGTTGGTTAGGCTGGGATTCTCAGGGCTGTTTGTTACTTCCTTCTTCTCTCATTGTCTTTTCTAACTCTGATCTTACTGATTCAAGTTGTACATAACATCTTCTTAGGTATGGAGACTTATGTAAATTGAACTTTCCTATCTATCTATCTATCTATCTATCTATCTATCTATCTATCTATCTATCTATCTATCTATCTATCTATCTATTTACCTAAATAAAGCGTATCTTTATAGTCCTTCATGCAGCATGAGCCTTATAAATGTTACACTATTGTTAGTTTTTTCCCCCTCATTCCTTTTTTTTTTTTTTTTGCTGCATGAGTATGATAAGTAGATGGCATCCATTGTCCTCATCCTCTAGGGCTGTTGGCTATTCCACACTAATCAGGGAAAAATCTTTGCCCTGTGAAAATGACATATTGAAGGAGAGAGCTGGAAAAGTCTGATTTGTGGAAAACTTGTCCACGCCTCTCAGAACTTCGAAGGAATATGATGAAGGTCTTAGCAGAGCATGCTTTGTACATTTATTTGTTCAGTAAGACTTTTCACTTAACAGGCATCTGTGTGTTTTCCATCCTCATACCACCGATATAAAAAGAGTAAAAGCATGCCTTGTACATTTGCCAACAGATTTTCCATGTTTCCTGGAAGAGAAGAGTATCATAAATTAGATTTCATGGTTAGCCAAATGGGTCGGAGCTACTTGTACTTCAGCAACATCTGGAAGGCCACACATAGCTTGCTCTGCTTGAGTTATTCCAAGGGAAACTCACAAAAACTTATTTCCCAGCTATCAGGATTAGCTAAAAAGGGACTTGCAGACAGTTTTATAGTTGGCACAGATGCCCCTGGCTTGAAGATGCTACCCTACATCCTAACCTCATAACTCTTCACATGGTTTTTTGAGAGTTTTGATTTGCATTTTACATAGCTTGCTTGAGCGGTTCCAGTAATATTTTCATTCAATTGCCATCCAACTTGCATATCTATTATTCATTAAGCCAAATGATCCAAATGAGTCATACAGCATTAAGCAACATGCTAAAAGTAATCATCAGGTCTGGGCAGGACTAAGATTTGGGAGCTGCCTTTTTCTCTCGATGACAACCTGCAACTCTGCAGAAGTATCTTGATTTCTAGTTCTCGAGCATAGTTTTCTGCAGGAGTCAGATCTAGTTAAGTTCCAGAAAAAAATGGATGGTAAAGTCACTTTAGCAGGTAGAAAAAGCTGTTAGTGGCTGTTTTTCAGTCATATCTTGACCCTTGCTTAATGTACTTTTGGTCTTTGGTCTTTTCTTTTTGTGCCTGCCCTGTGATCATGTCTCCTTATGGTTGGTTTATTATTCAAGAGTGGAAAGGAAAATGACAATTTTTTCTTGATATTTGGGAATTCTGTTGGACTTGCCATCAGCTCTATGTTCCTCAGACTGAATCCTCTTATTGCAGACACTGGCTCCAGAGAGAGAGAGAGAGAGAGAGAGAGAGAGAGAGAGAGAGAGAGAGAGAGAGAGAGAGAGAGAGAGAGAGAGAGAGAGAGAGAGAGAGAGAGAGAGAGAGAATATAATAATAATAATAATAATAACAATAACAACAACATCATCAACAACAACAATAATAATAATAGTTGGAAGGGACCTTGGAGGTCATCTAGTCCAACCCCCTGCTCAGGCAGGAAACCCTATACCATTTTGGACAAATGGCTGTCCAGTCTCTTCTTAAAAACTTCCAGTATTGGGGCATTCACCACTCCTGGAGGCAAGTTGTTCCACTGGTTAATTGTTGTAACTATCAGGAAGTTTCTCCTTAGTTCCAGGTTGCTTCTCTCCTTGATTAGTTTCCATCCATTGCTTCTTGTCCTGCCTTCAGGCACTTTGGAGAATAGCTTGACTCCCTCTTCTTTGTGGCAGCCCCTGAGATATTGGAACACTGCTATCATGTCCCCCCTCGTCCTTCTCTTCATTAAACTAGACATACCCAATTCCAGCAATCGTCCCTTATATGTTTTAGCCTCCAGTCCCCTAATCATCTTTGTTGCTCTTCTCTGTACTCTTTCTAGAGTCGCAACATCTTTTTTACATTGTGGTGACCAAAACTGATGCAGTATTCCATGTGTGGCCTTACCAAGGCATTGTAAAGTGGTATTAATACTTCACATGATCTTGATTCTATCCCTCTGTTAATGCAGCCTAGCAGTGTGTTGGCTTTTTTGGCAGCTGCAGCACACTGCTGGCTCATATTTAAGTGATTGTCCATTAGGACTCTGAGATCCCTCTCACAGTTACTACTATTGAGCAAGGTACCCCCTACTATACCTGTACATTTGGTTTTTCTTGCTTAAATGTAGAACCTTACTTTTTTCACCATTGAATTTCATTTTGTTAGATAGCGCCCAGTGTTCAAGTCTGTCCAGATCCTCCTGTATCTTAAGCCTGTCTTCTGGAGTGTTGGCTATTCCTGCCAGCTTAAGACCAGAAATGAGTAGGTGATAAGCCGCCTGGGAAAGCCAAGGGAAATCATCAAAACAATTAAAAAACAAAAGTTAGAATATTTCGGACATGTGATGCAACACCCAGAAAAATATGGCATACTCCATTTAATCCTCCAGGGAAAGATTGAAGGCAGACGAGGTCCAGACAGAAGAAGAACATCATGGCTTCAAAATCTAAGGGACTGGTTTGGACAAAACTCAGCAGCACTTTTTTGTGCGGCTGCTGATAAAAACAGGATCACCAACATGATCACCAACGTCCGATAATGGATATGGCACAAGAAGAAGAATATATATATATTCCAAAGGCTGAAGATTTTCAGGAAATTTACAATGACATCATTTCTTCATTGCTCACAATATTCAGATAGATAAACTACAATGACAACTTTCTCAGATGGCCCATTGTACACCTTCTACCGTATATTAGTCCTTTCAATGCTGTAATCAAGGCTCTTCAAAAATAGAGGTCTCTGATTCTACCCAGCCTCTTTCGTTGGCTATCCAATAGTTATTGGAATAGTAAGTTCTAGCTCACTTATATTTCATTATTATTTCTTGTAAGCTTTTTTCAGACAAACTGCTCTTGTGTTAACATGCAGTATAAACCAGGAGTACATTGTTAAGCCCTTAAAATGTTTACCAGTAAAAATAACCCATATACTTTAAAATAGAAGAGAGCCAGCAGCATAATAGTTATTATTACAGGGCTTTAATGCACTATAAAGCCAGTGTTTATGTTAGCTGAGTTTTTGAAAGCACTTTCCAGTTCCCTTTAGTTAATTGTCCTCTTCTCTTTAAAGGAAGCTGAATTTCCTTTCACTTAAACAGATGGTGCTAGGTAAAGGAATGTGATCATCTGTGATTTGGATGCAAATGTCCTTGCAGAAATATACTTGCCATTACATATCCTTTGGTGCACAAATAAAATGTTATGTGCATGAAGAATATGTAACTATTCTGGTTACAGGGTGGTCATAAGGACAGGTTATAGTACTATTAATCTGTGGGAAAACTGGATATGGTTTGTTCCCAGACATAATAGGTGTTCATTCTCTCTCTCTCTTTCTCTCTCTTCTTTGAAAAGCAACACAAACAAAAATTGTTCAGAGTTATCTAATTTGGCAAGGTATCGCCATTCTAACCTTTGTGTCCCAATATGTGTTCCTTCCTGTAGGAAAAATGTCTTGCTGTTTGTTCACCACTTCAATAATTATTACTGCTAGAGTCCTCTGAGGATAAAGACAGGTACAATTTTTTAAAAAAATTTAAAAAATGAGAGAGAGAGAGAGAGAGAGAGAGAGAGAGAGAGAGAGAGAGAGAGAGAGAGAGAGAGAGAGAGAGAGAGAGAGAGAGAGAGAGAGAGAGAGAGAGAGAATCTTTGCAGGTTCAGCTTTCTCCCAGTCATAGAGTTTTAAAGACCAGTGTAATATACCTGCAAATCGTAATTTTAGTTCAGCTGTACAACTTACCTTTACAGGTCAGGCCAGTTGCCTCCCTTTAACAATAATTAATTAAACAAACTAGTGTAGGGGTGTGTGTGTGTGTGTATGTGTGTGTGTGTACCTTCCTGTGGGTGTGAATGTTTGTGTAGGGGTGAGTTTTACTTTAAGATGTATGTATTCCGATTCTCAGAATTCCCCAGCCAATGTGCAGAAGACATTCACACATCTTAAAAGTTGTCAAGGTTGAGAAACAGTGTTCTAAACGTTTGAAGCAAATTTATCAGTTTCGTAAGCCAATGTGATTAATAGCAATAGCACTTAACCAGTGTTTCTCAACCCTGACAATTTTAAGGCATGTGGACTTCAACTCCCAGAATTCCACAGCCAGCATTGCTGGCTGTGGAATTCTGGGAGTTGAAGTCCACATGCCTTAAAATTGTCAAGGTTGAGAAACACTGACTTAGACTTATATACCGCTTCATAGGGCTTTAGAACCCTCTCTAAACAGTTTACAGAGTCAGCATATTGCCTATATTGGGTCCTCATTTTATCAACCTCGGAAGGATGGAAGGATGGAAAGCTGAGTCAACTCTGAGCCAGTCAGGATCGAACTCCAGGCTGTAGACAGAGTTAGCCTGCAATGCTACATTCTAACCTCTGTGCCAACAGGGCTCTTAAACAGATTAAACCATTAGTCCAGGCCAAGGAGGTCCAAGTAAAAGTCTTTATATTACATTGGTCTTAGTAAGACTTCTATCTGTTTTTGTTTACAGTAATAATAGAACAAAATTTTAAGAATTTAATACAGGCAGTCCTTGTTTAGTAACTGCCTCATTTAGGAACTATTCACACACATGATTATGATGAAAAGGTAATTTTGCAACCAATCCTTGCATTTATGAGCTTTGCAGGTCTGAAAAGAAAATGAACGCTGAAGTAAGATCATAAGCACATTCACAATTTCACTTAGCGACCACTTTGCTTAATGACCTAATTGAGGGTCCTATTTGTGGTAACTGAATGAGGACTATTTGTATAATAAATGTCCCTAGCATTGGCAGAGATATACATATGCACAATAAAAAAAAAATAACAACTAGGAACATTGCTTTCTGAGGCATATATAACCAAATCAGAGATGAGAAACAGGCACATTTAACAGAATTTAATTACTTGCATGTATTTTATCATGTGTTTCACTTTATTTGTCACAAATTTTATTATCTAATAGGAGGAATATAACATAACATAACATTACAATGGCAATGAGCAGGGGGTCGGAGTAGAAGACCTGAAAGGTCCCCCTTCCAACTCTGTTATTCTAAAAACAAGAAAGTCCAGTTGCCTCGTGGGAAAAAAAAAACCACCTTTGGGACAACATAAACACTTATGATGGCAGAGCATCAACAGATGCTTTGGGTGAATATTTCAGTTCATAGGTTGTTCTTTAGCATGGTTTCCTGCTATTTTTATTGGTCTTTCAACAATCACAACATGGTCTTTGCTTCTTTTATTTCTGATCTGGGAGATGAAAATCAGCTTACTGGTCTGATAGCTAGGAGCTAGATCTGACTAATGTACAATACGTGAAAAAAAAATCTGTTTATACGTTCCCTTAACAAAATATTTGTGACCCACACTAGATGCTTTCCCATCATTCAAAAGAACGATGTTCCTTTTAGAAGAGTCGCCCGTCGGGGAGTGGGCCGGGTAGTTAAGGGTGTTCCGCCATTTTAGGAGTTTCCTTTCGCCATGTTTTCGACTCTTGCGGTGCTTGTGCGGCTCAATCCATTCCACGCTCCTCAGCTCGAGTTGCACCAGAACAGTTGCGGCCCGAGGAAGCGCCTGATTGAATCGGAAGAGGTCTCCTGCACTCGTCGGAGCCTGGCAGCCGCTTCTGCAGAAGAAGAATATAGTTGTGAATATGGATCACTCAAGTTTTATGCTTTCTGTGGCTTTGGTGGAGTGTTAAGTTGTGGTCTGACACATACAGCAGTCGTACCTTTGGATTGAGTGAAATGTCGCATTCAGGTGGATCCTCAAAAATACAAAAGTATCTTCAATGGATTTTCAGTCACTCTCAAAGAAGATGGTGTTCGTGGCTTGGGAAAGGGATGGGCTCCAACTTTTATTGGCTATTCCATGCAAGGACTTTGCAAATTTGGTTTTTATGAAGTTTTCAAAATCCTGTATGGCAACATTTTGGGAGAGGAAAATGCATATTTGTGGCGTACATCGTTGTATTTAGCTGCATCTGCCAGTGCAGAGCTCTTTGCTGATATTGCTCTGGCTCCAATGGAAGCTGCTAAGGTTCGCATTCAGACACAGCCTGGATATGCTAATACATTGAGGCAAGCACTCCCCAAAATGTTTGCAGAAGAAGGTATTTGGTCTTTCTACAAAGGAGTTGCT
This sequence comes from Bothrops alternatus, assembly GCA_034064705.1. Taxonomy (NCBI): domain Eukaryota; kingdom Metazoa; phylum Chordata; class Lepidosauria; order Squamata; family Viperidae; genus Bothrops; species Bothrops alternatus. The sequence goes on along the minus strand of JARGCV010000223.1, from coordinate 32,035,292 downwards.
CCACTGTGGATGAGGCAGATTCCATACACTATGATGAAGTTTGCCTGCTTTGAAAGAACTGTGGAAGCTCTTTACAAATATGTTGTTCCCAAACCAAGAAGTGACTGTTCAAAAGCAGAACAGCTGGTTGTTACATTTGTAGCAGGCTATATTGCTGGTGTCTTCTGTGCCATTGTCTCACATCCTGCTGATTCTGTGGTGTCTGTGTTGAATAAAGAAAAAGGCAGTTCAGCTCTGGAAGTACTGAAAAGGCTGGGATTCAAGGGAGTATGGAAGGGTCTGTTTGCCCGTATCATTATGATTGGTACCCTGACAGCACTACAGTGGTTTATCTATGACTCTGTGAAAGTTTATTTCAAGCTTCCTCGTCCACCTCCACCTGACATGCCAGATTCCTTGAAGAAAAATCTTGGTCTTACTGAGTAGATGAATGATGGACTGAATGGCTGATAATGAAACATTGTGAAACTTTATTCTCATGGCAGTATAGGACTTGCTTGGCTCGGGCTGACACTGGTGGTAAAAATAAAGAATAACTAGAAAGACTTTGTTTTCATAATTTTAAGTCTGACAGGAGAAAATACTGTCATCCTAATAAAGAGAAACAACTTTGAAAAACAAACAAACGATGTTCCAATGTGTTCGGAGCCAAAAATGGGGGTTTTTTTTTTTGCAACTGCTCTCTCTTAGCCTGACAGGGTGACAAAAGCGACCTTGTATTTTTCTGACACTGTCAGTGTAGTCTCTTCTATAACGATCCAAATGAGCTGGAGAGACTAGGTAAACAGGATGATAGCACTGATTTTTTTTTTTCTGCCCAGGTCAGGACTCACAAGTTTAGTGAGTCTCCTGGCTTATTCTTACACCACATTTGAATAGTTCCTCTTTGGGAAACTAGCACTTAATTGGCATAACAGCTGTTGACACATCTTCCTCTGGGAAATCCATTCCAGGATAGACTAGATTGTCCTGCTAATGGGAGGGTATTGCATGGAGGACATTAGCTTAGCTCAACTTCTGTGACATGGGAAGAAGCAGAAACCACCATCTTGTTGCATTTCAAAAAAAACCCTCATGTGTGCTGTAAAACTCTCCCCTCCCATGCTCCTCCACCTTGGTTTTCAAGGGGGTCCCTTTTTTTCTCCCCTCTCCCAGTACAGATAGTCCTTGACTTATGACCACAATTGAGCCCAAAATATCTGTTGCTAAGTGAAACATTTCTGAAGTGTGTTTTGCCCCATTTTATGACCTTTCTCGCCACAGCCATTAAGTGAATCACTGCAGTTGTTAACTTAGTAACAAGGTTGTGAAGTGAATCTGGCTTCCCCATTGATTTTGCTTTTCAGAAGGTCACAAAAGGGGGTCACATCACACACACACACACACACACACACCGGGACACTGCAGCCATCATAAATATGAATCAGTTTGCCAAGCATCTGAATTTTGATCACGCGAGGATGCTGCAATGGTCATAAATATGAAAAATGGTCCTAAGTCACTTTTTTCAGTGTCATTGTAACTTCAAAAGGAACTGTTGTAAGTCAAGGACTACAATATAAATGAAGATATATAAGATCTCCCCAACACATTTCAATCCTAGGCATTTTTCTTTTGCATCCAATTACATCTTAGCATTGCTTCGGATCAGAGCGAGATTATAGTGGAGCCCGGTCAGCAGGAAGGAATATAAGATATTTTTTTTTCTCATTACTGTGTTTAGTACTAAACTTCAAAGCACAAAAGGGTACTTTGTCTGTTCAGCACCAGAACCCTTAAAAAACCCAAACATAATGAGTTGGGATGCCCTTTGTACCCCTTGTTTATTAATCTATATTTATTATATTTATATTATATTCTTCTTAGCTCAAGGCAGCACATGTGGCATCGGTTATAACCTTGGGCAGAGGTTGTAAGTCCCTTTGTGTTCAGCACGAATCGTAATTTTGAATGGTTGCTGAATGACCGGTAGTCAAGGACTACCAGTATGTACATGTACATATGCCATATTGCAAAAGTACAAAGTGAGATACATGCACGCTTTCTCCCACACATATATTACTCATCACTCAACCCTTCTTTGCATGGGATCAGGTTTAAAGAAACCTTAATCCATTTGACATGGGTGACACTTGACAGGGAAAAAAAACCCCAGTTGATTATTGCAAAATCTAAATTTTCACAATCAGAATAAAATAATAACATTAATAATGTACCTGGTTGATACCTAGGATGCTGGCAGCAACCCGTGTCAACCATCAGCGCCACTCAATTTGAATGTTCAGTTGACTGAAGTTCATGTCTAATGAATAATGATGATGATGATGATGATGTTGGAAGGGACCTTGGAGATCATCTAGTCCAACCCCCTGCTGAGGCAAGAAACCCTACACCATTTCAGACAAATGGCTGTCCAGTCTCTTCTTAAAAACTTCCAGTGTTGGAGCATTTACCACTTCTGGAGGCAGGTTGTTCCACTGGTTAATTGTTCTAACTGTCAGGAAGTTTCTCCTCAGTTCTAGGTTGCTTCTCTCTTTGGTTAGTTTCGAGTCAGCTGTTTTCCTTCTGCTTTTTGTTGAAGTATCTAGAAACCTCACTGAACAATCTACTGTATCAATGACAAAGTAACAAAGTAATAATTCTTAAATGCTGGTATTTCCCAAGGAATGTGGTGTAATAAGAAGAAGCTAGGAGAATCCTGACCTGGGCAGAAAAATCATTAATAATTCTTAATTTGGAGGAAAACGCTTGTGTGGTAGGATCCCAGAAAGCAATTGAAAAAGAAAATTAAAAAAAAAAAGATTGCTTCATTATATATGTACTTTAACTTTTGTTCAGTGTTTACAGCCCAGGAAATCCCTCTCCCTTAAAAAAAAATTATGGGTTTGTTCTATCCTTGATAAGAATGCATCAGAACAAAATACGGACTTCCAGTGCTTGCCCACTGTGGGATCCTCATCATACTGTAAACATTTGAAGAAGTAACTCGAGATCAACTAATTACTATAGCTGGAAAATCCCTGTAGGGTCTATGTCAGACTGCAACAATTCATGGAGTTTATTTCAGCAGCCAAGAAATATGTGTTTACGCATCAGCTTCAGATAAGAGGGGGGAAAAAGTCTGCTTTGGCCTACAGCCTACAAACCATATTCTCTTCTCACACATACTCCCTTATCATTTGGATTTTGGTTTTGGGTGGATGGCTGCCAAAGGTATTACAAAAACATGTGCATCAAATAAGATGCTGCAGTGCAGGGTTTTCCCCAACCTTGGCAGCTTTGAGATGTATGGACTTCAACTCCCAGAATTCCCCTGCCAGCATAGCTGGCTGGGGAATTCTGGGAATTGAAGTTCACACATTTTAAAGGTGCCAAGATTGGGGAAAAACTGCTGTAATGGTCTACAGCTCCAACCCAAAGTTGTTTAAAAACATTCTTCTAACTCAGTGGTTCTCAACCTTTCTAATGCTGCGACCCCTTAATACAGTTCCTCATGTTGTGGTGACCCCCAACCATAAAATTATTTTCATTTGCTATTTCATAACTGTAATTTTGCTACTGTTATGAATTGCAATGTAAATATCTGATATGCAGGGTGTATTTTCATTGTTACAAATTGAGCACAATTAAAGCATAGTGATTATGTTTTCCTCTCTCCCTCTCTTTCTCTCTTTCCTCTCCCTCTCTTTCTCTCTTCCCTCTCCCTCTCTTTCTATCTTTCTTCTCTCTCTCTTTCCTCTCCCTCTCTCTTTCTCACTCTTTCTCTTTCCTCTCCCTCTTTCTCTCTTCCCTCTTTCTCTTCCCTCTTTCTCTCTTTCTCTCTTTCCTCTCTCTCTCATTCTCTCTTTCCTCTCCCTCTTTCTCTCTTCCCTCTCTTTCTATCTTTCTTCTCCCTCTCTCCCTTTCTCTCTTTCTTTCCTCTTTCCTCTTTCCTCTCTCCCTCTCCTCTCCCTCTCTCTCTTTCCTCTTTCCTCTCCCCCTCTCTTTCCTCTCTCCCTCTCTCTTTCCTTCTCTCTCTCTCTCTCTTTCTCTTTCTTTCTTTCTTTCTTTCTTTCCTCTCTCTCTCTCTCTCTCTTTCTTTCTTTCTTTCTTTTCTCTCTCTCTCTCTCTCTCTCTCTCTCTCTCTCTCTCTCTCTCTCTCTCTCTCTCTCTCTCTCTCTCTCTCTCTCTCTCTCTCTCTCTCTCTCTCTCTCCTCCCCTCAATATCTCTGGTTTCTCCTTTCAGTGACTCTGGGCAGGTTACAGTTCAAATATGTATTACAATTAAAAATACTAAAAACTTTTTAAAAGAGTAATGACAGCAAAACCAATAAAAACAACAGAAGCATCCAAATTAAGTGACCATGCTGGAATAACGCCCATAATTGGGCCATGAGGCACAACTTTCCACCAGGAGGCAGAAAGAATTCAGGCAGGCGGCATTTTGGAGCCGCGCAAGTCAGCCTGAGGCTTGGTCAGGCCCTCCTGGGCGCAATTAGGGGCGGCTCCATGGAGTCCCATGTTTACGGAGGAAGCTGGCCGGGAGCTCATAATTAGCGGGAGGCGGCTGACGTGGACATCCCCACAGTGGTCAGGCAGCCCCCGAGCCGGACGAGATTCCTGGCCAGATGGCCATGGGGCAGGAACGGCTCCCTCACCGAGGCTGCTCAGCCTTCCCGGCTGGCCATCTGGCTGGGCCTTTCCAGGGCCAAATCCTGCCGAGCTCTGCCTGCCGCACGAGGGTGAGCCGGGCCAGGCTGGGCAGTGGAAAAAGAGGTCCACTGCGATTTGCACAACCCCAGTCCCGGTGCAGAGGAGTGCCCCCACCCTTTCCCATTCCTGTAAAACAGCACTTCCTCTCCTGCTCCAGGCATGGGAAAATGGGCGGAGGTCCCGGGAAGGCCAAGCGTGGGGGGGCAGAAGGCAGCAGAAGGCCCTGCGGCTCCCACAGTGCCACCCGCACACCACACCAATGGTGCAGAGCTTGCAGTCGCCGAGCCAGATGCCAGTGCAGGGCGGCGGGAGGGTGCAAATGGCAGGCAGGCCAAGGCGGCAGCAGGCGTTGCGGGCCAGGTGCCCCAGAGCAGCCATGGCAGCAGCGGCACAGGTCCAGCACTGGCAAGGTCACCAGCTGGCCTGGCCCAAGGAAGGTCAGCCATCCACTGCGCCCCACACACACCACCTTCACACCCAGTGCCCACCGCTGCCCCGCCAGCACCACCTCCGCCACCGCCTGTCCCACACAGCCCCGCTGTGTCAAGCGGGCCCTGCGGCTCCCACAGTGCCACCCTCACACCACACCGATGGCGCAGAGCTTGCAGTCACCGAGCCAGATGCAAGTATGGGGAGGTGGGAGGGTGCGGACAGCAGGCAGGCCCAGGCGGCAGCAGGCATTGCAGGCCAGGTGCTCCAGGGCAGCCATGTAGGCACAGGATGAGGCAGTGGTGGCACAGGTCCAGCACTGGCTAGGCCACCAGCTGGCCCGGCCCAAGGAAGGTCAGCCATCCGCCGTGCTCCACACGCACCACCTTCACATCCAGCACCTGCCACTGCCCTGCCAGCACCACCTACACCGCCGCCTGTCCCACGCAGCCTCGCTGTGTCAAGCGGGCCCTGTGGCTCCCATAGCAGCAGCCGCAATGCACACCGATGGCGCACAAGGTGAGCACGAGGCAGGAGTGCACATGGACTCTGCTTTTTCGGCAGGGCAGAGTTAAGTGCTGCTCCCCACCTCCCACCCCTGGTCCTCTTTTACTTATAAGTAGTGGAAGATGGCATACCATAGTTGCTCAGCAGGGAAGGGTGGAAAGTTCCTGCAAACTCGCCTTTGCTGCAGACAACTTGCAGCAACGTTTGCCGGCTGGGACTTTTGGCGTTCTCAGCAGTGCAGAGACTGCTGTTAACGACCAGGTCTGGACAATTCCTATTGGCTATTCTATTGGTGTTCGAAAGCCAATAGATTAAGAATCTATTCAAATAGAGTCTATTCTATTGGCTTTTGATAACCAACAGAATAGAGGGAGTAGCACAGCTCATGGAAAAGTTGAAAAAATCCATCAAAAAAAAGATGCCGGAACGCCGTTCTGAGCGTTCTATGAGAAAAAATGCCCTGGTCTTAGGTGACCCCTGTGAAACGGTCGTTCAACCCCTGTTCTAACTGAATAGGGAGGAAGAATCAGTTGCAATATAAACAGGAAGGTTTGGAAATGGGACTTCCTTCAGGCTTCTTTATATTCTTCAATTTAGTTTCTCTTTAGATGCAAGCTTCACATGTAAATATAAGTACAATAGCTATCAATGTGCAAATCTGCCCACGTTTTCACTTTTCAGCAACAGTTGTAAAAGAGATTTATCAGCAGAGCTTGGAGAATAATTGCATATTTATTTAGTTACTTCTTTCAGCAAGGTAAATTGCAGCTGATCAAGATAAAGAAAAAAATGCCTTTTTAAAAAAAAAAAAGAAACACACAAAGAATTCTCAGAGCAGACCAAATAGAAGTCAGCACTGGAGAAAAGTCCATGTATAATAGGTTCACCTTTCTTCCAGGATAAGGAAGAAACACACATGACACCCACATTCTTCCCCCCCCCCATTCCCCCTCCCTGGAGCCACATACTCATTTGGATATATCAAGTTTCATAGCCATGGTTTCCTCAGAAAAGGTTTACCAAATATTTGCTTTGTTATGCTTTAAAAAAAAGTAAATGCAACAGGCTTTTTCTGGAAGCTTAAACTAACTTTTGCATGGCAAGAGATAAGCAAATTAAATCTTACCTATAAAGATTTCAGTGTCAAAGTTAGGACTGCCAGATCTGGGGTGCAAACATCTGGATAACCCCTGGGTGGCAGCAATTGGACAGGGAAAAAGCTGGATCTTTGCTGAATTTGATAGCTTTAGTCAAAGTCCAGTTGTCACAAAAGGTACTCAGTGTTCAAGTCTGTAATTGTGCAACTAGTTCTTCTGTACAAGCGCCATGATCAGGAAAGCCAAGCGATTATCAGCTTTCCTGTTGGGAAATGGAACTAAGGAGACTGCTGGAGGATAGGGTGATCTAAGTCTCCTATCTCCCCTTGATCTAGTAAGGGCAAGTTCTCACATGGCTACAGGTAAACAGGCTGATAGCAGATCAATTTGATACTAAAAACAAGAGAAATATGAAAATCATATTTCCTGCCCAAAGGAGAGAATAGCTTCTAGCCCTTTACACTGCACAGGTGGGAGAAAATAATCTGATTTCCAGTAATCTTGAAAGAAACAGATCTTCATCGTTGTTTGATTGCGACATGTACAAAGGGAGGTGCGTCCATTGAAGGTACTGCCAACTTGGCTCCTGAATACACTGCCAGCCTGCCTGCTTCTTGCCCCAAAAGTGAACTCTGGACTCTTTTAATGTAAATATAACTACAAAAACTTTGCAGGTGTTAAATGTATGTTGGAAGAAGATCAGAACAAATCCACGATAGTATATCCAGTGAACTTTAGCCACTTCCAGGCAGGCCAATCAACTTTGCTGTATTGTTGTGGGGGGGGGGGAAACCAGAAATAGGAAAGAAACATTTCTTGCTCAAGGGAACAGTAAAATAAGCAAAGCAATAGATAAAATAAATGAAAGTAATCACGAAGTCTGCAGTCACCAAGACCAGCTTAACTTTCAGAAACGGTGAAGCAAGTGGGAATTTTTTAGCTAGGTTTCAATGAGACCTACATATATGATTATCTGATGTGTTCACTCCTTCTTTCTCAAATAGTGGGGCAAATTGGAAATATTTTGTTCCAGAACCAGCGACCTTATGAGCGGATCTCCTTTAGATAATGGTATATCTTATTTGAGAGCAAACCCCATTTTGTTCCAGAAAAATAATATAGTTTTGAAATATGAATAATAAAATGAGTTTATCTGGTAACTACCTACTATACAATGAAAAGATTTTGTGGTGAATGCTATCCGCCCCAGACGGCTTCAAGATGCCCATATCAGCTCTTTGATTGACATTAAATTTCTTTGCTACTGACACTCAAAGCCAACCATTCTTTGAGATTCATTGGAGGATTCTTGGTTGGTAGGACAGCTCTAGATTTATGCCCCTCATTGCACCATTGATCTAAAAACATAAGGCAGGACTATATATTTTTAATTCTTGTGGACCATCGACACTACATTTTCCTTTTTGTGGAAAACACATGGCCATACCTTTTTCATTATGCATTGCTATTAGGAATACCTACTGAAGAACCCTGAATAGGTTTAAAATATTTTTTCCTGGAAAGACTAATCCTTGAAAAACTAAGTCTTCTGGTATCAGTTTTCATAGTGACAGCTCTCTGGCTGTTCAGCTGGATGTCTGGGAGAGATGTGATGAATTGAAGACATCTCAGTGAAAGCAGAACTGATGACCTGGCAAAGACCAAGGAACTGATGAGTAGGCTGGTGCCTTAGAAAAGGGCTTTTCAACCTCTTCAGAGATTATACAACTTTTAGGATATGGCAATATTCGAGTACCACCAGTCGCCTAGCAGGTGGGCATGGCCTGCTCGATGCCACTCACTGGACACAGCTGACTTGAGAAGTCGCATCAGCTAACTTGATATGGGGACAGCTCGGTGCCCCACAAACTCCTCACCTCCCCAAACTGCTAGCAGCCAAGCACATGCGTGTGCACACACATATGCACACATATCACACTCCAGGTTTGGGGACTTTTTTTTTTCCATTTTCAGAAGGGCATTTAATAGGCTTCGTGAAGCCAAAGAACTGAATACAGGAATACCTTAACCACTTTTAGTACAATATTGAATTACATGTGAGTCTTCCAGTTTAAAAGAAAAATATAAACAAACAGTTTTTCAAGAACTTGCAAGTTCTGCAAGCTTCAGGTTCTAGGTACATCATACAGTATACATTTGTTTCTGAAGATCAACACGAGTCTCCCTTAATAATCAAGGGGGGGCTGCCTTCCTCCATGCCCCTTCCTCACTACATCATAGTACTTTTACAAAACTACCAGGTATTAATGCATTTATAAAAACAAGGAGGATCTTCACACCTTGCTCAGGCTCTGGGGAATTATAGATGATATATAGGTCAGACCCCCCCACACCTTGGCTTGTTAAAAGAAATCAGGGGTGGGAACAATAAATGTATTATTCAAAATGCTTAAACACACCTGTAAAAAATAAAAAAGGGGAAAAAAGCAAATTTAAAAAATTCCTCCAAAAAGATCTAACAGGCCATCCTGTAGCAGAAGCTGTTGGGCTGCTTGTGATAAGACTACAAAAAGGGAAGATACAGGTAGAGAACTAAACAAGATTCAGCGAAGCTCCAAAAATCTTTATAAATACAGCCATTGGAAGGACGATCTTGAGTCAGGAAGGATTTATGCTCGATGCAAGCTAATTATCATAATTGTCTCTGTAAGAGCTTCCAGAGTAACGGTCCCCATAGCCTCCCTGATTTCTGCTGCCATAATAGTCTCTGGATCCACCATATCCACCGCTTCTGTTGTCATAACGGCCACCTCCATATCCACCGCCTCCTCTAGAAAATCCACGTCCACGCCCTCTGCCTCCAGAAGAGCAACGGGAAGGTTTTCCAGCCTGATCAACTCTGATCTGACGTCCATCCACAGACTCTCCATTCATGGCTCACATGGCATCCTTGGCATCTTCAGGACGGCAATAGGTGATAAAACCAAATCCCCTGGATTGTTGGGTCTCTCGGTCTTTCACCACAACCACTTCTGCAATGTCACCATAGGGCGAGAACAACTGCTCCAAATTTTGTTCATTGGTGTCGAAACTGAGTCCTCCAATGAAGAGCTTTCCTTCATCTGACGCCATTGTCTAAGTGATCGAAATAGGCCTCGAAGCAAGAGCCGCGTAAAAGACCCGTCCGCTACCGAAGCAAGAGCTATCGCGATCTTTGGGGACTTTTATCCACAGAGGAAGGAGAGAGCCTTCTCCCCAAGCCCAAGCAGGATTGGCAATTTGCTAGCTCAGATGTGGATACAAGTCTCCAAGCTTGGAATGTTTGTGTGTGTGTGGATAGCACGCTAAAGAGATGTTCTTTTTCCAATCTCAGACATCGTTGGTGTTTCCCTGTCCGGTGCCCCCTCCCAGCAAAGCAGGAGGTGGAGGATGTTTGCAGGAAGCAGTTTCCTCCAAGTCCAACTTCTATCTTAACAGATCTCTGGAGAGCAAGAGGAGGCTGCAGGGGAGCAGCGCTCCCAGGTCCTGCAAAAGGAAGGCTGACCATTCTCGAAAGGGAATTCCCATTTCCAATCATGCATGGTAAGGATGCTGGCTTGTTGGGGCAGCCTTCCCTCACACAGCTCCCCTGCCACCCCCTCCTCCTCTCCAGAGATCTGCAGGGGAGACAGAGATCTGGACGGTAAGGGCAGCCTCCATATTGGCCACTTCTACCTATCCAAGCCCTCCTCAATTAAACAAACATTATATATAAATTAAAACACAGCCAAAAAGAAAACATAGTTAAAACACTAATTACAGCTCTTCACATATTTTCTGGAAAAACCACCTTTATTGATGTTAGTAAGGAAAAGCAAACCTTATTAAGGAACTCTTAGCAGGAAGGGAATTGAAGACCCCCAAAGATCTTGTTCTTTCTAATCTGCCTTCCCTTTGAGCTTTTAGTTCTCATTATTTTATTATTATATATTTAAGAAGAAGATAAAGGCCTCCATAGCTCAGGATACTCACCTTAAAATCAGAACCCAGAAAAATTTAGTTAATCCACAATACCGCTCTATGAAGAATAAAGATAATCTTTGGACCCTGAGACCATGCAGGTGTCAAATCAGAATATTAGTGGCACACCTGTCAGCAACTGGAAGTGCATAAGTCCATGTACGTCCCTTTCCTGTCTCACAACTCAATCGATACATCCTTTAATTTTCAGACACTTACTTTTTCTCATAAGCTCCTTAAAAAACCCACAAGGTATACTGTAATTAGCAGGAAAAATAAATCTAGCACTTCTGAATTCTTTCCCCAAGGGGAAAGGAAAGTTCACAGCCTGCAGGTTGCTAGCAAAGTCATCAAAGAACATAGTTATTGCTGCTAAAGAGAAGAGTAAATAACAAATCAATTTTGCAGTTCTCTCCTGTTACTACATCCTCTTACCTCCATGTGGCCTGGGATTGCACGAGGGGCTAGGCTAAAATCCGGTTGAGTAGTTTGCAGCCAGGTGTTCAGTACAGACTTTGCCAATGTGATTTTAATAGCCCAGGAAGGGATAGGAAAACCCAAGGAAAACTTTGCAATCAATAAACCATGGTGGAGTCTGCTTGTTTTGCCCTATTTTGATTCTCCTCCCCAGCAGCAGCCCATCGATTTCAGAACTGCACGACCACAAAGACAGAGGCCTTCAGCCTCCCAATCCCTGCTTAGAGAGGGATTTCCATTTCAGGGAGAGTCAGGCCACATGCCCCCAATCAAAGGAAAACCCCGAATCCAGCAGGACAGAAGGCAGCCCAGCCACTGCATCCCTCTGGTTCCTTCTCCTCGCCCCCAGGGCACAGATGCCGTTGCTGCTCCTTGCCATAGCTGGGGCGGGACTTGCAAGTAGCTCCATCCACTTCCTTCTGCAAAGTGGTGCTTACCCGGTGCTCCTGCCCGCCACCATCTCTGACTAAAGGCCTCACGCTCCAACCTCGCCCAGCCAAGGAAGGGGGCGGCAGCCGAGACTACAACAGATTTGCAGCTTGTCAGGGGCGCTCAGAGGCTGCCCAACTTCACTCCAGAATTTCTTGATTGGAAAGCAGAAGGGCAGTGCCATCTATATCGGCCTGGAGGCACCTGCTGGAAAGCCTCCAGCTCCCCCCCCCCCGTAGCTATCTCCTTCAGAGCTGTCCTGGTCCTGCCGGGCCTGCTGGCATAGATCCGCCTGCTTCATCCTGCAAAGCGCTACTCATCCAGCACTTCCCATTCTCACACACACGTCCCTTCAATATCCTCCCCATTCTCACACACACATTCCACCAAAATCCTTTCCCCTCTCTCTCTCTCTCTCTCTCTCTCTCTCTCTCTCTCTCTCTCTCTCTCTCTCTCTCTCTCTCTCTCTCTCTCTCTCTCTCTCTCTCACTGCTTCTCTGACAAAAGCCTTTTCTGTCTCTTTCTCTGGAGTCTTTTCTTCTCTCCTTCTCCCACCCAAACTGCCTCCTTTTATAGCCTCTCCTGTCTCCATCCCATCCTCCTTCTTTCTCTTCCAGGTGAGCCAGAAGTGCTGATCCTGGGGTCTTTGTCTCACTCCAAGCAGCCCTGCAGATCCTGAGGACTCTCTCAGGGCAAGTCCTGCGCTGCACTGCTTTGACTCATTCCCTCCCCTGCTATACTTGGCTGGGCTGGATAGGGCTGTGTACCACCTGACAGGTGCCAATGTACCACCAGTGGTATGCATACCCCCGATTGAAAAGCCCTGCCTTAGAACATCACTGGATAAGGAGAGAACAGGAGATCACCCACATATGCTCTGAATGGCTGTTCCTCAAAAACTGCCATTTTTTGCAGCAGATTTTTGCAGGTTTTTGAGCACCAGGAGACAAAGAAATTAGCCATCTTGCTCACAACCACAGTGGAGCCTTTTAAAGGGCACTAGGTTTGCAAACCTCACTTGGAAGTTGTCTATTTACTATCTTAAAGCTATTAGGGACCTTTAGAATGACAAGTTTAAAAAGTCATTGAGTGAGTTTTATTTTCAACAAAAGAAACATTAATGATAGGTTTAAGAAATTAAGCTAAAAAAGAATTTGATCTAGGAAAGTTATGAACAAATTAAGGATGCAAATAAATTTGAAATATTAACTTTTACTAAACCTGCCAGGATTCAAGGATTAATATTAAATATTATTACAAGGTTTGTGACTATAAATATTAATATTAAATATTATTTATGGATGTTAAGGGCCCTTCTTGAGCAACAGAATATTCAGAGCACAGAGGTAGTGTATTTTCTTTGGTTTAAGTGAAAAGAGACTTTGACCTCCATGACATAATCTATCAAAAGAAGGTTTTTTTCCTTGCACAAATGAAATCACTAGTATAAATAAGGGATAGTCACAAATATCCAATCCAGCATAATGGAAATATTGGATTTCTGTTCTAAGAACAGATAAATGAAATCTGCCTTTGACCTCTCATGTTCTCCTTCCTGAGACCTCTTATAAACTAATTTAAAGCATGTGAAATATTAATGAAAAATTGGCAAACTGGCCACAGCTTTAAGTCAACACCTTTATGGTTCTCTTTATTTGCATAGGTTGCAGAGGGTGGCTGGGTATATCTGCTGGTTTTTTTAATTTCCATAATATGTTAGAAATATTCTGAGAAACATCCAAACTTTGTTGCTGATTGGAGTATAAACTAGACAGATTATTTGGTGGAGGGGCAGGGTTGGAAATGGCAAAAGTAAGCACTAGTTTTGACAGCCAGCTCAAAATGCCAGAAGTTGACAAAAGTTCTTTCTGGTGCAGATTTGATGCCAGGTTTTCCAGTTACATTTGTAATACAACCATGGCATTGGTAGATTTACTTTGGTGCTAAATGTAGTGCACTGGATCCACTTGTTCCCATAAAATGCCTCAGAGGGAAAACAGTATTCATGCATACTCATACTTTTAGTATTTTTTGGACTACCATTTTACTGTGCTACCCAAATTTACACAAAATATATTGGCTGTCCTGATGATCATGTAATATGCAATGTAATTTTTACATACCCTTCCTCTGTGGCATTCCATACTATAGAAAATCTAGTGTTTTTTCAGAAATCTGTTTTTTTTCCAACATTATTCAAACATGGTTCTACTTTCCACAATCTTCTTTCTTCCCTAGAGAACAGACCTTCTGTGAGGTTCACATCCAAGAAGTAAATCCAGGCTCCAATTTTTCTGCTGTCTTCAGAATTCCTGTGCTCATAACTTGCTTTTTTAGTAGATTATTATAAACTATTGTTTATAGCAGACAAATACATGAATAAGTGGAAGAGATTTCCAAGAGATCCTTGGGCATATTAGTTTCAGGATCCAAGCAAGCTCAAATCGAAATGGATTACATGCAGGTAGGTAATTGATGAGTGATCAACTAGATCAGGAAGGATCCTGGCATTTCCCACTCATTGAAGAGAATGAAATATAGTATGAAGACCACATGGCCATTCAAGGTGCAGATTATCCTTGTGTTTTGTATCACAAGGCTTGAATATAGGCATGAAGAGTTCATTTAAAACAAATATCTAGTTTTCCTTGCCTAATTAATATTCATGTATTTTGCAAAGAAGCACATTTAAAAATAGGAATGGCAATGTGGGAAGAAGTTAAGGAAGAAGTTGAAAAACCAGGTCCAGGGAACAAAAACTAATTTCCATTTTCTCAACCAGCAAGGTGTATATGAAGGAACAAATCCCCAAATTTGTTAGGTCAGTTATTAAGGTTATTAGGTGCTAATAATTTTAATAACCAGTGAGGACAAACAAGCATTCTTTAGTTACAAAGGTGAGAGGCGGTTCCTCATTTCTACAGTCAATTTTCTCAAGCATGTGATGAAAATTAACCAAAAGACAACAACACAATCAGTCATGGTTTTGTCTTGAATTAATCACTTGAGACAGTGTTCTATAAACTTAATTTTCTTCTGCTTTGGTACCCGCAGGGAATCGAAATATATTTATTGCTTAATTCGGACGTTGGGGTAATTATTTATTTAGGTAGGGAAGAGAGCTTCTGCAATCCTTTATCATCTCATGAAATTAGAAAGATGATAGATGATGGATGGATGGATTGAAAAAGAAACGAGTAGTTATTGACCAATAACCAAACTTCTTGGCAGTTCACAGTCTGAAAATAATCTATAAAATATACCACTTGCTGTTATGATGCACTCTGTGTGAATCCCAATGAGAATTTGCTGCAATGTGTTGACAATAATAGAAACATATATTTGTTGTTAGTTGTGAAGTCGTGTCCGACCCATCACGACCCCATGGACAATGTTCCTCCAGGCCTTCCTGTCCTCTACCATCTTCTCATGTCTACTGCTTCTTTACAGCATCAGACTTTCCTTTCACCACCAGATGCATCCACAGCTGAGCATCCTTTGGCCCAGTCGCTTCACTCTTTCTGGCACTACTACCAGTAGTACTATCCCTCTGCTCTTCCCCAGTAGCATATTGGACACCTTCCAATCTGAGGGATATATATATGAATGAATGCATGCCTCGGCTTCAAAAAGAGATTATTTTTTCCCTTCATAATCCTGGATGAGCCTATGAATGAGCACAATTTAGGACTGAGATGAAACATTACCCCAAAGATTTTTCTGTCTCTTTGGTGTTGAGATTTTTGGAAGGATATAAGAGGCATTTCCTGAACAGTGGATGAGAGAGAGACTTTACAGGGAAGAGTACTGAAAAGAGGATGAGAAAGAAGCCACTAACAGAGCACAGGTAGTCGTCAACTTACAACCATAAGTGAGCCCAACATTGCTGCTGCTAAGCAAGACATTTGTTAAGTGAATGTTGCTCCATTTTACATACCCTTCTGAGATTTGAACCGGGGCTGTGTGCATGTTAGGCAGCTGTATTAACCTCTAGGCCACAGGCTCTTTCTCACTTTGTCAGCTGTATCAGGGAGGGAAGATATATATAAGATTAGGTTGAGAATAGGTTGAAAAACAGTTGCTATGCATGTTCAATAGTAGTTGTTTTTTTTTAAAATTATTTTTGGTAAGGAAAAAGCGGGGGATGATGCTACTTTGAAATGAAAAGGAGACACTATAGCAGCATCCTTAATTGTGATAACATGATGTTTTGATAAAATAAACATATATCAGTTTGAAATAACTGTTCCTGAGTATTCTTAAGAAGCACTTTGAATAAAGGCCTAGAAGGAAGAACAAGCTGGGCATTGAATATATATTGATGCTGGTTGGTAAATACTTTCTCTGCTCTTCGAATATGATTCTCTTATTCTTACATTTTGTACTTATTTATTTAACTGATTGATATGGATTTTGTGGTTTATTTTTTCATTCCTGTCACTCTTGCTATCTTTTATTCTTCATTTTTGTTTATTATTGTCTTTGTTCCTTGTCTTGAATGTTTTTATTTATGAACTGCTCAGAGGGACCTGCATATACATTTAAATAAATATACAGGGCTACCCAGTACCGATCTCACTTTAATGACACTGAGTAGCTAACAGTAAATAAAACTCAGAGCAAGAGCAACCCAAACTAATTAAAACTAGTTACTGTAATGGTCTCCCATATTAACCTTTTTACTTACTTTTTTGCTATTAACACATTCTTTGTATAGCTGAACAAATAAAGAACAATTAAGAAGTATGACACACTCTAGGTCTTTGGTACATTTTCCTGGTTTCAAGCTGGACGCAAATCTAAACTGAATCACATAGGATACTCTTGACCTTCTTATCAATTACATTGTGCTTGTGGGAAAACACTAAACAATACTTACATTACAGAGATGTCTCCCTTTTTTTGTTTAAAAATGCAGGTCAACATTTCATTTTCATTTTGTCCAATCTTAATTTTTTGGGGCTGGGAGTATTGAGTTAGGAATAAATTATTAGCAAGAGGTAGATGGAGCTAAATTCCTAGTTCCGAATATGGGATTTCAATAATCAGTGTATTTTTTCCTTCTTAAGTAGCACAGCTTCACAGTGCACAAAACGAATTATGTCCTGAAAAAAAGGATAAAATACATAAGACTTTTGTTTGAGCTAATCATGTATTACAGGAGGTAACTTCTATCTCTTCTTTCACTCCCTGAATTAGTAAACAGGATGAATTATATTAGAGAGCACAACCCTTTTCAGTTCTTAGTAAGTCTGAAGCATTGAAAGCTTTGCTCTGCTTAATATGTTGAGGCAAGCCTGTGTTCTTTAAACAATTTGTTTCATTGCCTGTTAAGCAACGTAGTCATATTTTAATCCACGCCAATGGAAGACCTGATCCATGAGATTAAGCCACTGTTTCAATTAGAAGGGGTGGAAGATTATATTGTGGCAGGAGTCAGTTGGAAGACATACATGAGCTAAGAAAGATCTGCCTGTACATGCCTAGATGGTTGAAATTAGCTTCCTGATAGACTGCCTCAATATACACGCACGCTTTAGCAATGAACTATAGAGAAATAAAGTATGTGGGCTCCTTTTTTATTTGCATATTTCCATCAATGGCTAAGTGTAACTCCTGACCAGGAGCAATGCAATGCCCTTTAAATAAGATATTTGGAGCATGTTTCCCATACATACAGTAGGTAGGGAAGAAAAAAAAAGTCTAATGAAAAAGATGCTTACATAGATCTGGAAAACCAGTTAAAAGGAAAAGGTGATAACAGAACATTGAGTAGCTACGGTACTATAACAAAGTGCCCTATGCATAACTAGACTAAAGAAGGACAGATAATTTCAGAATGCCTGGTTTTGTTTCCAACACTTGGGGTTCTCGTTTGTTGATCAGCCAGATGTTAAAAGCACCATTTACAAGGTTTAGCTAGAAGATGACTCTGTGGAACCAAATGCACACATTTATAAAAATTTGTTACCTCTGGAATTCTTTCACAGCTCTCCTGCCCTTTAGAGAGATTTTGATTCTGTGAAATGAAAGAAATCTTTGTCTCAAAAGGACTTGGAAACATTTGAAGACTGGTATGTTTAATTTCCTCTGTGGAATCACTCAAGTGCAATTTTGTCTGTTACCCTATGATTTTACAAGCAGCAGTCCGGATGTGACTGCAAATAATTAAATCAACGTATAGTGGTATTTGCCTACAGTCATGCTGAGCATTATGAGAACCGAGGAAAGGATCGTTTTGCTTTCTCTAGAGATCTATAAACTTTGAATAGCTGTTATTTTTAATAGTCAGCTAGGCTGACTTCCCAAACTCTATTCCAGAGAAGGAAAGTGGATATGCCTAGTTTTTATATGCCACTTTGAGAAGTAATATTACATTTTTTTATGTGAATTTAAGATTCTGGATATACAGTACATGCTGAATTGTTGTTGAAAGGGCAGAAACAGCATTAAAATTAAATGTTAATTGTGTGTACATGCTGGCATTCAATTTAGTGTGTGCTTGTGGGTGTGTGTTAACAATCAAATTTTTCAATAATTCCCCTCCTGCCACCGCTGCAACAAGAGATTGTAATAACTGTAATGAAAGCAGGTAGTTCAATGTTTGGAACTCTGTTCCTCCTGCCTTCTATTCAGTTAGTGGTCCTCTGCAAATCCCTCGCTTCCCTTGAATTGCATCATTATTTTCCAACAATAACTAGGCAAGCGCTCGTGGGAGATTAGGAATCAAGTAAGATTCCTCTATCCCAGGATCTAATATCACCTAGCATATTGTACTTGAACTTGGACATTTCATTTTGCTTTCCAAATAAACCAGAGGATCTCCTATGATCAGAGATGAGCTGTAAGAGGTAGGGAGAATTTTGGTGTGGGCAGAGCTGAAGGAAGATGATTTCATAGGATGAGAAAGGATGTTGTAACATGACTGTGTTGGAGGCACAAGCTACCATAACTAATCCCCCAATGTTTAACCCTGCAGAACATTTTATTGATGACATCTGGCTCTGCTTCCTGCCACTCCTTGAGCCTACATGCCTTGGAATGTCCCTTGTCTCAGAATTCATGGCCTCAGGACCTGTGCAGTCAATGGGTAAAAGTAAGTATAATTGACACGGTAATTATGGCAACATTTTCCTTCTCCTGAATCACAGACCTCTTACTCTACGCGGCCCTTTAGAAAGTTGAACTTTAAGCAGAGATGGGCCACTTCTCCCCTCCCCTTGATTTTTGCAAGTGAGATCAAAAGTCCTGTGATGTCTGTTAAAGCATGGTTTTTCCACTGATGTATTCATAAAGCCATAAATAAATCTATGTGGGACATAATCAGGTCTCATAAGAGCAACAAAACAACCAGAGCCACTTGTCTTATATATACTGCTCAAAAAAATAAAGGGAACACAAACGTATAGGATCTTATATGTTTGTGTTCCCTTTATTTTTTTGAGCAATATATTTACATTATACTAATAAACTTACATAATATAAAGGTTATATTATAGCTTTTCCTGGAACAAAAAGGTCAGCAAAGGAAAGTGTTGTTTCAGCCACCATCACAATTATATGGTACTGAATAATGAGAGGCAATAGAGAAACTGTCTTATATCCAGTTAGATTGTTGGCACAAGGATGTTTATTTTATTTATTTATTTATTTATTTATTTATTAGACTTATAAGCCGCTCTTCTCCAGGGGACCCAGAGCGGCTTACAACATAGATAATAACAATCGCATTAAAGTCTAATATAAATTAAATTAAAATGATCATAAAATAAAACAATACCCCAAATTTTTAATAAAAAAAACATTCATCCAACATTCAGCACCAATCATTCCCAGATCTGCCGACACAAATAAGTTTTTAATTCTTTTCGGAAGGCCAGAAGAGTGGGAGCGGTCCGAATCCCCGGAGGGAGCTGATTCCAGAGGGTAGGGGCCGCAACAGAGAAGGCCCTTCTCCTGGGGCCCGCCAGCCTACATTGACTGGTCGATGATGACAGGCAGGGACTCTGCAGAGTTCATGGATTTATCTGGAAAACCAGGTTAGGATTCTAATTGGAGGCCCTCGCCATGAAAACAAATACCATCCCTTAACTAGGGTAAAGTTTTAGTCCAGCTGTTGAAGCTCTTTCTTCTGGGGACAAAGCATGTCAGCACATTTACATGACAACAAATAAACCTGAACAAAGTATGAATGACTCCTGAATAAACCGTCATAGATGACTAAGACTGTAAAACACCTCTGCTTTAGCCATTAGCTTATAAGGAGGCAAATTTCACAATTCTTCCCATTGCACAGAAGATCAAGTCACCTCCTACAAGTTCAGGCAGATCATTAAGCCCTTCCTTTCTGGAGGACTGCCAAAGTAGAGGAGAAGAATGACTCTAGTACATAACTGTATGGACTTTGCTCCCTGACAGAGGAAATCCTGAAATGAGTTTGGTTGGGTACACCCCTCTTCAAACATAAGCATCTTTGATTCATTGGACAGTAAGAACCAGTACCCCGATATTGTTAAATTACTTTGGAAATGATTTCTTGAGAAAGTATTATAATGGTTAAGTATTATGATTAGTTTTTAATATCTGCTCTTCAAAAGAGATCCTTGGTGCTCTCTGAGCTTGATTGTTTTCTTGCAAAAAAGAAGCTCAGAGAGTACCAAGGACCCCTCATTTCAATCTTGAGCTATAAATATTCTCCTTTATGGGTATTCTTTAAAGCAGGGGTCTTCAAACCTGGCCCTTTTATGACTTGTGGACGTCAACTCCCAGAATTCCTCAGCCAGCGTGCCTGGCTGAGGAATTCTGGGGTTGAAGTCCACAAGTCATAAAAGGGCCAAGTTTGAAGACCCTTGCTTTAAAGCTTGCAGCAGCAGCAGGTGAGTTTGTCATTACTAAAGCTAGAGAAAACTTTCTAAAGGGGAGTTTCAGAAAAAACGAATGAAACATTCCTCCATGAAACATTAAAACAGCCACATCATTCATCAGGTTCCGGACGATTACTTCAGAGACCTTCTTGGTTATTCCCACAAACATGTGCACCAAGTCTTCTGAAAGGCCTGTGTGCTTTAATATTTCAGGGAAAGGTATCCTGCTTGTATGCAAAAAGCCCCATTCAAATGTTTTGCATTCCCTAATTCCTTGGCAGTAGCTACAACAAGATGGGGAAATGTCTTATTACCAGTGACAAAGCCAATAGCCTCCTGCTTACATAATTAATATGCCATCAGTTCTCTAGCTCCTTACAGTCCTTGGCATCAAAGCCAAAGAGAAAGCTTGTTGGAAATTATAGTTCACACATATTGCTCTTATCTTGTAATCAAACACCTATTTTTAGCCAGTGAAAAATCCATAATATTCCAGGAGTACAAATTGGGGGAGGGGGTAGGGGATATGTGAAAGCGAGATAAGGGCCTCCCCATGACTTTAATGACCAATGGCAAGTTATGGGAGGCGCTGCTGCTAAGCAACCATGAACAGGAATAACAGCCACCATTTCTTAAGCACAAGATCACTTTTGCTAGCTATTGATCAGGCCAGACAATGTGATTCCCAGTGACAGCACTGTGACTGCAGAGTCTTCCTTTGGTGCTTGCCAGGTTCCTAGAGCCAGCTTTTGAAGCTCACATGTTTTAGTAAAAAAACATAGTGTTCATAAAATGCTGGTCACTTCATGATAGAATTAGGAGGGCGTAAAGAGTGCGATCTTTTTCCTGTCACAGATTTTTTTATAAACATGAACGAATCAAAATTTGTTGCAAATGTTTTGCCTCCATTGATTCCCTCCCTCTATTCCCCCAGCTGTATAATTTGTAACTATCACTTTACTGAATTCACTGGGCACAGCCACACCATTGTGTTAAAGTGCTATTCCATTATGCTGGAATATTACCCTGATTCTTATTCAGCTGCATTAACAAGACCAGGATGAGATCCTATCCATATTTGGTGTTTTGTTTGTTTGTTTGCTTATTTTGGCATTTCTGTGTTTTGTTTACCTCACAAGAAAATTTCTGGGTTATTTTGTAGGCAGGTAGCTCAGATGCCCTGCCTGCTTGTCATTTTCATATATCTAAGAGGGTGGTGATGGTGAGGGCAGGAGAGGAATGGCAGAGTTAAAAAAAAAATATGCTCACCATTTCAAATGAAGGCAGCTCAAAAAAAATTTACAGTATGGCAAGTATCTCTTGAGACTTCCCTCCTGACTTCCATGAGAAGATGAATGGACAATCCTGCCCTTAGCCCTCCAAAGCACCTCCATGTTTCTTGAAAGCAACAGGTGGAGGGAAGGAAGGCATGTGGAGAGAATTGTAGGATTGAGGACTTGCAAACATCAACTGGTTCTATCAGCTGCCCTTCTTTGCTACAACACAGGTACTATGGGGAAAGGGGACTAAATGTATTCCTCTAATTGGCCTTGTCCGAGTACATCATTTTTAGTTGATTTGGGGCTCTCTGAAAT
This sequence comes from Bothrops alternatus, assembly GCA_034064705.1. Classification (NCBI taxonomy): domain Eukaryota; kingdom Metazoa; phylum Chordata; class Lepidosauria; order Squamata; family Viperidae; genus Bothrops; species Bothrops alternatus. The sequence goes on along the minus strand of JARGCV010000223.1, from coordinate 32,013,242 downwards.
CCCAGCTGAGAAAATGGGCTTTGCTTCCCAGCTCTTCTTTAATTTTTAGAAATTGGTTATGTTTAGCTAGAAATTTTTGTTTTTGATGCAGGACAAGTTTAAAAAAGTGACTGGTGGAGTCTCCTGGGTTCATTTCCATTCCCACTGAGCATCACCTACCAAAGAAAGAAACAAACACTAACCATTCTTCTTAAAATGTAGCAGGATCGGGATCTGGGCCAAGCAGATATGTACTTGGAAATTTTGGTTTAACCCTCTGTCAAGTTGCCTAAGTAATGGTTAAGTAACCCTCTATACCTGTGACCTGTCACTTGGGCTATTTCAGGACATAGGTCTAAAAGAGCATTAAGGCTGTGTCCAGATAAGCCTAACTGAAAGACTCTTGGTATGAAGAAGGGGTCCAGAAGGATGCAGAAGAGAGCGACTGATAACACAGCTAGCGCTACAAGGCAGCGACAGTGCTGGTAATAAGAGCCTATGGCCAATAGCTCCTGAAAATAACTTGTGAGTAGGCCAAATGTTTTCTCTCCAAAATAATAAAAACAGTAAAAAGTCCACCCATGCAAAATCCTTCCTCAAAGAAGCAGCAAAAAACCTGTACTAAAATTATTGACAACAGAACCAGCAGTGCATAATTAGCAGAAACTAATTCTAAGATTTGGCTTTAACTAACCTTCTGTGCAGCACTCTCTTTCATGAGAAAATTGGCCCTGGTTTTTTAAAGATAGAACTAGTGAAAAAGAAGGTTCATGGCTTTTTTTAAAAAAAAGAATGCTAAACTTGTGCATACAAGGAGCTGACCTCAGACTTGACGAGAAAACCCTAATCTGTCATAATACATGAAAGGACGAGAAAACCCTAATCTGTCATAATACACGAAAGTGCCCCTTCAAAACTAAGGTGGCAAGGAAAAGGTATGTATCTGCAGCAGACTAAACCAGTGCATAAGAGCTAGGCAGATTCCAATGTCCTGACCATGTCATCAATCAAGTCATCCATGAAATGTCCAAGATTGTGTCCTCAACAGAAATGGTATCAGGAGAAGAAAGAAAACACTACTTGAAAACTGGAACAGCAGTTGTTGACTTTACATGCCTTTAGCTATGGGACATCACAAAGGCATGGCATATAAAGCTGGTCACTAATCATGTTCATGTTATCATTAAGGGAATCCACACAAAATTATACCAACATGACATTCCTCTTTCCATTGTCCATCATTATCATGCTATTATTGCCAGTTAATGGATGACACTCTATCAGATTTTGTGGGATCTTGAAGTGCCTTTTGAAAGTGTTAGAGTAAGGGGAAAACTCTATATTAGTTCTGGTGCAGCTGAGGGATGATTTAAGATTGCCACTTATGAGCTGGGGCCAAGAAAAACTGGCATCCAGAGATAAATCATAGAAGAAATATTGCTAGAACATGTTTGTGCCATGGCTTAGGTGCAAATGAGGACATAGCCTTGAGGAATCTATCTTTTCTTTAAATGTTGATATTACTAAGCATACAAAGGGATCAAATATGAAATTGGACTCACTGTGCAAGCTTACATGAATGTAACTTTTGGCTAGAGTTGAATTCTGACAAGATGAATATGCTATGAAAATGTAACTAAGTTAGTGCCAAAGAAGTTCGTACTGAAATGTGTAATACAAACTTCCATAATTCTACCATTCCACCTTTAAACTAAAAGACAAGTTTGCTAGAGGAGATGGATGTTGCTTATGATGTAGTTTCTGGTAAAATGGTTAGCTTTGGGTAGAAAAAAGCTTCCAATGCACAGATCAAATTTTGCCATTTGGAGAGAGTTGGGAAATCTCTGGATTTTTCATTTGTACATATTCCCAGGATGTTTGGTTGCTTTATTTGATGTGAAAGAGGCCACTGGTACTTAAGAAAGATGCCAGCCTAAGCTCTGTAGCCAAAGCTAAAATATAAATGAAAGGGCAGACAGAAAAAGAAATATTGTTCTGATGTCTTTCCTCTCTACAGATGGTAGCAGTTAAGATACTTGCAGGGATTGCAAACTTGACACTTCAGGGTGTTTCTGGCCGGCTTCAGATCAAGCTCACCAGGGTTGGGAACAGTTCTTTCTATTGGACAATTCGGTCTCTGCATTTTAATGGCATGCACACAAAGTGTAAATGTTATTGAGGGAGCTATGTGTGTAAAAGAAAGTTCTATTTGCACATTATAGCTTTATCCAGGGCTCTTTTTGTCATAGAACACCCAGAACGGAGTTTCCAGCACCTTTTTTGGATAGACCCTTGTAGGGTAGGCAAGGCGGGTTGTATGACATGTGTGAGTTCCGGCACCTTTTTTTTTTTTTATCTGAAAAGATATAGGGTCTCCTACTTGAGCAGGGTGTTGGACTAAAAGACTTCCAATGTCTCTTCCAACTCTGTTATTCTGTTATTCTGCTTTGATAACCCTGGTCTACAAAGAGAAAGCCTCAGAAATGAAAGTAGCTAAATTTTACCAGAATTGGGTCTCTAATAAAGGAAAATTAAGTCCTCAGTATTAATTGGCTCCAGTTTCCAAAATACAGATTCAGGTCAAAATTGCATCAAAATAAATTCAAAATTACGAGGGGGATTTATTTATTTATTTATTTTAATTAAATTTTTATGCCGCTCCTCTCCAAAGGACTCGGAGCGGCTAACATAAACAAAAGAACATCACAGAGTTTAAAATCAAAAAAGCAATCTACAAAACGTTTAAACCCCCCCCCCGAACACATTCATAATTCACACACAATCACAGTCATCCCCAGGCCTGCCGGCATAGATAAGTTTTTAGATTCTTCCGGAAGGCCGGGAGAGCGGGGGAAATGGGACTTCAGGGGGCAGTTGGTTCCAGAGGGTGGGCGCCACAACAGAGAAGGCCCTCCCCCAGGACCCGCCAGACGGCATTGTTTCGCTGACGGGACCCGGAGGAGGCCGACCCTGTGTGCTCTCACCGGTCGAAGGGAAGTATGTGGCAGAAGACGGTCCTGTAAGTGCGATTATGCTCCATACCTTTTCTGCAAAATGTGATATAGCAATGAGAATGGTGCCACACCAATCATTATAAATTTATCTTTTTATTAATACCAATAACATAACTTTCCATTTATTTATTGGCTTTTCATGTAACATTTTCATGCTTTTTCACTCTGCAAGAGGTTCCACTGTTGTAATCTGGAGTCCAGTAGCTCTGCCTTACTCTTAGGCAATTCCAAATCCCTGACTAGGTCATTTAGTTCACTGTGTGAAATTAGATGTGGTTCAGAAGCAGCATACGGTGGGCTAAAGTTTGGGTCCCTGATGTAGATGGCCCCAGATCAGCTGCATCCTGCTCATCATGTTTATCATCATCTGAGTCTAGAGAGCAGGATTCTGATGGATTCTGGAATTGGCAAATCATCACCATGGGGTACAGGATGCAGTGCGGATGGAATGTTTGGATATCCCATAGTCCACTTCTTCTTTCTTGAGATCCCTTTTGCAATTGGGGAACCATGCAAAAATAGCAGTTGCTACTATGATTGGTGGGTTGGCTCCACACTACTGGGACTGTGAAAGACATGGAGTTTTTCTTCTTGTTTAGCCAATGACGCAGATAAGTTGCATATGTAATGCAACAATAATGAGGGGCCCAACTCTTGTCCTGATCCCCTATTTTGCACCCAAAATACCGGTGGTATGCCTTTTTTTTAACCACTGGCGTCATACTGCATTTTTGTGATGCAAATGTAACTTCATCAAAACGGTAGCAGAAGATATCTGCATTGTTTACACAGTTTCGAGGCATCTTGGCTTCTGAGGGAAAATATCACACAACTGTTCCTTGGAAATGTTAGGCAATGAAACTTTCACAAGCCACCAGATGTAACTATATGATGCATAGATCTGACCAAGACAAATGTGCCTTGCAATAAAAGAACAATTAATTACAGTTAGGTAATAATCTTTAGTTTCAAAGTGAAGATAATTTATACACTTCCATGTGGTACCATTTTCATTGTTCTACCATTCTTTGTTGAGAAGTTACGAGGCATCATGATCATTAGATACATTTCTCCCTTGTAGGCAAATATACTCGCCTGTGTATAAATCTTTATTGTGAAATATCTTGAAAATTTTAGCCAACCAGCATCTTTACCACCTGTTTTCTAATTCATCTAATCAAAATATGTAAGAATTAACACATTTTATCTCAGACGTCGATAATTTGTAGACCAGTATAATCAAGAAGCACTCTTTACACTAAGTGGCACTGTAGAGAAAACACACCATTTCTATCCCTCTCTGGTTCTTCCTTCCCATGTACACACACACACACACACACACACACACACACACAGAGAGAGAGAGAGAGAGAGAGAGAGAGTTTAGAACCAAAAATCATCTGAAAAGTGTGGAAGTATTTTTCCCCTTCAGATAATTTTCTTTACACCTTAGTTTTGCATTTAATGGATAATGTAGACATTCAGTATATTATCACTGTGTGCAGGACTGAACTGGAGCTGGCATTGCAGGAATATCATTTACAAAATTGTTATACAGTTGGTCATGCTCTACAGATACAGATGCACATTGTATGGTTGCTATTGTAAAAAGATATCTTCTTTTTAAAAGAATGAAATGGTGTTTATTCCTAAGAAAATGTGGTTGTCATCAAGACTACAGCAATGAACTTCATTGTATACTTCAGTAAGTTGATGGTCTGTGACTTAATGGAGTTTAAAATATGAAATTGCACACGATCCGTAATTATACCTTGTTCAGAGAGTGTGTGATTCCCTACAGTGCAGTCACCATAGTGTTCCCATGTTAAATAGATCTTGATCAAGCTTCACAAATGATGGGAACTATAATTTGATCAAATTGTCAGAGAATCCCTGCAGTCTTCTTTTGCTCTCCAGACCATCTAGCAGCTGAATCCTTTATTCTGACATATCCTGAGTCTGAGCCATAGCCATTGTCTCCTCTGTTGTGAAAGATGAAATGGTCCTGGAATCCAGGGCTCCAGCACATTATTTAATTTTCTTTTCAAGGGGGATCTCAGCATGGCTAGACTTTCATGCACCATCTTTTTAAAATGTTCAGAGTTGTCTTTATCCTTCTGCATGATTCTTCCTAGCATGCATTCTCATTTTGTTGCATATCCCATCTTTCTAGAATTAAATCAAAATTTCCCCCCTTGTGTTTAGAGTTATTTTGGGTAGACAGTTGGTTCGGAGAGTTCTCTTGCATTATGTCTCTGTGCCTGGAGCATATCTCTTTATTTTCTCACTATACAATAAATCATAAATTAACTGCAATGGCTGTATTTGCACAACACACCAAATTTTATATAACCTGACCACTGTTAACAATAAGCAGGCACATTATGTTACATGAATGCAGCAGTTTTCTTTTTAATTGACTTGATTAACCATATTGTTTCCAAGAGCCTAGAACTTCATGTTCTATGTACCTGCCACACCTTGGAAGCAGTATCTGTATTTCTGGATTTATCAAACATACATGCACATATAGTAAGTGAGTTTGCATACATGAATTAGGACAAATGTTCCTATGGGCCTGTAGATTTGATTAGCAGTTTGGTTCAGTTCAATAATAGGTTAGTAGCAATCAGTTACAAATCACCACTATGTAGCAGGCACTGAAACTAGGCTTTTATCTTCCCATTGGCAAGAACAAGCTTAAAAATAAATGGTATCAACAGACGTCCTGTTTATTGGCTATCGTGGTGCAAACAGTGATCACATTAAGGAATCCAGAACCAGCGATTAAATCTAATCAAGCAAAGGTGTTTTTCCACTCTTGTTTGAATGTTTGCATAGCTTTCAGTAGCGTTTGGTGGACTACTAGGAGTTTAATTCTGGGGTGGGGAATAAATGTTATCTTTGTTTGATGTAAGAGAGAAACTTTGCTGGGTGTGCTGAAATAATGGTATCTCTTTAATCTCATTAGCAAGCAAGATATCTTTTGTTCCTAGGATTCTTCTACCATTTCAAAGAGTCACACAGTATACAAGCTTTGGTGTTTGTGCACCTTTGGGGATTCTACTTGTTTTTTCGTACAAGGGCTTGGCATAAACCCTGCATGGCAACAGTGGGATATGTTGCAAGAGAAAGTGATAGCAGTTCTGCCAGCCAGGGAAAGGAGTGAGCATTGTCTTTCTCAACATCTGGGCAACACTGAAATTCTAGTTCTTCTCTCATCATTTTTGAGGGTTCTGGTGCAGTTATCTCTGCCAGAGACTTGATTCTCCAGCAGAGCAGGGATAGTTTACGTTAAAGGGCCTTTGTTCTCACACTTTCTTTTGTGCCTTATTCCATTTGCTAGACAATTTGCTTAACTGTAGGCATCATTTGTGCAAACATTTCAGTCTCACAAAGTTGCTTCTTTTAATTTTTACATAGGTACACATGACATGGGGAGCCCATTTCCTCAGAAGTAAGCATACTGCATAGAAGGGAATTTATTTCCCAATCTATGTTATGTTGTTATGTTACATTACGTTACGTTACGTTATCTAAAATAGTTTTGAAGATACGAGTCTCAGGTATATTCATATTCAAAAACTAAAACACAGATCACCGAGACTGAAGAATTTATTTAAAAACTCAATCCTGGCAAGAACTCTGATGATGTCAGCAGATGCTGACGAAAGCTAAGTTTTTAAATAAGTTTTTTAGTTTTTGAATATGTTATGTTATGTAGATACAATTATATTATTTCAAGGATTTTGTCCTTCCAATTTGTTGGAATATTCATGAGCAGGAAGAGTCATGTGGTAACTCAGTCAGCCAATGTGAAGAAAGTGCTACTGAGTCTGTGCAAAAGGTATTGAGTTAGGAGCTGAATTTTGAGTCTCAGGTTTGTCTCTGTATCTCTCTGTAAGAAGTCTTCATTGAGCTATGTTGCTGTAAAGAAGAATGTATGGTATTGTAAATATTTTGATATAAATATAAAGAAGTTATTTTGAATCAGCAAAATGCAGTCAACTGTGAGAGCTTCTGATTTATTTTTTCACCAACAGAAAAAATAAAATTCTCTACCCTGTTATGGGCCCAGAGCTTACTAAGCTTTGTAATTTAAAGCTGGAAGAAAGTGCCTGTGTTTAGAAAGTATAAGAACAAGGCAGAATTAGCAGAATGGCTGCAATGGAATTTAAGGAAAGCTCTGTGCCTCGTTTGGGTCAGAAGAATTACATTGTGTGGGCTGCAAAAAATGGAATGTTTGCTGAAAGCTAAAGAGCTGTGGTATATCTTGAAAATCCACCACAAGTGTTTGCAGCTGCTGATCAGAAAAGTCATGATCAAGCAATGGCTTATCTCATCTTGAATTTAGATGATGAACAATTTCTAAATGTTGCAAATGTAAAGACTGCAAAAGAGATTTGGTTGAAATTGAGAGCTATGCACGTGAATATTTCTGCATGCAATATAGTGCAATTGTCAAGAAAACTTTACAGGGCCTGTTTGCAACCAGGTGAATCCGTGGAACAGCATTTAAATAAAATGCAAAGTTTATTTTTGGACTTAGAACAACGTGGGATTAAATTCCCTGAGTCCCAGAAGGTTTTATTGGTGTTGAACAGTTTAGATAAAACCTGGGACACAGTTTGTGCAATATTTGAGTGTAAAGAAGAGCAAGACTTAAATTTCGAGGCTTTAAAGGCATGTTTGCTTAATGAAGAAGAAAAGCAACATTTTAGGAACAGCCATGAGGAGGTGAAATTCCTGAGGAGGGGGTCCAGACTGCAAGTCTCCGGAGAAGAAACAAGCAGATGGGACCAAGTTGCATCAAAAGAGAGATTTTGCGAGCAGAGGGCTAAGCAAGAAAAGAATTGCTACATTTGCAGTGCAAACACACAACTGAAAAGAAAATGTTTCTAGAGGAACAATTTGCAGCAAAGGACATTTGTGCAAGAAAAAAGGATTGATTTGCAAAAGGAACATTTTGGTGTTGCAAAGGTTTGCTATAGCAACAACAGAGACAAGTGGCTAATAGATAGTGGGGCAAGTCAAACAATTGTTAATTACTCTGAATTATTTTACAGGTTTGTTCCAGTAGCACAAGAAGCTGTGGCTTTGGCAAATGGCCAGAAAGCAAAAGTCATCGGAAGAGGTGTGTAAAAATTCCATATTTGGAATCAAAGTTTACCAATGTACTTTGTGTACCTGAGATGGAACATAATTTGTTAAGTGTGTCTAATTTAGACAAACAAGGTTTTGAGACCATTTTTGTAAATGGGAAGTGTCTCATCAAAAGGAATGGGAATATTTGTGCAGAAGGCATAAAGGAAGATAATCTTATTTCTTATTTGTTTAGACTTATATGCCGCCCTTCTCCTCAGACACAGGGCGGCTCACAACAATAATACAAGTAAAACAAAGCATAAGATCAGTTAAAATTACTTCTTAAAATACTATATAAAAACAAGATAATATATAACACGCATACCACACAATCACAATCAAAGGGCATGGGGCAGAGTGCAGCTCACACACCCCAAACCTGTCTGCATAGATGTGTCTTCAATAGTTTCTGGAAAGCTAGGAGGGAGGAAGCAGTACGAACCTCTGAGGGAAGCTGGTTCCAGAGGGCTGGGGGCAGCAACGGAGAAGGCCCTAGCCCTAGGCCCTGCCAGATGGCATTGTCTAACAGATGGGACCTGTAGGAGGCCAACCCTATGTGCCCTAACCAGTCGCTGGGATTCAGGAGGCAGAAGACGGTCCCGCAAGTATCCTGGCCCATTGCCATAAAGGGCTTTATAGGTCATAACCAACACTTTGAATTGTGTTCGGAGACCAATTGGTAGCCAGTGCAGCTCACGGAGGGCTGGAGTGATATGAGCATGTCTTGGGAGACCCAAGACAGCTCGCGTGGCCGCATTCTGGACTACTTGCAGTCTCCAGACATTCTTCAAAGGTTGCCCCATGTAGAGAGCATTACAGTAGTCGAATCTCGAGGTGACAAGGGCATGAATGACTGTGAGGAGTGACTCCCGGTCCAAATAGGGCCGCAACTGACGCACGAGGCGAACCTGGGCGAATGCCCCCCTCGCCACAGCTGAAAAATGGTGTTCTAGACTTAGCTGTGGATCGAGGAGGACACCCAAGTTGCGAACCTCTCTGAGAGGGACAAAACCTCTCCCCCCAGGGTGATGTATGGACAGTTGGAATTGTCCTTGGGAGGCAGAACCCAAAGCCACTCCGTCTTGTCAGGATTGAGTCTGAGCCTGTTGGCACCCATCCAGACCTCAACAGCCTCCAGGCACTGGTTCATCACTTCTACTGCTTCGCTGTAATGATGCGGGGTAGAGATAGAAAGCTGAGTATTATCAGCATATTGATGATAACTCACCCCATGTCGACGGATGATCTCACCCAACGGCTTCATGTATATGTTAAAAAGCAGAGGTGAGAGAACAGAACCCTGAGGGACTCCACATGGAAGAGACCTCGGAGCCAATCTCTGACCTCCTGCGAACACCGACTGCGACCGGCCAGAGAGGTAGGAGGTGAACCACCGTAAAACAGTGCCCCGCACTCCAAGCCCCTCCAACCGGCGCAGAAGGATACCATGGTCGATGGTATCGAATGCCGCTGAGAGGTCAAGAAGCACCAGGATAGTGGAGTAACCTCTATCCTGGGCCCGCCAGAGATCATCGGTCAGCGCGACCAAAGCAGTTTCCGTGCTGTAACCGGACCTGAACCCAGACTGCTGAGGGCCCAGATAATCAGTTTCATTCAAGGACCGTTGGAGTTGGAATGCCACCACCTTCTCAGCAACCTTCCCTAAAAAGGGAAGGTTGGAGACTGGACGATAATTATTTAAAACTGCCAGGTCCAGGGAAGGCTTCTTAAGGAGGGGGCTCATGAGTGCCTCCTTTAAGGGAGCTGGAAAGGACCCCTCCCTCAATGAAGCGTTAGCAACAGCCTGGACCCCGCTCCGTGTCACCTCCCTGCTAGCCGAAACCAGCCAGGAGGAGCATGGGTCCAGTAAACAGCTGGCCGAACTCACAGCTCCAATGGCCTTGTCCACGTCATCAGGAGTTATCAGGTCAAACTCCTCCCATTCAACAGGACTAAGACGGGCCTCTGTCATCTCGACTGACTCATTGTCAGCCGATACTGCATTCCAACTGGAGTCCAAGTCAGCCCAGATCTGAGCGACCTTGTCTGCAAAAAAGCTGTTAAATTCTTCGGCATTGCCCTGGAAAGGTTCCTCCCTCCTCCCCATATCAAGGAGAGAGCAAGGCACCCTAAACAGGGCAGCTGGACGAGATTCCACAGACACGATCAATGCAGAAAGATACTGAGATCTTGCAGTAGTGATCACTTCCAAATAGCTCTTAATATAAGCTCTCAATTTGGTTTAATCAGATTTGGATCTGCTTTCCATCCATTGCTTCTCTAAACGTCTCTTCTGGCGCTTCATCCCCCTGAGTTCCTCGGTAAACCAAGGAGATCTCCTGGGTCTGCTACCACAGAGAGGTCACAACAGCGCAATCTGGTCTAGAGTCCCCGTAGTGGCCATATTCCAGGCCATCACTAGGGACTCCGCCGAACTGTGTATGAGCGAATCTGGCAATTCCCCAAGCGCCCTTTGAAAGCCGATAGGGTCCATCAGGCGTCTGGGGCGGAACCATTTAATCGGTTCCGGCTCCCTGCGAGAGAGGATTGGTGTCGTAAACTCAAGCCGCAGCAGAAAATGATCTGTCCATGACATGGGCAACACTTCTAAGCCCCTTAGTTTCAGATCATACCTCAACTGTTCTGAAAGAAAAACCAGGTCAGGTGTGTGTCCCCCCTCATGGATTGGGCCCTCGATTACTTGTGTCAGGTCCATTGTTGCCATGGAAGCCATGAACTCCTGCACCAACCCAGAGGACTCACCAAGTGACGGCACGTTGAAGTCCCCCCAAGACAATAAGTCTGGGGAACTCAACCGCCAACCTGGCTACCTCCTCGAGTAGTGTGGGGAGGGCTGTAGAAATGCAGCTGGGAGGCAGGTACATAAGCAACAGACCCACCTGTACACCTAGGTCCAACCTCATAAGGAGGGACTCACAACCTGATATCTCAGTAGCAGCGAGTCTGCGCAGTCCGAGTGTCTCCTTAGCTATAATCGCCACTCCTCCCCCCGTTCCCTGTGGTCACGGCTGATGCCATACCTGAAACCCAGCTGGGCACATCTCAGAGAGGGGAACCCCTCCCTCTGAGGTCAGCCAGGTCTCAGTCACACATGCCAGGTTGGCCTCCTCCTCCAGAATCAAGTCCCGGATGAGGAGAGCTTTATTTACCACCAACCTGGCATTGAGCAGCAGCAGCCTGAATACAGGGTCCGGATTTCGCTCATTACCAGTACCCCGGGAGAGGTTCAATTTATATGTATTGCAGGGACAAGAGGTTCAATGTTCCCATATATTTAAGAACATTGCAGAGCATGATTCGTGTGTTCATCTTCTACATAGAAGACTTGGCCATGCAAGCTTTAAAGTTTTGCAGCAAATGCAAGAGTTTGCAGAAGGGCTAAATATGAAGGGATGCAAAACATATTTGGACTGTGCAGTATGCAAAGCATTGAAGTCAAAGGCATTCCCAGTTAGTAAATATAGCACAAGACAAACAAAAAGAGCTCTAGAGCTGGTCCATGCAGATCTGATGGGACCTATGCAAGCCAGTTTGGGAGGAGCAAAACACGTACTGGTAATTGTTGATGATTATAGCAGGTATTCATTTTGCTACTTGCTTAGAGGAAAGACAGAGGTACTACAACAATTCAAACAGTGGGTAAGTTTTGTAAAGAGAAAGTACAGACAACAAGTGTGTCAGTTGAAAACTGACAGAGGTACTGAATTTATGTCAACTAAATTCCAACAATGGTTGGGGCAGTTGAGGATAAGACACAGACGTACAAATCCTTACACAGCAGCAGAGAACGGTGTAGCTGAAAGAAGGAATGGTGTTCTGCAAACAATGAAAGATTCATTATTAGAGGATTCTGGTATGAGCAGGTCATATTGGGGAGAAGCCATATTGACTGCCAATTATATAGTTAACAGGCTGTGGAGTTCCTCCATTAATAATACTCCATATGCCATTCTATATGGGAGAAAACCATTACTGGCACATCTGAGAATTTTTGGAAGTACTGCATGGGTACATATTCCGAAAGCAATTAGAAGAAAGGGACAAAAAAAGGCAAGAAAGCTCAGGTTTGTGGGCCAGGGTCAAAAGGATATCGCTTTAGTGGTGGAAGTAAAAGAATTGTAAATTCAAGGTCCGCTAATTTTGCAGAACAAACTTGGGACAGAATTAATGCAAATCTGGGTACGTCTCACTTAATGACGGTAATCTATTTAACTACAATAACTCATCTAATGATGGAAAAATGATTATTGAAGATGTCAGTGTTCAGGGAGGAGAGGCTAAACAAGACATAAAACCAGAAATACTTGAGACACAGGAGCAGTTAATACCGCATAGGTCAGAGCGATGTAACAAAGGAATTCCGCCTGACAGGTATTCTGCCAGCAAGGTAAAGGTTTGCAATGTGTGGTATGAGCCAAGAAGTTATAAAAAGGTATTGGCATTATCAAAAACTGAACAAGAAAGATGGAAGGAGGCCATGGATAAAAAGATGAAATCCATGGGAGACCATGAAGTATTTAAATCAGTGACTTTGCCACAGGGAACTAAAGCTGTGGTTTGTAAGTGGGTATATAAGAAAAAGGTATTCCCAAATAATGATGTACAGAATAAGGCCCGGTTAGTGGCACAAGATTTTTCACAATTAAAGAATTTGCACTACAATGAAGTATTTGCACCAATTGTGAAAAGTGAGAGTATAAGATTAGCACTGGCGTTGGCAGTGGCATATAAGCATAAAATCTGGCACTTTGATATCACAACTGCATTCCTCAATGTTGAGTTAGAGGAAGAAATTTATATGATCCAAGCACCAGGATATGAAATTGTAAAACCTAACATGGTGTATAAATTAAACAAGGCTATTTATGGGCTGAAGCAATCAGCCAAAAACTGGAATATCTGTTTAGATACTGCTTTACAGGGTCTTGGATTTAAGAATTGCAAAGTATATACTGGACAGATACAAGGAGGGAATTGTCTACTGTTATCATTTGTGGATGATCTTTGCTTCATCACAAGTCAAGGAATTTGCTGATAAATTAGGAAAGAAATTCGAATTAAAGAATTTGGGAGAAATAAAAAATTATCCCGGTGTAAAGATACGGGAAAATGTAAAAGGTGGTTATATTCTCAGTCAAAGCAGAAAAATTGAGCAGTTATTGGAAAAATATAATATGAAAGATAGCAATACTGCTTCCACACCCATGAGTATGGATTTTTATAATAGTTTAAGTGCGGACAAAGGTGAAACCTGTGATCAAGAGATATATCACTTAGCAATAGGGAGTTTGTTATATCTATCACAGTGGTCCAGACCAGACATAGCTTGCGCAGTAAGCATTTTGAGTCGTTTTACTGCTGCACCTACAAAGTTACATTGGATGGGTATAAAAAGGGTTCTCAGATATTTAAAGGGAACTATAAATTTGAGTCTTCAAATACAGATTACTGAGGAATTGAAATTAAAGTGTTATGTCGATAGTGACTATGCAAATGACATAAACACAAGGAAATCAAATTCTGGGATTATAATATTGTTTGGAAAACAAACAACTGCTGTTATTTCAACAGCGGAAGCAGAGTTTATTGCTTTATCTAAATTGTGTTCTGAAGTAACATGGTATGTACAGTTGTTGCAAGATTTAAATATTAATGTAAAAGAATCTGTAAAGGTATTTGAAGACAATGCTACCTGTATAAAAATGGCAACTGGTGACAGGGTGAAGAACAGAAGTAAACCTCTAGACATTAAGTATTGTAATGTCAGGGAAGCTGTAAAAGGAAAATTGATTAGTTTACATCATTGTTCTTCTGAGGATAATTTGGCAGACATGATGACTAAACCATTGGGTGGTGTTCACTATGGAGAATGTATTAAGTCTGATGTCTTTTCCTGTCATGGAGGGAGGAGTGTTAGAATATTCATGAGCAGGAAGAGTCATGTGGTAACTCAGTCAGCCAATGTGAAGAAAGTGCTACTGAGTCTGTGCAAAAGGGTATTGAGTTAGGAGCTGAATTTTCAGTCTCAGGTTTGTCTCTGTATCTCTCTGTAAGAAGTCTTCATTAAGCTATGTTGCTGTAAAGAAGAATGTATGGTATTGTAAATATAAATATATAAATATAAAGAAGTTATTTTGAATCAGCTAAATGCAGTCAACTGTGAGAGCTTCTGATTTATTTTTTCACCAACAGAGAAATTAAAATTCTCTAACACAATTTTTTTTAGATTCCCCCCTCCCGCCTTAATTTTTTTAAATAACTCAAAGGGCCAGACCTACCTAATTCTCCTTCCTTTTCTTATTTTCCCCACCAACCCTGTGAAGTGGTTGAGCTGAGAGAGAGTGGCTCAGGGTCACTGAGCCAACTTTCATGGCTAAGGCAGGACTAGAACTCAGTTTCTTTCTTGATACTTTTGCCTCTTTTTAGCCCAATTCTTTATGCTGATCTTTGACCATAAAAAGGCTTGGTTTGATTTATAATGAAATAAGTATTTAAAGAGGTAGAACTGAAAGAATTGCAAAGGTCTAATCGTGACAAAGAAATCAAATTCTTGAAATGAATTCTCACACCACAGAATATTAAAATTACCCAGCACTAATAACATAGCTGAATCCATAATAATCCCTGCAATAAGATCAAGTAGCTTATGAAGGCATGTTGCTATTCAGGTGGGGATATGATACAACAATGATGATGATACTATATAATACAATAATAATGATGATGGCACAATACAATTTCACCTTATTCATTCAACTCAATCCGTGGAACAGTGCTCCTTGCAATTACTATGGTCCCTTGCTTCACATTTATCTCTCCATCTTTCTTGCCTTGAAACCTGGCGAGATATGACTCTGAAATAGTAACCTTCAAAAAGGTAGCATCTGTAAAAATGGTAGCTATGTTCAGTTTCTGAAAATCTTCCTTTTTTTTCAAATGGTCATAGCCAAGGATACCCAGTCTGTCTTCTGTGTCAGAATGAAAAGCACATCTGGACATATATAATAACAGATGACATTTCACTGTAATTATGGCTCTTTGTGCATCAAGAGTTGTTACTCTGAAGGGACTCTTTAGGAAGAACTCTTGGCAAAGAGCACAAAGTTGCTGTAAAGAAAATGGATAGTCTCCCCATGTAAATGTTCAGCTCTTTGCTCATACCTAATATTTCCTCCAGAGTAGAACATGCTTTTAGATTATTAGTCTTAAATTATTCCAGCCATTTTGAATCTGGTAACCTTCAACAGCGAGAAATTCTTTGAGCTGCTCCATAGATGCTGGCCCCATAGAGATGCTTACCTGTGCTTGATGCCAGTTACCGCAGCAGAAGATCTAACTTGCCCAGGTGAGTTTGAGTGAGTGCAGAGGGGGAGTCCTGGGTGAGAGTGGGTGGAACAGAGGCTTGAGCCATTTCTCAAGTTGCTCAAGTGATTGGCCCCTAGTATAGAAGTTTTCTACTCTGGTAACCTGTCAGTTTCTCTACTGATGTTCTCAAAGCCCAATTGACAACCTAATCCAAAAATAATTCAGCTGACAGATCAGTGGGATAGGGATAGGTTTTTGGTGAAGCACCCAGATATCTCTTACCCTATCAACCTGTCAGTTGGGTTACTTTAGGGTTAAGGTTTTGCCATTCTCAGGTCACTTCAGCCAGGAGGTGAAACTGGTAGAACAGCTATCAATCCTACAGCAGTTAGTGTTGAAAGGAATCTATTCACCAAAAGTATCTTATGGACCACTCAATGACACTGCCCATGACAAGATTGGATGTTCCTCTGTAGGACAACAGACAGGACAAGCAGATGAAAAGAAGCCTCTCACTGCTCACTCCCACCAGCTAAACCATTCAGTATGCATTAATGCCTTGCCCATACAGAAGCACCATATTGGTGTTACAAAACACCACTGTTTTAAGGTATATCTAGAGCCCACTGAAAGCCAAAGATGTGTCTCACAAAATGTATTGTGGCCAGGTTTTACATGGGAAGGTTTGAAAAAGGGAAGATAGCAATGCAGGATGAAATAGTATGCAGCTACCAGTCACCACATGAAAGAAGACATACCCGTCATTTTGTTCATCAACACCAGTACAGTCTGGCACAACAGAGCTGTACTGTATAGCACAACGTGGGCCAGCAGGAATCATTAATACCATTTTTAAGGATTATATGTTCACATACATAACAGCTAGTGGGGCTTTACACAGGAGCAAGGAGGTTATGAGGATGTGTTTCTTGTATTTGTATTTTTAATGTTGTTCGGATTTGTTGCAATTGTTTTTATATATATGTTGTGAGCCGCTCCGAGTCTTCGGAGAGGAGCGGCATACAAATCCGAATAAATAAATAAATAAATTTGTACATTGTTCTCGCTCTACAGCATCTTCATCCATCTTGCATTGTACTTTATGGATTTGTGATTCCCAGATGCAATGATTGAAAATGAAGTTCCCTATATCTTTTTGTTCAACCACATTGGTGAATAATACATGGCATTTTTTTTTCAACACTGCCTTATTATTCTTCACTCTCCCTCCATACTTCACCATTCTAATTTTGTATTTTGCTTCGCTCAGGGAACTAGAACAAGAATGATGGAAATATGAAGGAGGTTGAACTTAGCCTAAAAGGAGTTTTGCAAGTCTGCATTCTCTTTGAGTTAGCAACAATAATTTAGTTTACTCAGAAAATATAAACTGCTTATAGACCTTAGTTGACTTTTTCCCAGTAGAAAGCCTCAGTGTCTAGTTAACTCTTGCTTCTGTTCTTTCTTGTGTTTTTTTTTTTTTGCTATATAAGACTTTGATTCCTCCTGTTCACCAATTCCATATACCACTTAGCCCAGGGGTGTCAAACTCAATTTCATTGAGGGCTGCATCAACATTGCGGTTGCCCTTTGGGGGCTGGGTGGGTGTGGCCAGGGTGGGTGCAGCCTACTGGGTGGGTGTGGATGGAGTGGGTGTGGCCTACTGGGTGGGCAAGGCCAGCTCTACATCGTTCACGTCAGGGGTGCCTGTGGGGGCCTGGGCAGGAGTGGGACAGATCTGAGGGTCTCTGGCAGAAGGGGATGGGACCAGGGCAAGTGCCAAGGCATGGTCCACTGGAGGAGCCTCACTGTTCTTCTCAGGCCATGCGGGGGCTGGATGGTGGTGCGGGCTGCCCGGAGCCCTGGGCAGCAGAAGTCAAACACCCAGCCTGGCCTTTGAACACCCGCGGCACCAAGCCCAGCCCCACTTTCCCAAGGGGGCGCCCAGCTGCACTTATCTCATCCTCAAGGCTGCTGCTGCTGTGCTTGCTCACCTTAGCCAGGTTGCTCATGATGGATAGGCCCATTCCCTCTCCATGGGAGTAGACCCAGCTTTGTACCCAAAGCTTCCTTAGCAATAGGATAGGAGACCCCCAGGATAGGCCAGGAGGAGGGGGCAAGGGGATGGTGAAAGGGCAGCAGGGCAGGACTAAGGCAGGAGTTCCCTCAGACCCTCCCTCTCCTTCTTTCCTTCTTTCCTTCCTAAGTACAGAGTGGTGGGAAAATATTTGAGATGAAGGAGGGAGAAAAACAGGCAAGAAACACAACTGGGGAGGTGTCACCCTTCGTGAGGAATGAAGAAATGCACCATCACCTGGAAGTAGCCAGCACATGGCCCTCACCTACTTCACATATCTGGCTTGGTGGACTCTGGGAGAGGGGATGCCATGAGCAGCGTGAGAGTCAACATTATCTGCACAATGCTGCCCAGCCCTCAGCCTGCCCAGTCTCGGCAAGCAGCGGGGCGCTCTCACAGTGCTGATAGGCTGAGCCAGGTGGCACAAATCCAAAAACAAGCACGAGGCTGCCCAGCCCCCAGCCTGCCCGGTTTTGGCAGGCAGCGGGGTACTTTTCTCATAGCACCAAGAGGCTGAACTGGACAGTGCAAATCCAAAAACAAGCATGATGCCGCCCAGCCCCCAGCCTGCCCAGTTTTGGCAGGTTGCGGGGCGCTCTCCTCACAGCACCGAGAAGTTGAGCCGGGCAGTGCGAAGCTCGTCAGCTTTGCATCTTGTTGCCTGCTGAAACTGGGCAGACTGGGAGCTGGGCAGCCTCGCACTTCTTTTTGGATTTGCGCTGCCCAGCTCAGCCTCTCGGCACTGTGAGGAGAGCACCCCACTGCCTGCCAAAACCCCTCCCCCAGAGCCCATCAAGCCAGACAGGTGAAGTAGGCAAGGGCCATTTGCTGGCCACTTCCAGGCAATGGTACATTTCTTCATTCCTCACAAAGGGAATGCACCCAGGGGGCAGGGCCGACGCGGCAGGGGCTGGTTCCTCGCTGTTTCCAGATGGCCTTGTGGAGCTAAGACTGAATGTGTTTCAGCATAGATGGCCACCAGAAAATTGTACATTGACTTCCGGCTGGCCTGGGCCAGGGCCAAGACCAAGACAGAGGGGGCCCTTCCCTCACTGTTTCCAGGATGGCTTCGCAGGCCATATGAAACCACTTCGTGAGCCGCATCTGGCCCCGGGCCTTGTGTTTGACATGTCCATTGGTGGCTATCCCATTTTACAACCTTTCTTACCATACTTGTTAAGTGAATCATTGCAGATGTTAAGTTAGTAACACAGTTGTTAAGTGAATCTGGCTTCCCCATTGACTTTGCTTGTCAGAAGGTTGCAAAAGGTGATCACATGACCCTGGGACACTGCAACTGTCATAGATATGAACTAGTTGCCAAACATCCAAATTTTGATCATGTGACCCAGGGGATGCTGAAATGGTTGTAAGTGTAAGTCACTTTTTTCAGTGCCATTGTAACTTTGACCAATCACTAAATAAACTGTTGTAAATTGAGGTCTACCTGTAAATTATATATATATATATATATATGCATGATTCCCACATCTTTGCCAAAGTTCTGGAGTGGTACATGCTTTATAAAACACATACTGATTTCTGCCTCATTTCACCTGAAAGATATGCACCCTGATGATTAAAGAGATTATGTCTGCATACAAAGAGGTATGTTCTTGGAGTTTATCTACATGTGATTGTTAGAAAAAACCTCCAGCTGGAGTAGTATGTATGTGAAACCCTGATGGGAAGTGGCAATTAAATTATTTGGGAAAAGAAAGGATTGGCCTCTTTTTTGAAGGGGGAAAAATATATACTGGCAACATTTATGAGATTCTAATTCCGTTTATATTGGCAGATTTCATATTACACGAGAGTTTGAGTGGGAAACAGTTTAACATTCTGGCAGTTTGAAAAAGCCTCTCTCTCTGGCACAGAAGCATAACACATTATCCTCTAGTCATGACCCAATTCCTTGCCATAATCCCAATAAACATGAAAGAGCAGAAGAAGTTCATGTAATGGCTTGCAAAGGAAGCAAGCTTGCTCAGAACCTCCTCACCCCCACGAATGAGTCATTCTCAGAGGTGGCTGGCTGCCCACTGGCTCATAATGCCATTCACAGCAGGATGGATGTGAGTTTAGTCATATCCATGCTGCTGATTCATTCTCTGTTCAAAAGAGCAACAACGTGGATCAATTTAGGTGGCTCTCCACATTCTTCCTAGCACAGGGCATGCAATAATCAAGAACAGGCAAAGAGCTTCAAAAGGGAGGGAGAAAAGGGCTGGGAAAAGAGTGGTGCAAATCCTCCACAATTTTGTGACTAACCATTAGCTAACCAGGCAAGATTCCTGCAACCCTCTTAGATGCCAACTACCTGACCGATTAGCGGTAGAATCACTGGTTTCCACCATAAATGTTTCTGCCTAAATGTTAATATGGAGATACACAATGCAGAAGAGTCATTTCTAAATCAATTTCACATCTGTGAAGCTATTATGGATGTATTAAATGCAAAAATGAATTAAACTTCAGTTATGAAAACTCCTAATAAACAATTTGCATGTAATTCCATATGTTCGGAAACCTTTGTTGACCTATGGAAATCATAAGTGAAAGACAGTCACTATAGTCACCCAAAGTTGGAATTCTCTTTATTACTTTCTTATTTTTATTTCTTTATTTTTATCTCACCTTTATTGTCTTTACAAATAATTCAAAACAGCAAATATATGCAATACTCCTTCCACCTTCTATTTTCCACACAACAACAATCCTGTGAGGTGAATTGGGCTGAGAGAAAGTGAGTGGCCCAAAGTCACCCAGACAACCTTTGTGCCTAAAGTCAGGCTAGAACTCACAGTTGCCTGCTTTCTAGCTTGGTGTCTTAACCACTAGACCAAATTGGCTGTCATTTATTGCTCTATGTCATTATAAGGAGATAAATTCTGTACTGCTGAGAACTTATAGAGGAACAAGCAAGTCAACACCTTGATATTTGCCTTATTTATTCTCTATGCCGGGGTAGGCAACCTTGGCTCTTTTATGACTCGTAGACTTCAACTCCCAGAATTCCACGAGTCATAAAAAAGCCATGGCTGCCTACCCCTGCTCTATGCCATTAGTCACTTCAAGTCTTCTCTTAATAGCAAGCAAGAAGTGCTGACCTTTGTACACAAGCTTCAAATTTGGTACAGGTCCACAAAGCAAGGTTGGGCAAGAGTCTTATTTTGCAAAAGATACTCTACTTTGAACCAGCTATAATTTCCAAATACTTTGCAGGAGTGACGCCTAATAGATTTGAAAGGAGAGATCACCAAGAAATGAACCATTGCAACCATACCTTTCTTCACCTCATAACATAAATGCATCTGAGGTACCAGGCAAAACTAGGTAATCATACTCCTGTCTGCTCTAACCATCTGATTTTTCAGAATCAGTGTTAGAACCAAGACCACTCAATTAACATACGGTGTTTCAGAATGAGGGCATACTCTCTAGAACTCCAATTTCTTTGGATTGTACTTCTAACAGTGAATCCAGTCAATGGTTTTAAGACCAATATAGTCTCTTAGTCTAGAGGAGTCTAGATTTTAGAACCTAGAGCAGGGGTCCCAAATCCCCAGGCCGTGGCCCTCTACTAGGTCTTGGCCTTTTTGCAACCGAACCGCAGATCTGCACACATGTGCACACACACACAGCTTGGCTCGCATCAGTGGCAGGCCAGCGTGCATATACATATGCATGCAGCTCAACATGCAAACTGTGTGTGCATCCACGTGCCTGTGTGCCCACTTGCCTGAGTTGAGCTGTGCACGCACATGTGCACCAGCCCTTTGTTTGCATGGCCCACTGATTTAGAGGACAAAATAGAGCCTTGAAGAGCCTACTCTTTTAGTGGTGTTTCATGTTTACTTGCTCTGGCAAAAAGAGATAGTTCCCATGATAAAACCACTTGGTTGTATGAATCAAAACTTCAAGCAGGATATCATAGTTAAGGTTACCAAATTGTTTTCAATAATCCACTAGAACCAAGAGGGATATACTTTTACAAATTCTGTTACTCAACTAGTCATTTTATTCAAGGCAGAGTAGAGCTTTGATACCAATATATCACTCAGGATCTTAGTAAAAAGAAGAAAAGAGGAACCGACCTTAAATAATTGGCTAGCAGTTATTTAAATTGCTAGATGTAATGCCAAAGGAGAAAGGAAAGAGGAAGGGGAAAAAAAGAGTGGATTCAAAAGCTGTTCATGAAAATTTATACATTTTTTTTCTATTTATGGTTTTAAAAAAAGCCACTGCAATGAATTTCTAAAAGTGGAGAAATGAAATGATCATTGGTCTACAGTAGACTATTGGAGAAAAAAATGTTGTGTGTCTCCTCATTGATACCCCCAGGACAGCGGTTCTCAACCTGTGGGTTACGACCCCTTTGGGGGTCAAATGACCCATTCATAGGGGTCACCTAAGACCATCAGAAAACACACATTTCTGATGGTCTTAGGAACCAAGACTCCGCTCCTCATGGCCTCCTCCGCCATTTGAAGAGAGAGAGACAGAAAGGCACTTTCACTTCCCTTCTCTCTCTCTCTCTCTCAGGTGGACTTAACTCCTGCAGGGCTCCTGATTGGCCCTGCACCCGGGTGCCCCACCCCCTGGGAGAAGCGCGGCCAGGGCCTCATGGCTTGGAGCCACCCGGGGAAGCCCCGGGATCCCTGCTGGGAGCGGCCCGCTGGAGGCTCCGCTGAGTGGGCCAGCCCTCCGAAAAGCAGCGGCCCAAGGGAGACCAGCCCCTGCAATCCCCAGCCAGCCCGACCATTGGACCTGCTGGCTAGGAAGGTGCACCGGAATCCAGGCTGCTGGGAAGGAAGAAGGAGATTCAGCAAAGGTAGGAGAGGAGAGCCGCCTCCTGGGGCCCGGCACTGCCGGCGGCTTCCTTGCCCTCCCCTTCCTCCTCCCCTTCTTCCTCTTGCTGCCCCCAAAGCGGCAGAGGGGTGCCTGGGGGGAGCAGCCTGGCTGGCAGAGGGGCTGGTAGGGGCCATGCAGCACCAGCTCCCACCGCGGCTCCATTGGATGGGCGAAGGGCGAGGCCGGGCAGTGCAGAGTTCCGGCTAGGGCGACTACTTCCTCGCCCTCCTCCTCTCCTTTCTCCTGCTGCCCTCCCAGGCCGCTTGGACGGGCGCTGCCTCCACTGCAGCTCCATCGATGGGTGGAGGGTGAGGCCAGGCAGCGCGGAGTCCCAGCGGGGGCGGCGGCTGGGCCGGGGATGGTAGGGACCCTAACAATGCTGCCCTGTTGCTACCGCCAGACCCGCTGCCTCCGGTTCTGCTTCCTCTTCCTGCCCATTCATCTGAGGATGTGGTGGCCGGGCCAGGGGCAGCGGCAGTGGCGGCGAGGAACCCCAATGATGCTGCCATGCTGCCACCGCTGCCACTGGAGCCGCTGCCTCCCGTCCTGCTCGCCCCTTTGGCTGAGGATGTGGTGGGGTGGTGGCTGGGCTGGCAGTGAGGAAGCCCAACAATGCTGCCGTGCTACCGCCACCACTGCCAGAACCGCTGCCTCCCATCCTGCTCCCCCTCCCTGCCTGTTCAGCTGAGGACACGCAGAGGCCAGGGGCGGTGGGGACCTCCGACGATACTGCCATAAGAGAGAAAGAGAGAGAGGAAAGAGAGAGAAAGAGAGGAAAAGAAAGAGGAAAGAGAAAGAGGGAGGAGAAAGAGAAACAGGAAAGAGAGAAAGAGAGAGAGGAAAGAGAGAAAGAAAGAGGGAGGAAAGAGAGAAAGAGGAAAGAGAGAAAGAGAGAGGAAAGAGACTGCCTTCCCAGTCGCCGAGAAAGGGGGAAAAAAGCCATGAGCGAGTTCCCCTTTCTGCCTCGTTGCTGAAAGCTTTTTTTTTTTAAACGACCGCTCATTCAGAACTCCTCGGGGCTTGTTTGCACGAGCTTGTGGCAGATCAGTAAATAAAGGGGTGGGGGAGCCAAACTGTCCAAGGCGTTTGCACCCTGAACGTGTAGACGCTGCTTTCATGACTTGCCACCACCACCCCCTCTCTTCCCGCCCTGCTCGGGCAATGCGCTGCTACTGCTGCTGCTGGCTGAGCTGAGCTGAGCTGTGGCGCCGAGCCAATCCCCACGCCTCCTGGTTGCCCGGCTGTGCTCCACCCCCAGCAGTCCTAAAAAGCATTGTGGAAGAGTGGGGAATGCTGGGAGTTGCAGTTCATCACCATCTGGAAAAACATGACTCTCCAAAGATCGATCAATCCTTCCTTCCTTCCTTCCTTCCTTCCTTCCTTTCTTCCTTCCTTCCATCCATCCATCCATCCATCCATCCATCCATCTCCTTCCCTTCACCTTCAATCTCTCCTTCCTTCCTTCCTTCCTTCCTTTTCCCCTTCAATCTTCCTTCCTTCCATCTCCATCCCTTCCTCTTCAATCTCTCTCTTCTTCCTTCCTTCCTTCCATCTCCTTCTCTTCCCCTTCAATCTCTCCTTCCTTCCTTCTCCATCTCCTTCCTTCTCCATCTCCTTCCTTTCCCCTTCAATCTTCCTTCCTTCCATCCATCTCCATCTCCATCCCCATCCCTTCCCCCTTCAATCTCTCCTTCCTTCCTTCCTTCCTTCCTTCCTTCCTTCCTTCCTTCTTCCTTCCTTCCTTCATTTCCCCTTCAATCTCCTTCATTCTCCATCTCCTTCCTTTCCCCTTCAATCTTCCTTCCTTCCTTCCATCTCCATTCCTTCCCCTTCAATCTCTCTCCTTCCTTCCTTCCTTCCTTCCTTCCTTCCCCCTTCAATCTCCTTCCTTCTCCATCTCCTTCCTTTCCCCTTCAATCTTCCTTCCTTCCTTCCATCTCCATCCCTTCTCCTTCAATTTCTCTCCTTCCTTCCTTCTTTCTTTCCTTCCTTCCTTCCTTCCCCCTTCTTTCCTTCCTTCCCCCTTCAATCTCCTTCCTTCTCCATCTCCTTCCTTTCCCCTTCAATCTTCCTTCCTTCCTTTGATCTTCAACTCCATCCCTTCCCCTTCAATCTCCCTCTCCTTTCTTCCTTCCTTCCTTCTTTCCTTCCCCCTTCCATCTCCTTCCTTCTCCATCTCTTTCCTTTCCCCTTCAATCTTCCTTCCTTCCATCTCCATCCCTTCCCCTTCAATCTCTCTTCTTCCTTCCTTCCCCCTTCAATCTCCTTCCTTCCTTCCATCTCTATCCCTTCCCCTTCAATCTCTTTCTCCTTCCTTCCTTCCTTTCCCCTTCAATCTCCTTCCTTCTCCATCTCCTTCCTTTCCCCTTCAATCTTCCTTCCTTCCTTCCCTCCCTCCCAACATTTTTGAGCAAGGAAGCGTAAGCTTCTCCAGCGAGCATTGCTATATTGTTTTTGTAATTAATCACTATGCTTTAATTATGTTCAAGTCGTAACAATGAAAATACACCCTGTAAATATCAGATATTTACATTACGATTCAAAACAGTAGCAAAATTACAGTTATGAAATAGCAACGAAAATAATTTTATAGTTGGGGGTCACCACAACATGAGGAACTGTATTAAGGGGTCACGGCATTAGAAAGGTTGAGAACCACTGCTCCAGGAGGAAAAGGCTTATGATGAAAGGAGGTTCTGGGAGGAAAGGAGCTGAATAGCCAAGTACAGCTTCAGATTCTGGGAAGGTGTTT
Source organism: Bothrops alternatus (assembly GCA_034064705.1). Classification (NCBI taxonomy): domain Eukaryota; kingdom Metazoa; phylum Chordata; class Lepidosauria; order Squamata; family Viperidae; genus Bothrops; species Bothrops alternatus. The sequence goes on along the minus strand of JARGCV010000223.1, from coordinate 31,988,095 downwards.
TGAGCAGAAGGCTGCTCATCGTGCCCTCAACAGTACTTCTTAGATGTCTCAGTGCCATCTACCAGTTGGACACTTCAGCAGCTATTGTATTCCCCTGCCAACTTTTTCTTCACCCACAGGTTGATCATCAATCTCCATGACAAGCAGAAAGAATACTGCAGGTTCTTTTGTTTTCCCATAAGCACCTGCTGGCAGATGCAGTATGTTAAAGGCCTGGGAGCAGAGAATATGATCAATGCAATTGCAGAAATGTCACCAGAAGCCCAAGTAGCATCAGACTCTGGGAGAAAAAGGAAAGGTATTTTTTTCTCTCCATTTCTACCAATGGAGGTAGTGACAGATTTTATCTTCCTGGGCTCCAAGATCACCGCAGATCGGGACTGCAATCAAGAAATTAAAGGACGCTTGCTCCTGGGGAGGAAAGCTATGGCAAATCTAAGCATACTAAAAAGCAGAGACATCACTCTGCCAACGAAAGTACATATAGTCAAGGCCATGGTTTTCCCAATTGCAATGTATGGCTGTGAAAGTTGGACCATAAGAAAAGCTGAGTGCCAAAGAATTGGGGCCTTTGAACTATGGTGCTGGAGAAGACTCCTGCGAGTCCCCTGGACTGCAAGGTGATCAAACCGGTCAGTCCTAGAGGAGATCAACCCTGACTGCTCTTTAGAAGGCCAGATTCTGAAGTTGAAACTCAAATACTTTGGCCACCTAATGAGAAGGAAGGACTCACTGGAGAAGAGCCTAATGCTGGGAAAGATTGAGGGCAATAGAAGAAAGGGACGACAGAGAATGAGGTGGCTGGATGGAGTCACTGAAGCAGTAGGCGTGAGCTTACTCCAGAAGACAGTAGAGGACAGGAAGGCCTGGAAGAACGTTGTCCATGGGGTCGCGATGGATCGGACATGACTTCTCAACTAACAACAACAACAACATTTTTTCTCTGGTGGGTTTTGGCAAGGTTCATGGGCAAATGCCTCTGGTGGCAGGAGGCTGATATTCTGCAAGAATTTTGGAAATGGTTTTCCCTGGCCTTCTTCCCAGGGCTGAGAGAAAAGTGCTGGCCCAAGGTTACCCAGCTGGCTTTGTCACTAAGGCATGACTAGAACTTGGGATCTTCCAGTTTTTGCCTGAGGCCTTTATTTGCCATACCTAGTTGGTTCTCAAGGTTAGTTCTACTCAGATCATAAACCCGTTTTTTTTCCTAAGAAATTATGAACTCAAGCAAACTAAAATAATCTTGCTGGCTTGACACACTCCTTTTTCAGTGTTAAAAGAGAAGTGAATCAAAACCTCAATCGTTGCCCCTTTTTATTAAATCTGAGCTCTGAAAATGATCTGAAAATGAAGAGATTGGCCTATATTTGCTTTAAACTGCATAACCACAAACCCAAGTTGCCTGGATCCAGAAAATGTACATTCCTGGCTTGGCTAAATGAGCATCACTTTATCTACCCCATATTGCACATTGCTCAAACATAATATTTATAAACAATTTTGAGATATAAAGTTCAGAACAGTCAGTTTCTACAGGCTAAATATTAACATATGGTCATTTCTCTGTTTGGGTTTATGCAACATACTAAATCTTAAACTCTAGTAAATAAAATATAATGGCTATGTTTATATAACATGCTATCCCTAAACAAATCATAGAATGATTTATTATGCTGGTCTGATTCACACAACTTGCTTAAACAATGGCACAATTCCAGTGGTTGGATTCAGCCAGTTCACACCGGTTCAACAGACCGGTAGCTAATTTTTTGTTGACTTTTGGCAAACCGGCTGATGCCCTAGCCCTTTTTTGCAAGGCCCAGAATGGACTGCCAGAAGTGCGTGGACACCACTTCCGGAAGTCTGTTCGGAGCTGGAGGCCTCCCCGGCTCAGTATGGACTTCCGGAAGTGGCATCCAATCAGAGTACTGGTTGTTCAGGTATTTGAATCCCACCACTACACAATTCCAACAAGATGCAGAACCGCACTCTCTGAAAGGATGCTCCAGTTTCCCTGGTGTAGAGTATTATGTGTTTAAATACACTCAAGGATAAACCTAAGAGATAGAAAAGATAATAGGTTTATCCTCTGAAGGAATTCCCATTATCTGATTTGTTTCTCCAGCTTTTGGAAACAGTATCTGTATTTGACTATATTGCAATATCCTCTGTAGCTCTAGTCATGGTTTTGGCTAATACTAAATTCCACCAAATCAATTTGTTTGCAATTGCCTGAAATCAGATACCTGACAGAACTTTGGAAAGAAATGCCCTGAAGGGAGAGGAGTGGCAAGAATCTGGGGATGGAGTTAAAAGAATGATCAGCCTAGAATCTCTATGTTGCCACAAGCAAACTAAGTCTAACCCCTCTTGAAATCCATTGAACTTTATCTAACCCCTAGTGGGTGCTAACCATTGTGCGTAAACTTGAGCAGCAATAAATCAATTTAATTGGACCTTCACATGTGGACCTGATCTTTCTCACCTGACATCCCCCCTACATATATTAGATATGAGAGATCCAAATCTATGCATCCAAACTTTATTGTAACTGAGATCTGCATTACTGTATATTACTACACTCTAGAAAAGGCATGTTTTTCCTCTGCTTTCCTATGTTTAGAGTCTTTATGTCTTGAAAACTAATTGACATTAGCCTGATGCTCAACCAAGTAGACTCAGTATTTCATGGATAAAATGTAACTGATCAATGGATATCAATGGCATTTTATACAGGAAATAAGCAGGCATAGGAGAGGACTGAGCTTTAAAAGTAGCAATGTGTATGAATATATATTATATTTCAAAGCCGTCTAACCCTAGGTGGCATGCAATTAAAATAAAAAACAACACATATCAGAAGACAACACAACCAACCAAAAGCTAACCCAGTATCAAACAAACCACAACCAGGGAGACTCCACAAACTTCCCAAGACTTGAGAGATCAACCAAGGTGCCAACTGCCAAGGGTCTACAGAATATGATTTCTGTTCACTGAAATGAACACAACCTTTTTTATGTCTCTGGCAGTCGTGCAATGCCAGGAGCACATCCTGAGATTAGAGAAAGAAACTCTCATTTGTATTAGATGCTGGCCTTTTGATTGACCCTCTGGGTTCCAAGAGGAAGAAAACAGAAAGGAGAAGTTTATTGTTGTACATTCCAATAATGAAACCGAAGCAGCACTGCTATCCCGCAATCATGGCTTGCTGCTGACCACATGAAACCTGTTCATTAAAGTGGCAAATTCAGCCACAAGACTAGACAGCTGCCCTAAACAAAAATAAAAAAACAAAAAAGATCAAAACAAGCTTCACTAATATGCTTTTCCTTCCCCTTGGCAATTGCCACAGTTCTTTGCCTATCTGAACATTTTCTAAGACCCATTATTTTTCTCTATTTAGAAATGCTGCATTTTGAGATATCTAGGCAATAAGCTGCACAAGGGAAGAACAGAAAAATTGCATGAATGAAAATAATTCACGGAATTAAAATATGCAAAGGAAGATTACAATCTGAGCCTGGTAAGTCTGAATCAAGAGGCACATTGTGTTTCTCACAGATTTTCATATGTATCCTTCCTTCCTTCCTTCCTCCCTCCCTCCCTCCCTCCCTCCTTTCCTCCCTCTCTCCCTCCCTCCCTTCCTTCCTTCCTTCCTCCCTCCCTCCCTCCCTTCCTCCCTTCCTCCCTCCCTCCCTTACTTCATTTCTGGAAGTATGGTATAAACTTAAACATGAAATTGGCCTCTGACAGTGAAACTCAAAGTGAGCATCAATTTTTTAAATTTCAATTTCCATCTCAAGTACATCATTAAAAAGTAAAAATAGAAACCTTTGACCCCATTGGAAAAAATCACTTTCAAGCTCTTCGCACATACACATCCTTTTGAACTGAAAGCCAATATAGATTGGAATCTACTTATGCAGAAACCCATATCATTCCTCTCCTTCCAAAGAAGATTGCATCCAACTTCTGACTCCTTAGAACAATAATGCCATACATTTATCATTGAGACTTTGTTGCTTGCCTGGTCATACTGACTGTAATTCTCAACAGCTCCAGTTTGTAACTACCAGTTGTGAGGGATAATGATGTTGTACTTTGGCAATATCCAAAGGGCTACCTCAACTTTACAAAAACTGGCAAACAATTTTGTAGAAATAGCATTTTCCTCCAAATTTCTTATAATGTTATCTTCTTTTCAAAAGACCCCATGAAATGAATGTTGGATGAAATTTTTTGGCACTCTACTTCCACGAGCCTCACTCATGAGCCAATAGCTCCTATGGGAGCAAGTTTTGATCCTTTCCCTGCTGGTGACTTAGAGCAGAGGTCCCCAACCTTTTGGGCACCAGGGACTGGTTCTGTGGAGAAAGGTTTTTCTGCAGACTGGAGAGGGTGTGCTTTTGTGTGCATCCCACAGATGGGGCTTTGCTTGTTTGTGCGGACTGTTATTACCTTCTAAAATAACAAAATGGATAAGAAACAAGAGGATGAGAGCCTGTTTGGTCCAAGCATTAGGGCTAGAAAGCGGGAGACCATGAATTCTAGGATAGAATTTGTTGTGAGTGTCCCTGAACCAGCTTGGGAAGTATCAGAGGATGAGGATCAGCAGCCAGGTCCCTCTGGGTGTTTTTCCCTCCCGGCAGCCGAGGATCAGCAGCCAGGCCCCTCTGGGTGTTTTCCCCTCCCGGCAGCCGAGGATCAGCAGCCAGGCCCCTCTGGGTGGTTTCCCCTCCCGGCAGCTGAGATAGACAATGAAGAGCTTTGTATGCATTCTGAATCAGATTCTCAAAATGATGAGTCAGATTTAGAACAAGAAGATAAATGGATTAATCCGAGGTTCCGAAGGTTTGATAAGCGAAGGTGTCAGTTAACTGGAAAAAGGAAGTAATTGGGGAAGTGACGTATCGGACACTATATTAGAAGGGGAAAGAAAGACTACGCTTTTGTCACGAGCAACGTTCATCAAGGAGTGGGCTGAAAACTTTGGCAGTGTTTTGGAACTCAGTTTTCTGGTGTTTTGAAAACCTATCGAAGAATAATGAGATCTTGGACAATGTGATGAAGAAAGAGTAAGTTAATTGGGATGTAGGAGGAGGAGAGCCTGTTTATCTAAATGTAAATAGATCTGATTTGGCCGTTCAGGCCAACATAATGCCAGCAGCTTGCTTTGAAATGAATCCTTTTGAAATGTATTAAATAAACCTCTTAAAGACATATTTACGTGGATTTTAATGAGCTGCGAGAGGCCAGACATAACAGAATTCATAGATAGATAGATAGATAGATAGATAGATAGATAGATAGATAGATAGATAGATAGATAGATAGATAGATAGGTAGGTAGGTAGGTAGGTAGGTAGGTAGGTAGGTAGGTAGGTAGGTAGGTAGGTAGGTAGGTAGGTAGGTGGGTCGGTCGGTGGGTGGGTGGGTGGGTGGGTGGGTAGGTAGGTAGGTAGGTAGGTAGGTAGGTAGGTGGGTGGGTGGGTGGGTAGGTAGGTAGGTAGGTAGGTAGATAGATAGATAGATAGATAGATAGATAGATAGATAGATAGATAGATAGATACATACATACATACATACATACATACATACATACATACATACATACATACATACATACAAATATACACAAACTTGAACAGTTGCAAAGGGACCAGATACTTTTGTCAAAGCTGTGGTTTCTTAAGGAGCCCCAAAAGAAGTAAAGCTTCCTCTGCTTATAGTGATAGAATGCAAAGCATGCAAGTAAACAATTTATTTTTCACAAAGGCAAAGAGCTGAGTCTTTGGAAAGGACTGCTGTGACTTTCCAGCAGTTGTTGCCCTGGTTGCTTGCAAAACATTTATACAGAGCTCAAATTAGCAGTCAGTGAAATACCATTTCTTATTCAGAAGTATTGCTGCTACACAACAGCAGCAACAACAACAACAACCCAAAAGGAAAGTCTAATTTCTGAGATCCCCAGTCTGTCTTCAGGTAATAATGGCATCAAAGCAACTTTACATAGCCTGCTTAATAAGGTCAGATAAGAACCTAGTAGATTCGTATGTACAATATGTCTGCTTAGTTGGTATTAAGCTTAGTTTTTTTCATAGTTGAAAGAGTTGCACCAACACAGCTCATTTAATTCATTTATTATTCAAAGCATTGTACAAATCAATAAAATGGGTTAATTTAGTCATCAGCTGAAGCATATTGGACCAATCTAATCAGTATGATTTGGAAGAATCAGCTCATATTCCCTCATATAAGAATTTTCTAAGCAATCATGGAGCAGGTTACCAGGGCTAGCATTTGTTTTAAATTAGCAAAATCATGTTTTGTCCCTTAAGAACAAATAAACCCAAAGCTGCAGAACTGTACCTGATGAAATATAGCAGGAAATAATCCATCAATAAATGCTGAGGTAAAAGGCCATGGCTTAACCTGACACCACCAATGAAAACAGAAACAGATTTCAACAGAGAAAAATATCCTGAGGAGATTCTTGATGAGGATAGAAGAGAAAGAGGATGAAAAAAAAAAGAAGAAGAATGAATGGAAAGGAGAAAACTCATAAGAATTCTACAGCTTGGATGGGAAAAAGAGATGAAAGATAACCTAAGAGAAGACCCGAACAATGACCTGAGTTTATTTTATTATTGTAAAAGTCATTTTTCATCTTGAGCATTAGAGACTGTGCAAGAATTGTTTGTCTGAGGACATTTCACACTTTGGGCATTGTATACCAAATGCAGACACAGGACACTGGGGAAGAGACAATGTAGAGATTCTCTTCTAGCTAGGAGTAGATGACAACTTGTGTTTGTCAATGCCAGGAATTTTCAGAACAGCATTCTTCTTAAACAAGATACCGTAACTATAATTCAGAAGTAAAGCACATGACCATGTGTGCTTGCATAGAAGAAACCTTCTCATAAGAGAACATAATGCCTCCTTCTAAATAAGGTTTGCTGTATTTACTCCAAAGTAAGACTGTAGTTTCTCAAAACACTGTCATACAACATAACAAACTGTATTTAGAGCTTACCTTTGGGAGTAACAGAAGTTGCTAGAAGGGACATTTATTTTGGGAATCAACAGCATGGCAAATTCAGGCTCCATTTTGACCCTTTCTAGATCCTTTTACTACCGGTACCTGCCAATCTGCACAGTTTCAACTATTATTTCTTTAATATCCCAGAATTCTGGGATTGGCTGAGGAATTCTGGGAGTTGTAATCCACACATCTTCAAGCTGTCAAGGTTGAGAAATGCTATAGATTTATTAAAAAAAGAAAAAAGAAATCTTTCATGGCTATGAATCTCTTGGAGATATAAAAATCAGGATAACCTCTGCCCTTGGAGACATGCCTGCCCTTTAGATGATTTCATGAGAGGATTACACAAACTACTGACTGAACACAACCAGCTTTAATCCTCTTTGTTGCTTTCAGCCCCTTGTCAGTTTCACAATAGCTAGGAAAAAGAGCTCTGCCTGATTTTCCTTGCCATTTGTGCGTTACCTCAGTATTTACCCAATCTTTCTGGCTTTGCAGACTGATTGGGGGGGGAGAGGGGATGGTTCTGTGCGAGCGGTGGACGGCTCCCTGAATGATCAGGAAAACTTTATAAAATGATGTAGATCAATGGAATAGTTTGGCTTTGCATGCAGAAGGGCCCTGGTTCAGTCTCTGATAGTAAGGTGACCAACCGTCCTCCTTTAGGGAGGACAGTCCTCCTTTTGTAAGTTCTGTCCTCCCTCGAAAAGTGTCCTCCTACATGTCCTCCTTTTCGATATTTGAAGACTATTCTGCAGGGCTTTTTTTTTTCTCTCATAGAACGTTCAGAACGGCGTTTCCGGCACCTTTTTTTTTTTTTGATGGTTTTTTTTTCAACTTTTGCATGAGCTGTGCTACTCCCCCTATTGGCTTTCAAAAGCCAATAGGAATTGCTGCTGAACACAATTTTATTTACAATATTTTTTCTTCAATTTATTTGTGTCCTCCTTTTCATTGTAAAAAAGTTGGTCACCTTACTGATAGCTACATAGAAGATCCTTGCTTGAAACTGTGGGAAGGTGCACTTTACATCATCATTTCTGTGCTAGACAAGCCCATAGTCCAGGGGTAGGCAACCTTGGCTCTTTCATGACTCGTGGACTTCAACTCTCAGAATTCCTGAGCCAGCATGGCTCAGCTTGGAAACCTCTCCCTTTCCCCTCAGCATGGCTGGCTCAGGAATTCTGGGAGTTGAAGTCCACGAGTCATGAAAGAGCCAAGGTTCCCTACCCCTGCCATAGTTTAACGTGGTATAAGGAAACTTCCTGTAAAAGTTTTACCTAAAGCAGAAAAAAAAATGTTTTGTAGGAGGGCCGTAAGTAAAAATGAGATGATGTGAGATTATCATACCATGCTTCACTTCCAAACATAAACAGACCATTTGGAGAAAGGGTTGTGGCATATCCTGTGGGATGATCCTTTGTAATCACTTTTCTTTTTAAAATAAATTAATAAAGCAGCAACTGAAGAGAGAAGGGGGAAAGAGAGATTGCTTTTCCATAGCTTCAAAACAGAAAAACATGTACAGGTAGTCCTCGACTTACAACAGTTCATTTAGTGACCATTCAAAGTTACAACGGCATTGAAAAAAGTGACTTATGACCTGTTTTCACACTTATAACCATTGCAGCCTCCCCACTGTCATGGGATCAAAGTTCGGAAACTTGGCAACTGACTCACGTTTATGACAGTTGCTGTGTCTCAGGTCACGTGATCACCTTTTGTGACCTTCGAACAAGCAAAGTCAATGGGGAAACCAGATTCATTTAACAACCGTGTCACTAATTTAACAACTGCAGTGATTCACTTAACAACTGTGGCAAGAAAGGTCGTAAAATGAGGCAAAATTCACTTACTAACTATCTTGCTTAGTAACGGAAATTTTGTGCTCAATTGTGGTCTTAAGTCGAGGACTACCTGTAATTTATACACAAATGGATTTGCCACCTACTTTTACATTTAATTTTACATTTAATTATTTCATTTTATTTCATTTTTAACATCTGCCCCTCTTCACCACTTCTTTTAAAACCAAGTTCTCTCTCTTTTTTTTTAAAATATATTTTATTAATTTTATCATTTTTAACAATAAATGCTTAAGAACACACCGTGGTACTTGGGTAAACAAAAATTTCAGAGTAAAAAAAAACATACATAAGCAGCTAAGCTTAATACATTCACTTTCATTTTTCTATTTCCCTCTCCCACAGAAAAACCAAAAACATATAAATTTAATATATTCCATTTCTGTCATAAATTTATATTTAAACCTATTTTGAGACTTTGTCTCAAAATATATAATAAAATATATTTTAAAAAAAAACCAAGTTCTCTCAGGACACATTTAAAATGTGGGAACAAAACAAAACAAAACAAAAAAAACAGCAGTAATAAAAAAAATACTGTATAAGAAAAACAAAAGCAAAACAGAGACAAATGCATTTAAAAGTTTCAATACAGCTTATGCATTTGGAGGAGGAGGAGGAGGAGGAAAGAAGAAGGAAGGAAGGAAGGAGAAAGGAAAGAGAAAGAAAGAGAGAGAGAGAGAGAGAGAGAGAGAGAGAGAGAGAGAGAGAGAGAGAGAGAGAGAGAGAGAGAGAGAGAGAGAGAGGAAGGAAAGGAAGGAAGGAAGGAAGGAAGGAAGGAAGGAAGGAAGGAAGGAAGGAAGGAAGGAAGGAAGGAAGGAAGGAAGGAAGGAAGGAAGGATCTGTGTCCTATGCCAGATGTGTTTCACCAGAGAGGCCTTCTGAAATCAGGGCCATTACTGAAAAGACTCCCCCATGAGCAGCTCATCCCACTTCAGCACATAAGGGCAAACAGAGCAAATTACCCAAGGATATATTTTAAATATGGGCAGTCCTTGTGGGAAGAAGTATCCCTTCCATCTATTTTACATCAAGATAGTATTCTAAACTATTAGTGACTGGTGAGTAGCGGTTCCTCTTTTGATCTACACTTTTCATGATCCCTTGTCCACAGACATACTGTCTTGGGTTTATAGGAGCCAAAGTCCAACATATTTGAATGATACCAGTCCTCTGCATTTGTTTCTGCATACGATATACTATTATTGTGCTGTGGCTTGTTCTATACTATTTCAGAGTAATTTAACAAGCGATTAACTGAAGCAACATCAAGACAACATAGGGAACTTGAGTGATTCGGTTCTCTGATCTTATTCCATTACACAATTGTTTTAGCAGCTCTAAGATTGTAGAGTCAAACAAAAATAAGCTATAAGGAACTTAAAGGCTATTAAAAACCACGTGGAATTGTTCTGTTTTAAGAAGAGGAGGGAGCTAGGACTGATCCTCTCTCTGAGGTCCTCTTTCTGAGATCTTGTTGAGGTGAAACAAAGGGTGGCGCCTATTCAGTCCCTGATTTGGTGATCACTATAGGTAGTCCTTATTTAGTAACTACTTCATTTAGTGAATAAAGTTACGATGAAAATGTAACTTCATGACTGGTCTTCACATTTATGACCTTTGCGGGTCTGTAAGGTAAAAGTAAAATGATTAAGACCATAAGCACAGTTGTGGTTTTACTTAGCAACAAATGGGTTGCGAGTCCCAATTGTGATTGCTGAATGAGGACTACCTGTAATTTTAATGTTGATGGAATCCATCTCCTTCTGAAGAAAGAAAGAAAAACATCCTGGATTAAATCCCTCAATAGCCCAAGACAAATACAGATGGTCCTTGATTTACAACCACAGTTCAGCCCAATATTTCTATTGCTAAGTGTTAAGTGAGTTTTGCCCCATTTTACAGCCTTTCTTGTCACATTTGTTAAGTGAATCAATGCTGTTGTTAAGTTAGTAAGATGGTTGTTAAGTGAATCTAGCTTCCCCATTGACTTTGCTTGCAGAGAAGGTGATCATATGACCCCAGGACACTGCAGCCGTCATAAATATGAGTCCATTGCCAATGATCTGAATTTTGATCACATGACCATGGGGATGCTGCGATGGCCATAAGTGTGAAAAAAGTGATAAGTCACTTTTTTCAGTGCCGTTGTAACTTTGAACGGTCACTAAATGAAGTGTTATAAGTCAAGGATTACTTGTAATAACAACTGCATGAAAAGTTCAGCAAAACTGATGGCATTTTGCTTTTTTTAACTGACCAGATCCACCTAAGGAGAAGTTATTTGTTAATTTGTTTGCAATATTTGTACCCTGCCTCAATTGAATCACCAGGCAGATTTGGTTTTCTGTAACACACCAATTATGTATCCACATAAATTCCCTACATGTGTTGGTAGATGATATATAAATTGGTTAATATACACAGTAATTTTAAAATGAAAATAGAGGCCTTTTTCTGGAAACTATGTGGATTGCAAACATTCCTCTAAAAAAACTCCAAGATGGCGGCAAGGGCACTGTTTTCCTTTGCAACAGGCCAGATTTCCAGCTAATTTTTAAAATTTAAAGGAATGTTTCTGAAAATGTCAGAAGGGAGAAGTGAGGTATCTGTGGCATAGGCAAGCAATAAGGATGTTGGAACATCATTGCACAAAAGATGTGTTCATCTACTTATCTCTGTAGGTAGACTGCATCGTTTCCCTGATGTCATCACAATGATGGTGTCATGTATCCCCTTTTGACCTCCATGGAGGTCCATTGCCTGAAGGCAAGTGGAGCTCATGAGCATCTCACTGTCTGCCCTCAATATATAAATACTGAAACTTAAACCCCAAAGTGCTTTTTCAAGAAGCAACTTAGACTTCCTTTATTTTTCCTTGAAGGCATTTCGCTTATCGTCCAAGAAGCTTCTTCAGTTCTGACTGAATGGTGGAGAATGGAAGGATTATTATTTTTATTATTATTATTATTATTATTATTATTATTATTATTATTATTATTATTATTATTATTATTATTAATTTTATTTCTATGCCGCCCTATTCCTGGAACTCAGGGCGGCTCACAGCATAAATAGAAATTTAACATAAAATACATATATAAAAAGAACCCCTGAGTTAAAGAAAAAACAATCATCCAACAAACATACACACAAACATACACTGGCTAGGGGCAAGATGCTAACTGCCCCAGGCCTGTCGGCAATGATGTGTTTGAGCAGTTTACAAAAGGCGGAGAGGGTGGGAGCGATACGGATCTCCGGGGGGAGTTGATTCCAGAGGGCCGGGGCCGCAATCGAGAAAGCTCTTCCCCTAGGCCCCGCCAGGCGACACTGTCTGGCTGACGGGACCTGGAGAAGGCCGACTCTGTGGGCCCTAACCAGTTGCTGGGTTTCATGGGGCAGCAGACGGTCCCGTAAGTAACCTGGTATGTATATGTATATACAGGATGTATATACATAACCTGGTATGTATATTGATTTCAATATACAGGATGTATATACATAACCTGGTATGTAAATTGATTTCAAAAAGACCAGAACTATCGCCAAAACTGAACACTTTAATAACAGAATAATCAGAGAAGCCATTGAGATAGAAAAATGCCCACACAGCATGAACAAATGAGATGATACCTCCCGCCTACCAGCCATTTGGAAACCCGCCCTTATTGACAAACGAGTCCATAACACAAAGAATGACACCAGACCTACACTCACGAAAACCACACAGGATGTCACCACCACACATCCACGCAAAAAGCAAACCCAAACCCACGATGATGAGGCACGACCACAAACCAGAAGCCAGACCACAGCTGCATCATTAACCACCTTAAACCCCTCCAATCCATACATGAAGCAAACTGACATCCACCATGAAGATGAGGCACGAACGCGAAGCCAAACAGCTATACAGCTCACCATCTCTAATCCCTCTGCAACTCAGACTAACCTGAGCACAACAAAGCCCCCACCCAAACAGACCACTCCCTCAGCCAATCAGAGCACAGCCAACCCCCCATCCAATCAGAGCACAGCCAAGCCCCTAACCAATCAGAACACACCTCCACCCAATCAGAACACAGCCAAGCTCCCAGCCAATCAGTTCAAACCCCCACTGGCAGTTAAAAGGAAGAAACAGCTACAGTCACACATTGCTCCTAGAAGCACGAAGCCGAAAGCACCAGCCTGAAGATGACGAATGGGACTTCGTCGAAACGTCGCCAAGACACTTCAAATTCTACGTGGGAGAAAACCCGAAGAACCAAAGACCTACATACAAACACCCGCAAAAACCTCAGAAAACAAATAACCTGCAGTCATTTGGTCTTTTTGAAGTGCCTCTTGAAAAAGCACCTTTGGGGCAACCATGACCTGGATAACAGAGAATCTCCATAGACTTTCAACAGCTAGGATTTTAAGGAGCCTCCTCGCCTGCATGTATATGTCTGGCCTTGTTTCACATCCTGGTATGGTAGCAGCCAGATTGCTAACTATTTTGTGTACAGGTGATCCTCAACTTACAACTGCAATCGAGTCCAAAATTTTAATTGCTTTGAGGCAGTTGTTAAGTGAGCTGTGCTTCATTTTACGATCTTTTTTTTGCCATCATTGTTAAGCAAATCATCGCAGTTGTGGAGTGGATCATGTGGTCCTTACGTGAATCTGGTTTCCCCCACTTATTTTGCTTGTCAGAAGCCGGCTGGGAAGGTTGCAAAAGGTGCTGACATGACCCTGGGACAGTGCAAATGTCCTAAATATATGCCAGATGCCAAGCGCCCGAATTTCAATCATGGCACCATGGGGATGCTGCAACCGGTCATAAGTCACTTTTCCCGTTGTAACTTCAAATGGTCCCTCAACAAAAGGTTGCAAGTAAAGGACTGCCTGTACTCAACACAGCCACTCTTCAGATAGAGGGTTGTTTTGCAACTCAGACAGAGCGACTTGAACAACCCTAATAAATAAATAAAAATAAATGAAGAAGAAAGACATGAAAATCAGGAGTTTGACAAGAACCTCAAAAAGAGGCTTGAGAATTGTAAAGAGCTGAAAACAAAATAAGAAGCAGTGGTAGAAGGGAGGAAAGTTTTCAAAGATGGAAGGTATGGAGAAGTTTAGCAAATGTGATGTTTTAAACTTGTTTTAGGTTTGTTTTTTTTTTAATCTCATGCTTAATTTCTTTGGTTTACTATTTTTTCTACATTGTTTTCCTATGAGGTGGGTAGAGCTGAGAGAGACTGGCTCCAAGTTTCCCACCCAGCTTTCATGGCTAAGGTGGAACTAGAACTGTTCCTGGTTTCTAGCCTGATGTCTTAACCACTAGTCCAGGAGTAGGCAACCTTGGCTATTTTATGACTCGTGGACTTCAACTCCCAGAATTCCTGAGCTAGCATGGCTGGCCTATCCCTGCACTAGACCAAAGTGGCTCTCTGGATTACTGGATTCCTTTGATTACTGGAAACTGGATTGCCTTGTGGTCTCCTGTCCATCTATTAACTAGGTTCAGTTCTTCTCAGCTTTTTAAATTTCAGCCAAGATAACATGGGGAGAGCCATGGATCCTCTACCCCATTCTGAAATACATGGTGCCTATTCAAACTTCCCTCTGCAGTTTGAGCAATAAATAGGAAAGTTTTGACATCAAACTTTTTTGAAATGTTTGGCAGATTATAACTAATCTGACGAATACTTGCCAAAAGGTCATTAAATGAGATTCAAAACATCACATGATTTTTCTCTTCTCCCCCTCCCTGCACACCCACAATTTAGCCAAATTCCCATGACCAAGAAAGCCATTGTCCTGTACAGATTTCAGCCCCATTAATATGTTGCAATCTTTCCACGCAACCTCATTCAGGAAGCTTTCATTGTGGACTGATGATGAGACTGCTCTGGTTATCTCAGAGCCTTTTCAACTCAGGGTTTAACATTCCTGATTGCACAAACAACTCTTTATTCAGACATGCTGAGGTTTTTCCCGACTACAGACATTGCCACATCTCTTCCTTGTGGAATCTCCCCATCCTGGCATCCCACAGACAAAGCATACACATGTAAGATACCGGTCAGCGTTACTCAGCTTCAACTATAGAAGTACTCCCTTTGTTTTGAGAACTGATGTAATACTTCCTTGTTCATTCCACGGCAGCCAGTGTTCAGGAAAGCTTGTAAGAGGGGCACAAGCTTTATTTATCTTTTACCAGTCCTGCCCCATGCATTGATTTCCGGTTGCTAGCATACATTTTCTGGAGAAGCCAAGAGAGTCATAAAATCATCAAATGACACAATATTTAACAAAGTGAAATAAAGACCTGAAAAACAGAACAATAACTCTTTGCCTCTAATATGCTTTCATGGCATCAAAATTAAGATGAAAAATGGGCACATGGTGCAGAGATATTATAAAGCTCAAACCCAGGCACAAAATCAATGATAACAGCACATCATGAAATGAATGGGGATCACTATTGTATCCCATTTCTATTTATTAACATGCCACTGTGGCCCCAATTGACATTGATGAATTTGCTTTCAGTTCAACATAAACCGTTATTGTTGACAGTAATCCCAAACTTGATTTCAAGCTTGGGGAATTTCATCCTCTTATGATTACAAAAGCCTGCTATTATTGGCACCTAAATCATTCCCCCGCCCCCGGCCCGGGATTAACCATTTTAATGCATTTTTATAGTCACCTGCCTTTGAAATTGGAAATTACAAGAGAACTTTAATCCATTTGCAGTTTTTCCTGGGAGTTAGACCACATTGTATTAAATCTGTCCTTAAAATACCTACATTGCTTTATTTAGCAGGTTGTTTCTGGAGCCAATTCAAAGTACTTATTTGGACTTTGTAGCATTAAATGGCTCCAATTTCACCAGGTAAAATTGATAGATTTGAGAGTCTTGGTTAAGTCTACACAGTTTTAACATAAAGGCTTAGTGAGACAAGGATGGTCAACACTGTTGCAACTCTCTCCACCGGAGGGATTGGATCAATGTTCTTGTGAGTGTTAAAGTGGTACATTTCTTCCCATCTCTTTTATAGTACAAAATGTGTGGCCTCTATTTTTTTTTTATTGACACCTGTTACTGCTCCTTTTCATGCAAACCTTCATCCAAGACATTATTTTTCTTCCATCTGCCTATGGATGACCTGATAGGCCACCAAAACATTCTGCTACTCGAGCAGGAAGTGATCTCTCTGATTCTCTGTGAAAAGAACCAGTCCCCTTAGAAATAAGCCCTGCTAAACCCCACTATAAATCAGTCTAAATGAGACCCAGCGTTGAATTTATTGGGGCCACTGAGACAGATAAATCATAGGTAAGGAAGCAAGGCCAACTTGATGTGGTTTGGTTCCCATCCTCCTCCTTAGCAGTGACTCTAGTGTAAATTTGTTAAATTTAAAAAGACTTTCATTGGTCCTACATCTCTATTTATTATCCTACTTTATTCTCTGAGAGGACAATAAAAGTGGCCCCTGTTTCCAGCCAGTCACACTTTGTTTCCCAGGGTAAAGAAAGGAAGACTTAGGCACAAGAAAGTGTTCAGAAACAGATTCCGTTCATATATCCAATCACTTATCACACACAACCATCCAATCTTTGGGAGATCTAGGTGGCTTGTCCTTTTCTCAGTCTCCTAGCATGTGGATTAATGGTTTTTGTATTTTTCATTAATGGGTAGGAAGCACTGGATGGCAGCTGCTTTGATCTTTCTCTCATCTTTAATGGTGAAGGGACAAAGGCCCAGAAAGAACATCTCTGCCAGTTTCCAGTTAATAAGGGAATTTGGACAGAACTTAATTTTTTCTGTTACCATGGTTTCTAAAATTTAAATCATACAATGTTTGATATTTATCCCTGTCTGTATTTTCTGTGATGTTTCTGAAGTTAGAGAACTAGTATTCAAAAACTTTGAATAGGCACCATCAGCTGCTATGGTGTTGTCTCCTCTAGAATGTGATTATAGGTTAGGAACTGGCCACAACAAACTGGTCAGCACTCCCAGCTCTGAGAGGCATGAAAAAGAAAAAGGACATATCCATTCTTGGGGCTACAAGTTGCCTATCTCTAATTTTTTGGGTTCTTCCAGAGAATTTTGTTGCTGTCCTTGATATATGAATATCTTCAGTAAGGTACACAGCAAGGCCTTGCCTCGTCTTCCATTGATCCCCCTCCTTTTCTGGTTCTTCGTGGATAAAAATGAGCTCTGCCCCTCATCCATTTGAATAATAAAAAAAAGTCCTTTGTGTGTCTATGAGTCTTTGTAGGAAGGCCCTTCCTGCTGAATTCCACAAACATAAGTCTATGTTACTTAAGTAGGAGCTGGCAGTCACAGTAAGATGTGGATTGGGAGATTGAAAAGAAAGAGGAGGAGTGGAACACTGGTGTGGGCAGCTTAACTTTTTGGTGGAAGTGTCTAGCTGGCCATAATCAACTCATTAGTTGTAGTCTAAAAGATGTGGATACAAAGACTAGTTCAACCATAATTTTTTATCATTTGATAATTATTTTATTTTGCAGTAACATTTGCAATACATTGGAGCAGGCTGCCTCCCAGGTAAGCATCATGGTTTTCATAGGAGTCTATAGCAGGGGTTCTCAACCTTGGCAACTTGAAGACTTGTGGACTTCAACTCCCAGAATTGAAGTCCACAAGTCTTCAAGTTGCCAAGGTTGAGAACCCCTGGTCTATAGCTTTGCCTGCAAGCCACCAAGTACTGAGTACAGTTGTGGTGGACTTGAATGGATTAACCCTAAGTTGTCAATTAATAGGTATGTCTTTTAGGCAAGAGAGGCTGGATTCATTAAGTTTTGAAAATAAACTAATATCACTATACATGAACAGTTTAGTCATTCAAGCCTCTGATGTAGATTATTATTCATATTATTTGATATGAAGGATAAGCACCTATATGGAGGAGCTTTAGTTGTTGTTAAAATGTTTTCACATTACTGCAGTTTTGCAGGACTCAATCACTGTTATGAATGAAGGCAAATATACGTGTCCCAGGATAGGGTTGTAGGATCCAATTTGGGTCAGTCACTGGGACCAGAGGTTTAGTCTTCCAAGCTTTTGGACTTGTGCTGGGCTCCTTTGGGCTCCAGCACGAATCCAAAAGCTTGGAACACTAAACCTCTGGTCCCAGTGACTGACCCAAATTGGATCAATCATTGTTATTTATTTTTAAATTGCAGTGCGTTCATTTTCAATCATCCTTATACTGGACACCAGTATTCTAAATGATGCACTTAGTTTATTCATGTTATGCAGAAGTTCACTTCTTTTGTGATAAACATTTCATACAGTAAAGAAAAAGAATACTGAATCCTCACTATTATTTTGGGGATAGATAGGGATCCTTCTTTCTCTAAATTTCAAGAAATATATCAACAAAATATAAGATGTTTTTTGTTTGATTATGATAACAAAAGCAATTGCAGATCTATCAGCCATTTATCATCTATCTAAACCAAATCCAGAAATGAATAATACTTTTTTATTTATCATAATTGTATGAAAGATTATGTAAACAACTGATGGCGTGGGGAAAGAGAGATTTTCAGTAACATTCAAAATGGCAAAAAGGAGAATAAGGATTCTCATATAGCAGGTGTAACTTCAAAATACTATCAAGAATATTATAGTCTATAGGTTTTGTATGGGGATGTCTGGGAATGTCTTGATGAATTATAGGACAAGGCAACCATAAATGGACTGTAACCATCCAGATGATCACTAGACTGCAGTAAAGAAGTGTAATTTTAAAATCTATTAACATCTAATGATTGCCCAGATTTGCATAGCCCTGATCTATGTGGGATATAGTGTTTGATTAGAAAAATAGACAGGATTCTCATACTATAAAATTCTCTTTGTGGTATAAATGACATTTCAATTATCTAGATTTCATAGATACTAAAGACAAGATAGAAAGACCTGCACCTGGATTAGAGAACCAACAAAAGTATCCGATATCATCAAGAGAGTAAAAGAATTGAAGTGGAAACGGGCTGGTCACATAGCAAGAAGAACTGATGGCAGATGGACCAAGGCAGTCACAGGACGGATCCCACTTGATGAAAAGCGTCCATGAAAGAGACCTAAAACAAGATGGGATTGACAATGTCAGTAAATATTGTGGACCCAACTGGCAAAAGAAAGCTCAGGACCATATTAGTCAAAAACATGCAGAAGAGGCCTTCATCCTGCAGTGGATAGACAATGGCTAGAATGATGATGATGATGATAAGAAAACATAAAACATTAGAAATATAAGACCACATATTATATAGTAGTGGCTGCTAGCAACATTGGCTATTTTGCTGATGATACAATTCTTAGCAGCTAGAAATAATCAAGAAGATATTCCTCACTTCACAGCAGTTTTTATTTCTTTTGGACTGTTTTTACATTCTTCCATTTAAGAAGTCAAAAAATAGCGTCCACAATAAAAAATGCATACACCTACCAGTAAAACAATTCTAATTAACTCTTAATATTGCTTTCTAGTATAATGAAAGATTGAAGAGGCCAGCAAAGGAAAATTTTATACTAAGCAGAGGAAAAATACGCCAACACTATTTCCCCCCTCCAAAAAAACAGCTGTTAGGAAGCAAAAACAACAGTATGGCATGTTTTAAAGAAAAGGGAAGAAATACAATGTTGTATAGATTTTTGTGGTTTTTAGCCTACTTTATTAGATGTATGGACTATTCTCACAAGATAGATGTACGAACACACATTGAATAAGTAGGACAGGGAATGGTAAAAGTAAAGGCAGGAAGTGATAGTTATATATAGCTAGTAGTCACTCATAAAAGAGTGGTTTAATGTAACCCAAATTTTTTGCACTGATGTAATGGAGATAAAGGAAGATAATCTAGCAATGATCCTAGGTGTAAGACAAGGGTGTTATCACAAGGCCTTTTAGTCTTGATGATCTCATTAAGTTGCACAGTCTGCAAAAGCAATCATTCTATCTTTACTGAGCTTTTATAATACATGCTTTGAACATGGCAACCTGAAGTTCAATAAACTAGAGAACCCAAGCTTATTTTACCAGCCCAACCCATAGTGTCCATGTTTGGCGATACTGATTCCAGAGTTCTAAGGATGCTGCTGAACCAGCAATTCTGACATCTTACTCCTGGAAGGGTGGTGATAGGGAGGTGATTACTGTCATCCAGATCATGACAAACATATTGTTTGACTTGCAAACTGTTGCTCCAGTAATTAGCTGAGCCTCTACAACTAGCTAGTTGTAAATTTTATTGCTGTATGCAATAATGGAGGCTCATAATGAGTGAACTTATCCAAGCTGGTGGATCAGGCTGTAGCATAATGAGGCCTGCTTGCAATCAAGCTAAAAGAACCAAGGTCATCAAACTCTCTGATCCACCAGGATATGCCTTAATGGGAAGCAGGAAATTCCTGAGAGTAATCATTCAGGCAGTTTCTGACTGAAGACACCAAAATAGTCAGCTGGGTACACCAAGATATGATTAAGAGCAGACGTGGTCTAGAAAGATCAGTCGCTGAAAAACAAACCTTTGTGTTTGCAGGGTCATCGGATTTGACGGCATCCATCTGCATCTCCATCTGCTTGGACTAGAGCAGACTTTTGGTCACAACCATGTGACCACAAAAACTTCAGATGTGTAATGGGTGCAACTTGCCCTGCCTGGTCAAGTCAGGAAGTTCTTAATCACTCTCTGTTTTCTCCCAGGGTCAGTTCAGTTATTGACTAAGTAATACCATCCTTCACTTCCGTTCAGTTAGAGAGCCACAGTTAATGTCTACCACTTGAGACTCTTGATAAACTATAGGACTATAGTATGCTCAGCCTACATGATGATGCTCTGTTTTTTTTTCTTCAAAAACTCAGGATAATCCTGGTCACATAGGCCAAACCAAAAGGAATGATGTCTAGAACTGCATAACATTTTCAAGGAATATATATATATATATATATGTGTGTGTGTGTGTGTGTGTGTGTGTGTGTGTGTGTGTGTGTGTGTGTGTGTGTGTGTGTGTGTGTCAAGTGGTTATTTTTTAGATTGCACCCTGTAAACCCAAATATGGGAGGAAGAAATCATTCTTTCCTTTGCTTGTTTCAGCTCAACCCAGAGCCATCTGCAAGCACAAATATATATATGTTTTTAAAATTGTTAACAAAGAAATAACCTGGGTTCGAATCCCAGAAAGGGTGAGTTCTGACTGAAGAGAGTTAAATAACTCGAAATAGCTATCTCAGAAATCCCTTATTTCTTTGTTAACAATTTTAAAAACATATATATATATATATATACAGTTTCAATGCAATATATAATCTTAATATGGAAGAATTATTCTACCCAAAAATACAAAAAAAACCAATATGCAATAAAAAGGAATAGCATCTTGACATGCTTACTACTATAGCATCTGCTGAATCAGGTGAGGTCTATAATGAAGTGAAGGTGTCACCATCGTCATATAAATGTCACAGCATATATATTTAATGGCAGATGTCAGGATGTATTGACATTTGTGCCATGACATGTCATCATTTTGGCATCAAAATGTATGTTTGTGGAATGATTGGTTTCTTTTTTAATTAAGGGTTTTTATATTTATGTATATAATGTAATTTCTATCATGTTGTGAGCCGCCCTGAGTTCTCCGGAATAGGGCGGGGTAGAAATTAAATTAATAAATAAAATAAATAAATAAAATAAATCATTGTGGTTCTCCTGCCCAGAACTAAGACCATTTTGGGCTTCTCAGCAGGCCTCATGGATAACATTGAGATGGAAAACTTTGTTCTCCAGCCTTTGCTTCATTGGTTGCCACCTCCCCTAAAAGCCAAAGTATTAAGCTGATGCTTAAGAGCAATAAATTTATCCAAAGCTGAAAACAGGAAAGAGGAATCTGACAAATTAGTTTAATAGAAAAATAATGGTTTCACATTACAGTACAGTATTGCTTTGATAGCATTTAAGCTTGATTCACATGCACTTACAAGTTTTCGAAGTAAGTACTACAGGCAAAATGCACGTCTGCTACCTAATGACATAAAAGTCAATTGTTTCTCTGGGGGACTCAAAGCCCTGTACAGGCATTACTTCAATAGATGCAGAAAGTACACCTGGAGATAATGGGGAGGGGGGCCATAAACACCAGCTCTACTCCAAACTTCTCCCATGGACCAGCCCCACTGAATCCATTCTGGGTTGCCACACCCCCAGCACAACCATCCAAAGAGAGATTCTTAGATGAATTTGTTCACTTTGGTGCAAAACAAGGGTGGAGTCAATGAAGACAGCTGAGAGCCATTCCCCTACAGGAAGCCTCATTCACTTTTCACTTTTGTTTTTCAGAGCTTTGAGTATTCTTTCCCAATCTGGCATGAAACACACCTGTGCAAACAGGCAAAAATATTGGTACTGTCCCCCCAGAAGCCTCAGCCAATTGGCCATAGAGACGAAGAATTCTGTGAGACATGATCCTAATAAATTGAGAGAATATCAGAGTTAGGAAAACTGGTATGAAATACCTAAATCAGGAGCTCCTCAAAGCCTCAGTCAGCCTCTCCAGAATGCCTGCACAAATGCAGATGTAGCTTTTAATACAGCTGAAGGAGGAAATGGTTTAAGAGATACAGAGTCAGCTTTTTAAGCAGATTATTTAAACTTTAATTCCATATATTAACATGGAATCGAATTTAGTGTTTGTCCTGGCCTTACCCAACGTTTTGAGTGGTCCCAGCCATGTATCTGAAAAAGCCCAATGCAGTTCTAGTCCTTAAAAGAAATGAGAACTCCTGGACTAATGACACCCTGCCAAAAATACCCAATATTCTTATTTGTGATGTCAGTTACATTATTGGAAAACATTATATTTCACATTGATTGATGAATTGATTTCTCATATGCTACCCCGTCACAGATTTCCTGAAGAATCAGGAAAGAATATTTTTAGACTGTAAGTCTATAGGGCTTGTCTTGTTGAGCTATGAAAACTGCTTTGGGAAAATATTTTGGTCTGAATAATAAAGTAAACTACTTTAAATAGGGTAAACAATAATACCGGGAAATGAGTTTAATCACACCTACATTTTGATTTCTCTTCCATAATGGCTTTGCATTCTCAGATTTCTGGGATCAATGGAATAGTGGAGCCCTCTTGAGAGAGAAGGAAAAAAGCTCTCTTCTCCTTTTCTTCTTTCTTGTCTGTAGTCTTAAGGGACATCTTGGTGCTCCAAGGCACAAGAGGCACATTTTAGTCAAGTTCTCCACAAACACTGAATAATAGAATGGCTATAAGGCCTACATTGTAAATGCCTGAGATTTGAAATGTCAATTTAATTAGAAAAATTGTTTCTAATGTTTCACCAATCACCTCTGCTCAGGATATTGTATGCTGCAAGCCCAACTGGAAACAATTTTGAATGAGTTCCTATGCTTTTCCTAACTAATTTTAGAGATTGTAATTAATTGGGAAATTAATATATCTAGTATATTTATACCGCTTTGAAAACAACTGCGTCTTAAATTGGTTGCCACGCATCTCTGTTGAAGGTGTTGAGTTCCTGTTGTACAAATGTGATAGAAATTTGTCATAAGACCATAGGCATTCATAAAACTTGGGAGATATAGTTCTCTCCAATGCAAAATATTGAAAATATAGCCACTGCTTCCCCTTGCATTCACAGAGCTATTGTTTGGACACATTTTCAGCTGAATCTTGGTTAATTATGAAGGCTTCCACCAACACGAAGGCTTTCTAGTCACCACTGAGGAATGATTATGTAGATTTAGTCATAAACGCAATCAAATTAGGACCAAACCTTATTGCTACTAGATTTTAGCCCTACAAAATTACCAGTCT
The DNA here is from genome assembly GCA_034064705.1 of Bothrops alternatus. Classification (NCBI taxonomy): domain Eukaryota; kingdom Metazoa; phylum Chordata; class Lepidosauria; order Squamata; family Viperidae; genus Bothrops; species Bothrops alternatus. Next base: position 31,964,304 of record JARGCV010000223.1, on the reverse strand, counting down.
GAGGTTGGTGTCAGTATAAATGTCAGTTAGGGTCAGCCTTACAACAACATGGCATGGGGGGCTACGAGGTGGATGGACTTGTACCAAGATTTGAATCCATTGGCCACAGGGTGGCCTTGCCAGTATAGCCTTGTCATTGGCTGAAGAAATAACATTGTCATTGGCTGTTTGTAACCATGTGATGCATTGTGTAACCGCCCACTGTAACAGGGAATAAAAGGGAAGGCAGCCTTTTGTCAGTGGTTGCTTCGCCCAGAGAAATGTGGGGGGGGGGAAAGGTGGCTGCCGACTATCACATGTGGCAGATGCAGGAATATAATGTTGCATTATGGAGCTGGGCATGCCAGGCCATTGACCTTGTGCTCCTTAAACTATCCTGTTATTCTCAGGAATAGTTGAGAAGGGTTCTGTTGATGGGATGGATTTGAGAGTTTGCTTCAGGTAAAAAAAATATCCTGCAATAGCTCTAACACAGAATGCTAAAAGCAATACCCTGTAGGGTTCAGAGACTGTCTGCCAGAAAAATGAATCTTGATTATCTCACAACTGACAACTGTGTTGCATGTCAAGGATGACCCATAAGAAATGAAGTGTTCTCCCAGTGTGCCTATGCAACAATGCTTTTCAGCTTTGGCCACATTCTTTGCAACAATCAATTTCTCAATTCTGAGAAACAAGGGGTAGGGAGATAATCCCTTGATTTAAATTCATCAACCTGCTTGAAATAGGTGAAGCATAGTGGTGGGGTTTTTTTTTAATTTCTTTCTGTTTCCCCCACATAAATAAAAGATATAATCTCCTCATGAAAAGAAGGAAGGGAAAAAATAATAAAATAGAACATGCTTGGGTGGATCAAACTGACAAAAGTTCTGCTAAAGTAAGATTGCAGCAATAACAATTTAGGGCAGGGAACTTCAGTTACGTGTCCTACTGGGCCACGCTCATTCTGTGGCTTTGGGCGTGGAATTTCATATTTTGGTTCGGTTTGGTTTTGGCCCACCAGCTTCCCTGCAGTATCGTGGTGCTATGATGGAGATACTGGAAAGGACTGAAATCACTTCATTACTATCCAAAAGAGCATTGCAAGAAAGAGCCAGGCAATAATTTTAAAAGGTGTTCAGATGTTGCACTCAGTGCCTTACAAGGGATCATAGAAAGATAAAGATCATAATACTGTAGATTATTCAAGACATGCTTGTCCTTCCTTAGGCACTTTCATTGCAAAGCACAAAGTTGTAACATGTCCTGGACACTCCTTAATGGCCCCATCCTTTTTTCAAAGAATAATCCCACACAGGTTAAACTGCAATAACCTGGTTAGGCAAAGAAAATGGCAGATGCCTCTTCCTTCAGACCCAGCATTGACAACCAACTTCTAGGAAGGAAATTCTTTTCTTTTTCCCCTCCAGTCAACCAGTTAACTACTATAGTATTAGGATACCTTTATCTGATGTATGTAATTTAGTTTTGTGGACAATCAACGCTACTAGCTCTAAGTTGGTTTTAATTAGGATGCATTTCAAAGTGTTTATCTGCTCCTATACAGTCTGGTTTTTCCTGTAAATCTGGGGTGACTATATAATTTGTCTAAGGATTATTTCCTTCTGGAACCCAACTACAACAAGATCTGGAAAAGGGGTTTCCCATCTGGGCAGTGTGTTTGTTTCAAGTCAACTTGAATGACTTCAGCCCCAAAAAAGTACCCCCCCTCAAAATTGTGTAAGAGTGAAGAGAAAAACAAAATTCTCCCTGGTTCTTAACTTGCCCTAAAGCAAGTTTATATGCTGTGACAATGACTATGAATGCTACTTGTTTTTTTAAACTTGTTTTTTATTTATGGGCCTTTCCCCCATTTCATATTTACACCAGCAGCTTCATAGATAAATAGCTTAGTTATCTATTACTTAACCGCCACCTGACCTCAATAAAGGTCTAAAAGCCATCTGACATCATCAACCTCTGGAGAGCCATTTTTGTACCTACATGTGATTGGGGGTGGGAGCTCCTCACATACAAATGTTGCTTACAGACACAGCTAAAATACACCCTATAATTCTATTGCAAGACTACACATTTCAACTACTGTGGCATTTCAGTTCTCCCTGCTCAGCTGTCACCTTCAGTGAGGCCAACTCAAAGAGATAATAATGAGAAAAAAACCCTCTAAAATAGTAATATCTCAAAGTAAGCATTTGCTTGCTCTCTGGCTCTTCCAAAATGTTACTTTATTTGGGTTGTCTGTCATTGCAGAGAGCACAAATGACAGCAGAGGATAAATAACCTCTTTCCCTCTGAGCCAATTTTCAGTTCATGCTTGCCCAGCTTGCTTGTTCACCTGTGGAATTCCCGTAGTTCCCATGCTTCTTTCCACTCCTGGGTGAAAAACAGGTTGGCAAGGTGATTTTCTGAGTTGAAAAACAACTGGAGGGAAAGTCTAAACAAGCTCGCCCTGTCCCACCATCTTCACCTAAAGTGCCATCTCCCCAGGGCTTTGGAGATGAGGGGAGAGGAGAGAAGTTCAGCCAAAAATCTCTGAATTCTAGTCTGTATCTCTTCTGAACCTTAATGAGAACATTACTATAACATCAAAATACTAGCAGCTTTATAGTCTCAAAAAAATATATCTGCATTTTGATCCTTGAGTTGTTTTCAGGAAGATAGAGATATACTTTGTTAAATAATGAATTTACTCTTCTTTTAAGGAAATCAGAGGCAATAAAATTAGGCTGAATTCACATGTGTATGCTTATTATTTGAAGACTGCACCCTTCAACAATGGTCTGCAGAATCAAGGGCTGTCTCAGTGCAACATTTTTCTTACCTCAAAGCATTGAAAATGTTTCCCAGGACCCACATTTATCCTTGGATAGAAGAGCCAGCATAGTGGATTATCAAAAGGAGATCTTTTATGGGCTGAGAGCCACACTTGTTCTCCAAATGTCATGATGATGATGATGATGATGATGATGATGATGATGATGATGATGATGATGATGATGATGATGATGTTGGAAGAGACCTTGGAGGTCATCTAATCTAACCCCCTGCTCAGGCAGGAAACCCTACACCATTTCAGACAAATGGCTGTCCAGTCTCTTAAAAACATCCAGTGTTGGAGCATTCACCACTTCTGGAGGCAGGTTGTTCCACTGGTTAATTGTTCTAACTGTCAGGAAGTTTCTCCTTAGTTCTAGGTTGCTTCTCTCCTTGATTAGTTTCCACCCGTTGCTTCTCGTCCTGCCTTCAGGCGCTTTGGAGAATAGCTTGACTCCCTCTTCTTTGTGGCAGCCCCTGAGATATTGGAACACTGCTATCATGTCCCCCCTCGTCCTTCTCTTCATTAAACTAGACATACCCAATTCCAGCAACCATTCCTTATATGCTTTAGCTTCCAGTCAATGAAGGGGATTGCTGGAGGTATGACAAAGGAGATAGACTCAGAGTTAACTCCATGTGGTTTGTATTAGATTAAAATGAAGATAACAGTTGAATGCAACTCATACAATTTGTTCAAACATTTACATAGTTTTTCTCCTTGCCATGTTCATAGCTGCAATTGGATAGCAAAGTTTAGATGTGCTCTGGAGGCCACATTTTGGAGGATATAAGGGGCCTTGGAATCCCAAGTTATGCATTCCTAAATTTCAAGATGGTGCTGGGTCTGGAGAGACTGACATTCAAAACCTCTTTAAATTAAAGCACCCTCTCTCATAGCTTACCACCCCAATTTGTTCAGAACTTGAAGTGGATTGCCATGGACTCTCTCTTGAGCTCATTGGACAAGGCCGAATACCCATGTAAAAAAACAACAACCCTTCCCTCCTCTTCCAGCAGTAGGAGATTGGCAATAGATCCTCAAGACCCAAGGCCAGGTGCCTTTGCTTGATATACATTCAGGCAGGGCTTTTTTTTGGTCATAGAATGCCCAGAACGGAGTTCAGGCACCTTTTTTGGATGGAACCTTGTAGGGTAGGCAAGGTGGGTTGTATGACGTGTGTGAGTTCCGGCATCTTTTTTTTTTTTTTTTTTTTAGAAAAAAAAAAGCACTGCATTCAGACAATCCTTCTTTGCATTGCTGTTTGCTCAGAATCATCTGAGTTGGGTGACCTAGAAATAAATAGATGGATAAATCCATCTCCTTCCTTTCTTGCTTCCTTCCTGAAATCCTGGTAGCCAGATGAGTTGTGTCTTACAGGCTGCTGGGTAACTGCAGGGTACTGAACTTTGCACAGAAAAAACACCAGCCTTGTTTGTTTCTCTTTCTTGGGAGATGGGTCAGAGGGAGGGAAGCAGTACAAAACACTTTCAGATTAGTAAGGATGGGTTAGAAACTAGGCAGTCAAGTTATATTCCTAATGCAGGACCCAAAGCATTTTGACACAGTTGGTTTCGTTGTTTTAATCACTGACACCTTATTTTCCGGTCTGAAAGGCTCCTCAAACAGCTTATGGGATGACAAAAACTAGACAATCCCTGCCCTCAAGCTTATGGCACAAAAAGAAGAGAGAAGGGAGGGAAAAGAACAGGAAAACAAAACAAGAGTTCCTGCTGGGGATTTTTTGGGGAGGGATGAGTCTCATAAAAGCCAGCCAGGATGGAAATGGGCTTAATCCTCCTCATCCAGAGCACAGAGTCTTGTTTCCTTTCCTCTTACAGCAGTTGAGGCCAGTGGCCTTTCCTTCTCCAGAGAGAGTCTTAGATTGATTTCAGAACTATCCCCTTCATTTTACAAATGAGTCATTGGAGAGCTAGACTCACTTCCGGTAGACAATGAAATGCAAACAATTGGTTTTCCCGTAATCTTTGCTCTGATGTTGGCAGTCTATTGGAGGAATTTCCTGGTTCCTCTACCTCAGAACTTCTGCACACAGTATTGCACAAGTGACAAACTGGGGGCAGAAACAACAACAAACATAAATCCAAGGAGAAGGGAGATGATACCTTTAATTGTCTATGCCTTTCCTCAGGGCAGTGTACATTATGCTCTATCTTCCTATTTTCCCCCACAACTCTTTGTGGTGGATGGAGCTGAAAGAGAGAGATTGGCCAATGATCTTGTTTAGCTGAGGAACCTGAGTTTTCCCACTAGTCCAACACCTTCATCACTGGAGCACAGTGGGTTAATGATCCTGGAGATGGTTGTTTGCTCCAGCGGTTAAAGTCCTAGCACTGCATGGCAGAGTGAGCTTCCATCACTTGCCTTAGCTTTTGCCAACCTAGCAGTATGAAAGCACATTCTATGCAAATAGATAAATAAGTACCACTTTGGTGAGAACACGAGCCAGTGCTTCGTGCAGACAGTTAGAATCCTGTTGGTGTTGGACCTTCCAGGTTGCAACATCCATTTGTGAGGCGGCTTTGATGGAGAAAGAGAGGGCTCTGGATGAAGCTTCAGGAAAGCCACTCATCTTTTTTTCTGGTGCACCTTGGAAGGCATGAGAGTGTGAATCAAACAGGGCTGGCATTTTAGGTGGGCAACTACTACTCTGTATTAGCATTGTAGTCTTCTGGCTAATGTAACATCGCCAAAAGCTAAATAAGTAAATAAACCTTCACCACTACATCATGCTGGCTCTCTGCAGTTGAAATTGGTCTTTATCCATTAGCCCAACCCATTCCAAACTAGATGAGTCCCTCATGAACACTATGAATATACTACAAAAATATATACGTACAGTAATATAAATAGGAATGGGATAAGGAATAAAGGAATGAAGTGCAATATAAGATAAATATGTAAATCCCCCAAGCAATTTATATAGGCGAGCTTCTTATTACTTCAGAAAGCATTATGGAGATTTTTATTTCTAAAATAGTAGTTCACAAAAACTTGAATATATTCTAGACAGAAATCCCTAATATATACAGTCTTATGGTCTTAATGTAAAAATATTAACCACAGGAGAGGAAACATGTTTTTTTTCTTACAATTATAGGGCAAAATGCACAATGAGGCCAGAAGATGATATTTCAGTTCCTGCCTTCCATGTATTGATTACCACTAGAATTCAGATCATATTTACAGACCTTCTCAAGCTGTCATGGACATCCTATGTCTACTCAGAAGTAGGACCTGCTGGATTTAGTGAGTCTTACTCCCAGGTCAAAGGATGTAAGAGTTTTCAATCTAAGTAAATTCTAATCTAAATAAGATTTAGCAATTACTTCTATCATTACAAACCAAATTAAAGCAGAAGCTTTGCAAAGTATTAATTCTTATTAATGAAATTCTGCTTGACTATGGGATGATTCCATTGGATTCTTACTGCGGAATGCCTGCTGCACTTGGTATTTCCTTTTCAAGTGGCAGGAGAAATACTCTATTAAGTCAAGTGGAGGAAATAAATCTATTAAAGTCAAAAGGCAATTTGATTCATTCACTTATATTCTTCCAAGATGAATAGTGACTTTCTATTAGTTCCTTTTTAAAATTAATATATTTTCTACAGGTGTTAACCATATTTCTCAATGACAGTGAAATAAAAACTCTCATTTATACATTTATTCCTTCTAATTCTATAGCATAAGCTAAGCAAATGTTCCTTATGTTATAATTTTTTTTACATTTTCAAGCAAGGAACTCCATAGTATGCGTTTTGAGAAAACGTCATTCGGAGAAATGCAAAAATGGCAGTAAGAAGAAACATATGAAGTTGAACTAGACCTTTGGCCATCTATTTTAGGAGTAACCAGGAATAACATCACCAGACTTTCCCAACCCTTCCCTTCAGATTTCTCATACTTCAGGTTTTATAATGCTCATACCACATGACCAAAAAAAAATAGGCAAAAAGCCATGATGGCAAGGGTAAAACAATCAGAAGCCCAAAGAGTTTGGATGCTTTCTAATTGCAAAGGACTGGAAAAGGGCTCTTCCTATCAGGACTGGGATGACTCACTGCAGCCAAGTGGGCACAACTGGGTAGGCATGGCCATCTGAGTGCTGCCAGGAGGACATGGGTGAGTGGGTGTGGCCGGGTCTATGTGAAGGATTAGGTGCAGTCCACTCGGGGTGGATGACTCAGGGGTGGATGACTTGGGGAGGGAGGGTGGTATGGCCAAGTGGACACAACCATGTTGATGTGGCTGGCTAGGGGACATTAGGTGGACCCAGAACAAGTCACCATGGGCAACTGGATGTGGAGCCAACTAACTCAGCATCCCAACAAAATAAAAATCACACTCTGTTTCACCAAATGGGGTGGGGCGAATCCATTCAGAGAAAACTCTGCTCAGGAAGCAGCAAGAAAAAAGGAGCATTTCTCTAAAGGGGGGGGTGGAATCCATCCTTTGCCTTTCAAATTTTGCTGCTTCCCTGCTCCCTATTTGCTAGCACATCTCTGGGTGATTTTTGTTTTGGCAGGGTGTCGAGTTGGCTCTGTGTCCAGTTGCCCGTGATGACTTGTTCTGCAGCCACCTAACCACGCCCACCTGGAACCCCCTAGATGGCCACACCGACGGGGTTGCATCCATTTGTCCATGCCATCCACCTGCCCTGAGTCATCTGCCCCGAATGGGCTGCACATAATCCTTCATGTTGACCCGGCCACACTCACGCACCCACATCCTCCTGGCGGCACTCAGATGGCCACACCTACCCAGTCATCCCCACTTGGTTCTAAGGATGCGAAGAATGGAAGTTAAGATCACTACCTGCATAGGTAGCAAAAGTTCTGTCTCTGAGCTAATACCTCTCTTTCCCTTTCTTGCTGAGGTAGAAAATCTGCAGAGTTCAGGGACCTCGTTTTTTTTTTTTTCCCCTGATCAGCCTAAGAGCTACAGGAAGCTTTCTAGTGAAATGGTAATAGCACCAAAGAGCAAAATCCAAAGGAGTTTCTGGTTTTTAAAGGTGGGAGGTCAATCTAAGGTTTTAGATTTTAAGGAGGTTAACTACCTCTAATTTCTTGCTTTTTTTCAATTGCCAAAGCAATATTTCAATTGAGTGCTTTGAGCTGTTTCGGGTGTGGAGGTAGGGATTTCAAGGGTGCAAGAAGCAAGTTTAACATTAATCCTCTTCCCAGTCTTATTTTTCAGGGGGAAAAACCCTTGCCTCCAAATGAACATTTTACCATCAAATTTATTAGCAAACTGGAGGAACATCTGAAACTTGGAGCATTGGGAGAGCAGGAATAAAGTACCGGGACTTGCATGGAGTTTACCCATTCCTTACTTAGAGCAAAATAATTAATTTTCCAACTTTTAATGCATTAGTCAACTCATATGCCACTAAATTGTAATCAGTTCACACTGTGTACAAGATAAAATATAGTATAAACTGCATACCTTATCTAATAAAATCCAGCTTTAGATAGTGTTCCAAGAGGAACAATCCATCTAGTAAAGGAAGGCTATGCCAAAGTAGGGAAATGAAAGGTGGGCTTTGAAGAAGCAGGGTAAGAAGAGTATTGAAACTTCTGAACTTGGGTAACGGAGAAGACATCTGAGGACACCATGGACAGGCAAGAAAATATGGTTTATCAAAACCAATCAATCAAGTAGCCAACACCCCAGAAGACAAACTCAGGATAAAAAAAGATCTTGACAACTTGAACAATGGGCCCTATCCAACAAAATGAGTTTCAATGTGGAGAAAAGCAAAATCTTACATTTAGGCAGGAAAAACCAAAGACACAAATACAGATTGGGCGAGACCTGGCTTAAAAACAGTAAGAGGGACCTTGGAATCCTAGCGGACAATCACTTGACCATGAGCCAGCAGTGTGCAGCAGCAACCAAAAAAGCTAATACAATCCTGGGTTGTATAAACAGAGGCATAGAATCAAGATCACGTGAAGTATTATTACCACTTTATAAAACCCTAGTTAAGACCACACCTGGAATATTGCAGCCAATTTTGGTCACCATATCACAAAAAAGATGTTGAGATTTAGACAAAAGCAACTAAGATGATCAAAGGCCTGGAGATTAAAACATGCAAAGAACGGCTATGGGACTTGGGTTTGGCTAGTCTAAAGAAAAGAAGAAATAGGAGTGACATGATACCGGTAGTAGTGTTCCAGTATCTGAGGGGCTGCCACAAGGCAGAGAGAGCCAGATTCTTCACCAAAGCAAGATGGAAGGACGAGAAACAATGGTTGGAAACTGATCAAAGAGAGAAGGAACCTGGAATTAAGCAACAACTTCCTGACAGTGAGGACAATCAATCAGTGGAACAGCGTACCCCCAGAAATCATGGACGCTCCATCACTGGAGATTTTTAAGAAGAGACTAGACATTCAGTTGCCTGAGATAGTATAGATTCTCCTGCTTGAGGAGGGGGCTGGACTAGAAGACCTCCAAGGTCCCTTCCAGTTCTATTCTATTCTAAATTCTAAAGACATAAATGATCAGGGTCCAATTATCCTGCTTCAGACACATCATGCAAAGCTCCAGCTCTCTGGAAAAGGCTCTAATGCTAGGAAAGATGCAAAAAAGGAAAAGAAGATAACTAGTGGTGGGATTCAAATATGTGAACAACTGGTTCTCTGTGTGGATGCTGCTTTCAGAAGTCCATTGTGGCCCTGGGCAACAAAATATTAGCTGCTGGTTCTGCCGAAGTAGCTGAATCCCACCACTGAAGATAACCAGTAGCAAGATACGTAGTTGGACTCAGCTAAACAATGGCAACAGGTACATCATCAGTTAGATTCATATCATAGTGGATAAAATCTATTTATTTATATGGTCACCAAGAGTTGAGACCAACTTCACATAAACAAACAGTTCCACAGTACTGGAAAAAGAGTATTTCTTAGTTTCATTGTACACAGGCACTCTTGCCCCATCCCCTTATGAAACCGCAACTTCTGGTAGGATCTCCTGAGCAGGTTGACTCTAGCTGGGGTGGGTGGTCCTGAAAATAACTAGATGTGAAGGTTGTTGTTTTTTTTTAAAAAAAAATAAAGCCAGAATGGCATCTGGAAATCAATTACTAACCAATGCATAGCTTCAAGATATGTGTAATATAATCATAGGGACTAGTGCCAGTCAGAACAAAGGCTGCTGTGTTTTGGATCAACTGCAATTTCAAGTGATTTTGAAAAGCAGCCCCCCCCCCAAAAAAGAGCACTGCAGAAATGATGATAAAGGCATGAGTCAATGTTGCTAGGTTCTCTGATTCCTGAAAGAACCACACCACTTTGACTGGTGCATCAGCCAAAGGTGAGCAAAGAAGCCACAGACTCCACCTGCCCATTGAGCAATACCCATGAATGTAAAAGAACACCAAGTCTGCTCCTTCAGAGGCCAAGGAACTTAGAATTGGCAGATAAAACTATTTCATGGGCTTTCCTTTATTTATTTATTTTTTATCATAGTCTTGTAATGTAGAATGAAACACAGAAGCTTTTTTGCCTTGACAACCAGATGCCTGTAACTTTCTAAGACAAGTAAAGGGTTTTCTTCTGTGTGCATGCAAACTAAATACAAAAGGCTCTTCCAAGTGTAAGTGCTAAGTTCTTTCAATGAGCTGCAATTATTTCCTTTTCACATGCATTTATTTTACATTGGATGGACATTATAAAGGATGACACTGGGATGACTATGGAGGATCTGAAGGAGGTAGTGCAAGACAGAGGGGCATGGAGAATGCTGATCCATAGAGTGGTCAAGGGTCAGACACAATTGAATGGCTGACAACAACAATGACATGTGCTAAATACAAATAAATAACCATCCCTTGCTTCCCTTGTTCACAGCTTCCTTTGCTCAAACTCATAGCTTCACTAAAGTCTAGAACATTTCAGTGTTGCAAAAGGGAGCGTTAAAGGCAGAAGTTTTAAAAAAAAGAATAGACCATATGTCCATTAATATATGTTACTCTACTTTAAGCTAAATAGAAAACCTATAATGAAGAGCTGGCCTGAGCAAGCATAGTGAAGTGTTTTGGATTACATCATGCACCTCGGCAGATTATTAGTGTTCTCTTCATGAAAAAAAGATAAAAACACCTCCATCAAATGACAATTGCTGTATGGCATGAAGAAATTGGGGTCATTACTTCTGTCAATGTAAAATAGAGTTTTCTTGGCAACAATACAGAAGTGGTCTGCCACCACCTTCTTCCAGGACATATTTTTTCAACTTTTCATCTTAGCCTACAATCCTGATTTCTAAGTGGTCTCTTAGCCAGTTGCTAACAGACCAATTCTGCTTAGTTTTTTAAAGTTCAACTAAGGTTTGGAAGAGTTCGCAGTAGAAGGAAAATAGGCCATCAAAGAACATGGTGGCTAGACACCATCAAAGCTGACACCAGTCAGAGCACAGAACAATTCAAAGAAGTGGAAAATCAGAAGATGTGGAGAGACCTGGCCCATAGAATCATCAAGAGTAAGACATGACTAAATAGATCTTCTTCTTCTTCTTCTTCTTCTTCTTCTTCTTCTTCTTCTTCTTCTTCTTCTTCTTCTTCTTCTTCTTCTTCTTCTTCTTCTTCTTCTTCTTCTTCTTCTTCTTCTTCTTCTTCTTCTTCTTCTTCTTCTTCTTCTTCTTCTTCTTCTTCTTCTTCTTCTTCTTCTTCTTCTTCTTCTTCGTCAGTTAAGTACATCAGGATAAATATAAATTTGTTTCAGTCCTAATTCCAGAAGCAAAGGACCAGGAAAAATGAGCCAAGCCTACTCTGCAGAATGGAGGCCGTAATACGTTTCAGGATCAGAGGTCTGTTCTGCCTAGTATTTTTTAGCTTCTGCACTACATTAAGTGTATATTTGAAGCGCAGTAAGTTTCCAGGGCTAGTCCTCTTAAAAGCAAAACACGGATGTGAGACCAAGCAGAATCCTCTATTACATTGCTTGGGCAATGTTTTAACACTGGAACTGGGGAGTTTGCTGGAAAGCATTAACAGTGATGGCAGACCTTTTGGGTTTAACATATCAAAAATTCAGAAAAAGTCTAACTTGACACTGCTGGACTATCACCAGCCCCCAACATGTATAAGAAACTGAGGTAGGGTCAGTGGTGGAATTCATCCGGTTCGCACCACTTCAGCAGAACCGGTAACTAATTTTTTGTTGCCCAGGCCCAGAATGGACTTCCGGAAGTGGCATCCACACCGAGAACCGGTTGTTCACATATTTGAATCCCACCCCTGAGTAGGGTAAGGCTGAAAGAAAAAATACAACTGAAAGTGTCTTGAGTATCTTTTGTGTCACTCTACCTGATTTAAAGTAGTGCCAGTCATTTAACTGTGGTGGATATCACTTTCAATTAAGCATTTAAAAGGGCAGTGGTTTGTTAAAAGTTTGTAAAAGGCAGCAAAGGGAATAGGTGCCCTGGCCCACACTTGTAATGTATTCATTATTATTTCAAATGATCACTTCCAAACTATTCATTACTGTTTGCAATGGTACAGCACTTTGTGAAATAAATATTTTGCCCCTCTCAGAAAAATAATGTCTATCCAAACAGCTCCAGGTCATATAAGGCCTTTACTCTGGAAACTTTGGAGAGTGTTCTGGGGTGGTCTTGCAGCCTCTGAAAAGAGTGGGAAAGCATGTCCTTGTTCTCGTGCATTTTTTGGAGGGTCGAGAGGCTGTGCAAGAGCAGGGCCCTCCCGCCTGATTTACAGAGGATCTGGCCACATGAGAGCACCCCACATTCTCAGGTGACCTCTGGAGCCTCTGAAGATTGTGTGAGAACTTCCCATGCTTTTTGGAGGCTGCAAAGGCCACATAAGAATGCAGTGTGCTCTCACAAGGCCTCTGAAGTTCTGTGAGAAGCCCCTGTTCTCGTGCAGCCTTTGGAACCTCTGAAAAATCACACAAGAACATTCTTGTGCAACTTCTTGAGGATCTGGAGGCCTGGCATGTCGTTACAAATGACACGGCCTGGCATCTGTAACATGCATGTCGTAGGTTCTCCATCACCACATTAGGCTAGCAATCCAATTTATATCATGGGGGTAGGCAAGATTTTTAGCTTTCAAGCAAAGTATGGAGAGTTTTTAAACAATGCTAGGTGCAGTTTGCAATTTGCACTGCAGTCACCCTGTGTTCTATGCTAGCCAGCAAAGTTTAGTATAACAGAGGCAGAGCATGTAGCTCAGGTGACCCCCCCCCCTTTGTAGTTTTATGCCGACATTCCACATCTCAACCCACACAAACTACAATCACAGCTTTTCTCCACCTCTTGCCCCTCTTCCACTAACCATCCCAGCCTCTATTTAGTGTGTCCCAGGTCTGACTTCAGAAAAACACAGCTGGGGAGAAGGGAGACTTCAATGGGAATTAATAGGGAAGCTTGCCTCGATGCCAGACCACAAGCCTAGAGACCAGAAAGAGGGGCTGTCTTCTGTGAGAGGTACTGGAAAAAAAACAAGCTGAGAGAAAGCATTCCTAGCACTAGCCATTGGCAATTGGGCATATGCCCCGGACTTTGCCCTGCATGGTCCGAGCAGCAGGAGACTGAAATAGACACTCTCGCTGTGCACCTTGGCTCCAGTCACACCATAAGCTCAGCAGCAGCTTCCCTGCCAACAGCTCCAGCCTCCACCCATTTGGCAAAGTGCCCATTGGGTTTTCGCATTCTCTGCATTACGAAAGAGTGTGCCCTCTTCTCTTAACCTCTCCCCCGTGTGCTCATGCTCACTGGCGAAAGCTCAAGTTAAAGATAAGTGGCTACAGCACTTGCCAGGTTTTTTTTCTTTCTCCCCAGTAAGGAAAGTGGGAAGTGGAAGAATCTGACAAATCTCACCCAGCTACTGTCAGTTCTGCATTAGATGAGCTTGTCTGGTGCACACAAACACACACAGAGAGAACCCTCATTCACTTCTTCTCAAGCAAATAAATTACATTCTGCAGCCATCAGCTCCTATATACCAATAGTTTCCACTAAAGAAACTATATGTAAGAGATGTTGGAGTCTCCAGCTGCCTTTTAAATTAAAAAAAGACGAGGCAGAAACTGAAGGGACATGGTGCCACCAGTCACTTAGAAGAATAACAGGATTGTCAAGTTCCACTACAGGTAATCCTGGTTTAGTGACTGCCTCATTTACAACAGTGATGAAAAAGTAACTTTACAACCAATCCTTAACTGTATGAACTTTGCAAAGGAAACCTGAAATGAGATCATAAGCACAGTTTTGGTTTCACTTAGTGACCCCTTTGCTTAAGGACTAAGTTGCGGGTCCCAACTGTGGTTGTTAAATGAGGACTATTTGTACTTAGCGTGAAAGTCTTGAGACTCCAGAAATCAGCTGCTGAAATAGTAAAATTGAATTATATGAATAAGCCAAACTTTCAACAGGAATGCAGGCAGGTCAAGGTTTAGAGCTATGAGCTGAGTAGAGCTCTCCTCTCCTTAGTTTATCATTGCCTGTAAAAAAAATTATATTTAATTTCATTTAACTGGCTTATCAAACCGATAAAATCCAATCTCAGTACCTTTTAAAAGTACCTTAAAACCTAATACAAAAACTACAATTGCCAACTCATTCTAATGAGGAAAGGAAAATAATCAGCATTATAACAGACGCAGAAAAATACCATTACCACTGCAATAGCATGCATCAGTTACAAACTACATTTGTAAGCCTGCTCCATAAATAGCATCTTTCTTCATTTTTTTCCCTTCATAACAACACTATAAGGTAAGCTGGGTTGGAGATAATAACCAAATCAAATTTCCCCAGTAACTTTCTCTGAGTGAAGATAAACTTGAGCCTGGGATTTTTATTTTTTTTAGTCAAACACTTTAACAACTACACTCTTGACACGCAAAAGTAAGAAAAGCTCCATGTCTAATTTGATTTTCAAAAGGACAGACATCCCTCTCTCTCTTTGCTTCTGGTTATTTATATGAATAAGTTTATATTGAATGCATTAGTTTGGCAAAACAGGAGTGAATTTTTCCACTCATCCCTTTCTTTCATTATTTTAGTTCAACGCTTTTACAAAGCCTGAAGTTAAAACAGTGGGGATGGTTGACCAAGAATGACTTCCATCGGCTGGCCAAAGAAGGCTTCAGAACCCCAAAGATATGGTCTTCCATTATCTGCATTTTTTTAAAACAATGAATTTTACTAAAATGTTTTCATGAAATGACGGACCTTCACTGAGATTGTTAACCCATGGGGAAAAATGCAGATAGATTGAGCTATTTTTAAGCCACCCAGCAAAACTAATTGCCAACAAAAATGTTGGAGGTGTGGTAAAAATAACCTGAATCATACGGAGAATTCCTTCAAAGCCACATAACTTGTGTCCCAGCAACATGCTTAATCGGGTCAGTGGGGATAATTAGTGCATTGTGGGAACATGAAAGAAGGGCCAATTAATACCATCAATTAATCTCAAGGGAATTAGATTTAGCCCAGTGCACACATGATTAAATTAATTCTGTAATGCTCTCTACATGGGTCTCCCCTTGAGGTGCGCCTGGAGGCTCCAACTGGCCCAGAATGCGGCCGCGCGGGTAGTGACGGGAGCATCGTGGCGCTCCCATGTAACAGCGCTCCTGCGCGAGCTGCACTGGTTGCCGGTGATCTTCCGGGTGCGGTTCAAGGTGTTAGTGACCACCTTTAAAGCGCTCCATGGCATCGGACCCGGATACTTACAGGACCGCCTACTGCTAGCAAATACCTCCCACCGTCTGGTATGCTCCCACAAAGAGGGCCTCCTCAGGGTGCCGTCGGCCAGACAATGTCGGCTGGCGACCCCCAGGGGGAGAGCCTTCTCTGTGGGAGTTCCCACGCTATGGAACGAGCTCCCCCCCCCCGAACTCCGTACGATGACAGACTTACGCACCTTCCGTTGGGAACTAAAAATGTTCCTTTTTCGACAAGTCGGCCTGGCATAGAAGCTCCGGTTCCAGCAGGGTTAAAATGTTTTAGGGGATTGTGTAATTTTTAAATGTTAAGTGTTGGGTTTTAAATGGGCATTTTACAGCCAAAATTGTTTAATTCATTTTTAATTATTTTAATGTTGTATATTTATATATGTTTTTAAATTTTTAGGCTGTACACCGCCCCGAGTCCTCCGGGAGAGGGGCGGTATAGAAATTTGAAATAATAATAAATAATAATAATAATAATTCCACCCATCAGCCATGCTGCAAAAACACCAAGACTGTCTATCACCCTAATTTATTTCCTAGTCCTCCAAGAAAAAGAACTGGAGGGAAACAACGATTGAAAAAAACGACTCTCTCCTTTTTAGTGATCATGGTAAAAGTGGAGCAGAGCAGTACAGAATATAGCTCTGAAACCCCAACTGTTCTACAGCAAAGCCTCACCTACTATCAGTGATGGCCTTGAGGAAATTGCTAACGATGCAGTACTTGTTAATACTCTTCTGGGGCAAAGGCTTATGGGATATCAAGCACTTCCTGGAAAAAAAGGCTCAGGAAACTCCCCAAATTGAGATTTTTACACCGCTACCGGTAGGATGATTGTTAATAAAGACAGTGTTACAAATGAAGCGCAAACAGGACCACATTTTCCAGTCTCATTCTCATAAGCATCTGCTGGGAGAAGTGGAACTGAACGGGGAGCATATGAATGATTGTGACATCACACAAATGCTGTTGGAATTTATAACTTGTGTCTGCACACAAATATATCCAGCCAGCATTTGCAGAATGAGATTATCCCACAGTTGTCATTCTGGTATCATTGTAGCTGACTACAGAGGCTTCTGGTCCTTCTTTCAATCATATCTAATAAAGAGATTTTTAAAAGGTAATGCCAAACACTGCCTATGAGTAAGAGTAAGCTTTTTCTCTCCATCTCCCCCAAATATGCAGTATGGACTAAAAGGGTTTTATATTGCCTTTGAAAAAGAGTAACCACTGCCTTTTTTAAAATCGGGAATATTTACCTCCTTGCTAAATAGGACATGGTACCCTGTTTTTTCTCCATTACTCTTGGGAGAGATTTTAAGAATCCCTTGGCTCAGGGCAGAAAAACAATTGCAGGTGATAATCGGGATTTGAGAGGGAATGAATGCCCTCAACAAACTCACATCTGGATTAGAGGCATTAATGTAGCCAGTAATTTCCAAGATTTCTTCCTCGTGGCCTGTAGTATGGGCAGATGCTAGGCTAAGCTTAGGAAGACAACATCTTGAAGCTGGGAAGAAAACCCCTCCAGACTGCAACTCAAAAGAAGAGATTTATTGGCGCTCTTTCGCGCACAAACACAGGTGCGAGCGTTCGGCTGGTTTCCCAGCTCGCGCAGCGATTGCCATAGAGACGGCCATGGTGCGGGAAGCGGCTCATCATGGTCAGATGAAGAGGAATCTGTGAAAAAAACCCAACAAATGTTCCCTGGTTTGGGAGGGTACGGCAAAGGAGCGGAGCTTTGGCGAGATGAAGTTCAAGCAGTGTTCTACTGAAAACATGGCACAGGAGCATTTTAAGAAACATGGCACTGAGCATTATTGGGATCTGGCTCTGAGCGAGTCAGTCCTAGAACCCACAGACTGACGGCCTTTTCTGGAGCCGCTTCTCACATTTCTGGGTGTTTGACATAAAAAGCAAAAACTGAGCAGAAACATTAGGCTCTAAGCCCCACCCCACCCCTCATTCCCACAAATTCCTCACAGTACAATGCATACAATTAAAGGAAATATTTTTCAGATCCAAATAACAGGTTTTGATTTTAATGTTTGGCTTTGGACTAACAGGACACACGTGAGAGAGAAGAGATCGTCAACATCCCCACTGCCACAAGTACAGCTTCACTCAGTCTTGGGATTTTATCATTCCTGCCCTGCAGGAGTGCCAAGGAGAGGATATTAAGTCTGGCTCTAAAAAATGGTATTCTACTCTTAGGAAAGCTCAGGTGTTTCAGATACTTTGCTGGTCTTCACCCCCCCCCCCATTTAATCCATTTTCTTGCTGCAGAGAGATATTCTGTTAAGTTGTAGCTGATACTCCACATCTCTTATTCTGTTGGTAACCGCTTTGTTTGGGTTGGTTGTAGCCTAGGTATATTTAAAAACAGGAAAGTCCACAGGAGGACGCTTATGCTCCCATCACCTGTTTCCTGGGAGAGGGGAAGTCATTTATACGGTAGAGACTAAAGCGGTCAAGCCCTCTGGGAAGAAATGAGTCCTACAGTTAAAGAAGGAATAGCCACAAAAGGAAATAAACCCTTTTACCGGTAATATGAAAAAAAAGAAGAGATTTATTGAAATCAGTTTTAAAAAACTGAAGAAACAAGAAGGATTATTCAGAAAACATGCATGCTGAAGTTGAACTTTATATCTGAGAGTTTACCTGCTCTTTGTGTTTCTATCCCACGTTCAGGCCAGCTTGACCCTCAACTAGCTTAAGAATCTGAGGGCTTATTTGTTCTATCCAGTTGCCTTGTTGCCAGAACAAACATATATTTTTTTTCCTGGAAGGCAGGAACATAGGATTTTATCCTCTATTAATCTCCCATTCCCCTTCAAAGCAACCTTTGGGTGCATTTTTTTCTCTCCTTCAATTCCAAAGAACACTTTTCCTCAAATGCTTCTGTCAGCTTGGGATAAAGCATTTCAATTTGTTGCAGGCTAATCTGAGCAATTTATTGGCTACTTTTGCTGAAGAGCAAATGCCCCTTCGACTGTGTCAGCACTCACCCTATTCTCTAATGACTGTTAAAGCTGTTATGAATGTTGATGAATCAAAATCCTGCAGAATTTTTAATCATTGTTTCTTTCCATGAGCTCCCCAGTTTTCCAGGGGCTTTAAACAACAACAATAAATCTCCAGTGTTAGCCCGACTCACATGTTTTCCAGACACCGATAGCCTATTATTAGGATTATTTGGGAGCTAAAGGTAAAACTATTCAGTTATAAAAAAAACAGTGGAATGATATACCACTAGAGTTAAGAAAAAGAAGCACAGAGAAAAGTAGAAAACTCAGAAAAAGAAAAATAGTAATTTAAAACTTCCTAAATTTCTTCTGGATTTTGAACAAGTATACATTTATTTACAAGGCAAAAGTTACAATCATTGTACTATTATACAGTACAGTAACTAGGCAGTGTGGGTAAACCCTAAGACAGAATTACTAAAAGAAGCATCTGCAGTGGACTTGCAAAAGGTCATTTATGGAAATTGTTAAAACATGTTCAGAGGAATAGATCTTGTGGTTACCTATATTGTCTGAATAGGAAGAACATCAACAAACCCTGGGAATGTTGGCTCCTCCCGGCATTTCAGAGATTCATCCCAGTCACAGAGTGAACCGCCCTGAGTCTTGGGAGAAGGGCGGCATATAAGTCTAATCAAATCAAATCAAATCAAGGTGTGAATGGAATCCATCTATTTAGGCTTGTTTTAAATCAGCCAGTAAGAGCTGTAATGGAGGAGCAATAGTCCTATAAGGAAAGGGTTGCTGAGGCTGTGTTTATTCTTCATTTTACACTTAAGAATTCTATTATATGAAGATGTTATTTCATCTTCAATTTGGGAATATGAGTTTTTATTTTCAGCAGGAAGAATTCACAGCATTATTTTGACAGTTTGATGAAAACCAAATAAATGCCTTGTCAGGCTACTCCCTATGAAAACATGATTTGGGAAGAATTTGTTTTTGACGGAGACGGTTCTAAAATAACTTTAGCATGACATTATACATTTTAACTCACTATTTACTACATCGGTGTTTTTTGAGATTGACTACAGTTGTTAAATATGTTCCAGAATAGGCCTGGGAAGAGCCTAGCTTTGTTTTCTCATTTTTGCTGGGGCACATACATTAAGCTTTTGTAAATAGAAGATGATCTACTTCAAGGGGAGGCATATTGTTCTGCCTAAAAGTAAAGAAGCATGGGGAGTGGAGGATCTGACCTCTGAGCATAGACAAAAGCCACTTTGGCTGTGCAAAGGGGCTGCAACTGCTCTGCTCCTCTGTTTAGAATCAGGAGAATATGATGCTTCCCAGAGGTGTTTCCAAAGGGTGTTTCCCTTGAAAGTTTGTCAAAACAAAGCATCTCTTTAAAGATGTGTGTAACCCAGATATGTATGAAGTCATCCCCAACCACTGGGTTCCTAGTTTTTTTTCCCATGCTCCTCCCACTTTTTTACACTGCAGTTGAATTACTAAAGAATGGGTAGCTGGTGTGTGTGATGCTAAGCAAATTGCCAAATGGATACTCTGCTTCACTTCTACAATATCCCTTTTTGAATGTCTGTGGAGATTTTCAGTCATCCAGGTCATCATTGTCTCAAAGTCCACATTTTGGATGGAGAGAAACATTGGTTTAAAAGAGGGGTAAAAGCAGTGGTGGGATTCAGCCAGTTTCAGCAGAACCGGTAGCTAATTTTTTGTTGCCCAGGCCTAGAATGGACGGAAGCGGCATCCACACAGAGAACTGGTTGCTCACATATTTGAATCCCGCCACTGGGTAAAAGAATCCATCTGTGCTAGAATTGAACACCCCTCCCTCAACAGAGGGGGAGGAATAAGACACCACCTATCTCCAGTTTACAATGGAGCCCTTGCAGCAGTTTCAAGAAGATTCCAGAACCAATTGCACCCTGATTCAGATGACCCTGAAGACATTAATAATAATAATAATAATAATAATAATAATAATAATAATAATAATAATAATAATAATAATAATAATAATAATAAGTGCCGCCTATGCAAAGAAGCTGAAGAAACAGTGGACCACCTGGTAAGCTGCTGCAAGAAGATCGCACAGACTGACTACAAGCAGCAGCATGACAAAGTAGCAACAATGGTGCATTGGAAGATCTGCAAGAAACATCATTTGCCTGTAAGCAAGAACTGGTGGGATCATAAAATAGATAAAGTCATAGAAAATGATAAAATTAAACTGCTCTGAGACTTCAGAATTCAAACAGACAAGCATCTGCAACATAACACCCCGGACTTAACAATTGTCGATAAGAAAGACAAAAAAGTCTGGATAGTGGACGTGGCAGTGCCTGGAGACAGCAGAATAGATGAGAAAGAACTGGAGAAGATAACAAAATACAAAAACCTACAAATAGAAATAGAAAGACTGTGGCAAAAGCAAGCAAGGGTAGTACCAATAGTAATAGGCGCCTTGGGTGCAATCCCAAAACAACTGGAGCACCACTTGAACACCATTGGCATTGACAAATTTGCCATTAGTCAATTGCAAAAAGCGGCCTTACTAGGAACTGCTTCCATCTTGCGATGATATCTGTAATACCATCAAACATCCACATCTGCCTATCCCAGGTCCTTGGCAAGTAGACAAAATGCCAAATCCAGTCTGAACATCTGGCTGACTGTGCGATGATCCATAATAATAATAATAATAATAATAATAATAATAATAATAATAATAATAATAATAATAATAATAATAATAATAATAAAGTTGGAAGGGACCTTGGAGGTCATCTAGTCCAGCCCCCTGCTCAGGCAGGAAACCCTATACCATTTTGGACAAATGGTTGTTCAGTCTTTTCTTAAAAACCTCCAGTGTTGGAGCATTCACCGCTTCTGGAGGCAGGTTGTTCGACTGGTGAATTGTTCTAACTGTCAGGATAAACTCCCAAGTGGCCTTAGAGAGTGCCAATGAACAGATGACTGCAAAGAAGTACAATCCTTCCATCCCCCTCTACCAGTTTCAACTGTCAGTAACTATCCTTCCGTCCCCCACCATCACAACTGATGAAAGTTCTTGGATAAAAAGCAAAATGTTTTCTTCTTCCTTCTCAAGGAAAAAACAGTCCAGTTGCCTTTTGAAGAAAGAAGCACCCTTGAGATCCCTCTTTAAAATGACTTTGGGAAGCCTGTGGTCTCTGCTTCTTTTAAAAAAAAAAACATGCAAAACCATCCAGGGCCTTCTGTTACTTCTTCCAGCTAGCTGTTGTGTCACAGGAGACCTCTGAAGCAGCACAAAGTATCATGAGAAGTCAAAAGATGGTTGCCTTGCACAAGCCTACTTGGTTTCTGTACTGGTTAGGTGCCATCTCTGCTTTATGTCTTGCTTTCTTGACCATGCTTCATTAAATAAGCACAAGAACAAGGGCCACACATAATGATAAGCCATAAACTCTAGTTTTCAGTCCACAGTGACTAGATTATGCAGCATGCTAAACTGAAACAAGGCAGACCACTCTATGAGATGTGCCACATTAGCTAGGGTCTTCTGCCCTCTGAAGATGGAATTTCTAAATTAACAGCAATTGCTGTAAGGAGAGAAAATAATGACAGACCAACTTGGAATATGCAGGGGGGGGTTCTCTTGAGTTGAAAGAACTGTTTTAAAGTGCATAATTTCTTATGGTAGTTTGCTGTATCTTCACTCTGTTCAGCACAGAAGGCCCACCTGTACAAACTGCAAAGGTAGAGATCTCTCTTTCATCCCAGACTACCTTGTATAATGGATTGCAGTGAGTGGTTTCCATGGTAGCCAAACATTTAAAGCTTTTCAGATGGCTCCAAGGTACTTAACACAGGGGGGGAAAGCTTGTTGACTCACAATTGATTTGTTCACTCCCAATTTTGCATCCAGTTAACAAGCCCTATTGTTTATTAATGCATTAATCAGCACTTGAGGATATGTCTGTATTTTCCACTCCTACTCATGTCTGGCTGTTTGCACATTTTCTTTATTTTATATTTAACACAAGTTGTTTCCTTCTCAAAGCAGTTCTCCTTAGTTTCAGGATGTAGTTGTACTGTGGGAAATCCAGGGTTTAAGAATGTATCTCTGCATTATATAATTATGTCAAATTCGAAATTGCTTTAATGGTTGAAATTGGTTTAATGAACACTGTAATTTTCTGAAGAAACTGGAGTTCTACTAAAAACCTGGAGCCTTTTGCTTTGAAAATTATAGCATGATCCTATGTGTATTTAGTCAGAAGTAAATAATACTAAGTGCAATGGGACTTAGTCAAAGGAAAGCTGATTTTGGGTTGCTCTTTCCCAGATCACCTTCCCAGGTTATGTCAGACATCCAGAGTTTGTACATGGTGCAAAACCAGATATGAGCAATCCTTAGCTCACATACCAAATGGGGCTTTCCAGATCTAGGTTTTCAGTCACTAGAATCCCCCATCCCTATTCAACTGACATTTAATGGCAAATCATCCATTCCTAGTGACATCATTTTTTCATGCAATTTGATGAACAAAAGTCTAATATAGATGTGTTATCCATTCAGTGTATTAAATTTGTTGTCATTGTTGTCATAGATTTGTTACACGTGTTTTCATTTTACATGTGCAGGAGAAATGGAGAAAGTCAAAAACAAGTGAAAGGGAAAGAGAAATCAGAAATTGGCCAAAAAAGTTGTGAACCCTTGGCTTTCTGACCTGAACAATACACCAGTGTGATGTGTGAACATATTTTATTGAGGTTCACACCAGCTAGACCAGTTTGACCCTTTAAAAGAAGCAAGATAGAAACCCTGCAGCAACCCTAATTAAGAAGAGGTGTACTAAGTGATGCTTCAGCCTCAGTATGTACACTCCCAAAGTACTGAAATGAAAGGACAGAGTTGCAACTGGACAGCTGTTGGGAAGTGCCCTGCCCCTTTTTTTGAGCCTTAAAGAAGCCCTCTTGAATTGAAGTGGGAAAATTACAGGGGAAAAGGCATCCCATTGAAGTGTAATTATCACCTAATGAGTCACTCTCCCCAAAGGAAAGGCACAGCTGATTTCCCTCATGGCCTTAAAAGAAGTAAAAAAAATTTGCAGATCTCTTCCCCTTGTGAAGTCTCCGAGGACACAGTGTACTTCTACCAAAAAAAAAAAAAAAAACCTCCTCAAACCCCTAAACCTTAAATTATCTGGTGTTACAAGATTTGAAACATCACGGTTAGCACTCCTATGACTGCACTGGACTTTAGCAGTTCAACCAACAAGCAAGTACTACGTAGTGTATTTCCTTTTCCCTGCCTTTTGGCAGGAGACAAACACAGTGCAAGAATTGAAGCACAAAGTTGAGTTAAAGGGGGAATTCAAGGCAGAATCCAGGGCCCCCAGAGCCAAAGCACTTCTAAAATGGCCCTTTGGAAGGAGTGCTTGGAGATAGGGCAGAAAACAAGCAGTCCATATTATCAATATCAGACTACGCATAAGAACATGGGGCTTGCTTCTTACAACTTTTTTTCTTTTCTGCTTAGTTCATCAGATTTTCTTTAAATATGAATTATCTTTTTCTGCAACAAATTAGCACTTATTCCTACAATATTAGTTCCCACCCTCTGAGAAACAGATCCTCCCCAAAATTTTAAACTACTGAATATATTAACAACTTGTTGACCTGTCTTCTATATGTTATTGTTGAAAGAAAAATCTTCATCAGGGTCCAGTCCAAGCCAGGAATAAACAAAATGGAGACTGCTTTAGAAAGAAGGTTGTAGTTTATTGAAGAGCAGAGCCAGACAGAAATGTGGCTCTGAGGAAGCTGACCACATGTACGGTAGCAGGGAATGGTGGGTTTTTATAACTTCTTGGGCTTTTGTGTTTGGAGTTGTTCTTGTGGCATGAACTTTGAAATGAGGTTATGGTATTCTGATGGTTGTGGGTTAATCCTACCGTATTATGTCCTAAAGGTTGTATCCTGCTTCTCTGTAGCTATGGCTGATGGCTATGTCCTGTGTTGGATTGTTTGGGTGAGGGGTTGTTGGTTCTAGGGATCTTTGTCTTTCTAATCCCATCAGCTCCAAGCTTCCTGGCTCCAGTCTTTCTGAAAGGATTATCAAATCTGCATTTCTGCTTGGGGCAGAGAGACTGGGGATGGTGGTGGTTTCTGCCTTTAGGATTTTCTTTCTCCATTATTGTATTCCTTTGTTGTTTTGATGCACCTTTTTAATGTTTTGATTGCTTTGTGTTTTGTGTTTTTTTTTCTTTTATGTTTTCTTGGACTTTTGTTTAATTTTGTATTTTAACTTTCTTCTAAATAAAATAAAAAATATGGAAAAAAAATAGCACTTATTCCCAAATCAGGAAGCCGCCCCTGCCACCCACCTCCCAAATGACTATGTACAGGCTGTAAAATGAACTGGCTCTATCACTGGGGAGGGGTTCATCCAATACATCACATGACAAAATTGGAAGGATTTAATTGGATGGATGTAATCCAATACATGACAGAGAGAAAGCAGTAGGCCAGAGCAGCAACCCCTTGAATTGCAGAGTAATGCAATTATTTCTAGATTTTTCATGAGCTGGACTTGCTATGCCTGTTTATTATTCTGAATGGTAAAGGTTTTAAATCATTTAAGATTTCAGCACATTTTAGGGAGTGTATTATGTTATGATTACAAAAACACAGATTAAATTTTAGTAAAAAAAAAAAAAAGAATAGGTAAATAAACAGTTCCAGGATCACCCTAACCCTTTTCATATCACAGCTGATTCAGCTGAGGTTGAAATATCAGTCTACTTTCCACATTTTCTTCACTGTTTTATGAGAGTGAGCAACTTGTGATATTTCTGATCTTTCACCCTCAGCTTCTCTCCACATTAGCCAGGCTAGCCAAAGCTGCTGCCAGTTACACTTCAGAGAAGCCACAGGTTGATAATCCAGATTGATAGGAATGTGAAGTTCATGTAAACTATGCAAGAGAAGGTTCAGGATGAGTTAAATCTTATCTGGATAAAAGCAGGTGATTGCTCCGCTTTGGCTGGCCCATAATTTACAAGCTGGAAAACAATAACATCAGCCTATTTCACGGGGTGGTTATAAAAATAAAATGTTGTATATGAGAAGCTATTAAATATTAAGGAAGTAGCATATAAATAAATAATACATATTGGAAGTAGGTTTGAAATGTATGTATGACTTCATAAAAGCTAGGAACTTGAGTGTGATAATAGAAAATCTCAAATTTCTAAACAGCACACCAGTCACTACAGGACTGCTGCAATATTTCTGATGTACTCGTGGTTTTTTTTTTTTAAGAATAAATTTAAAAACAAAGATTTCTGATGTCACTTTTTGGTGAAGTTATCCTTTGGAAAGGATATTATATTATTTAAATCAACATTTGAAAAATCAGAATTTGGTCCATGAAAATCATCAAATCAAATCTTTATTGAACTCAGCATAACCTCTATACAAAAAAGACTGCCCTAAAAAAAAATCAAAAGGTCTTTTTTTATTTTGAAGATAGCAAAAAACAGCTCTAATTAAAAGATTATTGGTCCAAAACACTTTTTTTTCCCCAAGTGATTTGTTCTTCTTCAGCTCCAAAAGTATCTGCTAACACAAGCTGTCTCCCACAGAGCAAAATCTGTGCAACACCTAAGATATATTAACAATTCCTTCTCCGGGTGAAACTTGTATTCTTAAAGGGATATTTCCACTTTATTTGTTGCCTCTTATGTCTTGGCTTCATTGTTCTGTGAAAGATGCTTCTTTCTCCCCACCTCCATTTTACATTTGCATACGGCCTCACAGAATCTGGGAAAGCAAAGGACTAGCCACATTTATATGGAAGGTACAATCTGTGAAAAAATCAACTCTGTACAGTAATGCTGGGATCCTGAGTGTTCACCTCAACTGCCAATGAAATCATACTGGGATGGGGGTGGGTCTTTTAGAATATAATTGTCATGCTCATGTTTTCTGGCTTATGCAAGGGTACTCTTTGTTTGCATAGGGTTTTAGATAAGACCTGTTGGGTTGCATCCAAAATTAGTCATACTCAGAAGTGAATCATTGCTAAGCAGTGAAACAAGTATGATTTCACTGGAACTTACCTGCAAGAATGCATGCTGTTGCGTGAGTTTCCTACATGACTTCTGTTGCACCTTTATTCATTTACTAAAGCAGCTCACATCATTAGAGAAAGAAACAAAGGTCCTTCTTCAGGTTTACAAGGGAGGAAAGCAGAGAACCATAGAAACCATAGCCACATAAATATCTAGGTTGGTCTTGAATGACAAGCATGGGTTCTTGGATATCTGACAGATGAGCAGGTCAAGGATGAGTCTTCAGCCTTCCAATCCTGAAGACAATTCTTCTTCCTGGCAGGGAGAGGTCAGATCACTAATTTTACCCAAGCTACAACATTCTTCCTACATGGCTGGGATGCAGTTTCTTATTAGTACTGTTTTAGGCTGAGAAATTGTACATTTAATTTGAAGTTGTGCAACCATGTGCTATAAAAATGGTGGGGTGCAAATTCTGAACCTAATCACAGAAATGAAATCCCTTCCACTTCTGGGTGGCTCCTATTCCTAAATGGAAAGTTAACAATAATGGTTCTAATTACAGTATGTAGCTAGCAAGATATGATCAGATGCAACCTCTGTTCCCAAAAGCCTGACACATATCCATTCAGACTGACAAACAGATTCAGAAAATGGGGTCCAGCCCAATAGAATAGGTCATTGATCTCCACCTGGGACAGATATGTGTGCTACACTAAGGAGAAATGCTGGGTGTCTCCAATGAACTATATGACACAGAAATGTCTTCAGCACCCTTGCAACCCACCCTGAGAGGTAAAATTGGTTATCCCATTAAACTAAAGTCTTTCTCAAACATGGATTCCAATTGAACTGAAAGTCTTGGAATTTCATATTGAGATGCAGGAAACTTGGTCTTCACTGGAAGAGCCTGGAACAACATGGTCAATAATGAGAGGTGCTGAGAGTTGTAGCCCAACAACATCTGCACAGACCCTAGATTTGCCACCCTTGATCTAGCAGATCTTCAGGGAATGGCAGCTATTGCACAAAAAAGTTTGGCTAATAATCTTATCAAATGCAGCAATTGCTGCAAGGGGTTTTCATCCTCAGGGCAAAAGGACATTGAGTAGGTGGTACAAAAACTCTGAGTGAAAATTCTCCTTTGCCAGAAAACTCAGTCATCTTAGCTAACCAACCCCTTTTATAACGATCTTTGGGTCTGTGAAATGGGGATAGTTACATGACCTACCCTAGAGACCTCCTGTAAGAACAAACAAATTAATATGCAGCCAATCTATGTAATTGGAGTCTTCGAGCAATCAAAAAATATAACCAGATTCCAAATATATGATGAATGAATATTGCATGACTGTTAGGAGGAAGACATAAATTTGCTTGAAATGCACATCCTTCTATTTATTGCTGTCATTGATTCTTATTTTTTTTTTTAAATGGCTGCAGTAATTTATTCAGAAAGCTTGTGTATGACATAAACTTGGAATTAAAATAATCATCAAAATCTAATGCACATCTCCTTGCAGCAAATTGTGGTCTAGAAATGCCTGCTGCTTTCTTACTCAAATCATTCTGCAAATACCTTTTCAATGACAAAGAATCAGCATTCAGTCTCCATCAGATAAATGCAGGGAAACTATTTTGCTGTGTTAGGCGGCTGAGTTTTGTATACGTGGCATGGCGACAGGAGACGGACTGTTGTCTTCATACATTTCTCCTCCCTTCTACCTCTGGCTTTCCTACCCCAGGAAGTCACTAAATGCAGCAGTATGACAGCAACATCAGTTCCTGTCTGAAATGGCCTTTCAGGCCCAATCCAGCTTCTGCAAGTACAAGAAAAAAAAATTGAAACGTAGAAAGATGTACTTATTTGTCTTTTTGAAATGTTTCCTAGGTTGTGCGGTTATAAGAGATCAGTAAAACAGATCTGATGTGCCTTTTTGGCTGTGTTACAAAACCACTTTAAGTTGTAAACAACGCAAAAATCGGAGAGGAGAAATAGAATAAAACATTGGGGTTTTTTTTTTTAAAGAAACCTTTGGACTGCTCTAGCCAATCTTGTATCTGAGGAGCCCTTGGTGCTCTCTGAGCTTCCTTGTTTTCTTGCAGATGTTTCATTAGCCAAACTAGGTAATATCATCAGTGCAGGGCAGAACTGATGAAGTTACCTAGTTTGGGTAATGAAACATCTGCAAGAAAACAAGGAAGCTCAGAGAGCACCAAGGACCTCTCATTTCAACCCTGAGCTACAAATATTCTCCTTTATTGGATCCTTGTATCTGCAAAGCATCCAACAGTATCCTTCTACTGGTGTAAAGTTTTAACCAGTACAGTATAGGAAATCTTTGTTTCATTTCTGTACGAGTGTCTCCTCAAAAAAAAAAAAGGATTCTTCTTACCCAAGGCAGAAGAACCAAAGTTCTTCTCCAGTTCTGCATTAGTAGTCCCATTGTTGTTATCGCACAGCAACAACACAGCACCATGAAGGGAACGATGTTCCCTTTGCCCCACTCACAAAGGGGGCATCTCTGCTCTGAAAACTGCCAGTTTGATTCTAGGGGCAATTAAAGATGTTATTTACCCTCTTTAAAGCGCTTCATGGCTATGGACCTGAACCTCTGTAGGACTACCTTCTCCCAGTGACCTCTGCCCATCTGTTGAAATCTGAAAGAGAAGCTTTAGGTCCCAACTCTTTGAGATGTCATGGTTGAGAGTTGGCCAACTATATAGGAAAAGGTGTCATAGGTATCGTGAAATCCAATTTCCTGAAGTACTCCTAATATACTGCTCTCAGCCAAAGTAGTTCTAATTTTGAGTTTTGTTGGGCTGGAGTCATGCGCTTCAATGCTTCTATCATAAAAACATGCTTGTACGAGTACCCACAACATTGCCAGCATCCGAAAATAACCACACCACAATTTGTGCATTAGGGTTAAATCCTCCTGACTGTGAGTCTTGCAACTCACTCTAGACAGGGCTGAATCTTTAATGGTTTCAAGTGAGACAGTATAATCATTTCAAATTTAATTCAGCAGTAACTGTCCCAGAGGTCAAGGGAAGCTCTTTGGAAGTGATTGCTCATCAGCTTACAAGGAGGAGGGGGGGAAAAACTAACCATAAGCCAAAAAAAACCACCAGTTTCTTTTTCTTTTTCTTTAAACATTATTTTAAAAGTTAAACACATTTGCTCTTTTTGATATTTATAGCATAACAAATGCCCAGCTACTGTAAATAGGAATACCTAGGCAACTTTGGCCGATCTTGCAAAGTTAAGCAGAATTGGACCTAGTTAGCAGTTGGATGGGAGACCACCAGATATGCCAAGAATGGTTGAGGAAATATTGGGGATGAAGGCAATGGCAAACCTCTTCCATATTATTGCTAGGAAAATTCCTTAGATGGGTATGCATGGCCATCAGAACCAAAGGTAAAGCAGAAGTTACCTTTATCATTTTTATAGCCTTCACTACAAACTTTATCTTTATAATGGATTTTTATTTATTTGCTTTGTAAAATCCAGAACTAACAGTGAAGCAGTTTGAAGGCTACCCTGACTACTTGTTTAGAATGGAAGGGGAGGTGGACAATTAGGGAAGACTGCATTGGGTGAAGGGAAAGCTGCTGTGAATATCCATCCACTTTCTGTCTAGGATTGCAAAAAAAAAAAAAGTGATACAGTGGGATGCACTGCCAGTGATTGCCTCGTTGCTTGATTGTCACTTGTCATATAGACACTATCACTCATCTCTCTCACAGCAACCCAAATATGGTGTCAGGAATCCTCCTGCTTCAAGGGAATGGGGCTGGGTTCAAATCTACTTATGTCATGCTTCTTGGAATAATGTATCACTTACTCCTTACCACAGGGGTGTCAAACTGCCGGCCTGCAGGCCGGATGCATCATAGCAATAACCACACCCACCCCATTGCCAGCGATGGCAAAAAAAGTCACGATACGTCGCAACACGTCATGTGATGTTGCAAGTTTGACACCCCTGCCTTACCATAATGCTCTTTAGAACTTTCAAATGTGGTGTGAGAAAAAACAGAGCAGGACAATATGGGAAAAAACAGGGAAGAGCTTTTTAGTTAAAGTGGAGTTAAGACAAAAGAATGGGTCAGAACAGACACAGAAGAGATCTGGGAGAAGACTGCAGAAGATGGTTGGTCCCCAAATGACTACCACTCTCCCAGTCCTTATCCTGAAAACAGAAGCCTGAAATTTACCCATCTGATACCTAAAATGAAGAGTCAGATTGTTGGGGCAATATGCTGACTTTGTAAACTGCTTAGAGAGTGCTGTAAAGCACTGTGAAGTGATATATAAGTCTAAGTTCTATTGCTATTTCACAGAACTTTCTAAGAGAAGTAGGGGGGGAGACAACCAAAGAACAGTGAAATATTGTTTTCTTTTATATGTTTTCTACCTTGATTTAAGAGAGAGGGAATTCTATGCTGCACAGAAATGAGTTTTGATTGGAGCAGTTTATAAGTCCAATAAATAAATAAAATCTAAAAGGATGCTAGAATGTGTTAAACTCCTGTTTCCATCAAGCCAAATGCTGGTTATGGATGAAAGGGTTATATTCAAACATTTTTGGCTGCCATCAAGTTGAAGAGAGAATAAAAATAAGCCAGGTGTCATTTTTCCAACTAAAAAAAAGGGGGGGGGGAATCTATTACCTGGTTCAGATTAACCCTGAACACAAATTACACCAAAGATGGACAAAATCTATTAAGAAATCATTTTTAAACATCCACTCAATAAAAGTAGATGATTAAATCAGATATAGTCATATCTACTAGGGATGTAAGAAGGATCAAAGAATACTATACAGTCCTGAGATAAGTAAAATATCCACCCAAATCTTTAAAAGAATCTGGGTCAGTTGTACAGCCAGTGGCCAGTTCAGTTTAACCCACAGTAGCCTCTTCAGTGGCCCAATCCAATTTTTTGCATACCTTCTCCATGCAGCACATTTTTTGAGAGAAAAACATCAGGACGATACCAGATTTTCTTATACTCCTTTATAGATATCAAGAAATGGAGAACTAAAGCTTGCTGCAATTTTGTTTCAGTTGATTCAGCTATATTTCAGGTAGGTCTTTCACAAGCCCAGCAGTAGGTTTAGGAAAAATTACCTCACTTTCACATGATTGATTCATGCAAATGATGAGGCACAGAAACCAAGTCTGTAGAAGAGACTGTCCCTCTGTTCATATGTGAAGCCAGGAGTCTCATACACTGGCAATGGTCTGGATTACTCCTGATTACTCCTTTTGATGCATTCTCAGCAAAATTATACTAGTTTTCCCAGTAACACATCTGGATCTACCCAGGGAGCTCAAAAAGGGAAGCAACAAATAACACCAGTCCTGAACATGAACACGCAGTTGCATGGTCAGAAAGAGTTCCTGAAACTAAATCAAAAAGATACAGAATTACAGAGATGAGAGGATCCTTGAAGGTCTTCTAGACCAAGGGTCTTCTCCTCCCTGCCCAGGCAGGAGACTTTATACTATTTCAAACAAAAGGTTGTCCAATCTCTTATAAAAAAAATACCTCCAGTGTTGGAGCACGCACAACTTCTGGAGGCAAGTCGTTCCACTGATTAATTGACTGTCAGAAAATTTCTCCTTAGTTCTAGGTTACTTTTGTCCTCAATTAATTTCCATCCATTGCTTCTTGTGTTGCCCTCAGATGCTTTGGAGAGTAGGTTGTCCTAGTATTATTCCTATTCTAATGTGAAAGAATATCTGATTCAGAAGGGGTTCCTGATATCCAATATCAACCAGACCAAGAATCAGAATTAAGAATATCCCAAAGATTTAAGAAAGGAATTCTATCTGAGACAATAGACAGGAGAGCTAGAGCAAGGGAATCTGCCTGATCCCAAATCATGTAAAGAAGTACAGGGACTGCCAGCAGAAATGGATGGAGCTGCTCGGGGAGAATGGGATCCTTCAGAAAAAGAAACAAGAATTCTGAGAGAACAACCAAACTAAGAAAGCCTTATAAGCTCTAAATGGGTTTCCAAAACAAAACACGGTATTCATGGAAATGTGCAATCCCATAAAACAAGATTAGTAGCAAAGGGCTACAGTGAAGATTATGATGAAGTTGTTGGCCAGTGGTTATACATGCAGGCATCACAATTGTATTAAGTATACAAGCATTTAGAGAATTGTGTGCGGGCACATAGGTATTGCTACAGCCTTTCTGCGTGGCATTCTGAAAGAAGAGATTTAGATGCACCAACTCATCATGTTCTGAAGCATTAAGGAGAGAAAAATGTTAGATTCATAGATGGTTAGTAAAGATGATGAAAATTCAGATAGAATTTAAATCAGAACTGTTCTTGTTAGGTATATTAAGACCTAACTATGGTAAAGAAAATGATTATTTAATACTACATGTATTGACAGCTGCAAGAATAGTTTTCGCCCAGTTTTGGAAAAATGAAAACTTACCATCAGATCAGATTATAATTTTGAAAATTCTAGATTGTGCAGAAATGGACAGATTAACATTAGAGATGAAGGAGAAAGAGGATTCAATCTTTTATAAAACTTGGGGAAATTTTTATCAGTGGGTTGAAACACGTTAGAATAAGAAGAGATATTAGAGATTTAGTATATTAAGTATTAAGCTTGATGTTTAGAAATAGTTGCTATGCTATTAATTATACTAATTATTTAAAGGAATATTATTGCTTTACCAAAAGTTTGTTGTAACTATACCGATTTACTTTTATAAATGTTTAGTATTATATAAATAATAATATTCAATATGAAGACCCGGACGACAGCTTGTTCGTTGAATCACATATCTATTGTTACTATCCACACCCGGTCCCCTTTATTCCGGTTTCCCTACCCATATAAAAATCTAATAAAATACATTTATAAAAAATAAAAAAGGAGAGAAAAATGTTTGTGTCAATTTTAAAAAAACTCATATATGAACTAAAGCAAGCAGCCAAAGCAGAGTTGATGAATCAAGCTCAGCTGATAATAAGTGCTCCTAATCCTGGAAGTCATGTGGGACTCCAGTAAAAAATGATGTATCCAAGGATTCACAGATTGCACACCTCTTCCTTCATGGTGAGTGCAATTCTGTCCAGCCAAAGCAATTCCCCTAATTTTCAATTCCAAGAACTACTGAGTTCCTGAGCTTCTTGTTTTCAGGATTCTGTTCAATTTGTAGATCTTCATTCAGTTCACTACTGTACTCCAGCACTACGGTAGTTTAAATTCCCCATGGCCTCATCTGTTTCTCATCTTACTGATAACAAAAATAAAATTATGACAACCTGTTAGTGACACCTCATCCCAAATCATCTAGTCACCATACTCAATGGTTTTAGATAGCTATCAAATAGCATTGAAGGTGATACTACAGCAAGACTGCCAGCAATTTCCAAATATTTTCAGGAACATATTCCACAAATAAGAACAGAACTATTACATGGTGGTGCCCCCAATTCCTAATTCTTTCAGCTGACTCAAAAAGGATATCATGGACAACTACTGTATATTGAATGCCACTGATAAAAATTGCAGAATTGTACTCCATTAGGGCACAAAAACCAGCTTTATCTCTGGACCAGAATTCATCATCAAAGATACCTACAGTATATTACCTTGCAGGAAATCTGTATCCTCCACATTGTAGCTTGCTGAATCCAGATTGAACGAGATCAAATAGATCACCATGCTTAAGTATTCTACTGCTACAAGTGTCCTGTCTACATTTCAGGACCTCAGAAGCTGTAACTGTGCCACAAAACTGAACAAGGCAGTGTGAGGGACAATGTACAGGTAGTTCTCAACTTACGACCACAATTGAGCCCAAAATTTCTGTTGCTAAGTGAGACATTTGTTAAGTGAGTTTTGTCCCATTTTACAAACTTTCTTGCCACAATTGTTAAGTGAATCACAGCAATTGTGAAGTTAGTAGCACGGTTGTTAAGTGAATCTGGCTTCCCCATTGACTTGGCTTGTCGGAAGCTCGCAAAAAGTGATCACATGACCCCAGGACACTGCAGCTGTGATAAATATGACTCAGTTACCAAGCATCTGAATTTTGATCATCAGGGTGCTGCAATAGTTGTAAGTGTAAAAAATGGTCATAAGTCACTTTTTTCAGTGCTGTTTAACTTCAAACAGTCATTAAATGAACTGTTGTAAGTCAAAGACTACCTGTATTTGAAATGATGCATCATTAGGAAGGTATACAATTTGATTTTCAAATGATTGTAGACCTCCAAAAATTGTTCCCACTGCCTCATACCAGGCACGATTATGAACACTATTTATGAACAACGTATTTTCAATTAATCTCACATTTATTTCTCCAATGGAGGTCTAGTCATTGCCCCATCGGCTTCCCTGTTCAACCTTCTCTAGTAAGCTCAGTAGCAACTTGTATCGTACTTCACAATGTCAGAGAGGACACTCAAGAGTGATTGTGTCAATGGCCCACCACATTTAATCATTCCATAGTGAGTCTAAACTAAGTTCTGCCTTTCATACTGTTAATGTATATTTTCCCCCAGGCATTGTAGCTACAGCATTATATCTAGTGATTTTTTTTTCATTGTATAAATAACCTTGAATATGTCTCAGAAAGATGTACCACTGGTGCATCTCTTGGCCAGTTCTTCCCATCCTAAGTCATATTCTTCCCCATCTGCTCTGAAGCAGATGGAAGGCCCAGGAACTTAAGGGCCTGTGCCTGGACCCAAATGGGGTAAGAGGTGCAACAGTAGTCCCATTCCGGATGCCTCTGGATCATTAAAAACAGAAGCATCATCTCCAGATTGCAACCCAGAGGACTTGTTAATATTCAGGACACGGGGCATTTACTGATTCTACTAGTCTGCCTGCACAGTCTATGAGTACTCTCTCTCTCTCTCTCTCTCTCTCTCTCTCTCTCTCTATCTATCTATCTATCTATCTATCTATCTATCTATCTATATCTATCTATCTATCTATCTATCTATCTATCTATCTATCTATCTATCTATCTATCTATCTATCTATATATATATATATCTATCTATCTATCTATCTATCTATATATATAAACAACATATATATATTTGTGCTTGCAGGATGGCTCTGGGTTGAGCTGAAACAAGCAAAAGGAAAGAATGATTCCTTCCTCCCATATTTGGGTTTACAGGGTGCAATCTAAAAAATAAACACTTGACACATATCCTTACTCCCTGACTACTGACAAAGCGGGAGAGAACTTGTGGCTCAATAGGTTAAAGCAGACTGCCCAGGTTCGAATCCCGGAAGGGTGAGTTCTGACTGAAGAGAGTTAAGAAACTCGAAATAGCTATATCAGAAATCCCTTATTTCTTTGTCAACAATTTTAAACAATATATATATATATATATATATACCCTTTGCTTCAGGGTACCAGACAGCGTTTTTAAATTACTGATTAATATTTCCTTTTATCTCTTACTTCTTCATCAGATCAACTCCAGACTTTGCCTTATTGAATAACCATAGATTTTCTTATCTGCTGCCTAGAGATAATTAGCCCCCTAAGGCTTTTTTTCTTTCTATTTTTGCTGAGATTTTCCACCCCCCATTAAAACTGGGAGAATAGTTGAGAATCAAATAATTGATTTTTCTCTACAAAGATTTTTTCTCAACAAATGTTATGTCAGGAATCCTAAGAGTCTGGTATATTATATCTAAAAGCAAAGACACAAATCCATCAAACCTCTGGGGGAAAGTTTCAAAGACAAAAACCGGGTTGGGCTGACTTGTTCCAGTGCTGTCAATGGGTGGTTTCATATTATTTAATATCTTGGGGAGCAATCAATGTGAATCAAATGTTCCATCATATTGAGCTGCATTCCTTCCTTATAATAAATTACTAAGATAAATGTTGTAAATCATGAGGCATATTCAGAATAAAAAATCCATTAATTTAATTATTAATAATATAACAACATTTTTTTAAACTTTTGAGTCATATCCATTTCTTCTCAGCTATAATATCCAGATGTATCCAAAATCACACCTGGAGCATCTCACAACAGAAGGGCTGGAGTACAGCATCCTTGAACTCTGATAACACAACCACTAGGATAAGCCTCATTTTTGTGAATATATTGGCACTGCTCACTACTATGTGTGAATCAATGGCCTTTTAATATGAGTTATTGCCCTCAACCATTTGCTACCATGCTTGATATACCATCTCCACTCTGGAGATGGGAAAAATCTGTTTATGTAAACACTGACAATAAGCTAATCCTGTAGAGAAGAAGGCTTTGATGAACTATGCATGCTAAACTGTAATGCTCAAGACCACCATTCTCCCTCCTGTTCCCTTCGGTTTCTGGCTCCAAACCCTTTACTTGGTAAAGGTGGAGGACACAAATCCACTTATCTGGAGCATATCAAGTACCGTAGGAGAAAACTTTCCTTGAATTCCTCCACAGGAGCATTCAGAAGAATGTAAGCAATGTGACACAGAGGCATTGGTGTGTTTTGTGTGTGTGTGTGTGTGTGTGTGTGTGTGTGTGTGTGTGTAAAACAAAATGGTGAGAATAGCAATAACACTTAACTTATATACCACTTCACAGTGCTTTACAGCCCTCTCTGAGTAGTTTACAGAGTCAGCCTATTGCCCCCAATAAACTGGGTCCTCATTTTACTGACCTCTGAAGGATGGAAGGCTGAGTCAACCTTGAGCCAGTCAGGATCCAACTCTTGTCTGTGAGCTGAATTAGCCTGCAATACTGCCTCTTAACCACTGTGCCACACGGCTCTAACCAGTCATACCGTAGAATCCCAGTTTACTCAATCCAGTGCCCCTGCAAAACTGCTCTCTCAAAATTCACACAGTCATCTTTTTCTAGATAAGTGGACAATTCTGAATGCAAATCATTGGACTGTAACCATTCATCCATTCATCCATCCATTCATCCATTCATTCAAAACGCCATATACCACCCAGAGCTAGTCAGTTTGCAAAGGACAGAAAGAAACCCCCAAGGAAAAAACAAACCAAACACGCCTGAAACCAAAACACACACCATAATAGCAGTAAAGTACCATCCATCGTTTTCTGTTTCTAAGAATGCCTACAAGAGCCTAGAGGATGGTTCTTTGCATTGCAGAATGCTATTCATTTTGTTCTTGTCACTGAAGTAATCTTTAAAGAAAAAAACTTTGGACATCTGACAGGTAAGAAGCACAGTAAGCACACCAAGGGAAGGGTCTACTGACCCTTTAGTGTTCAATGGTACCGTGTTGGAGAACCCAGCACTATGATAACTAATGACCAAAAGGACTGGGCTTTGTTATGTTTCCAAATCTACCTAGACATCCAAAGAAAAAAAGCTGGATATTTCATTAATTTGCAAGTCAAAGGGGAGGGGGGGGGCATCGTGCTAATATGAATCCTGACAAGTGAAACAAAGCTCTCTTTTCACAGAAGGATCAGCTGAGGCATGCTTCTGCTTCCTTTTGAAAGGAGCATCAAAGAGCAAAATGCCTGACCGATTAAAGGCAAGTGCTTGCCTGTTGATGACAAAGAGAGACTGAATGTTAATAAGCGGTTTAAAGAAGGAATGTTCATGCGCATGTATGCCCAGCTATAGATACTCGTACATGCACATCTTCTTTTTGAACTCAGCAGTGTAAATCCTCCCCTCTCTTCCTAGTTTTCACAAGCATTTGTGCAAAAAAAGCTGCATCTGCCTCCGAATAACAGCATAACAGAGGTGGAAGGGACTGTGGAGATCTTCTAGTCCAACCCCTTGCTAAAGCAGGAGACTATATACCATTCCAGACAAGTGGCTGTCCAATCTCTTCTTTAAAATCTCTGGTGATGGAGCATCCATAACTTCTGGAGACAAGCTGTTCCACCGATGGATTGTTCTTACGGACAGGAAATTTCTGCTTAATTCTTCAGGAGCTGTGTTGAAGCCCCAAAGTCTTTCCCACAAGTATCCTGGCCAGGATCCATGTTTTACCAGGGTTCAAAAAGAAAGCTGTGCCAGAGGTGCTGAATGTTTGGCAGCTGCTATGAACAAGAGAACTGAGGTCACTGTAAACCTGTTAGAAAGTGAAAATGTTGAAGACTCCAGGTTCTGCCAGGCAATATTCTTTGTCTAACCAAATAGCAGCCCCAACCTTTTTTTTTTAAAGCAAACAGGTTAGGACAAAGTGTCAAGGGAATTCATTGGGGTAGGTTGAAAAAAATAAGACTGTGAATACAAATCATGTGATTGAAACCCTGTCCCTTTTTACATCTTTCATAGGCATCTTTTAGATATGGGATTGCCCCGTCACTTCTTAAGAGGCAATAATCCATCCCCTCCTCAAGAAGCCAACATTGGTTCCACAAGAGCTGGACAGTTTTCATCCCACTTTCATCCCATCATCACTCCTTTGTAACAAAGGTTGTGAAGAAAGTGGTTTGAGTTATAATTCCAAAAGGCCCTGGAAGAATTGGATTATGTGGATCCCTTTCAGACTGTGATATACTTTCTAAGATTTTATTGGTCACACTACAATACCACTTCTTCAGGATTGGGATGGAAGAAGTGCACCCATTCTGACACATCTTGATCTCTCAGCAGCATTTGATACCATTGACTTTGGGATCCCTCTGGACCAGCCCAGGTTTGAGAATGGTGTTGCAATTGCTTTCCTCCCTCCTTCTAGTTAGTTTCAGTTAGTATTGATGGTGGGAGAAAGTTTTAGCTCTAAATGCCTTCTTTGCAAGATGCCCCAGAATTCAACTCCTTCCCTCACTTAACATCTACATAAAGATTCTGGATATTCATTCAGACACGCTGAAGGATCAGCCATATGTGATGATACCCAATTGTACATCTCTGTTCTTGTCCAGCTGAGTGATGCTGTCAAGGTCATTTGCCAGTGTCTGGAGACTATAGGGGACTGGATGGGGAAGAACAATCATCAGCTTAACTCTAGAAGACCAAGTGGCTGTGGAATATGTATCTCTCTGAAGCTGTATCCAGGATTCTTCACAATTGGTTCTGGAAGGGATTGTTCTGGAGGGGATTTGTTTTCAACTTGGATGTCCTCCTGGACTCATGGCTCCTACTCAAGAATTAGATAGCAGCCATAACCAGGAGGATCTTTGCACTGCTCAATTTTATGCACCATAAATGAACCCAAGTTTTGAGAGATAAAAGTGGCACATCTGATTGACTCCTACTGCACTGTATGTTTTTTGATAATCTGACAGACAATGGATTAGGTGTCTTTAGAATTTTTTTTTAGCCATAATCATATTTTTATCCCCTTTGGTTGTTATCTGATGGACATCACCAGAGTTGTGATTATATAAATTGGGTGGTTATATATATTTTCTAAAAAAGAAAAAAAATACAAGTTATTCTGGATCCAACTCCTTTCAATAAAAATTCCAAATTGCTTTCATTTTAGTTCATATTTCCTGTTTGTCTTCCCCTGTGCCTTGTTTGTGATATTGTACACCTTTCTCCAGTTACTGAAATACCTCCTGCATCCATCCCATCCCAATGCCAAACTCTAATAGAATTTTATCAAATCCACTCATTTTTTTTAATCCAAAATCAATGTTTTATAAAAGAATCTGTTGCTATGTATAGATTTATCATCTGTCCTTTCCACAAATATACAAAGTAGGTAACTTTATAAAGAACTTTTTTTTTCAAGCCATTTATCTCTTTGGCTCAAGGCAGCCTGTGACATGCTTATTATCTCTTGTTTTACTTGGTTAGAAGAGGGGGGAAATTACATTATGCCATGATTATAGTGCACAGACAAGGACCAGACAGATTAAGGAGATTAAAGTTCAGATCTCAGTGTAGCTACCTAATTCACTGAGTCACTGGATCATCCACACTTTCTTACCTCAACCAATCAATCAGGCCGTGGGTGAGGAGGAAAGCACAGAGGACAAACATAAACTCTCCCTCATCTTTAATTTCTTGCAGAGCATGAAAAAAAGGTAAGTAACTTTCCTTTCACGGGCATACTTCTCACATACTATCTTTCTCAACAAACAAATAAAATAATTTCCAATAGCCCAATCTTGCTCAGAAAGCTGATGGTAAACAAAATCTGATTTAACATCAGATATGTTCTTAACCCCCCCCCCCAGATTTACTATCCAGCACTGGTAAATGTGTGCTTGTCCACTGTACACATATGATTTCAACATTTAGCAAAGAGGAACGATAAATATATGCATGAGCTTTACCTTGTGGACCTTGTCACATTTTCTTAGTTTAGGAGCCTGCAAATACCATAATTAAAGCTTTGTGGTGGAAGCCACAAAAGTTCCAACCATGGTTACTATACATGTAGAAACAAATGGTCTTTTCTAGGAGAATCCAAGGCAAAACTCATCAGCAATGCAAGGATGAGAACAGTGGCAATCCATGCAGAACTTGGGCCAGCTGCTTGTGAATAGGACACATTATATAATGGCAAATAAAGATTATTTTTACAATATGGTTGCAATACAGTGCTGTTGTTGCTATGATCTGTGTTTGCAATGAAGTCAACACATGACAACTATCATTTGTCATTAGCCAGCCCTTGAGATTCTAGAACAGGGGTGTCAAACTGCCTGGTCTCATCATACCGAAACCGTGTCCACCCCATTGCCGGCAATGCAAAAAAAGTCATGATACGTCGCGACATGTCACGTGACATGACGGGTTTGACACCCGTGCTCTAGAAAGAGTACAGAGAAGAGCAACAAAGATGATTAGGGGGCTGAAGGCTAAAACATATAAGGGACGGTTGCTGGAATTGGGTATGTCTAGTTTAATGAAGAGAAGGATGAGGGGTGACATGATAGCAGTGTTCCAATATCTCAGGGGTTGCCACAAAGAAGAGGGAGTCAAGCTATTCTCCAAAGCACCTGAAAGCAGGACAAGAAGCAACAGATGGAAACTAATCAGAGAGAAGCAACCTAGAAGAAAGGAGGAATTTCCTGAGAGTTAGAACAATTAATCAGTGGAACAACCTGCCTCTAGAAGTTGTGAATGCTCCAACACTGGATATTTTTAAGAAGAGACTGGACAGCCATTTGTATTGAAATGGTATAGGGTTTCTTGCCTGAGCAAGGGGTTGGACTAGAAGACCTCAAAGGTCCCTTCCAACTCTATTATTGTTATTGTTTTGTAGATGCATACCCAGGAACTAGAAATAAGGCATCCCTTCTTCCCTGATGGTTTGGTATTTTTCTTTTCTTGACATGTCAACTGCAGGGATCCCAAGGAGCCATTTGCTAGGGCAAATACACACACTTATTGTCATTATTCTGTTTCATGTGGTTAGGCACATCTGAAAAAAATATATTACCATATCAGGTGAGGAACAAGCTATGTGTTAAATGTTTAGCTTCCTGGCTCTCTCCACATGAGAATAATAGGTGAACATACTTTTGTTCTCAAAATAGTCCTGTCCAGCATTTCTCTAGGTTTGTTTTGTAGACCCAGTTTTACAGCATAATTCATCATTAAGAAATGTTAAAGAAAAAAATGCCTAACTCAGATATTATGATGTCCAAATGTTTTGGACTATGACTTGCACAGATCTGATAAGAAGTGGTGTCCAAAACAACTGGAGGGCATTCCTATTTCCATTCTGGAAATCAGTAAACATCTCAGATATTTACACATTAGCAAGTTTTAGCCTTTGGCTGGGAATGGTTGCTATAGCAAACAACCCATGACAGCAAAGGTGTGTATAAGTGTAAAAGAATGAAGAAAAAAAAA
Source organism: Bothrops alternatus (assembly GCA_034064705.1). NCBI lineage: Eukaryota > Metazoa > Chordata > Lepidosauria > Squamata > Viperidae > Bothrops > Bothrops alternatus. The sequence continues at coordinate 31,921,924 of JARGCV010000223.1, read as the reverse complement.
TACTAATTCAGAAAACTACTTCTTAAGTTGATGATGTTCAACACTGTAGCTTGGCACAGTTTTCCCATTCTCTTGTTTTCACAGCTGCAGTTAACATGCGCCAGACTAATGCTTACATGTGAAAAAACCACAACTGCTCCTTAAACCGTGCAACTTATTAAACCAATAAGATGAGTGTGAAGATAAAATAAAAAGAATAGATGGGTTTTGCAACTTCGGAGTAACTAAATCTTATGTCCCCAATTATTGGCTTTTATCTGTGTACATTTTACTATGAATTGTGACAGTAATTTACTATGAATTATCACAGTAGCAGAGCAAGGGGAGGACTAACATAGAGGCAAATGCTATCAAAAGCTAATGTCAGTAATCAAGCCAGCTTTCTCCTGAACTTAATGTTCTTTGAAGTCATAACCTCTGATATGGTAGGTTGACCACCCAAATATAGCCATTTTGCTCCTTGTCTTAGAGCAGTGACTGGGGCAGGGGCAGACTTTTAGCAATCTTTGGCAATAGGCTTCACAAAGTCACTACAAGATGGAAAGCTAAATTCTGTGTATAAGCAAACGGAACAGAAAATTTCAACTTTAGAAAAGCTACTCTTAACATCTATCTTTGTTGCACACAGAAATCCTATCCAATCACTATCCATGTGCATAGCCCCTCTATGGGTCTGAATAAGTGAGTGAACGAAAGTTGGATAAGAATTGTAGGAAAAATGTTATGAAATCACCATGAAAAGGCATAGTAAAACATCTGGAATAGCCTGTAGTTATTTCATAACTTTTGAAATAACTACAGAAAAGTTCAGTAATTGAGGTGGGAAGATTGCATACAAGCACACACACAAAATAAAATCATGTGGAAGGACCCCAGGTCTTATTTTTCCAAAAAAAAGTCTTGCCTCATATAGTTGAGTTATATCACCTCAATTGCTCCTCAAGTACTTAAAGATCATTCCAGATTAGAAATGGACAATTAGACCACCTCTCCAGAAGAATGCTACCAGGCTAGTCCTACTACACTGCAATAAAGAATTTTGTTTATTACTCGCCCACACAAGCCCCCATCTAGAAAGTTAGTAATTACATAGCTCCTAGAGCAGCGGTTCTCAACCTGTGGGTCGCGACCCCATTTGGGGTCAAACGACCGTTTCACGGGGGTCGCCAAACACCGCAGTCCGCCATTTTTTCCCCATTTCCCCTTGGCCATCGCACACGCAATTTGGCCCATCGCGCCGCGCATGCGTGATGTGGCCCGCCGTGCACGTGCGCGGTTCGCCCTGTCGCACCGCGCATGTGCGGTTCGCCCCGTCACACCGCACATGCGCGGTTCACCCCGTCTCATGTGTTGCGCATGAGTGGTTCAGCCCGTCGCGATGTGCATGCGTGATGCGGCCCGTCGCACACGTGCCGCGCATACGCAGTTCGGCCATTGCGCCGTGCATGCGCGGTTTGGCCCGATGCACCGCGCATGTGTGGCGCAGGTGGGGGTCGCGCCGCACATGGACGGTGCAGGTGGGGGTCTCGGCCTGAAAAAGGTTGAGAACCGCTGTCCTAGAGCAAAGTTTTCCCAGGGCAGAGGACTAGCTGTTTTTGCACCAGACTTCATTCCTATTGAAGAGTTCATACCATCCCTTAGAAATATTAGAACTGACCAGTAAGTCTCCCTTATACTGTAGTAGATCTTCTTCCCTCACACTAGAAATAAGTCTCTGCAAATTGTCTGTTTTTAATAGGTAGCTGATTTCAGAGTATGACTAAGATAGGATAAATACTATATGTACTCATTTTGAGCATTCACAATATTCTATATATCTATGGAGATTCTCAATCATCCAGGTCATGGTGGTCCCAAAGGTGCTTTTCCAAAAGGCAACTGGACATTTTTTGGTTTTTTTTCTCATTTGAAAACGTTTCACTTCTCATCCAAGAAGCTTTTTCAGTAAAGCTTTTTGGAAAAGCACATTTGGGACAATATTCTATATTTTTTTAATACTCGGTTTGCATATTTTCCAACTTTCTTAAACAATCCATCCTGAGACAGCCCAGCATGAAGCCATTGCTTGCTCTCTCTCTACTAAATGGAAGCATGCACATTTTTAGATGCATTTCAGTAAACCAAGCTAATCAGGCAAGGGTCCTTGTATTCTAAGCCCCCGCCTCCCAAATAACCTTGCAACTCAAAACATGTAAAAAAAAAATTCAAATAGAAAATGAGTAGAAAAGCATTTTTCAGGTAAATGACATGAGACAAGTTATTTTGACCGACTGCCTTTTTATTGCATGTGTATGGTTGTGGAATACAAAAAAAATAAAATAAAAAATAAACCAAAACAAAACAGCAACTGATTTTACTATTTAGTTTCCAGATTCTATTTTCAAGTTTGACCGTTCAAAAAAAAACAACCCATGAGTTTTATTCTTTGCTTGAAAAAGAGAAGTGTTTCCTATGTCTGAGAAAGTCAATGATCATATTTTCCATACATAAAAAGGACACATCACTTAAAACTTCACTATATAGTTTCTTGGTACTGTAAGAAGCTGACAGCCTGTTTTCACTCACTGAAATTTGTAACCCATCAAGGGTATTTTCAGCAGGAAGAGATAAGAAAGGCACCAAATGTGCAGTGGGCAGCAGCTCACAATTATGCCCTTTCTGAAATATTTACTCCGGCTTAGCATTCCATATTTCCTCACAGTGCACTAGTGTAGCCCACCCTTTTATCTAAACTTTGCTAGAAGCAGAAAATATATTGCAAACCAACAGTTGTAAATGATGAAACGAAGAGCCTAAATTGGATGCAAGTGTTTCCTTATAAACCCAGAACCTCTACAAAACATTGTGGTATAGATTATTCACATCCATATCATCCTCCTGTGCATTACGGAAATAATACATCTATGCTTCTTTATTCTAAACAGAAATCTGCCTGCTTAGGAGAGATCATTGTCTTCCAAACACGGTGAACACGTTTAAATACTGGTTCAGAAGTGCCAACATTCATTGATTAGATCCCAGTGATACAAAACTGAGCAATTTGGGCTACACAAAAGTGATGAAGGCACACAATCCATTCTTACCTCCCTCTTCTACACAGAATAATTTCTGAATATATTTGAACTTCAAAATCTCTTATTAATGTTCTCGGTTGGACCGAGATAAAAGTCATCACCCATGTACATATTCCCCTAGGCCCTGCATGCCAAAAGGTGTGCTCCCTGAATTCCTACTGCAAACCCCAATCTAATACGATTCAAATCCTTGAGATTTGGCAGAAACAGGAATCCTCGTTAGCCTTGGCATGCTGTCCTGTATGTTGCAGGCTGCACCTGGCATTCTAAGTACTATGTGAGAGAAGTTTCAAGGCGGCAGTGGAGAAGCCATTATCAACAACTCAGTGCAGAAGAGGTAAAGAAAAAAGTACTGGTCCCGATACTAGGACTGACGTGGGGATTTTGTGCAGCGAGCAGCAGAGATATTGCAGTAAGATCAAAAGAAGAGGAAAAGTGTGAATGTCTTAAATATCTACTTCCCAATGTGTTTGCTTCAGAATTTGAAGCATCGGTGTTACACCATTTCTCCCACTGAGCTCTAGTGGAATCATACTCCTATTAAAGAACTCCACCCCTTTGGTCAGATCTGTAATTTTTCAAGCGGACTTCCCACGCTATTTGCTTATTCAGGGACCTAGCATTAATAGCTGAAATGGGGAAAATAACTGTCAAAAGCCACACCATTGTCTTTAAAAAGATTATTTTCTAAAATGTGGCTAGCCAATTTTGCTGGGGGGGGGAATATCGTTGACAACACACATATTGTACCATACGAATTCCTTGTTGCGTTCATAAGACATCAAGATTATATACAGTTGATTCCTTATCTTCCCCTAGGAGTCTTTAGACAAGATAGGAAGTCCCACTTTACAGGTAATCTTTGTGCAAGAAAGCAGGTAAGGTTTTTATTAATCCCGATTGACTTTGGAGAAATTATAGTTCCCAATGACAAGGAGGCAGAGCCTTAGATTCAGTCTTATGGCTTTTAGTTTTCCCCCCTTTAAAAATGCAGCGAGAACTCATGATGTCCAGGAATAAGAAAACGGTCTTTAGTTTTTCTTCAGTTTGTTCATGCATAGAATTCTTCTTGCTTATGTGGTTTTTGATAGCCTCCATTCGATTGCTTTGGCTCATCCAATGAGTAACTTCCTTCATCTTTTTTCTTCATTCTATATAGCATGAATGCAACTAGGAATCCAGCAAATAGTAAGCCTACGAGTCCACCAGCGATGACTCCTGTGAGAAAGAAAAGGATAACATGTACATTTTCAAGCTAGAACCAAAGTGGAAAGAAATTTTGTTCTAATCTCTGAGGGAGATGATTGTTTCCTAAGTCCCAAAAGATATCATCAAGAGAATTGTGTATACTGCATTCAAACAGATAAAGCAATCTAAACAGCCACCTTTTTTTTTTTTCATATCCTCAAAACCAGCCTCTGTTTATGGTAAAAGTATTTTCAACTGATTTAAGTCTTTGTACACATCTTTAGGATCCTTAAAATAATTATGGGGTCATTAACATAGTATCTATGAACATTTCCTTCAGCAGCCACTAGTTTCTGTGCCTCAGCTGACTTCTGGTTCATGATTTGCCATGCTCCAGATATTAGGGAAGCTATAAACATATTGTTATGAGAAAGTTCACATCGGACCCACAATAATCTTTTGAATTATCAAGAGTGCTAACCACTTAAAAACATTGGAAAAGCCTAATGGAAAATATCATGATTTCAAAATGCTTGACACGTTCTTAGAAGTAATCTCTAAAAGAAATTTTGAGACCTTAGTGCACAATGGAACAAAATTAACGGTATGAAGGAAATAAAGTTCTCTGAGGAAAGGTGCACTATAAATGTACCAAAATAAAGAATTATGGGTGGATAGCAGAAAGAAATAATTATTGGGTCCCTCTTCACTGCAAAAAAAGAGAGGAGAGGAGAGGAGAGGAGAGGAGAGGAGAGGAGAGGAGAGGAGAGGAGAGGAGAGGAGAGGAGAGGAGAGGAGAGGAGAGGAGAGGAGAGGAGAGGAGAGGAGAGGAGAGGAGGAAAAAAAAGAAAAGAGAAAAAAGAAAAGAAAAAAGACACTCATAACATCAGAATTATATTTTAATTGGCTCTACAAATAACTTAGTTCCATAAAGTGTAGGATTTCCTTTTATACACATCTTTATCTGAGCCACTCAGCTGTTTGATTCTAGATTCTGGCTTTAAGATCCATGACCAAGACCAACTAGCTATGAGCATCTTTAGGTCTGTTTAATGCCCTGCAGTAACTGTCACATTCTGTCAGAAATAATGTCCATTATAGACAGTAATATAAAACAAATATTACACAGAAAACAGTGTTTGCAGTTCAACCATGAATGTAAACCAATGTATTGAACATACATAAGTTTATACAGAGGGTTGGTGCATTGCAATATACAGAAATAGAAATACATACATCCCACTCAGATACAAACATACATTCATATATGCATACATACATACATACATACATACATACATACATACATACCAGAGCTAGGGAACATTTGAGTTACAGTTCCCAAAAGGTGCTTCAGGACTTGTAGGAGCATGAATATACCCATGTTTCCCTGAAAATAAGACCGGACCCTCTTTTTTTTTTTTTTTTTTGCCTCTAAAAGAGGCATCAGGTCTTATTTTCAGGGGGAAAATAAGTCTTTTATATTTTTACACTCACCTCCAGCACCGAAAGCCCCGCCCAGCAGATCCATTTCTTCTGCAGCCAAAGGAGCAGCTTCATTCTGACCTGCATTTTGCAGTCAGGCCTTTCCGGAAGACCTCTGCAGCCGAGTACCATAGCTCGGTCCTCGGCTGCAGAGGTCTTGCAGAGCCAAGGTAAGAACTGAATCCATAGCTCGGTTCTCGGCTGCAGGGGATTTCCGGAGAGTCCTGTAAAATGCAGGCTTGGCTACAGAAGACACCTCAGAAGTGGGCTGGTGAGGAGAGGCTTCATTCTGACCTGCATTTTGCAGTCAGGCCTTTCCGGAAGACCTCTGCAGCCGAGTACCATAGCTCGGTCCTCAGCTGCAGAGGTCTTGGAGAGCCAAGGTAAGAACTGAATCCATAGCTCGGTTCTCGGCTGCAGGGGATTTCCGGAGAGTCCTGTGAAATGCAGGCTTGGCTACAGAAGACACCTCAGAAGTGGGCTGGTGAGGAGAGGCCTGGCTGCAAGGTCAGTGGGTGTGGGACGTGTGGGGCAGCTCCCCATCCCACCCTGCCCTAGCTTCATTTTTAAGTGTGTGCCTCGCCCTAAAACTAGGGCTTATTTTGGTGGTAGGGCTTATATTAGGCCCAATCCCAAAAATCAAGCTAGGGCTTATTTTTGGGGTAGGTCTTACTTTTGGGGAAACAGGTAGTAGATCTACAGCTCTTTAAAACAATGGTGTCTTCTCTCAGATTTATGTAACAGGTTTGAGGGGGAAGGGACAACTACTCGACCTTGGGGGGAAAAAACTGCTTTAAAGAATTGTAGATGGATGGCACCTGCTCCCAATAGTTTTGGAACTAAATCTGAAGTGCTGCACAATCCTAATACACCCCAAAACAAACACAGGCATACCTCCTAGCACTTCCTTCCTGTCCATTAATCCTTCGGATTTTGCATTCTTTGTTTCTGTATCCATCATTCTGTCTTCTGCTTCAAGGTCCTTTACATTTATTTGATTTTCCTCGTGTGTTGAAAATACAAAATCTTCCTGTTTGAAAGAAGAAGGCATAAATTATGGTATGTTTCAAAGCACCCATATTTTAATTACACCCATGTATCTCAAGGATCCCAGCACTGTGCCACACGTTTCAAAGTCGACATCTGAAACAGTTAAACATATCGGGACTAACTGATAACTAAGAAGTAACAAAAGCACTAGTAAAAATATTCCAAAGCGCTTGTATTCCAACATACTTCAGCCAATAATTTATTTATTTCTTACCTGACCACCAGAACCATATTCCTGGAAGATATCATTTTCAGGCAGAGGAGAGCTTTCCATTAGAGCAGTAGAAGACACCATAGTGGGTAGGGCACTATTCAAATTTCTCTCACTTTCTGGCACAATGCCAAAGGAGTGTGTTTCATCAATATTAGATTTGTCATGAATATCAATGAATTTGACTGTGCTAGCAGCACGAGAAGTCGTAATTCTGGCTGTGGAAACATGATGCGCTATTGGGATGCTTGTCGTCAATACAGTAGGTCTTGTTGTGTCTGGCTCTGTAGTTGAGTCTAACTCTTCAAGAGTTACTGGTGGCTCCTTGGATACGACAGCAATATCTGGAAACCCAGGTATGCTTGCTATAGAGACAGGTGCACTTGAATAATCTTCCACAGGACTATCTGTAACTTGAACCTTTGTCTGGATATCTCTCAAGCTGGTAGAAACCTCAGGCATCAGAGAGGTATTTGTGCTTTCTTGTAAGGGAAGATTGGAGACAATCACTTCATCCTCTATCGAAGAACCTAATATCAAGATTAATTTTAATCAGGATTCAAAAGTAAAGTATAATGCTACTTGACCAAAGAGACACCTTGGCCAAATAGTCTGAAGAATTCGACCCCATGTTTTTAATAATCCCACTTGATGTCATCATAATGTTCCTTACCAATGCTGCAAAAACACTTCTGTTCCCCTGTATTGCAAGACATTACAAGTCTTTGCAATAGAAACCAACTATTTGCTAAAATGAGACTTGCCAGATTAAGCAAAGCCTACCCAGCCCGCTCTTCTGCGTTACAGTGGCTGCCCAAATGCCTCCAAAAGGCTTACAAAAAGAATATGAGGGTGGTAGTCCTTTGTCACTACTCCTTCCTAGCAGTTCCATTTTAAGGAATACCACCTTTGATTTATGGACTCTGCAAGGTAGACCAGACTAAGAAACAAATGCCATGTAGTTCAGCACTACTTTCATTTTAACAGTTATAGTAGCAGAATCTTGCAAGTCTGAATGTGCTCCTCCCCTTCCCTCATTGTATCTTTGTGTGAACGAGGGATGGGCTTGTCTTGACCCAGGCTGAAGACCCTCTTATTTGACCATTGCCTTGGAAGAGCTCTTTCTCCTCGTTTAATGCAATTCCCTTTGCCCTCTAAAAGGACAGAGGTGTATTGCCTTTTCTGGGCCGTGGGCAGTACTAAACCTCAATCTGATTTCATATAACAATTAAATTATAGTTTATATACTTTTTTTCCCTTCAATCTTCTACTTTATGTAACATTTAAAAAGTGCAGCTAGAGAGAGCCTTTGGGGATTTCTAGACAATGCATACTTTATTATGAGTCAGGAGCAAATGTGGCCTTAGGTTTTACAACTCTGATTTATATAAGGTAGCATACAACCATAGAGAAATTCAGCTACTGGGAGGCTTATCCCGTATGAATTTATTTAATCCACTTTCCAAATTTTCTGAAGCGGTAATCATAATTGCTCTAACGAAAACAAATAATTTCCTAGATTAATACTTGAGCAAAATTTTTTTATTTATAATAGAAGAACAGAGAACTTAAGCATACCTATGCCAGATGATAAACCAGAAAATGAATCATCATCATCTCCAGATGAATCCTGGTCTTCAGGGGGTAGACTGGTGTCCATTGATTGCTTTAGAATAGAAAATCAATATATCTATATTAGGATATATTTAGCTAACTGAACAGACGTGACTAAATATTAATTAAAAGCTTATCTTTATGCCAGCTAGGATGCAAGATTTTATATTGCCCCTTCTCATGGTCCTTGCATGGACACATACCTTCTGGAAAGAGAGCCTATTGTTCTTCATTGTATTGTGGATGCACATAATATAAATGCTTGGAGAAGAAAATAAATCAAAGGTCATACTACGATGATTCCAACTTTTTTTTTTAAATCAACTCTATTCTTTGCTCAAGCCATTCAAACTGTACTTTGCGTGCCAAAGGCTATAGAGTGAAGGTTCATCCATGGCCACAGTGAAGAATAATTAAAATTATTTTACTTGTAGAAATTCTATAGCACAGACATTTTATTTTTTATTTGATTTTTGATGATATATCTACAGGTAGTCCTTGACTTACAACCATTTGTTTAGTTACCATTTGAAGTTACAGCAGCACTGAAAAAAGTGACTTATGACTGGTTTTCACACTTACAGCCATTGCAGTATCCCTGTGGTCATGTGAACAAATTTTGAGTGTTTGGCAACTGGCATGTATTTACGACAGTTTCAGTATCCCAGGGTCATGTGATCACCATTTGCAACCTTCCCAGCTGACTTCCAACAACCAAAGTCAATGGGGGAAAGCCAGACTCACTTAACAATCACACAATTCATTTAAACACTGCAGTGATTCGTTTTAACAACTGTGGCCCAAAAATATTAAAAAATGGGGGGCAAAACTCATTTAACTGCCTTGCTTAGCAACAGAATTTTTGTTAGCAACTGAAATACACAGAAGTCAGGAACTATCCAGAACTATATATATATTTGTGTGTGTGTGTGTGTGTGTGTGTGTGTGTGTGTGTGTGTACACACACATGTGGGTATTCTGTCATGGTTTTCCTTTCATTCTCTTTAGCCCAGTGTTTCTCAACCTTGACAATTTTAAGGCATGTGGACTTCAACTCCCAGAATTCCACAGCCAGCAATGCTGGCTGTGGAATTCTGGGAGTTGAAGTCCACATGCCTTAAAATTGTCAAGGTTGAGAAACACTGCTTTAGCCAGAGATGTTTTTAGACATTAGAGAAGCCCCAAAACAATCAATTTTCACGGGTTTGTTTCTGGAGCAGGGATCTAAGCAATTAGCCCTTCTACATGTTGATAAATCTTAAATGATGATGAAGATAGGCTCTTTCAACAGGGTCCTGGGATAACCCACAGAAAGCAGTTCCTATACTGCTACCATTAAATAGCATACAAACTTTCCCCAACATTTAATCTATTTCCTAACACAATTTTGTGGTGAACCTCTTTTAACAGCATTAGCCCAACTGTAGATGAAGCATAAAGCCATAGAGCCTTAAAAACCATATAGTCCAGTCCTTCCACACCGGAACAGCGCCATTACAATAAAGTTCTCATAAAATGACCATCCTATGTCTTAAAATCCCTACTGAGGTTGACCACCTTCTAATATAAATCAAAGAAGAAAATGTGAGGAAGAATGAAAACACCTTTTAGAGATATAAGATTTTGCAGGCTGGGGAATTCTGAGTTGGAAAGCCACAAGTCTTCAAATTGTCAAGGTTGGGGACCCCTGATCTAATCTAACCTAAAGAGCTACTTGAAGCTTTTTAATATTACATTCCTACAAATGAAATAGCATACCCAATATCTTTGCCCTCCTCGTACTGAGAATATTAAGTTTCATCCCTATCATATCTTCTCCTCATATATTTTATACCAAAAGTATTTTATACCCCCAGATCTCTCTGAAGCAGTCAATGACTATGAACTGGTCTGCACAAACAACTCGAGATAACAGCCACAATGCATCAACATTGGCCAAAGTCACCTTATGGAAAGATGGGCGGCGTAAAAATTTAATAAATTAAAATTAAATAAATATAAATACAACTTTGGCTATCTACTATGAAGTAGTAGCTGTATATTCCTCTGGGCCTCTCTGTACAATGCTCTTCAGAGGAACACATGTGCAGAGCTATCTCATCTATATTGTTTAATTGTATATTTCCATTCTGCTTTTAATTAGGTCAGCAGATCACTGAAATTTTTCCACTTGCAAAGGAACAGCAGGATTAATAATTTCTTTCCTCCATAGAGAAACCAAATTAGCCATTAATAATTTACTTGCCATTAAAAAAGTTGGAGATGGAATGAAAAGTAAGTATTCCTAGTAGCATGTTTGTGCATTCTGGACAAAGCTATTTCTGCAGAAAATATCCCAGAAAGAGTGCAGAGAAGAGCAACGAAGATAACAAGGGGTCTGGAGGCTAAACCATATGTTGACCGATTGAGGGAATTAGGCATGTCTGGTCTAACAAAGAAAAGGTTTCCAGTACTTGAGGGGCTGTAGTAGTCTGCCCACTATTTAGTAAAGAGTAAAGTAAAATAAGCAAAAATAAATGTGACAATAACCATAATATTGACCCTGTCAGAGGCATACATTCTTGGCTATGAACGTTAAGACCTGAATGGAAGATTGAAAGCTTAATCTTTGGCACAGAAAGTGGAGGATACTGGTAGTAGCCTGGCCTAAATGGTTGACTGAGGAATCATGGGAGTTGAAATCCACACATCTTCAAGTTGCCACGGTTGAAAAACACTGCCATAAATGAAGCGTTGTCTTACCTGAACGTTCTTTCTCTGCATGGGGGGATGGAGAATCCACCAATGGGTTAACACTGTCCTCTGCCCAATGGGAGACTAGGTCCGAACTTTAGCTCCGCCTCCGGCTTCCTTCTTCCCCAGTTTTTGCCAGGCGAAGCACTCCATCAGGTCGGACCGTGTAGCTCCTTCTCAATGACCTGTAAGAGAACTCCTACCTAGACCGGTTAGAGGAGGGTGTGGATTCTCCATCCCCCCATGCAGAGAAAGAACGTTCAGGTAAGACAACGCTTCTTCTCCTGCATGGGTGGATTCCGAATCCACCAATGGGACGTACCCAAGCCCTCATAAGTCCCTTCGGGTGGGGGTCTAGGATGTCTCTTACTAGTCCTGAACTATCTGCTGCAAAGACCTCCTTCCAAATGAAGCCCCTGCTGCAGCAAATTGGTCTATCTTGTAATTTCTTATGAACGAGGATGGAGAAGCCCATGTGGCTGCTCTACAAATCTCCTCTAGTGATGCCTGGGTGCGCCAGGCAGCCGATGTGGACGCACTCCTTGTGGAATGCGCCGTGATGTTGTCTGGTACTGGCTGATCCAGCGCCTCATAGGCCTTGGCTATGCATGTCCTAATCCATCTACTAATGGTCGAGGTTGATACCTTCAGGCCCTTAGATGTTGGGTGATATGACACAAAGAGGGCCTCGGACCTTCTGTAGGCCTCTGTTCTGGTGACATAATGGCGCAGAGCCCTGCGCACGTCCAGTGTGTGCCATCGTCTTTCCAGACGATGAGTGGGATTCGGACAGAAATCCGGTAGTACTAGGTCCTGAGACCTGTGAAACCATGTGTTGACCTTCGGCACAAAGGATGGGTCCAGGCGTAGGATTACCCTGCCTTCTGCGAAGGTGATCAGATCCGGTCGGACCGAGAGGGCCCCCAACTCCGATACCCTTCTTGCCGATGTGATGGCCACCAAAAAGGCCACCTTCAGCGTCAGGAAACGGAGTGGGCAGGTCCCCAGTGGTTCAAAAGGACCCTCGGTTAATGCCTGTAGAACCCTGTGTAGGTCCCAGGATGGAAAACGGTGAACTACAGGGGGTCGCCTAGTGGCCGCCCCCTTTAGGAATGCGCTCACCGCTGGATGTTGTGACAGAGGTCCCCGGTCCTCGCAGACGAGGACCGTCTGTAATGCCGCAACCTGCCTGCGGATGGTGTTGAACGCTAGTCCCCTGACCATGCCGTCCCAAAGATACTCTAGGATGGTAGGGATGTTGGCGGTCAGGGGGTTTATGTCCTGTCTGCTGCACCAGGAAGAAAAATTCCTCCATGTTGCATCATAGATCCTGTTTGTAGAAGGACGTCGGGCATCCTGTATGACCGAGATGACATGTTGGGAGAATGCCTGCCTACTCAGACCCTCCCGCTCAAGTGCCAGGCGGCTAGTTGTAGCCACTGCGGGTCTGGGTGCAAGAGTTTCCCCTGGCTCAGGGACACCTGGTTCGGCGGTAGTTTCCATACAGGCGAAAGCGATAGGTCTACCAGGTCCGCAAACCACGGACGCCTCGGCCAGTATGGCGCAACCAGTACCACCTCCGCCTGCTCCAGGATGAGCTTGCGGACCGTTGCTTGGATCAGGGGCGGAGGAGGGAAGGCGTACAGTAGCCCCTGGGGCCACCTGCATCTTAGTGCGTCCGTCCCCTCCGCTTCCCTGGTCTGGAACCTGGAGAAGAAGCGGTGGGTTTGAGTGTTCTCTGGTGTTGCGAAGAGGTCTAGGCACGGCCGGCCGAACCTGTTCGAGATCGCCTCGAACAGCTCCGGTGCCAGCCTCCACTCCGCATGGTCTATGGTGACCCTGCTGAGGGAGTCTGCCTGGTGGTTTGCCTCCCCCGAGATGTGTTCTGCCTTTATTGATGCCAGGTGTCGCTCTGCCCACAGGCCCAGCGCCCTGGCCTCCTGCATGAGAGCCACTGACCTGGTCCCGCCCTGCTTGTTTACGTGCGCCTTTGCTGTTACGTTGTCCGTCAGGACTAGCACGTGCTTCCCTGCCAACAGGGGTACAAACTGAAGTAGGGCCAGGTGGATGGCTCTCAGTTCGAGCCAATTGATTCTGTGCTTTAGGTCCCCTGGACTCCACCTTCCCTGGGCCATCTGATCCCCTGAGTGAGCCCCCCAACCGAACAGGCTTGCATCGGTTGTGACGGTTACCCTGTTGGGTTCCCTGAGTGGGGTGCCCCTGTTCAGGGCCCCCGACCTCCACCACCTCAGGGAGGCTAGGACCTGTGGGGGCACTCTGATTTTTCTGGGTGAAGCGCTCTGATTCTGTCTTTGGAAGGGGAGCAGTAGCCACTGCAGACCTCTGGAGTGCAGTCTGGCCCACGGGACAATTCCCAGGCATGATATCATCTTTCCCAGGAGCTGGGAGAGCTGCACCACTGTGGCCACTTTCCTCTGCATTACCAGAAACGCTAGTTTCTGTAAGCTCTCCCGGCGCTCCTGGGAGAGGTACACCATGCCCTGGTCCGAATCTATGATCGCTCCCAGATGCTGGAGCCTCCTTGAGGGTGTGAGCTGACTTTTCTTGTGGTTGATCGAGAAGCCGTGCCTCTGGAGTACGGCTATGGTGGTCTGGATGTCCCTTAGGGCTGCCTGGTGGGACGCTGAGAGTATCAGGATATCGTCCAGGTAGCACTGGACCCGCACCGGTCTCATGCGCAGGTGCGCTCCCAATGCCGCCAGCACCTTTGTGAACACTCTGGGCGCTGAAGACAGCCCGAACGGGAGTGCCCTGTATTGGTAGTGTCGCCCCTTGTGGCAGAACCTCAGGTACTTTCTGTACCCCGGTCTTATTGGGATATGAAGATAGGCCTCTGTGAGGTCTATTGAGGACAGCAGGTCCCCTTTCCGGATGCTGGCCAGTATGGATCTGAGGGACTGCATCTTGAACTTCCTGTATACTACGTAGCGATTTAACCGCTTGAGGTCCAGGATTGCTCTCCAGTCCCCTGATGTCTTTGGTACCAGGAAGAGGATGGAGTAGAAGCCTTGCCCCTCCTGTCCTGGAGGAACCTGCTCTATGGCCCTTATCTCCTCCAGGTGTCCAATGGCCTGAACTATGAGGCCCGCCTTGGTCCTGTTGCGTGATAGTGGGCAACTTATGAAGTGATCTGGTGGTGTGGAGTAGAATTCTATTGCTAGGCCCTGGGTCACTGTTTCCCTGACCCAGGCATCCGTCGTGGTCGCCTGCCATGCTTCGCTGAACCGTGCCAGGCGACCCCCGATGGGGCTGTTCCAAGAGTCACTTGGAACGTCTGTAGGGTCGTCCTCCCCCCCCTTTAAAAGGGCGTTTGGACGGTTGGCCCCTGCCCGCGGCTGGACGGTCCTGACCGCGCTCCTGCCTGTATGAGAAGGTGCGCGGATTTCTGGGCCCTTCCCAGGACCGTCCCCCTTGAAAGGGCTGCCTCCATTCTCCGGCCCCATTCTGACGGGGGGCCTGCCTACAGAACTCCTGGGTTCCCTTGTCCGTTCTTTTGGAAGGGTGAGCTAGCACCTTCCTTTTGTTTTTGTCTTCTATCAGGTAAGGATCCAGGATTGCCCCGAAGAGCTTTGATCCTGCATACTTAGCTGTGGCGAGTCGCCATTTTGACTTAAGGTCCGCCTTCCAGTTCTTGAGCCATACTAACCTCCTAGCTGCCACTGTCCCTGCAATGGATCTAGCTGAGTATCTGGACGCGGCCAGTGCGGAATCTGCCATGAATTCCGTTGCCCTCCGCAGTTTGGTTAGTGTTTGTCTTACACGTACCTGCTCAGGTGGGACACTTGCCTGGATCTCCCGCAGCCACCTGATCGCAGCTCTGGCGACTAATGAGTTCGTAGATGCGGCTCTGATGGCCCAGGCAGATGAATGGTGAGCCCTGCGGAGGGAAAGTTCTACCTTCCTATCCTCCGCCTTCATGGATTCTGCTAGGTCTCCTGGGATGGCTGAGGAAGGAAGAAGAGAGCTTAGTGGAGCGTCCACCTGTGGCACCTCTATTAAAGTTGCTAATGGACTGCAAACATTATACATTTTCTTTTCCACGCCATTAGGCGTTGGGATAGTGCCTAGATTAGACCACTGGGTCCTTACCGTTGACCTGAACACCTTAGTGCATGGTACCTGGATCACCTCTGACACCGGTGCGTGAAGCAAGGGATCCTTTGCGTCCTCCTCCTCTGAGGACGGCGGCCTGGCCTCCTTGGTCTTAGCTGGCAGTTCTAGAACAGAGCATGTCTTAATCATGAGGGAATAAAACAGATTATGGTCAAATAGACCTGACACTGGGGCCGCCTGTGGCTCTGCATCCTCATTTTCTGACAACGGGGCATCCTCATCGTCCCAGTCCTCCTGCTCCTCGTCTGCCACCTGTGGAGAGTTCTCAGACTCATCAGAATCCTGAAACAATATCTTTTCCCCACGGGAAGATGGTGTGCGTGTTTTGTGAGCTCTCTTGGGAGGAGAACTCCTCCTAGAGGCCCTGAGGTGCACTAATGTTTCCTCTAAGAGGGAATGAAGTCGTGAAGGCCACTTACCAGATCTCCTTCTTTTCCTACCTCTGTGCTCAGGATCCTCCTGGCTTGTGGAAGGCTCTGAATGCTCTGGTGAAGATGGCACCGAAATGGGGGACACCTCCCTTTCTGTCTCCCCCCTGGGGGACCACTCCTGTTCAACCGCCTCTGCAGGCTCGAAGGAAGTTGGTGTCTCCCCGAGGGACAAGGCCGGACTTTCCATCCCGCTGTCCCTCAGTCTCTGCGCCTTGGCAAACTCCCTCTCCAAGGCTTGGTGTCTCCTTGCGGCCTGGCGCTCGTCCGCCCTTGATGGCTCAGACAGATGCTTTGTTTTGGCCTTCTTCTTGCCCCCCCCGCTTCCTCCGTTCTGCGTCTAGTCGGCGACGGAGGGGGCGCTGAGCCCTGGGCCGGTGTTCCTTCTGCCATTGCCATGTGCCAAGAAGCACCCTTTCCGGGTATCTAGTAGGCACAGACCGATGTCGGCAGCGCTACAGGGAATGCCCCTAACGTGCCTGGTCAAAGAGCTCCTGCGGTCACGAGGAAAACTAGCCAGGGAGTTTTGTCCCTATGCCCGTCCAGACCGCCTTGACTCCGCTGGGGAATCTGCTAGGAGCCAAAAACACCGAGAACACACACACACACACGCCTCCAACTGGACCCCCCTGGGCGCTCGGTCTCCGTTTCCTTGGTCTGGCAGCCGGAGCTAGGCCTCCGCCTCACCGGCAGTCCCTTCCCTTCCCCCAGGCCCCGCAGGCAACTCGACCGGGTGAAGAAAGGAGATTCGCGCCAGAAACAAAAGACTTTCACGCCAGGGGTTAAAGGCTTTCGCGCCAGAAAGCGAGGGCCCAATCAGAGGTCTGAGGCGCTCTGATACGCCCCCTTTCCAAAATGGCGCTTCGCGCCAGTAAGCGAGACCGCCCCTTTTTAAAAATGGCCGCCGCGCCGAATTTTCGTTCGGAGCTCTGTGCTCCCGGCCACGCGGTGCCTTAAGGGAAGCTGGCCTCGGCCTACCCCTCCGGTACCGACGGTCCCGGCCTCTGTCCGCCTCCCGGCTGACTGGCTGGACTCCTCCCCGCGCCCCCTTGCCCCACTTGCGGTTTTTGGGCGACGATCAGCGTCGATCTCCTCGAAGCTTCCCTCGACGCCTGGTCCCTCGGAGCTTCCTGGGGCGCTGCGAAGCGAATAGCGGAGTCCAGGGAAATTTCCCCCTTTCCCTCCGCTGTTCCCAGGCCCTAGGCCCGGGCGGGCTCGCAGCCGCGCTCCCAAAGCGTGGGGGGGAAGGATCGACCGAAGGTCCCGAGGAAAAATGCCAGAAAAAAAATCTCTAAGGTCAAAAAACAATTCAAACTAAAGTTCGAACTAAAACTAACTCCAAAAACAATCAACAAAAACCTTTCTACCAGTCCTAACCGAAAAGAAATTTCCTCTTTTCGCGGAGCTACGCAAAGAGCTGTTCCTTGGGCTTAGACTAGGTAAAAACTGGGGAAGAAGGAAGCCGGAGGCGGAGCTAAAGTTCGGACCTAGTCTCCCATTGGGCAGAGGACAGTGTTAACCCATTGGTGGATTCGGAATCCACCCATGCAGGAGAACATAGCACTCTCAACTATAAGAGGCTAACAAGCTTGGCGGCAGTACCTCCTGCCAGTGGTTTTACTCAACAGTAGGCTTTCCCCACCTGATGTGGTCATTAATCAGGTTTACATCTTTTAAATGAAGCCAGTAGATTAATTTTCAGACAATGTATCACACATGGACATGGTTTTTTCTTTCATCCAAGAAACAAACCTACAGAATGAAGCTTTGAAAAAAAAGAAGAAAGCAGATTTGAATGAATTATTTGGAGAGCTACCAATTCCAATCCCAGCACAAAATGTACAGGAAATCATTTACTTTTGAATGACCCCATCCTAATTAAAAGTAAGAACCTAAAAACACTATTTGATTTTAATTTTACTATCCACACAATGTGAAATATATTCAGAATCTTTTCTTGTACAAGCTTGTCCTACACAGGTGTGCAGTTAGTTAAAAGTAGCACCCACCTGAAGTATGAAAAACAGCTAGAGGGGAGACCTCTGGTAGAAAAGGTAAGCTTACCCATTTTCTCATAAGTAGCCAGACGTGCTTGTAACTATATTTTGCCAAGCAATTTGAATGTAGATATATGTCTTAAAAGGCAACACTATAGATTTTAAAAGAGCAGGTCCTACACCTCTGCAAACTGACAAGTTATTTTCTAATCTTTGGCTCTTAAAGACTGGGTTTTATTGTGTGCCAAGACATTTTAGTGTCAGTTGTTCATACATATTACCTATTAGATTTCAAAGTGCAAATTCCCATATTTAGCTTCTGTTAGAGAATTTTAATTTCTCTGTTGGTGAAAAATAAATCAGAAGCTCTCACAGTTGACTGCCTTTAGCCGATTCAAAATAACTTCTTTATATTTATATCAAAATATTTACAATACCATACATTCTTCTTTACAGCAACATAGCTTAATGAAGACTTCTTACAGAGAGATACAGAGACAAACCTGAGACTGAAAATTCAGCTCCTAACTCAATACCCTTTTGCACAGACTCAGTAGCACTTTCTTCACATTGGCTGACTGAGTTACCACATGACTCTTCCTGCTCATGAATATTCTAACACTCCTCCCTCCATGACAGGAAAAGACATCAGACCTATTGATTTAATACATTCTCCATAGTGAACACCACCCAATGGTTTAGTCATCATGTCTGCCAAATTATCCTCAGAAGAACAATGATGTAAACTAATCAATTTTCCTTTTACAGCTTCCCTGACATTACAATACTTAATGTCTACATGTTTACATCTGTTCTTTACCCTGTCACCAGTTGCCATTTTTATACAGGCAGTATTGTCTTCAAATACCTTTACAGATTCTTTTACATTAATATTTAAATCTTGCAACAACTGTACATACGATGTTTCTTGTTCAGCTTTTGGTAATGCCAACACCTCTTTATAACTTCTTGGCTCATACCACACATTTCAAACTTTTACTTTGCTGGCAGAATACCGGTCAGGCGGAATTCCTTTATTACATCGCTCTGACCTACGTGGTATTAACTGCTCCTGTGTCTCAAGTCTATCTGGCTTCATGTCTTGTTCAACCTCTCCTCCCTGAACACTGACATCTTCAATAATCATTTTTTTATCATTAGATGAGTTATTGTTATTAAATAGATCACCGTCATTAAGTGAGACATACCCAGAATTTGCATTAATTCTGTCCCAATTTTGTTCTGCAAAGTAGCAGACCTTGAAATTACAATTCTTAATTACAGCAGCAAGATTGTTGGTGGGACAATACTGGAAGAATCCGGAAATACCGCCTATTGAAGAATGGACTGTGAAAGTGACAAATTTGGCGGAAATGGCGAAAATATCAGCGTACTTGAAAAATCGCTCCAATGAACAATTTTTGACGGACTGGAAACAGTGGATAGACTATATCCAAGAGAGACACCAATCAAACAGAATGCAGCTGGCGTTTAGCTGAGGCTCGATGGGAGGAGGGAAGAAGGGTTAACAAATCAAATGTTTACAAAAACTAACACCCGATGTTGAATGTATATGTTCTATAACTAATGCCTCTTAACATAAACTTATGACTAATGTTGTTTGCTTTAAAACTGTTAAAGCGGACTGAATCTATACCTCAGGATATGAAACTTTTACCTCAGGATCTCCGGTTAGGGACTATAAAAGTTTGCACTAGTAATGGGATGAAATCAATTCAGAAGCGCAAACGAACAATATGCAATAAACTAGATACAGCAGATAGACCATATATAAGAGAGACAGCGAACAAACAAAAGGTACTCGGAGTATACTTGAAGAGGGAAGGGAGGAGGGAAGAACGTTTACTAAAACAGATGTTTACAAAGATTAATACCTAATGTTGTATGCTATGTTCTGGGATGATTGTTTAGCAATAGGATCTTTGGTTTAATGTTGACCACATTAATGTGGAACCAGATAAGAGAAACACCAATCAAACAAAGTGTAACAGGAGTATAGTTGAGGCTAGACGCGAGGGGTGGGAAAAAGGCTTACTAACTCAGACGTTTTTCAGTGACTAATACCTAGTATTGTATATCAGGTGCCATGAGGATTGCTGCACAAGATGTTTTTTTTATGTTCAATGTTGATTGTTTTAATAAAAGAATTTTATATTAAAAAAAAAAAGAAATTACAATTCTTTTACTTCCATCGCTAAAGCGATACCCTTTTGACCCTGGCTCGTAGCCCACAAACCTGAGCTTTCTTGCCTTTTGCTGTCCCTTTCTTCTGATTGTTTTCGGAATATGTACCCATGCAGTACTTCTAAAAATTCTCAATTGTGCCAGTAATGGCTTTCTCCCATATAGAATGGCATATGGAGTATTATTAATGGAGGAACTCCACAGCCTGTTAACTATATAATTGGCAGTCAATATGGCTTCTCCCCAATATGACCTGCTCATACCAGAATCCTCTAATAATGAATCTTTCATTGTTTGCAAAACACCATTCCTTCTTTCAGCTACACCGTTCTCTGCTGCTGTGTAAGGATTTGTACATCTGTGTCTTATCCCCAACTGCCCCAACCATTGTTGGAATTTAGTTGACATAAATTCAGTACCTCTGTCAGTTTGCAACTGACACACTTGTTGTCTGTACTTTCTCTCTACAAAACTTACCCACTGTTTGCATTTTTGTAGCACCTCTGTCTTACCTCTAAGCAAGTAGCAAAACGAATACCTGCTATAATCATCAACAATTACCAGTGCATATTTTGCTTCTCTCAAACTGGCTTGCATAGGTCCCACCAGATCTGCATGGACCAGCTCTAGAGCTCTTTTTGTTTGTCTTGTGCTATATTTACTAACTGGGAATGCCTTTGACTTCGATGCTTTGCATACTGCACAGTCCAAATATGTTTTGCATCCCTTCAAATTTAGCCCTTCTGCAAACTCTTGCATTTGATGCAAAACTTTAAAGCTTGCATGGCCCAAGTCTTCTATGTAGAAGATGAACACACGAATCATGCTCTGCAACATTCTTAAATATATGAGAACATTGAACCTTTTGTCCCTGCAATACATATAGATTATCTTCCTTTATGCCTTCTGCACAAATATTCCCATTCCTTTTGATGAGACACTTCCCATTTACAAAAATGATCTCAAAACCTTGTTTGTCTAAATTAGACACACTTAACAAATTATGTTCCATCTCAGGTACACAAAGCACATTGGTAAACTTTGATTCCAAATATGGAATTTTTACATCGCCTCTTCCGATGACTTTTGCTTTCTGGCCATTTGCCAAAGCCACAGCTTCTTGTGCTACTGGAACAAACGTGCAAAATAATTCAGAGTCATTAACAATTGTTTGACTTGCCCCACTATCTATTAGCCACTTGTCTCTGTTGTTGCTATAGCAAACTTTTGCAACACCAAATTTTTCCTTTTGCAAATCAGTCTTTTTTGCTTTCACAAATGTCCTTCGCTGTAAATTGTTCCTCTGCAAAAAGTTCCTTTTCAGATGTGTGTTTTCTCCACAAATTTAGCAATTCTTTTCTTGCTGAGCCCTCTGCTTGCAAAATCTCTCTTGGTCCCATCTGCTTGTCCCATCTGCTTGTTTCTTCTCTGGAGACTTGCAGTCTGGACCCCTTCCTCAGGAATTTCACCTCCTCCTGGTTGTTCCTAAAATGTTGCTTTTCTTCTTCATTAAGGAAACATGCCTTTAAAGCCTCAAAATTTAAGTCTTGCTCTTCTTTACACTCAAATATCACAGAAACTGTGTCCCAGGTTTTATCTAAACTGTTCAACACCAATAAAACCTTCTGGGACTCAGGGAATTTAATCCCACATTGTTCTAAGTCCAAAAATAAACTTTGCATTTTATTTAAATGCTGTTCCACAGATTCACCTGGTTGCAAACAGTCCCGTAAAGTTTTCTTGACAATTGCACTATATTGCATGCAGAAACATTCACGTGCACAGCTCTCAACTTCAACCAAATCTCCTTTGCAGTCTTTAAATTTGCAACATTTAGAAATTGTTCATCATCTAAATTCAAGATGAGATAAGCCATTGCTTGATCATGACTTTTCTGATCAGCAGCTGCAAACACTTGTGGTGGATTTTCAAGATATACCACAGCTCTTTTGCTTTGAGCAAACATTCCATTTTAGCAGCTCACACAATGTAATTCTTCTAGCCCAAACGAGGCACAGAGCTTTCCTTAAATTCCATTGCAGCCATTCTGCTTATTCTGCCTTGTTCTTATACTTTCTAAACACAGGCAATTTCTTCCAGCTTTAACTTACAATGCAGTTCTTAGTAAGCTCTGGGCCCATAACCTGTTAGAGTATTTTATTTTCTCTGTTGGTGAAAAAATAAATCAGAAGCTCTCACAGTTGACTGCATTTAGCTGATTCAAAATAACTTCTTTATATTTATATCAAAATATTTACAATACCATACATTCTTCTTTACAGCAACATAGCTCAATGAAGACTTCTTACAGAGAGATACAGAGACAAACCTGAGACTGAAAATCCAGCTCTTAACTCAATACCTTTTGCACAGACTCAGTAGCACTTTCTTCACATTGGCTGACTGAGTTACCACATGACTCTTCCTGCTCATGAATATTCCAACAGCTTCAAACTGTGTTATAAGACAAATTGATATAAGGCCTAATAGTAAGAATGTCTCCATGAAAATGTTAGCTTAGCTGCATTTGTCCTGTTAATTTGATCCCAACTTTAGGGTAAAATTCACGAAGCTTCTAGAGAAGCAATTAATAAAAAAACTGACTCCCGCACCTTTCTTCTCAGGTTGCATTCAAATGAGGAAAAAACACAGTAAAATTCTATTCTTCCTTTCCAGTTCATAATTACTTATGTGGGAAGGGCAACTTCCCTGGAATAGCTAAAACAGAAATATAATACACTGCTGTTTTGCCAACTATGTTAAACAGAATAGACCAAAAGCCACAGATATCTATCTTCAATTTCTCAGGCAGGAAATCAGATAATAAATATTTGGGGCCATTCATTCCACCAAAGACCATGGTATAGAAGAAACCAAAATGTCTGATCTGCTCCATTTTAGGAAACAAATGACACACATGCACCTCAAGAGGAATGGCACACCTACAGTTGGCAGAGACAACCAGTACTCAGTTCAGGGCTCACCCATCCCTGGAACACGGCGAAGGAAGAATCGGCAAAGAAGGAACCAGCGCCTGAGAGGTGGAGGCAAGACTCAGCTTTAGCCTGTGGGGCAGGGGGAAGGGTGGGAAGGTCTGAGCTTTGCTTCACATTGCAAGATGTCTTAGGCTGGCACAGATTCCACTATTGCAAGAGAAGAATATGTTCCGCTCAATTCAAGTATAGACCTGTCACCTGGCAGCAACTATTGTAGGCAAGAATAACAAGGAGGTCAGTTTTTTTTTTCTGAGCTCCAATTAAGATGGCTGGATGTACATCATCAGCTCCTATCTGTTCCCTATAGTTTTGTTTGTCTTAACTGTGAAATCCAAAGAAAAAAAAGGATATTTAAAAGCCTGCAAAATTTTATTACTTCAGCTCAATGTGGCAGGAAGTTGTGCATTCTAATTGCCTGAATGCAAAATCTTAATGAGCTGTACTAATAATTCATTCAACCCCTGTTAATTGTATTTCAAACATTCTTCCCAACTGAATAGTTTTTTTTAAAAAAAATCCACCATTCTTTAATTGGATTATATATACAGTCAAGTAGTGGCTTGCCTATAAGAAAAGAGGCATGAACTCTTGCCTGTTAGGGTTCTAACCTGAATGTCTAAACCAGGATAACAGCGTACTGTCTGTGGGCCCCAGTGTGCCCACAGACATCTCCCTGGGCAATTGCCAGGCTCTCTACCCCATCTGAGTTTCAAAATATTCTTTCAATTAAAACAAAATTCTGTGGGGAAACTCCCATGCCACTAAGTAGATTTCATGTAGCACTGTCATTGTTTCCATGAATTGCTCTGGCTCCAATAGGCATGTTTCAAAAATCAGAATGCCAAGTGACCACACCATGCTTTGTTTGGGAAATTGTCTACCTGCCCATCCCTCTCCAAGACAAATACAGCATTGGGTAGGAAGCCACCTGGTAAGTGAGTATTTTGAGAGTGGCTACATTAACTGTGTTAACTTACAAAACACACAGTCTTAAATCAGCTGGCTGGCCCCTGCCTCCCAGGAGCTGTTTTTTGAGAGCACACGTGGCATGTTCTTGTAATTCCATATGTCTCCATGTCAAAGGGTGAAGTGTTACACTCCACTCACCCAAAAAGTTGACTTCTTCTTAGTCTAGATAGTCTAATCTTGTCTAGTTTTGTTTAGTGCAGACATACTGTGATCTCCATTAAGGATATGGCTAACATTTTAAATAGTTAATGGACAAGTGTTTGAAAGGAACATGTATGGATGAGGAACAGGCCTAGTCAAGGCAGCACTGCCTAGTATGGTAGAAAACTTCAGAGCTGAATGCAGCATCTCAATCAATGAGTTGGATCTGGAAAAAGAGCAAGTGTATTTAACACTTGGCTTTCTATTCCAGCTTTTCAATTTCAGCTGTGTTTCTTTTATATACCTTTATAGACCACACTCCTTGTGGTAACTTTCCTTATTCTGTTCCCAATACCCACATCTTTTGGCATGTGTCTGGTCAGACAGATAGCTGTCCTTGGAAGAGACAGGCAAAGTGGAATTTCCGTGTTGAATCAGGTAGGATTTCCCTCTTTCAGACGTATCAAAGTGATGCTGGATCCTTGATGGGAGAATGTCTGCTTGTAAATGGGAGATACTATGATAAATGTCTTATTAAGGAGACTGATTATAATGATCAGATAACACCAACGTATCAGATAACACCAGGCCTTTCCATGATTTTAAACATTTTTAGCTATTTCCTACAGGAAGGCTCAACCTCACTGATTAGCCAGAAGCAATACAAAGTCCCCAATCCACGAGAAAGGAATTCTGCCTTAGGAAAAAGGAAAGTACATTTTAAAAGAATATTGAATTGTCACAGGTTGTAAAAAACATGGTTTAATGCAAACTGTTAAGATAAAATGAATGATAAACACACAGGTTACATGAATTATGCTAGTAAGCAGAACTATTGAGTAGTACTGATCATCACTGAGCTAATAAGACTGGCTGCATCAATACAGCATAAAACTAGAATATGTGATGTGAAATGTAAGCTTTTTCCTTCATATATCCGGGGTCTTCAAACTTGGCCCTTTTATGACTTGTGGACTTCAACTCCCAGAATTCCTCAGCTAGGGCAAGCCTCGCTGATATATAACAAAGCCAATAGTTGTTCTGAAACTTATGTAGTCATGGCCTACAGAAATACGTCTAAGGGCTGCTGAGTTCAGAGATGCTAAGCAAGTATTAGGGTATTTCACTTCCAA
Source organism: Bothrops alternatus (assembly GCA_034064705.1). NCBI lineage: Eukaryota > Metazoa > Chordata > Lepidosauria > Squamata > Viperidae > Bothrops > Bothrops alternatus. The sequence goes on along the minus strand of JARGCV010000223.1, from coordinate 31,896,566 downwards.
AAACCAAATAAGTACATGACAAACAGTTGCAATGGTGCCATTGGTCTTTATTTTCCAAACTCTACCAAACTATTCCAAAATATTTTTGTTATTTCAGTAACAAATCTGGACCAGGAGTAACCTCTTCATGAGCTATCTGCTTATCAGAAAGGTTGTAGCAAGACAAAAGTGTCAAGAAGACAATGCTTTAAGACAGCGGTTCTCAACCTTGGGGTCGCAACCCCATTTGGGGTCGCACGACCATTTCGCGGGGGTCGCCGGACACCGCCGGCCGCCATTTTGTTTTTTATTTTTTATTTTTTTTTATTTTTTTTATTTTTTTGGCGCGCGTGCACTGCGCACGCGCAGATCCGCCCGTCGCGCCGGAAAAAAAAATAAAAAAAATTTAAAAAAAAAATAATTTAAAAAAAATCAAAAAAACAACAAACAAAATGGCGGACCGCGACGGGCGGATCCGCCATTTTGGTTTTTTTGGTTTTTTTTTAATTAAAAATAAAATAAAATAAAAAAACAAAATGGCGGCCCACGACGGGCGGATGCATGCATGCGCGGCACGTGCGATTGGCCGATCTGCGCATGCGTGGATCCGCCCATCGCGGCCGCCATTTTGTTTTTTTTTAATTTTTTTTTAAAAAAAATTTAAAAAATTTTTGGCGCGCGCGCGCACGCCCGGGTCAGGGTCGCACCGCGCATGGGCGGGCCAAGTGGGGTCTCAACCTGAGAAAGGTTGAGAACCACTGCTTTAAGAAGAACAGTTATCCTCACATCAAAAAGTCAAAGATGGTATTTCAGAGATGCCACAGAGAACTTACTATAACAATGTTAACAGTTTCAAGAGTTTGCTGCACAAAGTCTCAGGCTGAATGGCCATATGCATACATTCTTCATATTGAAGACTTCCCACCTTTTCTTAAACACAAGTTGTAGCCTATTTGATAACACAGCACATGTGTCTCACCTGAAGTATAAATTGAGCAAAACTGCACATTCCTTTCTTTCCCTTGGAGCTTACCAAATAAGTGTAAACATGGCTATAAAATTGCAGTAAAGCATTTCAAGAGAGAATACAGTATGAGGAACATCTTCAAAACAGTGCGGTAGAACCTACTTAGCCATATCTGATCACAGATGAAGTCAGTTTACTTCAAAAACTCCCCCTGGAAAACAACATTGTGATAGCAAAAGACTTGGACAGTATGGGTAGGCTCTGAAAATGTTTCACTTTTTCTATGCTGTTGCTAACATTTTATTTTACACAGTACAGTATTTAAAAATCTATTTTTGTACAGTCTGACACAAAATGCATAGAACATTCTACCAACTCCATTTTCATACCAAGACTACTACTTGGATTACCATTATACTTAAAAAAAAAAGTAACGAATCATATTTATTTTTTTTATTTTATTTATTTTATTCGGATTTGTATGCCGCTCCTCTCCGAAGACTCGGAGCGGCTCACAACATATATATAAAACAATTTAATCTAAATCCGAACAAAAAACATTAAAAATAAAACCCCACACATACTCATCAGTCACACCACAATCAACAATCATCCCCAGGCCTGCCGGCAGAGGTAGGTTTTTAAATTCTTTCAGAAGGCCGGGAGAGTTGGAGAAACGCGGACTTCAGGAGGCAGTTGGTTCCAGAGGGCGGGCGCCACAACAGAGAAAGCCCTCCCCCTAGGGCCCGCCAAACGACATTGTTTCGCTGACGGGACCCGGAGGAGGCCAACCCTGTGCGCTCTCACCAGTCGTAGAGAAGTATGTGGCAGAAGGCGGTCCCGTAAGTATCCTGGTCCCATGCCATGAAGGGCTTTATAGGTAATAACCAACACCTTGAATTGGGCTCGGAGACCAATAGGCAACCAATGCAGCATGCGGAGAGTTGATGAAATGTGGGCACAACGAGGAAGACCCACAACTGCTCGCGCAGCTGCATTTTGCACTAATTGACGAGAAATAAGTCACCATTTCCTCTCAGTTGTCCCCTAACTCCCTATCCAAGTGCCAATAGGATTTCTCTTCTTCCTGATACTTGAGATTGCAAACTTTAACTCTCATTCTCCATTATTTAATTCTGTAATCTCCACATTTTGATACCAAGCTACAGAGCATTAGTAACCCACCCCATCAAATTATCCTCCATTATCTATCAGTTGAAGAAGAGGGCTAGCTAGCATAAACCCAATAATAATTACATTAAGACATTCAGGCTCCATTATGTTTCCTTATATAAATGTTCTGCAATCCTCCAATAAGCATGTTTTGTCTATCCTGGAAGGTAGGCCATTATTATCCCTGTATTTAATAAAGCAAAGGGAAAGAATGTGACTACCACTACTGCATACACTTAGGGGATTGGCCCTCAGCTACAAAGAGTCCTGATCAGTGGATTATCTGGACCCTTTTCAGTCTGGGTTTAGACTGGGACACTGCCCTGAAATGGCATTGGTTTCACTTGTCAATGACCTTTGGAGGGTTTGGTATGGAAGTGGGGACGTCATCCATCAGCATGGGATCTGATATGTTGATAATAGCCAGTTATACTTCTCCAGTGGACAGGAGATGCTGTGGCATTGCCAGTCAGGTGGCCGGAGACTATAAGGATGAGGAGGAAATAGCTTTGACATAATCCTGGCAAGGTGAAGTGACTGTGGGCTTTTGATCTTCAGGCCCAGAAATTTCATTTGTGACTCTGAACAGGATCACACTTCCCTAGACTGATCTGGTGTATAATCTGGGGCTCATAGCTGTTGCTCAAGGTGTCAGTTGTGGCTGGAGCACAGGGGGCTTGCACCAATTTGAGAGACCTTGATATCTCTAAGCTTGTTTATTTTCTTGCAAAGGTTTCATTACCCAAACTAGAAAACATCATCAGTGCTAGTAAGGAGGAGGGGGTTTGCTCTCAGTTTATATTGTAGTGGCTTCCCTGTCAACGTTGGTGGGAATGTTCTTGGAGGTTCTTTGGCTTGGATGCTTGCTGTTAGCTTGTTTGATAGTTTCTTGATTGGAGTATTGTTTACTTCTTGGTTGTTGGTTTATCTGGTGTACCAGTTGAGTTCTTTCCTGGACTACAGGTGTTTCCTTTTAATTCTAGCAACTTTCAGTTGGTTGGCCAAAACTCAGTGGGCAGAAAGCAGGGCACAGACTCAAAACCGGGATTCTGTAGCCAATAGTTTGGAAAAGAAAGACGGAAGGGATTGTTTGTCATTTCTTCCAGGATCTCCTTTCCAGGCTTGCACCAGAAGCAGCTGCGAGGGCACAGCTGGGGAAAGTATGCATGTGATCTACTGCTTGGGCAGGAGGTTGAACTAGATGACCTCCAAGGTCTCTTCCAACTCTGTTATTCTAGACCTATCTGTAAGACTGCCTTCCCCAAGGGAATTTACCCATCCTGCCAGGTTAGATAGGATGGGCATAGTCCTAGTCCCTTCCCTTAAACATTACCAGCTTATGGGAGCTAAAAAGCTTGCCTTTTCCGGGGCAGCTGCCTCCCCTATGGAACATTGTTCCCCCTGATGTTTGGCAGGTGTTTACCCTCCTAGCCTTCTGAACTGGTCCCCCCCCCTCCAAGAGCTGAAATAGGATGAGGTGGCTGCATATTGGAAGCTTGACTTGGAGCCAGGTTTTTGTTTTTAATTTTATGGTTTTTGTAATTTTAATATGGTTTTTTATGTTATTTCAATTTTTGATTGGGAGCTGCCCAGAGTTGGGCATAAGATGGGCAGCTATATAAATGTTTTAAATAGATAAATGAATAAATAAATAAGCATAACCAAAGGTTTGTTTTAGCTGTTCAAGTCTAGGAAAGAATCGTAAGCATTATGCCCAAAGGCCATATCCATTTTCTGTCAAGGACCCTACAGACAGAATAGGCAGCTGATCATGAGCTTCATTTGAACCCAGAGAGCACACAGATGTCTTCTGTACTGGTTTTACAAAAGGGGATGCCAATACGCCTTGGGTATCGCACCAAATTAGGGATCTTCCAACTCTGCAAGTGTACTGAACTATGAAGGTTATCTTCTGATGCCGTTGATCTGAGCTCAGTGCAGCTGAGCTGTAAGATCTTGAACAGTCTAATCAACTTCTTGCTTTGGCACAGACACCGGTTCCTAGAAGACTACCTGCTGTTTCCATGAGCCACGGTCAAGGTTTGCAATTAAAGGTAGTCAATTTCACAAGGGCAGATAAATCCCATGGATTGTCATCTGCAAAAAACAATTCTGATCTCATCCATGTCTTCTATTTCTTTTGAGAATATTAAGCCAAGAATAAATAGAGGAATAAACCTCATTCTGTATTAAAATTATGTTGTGCCTTTCTCAAAATCTGCCCTATCCTGAGATGTAAAGTCGAGACTTCCAAGTGCAATTCAAAACGTTCTCATCTTAAAGCTCTCCTGGGCTTAGCAGGGTACTTTTTCAGGAGTGTCTCCTCCAGGTGGAACACAAGTCTTCTGAGCATTCATACCATCTGGAGAAGCTTGAGGTACTTGTCATAAGATGAGAGGTGTACCTCCCCGGCCCCAACATTACAAGACAAGATCTGGAGGTTTGGATCGCATGCACACAGACATTGTTCAGGAAGAGTTTGGCAACAGACCTCTTTTACAGGGATTTGGAGTCTGACAGTTTAGGCAGTTGTACAATACTATGATTTTTTTTAATACTGCATATCATACAGGTAGCCACTGACTCATGATCATAATTGGTCAATGGAAAATTTGTCATTTAGCGTTGTGATCAAGTAAGTCATCACATGTTTGCATCTGATTTTATGAACTTTTTTTGGCCACAGTAGTTCAATCTAGCTTTCCCCATTGCCTATGGGAAGCCAGCTAGCAAAGTCACAAATGGTGATCATATATCCAGAGGATGCTGCAACTGTTGTAACTGCAAGTCAACTGCCAAGCACAATCACATGACCATGGGGACATTGTGACAATCGTGTCATGACTGTCTGATAGTCATTTCTTCCAGCACTGTTGTTACCTCAAATGGTCGTTAAGCAAATGGTTATAAGTCAAGAACTTGCTGTAATTTTACTGTTCTCTTATTATTTCAACTTTGTGACTACAAGCCAACAAGAACTGGTTAAAGCCAACAGTATATAAAACTGATGAACAGACCATAATTTAATTGATATTAACTACACCAGTATGTAAATACAATGTGTGTAAATCCAGCCAATGTGCAACAGCTGCAGTTGATATTTATTACAAGATTTTTTTAAAAAATAGCTATGGAACTCCCCTACATGCTATTAAGATTATATATTTGGCTGCCCAATTCAAAAATTGAAACTCTAGGGATTAACATAGGATAAAACCCCAAAAAGTACAATTCCAACAGAATAAAACAATGGGGAAAACAAGACTCTATCAGGGATAGTCTGAAATCATTCAATAACAACCATCACAGATAGGCTCAACTACCACCCTTACTCAATGCCTGGGAAACAACCTAGGTTAACCACCAACCATGGTATGCTAGTCTTCATCTTCTTGCTTCCATTTCAGCAGAATGAGGCATTGAAGAAATGTTAAATACAAAAAATCTTTTCTTCCACTCTTGCACTATAGAATCATAGTATCAAAGGGCTATAAGGGACCTCAGAGGTCTTCTAGTCCAACTACTGCTCAAGGCAGGAGCCTTATACCATCCCAGTCAAATAGTCTATTTTTGAAAGCCACCAATGATGGAGTACCCACAACCCCAGGAGACAAGCTACTCCACCAATTAATTGCTCTGTCAGAAAACTTCTTGCTTCTAGATTGGATCTCTCTCTAACAAGTTTCCACCCATTACTTCTTGTACTGACCTCTGGTGCCCTAGATCAGGTCTTTTCACAGATTGTACCACTTTTAGGATATGACAATATTTGAATACCACCAGTGCTTAGCAAGGTGTCAAAAACCTGATGACTAAAAAAAAGGGGAGGGGGATTTTGGGTTGATGTTCAATGTTAATGCTTCCTTCTACTGCAACGGAGGAAGTTGGAAATCAATGCCTTTTCTTTTCTTTTTCCTTTCTCCCCCTCACTTTTTCCCCTTTTTCCTCCCCACTGTGTCTTACTATTTGCTTTTGTATTTTATTCTATAATCTAATAAAATGTTACAAACTATAAAAAAGGGGGGGCAAAAAGTACTGGCTATAATTTCTTTGGTGGCGGTTCCTTTGCTAAATCACTTTCACTTTACACTGACAAATGTATGACTTTCTCAATATTTATTAATATGCACCACAACCTTGATGGTCAGGTGGCTGGTCGGCTCTGCTTCCTCTCTCCATCTCTTCATCCTTCGCTCGGGTGCTCTCTCACCCTTTGCTCGCAAAAGCCCCCCCCCACACACACACACAACACACTCTCCAAAAGCCTTTCCTGTCTCTCTCACCACTTCTCTTTCAAAAGCCTTTTCTCTTCTGACTCTTTCTCTGACCTCTTTTTCCCCCTCTTCTTCTCCTGCCAAAACTGCCTTCTTTTATATCTTTTCCTGTCTCTTTGTCTTGACAGCTCCCGAGGACTCTCTCCCAGGGCAAGTCCTGTGCTGCGCTGCTTTAGTTCGTTCCCTCCCCCCACTACACTTGTCTAGGCTGGGCAGAGTCGTGTACTGCCTGCCAGGTGCCAATGAACCACAGGTGGTATGCGTACCCGATTGAAAAGCCCTGCCCTAGATAAGTCAACCCCTCTTCTCTGTGACAGCTTCTCAAGTACTGGAAGACATCTATAATGTTCTTCTGTTTGATAGGCTAGACATACCTAGCTCCCTCTATCAGCCCTCTATCATATGATTTAGCCTCAAGACCCTTTATCAATCACCTTTGATATTCTTCTCTGCACACTTTTAAGGTCTCATCCACTTTTTTGTACTGTCGTAACCAAAAATGGATACAGTATTTTTCATCAAGTTCTGCTTCACTCTCAAGATTACATGATTAGAAATATTAGTGTATGGTCTCATCTCAAATCCAGTACAGAGCAAATCATCAAATCCAGTGAAAATCTTATGAAATTAAACCATAAAATCACTGCACCATTCAGTTGTAATGAATGTTATTTTTACGAACAAAGAAAGAAAAACTTTGAATTCATTATTCTGCATGGAGATTTTACCTACATACTGGCAGTCTCCTCAAAGTGAATAAAATATTCAGGTAGTCCTTGACTTACAACCACAATTTTGTCCAAGCTTTCCATTGCTAAACAAGACAATTGTTAAGTGAGTTTTGCCCCCTTTTACAACTTTTCTTGCCACATTTGTTAAGCGAATCACTGCAATTGTTAAGTTAGTTACATGGTTGTAAAGTGAATCTGCCTTCTCCACTGACTTTGTTTGTTAGAAGGTCGCAAAAAGTGATTACATGGGACACATAATAGCCAGTTCCTGTCAGAATTTATATTACAGGACCATGGGGATGCTGCAATGGTTGTGTGAAAAATGGTCATAAGTTACTTTTTTCAGTGCTGTTGTAACTTTGAATGGTCACTAAGCAAATGATTGTAAGTTGAAGATTACCTGTATTGTTTAAGATTCATTTGGAAATTTACTAACTAAAGTTTAGCAGCACATTTACAATATTTTATTTACTTCCATTTTTCTCTTCAATTATTACGGCACTATCTGCGGCTTCAATTGCCTCAATGTTGAGTTTAGCCTTTTGTTGTGGTTGTGTCTGAAATTCCTAATTCCTCTTTTTTAACCACCTCCAACATTAAAAAAAATAAAAGCTTTATTATTTAAGTGCATAATGTATGTTTTGTACTAATTAGAAAACATAAAGTGAATAGTAATGAACAGAGAACAAACTTACTCTCTTTCTCTAAAGTAGAGCTCACATCTTGAAAAATCTATAATTTTTATTTCAATAGTTATAGGCTGTCTTTAAACAAAAAAACTCTTTAGAATATTTACTATTAATTCAACAGAAAACCAATCTGAATGCTTGACTAGCATTGTTTCAATTAAATTGGAGACTGGGTAGAACAGAAGCTCTTTCACACAGCAAATCTGCAACTGCCCACAAAATAATACATTATCATGTGCCTTGTCAATTATATACTAGTGGTTTCTTGGTAGAAGTATTATACAGAGGTCTCAAAGTTAAATTGTGAGCAACATATAAGATTTGTTTTGTTGATAGAAATACTCCAAGGCATCTTCTGAAGCCCACAACACTCACAGCAATTGTGTTCCACTATTTGAACTGGGCAAGGAGTAATGGAGTAATTGGAGGATCTCCCTCTCCAGTCCTCTCACTAATTATCATACCCCACGCCACGTTAGACATTGTTCTTTAAAGACTAGCATTCATGTTAGCAAAGAAATCTATACAAGCAGTGTATTTACAATACTGAAATTTAAGACTGATTTATAGCATTCCCCTAAACTATAGTCAGTGCTACAGTTATGAACCCTAACTGGATGCCAATCACATATAATCTAAATTTGGTAAATATTGTCAAAGGATAATAAGAACACAACGTTTATTGATTAAGGTTTATTGAGCAATATATACAGTACATTTATTGTGAAGAAAGAAGAAATGGTATTAGTGATCAAGAGTTGTACAATAATAAACACACTTTTTCATCTAGTAAATAAAGGTCTTTCGGGATGAAAAGGAGAAGGCTAGGAAGAGAGTTTTTAAAGAATATAATTGTCACTTCAAAGCTTCACCCTAATAAGAAGGCTTATAAGCTTTATAAGCGGCTGCTGATAAAAACAGGATCGCCAACATGATCACCAACGTCCGATAACGGATATGGCACAAGAATAAGAATAAGAAAATATCAGTTAAATATGGCTTTCAAACAAAGTCATTTTCATTCCTTAAGACACCTCTCTCCTATATTTTTATGAAACACTGCAAGTTATTCTCAAAAGCTAGTTCCACTGATTTCAACTGCATTTATTCCCAGATAAATAAATAAGCATACGCTTTTTATGAGCAGAACATGACAGCTTGCAAATAGTTTGCTGCAACAGACCATAGGATTAAACTGTATTCATTATTTAGCATACAGTACATGCTACAGGGAGTCCTCTACTTACAGCCAAATTTATAAGAGTGCTGAAAAAGGAGACTTATGACTACTGCTTGTACTTACAACTATTGCAGCATCCCTAAGGTCACCTGATCATGATTCAGGTGTCTGGCAACAGGCATGTATTTACAATGATTGCAGCATCCTGAGGTCATATAATCATCATTTGTGGCCTTCCCAACTGACTTCTGATAAGCAAAGTCAATGGGGGAAAGGATTTGCTTAACGATTGCATGATTCACTTAATAACCATGGCAAAAAAAGGTGGTGAAATCGGTTGCAGTCACGTCAACCTCTTAACAACTGCATTACTCAGCAATGGAAATTTCAATCCCAATTAAGTTGAGAACTACCTGTTGTATAATTAGTTTGTGCCTTAAATCAAGTGCCAGAATACAACAAGGAAATCAGCAGAAACATATTCCTTTGTGGCTTACACAGTGCCAGTAGTGCCAATTTCTCATGCAGCACCTGAATAAAACACCCTATTTTTCACAACTTGTTCAATCAGGCACACATAAATTATAGTTGTTAATGTATGGCATCACCCACGCATAAATAGTCACTTTGTAATATTGTTTGCTCAAAGGCTCAATATTATTTGACTTTTCTAAGTTAACCATCTTTTTTGCTTCAATTATAGTACATGCCAATAGTCTTCCTCTTGGAATAATTATACAGCTGCCTTTTAAAAACTGAACAGGTAACCCTTGAATACCAGGTGGTTATTTCCAATAAGTATTTTTTTTCCTTCCAATCATTTATTTCCTTCACAAGCTGAGATTTCCACATGTCTACATTTTAATCAAAATTCCCATTTAGCATTTGATACTGAAAGAGCACATGGGAAGGGGGAAAGCAAGAGAGAAATTCATTTACTTCATGAAATGAGTTTTCACTCTTTGAACTGGCTGGAAATGTAAGGAACCTATGCTTCACTTTGGCTTCTAGCAATGTATAGCCCAGTGTATCCACTGTCACGTAAGGACCTCAATCATGTAAAGACCTCGATATTAATACTTCCATTCTCCACAGAGAAGGAAGCCAACTCCAAACATAAATGTAAGAATCTGCCTATATCGTTTAATAAGGAAGGAACACAGGTGAAGCTAGCTGAACTTCAATCTGCCTACACAATCCAATGTTTATGGCAGTATAATTAAAATGACCTTCAGGACAGCTGATCAAGCAGTTTTGTCCATCCCAAAGTGCCTGGAATAGGTGCAAGATTACAAAGATACAAAGCATCTACGTGAAGTCTATTTAAACAGAGAATTTCCCTATGCAATAAAGCAGCTTTTCCCAAAAATAACTAGAAGACCCTGACAGTGCATCAGAAAATGTGCATTTACAGATGGAAAAGATGATTATTGTGACCAGTAGTTGAATCCCAGATAGCAGACAAGAAATAATGTAGTTTTTCTTCTTTAATAATATTCTCAAATAAAACAAATAAGCACGGGTTACCATTTACCTCCTTCTCCAGAAAAAGATACTGTCAATTAGCATATGACCCGAAAGATTACAGATATGCATGAAGAACCACACATCAAGGACAGATGTAAAATGCAACAAACAGATCTTCATAGTCATTTCTGTCTACTACCGTAGTAAATAAATTTATTATACATGTCTTTCATCAGCTTGTCATCTCCCACTGAATTGTTAAAAGCCTCAATATACATTAACTCAGATTTCTTAGATAAGCATGGAAGACACTTAGGTTTCAAATTTCAGTAGGCCACAAAAGTAGTACCATAGTACTGCCTGCCTGCCAGCCAATGCTTAAATCACCCAGTACCAACTTAGGCTGATACTGTGCCAAACTAGATCAGGCGAGGCCAGAATGCCAAGCAATCCCAACAGCCTGAATCATGGAACTGACTCTTAGGGGAAACTGGCATTATCAAACTATTTAATTTGTTAACATTAGTCACTGGCCAATTTTTAGACACATATAAAGTTAAAATTCCGTCTGTTACAGCTTCTTGGGACTGTATGCTCCCCTTTCATTACTCTAAAAACCTAAAGGTATCCATTATGTTGATTCTGTAAACAGCTTAGAGAGGGCTGTAAAGCACTATGAAGCGGTATATAAGTCTGTTATTGCTATTAGTTGAAGAAACTACACTTTTAGAAACTCCAAATAAACATTAGATACAAATAAGAACATCTTGATATTATAAAGTTCTATAATGATACTCTCTTTGCTCCAACTGTTAACATTCCCCCTTTAAAACTACTGATAGTAATGTTTGCTTCCATATGCATCAAGCAATGCAAACGTTGCCAGCTCTGGTATAAGAGTGAATAATAACAAAGGATTTCCTTAGTATCTGAAAATACTGAATTTATTAGACCTGAACATCCTAAAAAACTACCCTGCTTGAAATTGACTATATTTTTAGATACTACCTTAATGATACTTAGATCCTTGGATAGGATTTGAATTATTAAGTTTCCATCAGTCGTAGACTGTGAATCTAACTGTAGATTACTCAATGCATAATAATGAAGTTATAAAAGTATTGCTAACACTACCATTCCTTGCATCTCAGGATTTGTATCCAGATGTAGGAATATCTGGCTTCATATGCATCTATTCCCAACTAAAATGGGAATACTTTTGCTTCCTGCCCTCATCTATATTTGGCATCATTTTTAATTCTTTAATCTTTCCATCCTCATAGTCAACTCTGTTCCTGTTCCTGCTCAGATTTCCCCTTTGTCATTTACTGCAAGCAATGCCAATACACTTCTACAATTTATATCTACATCATGGGGGTTTTTTTCCTCACATTTTTTTCCTATGCTTTTTTTCCTGTCCCTGTATTGACCTTTGCCAGCTAAGATATCAACTATTAAACAGTCATCACTCTCAGAGTCTATAAAGATGGAAACATCACTCTGATGACTGAAGCTAGTATGCTTTCTTTCTTTTTAAAATTGTATTTCAAAGTATACTTTACATTTTTCAACAATCATGTAACACTGAATGTGATGTATGTTCTACTTCAATTTCTATTATGTTATCACTGAAAATTACATGATTATGGCAAAATAGAGAAGAATTTCTCCATAAATGTAAGTTTCTAGCCCACAGGTTTTGAACAGGTAGCATTTATACTAGCCCGTGTATATGTGTGCCCTCAAACCAGTTTTTGAAACTTGGCAATTGTCTGTTCTAGTCCTAAAGTTTTCGTGGTAAGATTTGGAAGTGCTTTGCCCTTGCCAACTTCCTAGGGCTCAAAAAGATTCCAATATAAGTAGTATTGATTATTCATACTTTATTCTCCCAGTTGCCCCTCCTTTGCCTTTCTTTTTTTATAATATTTTATTAATTTTTCAATTTTACATTTAAGTATTTAAAAAGCAACATGGTGGCTGGGTTAATCAATAGTTCAATAACAAAATCTTTAGTACAATCTCAAGTTACAACTTCAAATATTTCCTCTCTTTTTCCCTTAACATTTACTGTCTCGTATTTAAGCTAATACAGTTCTAATTATATCAACTCAGTAAAAACATTGTTATTACATTTATCAATAAATTTTAGCTTATACGTATCTTAATTATTTTTACATTCAACCTTCATAACAATCCATATCCTGTTATTAATTTTTCCCAATTTTTAATTTCCCATTAATATTCCAATTTAACCTTTGATATTTATAATTTTCAGGCTTTAGGTAACCAAGATTTCCCTTACTTCCACTCATAACAGAATATAATATCCAAAATACACATTTTATCTATTTAAATATAATCTTGTTCTATTTCTAAAAGTTATCTATTTCCCACCATATTAAATCATCTACTTAATAATACAATATCCCCTTTAATAAATCAAAACTATTATATATATTACCTGGGTCATTCAATAAATCAAACATATTCATAATTTTGTTAGGTCTAATTTTTAAATATTAAACAGATAAAATCCTTATTTTCAACTAATTTCCAAATATTTTAAATCTAATGACCAAAATTCCCCTTATCTCAACTTCTCCCTTTAACCCTGAAATTAATAATATGAAATCCCCTCTAATAAATCAAAACCCCAATTTTCTTCAGCCTTATTCTGGCTTTCTTCCTTTGCCAACTAGGCTTCCATATCAGTGCTTTTAGATCGTCAGATAGATTTCCCTCTATTATTATATGTTATTTGAAATAAAGGAGACCATTTAATTGCCATTTTTTAGAAGGACTAGCCCATGCTGGCTCAGGAATTCTGGGAGTTGAAGTCCATGAGTTATAAAAAAGCCAAGGTTGCCTACCCCTGGACTAGCCCATTTGTATTCATTGTCTCCCTATTATTCCAATTCCCCATGATTCCCCTGATATGTTTATCTTCCATTCAATCTGTTCTTCTTCTTTCTCAAATTTCTTCCGATTTATATAGAAAGTCTTTTCCATTTTCAGTGTTGTCACTCCCTTTTCTGGATTTTCCATTAACTGTATTTGTTGGTAAATTGGGTCCTCTGTCTTAATATTTGATTGTTCCACTTCTTCTGTTATCTTCTGCATTGTTAGTTCTTTGGTTGTAGTTAGTTCTTTGGGTTTGTGAATCTAAGCTGGCGTCTTGATCTTTTATGTTAGGTCTTATTTTATCACAAGCTGAAAGAATGGTTTCATGTATTGCTTTCAACATGGAAAGGATCTTTTCCTAGTCTTCATGCATCTTTTTCACGTGTTTATAGTAGAAATTGTTTGTCAAGCAAGATTTTATAGTTCAAGTTATTTCATCATCTCATATAGCAGCGGTTCTCAACCTATGGGTCGCGACCCCATTTGGGGTCGAACGACCGTTTCGCGGGGGTCGCCGGACACCGTGGTCTGCCTTTTTGTTTTGTTTTTTTCGTCGTGCGCGCGCCGCGTATGCGCGGTTCGGGCCATCGCGTGTGCGCCTGCATGCACAGATCGGCCCGTTGCGGTCTGCCATTTTGTTGTTGTTTTTTTTTCTCACGCGCGCGCACCGGGGTCGCACCGCGCATGGGCGGGGCAAGTGGGGTCTCTACCTGAAAAAGGTTGAGAACCACTGTCATATAGTAACCAATATGCCTAAAATAAAGAGATAGGAAGGCAATTCCCCACATAAACTCTGAAAGTCAGTAAAGATTTACATTCACACTTCAAGTAGGCCAGTTATGCTATCCAGCTGTTCTCTTACAGCTGAGTTTCTCACAGGTGGTGCCAAGGCCAGAAGAGTCTTATCTAAGGTCTGGGCTTCAAGCCAAGTCTCTTTTAGGAAATAACAAGTTTAATACCAAACTTCGCCACAAGATGTCACCGATGCCATTTAAGATTTTTTAAGTCCAAAATGTTTATAATCCTTTTTCCAATTTTATTTCTTTTTTGTAAATAAAAGCAAATGTCTTCAATAAAAATAGGAAACTTTTTGGTCCCCAAGTTTCAGGAACATATAAATCCAATTAAAGTTGTTCTTTTAGTGCTTTAATTCCCCTGGGTAGTCAATTGTCGCTATTCTTAGAGGGTGGGATAGAAATTACCTTCCCTCTCTCCTCACAGGGGGAAAAATACTTCAGGCAGCTTTTACAGGAAAAGAAAGTACTTAGGGTAAAGAGCCGATCAGATCTCACCCAGTTTGATCCGCGTTGCTTTCAAAGTGCTTGATAGTAAGTTTGACTTCGGCTGTGTGCAGCCTAGTGACGGGCCATATTACTATGGCCAGTCTTTCCTCTGCTGATTTGGAGGGCTACTGCCCTCCCACAATCAAGCGGGGGTCCCCCTCATTGCTTGTCGCCCCTACAGGGCGACTTTTTGTCCCCTAGAGGAGCAAAACTGACTGCAGAAGACGGAGCTCGTTTTCCAGTGGCTGCGGCAGCTGCAGCAGCAAACCAGAAGTCCCTCTTTTGCCTTTCTTATAGTTATAGAAAATGGTGGGATTCAGCCAGTTCACACCGGTTCCGCAGAACCGTTACCTAATTTTTTGTTGAGTTCAACGAACCAGTTGGAAAGGACTGACTGGTTTGTAAGTCTTTCCCCTTTTCTTGGAAACAACTTCATTTCCATCCCCCAACTCCAAGTTCTTAGCCACTCTTTCAAGAACCATGATGTTTGTGTTGGTGTGGCCAGTTCCTCTTTCAGTATGCAGCCACTGTATCCCAGTTCCAGGGAGCGCCCTCTGCAGCCAGATGTCACTCGGCCTTTGTTTTGCCTTCTTCCCGAGTCACCAGAGCATCTCTTGCCTAAACTTGGAGGGGGAGGACGGGGGGAAGGCCTCACTCGGGCTGCAGCGACCCTAAGGTAAGTGGGTGCAGGGCGCCTGTGGCAGCTCCACCTCTCCACCCCCGCCATAGCTTGATTTTTACATATGTATTAGATATTATTTAATATTTTTTCATTAATATTTTAAAACTCTTTCTTATAACATAATCTAGTTTTGTATACCTCTTTTATTGTTCTTATTTAAGTATTAAATGCATGAAATAATAAACTACCTTTCGGTATATCATTTTTTTATACTTAAAACGGTCATTAAGGCAGAGAACCGATTGTTAAATTATTTGTTATAGATAATGGGAATTGCAACGTCAAACTGGGAAATGCAACTCATAATTCTACAGTCTTCCTTGCTTTGCTATATATTTCTTCCAGAACTTCATTAAAATATTTCTTAAGAGTTATAGATGAAGTTTTACCTATGTGAACAGCTATTTGTTTATCAATCAAATTTGTAAGGCTGTCTGACTCTATAATGACAACGATTGGTGTATAACATGAGAAACAGATTAAGCAACACCCATTAAAGGAAACAAATGTGGACTTGGAAAGAATTAAATAATGCAGCATGCTAGAAAAGGTGCTTCTTGTAAGAGTCCAATACCCAATCCACTTCAAGGCCCGGGGGGCAAGACCAGTTAGTAGGAGTAATACAAATCTGTTAATTTAAACTAATTGATTTGAAAATTTAACGCTTAAAAATGACTCTGGATAAGAAGATTCAGAACTGATAAAGAAAATAAAGCAGCAATTAATAAAGTATAAGTTATCCAGAAGAATCAGTATACCCTCAACAATGGCAAAGAGCACACCTAAGGACCCATATTATCTGGATTTGGTCCTTTTTAAATGAGGCTAGGTGGAGACCATGCAAATCTCAGGGTTCCACGGAGTAAGAATAGAGACAGAAAAGATGAGCTTCCTGGGACCCAACAAATGACAATTCTGTCAGATTGCATGGGACAGGCAGATGTTATGGGACACAGTCCTTCAATTAACTGCATACTATGACACGCTTGTAACTTCCCATGCCATTTTATTCTGGAGGAGCTCTAGCTTCCTAATGATCTTCAAGGACATTTCAACAGTTTGCACCTGTAGTGACTAATCTAGTATGAATGACAGCCCAAATGGCCTGTTTGCCTAAAAAAGCATGAAATTAGTATACAAAATGAATCTATATGAAGGACCTCCTGCTTAACAGAGTTGAGATTTGTAACTTCATGACATGCAAGTCATTACCATTCCTGGAAATGCTTTTCTACTGGAATTTTCTAGTAATACTTGACTGATCAGGTACTGCACTTAACACTATTCAGAAACCACTAGAAATCTCTAGTTTTTCTTCCTAGCTGAAGTTTTTCTAAGTTGCAAGTTGCCTACAATCACAAAAATAACATTGACATTCTCAGAAAATCTTAATTTTCTGTGAAATCAAACAATTTCAACTAAGTAAGCATGATAATAATTATTAACAAAAATTTGAAGCGTACAGGCTGTACCACTGAGTTGTATTCCATTCAATACCTTATTTGAGTTTAGTTTTCAGGTGAGTTGTACATCCACTTAGTTATCAGGCCCATACATAAGCAGCTGTCCAGTTAGAATATTATGGAATACTTTCTTAATTGTTTTCCGGAAATCAAGACATACTACTTTTACACCATTCCTACAATCTGCTAAATAACTTTTCTTATTGTGGATGAATTCTCAATCATCCAGGCAGAGTTATCTGAAGGTTATCTGAAGTTGTCTGAAAGTTGAATCATTGCAACTGGACTAATTTTTATTTTGAGAGACATTTCACTGCCCATCCGGGCAGCTTCCTCAGTCAGAGCAAGGCAATTAGGCAGAGAGTCATTGGGATGTACCAACTCCTGCCACACCAACCTCCTCCCCAAAGTGTTCAGTTGCAATGATTCAACTGTATGTGGCAGGAGTTGGTATGTTCCAACAAGTCTCCGTGTAACTGCCTTGCTTTGACTGAGGAAGCTGCCTAGATGTGCAGTGAAATGTCTCGTCTCTCAAACTAAAAATTAGCCCAGCTGTAATGATTCAATTTCAGACAACTTTTCTTATCCAAAGTAAGATTAGTCTGCAAGATTTGTTCTTAACCAGCCATGCTGATATCTGGCAGTTATCACATCATTTTCAAATTACTTACAGAACAATATCTCTATGATCTGTTCTAAAATCTTTGCTGACACTTTTGAAGATTGAAAAAAATTACTTTTTCAATGCTTTAAATGAAGAGCCTCATACAGAAAGATCTGAAACACAGACCAAGAGCTTTTAAAGTAATATACTGCATCGCTTAAACAGCCTAATAGAGGAAATTATACAAAGTTCAAATTCATAGGTCAGATCAAAGTCCAGAATTCTATTCTATTCTATTTAATTCTGTTTTAAGACAAGTCATGAATTTGATTACAGTATTTCCTTCCCTATATAAATGAATGTAACACATTTATTGGCCAACTAAAGTCTGAACTAATTAACAACTGGTTCGGCTATATTTAAGTCATTCAGTTACTTGTACAGTTAACCCTCTCTCCAGTTGCAAAGCCAAAATAGCTACTTTCAGCATAAATCTTTAAGAAGCTTCTTTTTAATCCAAATTTTCCACAGAACACTCTTCCTTAATAAAAGATTTCACAGTCTTATCACAGATGAAACTGGACAGCTTATTAAGGAGAGACTTTAAAAGCAAGTCAAGTGTAGCTGTAAGCTTTTAAGTAACTAGCAGATGAAATTATTTTGAAATGTGTATTTTAAAAAAAACACTTATCTCATACTTACTAATGTACTAGAAATCCAACATGAGTTGAATTACTAATACCTTTCTCTTAAGTTATTTTTATAATTACACTGAGAATTCAATCAGTTTCTCTAATCACAGTATCTTGGAAAAAAACCTGAGATAATCTTTAGTTTAGCCATTTACCTATCTCTCAGCTGTCTACTACCCATGCTTAGAAGTTGTAAGAAATATTGTAGTTGTTCTTTCTATCTTAATAGGTTTAAGGTATATATATCTAAGAGCAGTGGTGGCATAGTGGTTAGAATGTAGTATTGCAGGCTAATTCTGCCCACACCCAGAAGTTTGATTCTGACCAGCTCAAGGTTGACTCAGCCTTCCATCCTTCCGAGGTCAGTAAAATGAGGACCCAGATTGTTGGGGGCAATAGGCTGACTCTGTAAAGTGCTTAGAGAGGGTTGTAAAGCACTGTGAAGCGGTATATAAGTCTAAGTGCTGTAGCATGGGTGTCTCGCAACGTCACGTGATGTGTCACGACATACCGTGACTTTTTTTCCCATTGCCGGCAATGGGGTGGGTGCGGTTTTGGCATGACGCATCCAGCTGGCAGTTTGACACCCCTGTGCTATAGCTATAATCTTTTACATAAATGAGCGAACAATCTTTTCTACTACTCCAAACTCTCTACCTGGAAGAATCAGCTCCAACAATCTGTTCACAAAGGACCACCATTATTTCTTGCCTCCACCCTTTTCCTTTACCCACCCCTTTCCTGCCTGTAAATGTTGAGAAGCAAAACAAGCTAAAGGCACATTTATGTACCTCAAAAGTTTCCACATCAGTTGTGACTACTCAACTTCCTCCCATACATGTTCCATCTGAAGACCATTTTACTTTTAAAAATAGTCTGTACTATTTGCTTTACCTCTGCTTGATAATGGAAGTGCACAGCTGCAGTCCGAATAACAGCCGGCAATCAATAACAAGATAGGTAGAGCTGCATACAGAACTAGATAGGTTTGGCTACTGAGTTAAAGCGCCAATACTAAATAGATTGGGTGGTCCTTTCATAGACTTAGCAAGAGGAGTCAGTTGCAGGCTGTAGTATTGCTTGTAGCTGATTAATCCTTCAACAAGAAAGATTCATATTATAATGGGAGTTATGATGAGCTATTAGACCCAAAATAAGAGTAATTATTTATTTATTTAAGCAATATTTTTTTTTTTAAAGGCTGAGTCCCTGGGAGTAGGAATTAGATAAGCTATACATAAGTTTATTCAGTGATGACATCTGGTGGTTCAGAAAAAAAAGAATTCAGATTATAGCTTTAAAATCCTGAATGCACTCTAGCAGAGAGTAGACCAATATTAGCTTTTAAAGTTGCAACTACATGGAGTGGTTTAATAATTTTAATAAATATATTTACTTACTTTTGTTAAAATAATAAATTATATTAATGTTATATTAGTTTTAACTAACAGCACATTCCATTTGCTAGGGAACTTTACCCATCCAGCTTTATTGAATTCAACAGCCAAGAAATTCTAGCTAAAGTATCCCTTTTTTGATTTTAAACTGGTGCAATTTTGTAGTCTCTTGCTAGCAATAGGGAGGCATTACAGCAAAAGAAAAAATTGTCCCAGCCCTGAAGAACAAACAGAGCAGAATGAAGTCAGCTTGAGTACAGGTATCCAGATAGTCCTATTTCCTATTAATCACATAATATATATATATATATATATATAATTACATAATATAGTATTTTATACATTGAATCACACCAATATAGAAATGTCCTCCTTGTAATAAGACTGTTTGGAGGTCAAGTTAATCATTACAGTGAATTATGAGGTCAGTGGGAGGAACGGTAATCTTCAGAAACTTCAGTGCCACATTTTCCTTTTCCACTGTCATTTTAACAGCAGTAGTTAAACTCCATTAAACAGCCTTGGAGAAGAAAGGAAACTCTACTTCTGCTTAAGAGACAAAAGATTCTTGCTATGCAAGCAAAAAAGCAGGCTAAAAAAATGTATCAGAAGATTTATGCGCTTTCTGCCTTCAAGGCTGGGTGTTGAACAGTTTCGCTGTTTCAGGCATTTATAAATGCTAGTTATTTGGACCTGATAAACCACAATGTGTTTTATTCAAATTTTAAGATCCATATATTTGATAGTCTCTTTCCACCCTACCCTCATGATCCAAAAGCTTTACCTGCGAAAGATTTATATGATCTGAAGAGTAGTTGAGATACTCAGTAATTTCAGGGTATTTTATTATTTTTTACTATTATTATTGTTTTAATGCTTTTATTTGCTGGTCTGCAACTGTAATAAAGATTGATCAATGGCTTTACTTGCCCAGAGATAATATCAGAGGCAACTCAACTCATTATCTAGCCCTCCTAATCAGCTGTAGTTCGTTCTCATGACTGCTGCATTTTCAGCTCATTACACCCACATGATATATGGCCAACCCACAATCTCATAAATGACATATCTCAGGGAAGGTCCTGTAGCGCTTCTCCTGATATTAAACTGATTTCTAGAAATCTCTTTTCTCACCACCACCACCACCCCAACATCCAACTGAAACCAGTACTTTGCAGGCATGTATGATGCCCCCATGTCTTACAGGGAAATCCCTCCTCCCACACCAAAATTTCCTAACGTGTGAAACATAAGTCACCCTACCCTACCGGCAGCTTTCAGGTTAGCCTACATCAAGAGGGTTGGGTGTTTTGTTTTTTTGTTTTAAATTGCGAGTGTATTTAGCAGAGAGCACCATAGCAGAGATTAGCGAAGGAGGGCAGGGGCCACCGAGGCAACGGGACCAGGCGCGCCACATCCTTTAACTCGAGCTAAAACTTCCCACGAAGAGTTAAAAAAGAAAGAAAGAAAGAAAGAAAAACAAGCCAGCAGAAAAGGCGCACCGCCGCGCCGAAGTAGGCAAATATCCGGTTAGTTACAGGGAGGGAGAGACTTTGAAGAGAGAAAAATTCCAGTCAGGTTATGAGGCTCCCTGGGTCTGGTTTGAATTAAGCTTTCAAGGGGCAGCCACGGCCGGCCACATTCCCCCCGACTCACACAATAGACTAAACCCGCAGCTTTTTTTGTCCTTCAGAACCTGTTGAGGAATTGGGGAGGGGGAGGGTGGGAGAGGGACGACACGAACAGTAACGAGCTGGAAAGGGGGGGGGCAAAAAAAGAGGAAAAAAAACCAACGGGAAGGGGGCAAGAAATCACTTCCCCCTGCGCTAGGTCCCCAAAACGCCCACGGGGACCTTGCTTTGCCAGCAAGGGCGAGGAGGAGGAGGAGAAGAAAGAAGACGCGGGAGGGGCTGGAAGGGTCCTCTCTTCTCCCTCGCCCGCCCCCCCAGCCCGCTTCTACTGAAGGCATTCGCGCCCCAGCGCAACCTGGCCTTTTTTCCACGCCCGCTTCAAAAGAGAGAAAAGAAAGAAGCGGCTTTCTTCCTTTTCTCCAGACTGCCTCTCGGAGCTGACCACGTGCAGCCGGCTCCCTCCTGGACTCGAGCGCGGCGCCGAGATCCGCCGCGGAGAAGCTTCCCCCCCCCACCCCCCACCCTCCCGGCGGCTGGTTCGCTACTCACCGCTAAGACCGCTTGGAAGCAAAAGACCAAGGCGCTCAGCCCCGCTATCGCGCTGACCCTCATCCTCTCGCCGTTCGTGAAGCAGCCGCGTTTTTCAAAGGGGAACCCGAGGAAAGCCAACCTGGCTTCTCTCTCCGCCGCCTTCGCTTCGCTGCAAAAAAAAGGCGCTCTTGGGGTGGAAGCGAGGCTCCAACTCTGCCTTTTTCTAATATAAATCAAAGGCAACAGCCTAACCTTCACCTACTGGCGGGGCCCCACCCACCAGAAGACAGCCCCGCCCAGACCTGCCACGCCCCCTCCTCCTCGCACCATAAGCGGCGTTTCCTGCTCTCGCCCGCTTGTATTTATTCCCCGTCCCGCGTAATTCTCCCTCTGCTGTGGGAGAGGGCTCCGCTTGTTTTTCTCTCAGCCGGGATTTCTTGAAATCGCCACCACCACCATCACCACCGGTGGTTGATTGATTGATTGATTGATTGATTGATTGATTGATTGATTGATTGATTGGTCGACCCCTCTGGGTACCCTCGGCCTCGCCTAAAAGCCGTTAAAGCTTCACGCCTCCTGGTTTCCAACTCCCTCCTCCGAGGTGCTATATACTACCTCAGTACTTCAGACGGTGTGGGAAGAAAAACGTAGAGGGAGGAACGGGGAGGGGAGAGAAGAGCCGTTAATCCGTACGTCTCCTCCGAATAAACGAGAGAAAGTCCCTAGCCGCGACCCGCGATACTATTCAGACGACCCTGTGTGTAACCTGAAAGATGGGACTTTCAGAAAAACGAAAGAAAAACGAAAATGCAGAACCTGCGAATAAGGCAGAGGAAGGTCCAGGGGTTCAAACGCTGGATCAGAATCGGCACTCTTTTCTTCTCCGATTCGCTTCAGTTCCTGAGCCTCCGAAGAAATCCAGTAGAAATGCTGATAATCGAAGATTTGTCATTCTGCTTTTTTAACAGCTCTTGATCTACAAGCTCCTGAAGTCCTACGTATTAGGTTGTCAACTCATGGAGTTATATAATTTTTACACACACACAGAGAGAGAGAGAGAGAGAGAGAGAGAGAGAGAGAGAGAGAGAGGTGCAGTAGCTATGCCTCAAAACTTGCTTGGTTTTCTGAAATTTGAAAATTAGCAATTATACTTAATAATTAAAGCCCTTAACTTTTTTTTTCCAGCTTCAACCCAAAGACGCTTCTTGCTGTGTGTTTACTGGAAAAACTTGTAGCCTTTCATTTTTTTTGTGTCAGCAAAAGCCAAGCACATTTTCAGAGCAAGGCAAGGTTATTTGACAACATAAATATATAGTTTCTCTTCAAGTCAATATTGGCTACTGGAGACTTCATCCCAGGTAGTTTTCCTGATAATACAGAAATGACCTGCCACTACCTCTTCTTGGATAGTATTTTATCTTTCAAGTCTATCCTTTAGAATTTAGATTGATAGTTGACACTCACCTAAATATTACCCAGATCCAATCTTGCTAACTTTGTCAAATCAGCCAAAATTCACCCTAGTTGGTGATTATAGAAAGCTACCATAATAAATTCACTTTATTTTACTCTGGAAAGAGTGCAGATAAGGGACTCTGAAGAGAGTTTCCAAAGATGCTGGAAAAAACGTAGAGAAGAGCAACAAAGACGATTCGGGGGCTGGAGGGTAAGATGTATGAAGAATGGTTGCATGAATTGGGTATGTCTAGTCTACGAAAAGGACTAGGGAACAGTGTTCCAGTATTTGAGGGGCTGCCACAAAGAAGAGGGGGTCAACCTATTTTCCAAAGCACCCGAAGGCATAACAAGAAGCAATGGATGGAAACTAATCAAGGAGAGAAGCATTGGCTGCCTATCGGTCTCCGAGCACAATTCAAAGTGTTGGTCATTACCTATAAAGCCCTTTATGGCACTGGACCAGGATACTTACGGGACCGTCTTCTGCCACATACTTCTCTACGACCGGTGAGAGCGCACAGGGTCGGCCTCCTCCGGGTCCCGTCAGCGAAACAATGTCGTCTGGCGGGTCCTAGGGGGAGGGCCTTCTCTGTTGTGGCGCCCACCCTCTGGAACCAACTGCCCCTTGAAGTCCGCGCTTCTCCCACCCTCCCGGCCTTCCGAAAGAATCTTAAAACCTATCTTTGCCGGCAGGCCTGGGGATGATTGTGGATTGCTGTTTGAATGATGTATGTGTGTTGGGTTCTTTATTTTAAATATTTCTCTGATTTGGACTTAAGACTGTGACCGATGTTTTATATATGTTGTAAGCTGCTCCGAGTCTTCGGAAAGGAGTGGCATATAAGTCCAAATAATAAATAAATAATAAATAAATAAACCTAGAACTAAGGAGAAATTTCCTGACAGAACAATAAACTAGTGGAATGGCTTACCTTCAAAAGTTGTGGGTGCTCCAACACTGGAGGCTTTTAAAAAGAGACTGGATAGCCATTTGTCTGAAATGGTATAGGGTCTCTTGCTTGAGCAGGGGGTTGGGCTAAAAGACCTCCGAGATCTCCCACCCCCAACTCTTACTCTATATTCTGTATTTCTTCTACAGAAGTATGAATCCTTGTGTGTTTAAACTTTAGGCATTTGACCTTTCAACTTGCAGCAATATTTGATATCCAAAGCAATCCATAGATCCAGAGGTTGGAAAAGGAGAAGGACCAGGAACCAGCAGTTACTCTAACCTAAATTATTCTCTTGCAAGAATAATAATACTTTCCTTGTTTTCAGCTGGCGATGGAAGGACACTCTACTCAGCCTCTTCCTTTCTTTCCAAACTGACCATTTTATTTTGTGGATGGAGAACATGTATCAGTTGTTTATGTGGACCTTATCTACAATTACACAAAAGTAAATTTGACTGGTTTCAATAGGTAGGACTTACTTCTAAGTAGCCATGCATAGATGTTCTATATTAGATTCACGTGTATAATTCGTACTGATAGGAACTTATCTTTCCTGAATATTTTAGACTAAAACAAAGACCTACAACCCTGAAAAACTGTTCCCCCCCTTAAAAGAAGCTTTTTATTTTATTGGAATGTGTTCATAGCCAAATTCCTGAGTAAACAGAACTAGTTATAGTGTGGGAATTACTGATAATATTCTATGATTACTCATAGAAATTAGAAAAAGGGTACCCATCATAAATTTACCTGGAAGGAAACCACAGGGTAACCTTGCGTCAAAAGGTATGCATAAGAGGGCAAATATTTACTCCAGTGAACATGCATGTATGCATGCAGAAACCAGGTTCTGTGGGAAGATTTTCACACTTGTGGTCTAACTAGTAGACAATTACCTGCAAATAAGTGGTCTGTGGTTGGAAACAACCCCTTCAACAACACCAATCATGTCTTTGAGATGTGAGAAAACGGAGATCCTCTCACCTTCTAACATATGAATACATTCCTTGTGGGAGATTTGACTTAAGGACATTTTACAAGACAATTGCACTAATTAGCAGTTTTGGGTAAATGGTCTGAGGAAATATAATGCGGTTCATGCAGAAATGAAAATCTGCAACTTTAGCGGAAAGAATTTCCAGGAAACAATTAGACTTTAAATCTGATTCTGAATATAAATGTATTACTTTGGAATAAATGCAACCATCTTCATTTTGTTGATATGACTGAAGAGATTTTAGATGCCACATTATTGGATGAATGCCATTAAATTGGATAATTGTTAACTAAAGCAGTTTATTGAGAGCATAAAGAGAAATGGTTGCTGGATCTAGATGAGAAGACAATACCTCGGTATTCTCTTACCAGTCAGAAATTCTTTCTAATAAACTGATAAAAGAGAGAATATTTCCCTTTGTCAAACACAAGAGTAATATGACAATATGATGATGCCTGGCATACATACTGTGAAACAATTAAATGTTCCTTTCATGTTTACGTTGTTAGCTTTTTTGCTCGTAATCTGAAACTGAAAATAAGTTTTACTTGCCATGTATGTCAGTGGGCAATGTATTTTTTTGCAATGGATTTCAAAGTTAACTATATTATTTTAGGTCCAGTTTCTTTATTTGATATGCCTTTTTTCCCCTTCAGATCCTGATTCCCAAGTTTTTATTGGCTTATAGATAAATGGAAGTTTCTGTTCAGTGACGCACTAGTAGTTGGGAAATTATGGGTTTATGCTTGCAATCCTAACTCTTTCCCAGAAGTTTTTTTTTTTTTTTTGGTCTTTTCTCTCTTACATGAAACTCTTGCAAAAGTAAACCTACTTTTCCATTCTAAAGGACTTTTTGAAACAATCAATGTACCCTAAAGATATTTCTTGTTCAAGAAATGCAAAAAATGCAGGTAATCATCGGCTTGTGACCACAATTGAGCCCAAAATTTCTGTTGCTAAGCAAAATAGTTGTTAAGTGAATCTTGCTCCATTTTACAACCTTTCTTGCCACAGTTGTTAAGTGAATCACTGCAGCTGTTAAATTGGTAATACGGTTGTTCAGTGAATCTGGCTTCCCCATTGACTTTACTTGTCACAAGGTCACAAAAGGTGATCACATGACCCTGGGACACTGCACCCGTCATAAATATGAGTCAGTTGCCAAGTGTCTGAATTTTGATTAAATGACCATGCTACAATGGTCATAAGTATGAAAAATGGTCATGTCACTTTTTCGGTGCCCCTGTAACTTTGACCAGTCACTAAATGAATGGTTGTAAGTCAAGGACTATTTGTATGAAAAAGTAATATTTAATTGTGAGCTCTTCCATTTTTCATTTTTCCTAAAATCCCATATTTCTGTTTTAGAATTGCAAACCCATCATAAAGCTGCTTCTAACATTTTGGATATTATTATTATTAAATAAAAAATAGAGTTTCTATGTCTGAAGAAACCTGTAGACAGATTTATTTCTTTTTGCAACAACAGATAAGTTCAATTTCATTAAAAAAAAATACCAGCAAGTAGTACTTTTGCTTCACTCTGCATTAATTTATAGACAAATCCTCACTCCTTTAATAACATTCTTTGCTATGGTTTGCTTTCACAAACTGGTTATTGTAATTATATTTAGTCAGAACAGAAGAAAAAAAATATTTTTGTCTTTCTGGTGAGAGAATACAATTTTTCATCTGCCATCTGTTCAAGTATGGACTTTTATTTATAGGGCTGCGTAAAGACATTCTGATTCTAAAGGATAGTCCAGTCCAGTCTAATTTGAATAGAAAGGACCATCAGAGAAAATAAAAAACAAAAAAGAGCAGGGTCCTTGAAGGGCCTCATTGATGGTTACCACCTGGACAGCAGATGGGATAAAATGCAAGTCATCTGCTTACAAGTCTCCTGAGAGCAGATGTATGTTATATTTCTGTTTAAATTTACCATATTTTTATTTCTACATTTGTACCTGTGCCTGTAAATTAGTCTATGCAGATTTTAGATAAATCTGGACTCTCTATTTATTCTTTCCATCCCAATAGAACTATGGAGAGAAATTACATGGAATTTCAGTTGTCTGTCAGCAAAGTAACTTTCCAAAGCTTGAAGAGGGCTGCACCAAATTTGGCAAGGTGGGCGAAGTCTACAAAAGAAAGATTGGGTTTGAAAACGGACCAAATCCAGTGATGTGGTGTCAAAGCAACAAGAAAGAGTTTGGTCTAGCAGTTAACACACCAGGCTAGAAACCAGGAGACTGTGAGTTCTAGTCCCACCTTAGGCAGGAAAGTGGGCTGGGTGACCTTGAAGCCAGTCACACACACTCAGCCCAATCCACTTCACAGGGTTGTTGTAGGAAAATATAGATAGAAGAAAAGAATGAGGTATGTTCACCACCCTAAATTATTCATAAAATTAATAATCGTGAGATATACTGTAAATCAGACATGTCAAACTCGCGACGTCATGTGGCGTCGCGCAACATATCAGGACAGTTTTGCCATTGCCAGCAATGGGGTGGGGGCGGCTTCTGGATGACACATCCGGCCCATGGGCCGGCAGTTTGACACCCTTGCTATAAATAAATAATTTAAAAACACTATGGGAGAGAGACTTGGCCAGTGGCTTAGAATGCAGCCAATGCCTTCATGCGAAGCCCCTCCCTTTCCTTTCAACGTAATATACTGTATAGCAGAGCTACTTCAATCCAAAAGCCACACTGTTCATACTTTCCCCTTTGGAGGATAACATGCTTTTCTTTTTAGCAATCCTAAGTTCCTAGCCTGATAGTTGACAAATGCATTTTCATTTTGCCTCTTTCCTCTCAGTCCCCATGTCCAGCAGACTTTTTGAACACTCCCAAAGCCTTAGTTCAGTCATCTGTTTCTAGCAGTGGTAAACCAGTCACTTCCAAGAAAACTACACGAAAAGTAGTATCAGACTTTGAAGGATTTGTTAATAGATGAGCCAGGCCTACAATATATCAAGTACCAAGGACCTGCCCCATTTGTTGTTTACGGTATTGAAACTTCTGAGGATCTCCCATTTTTAATTCTCTCTCTGTTATAAGTCTATTTCTGTTTAAACAGAATATATCTTAATTATCCAGGGAGTCTGTCTGGAGTCCTGATCTTCATGAGTCATTTCTTGGTGTAGAGGCATGCTGTTTCTTGTACACAGAGAATGGGTGGTGAGAGAAGAAAGATGATGGAAAAGAACTTGGAGGTTTTGACAAAGCCTACATGGTCAGCATTTCTAAGTGGACTTCCTCAGCATGGCCCCCGAGAAAAATGGATGCACACATGTGCCAAGGCATGCTTTGGTTAACCATGAATTGGCTAGGTTAATAAACATGCTGAGCCAGGAGTCTGGATCAAAGAGCATATTTGAAATTTAGAAAACATAACTACCATGGGGGACACAGCATTGCTGAAATTGCTTCTCAAAACCTGTTCTTGCCTTCCAGAATGTTCTCAAAAAATTTATTTTTCTGGATTTCCAAAGCACCTGACTGTAATCCCTCACCATCTTGATTTTCTAAGAATGAAACTTAGAAAGTTCAGAAGCAAATCTTGTTTTTCTATTTTTACTTATTTCTCAAATTTATAGGCTGCCCATCTCGCTATCTCGCAGGTAACTTATAAAATAAAAACAACATAAAACATTAAAACAATAAATATAGCATGGTGAGAACCTTGTCATCGTATAGTGCATAATGGCTAAATATAGGATGAGAAATGGAAGGATAAAGGGAGGTCCATATGTGCACAACCTACTAAGAAAACCTAGACTGGGAGAGATTTCCAGTCTTTTGTACTCCGCGTTTCAGATTGGCCAATCATTCAAACTCGGAACAGTTACCATCTTAGAACACTTTAAACTTGGATGTTATGCCTTTGGTTTGTTTGTTGTTGATTACAGTCCCTGAGTTAAAAGTATCCAAGATGACACCCATTTTTAATCTGAACAACATGAATAGGACACCTTGAGTAAAATACAGCACTTCATATCTAATGTTTCTTCTTTAGCATGCCATCGGAACACAGAAATTGCAAGGAGAAAAGGAGGCAGAGATAATGTGTGGGATAAAGGAATGAAGAATTCCAAACCAGAGGTCAGATATATTAATTCTTCTGCTACTAAAAATTAAACAATACATGTTGATGTTTCTTGCCCTTCCCAGGGATACCACTTAGGAATCCCGACAAGAACCAGTCAGTCTTCTTTTCCTTAAGGTATTGCAGATGGAAGGCTAATCACCTGAAGACCATCTGGTGAATTATGGTTGTCAGTTTGTCAAGGAAGACTTCTTGGCAAACATTTCAGCCACTATGCTACAATTCAGCATTTCTTGGTTTAACCAAGGAACAGGATAAAGAAACACACTGGTAAGATGTCACTTACTCTCAGGACATAAGAATGGTCGATATATGCCATCATATAGCTGGTTTCTTGCCTTCTGGCTTAAAAACATGGTTTATAGCTTTATATACTATATGAAGCCAGGCAGCTATGGTTTAGACAGATCAGTATAATAGACTAATATCTTATCTGTATGTACCACCATTCTATGCAGGCAACATACAGGATCCTCAAAGTGATGAAGAAGCTTCCTCCGCAAGGGAAGAGATGCTATGCAAGCTATTGAGCAGGGTTTTTTTTTTCCTATTTCTTTTTTAAACAAAGCCATTTAGATCAAGGGTGGAAGAGCCAATCTGGTATAGTGCACTAGGCTAGAAACCAGGAGCCTTTGTGTTCTAGTTCAGTTGTAAACATAAAGCCAACTAGGTGACTGGGCCAGTCCCTTTCTCTCAGCCCTAGGAAGGAGGTAAGGACAACTATTTCTGAAAATCCTTGCCAAAGCTACCTTGGAACAGAACAATACCGTACATCAGGGATGTCCAAACTTGGCAACTTTAAGACTTGTGAACTTCAACTCCCAGAATTCCTCAGTCAGGGAATTCTGGGAGTTGAAGTCCACCAGTCTTCACGTTGCCCAGGTTAGACATCCCTGCCTTAGATTTTTGCACAGCACCTTCTGTGTCATTTGGGATGCTATCTCAGACTATTTCTGCTACATTCCTTAACCACCCTTATAAAAAAAATGATTTTGGCAGGGACTCTAGCATCTCTTCCCCTTGTGACATAGTATTCCCCTGAATTAGGGTTCCTTCCCTACTGCAGGACCATTGCAGTTTTAGTTTTCCAGGCAGGATTATTAGAGGAGGAGGAGGAGGAGGAGGAGGAGGAGGAGGAGGAGGAGGAGGAGGAGGAGGAGGAGGAGGAGGAGGAGGAGGAGGAGGAGATAGGACGTGTCTGCAAACAGGTGCCTAACTGCCGCAATTAAGGCTTTCCTTGAATCTTCTCTGTGTGCTGGGGTGGGGTGAACTGCTGATTTCATATCACTATACTGTAACATAAACATTTTTTGCCTTCTACCTTTTCCTACAGTGACTTTTCTGGCTGTACAGGTTGAGTTAGAAAAATGTGTGCCACCTTGGAGGTGTTGGAGAGATCCTGCACTGTAGCAAAAGAAAAAGTACATATTGACATTAGTGTCTGCTGCTAGTTTACAATTTGGAATTGACATTTCCTGCAATTTAATGTTGATCAGGATGTAGTCCAGATGTTTTGGACTAAGTATCCACAGCCAACAATATCAATAGGCCAACTGTCTGAGGATGATAGAAAATGTATTGCAAACATTTAGGGAGAGCTCCAGATTGGGGTGAGCATAAATGAGGATTATGAGCCAGAAGCTTAGTACTGTTTCAAACTGAACCATCTTCCTAGATTTTTTTTTATTGCCATACCAGGAGAAAAAAAAATGAGAAAAACGTTGTTGTTCATTGTTTCTTCTACCAGCTCTTGGAAAACTTAGATGCAATTGGTATAATAATCATTTCTTCCCCTGAAGTGAAGGTCACTGAAGTCTATGATCTACTGAACAGCAAGCAGAAATTATGACTCTTGAATAGGCACCTGGTTTGTTGCTGTTGTTGTTTTCCCTCACTTCATGGCTCTTTGCATATCTACACGGGGGATCTGGCTCTTATCAATTCGAGACTTAATACCCCTGGTGGGAGCTTAGAATCTAAGTGAATCTCCCAGAGATGAAACATTTTTAACCTTGCTGCACTTTCGTAAGCTTGTGCATTATCGTATATCCATCACGTGCCCATTTTCTAGTCCTTAAATATTTACACTGTGCATCTTTTCCTGTGGTGACAGTGTAGCTTTAAGGAGTTGCTGACAAGGGCCACATGCCATTGCAATCAAAACCAAGACTGTGTGTGTGTGTGTATATTCTGGACATGTCCTTGATTGCCAGATTGCTTTGTTTGACTTGATTTGTATTGCTTTTTGTATTTGTAATAATACAAATACTATTTGTATTTTTTTTTAGTTGTTTGTAAGCTGCCCAGAGTCATGAGTTGGGTGACCATAAAAAGGGAAGACAGGAAGACAGAGAAACTCTCCTAGCCAAGCAGCCAAGACAGGGCAGGATCCTTACTTGTTGTTGCAAGTTAGGGAAAACTTTGAGGGAGAGGAAGCTACACATGTAAAAATTGGAGGACTAAAAACTGGAGAACTTTAAACATATTTATTCAGATCTGAAACATGGAGCTCCATTTCCATCTGTCCTGTTTGCCATCATTCACTCCCTAGAGACTAAAATGGACTTTCTGAAACTTGAGCTGGCCACGAACAAGAAGTGTATATCAGAGGTGTTGACCCTTTGAGAGCTGTATGCAATGAAATTTCATTTTGATGTATGCCGATTGGTGTGCATTCAAAGTGACAATAAAGTTGTTACTATTATTATTATTATTACTATTATCAAACATCCTTATCCTTATAGTTTAGCTCACAAGTACCCAGTTTGGTCAGAAATGATGGGAAATGTAGCCCAAAGTTCTGGAAGATACCACTTTGAGAAAAGGTACTTTACCACAATTGGGTCAATATATTACTATCTTTCCCCCACTTGCTCTGTTTCATTAAGTTGGCCCTGGGCCCCCTCTCACCTCAAAGAGACCATTAGAATCAACTGCCATGTAAGTTGTATGGAAATAAGCTGTAAACTGTCTTTACTGCCTTCTCTCCAAATTGCCTTCCATTTTAGTAGGAGATGGTTGTTCTCATTACTAGAAGCTGTTTTGGGGAGTCTTGCTTATGAAGAATAATTGTGCTTTTAAAAATGCCTTGCAAGTATGCTGAAATATATGACACGTATTCTCAGCTGCACAGCATTCATCTTCAGATGGATTCCTAAGCATAAATCCCATAGACTCATTTGAAGTGATGACTGAGTATGTGTGGCCAACAGATTGTATTTGAAGAATCACCCAAACGTTTCTTCATGTTCTCAGAATGTTGGGCCAAACTATGAATTGATCTCCTGCACAAAACTTAATACTTGGCAACAGCAAATTGGGCCAGGAAGTTAACATTGACTTCTCCAAGCTACACATGGCCTGTTTCTCAAGGTTTTGTGTGGAGCATCAGGCAATTTGTTTAATTATACTTTATGTTTTGTCCTTCAGAACTGGTTTCCCAGGACAATTTTTTTCTGAATCAGGTAGAATAACTACCAGGGTTTCAAAGTGCCATGTAGGGTATCTATCCAGTGAATTTGAATGTTGTTGAGAACATAATTGGGCAAGATATATAATGTATAGTTATTTTGGGGTGGCCATATCAATATCACTTTCATAAAGAATTCTGATTAAAGACTTAAAATAGAGGTGTTAGAGATAGCCTGCTTATGTATACCTGAACTGGGTTCCTTTACCCGCAGTCTTCTCTGCTTTTACAATGTAAATCTATAAGTATCTTTGTGAAAAGGACACACTTGCCTCCAGAAAAATTCCACCAGCTTGTGACATGTACCCTCAATTTAGCACATGGTCTTAGAACTGAAGCTAAACCAGCGATAGATAACCTGTCGTGTATACAGCTGAACTACCATTCCTAGCATTCTCCACTATTAGCCACACAAGCTGCCCCTTTTGGGACCAAAAGAAACTGGCACTAAGTGATAGCTTTATTTATTTAAATTTTTAATCCATCTTTATTATTTTTATAAATAATTCAAGGCAGTAAACATATCTTATACTACTTCCTCCTCCTATTTTCCTCATAACAACCATCCTGTGAGGTAATTTGGGCTGAGAGTGAATAACTGGGTCCAAAGTTACCTAGCCAGACTAGAACTCATAGACTTCTGGTTTCTAGCTTGGAGCCTTAACCACTAGACCAAACTGGCTCTCAAACTGGATGGCCATGATTTGCATTTCCTGTTAGGTGCAACTCTGGCCTCCAAACTGGTCCGCCCCAACCCCAAGGCATACCCTGTGCTGATATCACCCCACTGTGATTGAGCCCAGGTATAAGCTACTTGATCAGTAGCTTCAAAGGGATTGTAACTGCTGCAGCAGTTTGTGTTCCAGTTCATTCATCCTTTTGCATAAGTGCTGATTCAGACACCAGGAAAGCAGCAGAAGAGTTGTTAGGGCTTTTGTCTGGACCTGCCTCTCCTGGTCCTTCCTGCACAGCAACTCAGGTGGGAGGAAGCCTCTGTTATCAACAGCTGGTCTTTCCTTGTCACGGAAAAGCCTTGCAACTTGTTCCTTTTCTCACCCTTCCCATCTGCAGAGGAGGAGAAGGGAGTGGAAAAGGAGAAGCTCTTTGCTGAATAATGGTCTTGTCCCCAGAGCGGGAGGTGCCCTGTGAAGTTGGATGACAGCTCTTCTCTGTGCCAGGACAGGGTCTGAAGAAGCATGGCCTGGCGAAAGAGGCAGAAACGAAGGTCTCTGGATGGTCCCCAGACTGCCAAGTCCTAGCAAAAAGATGTATTGAGCTATGCCAGGGGTAGGCAACTGTGGCTCTTTTAAGATTCGTGGACTTCAACTCCCAGAATTCCTGAGCCAGCCACGCTGAGGGGAAAGGGAAAGGTTTCCAAGCTGAGCCATGCTGACTCAGGAATTCTGGGAATTGAAGTCCACGAGTCATAAAAGAGCCAAGGTTGCCTACCCCTGAGCTATGCAAACTCATTGGATAAGTAACCGTATGATTAATTTTTCATTTAAAACCACTATAACAACTTCTGGCTTGTTGCATCTCATTTTCAGAAAGACAAATCGAAATCATAGTCCAACAGGCTAAAGCCACTCCTTTCCTTTTCTGCCAAGCCCTTCCACTATTCAGAAGTAACCAACCTGTCACAAGATTAATGAAAGTTTATGAGCATCACAATCGTATCACTCTTCATTCAATTATAACTAGTGTTCCAAGTGTTTAGCCAGGCTTCAGCCACACATCCATGTTTTGTTTCATGTGCCCAAAGGAGGAGACCTCATGAGGAATGCCACAAAACTGTCTTCCCAATTCCTTTTTGTTGTTGTTATTGTTTTGGTGCCTTCAACTTAGTCTTGCAAACCCGAAAAAACTTGCTACTACTTTAAAAATCCATTGATGTTATTGAAAGTACTGTTCAAGCAGCTATATTATTATTACTGTGGTTGGTCACATGATCAGCCAGATGTTTAGACTGAATTTGGCATTTTGGATTTTGTCCACCTATCAAGGATTTGGATTTCTGGATTTTGTCCACCCAACAAGCCTTCCCAAAGACTTGGAATAGGCAGATGTTGTTTAATAATATTATAGGTATTGTTACAGGATATAAGTTGTTCCAAGCTGCTTTTTTTATTACTTTGTCTATTTGTCAATGAGTCAGTCGAGATGACAGAGGCCCGTCTTAGTCCTGGTGAATGGGAGAAGTTTGACCTGGTAACTCCTGATGACGTGGACAAGGAGATGTGAGTTCTGCCACCTGTTTACTGGACCCGTGCCCCTCCTGGCTGATCTTGGCTAGCAGGGCGGTGACACAGAGCTGGGTCCAGGCTGTTGCTAACGCTTCACTGAGGGAGGGGTCCTTTCCGGCTCCCTTAAAGGAGGCACTTGTGCGCCCCCTCCTCAAGAAGCCTTCCCTAGATCCAGCAGTTTTAAATAATTATCATCCAGTCTCCAACCTTCCCTTTTTAGGGAAAGTTGTTGAGAAGGTGGTGGCACTCCAACTCCAACGGTCCTTGAATGAAACTGATTATCTGGGCCCTCAGCAGTCTGGGTTCAGGTCCGGTTACAGCACGGAAACTGCTTTGGTCGCACTGACTGATGATCTCTGGCGGGCCCGGGATAGAGGTTACTCCACTATCCTGGTGCTTCTTGACCTCTCAGCGGCATTCGATACCATCGACCATGGTATCCTTCTGCGCCAGTTGGAGGGGCTTGGAGTGCGGGGCATTGTTTTACGGTGGTTCACCTCCTACCTCTCTGGCCGGTCGCAGTCGGTGTTTTGCAGGAGGTCAGAAATCGGCTCCGAGGCCTCTTCCGTGTGAAGTCCCCCAGGGGTCTGTTCTCTCACCTCTGCTTTTTAACATCTACATGAAGCCGTTGGGTGAGATCATCCGTCGACACGGGGTGAGTTATCATCAATATGCTGATGATACTCAGCTCTATATCTCTACCCCGCATCATTACAGTGGAGCAGTGGAAGTGATGAACCGGTGCCTGGAGGCTGTTGAGGTCTGGATGGGTGCCAACAGGCTCAGACTCAATCCTGACAAGATGAAGTGACTTTGGGTTCTGCCTCCCAAGGACAATTCTAACTGTCCATCCATCACCTTGGGGGGAGAAGTTTTGTCCCCCTCGGAGAGGGTTCGCAACTTGGGTGTCCTCCTCGATCCACAGCTAAGTTTAGAACACCATCTTTCGGCAGTGGTGAGGGGGGCATTCGCCAAGGTTCGCCTGGTGCGTCAGTTGCGGCCCTATTTGGACCGGGAGTCACTCCTCACAGTCACCCATGCCCTTGTCAACTCGAGATTCGACTACTGTAATGCTCTCTACATGGGGCAACCTTTGAAGAATGTCCGGAGACTGCAAGTAGTCCAGAATGCGGCCGCGCGAGCCATCTTGGGTCTCCCAAGACATGCTCATATCACTCCAGCCCTCCATGAGCTGCACTGGCTACCAATTGGTCTCCGAACACAATTCAAAGTGTTGGTTATGACCTATAAAGCCCTTTATGGCAATGGGCCAGGATACTTGCGGGACCGTCTTCTGCCTCATGAATCCCAGCGACTGGTTAGGGCACATAGGGTTGGCCTCCTATGGGTCCTGTTTGTTAGACAATGTCATCTGGCGGGGCCTAGGGTTAGGGCCTTCTCTGTTGCTGCCCCAGCCCTCTGGAACCAGCTTCCCTCAGAGGTTCGTACTGCTTCCTCCGTCCTAGCTTTCCGAAAACTGTTGAAAACTCATTTATGCAGACAGGTTTGGGGTGTGTGAGCTACACTCTGCCCCTGGGCCTTTGACTGTGACTGTGTGTGGTATGAGTGAAATAAATTACCTAGTTTTTATTTATTTATTTTTATTTATTTATTTTTTATTTTATTTATTAAATTTTTATACCGCCCCTCTCCCGTAGGACTCGGGGTGGTTCACAACAGAATAAAAACATAAAAACAATAAATATTTAAAAATAA
The DNA here is from genome assembly GCA_034064705.1 of Bothrops alternatus. Lineage (NCBI taxonomy): Eukaryota > Metazoa > Chordata > Lepidosauria > Squamata > Viperidae > Bothrops > Bothrops alternatus. The sequence goes on along the minus strand of JARGCV010000223.1, from coordinate 31,859,970 downwards.
TTAAATTAATATTAATACAAGGCTGTTGCTAAAAACCTGTTAAAAACCCAATTCTAAAACCCAAACAGCCTTGTTTAAAAATTTTAAAACCCGAGGAGGTCTAGGCCAGGCCGGCTTGATTGAAGAGATGAGTCTTCAGTTCTCTTCTGAAGGTGCGGAGATCATGACATGTCCGGAGTTCTGGGGGGAGCTCGTTCCACATCGTCGGTGCCCCCACAGAAAAGGCTCTCCCCCTGGGCGCCACCAGCCGACACTGCTTAGCCGATGGCACCCTGAGGAGGCCCTCTCTGTGGGAGCGAACTGGTCGATGGGAGGTATTTACTGGCAGAAGGCGGTCTTGTAAATAACTGGGTCCTATGCCATGGAGCGCTTTAAAAGTGGTAACCAGTACCTTGAAGCGCACCCGGAAAGCCACCGGCAACCAGTGCAGCTCGCGCAGGATAGGGGCCATTCGTACCCGCCAGGGTGCCCCCACTACCACCCGCGCGGCCGCATTCTGCGCCAGTTGAAGCCTCCGCGTGCACTTCCAAGGGGAGCCCCATGTAAATTAGTAATTTTAATTGATTTTATGTTATTTTTTTATACTTGTATTCTTGTTGTGAGCCGCCCTGAGTCTTGGGAGAAGGGCAGCATATAAGTTTAATAAATAATAATAATAGTTTAATAAATAATAATTTTGTGCTCCCACCAGTTCTTGCAGGCACATCATATTTCTTGCAGATATTCCAATACACTATTGTTACCTTGTCATAGCTTTATTTGTAATCTGTCTGGGCAATCTTCTTATAGCAGTTAACTTCTTTCTTCAGTTTCTTTGCAGAGGCGCACTTGCTGTCTCTTGCTGTCTTCCCAATTTAGGCTTTGTATGCATTTGTTCTTAAGGCTTGGTCTTGTGCAGCCAGAATTAGCCCCTCTGTTTCTTTCTTCAAGTTTCCTGCTCTTAGCCACTCCTTGGTCTTCTTATCTGCTTTTCCTGCTACTTTCTTTATATACTGGACATATAGTATTTTGCTTTCCATTTATCTTTTCTGTTCTTCATTTGCTCTTTTGTGTAGGCCAGTTGGTCTCTCTTCATGGTACACTTGTTTCTGTGCATCTTCTTCACTGTCTTTCAGATATTCTTCCAATTCCATTTTCTTCTTCTTCTTCTTCTTCTTCTTCAAATCTCTGGTGTACTTGCCACATTCCATACATATGTTAGTGTTGGTGTTAGTGACCACCTTTAAAGCGCTCCATGGCATCGGACCCGGATACTTACAGGACCGCTTACTGCTAGCAAATACCTCCCGCCGTCCGGTACGCTCCCACAGAGAGGGCCTCCTCAGGGTGCCGTCGGCCAGACAATGTCGACTGGCGACCCCCAGGGGGAGAGCCTTCTCTGTGGGACCTCCAACGTTTTGGAACGAGCTCCCCCCCGAACTCCGTACGATGACGGACTTACGCACCTTCCGTCGGGAACTGAAAACTTTCCTTTTTCAACAGGCCGGCCTGGCATAGAAGCTCCGGCTCCAACCGGTTGAAAATGTTTTAGGGGGATTGTGTAATTTTTAGGATTTTTGTAATTTTTAGGATTTTAGGATTTGTATATATTGGGTTTTATAGATTTTATGGCCTAATTTGTTTAATTTATTTTTAAATATTTTAATTTTGTACATTTATATGTTTTTTAAATTTTAAGGCTGTAAACCGCCCCGAGTCCTTCGGGAGAGGGGCGGTATAGAAATTTAATAAATAATAAATAATAATAATAATATCCATTTTCCTTGGTAAATAGAGTCTGTGACATCACTGCGTGGATTGGCTTTTGGTTCTGCTTGTGTCCAGTCCATTCTTCTACTGAATAACTGGAATTGCTCAGGTGTTCATTGCCTTGATAGTATTTCATTAACTGACTTTGGACTTTAAGATCTTCATTCCCATGATATATTCATTTCTGACCTTTTTCTTTGCTTCAATATGTTTGATGGTATCAGCTTGAAGAAGGATGTCCAGTTATATGTAGCAATTGTCTTCATCCAGACTCTTGATGTTATTTCCATAGGGCAGGGGTCTCCAACCCCCAACCCCCGATCCGTGGACCAGTACCAGGCTGTGGCATGCCAACAACTGGTCTACACAAACAAGGAAAACCCCATCCACAGGATGCAGGCAGCACACAAAACCACACCCCCTGTGGTCCACGGAAAAACCTCTCTCCACATAAGCAGTCTCTGGTACCCAAAAGGTTAGGGTCCTTTGCCATAGGGCATCTTGATTCCTTCAGCCTTCATTATTTCCCTCCTGTTGTTAGTAAGGGTGGTACATTTATCCAATCCATTGAAGTATCTTGGCTGTACATCCAGACAGTGTTGAGCAGCAGAAATTCCATTTCAATTGGTGTTTTTCCACTCAGCTTCAGATCATCCACATTGGGTTTTCCTGAGGTCAGATGAATTTCTGAATCATTTTAAGGCCTGTGCAGGGCCTTGTGGATCAGGTTGGGCCTTGCTTAGCATTTCAAAATCAAGCAAGTACAGCTAGGTGGTGCCATCTGCTGACTGCTGCTTTCCCTACTGAATGCAGGACACCTAGTAATTTGCAAGGAGAAAGAAACTGCTTTTAGAGGGAAAAAAAACCTATAAATCTAATTCTCCCCCCCAATCATATAACCCAATCAAAGATCTTGTTAACAGAAGCAATACAGGGAATAGCTTTAAACTACCCCAAGCCAAAAAAACCTCTGAAACAAAACAGCAATGTAGTGGTATAAAATAATCCAGGATGTAGTTAATAAATAATGGAAGAGTTGGGAAAACAAAATCTGGGGCAAGTGTAAGTAAGAAAATATTAAATGTTCATTACTGAAATGATAAGGTTAATCATTGTTCTATCATCCATATAACTGCATCCACCGGGGAAATTTTTTTTCTGTTTGTCATCAGAGTTTCCAATCATCCCACGGGGGTGGGGGAGTGGGTTTTCTGATTCATATGACAGCTGAATGACATTCAGTTCCCCTAGTCAACTTTATGGGTAAACTTTTCATCATACAGTAGAGCTGATTCTTGTGTATCCGGAGGCACAACCTGAGGTTGTAGGGTTGTTTGTAGCTCCTACCCCACCCCACTATCTGGGCTATAGTCACAGCCAAGTTATCTTTAGCCATTGAAAACTCTTTTAATTGCTTCTTTGAGATGTTGATCTTCTCCACCCCATGAAACAGCCTCTCTGTGTGATCCAGAGGCCTGTGTGAAGACCTGGCTTTATCCCCAGGTGTTAGAGGTGTTCATTGTATGCATGTTTATCTTCTATTTTTCTTTTCTAAACGATAATTGGGACCGGCAATTAACCTGTCACTAAAGTCGTAAAGCTCGATGTCATGTGGCTGTGCCCACTTACAGCAGTGGCCACAGTCCCAGTTGCCATTGTTAGGTGAATCTAGCACAATCAATGTGCCCCATAGTACCATGATTGCCTTCTGCAATCTCATGCTGGGTTCTTGACTTTGCTCATTGGATACTGGCAGGGAAGGTCACAAATGGCGGGATATGTGAACATGGGATGCTGCCACCGTTGTAATTATGAACCAGTTACTAAGTACCCAAATCATGATCGTGTGATTGCAGGGACACTGTGACAGCCAAAACTATGAGGAAGAGTCAGAAGTATCCTTATTCAATGCCATTATATCTTTGAGCAGTCACTAAATGAGTACTTGCTGAATGAGGACCACCTATATTCTGGTTATATGCCTCTGCAAGATAGGTGACATAGAAGATTAAAAACAAACAAGCCAGCAAACAAGCCTGCAAGCAAGCAAGCAAACAAACACTTCTCAATCCAGGAGGGCTCTGGACTGGTGTGACTGAATGATTGATTTAGAAGACTTGTATGGCCACCTGTCTCACAATGATTCCAGGCCATTCAAAATAATCCATAAAAAGATGGGTAAATCCAAAAGTACCCCCAGACACCAGAGTAAATAGCTTCCTACTCAACTCTGATCCAAGCCCATCACTTGGAGGAAGAGTCAACTTTTCATGTGATATGCAAAGCAGCCCATTAAGACTTCCACCACTATGAAGCTGAGGTCCCTTTATGAATTTTTTGGTGACATTGGAACTGAAATGTTAATGATTTACGGATTTGTGGATGGATAAGGGATGGGTTATGTGAAGAAGAGATACTTCAACGTACTGTTACAGGGCAGATTGGATATACAACCTTGGTAACTTTAACACTTGTGGACTTCAATTCCCATCCTTTTACAGTACACTGGAGAAATATTTACATATCATTTAGTATTTATACCAGAAAAATGTTATTACTTTTAGGGTAAGATTTTTTTAAAATTTATTTGGTGACCAGTGGTACAGAATAGAGAGCATGTATCTTTCTTTTGGAGACATTTGTTAATCATGCAAGTATGCAAAACAAGCTCATTCTGACAATCAAAACCAAAATGAATATTGAGATATTCAGTTTAATCCAGGTCAGCTAGTAAACCAACAATTGGAAGTGCAGTTTTCTAGATAAATAATAGCTGAAACCTAAGAGTGTTCCTCAAAAAGGAGAAAAGGGCTTCCACATTCTGATAATCCCTTAGAGAAGTCTTCCGAAAGGAGATAATCTCCAGCAGGCTCATTGAAAGCAATTAGTAGGTGGTGATCTCCTTTATCATCCTTGTTTTTTTCCATTTATATTCAACCTACCCTCCAAGAACTCAAGGCAGAGCACATACCATTCACCCTTCACTTTTATCTGTGCAATGAACCTCTGAAGAAGACTAAGCCGAGACGTACCAGCTGGACAAATCACAATTGAATCAGGGGATCATTATAAGACTTTTTCTTGACCACATTCAACATTTTAAGCAGAGTATCAGACTGATGACTTAATCCGGTATGACTTTTCTTGCATTCTTTAAAGAACTCTATTAATTAAATGTATAAGGCCATCTTACTCTATAACAACTCTGGGAGGCATATGATAAAAGCAAATAAAACCCTAAATATCTGGGAAAGGATCAAATATTTGAAAACAGTGAAATACCGAGGACCTGGCACTTGTGCTTACATGGGGCCTGGGGGAAGAGCCAAGTTTTCAGAATTCTTGTAACTGTGGCCAGAGTGGAGACTAAATATTCTCCGAAGATGGGGTGTTCCAGAAGGCTGAGAAAGCAAAACACAAAGGGTTGGGCTCTGTATGTGTGTGTGTGTGTGTGTTTAAGACTTTTAGAGTCAAGAAGGGGTGTTAATTCTTAAGCAATATATATATATATTTACAGGCATAATGAGGAAGTGTATAGGCTTTACTGAGGTTGATTAATAATGATGACATCAGAAGGAAATCAGGGAGCAGATCCCCTTATTTCTTATTCATACTTCAGTTTTGTTTTCTAGCTAATAAGGATGCATTGGGAAGCAGCCAGCCTGGAGGGAGGAAGGCTTAGGTGCGGAATTAGCCTGGAGTCACCGCCCAAGTGCAAAAGAGCTGACCGACTGACCCCATATCTATTTCTAGATATTTCATATCTATTTGTTCCCAAGAGAAGGCTACTACTCTTGGGAGATTCCTGTATTGTAGACGGGACATAATAGTTAGCCTGAACTGTGCATGTGTGCATCTGGTTGTTTGCGCCTGACAGGGTGAAAGAATCCCTCATTTATGTTAATTTTCTCTTGTCCTGGAATTGGATTCAAAGAACTTTGATCCTAACTTCACTTATATAAATGGGCTTTGGAATTGTATTATGGCACTTTTTTTTTTCAACGTTTGCAATCTGGTGCACATTACTGCTGCCTAGAAGTGAAAACTTTTCAGCATGAGCTAAAACAAGTCAAAGGGAAATTTGATCATTCAGATTAAGTAACTGGGAAAACTGTTAATATGTATTCAATGGTGATAATTGAAAGCTAACTGAACCATTATCTAAAGGTAACTATTGTGCAGCCAGGAACATGGCAAGATTACCTGAGGCAAATTCAGGCTTCCTGTTTCTACTACCATGAGTTTTGTAAAATATTAACTAGCTGGAATTTAAGAACTGAGAGAAATATTTTTGGGTTCATTTATTAAAAGGTGGCCACCTTTAAATCAAGTTCAGTCTGTGGTAACAGTACAGGAATCTATGCAGTTTGTATGCTGATAGTAAAATAATACCGGTAGTTGGCCATTGCTACCTAACGTGTTTTTTTAAAAATAAATAAAATCCAAATCCAGTTGATAGTCCTGCTTATTACATAGTGGTTTCACATGCAAATAATAGACAAGATGGCCTCTATTAGAGTTCTGCAATTATCATTTCCATTTGTAACAATCAAATAAATTATGACTGCTTATGAATCTATGGTAGAAAATATTTTAAAAAAAGTAAAATGAGAATTGTTGTATACACATCTAGCTGACAAACCTTTTTATTTTAGAATACTTTTAAAATGGTGAAGAAAGGAACTTATAGGAAAGAGCATCACTTTACTCAACCTGGACTGCTTGCTCCTGCCTTGGTCCATTTTTACTTCCCAAGTGGTCTTTTGGGGACCCCAGAGCCCCAAAACGTTGGGGATTTTACTCCAATGTCCATTTTTTAAAGTAGGCCTCTGCAGTCATTATGTTTTCTCAATCAGCAGTGCACAATGGTGAATGTATCCACATTTTAGAAATATTTTGTCTCACAAACCCATATTGTAAGATCCCAAAGGCTGTAGCTTATCTGATAGTAGAAAAAAGATCAGGGTAAGTCCCTGTAACACAGAGGGTGGAGTGAAACTAAAGAGCTACCATCACCATCAATTACAACACAGCTGGAAACCCAGACTGAAATATCAACCATGGTTCAAGTTTCACATTCTCAATGTTTTTTACACATATTATATACCAATATAATGGTTGGCCAACGTTCCACATTTTGCTAGTGCAGAAGAAAAATTTGACACATGACTATTAGTGTGCTGGATAAGTATACTGGGCCTAATTAAGTGAAATTCAATGCTGTGTAATAAATTATACATTCCAGATATATACAAAGTGCTAAGCCTCAGGCTGGAGAACTTTTTTACATTAAACAAAGCCAAAAAAATGTATAATGGTTATGGACTAGAGCAGCCATATGGGACTGATATCTTGCCATTTCATTTGGAAGACATTAAAGACTTTTTCAAGTTCTTCCATTCATTTATTTTGACAGTATCAATTTGCAAGAGAGGCCTTAATGTGCTGGCTTAGAACTACAAAATGAATTTATTACAAAATAAGTTAAACCAAAATAGAGGTTATTGATGATATTCAAGAATGTGACCTAACTTAAGAATTGTTAGGTCCTTGAGAAAAGGCAAAGCACTAACAATAACCACTTGGCTGAAATAAAACAATTAGAAGTCCAAACAGTTCCTTTCTCTGATAATAAAATGGGGATCAATCTGTAGATAACATGTAACTTCTGACAAAATGAAGCCAGCTTGAAGTTATAAGACAAAGCTATATATAGAAATACATATGGAAATCAGAAAAATGGAGGGCTGAGGAAAGACTAAGTATACTTGGAATTTACTGATACTGATAAAGAAAGCTAAGTTATTTTCCGTCTCATTCCGAGAAGTTGCCAAGAATAATGCATTCCAGTTAAAACTTAACTAATGGCTATTTTCATTTTCTCATTCAGTTCAATAGGAGTATACTGGAAACCTAACTAATAATTTTGAAAAATTAGGAAGATGATGAAAATCCACAGCTCAACTGACTTGTGAAGAATAAAAACAGGAGAACTCTGTTTATTCAATATGTTTTTCTGACTTCTTGTTTACTGCTCCATGAGCCTTCCAAAGCCACTTCTAAGGATTAAGGGGCTCTGTGATTGGTGTAAAACATAGTTTCTCAAATTTTCCAAGGATAACTTCTCTTGAATAGATTCACTCAGAAATATTTCTTCATCAATTTTATAGAGGAAAAGATGTTTCATGCATCCAAGTCAGATTTCAAAGAACAGATATCCTTCAAGTAAATTCTAACTTATAAAAAAGCACATTAATTTAAAAAGTAAAGTCTTTTCTTATACATAAGTAAATAACTGGTTTAGATATAGTATCTAATTATCATTAAGAATGTTTTCATTTATACAATAGTAATTAGACAATGGGTGATACAATATATTTTATCCAATATATACATATGTGTGACAGATATACAAATTCGGATATACAAACATTGGGATCTCAGGTGTCCTGTACTTTCCAGTTGAAACTTTGTAAAAAGAATATATAGAAGCTTCTATAGAAAACACATGGATCAAATATTACTACAAAGGTTCATTTTAAACAACTCCCGTTACCTTCAGCTACCAAGGTCAATTGCAAGGGATTGTTTTATAAGCGGCTTAACAAGTGGGAAACTAACAGATAACTGAAGCATAATTGGCACTTTATTTGATAAGTGGCATGTTTATACTAAATAATAATAATATTAATTTCAAGATCTGAAAATTGAAATTGAAGTGACATAAACCGGCAATGGTGGTCCTAGTGGTTATTGGCACACAGGGTGCCATAACAAAAAAATCTTGGACAGCATTTAGAAAATCAGTGCATTGACAAAATTTCCATTTATCAATTGCAAAAGGCCATACTACTTGGATTCCCAGATATACTATGCTAATACATTATGATATCCTAGGTTCTTGGGAAGAACTCTTATGTGTATGAAGGCCAACATCAGCTAAAGAACAGCTGTGACTTCACATTGCTGAGAACTGAGAATAAAAACTTGATAAGTGGATTAACAATGTAATGTCCAGTCTAACCATCTGGCTGACTGTGTGACCAACCATAATAATATTTAATATTATTAAATAGCAACATCTGCTTATTCCAGTTCCTTGGGAAGGACTCAACGCGTGGACAAAAATGCCAAATCCAGTCTAAGCATATGGTTGATTGTGCAACCAACCATAATAATAATTTTAAAAATCCACAAAGAAAAAAATTGATGCACCTTATTTTGGCCTAATATAGTTAAGTTTCCAAAGAAAGAGTAAATATAATCCGTGGATCTTTTGGCAAGAAGAACATAAGACCAACATACTGCATAAACTTACACATTTTCATTTTTCTTTACAGCATATTACAAGTGAACATTACATCATTCAATATGAACTAATAGCAGCCTAGATGCTGAGCAGACCTAAACAAATCTACATCAAAGGACATATCAAAGAAGAGTGTGTGTATGGGGGAGGGGGGAATAGAGAATTTTTCAACATATGTAAGATTGTTTCCAGCTACTAGCTGAGAAAAATCATTCCTGTTATTCCATACTTCTGTGTAAATATATTTCAGTCAGCTAGCAGAAGTGTTTACTGTATTATAAATATATCAGTTCATCGAGCCAATAGGTTATAGGATAGACTTGTAATATATTGAGCAGTAACTTATATTTGAATTAAATTTTATACACATTTAGGCTATCTAACATATAGCAGAGTACAAAAGATCTATGCTCTTCCAACCCTTCAACTCATATTCTTTGGATGAGAAGATAAATTTCATTGAAATTTCAGAATACTATCAAGTTGCAACTTCTAGCAGAAAACTGATCTATAGCAAATATAATTATTACATATTTAATAATTATGTAAATGGAGAGAAAGCTATTATGAACAGAAATTACCATAGAGTTCATGTTTTTAAGTTGGTATTATTTTTTAAAAAAATCAACACTGGAATAAACTAATTTTTATATGGTATGCAGGTATTTGCATGTTTCTATTAAGAAGGTCCATAAATGGCATACACTGTTCTCTTCCATTTCCTGGGACCTCTACCTTTTCAACCTTTTCACCCATTGTACCACTTTTCGCATATGGCAACATCCGAGTACCACCAGTCACCTAGCAAGGTGTCAAAAACTTGACCAAAAAAAAAAAGGAAAAAAGTGATAAAGTACAGGTAGTCCTCGACTTACAACAGTTCGCTTAGTGACTGTTTGAAGTTACAATTGCACTGAAAAAAGTGCCCCCCAAGCCACAGCCGAGCAAGACACCTGCCTGCCCATCTGGCGGCGCTCTTCCTCCTGTCCGAGGTTTTCATTGTTGTGAGCATTTCAGTTGAGGATTGGCAGCGGGGATGGGGTGGAGGGTGTTTGGTTTTTATTCCCCCCGTCTGCTGGGTGGTTGCAGCAGGTTTTGATCACTTCACAAGACCCTGGGACACTGTGACCGTCATAAATATGAATCAGTTGCCAAGCATCTGAATGTAAATCACAAGACCCTGGAGATGCTACAACATTCCAGCTGATTGGCACTTCTTCTGGGCTCAGCAGAAGTGCCAGGATTAGTGCTGCTTTCCAGTTGATTGGTGCTTCTTCAGGGCTCAGCAGATCTCCAGCTGGAGCCTGGCGCTGATCCTGGGACTTCCACTGAGCCCTGACAGCTCCGAAGAAGCGCCGATCAGCTGGGAAGTGGCACTGATCCTCGTGCTTCCGCAGAGCCCTGACAGCCGTGCAGCTCCAGCCATCTCTCGCTCAGGCTTGTGTGGTGCTGCCACCGGTTCAGCTCATTCCCCTTCCCCACTACCACTTTTCTAGGATGGTTGTGTACCACCTGCCAGGTGCCAATGTACCACAGGTGGTACCCGTACCACTGGTTGAAAAGCCCTGCTCTACCCCAAAACTTTTGCATATGCTATTAACTGTCACTCCCTCCAACAATTCTGAGGTAAAGCACCTATATTATGTCACAAAAAATGAAGAAGCGCTTATACAAAATGCCAGCTTGAACAAAAGGGGCGTTGTCTTACCTGAACGCCTTTTCTCAGCATGAGGAGATGGAGAATCCACTGATGGGTTATCATAGCCTACTTGCCCTTGTGTGACTAGGTCCGAATTTCAGTCCCGCCTCCGGCCGGAAGTTCCTCCCTCTTCCAGTTTTTTACCAGGCGAAGCTTCCAAACAAAAGTCGGACCTTGTGGCTCCAAATCAACCGTCCTGTAAGAAAACAAATCTGCCTAGACTAATTAGAGGAGGGTGTGGATTCTCCATCCCCTCATGCTGAGAAAAGGCGTTCAGGTAAGACAACGCCCCTTCTCCAGCATGAGTGGATGTCGAATCCACTGATGGGACGTACCCAAGCCCTCTAGTGTCCCTTCGGGTGGGAGTCTAGGCTAAATCTTACTAGGACTCAATGACCTGCTGCAGCACTCTCCTACCAAACGAGGCCTCCGCCGCAGCAAAAGGGTCGATCTTATAGTGTTTAACAAAGGAGGACGGAGAGGCCCATGTAGCCGCTCTACAGATTTCCTCCACTGATGCCTGGGTGAGCCAGGCTGCCGAAGCGGCCGCGCTCCTTGTGGAGTGAGCCGTAATATAGTGACAATGAGACATAGGCCCTGGCTATGCAGGCCCTGATCCACCTGCCAATGGTCGAGGCTGACACCTTCTGTCCCATGGACGATGGTTGGAAAGAGACAAATAACGCCTCTGACCTCCAGAAGGTCACCGTCCTTTTGACATAGTGGAGCAGAGCCTTACGTACATCCAGAGTGTGCCATCGCCTCTCCAGACGATGTGTGGGATGTGGACAGAAGTTGGGTAATACCAAGTCCTGGGACCTATGAAACCATGAGTTGGCCTTGGGTACAAAGGATGGATCTAGACGCAAGGTAACCTTGTCTTCTGCAAAGGTGATGAGATCCGTTCGAACCGAAAGAGCCGCCAGCTCCGAAATCCGTCTTGCCAAGGTAATGGCCACCAGGAAGGCCACCTTCAACGACAGAAACCGGAGTGCACAAGACCCCAGCGGCTCGAAGGGAGCTGCAGTTAAGGCTTGCAGGACCTTGGGAAGGTCCCAGAAGGGAAAACGATGGACCACTGGGGGCCGTACCATGACTGCCCCTTTTAGGAAAGCTCTCACCGCCGGGTGTTGCGATAGAGGGCCCCAGTTCTCGCAGACAAGGACCGTTTGCAAGGCTACCACCTGCCTGCGAATGGTGTTGATCGCCATGCCCTTATTCATGCCTCCAACAGGTAGTCTAGGATGTTGGGGATGGTCACAGCAAGCGGGTTTAACCCCTGCTTGCCGCACCAGGAAGAAAGTTCTTCCACGTGGCGTCATATATCCTGTTCGTGGAAGGACGACGGGAGGCCTGGATGATTGATATGACGCCCCCTGAGAAGGACTGTCTACTTAGTCCCTCCCGCTCAAGTGCCAAGTGGCCAGTTGTAGCCACTGCGGGTCTGGATGCTGAAGCTTCCCCTGACTGAGAGACACTCGATGCGGAGGGAGTCTCCACACTGGCGAGAGCGACAGGTCCACAAGGTCTGCAAACCACGGGCACCGTGGCCAGTATGGAGCAATTAAGATCACCTCCGCCTGTTCCAGGATCAGCTTGCGGATCGTTGCTTGCAGCAGCGGGGGAGGCGGGAAGGCATACAGTAGCCCCCCGAGGCCACCGGCATCTGAGTGCGTCCGTCCCCTCCGCTCCCCGAGTCGGGAACCTGGAAAAGAACCGGGGAGTCTGGGCATTTTCCGGAGACGCAAAGAGATCTACGGTGGGGCGGCCGAACCTGTCCGAGATCGCCTCGAACAGGATCGGATCCAGTCTCCACTCTGCGTGGTCTACCGTAGCTCTGCTGAGGGAGTCCGCTTGGTGGTTTGCTACCCGATATGTGCTGTGCTCTGATTGAGCCCAGATGCTTCTCCGCCCACAGACCCAGAGCTCGGGCCTCCTGCATGAGGGCCACCGACCTGGTCCCTCCCTGTTTGTTCACGTGTGCTTTCGCAGTTACATTGTCCGTCAGGACCAGCACGTGACTCCCTACCAGGTGGGGTGAGAACTGAAGGAGAGCCAGGTGGATGGCCCTCAGCTCGAGCCAGTTGATCTTGTGAACCAGGTCCTGGGGCCGCCACCTGCCTTGGGCTATCTGATCCCTGAAGTCTGCCCCCCAACCGAACTGGCTTGCGTCGGTTGTCACCGTGATTCTGTCTGGTTCCCTGAATAGTGTCCCCTTGGTCAGAGCATGTGAAGTCCACCACCTGAGGGATGCTAGGACCTGGGGTGGTACCCTGACTCTTCTGCAGGAAGCGCTCTGATTTAGCCTTTGGTAGGGGAGAATAAACCATTGGAGACTTCTGGAATGAAGCCTGGCCCAAGGGACGATGCCCATGCATGACACCATTTTCCCAGTAGTTGTGACAACTGCACTATGGTGGCCGTTTTCCTGTGTTCTATGAGGTGTGCCAGCTTCCGTACATTCTCCCGGCGTTCCTGGGAGAGGTACACCATGCCTAGCTTTGAGTCTATGATCGCCCCTAGATGTAGCAGTCGCGATGAGGGCGTGAAATAGCTTTTCTGGTGATTTACGGAGAAGCCATGGTCCTGAAGGGTGCGTAAGGTGACCCGAAGGTCTGCCTGGGCTGCCTGGGGAGAGCTTGAAAGTATCAGGATGTCGTCCAGATAGCATTGGACTCGCACTGGCATCATGCGCAGGTGCACTCCCAATACTGCCAGCACCCTCGTGAATACCAACGGGGCTGAGGATAGACCGAATGATTGGAATGTGTAAGTATGCCTCTGTGAGGTCTATGGAGGACAGCAGGTCCCCTCTTCGGATGCTGGCCAGGATGGATCTGAGGGACTGCATCTTGAATTTCCTGTACACCACGAAGTGGTTTAATCGTTTGAGATCGAGGATTGCTCTCCAAGCCCCCGATGACTTGGGCACGAGAAACAGGATGGAGTAGAACCTCTGTCCCTCCTGCTCTGGGGGGACCGGTTCTATGGCTCTTATTTCTTCCAGGTGATCTATGGCCAGGTCTAATAGTCTCGCCTTTGAGGGATTGCGAGACACCGGACATCTTATGAAGTGACTTGGAGGAGAGGAGTAAAACTCTATAGCTAGGCCCCGGGACATGGTCTCCCTTACCCAGGCGTCGTGGTCGTCTGCCACACCCTGCTGAACAGTGCCAGACGACCCCCAATGGGACTGTCCCGAGCGTCACTTGGCACATCTGTAGGGCCGACCTCCCGCCCCTCTGTAGGGACATTTCGAAGGCTGGCCCCTGCCTGAGATCGGGCGGTCCTGGGCGCAATCCTGCCTATAGGAGAAGGTTCGCGAGGTTCTGGGCCCTTCCCAGGACCGCCCCCCATGAAAGGGCTGCCTCCATTCCCTGGCCCCGCTCTGGCGGAGTCCTTGCCTACGGGAATCTTGCGACCCCTTATCTGACCTTTTGGAAGGGTGAGCCAGGACCTTCCTCTTGTTCCTGTCCTCAATCACGTACGGATCCAGGATAGCTCCAAACAACTTCGATCCTGAGTACTTAGAGGTGGCCAGCCGCCACTTAGATTTGAGATCCGTTTTCCAATTCTTGAGCCAGATGAGCCTCCTGGAGGCCACTGTTGACCCAATGGACCTGGCTGAATATCGGGAGGCAAACAAGATGGAGTCTGCCGTGTACTCTGCTGCCGTCAGCAGTTTGGTCAATGTTTGCTGTATACATACCTGATCCTGCGGGACACTTGCCTGAAGTTCCCGAAGCCACATGATCGCAGCCCTGGAAACGATAGAGGCTGAGGATGCAGCCCTAATGGCCCAGGCCGAGGAGTGATGGACACTGCGGAGAGAGAGCTCAAGCTTTTTGTCCTCCGCCTTCATCGACTCAGCCATGTCTCCTGGGATGGCAGGCGAAGAAAAGAGATATTAGTGGTGCGTCTACCTCTGGAACCTCTAACAGAGAGGCAAAGGGTGTGGAAACGTTAAATATCTTTTTCTCCACACTATTCGGAGAGGGAATAGTCGCTAGAGAGGCCAACTGGGACCGCACCGTTGAGCGGAACACCTTGGTGCACGGAATCTGGATCACCTCTGACACTGGAGAGTGCAATAGTGGGTTTTCAGCGTCCTCCTCCTCTGAGGATGGAGGCCTGACCTCCTTAGTCTTAGCCCGTAGGCTAAGGGTGGAACAGGTTTTCAGCATAAGAGAATAAAAGTAAGAAGGCTCGAATAAACCTGAGGTTGAAGCCAGTTGCGGAGCCGCGTCCTCATCCTCCGACATCGGGGCTCCAGCCATGTCCCAGTCCTCGGGTTCCTCCTCTGCTACCTGCGAAGAAGTCTCAGACACATCAGAGGCTTGAATAAATACTCTCCCCCCATGGGGGGCATGCACAGGTGGTGTAATAGACCCCTGGGAAGGGGAAGAACCCTTAGAGGACATGAAATGGTCAAACACCTTCTGCATGTAAGAGTGAAACTGGGCAGGCCACTGTCCAGGCCTTTCCCTGACAGTGGGCCCAGCCTCCACCTGGCTGGTCGCCGGCTCAAAATGCTCAGGTGAGGATGGAACAGAGATAGGGGAACCAACCTGTTCCGTTTCCCCCCGAGGAGACCAGGGCCTAGATCGCTGCCCAGATGCCCCTGGGGGCTCAAAGGCAATAGGTGTGTCCAGTGGGACGAGGGAAACCCTTTCTGCCCCACTGGCTCTGAGCCTCTGAGCTTTGGCAAACTCCTTTTCCAACGCCTGATGCCTCCTTGTGGCCTGTCGCTCGGCTGCCTTCGACGGCTCTGTCGTCAGGTGCTTTATTTTAGCCTTCTTCTTGCCCCCCCCGATTCCGGCTCTGTAGCTCTGCATTTCGGTGAGGAGGGGGGAGGGGCTGAGCCTTGGTACTCCTGAGACGAAGCACTGTCTGCCATCGCCCTGTAGGGGACCCAATCAGGGTATCCCAACCTCGACAGAGAAGATCTTCCAAACGTTGCTTAGGCCGGCAGACAAGGGAGGGAAGGCCCTATTCCTGCCCGGGGCGATGGCAGTTACAGGCGTACAGACTACCTTGAGTCGTCTGTAGGCCAGGTGACTCAAGGACACAAGTACGATGAACCGGTTATAAAGGAAAACCTCTTACGTCTGCACCGCAAATTGCTAAAATTCTGCAAAACGGAATTACTCCTCTTGGGAAACCGTTTACTGGCCAGAAGTCTCCCAGACTGGCCCAGAACCGAGGTCGTTCAAGGCCCTCCCGGCGATCGTCGACCGGCGAGGCCTCCGGCAACAAGCTGCTGTGGTAGCGATTCCCCGGCCCCATTTCGTCTGGGGTCTAGATCGGGATCTGTGCCGGCAGAAAGACCTCCGTGCCGGCAAAACCTCGGCCCACTTTGAATCTCGCGCTGGATGCTGCCTGAAGAACGGGCCGCCCCTTTCAAAATGGCCGCCACGCCAAAATTTTTGCTCGGCCTCTTAAAATGGTGCCCCGGCCTCGTGGCCACGCGGTTCTCACAACCGCAACCGGCCCTGAGTCCACCGCCGCTCGGTGTCTCCAGGCGATCCCTCGCCGGTCACCACCCCTCACGGGACCCCAGGCGGTCGCCTCCCCACTCCGCTCCCCACTTGCGCTTAGTTGTAGCAGCCACCGCTATCTCTGCGTCGTCCGATGGAACGCCTGCTGAGGGGAATTCTCAGTCCCGTCCCTCTCGATGATCGGGAGTTCGGAGGTGGGCGACAAACAGATCCGGCAGCGGCTGGAGAGCCGAGGGATGTCTCCCCCTGCGGCTCCCGCGGTCCCAGGGCTCGAAGCCCGGGGAAAAACCTTGCCGCCGAATCCCCGATGAAAGGAAAAAAGTTTGAAAAGAATTTGGAAAAATGAAAAAATCCAATTTTTTAAATTAAATTTAGAGTATCCAATGTAGTCTAAGACCGATTGGGAATCAAAGAAGCTTTAAACCAAATTTCTTCAACAAAAAACCAACAATACTCGCAAAGCCAACTCGACGAGATGTTTACGGGCTGAAGACTAGGTAAAAAACTGGAAGAGGGAGGAACTTCCGGCCGGAGGCGGGGCTAAAATTCGGACCTAGTCACACAAGGGCAAGTAGGCTATGATAACCCATCAGTGGATTCGACATCCACTCATGCTGGAGAATACAATGCATTTTATCTTTCAGAAACTGAATATACAAAGTAAATGTCTTTCCAAAATATCTTCAAAGGCAAAGGATTAAAAAGGATTTTAATTATACACATATAGTCACAATTCTTGCCTTAAAAAGTAAACTGGGAAATGTACATAAGGCCGCTTGTAAATGTACACCTTTATCTTACTGTTACAGTGTTGTGTTTAAATTGACAGTATCATACATATTTGCTTTAGGATGAAACAAGCTGTTCAAAAATACAGCATTCTTCTATACAAAAACAAATCGTGCCACATTTAAGATGGAAGAAGCACTGGTTTCTGTCATCAGTATTTCTGTCCATTAATTATCTTTATTATTAATGTTTAAACTGATTTAAGTTTCCAAAATGTCCATATTAACAGAACAGTTATGTAATAAACAAAAGATTTTTGTAACAGATCAAAGAAAGCTGAATCATATCTCTGAAACCATATAAAGATAGAATTTTTAAAAAATCAGTCTTGATTTGCCGAAATAAATTTACATTATACAACACTATGTCGGGGTAGAGGGGCAGGAATATGAATATACACTAAAATGCAAATTTTCTTCCCAAAAGGGGTAAAACAAATTACATTTACAGCATGAAGGTTTACAAATGTACATCTGTACAACCAAAGTAAGCATCACTACTTAATTAGCAAGGCTTTTAAAACATTGAAAACAAGGAATCTGTTTACAAACGGTAAACTTACATCTATTAACTATACTTATATAATGCTTATATTTATAAGGAAGCAAAAAAATCTATCTGAATATTTAATCATGCTTTAGATGTTGCGCTATCAAATTTAAGTAGGCTCTTTCCTCCATTAATTGCCTACAATTTCATCTACTACTTCAAGCATATGCTCAATGTTCAAATCCCGTCTTACAATTGTATATGCAAAGCAAAACACACATCTTACACCAACTGTCTGCCTATTTATTTATTGAATTCACTTTTTCCCAGACAGTACATTGCTGGATCCAAGTACTACCTTGATTTTATACCCTATTCTTCCACCATTAGTTAAATATTAAATTATATACAGCCAGAGAAAAGGGCACTGTTTTTTTTTTTAAAAAAAATCATTTCCAGAGTAAAAGGTGGAAACTACTCATCAGTGTTCACATTTTACAACTTCTTTACTGATATTTGCAGTACCCTGATTGCTTTTGGGACTATAAAATTGTGAACCACCAAAATACAGAACTTAACTTTCTGTATCATGTTAAATAATAATTATGCAATTGCTTCATTTTCAACTGTTATAAAAAAGATTCCACACAAAGGGGAAAAATGAAAACTAATTCTATATACAATTATATAAACATGTTGTGCAATGATGGTGGACAGACCTACCAGACTGTAAGCCAGTATATTAAAAGAATACTGTACTACTTTTTCCCTTTAAAAACTATTTTATTCAGTGACTTTACAAGGTAAAAATTTACAAAATGGGAGAGCTATTCTGATAGTTACATCATTTACAGGCATTCTGTGCTTTGTAAGCCTTGCAATCTGATAGGCCTCTGTTAAGAAATGGCAATATGTTGTAATTCATTTCCCCAAAAATATACACATGAATAAAATTTTTACAAATGGATGAAGTCAATAAATATATTTTTAAAAAAAAATCACAAAATTTTAGTTAAGTTGGGTGTTTTGATAATTCACAATACAATTAATCTTTTAGACTGCTCCTTAAACCTATCTTCAAAGCATCCCATTTGGTGGTCCTCCAACTGGCCCCAGATCAGCATTGTTCTTCAGGTAGTACTTTTCCAGCTTCGCAAGGATATGCTTCCCATAGGTGTATTTACGCAAGGTTGTAATATGGGGTCGAATCTGGAAGCAAGAAATTGGGCCCATTAAACACTCCCCATCATCAAAATTGCCATTTTGAAGAGTAAAGTTAGAAGGATAAAGACAAATATAACATATCTTTCACTAAATGTTCAAGGTATCGTTTCTTAATATTTGTGACCATGAATATTTGTGAACAAATGTTAAGACCCCGATTAAGAACCAACTGTGAGTAAAAGTGCTATAATCAGTGTGCATACAAATGCAATAGGCATTGTAATGCCTATTAACTAGAGTTTTCTCCTATTTCTGGTTTGGATGGGAACAGGTTCAATATGTTCAAGCAGGGATATTGCATGTAAAATATAGAAGTGAAGAAACAATAAAATTGACCAAGCTTTTCTGGATCACAGAGAGAGCCCAATGGCAATATGTTATATTAACATAGGAAGTTGTAAACTAGAACACAGTCAAACAGAAATACCATATTTTATGTGTATGACAATGTATCTGACAAAAGAAATAATGTCTGTGCAGACAGACAAAAGTTATGAACTTAAAACGCTGAATTCAAGAACAGATTTACAGTAAAGAATGGCAATTATTTTTATCCACAAATGAACCATGCTACCCCAAAGTTAATGATACTTTCCATAACATGGGATATTTATTTATTTATTTTATTATTAAACTGAGATGTTTTAGGTTAAAGATTTGATAATGTTCAATTAGCTAGCAGTTAAACAGTAGAGGTGTGTATATTAGTTCTAATCTGATTCAAACTGATTCAAAAAAACAAGTCAATTCTTGATTTTACAATTCAGTGTGTGAAATTGGGTGTTTGATTTTCTGAACTGATTTGGCAGCCAATCTGATTTTTGAATTTGATTCCAGAGGTTCAATTAAGCAACACTGAACTGAATCAGAGAATCAAAGTTTTGTGCAGCCCTTTGTGTACTGGATCTACAGGAAGGTTAAGAAACAAATGGGTTACATGCACCCTGCTTTTCTCCTGTAGAACCCAGGACTGTGCTCTATTTTCACATTTTTAAAAATATAACAATTATAACGATATCACTCAAACACTCAAAATTTCAGCCCTAAAAGGTCTGTACTCAAGCTCCAGGGCCAAATATTCCTAAGCACCCAATGTAGAACAAATTGGTTGAATACAAATTTCTTATTTTTCTTTCCTGTCTGTCACTACAAGAGATAGGAGATGATTCAGAGGCCTCCGGCAAAAAAAATGAGCGATTAAAAAAGACCACCTTGTGCAAGAAAATATAACTTTTGACTGCAGAAGGGTGTGCATGGATTCAAGCGAAGATTACATTTGGTGAAGATAAAATTTAGGTTTTTTTTAAAGCAGTTAATTGTTCTTCGTCATTTAATTTTTAATTGAACACTATAAACTAACATTTGAAATTTTATAAGGAATGTTATTGGTAATTAAAGTTTCTTTCTGTTAACATTTATATAAAGAGAGAAGATTTCAGAGAGAAATTTGGAAGACTAAAATAAAAAATTAAAATAATCTCATTGTTCATAAAACTAATATAGGCTATTAAATTATACAAAATGAGAAATTAAAAATGGCATTATAGGAGATGAGTGGCAGACATAATGGCATCAGTCTAATTACAAATATTGGAAAGTATTTAATTTTTATGTGAAGACTGTTTTAAACCTTTTCAATAAATTCACAGAAAAAAGCCAGCTCCTGTGACAACACATACAGTATTCCCTTCAAATCTACTTGTGTGATAACATGGAAAAGGGAATGAGGAATTGTTCTTTCCTTGATCTGCTGATGGAAGTAATTCTTAAGCAGAACAATGTAAAGATTTCATTCTTACTTTGTGCATTATAATCTTACGCTGAGCAGGTTCTGCCATGTCAATCATCTTCTGAACAACGTAATTTGCATATTGGTCCTTCATCATGGTGTATAAGGCACTGTGAGGACCATCATTCTGGCAACATACTTCATCAATAAGCAAAGCTCTTTCAGCACGAGATGCATGAGTCACACATTTTTCCACCACGTTGCTGTAAAAATTATGAGATTGAACAATAGAAATAAACATAAATTTCGCCTGAACTCTCTTTCAACACAACAAAATTACTGCCCTAGTACTAACTGCAATTCATATGAGCTTCCTTTAACCCTTTCCTTGAGTAATTGCTGAGGTTCCATTTGAAATCCAAAAACTATGCTGAAATGCATATTGCAGTTTCTTTGCTATGCAAGTAAATTGAGAATTCCTCTCTATTTGCACAAAAGTAAACAAATAATACCTTCCACCTCATTTTCATCTGAAAAATAAGAATCTTACCCTTCATCAGGAAAATTTGGACTCTGTTGGATTACAGAATGGAGATCAAAAGCTCTTGTGAACAATTTTTGTATTTTAATGGCAAAAGAATTGTCCTCAGCAAAATGAATAGATTTCCTCTACATCCTTGTATAGGGAACAAACTTCCTGATCAAAATTTTAAAATATTTAACCTTTTCATTTATTTATTTCCCACTTTTACACATAACTCAAGGCAGTGAACATATCCAACACACCTTCCTCCTCCTATTTTCCCCACAACCACAACTTTGTGAGGTGAGCTGGGCTGTGTATGTGTGACTGGCCCAAGGTCACCCTGTCAGCTTTCATGCCTAAGGCAAGACTGGAACTTACAGTCGCCTGGTTTCTAGCCTGTTGCCTTAATCTCTACAGGAAACTGTTAGCCTTCTGCGTCCCCCCCCCAACCATTTGCATTCTTTTTTCCCTACATCTGAAAGAATGTGGGGCAGGTGAGGGAACCAAGGTGCTAAAATCAGCTGCATTCGATACATCATTAATATACAATATACTTGAGAACTCCTACCTACAACAATTTAGCTGTTTGGCCTTTTTTCCACAAAGTGTACTCTGAGTAGTTCCTGAACATTTTATTCAGATTTTGGGTGGTACAGGGAATAGAAGACTGGTGGGGGAGGCAGTGGACGATGGGATGTTCCTATTATGCAAATAGAATCCTACTTCCACATTATATTTATAAATACATTTATGTGTATTATACTGTTGTACACAAACTAACTTGGAAAACTCAGAACCAGCTGTCCTATGTTTTCATTTTTGGTTTCAATCATGTCACTATCAGCCACATTCTTATATATTATCTTACTTCAACATTTACTGATTTGTGCATTTAACCCATAATCTCCATATTGTTGCTGACTTTAACTTTAAACCCACAACTAAAATATCTGGCTAAACATTTGGATTTTTTGGCTTCTTTCCACTTCTTGCTTTTGGGGGGGGGGAGGTACCTTCCTAGCAGAAGAATAGGTGTGGAGAATATAAAGGTTTGCACTTCTTTGAGTGCCATTTTGCTTAGGGCTGTTCCTAATACAAATATTATGAACTTCAAATGTATTTTTTTCTTCAAGGATTAACTCAGCTACCACTTTTTTAAAATATTCGACCAGCCAAGGCCAGTGCAATTAGGAATTTGTTATTTACCATACCTGGCAAATTTATGCTGACTTAAAGTCAGAACTTTCCCTCTGATTTCAGTAACAATCTTACTCTTGTCTTCAGGGCGGCCATGTTCCAGAACATGCTGTATCACGTAGTTTCCATACTGATCCTAAAATTAGTTAACAGCATCTTATCATTAGTTTTTAAAATGTTAAAGTCAAAGAGGTGATTATTCATTGCAGGAAAATGCTTCAGCATAAAAAATGTAAGATATATGAGCCAAATGGCCACGTCCAAGACAAATATAAGCCAAAATAAAGAGGGCACACTATTTCATTGGACTGGACATATCTGTATAATATGCTAAGTGACAAGATCAACTAAGCATGGGTTACTCATGAGGCACCATTTACACAATTATATAAATTGCTCCACTTTCTGTGCCCTCCAAGTTCACATATTCCAGTCACCTTTGCTGGAAAAAGAAGCAATGTGCCATTATATTGCTTCTGAATTATTTTAAAGATTAATTTTTGTATAAGCAGGGTGAGATATCTGGGGTCTAAAACTCAAATTGTCTTGGGTGTTACATGAAGATTTTTTCATTAGCTCAAGAACTACAATACCAAAACAGTTTCAAAAATTGATACAAAAGGTACATCGTCTGGGGAGGAAAACATTTATCCCTTTTCTACTACTACAATGTGCGTCTGGTCAAAGTTCTCCACCATTTGCCACTAGATTCAGCAGTTAAAAGGTGCAGGCTTTCTTTCCATCCCATTCGTCTTTCAATTGCTATGCCAGTCAGAGTTGTTCCTAGATCACTCTTTGCCCCAACAACAGCCCCAAACAAGCTCTTTCCCATTCTTTCCCAGCAAGAACAACCTGTTGTCCTGACTAGTTTCCTGCTCATTTTGTCCATGGGCCCAGGCTGGGAAAAGGCAGATTGGAATAGTGCGTTCTGGTTGTTGCTTTTTTGGGGGAGGAAGAAGTAACACTTTCATATGATGGTTTTGTTCTTCTGAAGCCCAGGTATAAAACATGGAGGGAGGAATTCAAAGGTAGCATCCTTTGCCATTCCTTTTAGCTCTCCTTTGGCCTAGAGGAGATGCAGGAGAGAGGCAATCACCCTGGCAAATCACATCTACCATAAATGGGAACCACTTAAGAGATTAAGGATGTGCAATTAATCCAGATCCAAAATGAGAAATCTCCTTTGGTGGAATTGTATTTCCTGCACTTGTCAATGCCTCCTTTAAAAAACTGTTTCTTTTCCTATATTTACACACATGGTCTCCTCCCCCAAATATATATTTAAGAAGGTTCTGATAGTGCTTTCTTCATTGAAATATTTGTGTGTGTGTGTGTGTCCTAGGATTGCTCCCTGGAAGCACTGACAGATTCAGCAAGCATGTCCAGCTTGTAAAACATCTTTTCTGCTTGGAATCCAAATAACTGCACATTCCTAGTGGAGAGGCATTAAGTATTATGGAGCAATAAGGCATGGGGAGGTTGCAGCAAAGGCCCATATAAATCAATAAAAAGCTAGGTCTTCACCTGACATTAAAAACGTTAGCATTTGTTTGGTCTTTAAGGAAAGGGCATTCTAAAGCTGGAGTACCGTAAGGGAGACTAATTACCTTTTACCGCTGTGAACCAGTAAAGAGAGCCCCTCCCCCCTGCAAATCTTAATGTTTGGTCAGGTGCATGCTAGGAAAATGCTTCTTCAAGTATTAATTAACAAACAGGGCCTTAAATGTAATACAATCAGTAAGAGATTGTAAGGGTACAATTCATTCAAGATCAGTACAAAATGGTCTGAATTTTTTTTTTTTTTTTTGCCGCAGCTGCTGCTTTTGTGTGTTTTTAAAGGCCCACATAAAGCTTACTGCGGTAGTCTACTCTGGAGGTTATGCGAGGTTAGAGTACTGTGGTCAAGAATTCTGGTCCAGGAAACGTTGCATAAGGCTTACTTTGAGCCACTGAGACCCTGTGTCTTACAAACCAAGAGATTAAATACAGGTTTTATTTTGTGGGCTGCACATTGCCTTTGTTTCCTAGTGGTCTCCATAGACTAATCATGAAATAACAACACAGCATATTTTTGTTTGGCTTAGAAACTTAGTTTTAGCTCCAATCACATTCTAGCCATATGCCTACATTCACAATCCTGAAATTATACCCAATTGAATTCAATCTTCATTTTCTCCAATAGTATCTACTTTTGAATATAATGATTTTGAATGGTTTAGGTTCATCTTGGCATTTTAGTACACACCAACCTGCACAAGCTGTTCTGTGTGTTGATGCAATTCTTCCAAAATGGGCAAGGTCTGTTCGGCAGTACAATGCTCAAGAATACGCTGAATTACTCTGCAGCCATAAGGGTGAGTTGAAAGCACAAAAACCTTAAAATAACAAGATTTTGTTTATAAGAATATAATATCTCATACCTGTGTGAAACCTTTAGAATGATCCCCATCCTTATTTATGTCAGATTATGGGAATATTTTAATTTTACAGCTCCCAGGGAATGTATTTAATAATATCTGAGGTAGTCTATTTCATTTCAAGAAGAAAATATGAGTGACTATTCTGAATAACTGTCTTTATTCTCCAATGCATTTTGGATATTTTACAGTTCACCTTAATAAAGCAACATGCTAAAAAGATAAATATTGTTATATGCACCTACACAAATAGCAATTAGAAATCGACTCAATCCAAGAATGGAACATTCCATCCCCCAGCCCTAATAGGAAGTCCTGCATATTGCAGTAGTACATATAAAGCTAAAACATCAAATGGATCATAGCAGCTCCTAGAAAAATCTTTTGAGTGGTAAGTCAAAAGCAACGGGAATGTTGAAAGTTTTGAAATGTGTATTTCATAAATATCTATAACTGTAAATTGAATAAACTAAACAACGCTAAACTACTTTCAGTATATGCAGGAAGAATTACAATACAGGCACCAAGTAAAAATCTCTTCTGGAATAAAAGGCTATACTGTACAATACCAGTCCAAAGCTGAAGTTGTATGCTTGCAGTTATCATTTGCCTAAATATGAATTATAGAAGTCATTCTTCATTCACAAAATAATAAATGAAAAATTACCTGTCCTTTGAAAGCATCAATAATAAATTGGAGTGATTGTGGCTGAACACATTCTATACACTTTTGTACCACATGATTTCCGTTTTGATCCTTAACACATTTTAGGACATGACCATCTAGTTCCTTTACCATTTCATTCTACAGGGAAATAACATTAGAGATCAAGTTATACATGTCCTTAATTGATGTTCCTCACACAAAATACCTCTATAAATAATTGTCTAGATATAAATTTAAAAAATAATAATTGTCTAGATATGTAGTATCTAGATATGTTTCCCCCCCGGTCTTATTTTTTTTTTTTTCCTTCAAAAGAAGCACCAGGTCTTATTTTCAGGGGGTGTCTTTTCCACTCACCTCCCAGCAGTATCACCAGCAGCTCCGCCCAGCTGGCCTACTTCTTCTGCGGCCGAAGGAGCAACTTCATTCTGCATCTGAGAATGGAGCTCCGGCCTTTCAGGAAAGACCTCTGCAGCTGAGAACTGAGCTACAGATTGAATCCGTATCTTGGTTCTCAGCTGAAGATGCCTTCCAGAAAGGCCTCTGACTGCAAAATGCTGGCTGGGGGATGCCGCAGGAGTGGGCCAGCAAGGAGAGGCAGGTGTCGATTCATGGGAGGCCTGGTAAGTGGATATGGGGCGCATGGGCAGCTCCACCCCCTGCCCTAGCTTGATTTTTAGGTGTGCGCCTCGCCCCAAAATTAGGGCTTATTTTTGGGGTAGAGCTTATATTAGATCCACCCCCAAAAATCAAGCTAGGGCTTATTTTCGGGGCAGGTCTTACTTTCGGGAAAACACAGTGGCAGTTAGCTAAAGTTTGCTGGTATCAAAATGTGAAGTAGGTTAGTCCTGGTTAGCATTCAGATGAGAGGCCACCAGAAAAACCCAGAGCTGAAGACTAGACTGAGAAGTCAAAACAATAACTCAGAAGAAAGCAATAACAATCCACATTGCTGGATTCAACCTATCAACCAATTAACCTATATAAAGTCACCAGAATTCAGAGTATTCTTAAACTAAAAATTAGATTATTATTATAATCTAATAAGTTATAAGTATCTTTCAGACCTAATCAAAAGGGGTTATATTTTGATTATAAATATAAATACAAAAATATTGATCTAACTTACAATTACCTGCTGGTCAGGTGAAATAGACTCTAAAGCTTTCTGAATGACTCGACACCCATACATCTGTAAAGCTAATGGGAGAACATGTCCACGAATGCGCGTTGCAAGTGCTAGCTTCTGGTCAATGCTTCCAAACTACAATGAAAGTGAAAGCACTGTTTAAAAAAATTTAAACTTTACATATTCATCTGCAGAAAGTTACAAGTTTAAAAACTTCATGAACAGCATCTGCATTGTTAGCCACTTTATCATTTGTTATTTTTGGGGTCTCTCTTATGACTCTTCCCAAGGATTTGTATTTCATTACCTGAGAATTAACTGCACATGTAATTTGCAATCTCAGAAATAAGTCATCTAGTGAAGGAACTCCAAATTCAGTTTTCATCTATACAAGTTGTTGTAGAACTACAACTCTCAGCAGGACCAGGAAGTATGACCAAAGGAGGAAGATGCTAAGTGCTGTAGCATACAACATATGACTTGGGTAAGAAAAATGTTTCTACAGTGATGCAACTTAATTTTTATGAATTTTAAATTATTAGAGAGAATGTCTTTCTAATATAGAACAAGTGAAATAAATCCTTTGGATCTCACATATAATATAAATAATACTGATGCTCTCAAAATGTTACAATTTAAATAAGTCTAATTTTTCAAAATTGTAAGATATATACAATTGATGCTTTCAGGATGGATGTTGATTAGGGTGGGGAAATTGTTCCCTTTCTTCTAGGATTTTCAAATCCTATGGAAGTGATGAAAGGGAGATTTCAGTTTGTGTCTCTTGTTTACAGAATAACAGAGGAAGGTTTCTATAAGCAAGAAACACAACTGAAAACTACGTATGTCCTGAAATTGTTGCCTTAGGTAAGAACAGGGGATCTTAATCTTTTTGTACCATCCACACCATTCAAAATCTGTAGAAATATTTCCCAAGGGTTCCATGGATCGGATGTTAAGAGCCCTTGGGTTTAGAGGTATAAGATGTTAACTTTTTAATATTAATCTAGGAACTACTCTAAAAATTGAGACCCAGAATGTAAGTGCTTCAAACCAAGGATGTGCAAAAGCTTGGAACAACTATGGAGTGTTTTTGAATCTAGAACTTTGCTTTGAGTTTGAGACAAAAAATGGTTTTGTACCACATCCTTAACTAGTGTAACATTAATGATTAACTTAAAAAATCCTCTAAGCCAGGGGTGTCAAACTGCTGGCCCGCGGGCCAGATACATCATGCTAAAACTGCGCCCATCCCATTGCCGGCAATGGGAAAAAAATCGTGATGTCACGACACATCACGTGACATCGCAAGTTTGACACCTGTGCTCTAAGCTAAGGAAATCTGGAGACTGCTTTAGTCAACAAGCAGCAGGCTGTTGCTATTGACTGGAGCTGGTGAAGGAAGGAAGAAAAAAGACTGAAAAGTCAGTTGAGCACATGTTAAATACCGGTAGCAATATCTGTTTGTGATTTGTGACTCAGAGAGGCTCAACCCCTCCAAGACCGAGTGGCTGTGGTTACCGTCGTCTCGGTACAACCAGCTGACTCCATCGCTGTCTATTGGGGGCGAGTCAGTGGCCCCCACGGGAAGGGCTCGCAACTTGGGAGTCCTCCTAGATTCATGGCTGTCCCTTGAGGACCATCTGACGGCCGTGGCCGGGAGGATGTTTTACCAGATTCGTCTGGTACGCCAGTTGCGCCCCTTCCTAGATAAGGACGGTCACCCATGCCTTCGTCACTTCCAGACTGGACTATTGTAATGCTCTCTACTTGGGGCTCCCCTTGAAGTGCACGCGGAGGCTTCAACTGGCGCAAAATGCGGCCGCGCGGGTGGTAGTGGGGGCACCCTGGCGGGTACGAATGGCCCCTATCCTGCGCGAGCTGCACTGGTTGCCGGTGGCTTTCCGGGTGCGCTTCAAGGTACTGGTTACCACTTTTAAAGCGCTCCATGGCATAGGACCCAGTTATTTACAAGACCGCCTTCTGCCAGTAAATACCTCCCATCGACCAGTTCGCTCCCACAGAGAGGGCCTCCTCAGGGTGCTATCGGCTAAGCAGTGTCGGCTGGTGGCGCCCAGGGGAGGGGGAGAGCCTTTTCTGTGGGGGCACCGACGATGTGGAACGAGCTCCCCCCAGAACTCCGGACATGTCATGATCTCCGCACCTTCAGAAGAGAACTGAAGACTCATCTCTTCAATCAAGCCGGCCTGGCCTAGATCTCCTCGGGTTTTAAAATTTTTAAACAAGGCTGTTTGGGTTTTAGAATTGGGTTTTTAACAGGTTTTTAGCAACAGCCTTGTATTAAATATTAATTTAATTTATTTTTAAATATTTATTGTCTTTATGTTTTTATTCTGTTGTGAACCGCCCCGAGTCCTATGGGAGAGGGGCGGTATAAAAATTTAATAAATAAAAATAAATAAATAAAATCAAAGATACAACCATAGAAATTAATTGGTGAAGAATGGTTACTTGCACAGGTTATTATTCCCTTCCCACTCTATTCCTTATAGTTAATAATGTTTACTTATAAGCAGTACAGGGGACAGTTCAAAAGGGGAAAGATAGGGAACCTCCTTCTAATTTACATCCATCTACATATCTATATCTCTAATCCCACACCCCACTCCTGCTTGTTTATTTAGGAGGAATTAAATTAGATTGTCGGAATATAGCACAGAAACTGCATCAAGGTGATGAATTTCTCCCATGTGGCAAATGAAATGCAGTGGATCATGGCTGTAGTCAGAGCAGATAAATCAAGGGTTCAGGTCACCAATGGAAAGGGCAACATTTTTTTTTCTCACTTAGCAGGAAGTCCTGATCTAAAAATTGCCACTTCCAAAGTTATCCTGTAGAACAGCGGTTCTCA
Source organism: Bothrops alternatus (assembly GCA_034064705.1). Taxonomy (NCBI): domain Eukaryota; kingdom Metazoa; phylum Chordata; class Lepidosauria; order Squamata; family Viperidae; genus Bothrops; species Bothrops alternatus. The sequence goes on along the minus strand of JARGCV010000223.1, from coordinate 31,830,676 downwards.
ACCTGTGGGTCGCGACCCCATTTGGGGTCAAATGACGATTTCATGGGGGTCGCCAAACACCGCAGTCCGCCATTTTTCCCCATTTCCCCTTGGCCGTCGCACGCACGCTGCGCATGCGCGGTTAGGCCCGTCGCACATGCGCATGCGTGGTTTGGGCCGCCAGGCGTGCGCCATGCATGCGTGGTTCGGCCTGTCGTGCCGTGCATGCGCGGTTTGGCCCGTTGCGCTGCGCATGCGCGGTTTGGCCCATCGCGCCACGCATGCATGGCGCAGGTCGGGGTCGCGCTGCGCATGGGCGGCGCAGGTGGGGTCTCGGCCTGAAAAAGGTTGAGAACCGTTGCTGTAGAAGCTGGTATTATCATTTGGAAACTTATGGGGTACAGTGAAATTACAAAGTAGTTCTATTGCTGTTAAAAAAGAGAGAGAGAGAGAGGAAGACTGAAATCAGTATTCAGATTCCTGCTTTCTGTACACATGCAATAGAAGTCTGCCTACCTTGTTTAAATAACTGCCTGAGATGGGGGTATACAAAATGGCCAGACGGAGGCAGGTTTTCCTAATGAACTATAATAAAAATTCATCTTCACATTTGTCTGCCAATTCATCTAAATTAATACAGATTCTGCTCATATCAATTTCTTTGAATTTCAGTTGGATTCTGAAGAAGGCTACTAATGTAATCTACTCATTGAAGTAGCTATGTAATAGAGTAGTCAAATGAAGAAAAATATCATAAACAATAAAGTTCTAAATGTGGCCCGTGCAGAGGTCAGGAGTTTAGGCTGTTGCCAGGACTGTTTCTGAAAAACAGTCTCCCTTCTACTGAACTTCCCAACATGCCATTGGAAGGTAGTTAAGAACTAAGCCTTTCTCTCACCCTCTGACAACCAGTAGTCTCACACACTACCTAACAAACATGGCTAAACCCCACCGACCAACCAGTGAATATTAGAATATGCTGGTTCTGAGACTATAAGACGCTGTATCAAATGTGATATCTAACTACTCAGAAACAACATTTTTGCCTACCTGACATGTAGATATACTTCATATTTGTCAGTTTTGTGCTATGGAGAAGTTAAGAGTTCCTGAATTATAATACTGCTACTTCTATATATTTTATATGTTATGTTTACTTTTTAATCAATAAAGTTGTCCATTGTCCATGTGGATTATAGATAAAGAATTACTATCCTGTTCAGGTTTCAAGATGTCAAATACAAAAACTATACATTATGCATATGTATTAGAAAGCCTCAAGCCAACAGCCAGAAAAATCTATTTTTAATGTTGCATTGTTTATGGGTTGTATACTGGTTAACCCATTACTGCTGCTTATTTACTGAGCTCTGTTCTATTTATGCAAGACAGGCAAAAATGTGCATATTTAACTTTTATTTTCATTGCTTGTTAAAATAATTCTATGCCTAAGATTTGTTAAGTTTTCCATTCCCGAATAATCTTCTATTTCAATACATTCATGATTAAAATTTTAAACAATATTCTTAACATATTTACCTCAAAGAATTTCTGTATTACATAGTTTCCAAACACATCTGTCATCAGCTGATACGCTGCTTGCAGAATTTCACTAAACAACATTTGGCGCTCAGCCGGAGTAGCTCTCTCTAATTTCTGTTGTATAAATCTGTAAATGTCAGAAATGTACATGCCAATATAAATAAGCGTAACAAATATTCTAAAGCTTTTCATGTACAATAATGACTATAATCAATGAAGCCAACAAGAAACTGAATTCCATATACACATTCAAAATTCTATTTCACTTATTTTGTGAATCAAATATGGGAAATAGTAAAATAAAAGCTATCTTTAGATTGTGTTGGAGCAAAGTTAGGTACAGCTTTGTTTACAACATCAATCTAACTTCAGTGGGGTACCATTAATTTAAGTGTGCTCTGATTCACTTTGAAAACAAAATTTGACCTCACATTGTGAAACCCATCTTGTAATGAATCCCCAAATTTAGGTCTCTGGGTACACTTAGAATGAACAAATGTTTAATAAAAATTATTAATCACATATTGAATATTAAATATTAATATATGCAACATTCAATGTATTTCCCAAAGACATTACTAAAAGAAACATATATTCTCCTATTTATTCAGGAGAGCTATATATGCTTACCTAGAACCATGTTGATCCCGTGAAAATTCAACAATATGGCCAACAAGGTCTCTTAGCTGAAGGTTAGGAAAGCGATTATTTCTGAAATCCTCCAATAACCTACTCCGCCCAGAGGGCATAATGTCAGACCTACTGTAACGTAGTCGTGAGGGAGGAAATAACTGGCTGCTTGAGCTGAAAAGACTGGAGGTATTTGTAGCACTGCGATACTTGGCTTCTGCTCCAGGAGCTGCTGAAATATAGCGACCACTACCATTGGTCAATCCCCCTATAATGAAGCAGTTTGGTTAGTAAGACGTTTTAAGTATGCTTTACTTTAATTGTACTCAAACTAAGAAAAGCTAGAATTAATTTCTCTTCACTTTTTCTTAACTTCTAGTAACCAGTCAGTAACCAGATGTTACTTAAGAAGAAAGGAACGAAAGACTTTTTGGTTGTTCCTTTTTATCCTAAGTATTATAATTTAAAAGTTGAAGTCTAAAAAGCAACAGCTGAAGCAACTCTGAAAAAACAACTCCAATATATAACAAAATCAGCAACAAGCTTCTGGATATTAATGTTTTCCCATAAAAGGATATATAATTTTAATTACTGATCAAGTTGTATGTATATTAATTAAATTACTGTGTTTAAATCTTCTCACATGGTCTACATAACCTCTCACATTAAATAACTAATTCTCTTCTCCTGACAATACATTTTACTCCTTTCTAAGGATTTAGCATTAATAAATTGGCTAAGTTACAGATTTGGAAAATTCTAAAACACACACACAAACATATAAATGATTTTTATCATAACCCCAAAACCTGCTCAAACTAAATCCTGCTTTTATCTACTTTATTATCATTTAGATCAAAATAACATCTCAAACACCCCTCCATGCTACTTCCTAAACAATCCATTAAAATTATTCTTTTTACCAACATGCTCAAGGCAGTTGACATAAAATATACATAAAAGAGCAAGGGTGAATAAAGCATTTCAATAAATAATAACAGGTACAACTGTGGAGTCTTTGGTGATATCTGAATTTGGATACTTGCTTGCAGAGATTTCATTACCCAACTAGGTAACATCATCAGTGCAAGTAAATGGGGAGAGGATTGCTCCCAGTTTATATGTGTTCTGCCAGTTTTGGTGGGAGGGTAAATTCTTTTATCACCCCACACTCATTCGCATTGATGATATTACCTAGTTGGGCAATAAAATGTCTGTAAGCAAACAGCCAAGCTCAAAGACCACCAAGGACTTCACAGTTTAATCCGGAGTTACATATATTCAATCATGTCCTCAATTAAATAATTGTTATTGATTAAATTTGAAATACTGGCAAACAAGATGTTTTCATCTATGTGTAGTAGCCAGCATTCAAAACATGCTAATTCAATGCATATTTAAAATCTATGACAAACACCTTCCAACTGAATCACCATGGCAGCAATCATGTAAATTAACAGATCAGATGTGGAAGTACAGAAAGTTTCTTATCTATCTGGAATACAAGTGAATGGGCACATTTTGATGTAACTATTAAAAAAAACCTGTGTATGGGAGAAAAATCTATTGTGTAATACTAAAAATATATGATTCTAAGTAATTTGGATTGGTTGTCTAATTGTCCATGAAAAGTGATAAATGTTTATATTTCTAACAAATCTCTGTTTAAGATAAATGGAACTGCATGAGTCATACAAACAAAAAGATTCTCGTCCTTCTAAAAAACTTCTCTACAAGTACTGAAAGATGTCTTCCAATGTATTCATGAGGATGGCTCACAAGAATCACTCAGAATTTGAGAGGAAGAAACCAGTTGCTCAATACATTTTCTGCTTGTTTAACCTTTTGTTCTAATTTGTTATTTTTTTAAATACCAAGGGGAACATACTAAGCCGTGGTGGCGCAGTGGTTAGAATGCAGTACTGCAGGCTACTTCTGCTGACTGCCAGCAGTTTGGCATTTCGATTCTCACCGGCTCAAAGTTGAATCAGCCTTCCATCCTTCCGAGGTCGGTAAAATGAGGACCCAGATTGTTGGGGGCAATATGGTGATTCTGTAAATGGCTTAGAGAGGGCTATAAAGCACTGTGAAGTGGTATATAAGTCTAAGTGCTATTGCTATTGCTAACATGTATGTAACATAAAATTAGTAGAAGTTAACTTCTTTACATCCTGCTTTTAAAAAAAATGAATATCATGGGAAATGGCACAGCTATTGGAAACTTCTGAAAATTCAATACAGGCAAGCTCATAAGAAAAAAATTTTGGAGAGAGGTTAGGCAACTCAGAAAAAGAGAGGAGGAGTTAATTTTATCTAACTGAATGCAGCACTAAAACATCATGATATTAGGAGTTTAGAGATCACTCCTATAGTAATGCAGTTGAAACAATTCAAGTGTTTTGTAAAATTTGGAATATTGATTTGTGATGCACTAGCAATTTCCATCGTGAAATGTATTATATTTATTGTCTTATAAAAACTATTCTGTTACAGAAAACAAATTCAAAACTAAAGATTAAATATATTTACAAAGTTAAATCCCTATAAACCAAAAGTTACATTAGCATTTAATAACTTACAATCTAAAACTCTAGGTTCAAACAATGGGATAGGAAGAATCTCCTGGATGAATAGAAGACCCTTCTACTTGCACCAAGAGAGGAGCTCAAAATTGTTCCTTCTTTTTCCTCTGTACCATATCCCACATAGTTGCAGGGGGAACTCCAAATCCACAAAGATGTCTTTAGAAGCACTTATTGTCTCAGAAAATTCTATGTACTAATGTTTTCCCTGAATCTGCCCAACTAGACTTCACTTAAACTATTCAAACTATTCAAACTATCCACTTATCTTTTACAGGTGCTGTTTTTTTAAAGAAACATGACAGTGATGTCTATCTGATAAATTTAAAATAATCTGCCTTTGCATTAGTTATTTGAAAAGGAAGAATACAGAAATAGCTTTGTGTCTAAAACTAGATTCCAAAGATTGTTTGTGCTCCTTTTCTTAAAGTACTGACAAACAAAACTAATACTTTCTTGTTCTGGAGATAATAGAGAGGAAATGTATTATGTGCATAAGGTTATTAATACACGCATAGGAAGATTACTAGTTGAAATCTTGTCCAAGTGCATTACATTCACAATGTAAAGTCCAAAGGTGACAGCAAAGTTCATTTAGTATATAGAGTAAAGTATTATTTAACATTTGCAATATTTCAGATACCTATCTGCATCTGCAGTAATAGATTTTTATGGGAATGAATTTCTTATGGATTTAATGATATAAACAGCGCACACAATCAAGGCAAAATAAACAAATCAGGACTACCTTGCACACAATTTGCTTTGTTTTTAAGCAAAAAGTCATGAACTAGATATTTGTAATTTTTTATAAAATGTATGCAATTATAAAATCTTATACCAGAGTTAACCAAGGTTACTAAAAACATATCTTACTAAACTTATTCGGAAAATTGTCCCTGGAAACAATTTTTTTCTATTAATATTTGGCAGTTTTTAATAAGTATGGAATAGATACAAGTTTACTTTCATTTTATTTTTTACAATTCCAGACTTAAGACTTTCTATAAAATAAGCCATGAATAAATCCATTTTATCATCATCTTCATAATTACACAAATAAACAGATAAGTTTATGAGAAGAATTAAAACTCTGTAACACATGGAAAGACCATGATAGAACAATGGGAGGCATAACATTAGCAGAGGTGGCAACAGCTTATTTGTCCAGGTGGAAATGGAGCAAGGAAAGGCAAAGAAGCAGGGAGTGAGCAAAAATGCTGCAATAACAATTAATTTAAACAGGTAGAATAAAGATTAATACGCCATGAAAAGAAATGAATTTTATTCTGAGATACTTTTAATCAGATTAAAGCTTTAGGAGCCATGGTGGCACAGTGGTCAGAATGCAGTACTGCAGGCTAACTCTGCGCACAGTCTGGAGTTCAATTCTCAAGATTGACTCAGCTTTCCATCCTTCCAAGGTCTGTAAAATGAAGACCCAGATTGTTGGGGGCAATATGCTGATGCTTAGAGAGGGCTGTAAAGCATTATGGAGCACTTTTTAATGTAATTTAATTTAGAAAATTTGTATCACTGCCTACTCGCACATGGCAACTCAAGGTGACTTACATCAACAAAAAATACCCTATAAGAAATAAAATAAGAAAAATGAAATAACCCCCCACTCCCCCAGCCCAGCGACAGCAAACACTTTATTAAGTCTAAGTGCTATTGCTATTAGCTTATTCTGTGTAGCACAGGCATGTCAAACTCGTGATGTCATGTGACGTCGCATGATGTATCGCGCCTTTTTCCCCATTGCCGGCAATGGGATGGGCACGGTTTTGGCCTGACACATCTGGCCCGCGGGCTGGCAGTTTGACATGCCTGATCTAGCAAAATGAAAATTATAGAAATACACAGCTAAAAACCTCTTTCTGTGGAAAAAGCACTCATGGCAGGAAATTTCTCCCTACTTTTTCATCTGACAATAATTACAAAAAGTTAACAGATAATGATCTGTCTTTAACCTATTTGGAAATTAAGAGTTACCTAGCAACAATGCTATGAGCCCTAGAACATGTGATTCTGCCGCTCAGGTATCAAGGGAGACTTCCAATGCTCACAAGAAAAATCCACTATTGAAATTCCTCTCTTTTACTACTACAGAATTTCTGAGGCTGACCTGAAGCCTTTGGCCCAGGTGTACAAAGCATTCAGAAGCATGAGCAAGGCATCTCTTTTTAAAGTGTTAAAGAAGCAACATTCTTGGCTATGATTCATGCAGCTGCTATAATAGTTTCCCTTCCTATTGCAAATCTCTGTCCATGCAAAGATGTATTCCGCAGGACTGCAGACATAGGAAGGTTGCGTGTCAAAATTATTTTCTTCTTGCTCTAGCATGGCAATACAGTTATAGAGGGAGGGAGGTTTTTTTCTATTAGAAGAGCATCATGCTCAGAATTCTGCTAAGCAGTTTGCTTTTGCTGGAGAAAGAGAAAAGATGATGGGTCTATCTTGCAATCTAGACATTATTTAATAAAAAATTGTTTTCAATAAAAACATACTTCTGAACTTTTAAGGATTTGAATGTTTGTTTTCTACAAACTATAAATAAAATGTGTACTAATTTTAAATATGCTATGTATTTTAATATGGCAAATGTTTTAAAATGTTTAAATCAAATATTAAAATATTTTTGGTTTACAATGTATCACCTAGTAAATTATGTGGCACATTTTGCAATTTTATTAAGAGATAAACTTAGTTGTGGGAAGTCTTAAAAATATTTTTCAGAATGTGTACTTTATCAAAACTGTCTCAAGAAGCTGATTTTAGAACTATATGAACATAGAATAACATCAGTTGATGGCTAGCCAACATTTGCAATATGCATTTATTTTAAAAGTCAGCTAATTTTCAAAGTTTACATAGAATCAGGCTTTTGCATTTAAATGATGTTTACTCTATGTTTTTTATAATGATGATCAAACAAAAAAATCCTATAGCAGACATAGTGAGTAAATTATTCTATTGCCATTTTAAATGAATTAAAATTGTTTGCAATAATTTAATTGGAAAGTTTCTGCCTATATGGCTGAGAACACCAAGTTAAAACTGTTACTGGCACACCAGAATCCAATGGATGTTCCAAGTCCAGCACGGAAATAAACAAGACTGAAATGTTTGTACCAATTATGTGCAAAAAGTAATAGCTAATTCACAAAAGGTATATTCAAGCATTTGTTGAAAAATTTATATATCATTTATATATCAGATAAGTGAAATTGGCTATTCATTTTTGAAGCTAGGGGTATATTAATTTTGATGAGATGTCATTTATCTTGAAGTAATGACTGATCTTAGGATCAATATATATACTTCATATAATGTTCAATTATGGATAAAATCCAGAGATACATGTGCATAAAAGACATAGGAAAGATGTGTTATCAAAATTATTTTCTTCTTGTTCTGAAAGTCCATATTTTTAGGAACAGCCTGCCAGAGGGCATAGGGTCAAAGTGGCAGTGAGAAAGGTTGCATTATTTGATATGAAAATGGTATTGCAGAACAACTAGGGATAGGTGAAAAAGTAAAATATAGAACAGTCAATGTTGTATAAATCAAATCTAAGTAGCAGTGTACAAAGGGTCCTTAGTTGTTTCTCAAGTTGTGAGCAACAATATCCAATCTGCCTTAGGATTCCAAGAAAACTTGGAGACTTGCAAAGAAATTTTCAAGAACACTTTTCATTTTAACTGGAATAAGTCTATATGCATGATCATTTATAAGTACAACTTCATCTTCTACCTATTCCATTTTGTTATTGGAACATTATTAAGTCCACTTTTTTTCCTACACTGTAGGCATGCACTTGAACTAAAGAGTATTTATTTGGACAATGTGCCATAATTGAGCAGATTTAGTTTAAGAATGTTATATATGTGAATTTTGAAACACTTTAATATACAAATTTGAAATCTCATTTATAGTGAGAGACCTTTTGCTACAAAATGCCTATGCAATAAAGCATATAAAGTGATTTATTCACAATTTACACTAAATACATAATTAATAATAGGGAATTATATGACTACATACTGCAAAGCATGCCACAGAATGTAATTTTAACATATATTAGTCAACAGTATCATCTAGATAAAAACCATGCCAATATATATCCTTACAGGTTCAAGCATGAAATTACTACAGGTGTATGGAAAGGACACATTACATACAGATTGAATGCCACTATTTTCCTAAAGCCTTTCATTATTACCTTTCTTTGTTTTGAAAGTGAATTTGTAAAATGTACTGTGAATTCATTACTCTGTTGATTTAAAAGCCGTTTTCTTTACTGTATACTTTGCCAAGCTTTGTTTTTTTAAGACCAGATGCAAAACTTGTATCGTTACCATGTACCAAACATTAGCCTAAAGCTGACTCCATTAAAAAAAGATGCATGATTTACAGTTATAGATAAAAATATATCTTTCCCTGTCATACAACAACAACATCACCACAACAACCCACTCTTATTTTTCTAAGTATCAGGATTTCATTTTTATGTGGCAAATCTGTAGGGCCAACACTTTGCTCCCAAAGCTGATCACTCTCAATGACCAATCAGTTAGCAACATACTGGGACTAGGCCCCCTATACAGTGTTTTACCAAAAAAGCAGATTGACATCTTTACCCAACATAAAATATTGATATACATATAAAAATACATATACACACAAACATATACAAACAAAAAAGGGCTTTGTTGTTTTTACCTAAATGCAAACTGGATGAGGATCCATGTGATGAAAGTGATGGCGGTGGCGTAAGTGAATGTCCTGGAGTTTGGCTTGGCAGAGGCATGCCTATTGGGCTTGGAGAGGAGGAAAATCCCAGACTATTGTAAAATGGCTGCCCTATGGGTGCTAGGCTGCTACTAGATCTTTTGTACAAGTCAGAACTAGTAGATAGAGACTCTCTCCTTGTGGCACTACTACTTGCAGAACTGCCAACTGAAGAAGAAATAAAAAGACCCTATTACATACAGTGTCAACCAAAGAAAACCTAGCCCCAACCTACAGCTGGGCAATACAAGATATGATCATATTCGTTATAACAATCAAGTTATGCTAGAGACAATTACTGTGATTAACCACACATGATTTAATAAATCACAAATGAATACAAGCATTCCTCAGATATGGGAAAGTTTTGAGCAACCTCCAAGTCTTGATTCACTCAAGACTTAGTCACATTGTCATAGTATTTGGCATTCTGGAGTCAGACTTTGGGACCAATAGTTAGGCATGTCTTAGTGTGTGTTAATACAAACCAATGAAGTTGAATCTTAAGTGCAAATAATTTCTGCAAATGTCTGCAATTTTTCTTTTCAACTTAAAGACTAGTTGGAGAGGGGAAACTACTCAAGTCATATTCTAGGCATGCAACAGAAGTTTTTATATACAGATAGCCTAAATAATAAATTTCTTCATCCTGTTTTACAGCTCTTACTAAAATTACCCTTAGATTCTGCATTCTTCAGAAATAGATTTGTTGGCCACACATTCTTGGTTAACAACAAATAAAGGAATTCAATAAAAAAAAGTCTAAGATACTTTGAAGGCAAGTCTTAAAATGATTTGGATCACAGACAGAGAATATAGGGATGGGTGAACAAATATAAATAACAAAATTGAATGTGTTCATAAAAATATGGTTTAGGAGTTTAAATTAATAATTGTTATACTTGTATACTGATCTTACAGAATGCTTCGCCTGAGCAATTTAATCAATGTAAATCTTGAAATACCAGTTATTATGAACATTCAGCTGTTTAGCCATACTAACAATTTTGCATCCCTATTTAGCAAATGTATATTTTATTTAGATTTTTTAAATTTCAGTCTAATACAGAAAAAAGAAACTACAGTGATTTCTAAAGATTAAGATAGCATAGTGAGCCAATTAATTTACTGAGCACTAAAATATGGGGTGGATGAATTGTTCTTTCAAAATTAAAATGAAATATGGATTAATATTTTAAAATCCTGATTCAGCTGTCAAGCTCACTAGATGACTGACAAATCACTTAATTTGATCTACTTCATAGAATCGTTCTAAGAGTAGAAAGCAAAGTTATTCTTTTTTTAAAAAAAGTATTTCAGAAATTTACACCTTAAGATTAGTTCAGAATAACTCTATTCTATTTTAAATGCAATGAAGGAAAAAATGAATGACTGGGCTATGTCTTATACAGTTTTTAAAGAAACTAATTATGGATTTGAATAAACTTATTTGTTTGAGTGGAATACTCATAAGTATTAATTATTCATAGAAATGCAGGAAAACTGCAAATAAGACTACAGTTTAAAATTATTTTAAGGATATTATTCTCTTTAAGTAAAAAAAAATCACAGAAACTTCATCCTTGATTTTGCCATTAATAACTTTCAATTAAAACATGTAATGAATGACTATGCATTTATTAGATCCTTTCTTTTTATAGTGTTTTCTTTCTATTTATTAATTTCAGTGGACATCAACCAAAATACAAATTCTACAAGACAAAAAAGTGATGAGGAATTGCTTATAACAGTCAATATGAAGAGCTTTAATAAGTCCTCTAAATATTTAAAAAATTGTTTCACATGGGACATTTTCCAAGATCGAGGTGTGCAAGCTCACTTTTATACAGTGCACAAAATTGTGTGTGCTTCTTCATGCCTTTGCCTATGCAAAATAAACAAGTCATACATTATCTGCATCAGTATATGTAGACATGTTCTCCAGTGAGAAAACAATTTGCACAATCTAAGAACTTTATGAATTTTAAAGAGGGGGGGACTATGTACCATCACACTGTGAATAAAATAGTAAAGATTATACAATAGAAATTATAGAAAATGACAAGATTTGGCATCTCTGAACTGAAACAATTAAAAAAAACAAAGTACACCTACTGCAAGGTGTTTGAAAGACAAATGCTACATGAATTCCAAGAAAGCTGCAAAAGAACATCTCTTGCTTCCATATAGAAGCAAAATGTCTTCAAGCAGGAAATGGAAGTTATATGCTTCTACTCTCTCATACTGTGAGATGTCTGGCTTAAAGAGTGAAGAATGCTCAACATATTCCTCCAGGTGTTCTTGAGAGCATCCTTGTAACACTGAAAAAGGAAACTATTGTTCACTTCCAGCAACAGTCCTCCTGATAACTGACCCAGCTGGAAAGAGGTGGAAGGAAAGCAAAAGGATATTTCTTGCCCACCTCTGTGACAAAAGTAACCCTTTTAACACTTACACAAGCTTGAATATAAAATCACGGGAGCACAAGATTGGGCTATTTAAAAAGCCCTAAAAATGCAAGTTACCTTTCATAGTCAATAATGCAAGTTGTTCCTCATATAAAAGATCTGCTTGGTCCAACTAACTTCCTTTCAAATCCAGACATAGAAATTCGGTGCATTCAAATAATTTAAAGAAAAATTATTTGAATCACATCAAACCATACAAAATCTTCCCCGTTTTCTTTCTTTAAAAGTAACAACTTACCGGTTGAGCCAAATCCACCAAGTGCAGACCCAATGGCAGCTCCCAAGGAGCTGCTACTTCCAAAGCCAAGAGATGTGTTTCCTGGTTGACCAGGACCATGTGAAAAGAGTGAACTGCTCTGAGAATTATTGGTTAAAGTATTGTTGCCATAAAATGAATTAGACTGTAGACTGTTGTTTGTCTGCTGTTGCTGCTGTTGAGGCTGAGGACCAAGGGGCCGAAAAAGCCCATTTGTGGTTCCTGTGATATTGTTTGCTGTTCCTCCAGCTGAAGCTGCAGCAGCTGAAAGACACCATGGTTTTCAATAATCAGTAGGAATGTAGAACATTTCAAGTTTTAGAAATAGGGCACTATTAAAATTTTTCATAAAGGCAAATTTTCATTATGATGCCTAAGAAACAATATTAGGGGTATGTTAGTATTGTGAGAATGCTATCTTAAATAAATGGGGCTGCTTCACTCAAATGGTTTCAGTTCCTAAAGTCTCACACCCTGTGATGGACAAATGCAACGATCAATACTGGGCTCTGCCAAATATTGCTAACAGTGTTGAGATTTTCCAATTCTAAATTTTTAAAATGCCAATGCAATGGTCCTTTGGTTTGTTTTTCAGCTTTAATATGTGTATCTATATTCAGTTAATGAAGTGAAATGTTCATGCTTAATGCTAAATATAAATACTACATTGCTTGTTTCTTAAGCGACACTGGCAGATTACCAAATGCTTAAAATACAGGCCTCAAGTCAATAGCCAGAGAATATGTTTGATGCTACTGCTATTCAATTAGTAGTAGTACTGTGTATATGCTCAACTCCCATAGCTGCTTTTGATTTTTTTTTTTTAAAAAAAACTCATTCCCTTTGCCATTTTTTTTTTATCTAAGCTAGGTGATAGGTAGCAGTAAGCATGGACAATCATTTTATTTATGTTTGTAGCTCTAGGAAGAAAATCAAGGGAATGCAGAATAAGCTTCTTACTCCATGAGTTCCTGAGGTAGAACATTGCAAGCATTCCACATTTTGTTTCTTTTGAACACAGTCAGTTTAGAATACAACATATTTAAGCTGTTTTAATCAGGGTTCAAAATAAAAATACAGGTAGTCCTCGAGTTACGAGTGTAATGGGGTCTGCCCATTCCACTTGTAACTGGAAAACTCGTAGAGTGAATTTCGTTCGAGGTACGAGATTACTCCCTTGCTTGTTGAAATGCATGCAGCTCGTCAAGCGAACATCTCAGGGTGGGGAAGGCCATGGAGGGACTAGTGCTAGAACAGGCTCGCAAGGCGTCCCCGACCCATTAAGATACCGCATGCTTCCCTCTCCCTTCCTGCTGCGTTGGACTCACCTGGAAAAGATAAATCTCCTCCCTGCCATGGTTCCTGCTGCCACCCGGATTTGAGGCCTACTTTTAACTTTAACACTACTTTAAATTTTTTTTTTTTTAAACTTTAACACTACTGCACATCTCCCCCGGTGGCCTGATCTGGGCTCTGGAGGCCTTTTCCAAGCCGCTGCCACTCGGATTTGAGGCTGCGGAACATTTCCGCACCCCCCTGCAGCCTGATCCAGACTCAGAGGTCTTTTCCAGGCCACTGCCACCCGGATTTGAGGCCGGAGAACGCTTCTGCAGCCCCCTCCCCGTGGCCCAAATGGGCCTGGAAAGCGCCTCCAGAGCTCGGATCGGACCGCAGCAGGGTGCAGAAGCATCCCCCAGCCTTAGATCCAGTTGGAAACAGCCAGGAAAATGCTTCCGGAGCCCAGATTGGGCCGCGGAGGTGCATGGAACTTCCAAGGGCCTGATTCAAGCCTTGGAGGGGTTTTCCTAGCCGTTTGCGCCAGGAACGGAGGTGGGGGGGTTCTGCATGCCTCCAGAGGTTGGATCCAGCCCTCGGAGGACTGTTCCAAGCTGCTGCCGTCTGGAAGGGAGCTCCAGAGGCATGCAGAAGCCCCACACACACAGACCTCCGTTCCTGGTGCGAACAGCTAGGAAAATGCCTCTGAGGCTTGGATCAGGCCCTTGAAAGCTTTGTTCCAGGCGGCGGCAGCTTGGAGCAGTCCTCTGAGGGCTGAATCCAACCTCCGGAGGCATGCGGAAGCCTCCCCAGCCTCTGTTCTGGGCCACTTGGAGGAGGGCTCCAAGGCTCCGGGGACAACGGGGTCACTTTCTCCCCCAGCACGGCAAGCTCCGGCGGGCGGGACGTGGGTGCGAGGGGCCTGACCTTCTCCCTCAGTTGAAGGCTTCAGGCTTTCTGTCAGCAGAAAGGAGTTGGGGGCAGGAGCAGGAGACAGGTACCTTTTGCATAGAGAATGAAAGTTTCTGAGGTCTGTGATTGGCGCAACTTCAAACACTCGCGTGAGATCACGGACTCCAGAAACTTTCATTCTCGGCGCGAAAAACATTTCCAAGCCAACTCTCCTCTCCCTCAAATGGAAAGAAACTGTGGCAGAGAGGATTTTTGCAAGGTGGATTCGGCATGGCAGGAAGGGAGGGGGAAGCAGTTGTCAGGAGTGGGGGGGGAATAGGGTGAATGTTACAGTGCCACTGAAGTCACTTGTAAGAGCGAACAACTGTCGAGGTGCTGCAATATTCGTAACTTCATAACTTGCTCGTAAGCACTAGTGGGTGCTCATCACGTAACTTCAAATGAGCGTTAAGTGAATGCTCGTAACTCAGGGATTACCTGTATTTAATATACCCTACAAGTTATTGTGATAGCAGCAATATATTATAATGTATATAAGAAAAATTACAGATATTAAATTCATCTTTCAGTGTTATACTAATACTGTAATAATACTGTTGATGGCTGTCTTCCTCCAGAGGCATTAAGAAATGCTAAGACATAATCATGTAGTTTGCTAATTATTATTTTTAATTCAGTCAATACAGACTATAAAAATATGTTGAAATGAAAAAGAGAGAAGAGCCAGAAGGTCAACTTTTCTTTCCCCTCTGTTAGATAAAGATTAATTTAAGTGTAGACAAACTGAATGCAATGTATCAAAAATTTATTTGGGCAGATCAAGCATAGATTCATCCTGTTATCTTTTCCCTTGAACAAGACATCATAGTTCTTGAGTTTGATTAACTCCAAATTGGGGGGTAATAGTCAAGAAGAATATGGTTCTTTGAAAAGTAAAATTTACTCTAAATTATGTTGATAATCCTATGACTTTCACATCCAAATATGGAAAAAAGCAGGACAAGCACAAATCATATACTGTAAATAAGCTTCAACTTCTGAACTGCATCTCCAACAATGAACAAAAATTACAGCACTTTTAACATATCTTAAATTCATGCTTTACTATTAATTCAGTAAATACCTTTAGTTATCTAGAAAACATCTGTGCAATGCCCAATTATTTAATGGCAAAAGAAAGGAAAATTTTCGCCACTGAATCATTTTTCCATGTCCCAACAACAGCATCCTAATCAAGATTTCTTAAGCTAAAACCTTAAAACCTATCTTTGCCGGCAGGCCTGGGGATGATTGTGGACTGTTGTGTGAATGTTGAATGTGTGTGGGGTTTCTCATTTTTAAATATTTTTGTTTGGATTCAGATTATGATCTGCTGTTTTATATATATGTTGTAAGCCACTCCGAGTCTTTGGAGAGGAGCGGCATATAAATCCAACAAATAAATAAATAAATAAAACGGCTACGCAGATTTGTATAATCTTTATAACAAATATACAAAATCCTTGATTTAAAACCACTTGCTTAAGAACAGTTTGTATTAACAATAGACTCGGAAAAAATATTTTACACTGTAAAGTACTTCCATCGCAAAGCATCACCTCCTCACGGTCAAATGACCAGGATCTGGGTGCTTCCCAATCTGTTTCTACTTATGACCGATTATCAGGTTCCCTGCAGTCACATGATTGCTATTTGCAACCTTCTCTGCTGACTTTCCCAGAAAATCAATGGGGAAACTGATAAGGAAGGTTGTAAGATGCTCTTGCACTCTTAAAAGAGCTGCCTGTGAAAGAAGTTGAGCTCCGTTGCTTGGAGTTGAAATCTAACCAGGCAGGAGCTGAAATCCTTTAGCAGGTAGCTTCTCAGCTCAGAGACACTTACAGGTAGCCTGCACCAGACCTCCTAGACTCCCAATTCTCCTTAGTTGGAACTCTGTCCACTTAATGCCCTGCAAAATTGCTTAAGGACAACAAACGGGATTGCCTGAATTGCTGTCATTGAGTGTAACATCTCACTTAACAACTGCTTCACTCAGTGACCGAGATTCTGGTCCCAATTGTGATTGCAAGTTGAGGACTACCTGCATTCTTTAACAGATGGAAAGAATTTATTTTAACTATAACAGACCGAGACTATTGGTCACTGTTGTTTCATCCAGACATTTTTTTACACTATGCCACAAATAAAAAGAAAGGGGAGTACTTCTGAATTAACTTTTTTAAAAACAACCCACAGTTAACTGAAATCTTTTATGCCTCTGAGACAAATGACAGAAGAAATGTCAAGAGAAATATCCTAGATGACAATGTTCCTGCATCTATGTGTAAGAGTGCCAACAAATAAATATTCTGAATAATAATATCTAGAACAGGGGTTCTCAACCTTGGCAACTTTAAGACTTGTGGACTTCAATTCCTAGAATTCCTCAGCCAGCAAAGCTGGCTGAGGAATTCTGGGAGTTGAAGTCCGCAAGTCTTAAAGTTGCCAAGGTTGAGAACCCCTGATCTAGAAGATTGCAAAGAGGGAAAAGAACTGTTAGACCATTTTAAAAATAAAATAAAATTGCAAAAAAGCTACTTACCTGCTTGTGCGGCTGCAGAACTGATGATAACAGGTGCTGAAGCCACCAACCTGACGGGCGCTCCAAGTCCAGTTCTGGCCCCTGGACCTACCACCAAGGCACCTGTCTGATCGTAATAGGCAGTGGGGGCTAGCACCTGATAGCCTGATCAATACAAAACACACAATCTAATAAGTTTTAGAGTGAAGATTTCATTTTGCAACTAACTGGCTATTTTAATTTTAATTTTGAGCAAAGTGGTAGATGTCATCTGTTTTCTAGAACTGAAATCCTTATTCTTTTTGTACTTAAATATTACTCAATACAGTATGCTATATATGTTTTTGTTCAAGGCTAAATAGATTAATCCCAGACTGAACAAACTTGCCCTTCCCTCCTGCCTTCATCTAGTTATTCATTCATGTGCCATCACATCACACTCTTCTGGCAACTTTCTCCTGATCTTTCCAAGCTAGGAGAAAAATGCAAGATAGATCCAGATCCTTTTTCTTAGCCAGGCAAAATTAACCTTTTAAAGGAAGCATTAAGGTAGCACTGTTCCAAAGCAGAATATGCAAAAAGATGTGTCGTAAAATAGTAACAGATAAATTACAAAAGAATTAGAGATGCTGGCCATCGTAACAACACTTTTACTGGGCCAGCTGAAGTCTTTTTGAGTTTCAATCATTTCATCAAGCAAGTTGCTCAAGGAAAAAAAGGGGTGGGGGATTTAGCTCTATTAGATTATAATAGAAAAGCATATATGTAGCTCAGTGTCAAACTATGGAGTTTTCAATGCTTGCTTGCCAATATTTCATTACCCAACTAGGTAACATCATCAGCATGAGAGTGGGGTTTTCTCCCTTTTTATGTATTGTAACTTGCCCTGCCAGTTTTGGTGTGTGTGGGGATGTTTCACAACCTAATCAAGGAGAAAACCCCACCCACATCAAAGCTGGCAGGGCAAGCTTTTGTATATAAACAGGGAACAAAACTCACTATTGCAGTGATATTAGTTGGATAATGAAACATTGGCAAACAAACAACCAAACTTAGAGAGCACCAAGGTCTTCCTATATCAGATTATGTTATTGGATGGAATATAAACTTCGTATATATTAAATTTTATCAGGTACAAAGCAGTATAAGATTGTGATAGCACTCTCCTAAAGCTTATTGCAAAGAAGCAGCAAGCACATGCTTTTAATTTGTCAAACTCGCAACGTGATGTGTCGCAATGTATCGTGACTTTTTTTCCATTTCCGGCAATGGGGTGGGCACGGTTTCGGCATGACGCATCCAGCCAGCAGGCCGGCACTTTAATGCCCGTTTTACAGTTTCCACTTTATGAAATGAACTTTATATATTACAGCTATAAAAGTCAAAATTATTTCTTAATTGTGCAAGATACAAGATTATTGGGGAGCGGGAGCATAACCTAGGCAACTTAGTTTTCTTATAGACAATTTTGTTTTATATAATACTTGAAAAACAGATTCTAATCACGCAACAAAGCACTCGTAAGAATAAAGTAGTATTTTAAAAAAGGTTCCTGACAAATCCACAACAAAAGATCAAATTGGGTTATTTTAATGAGTCCCTGGTAGCAACATATGGTGAAAATGGGGAAGCTAATAACTATCTTTAAGTTGAGTCCAAATAATCTAAGCTTTAAAAGTTAAAATCCTAACTTTAAATTGGATTTGAAAATGCGATAGAACATATGCAGCTGGAGCAATATCACTATCACATGAATGATCAGCAGGTTTCAACCATTATTTGTGCAGCCCTATTCTGCAACAGGTGAAATTTCTGAATTATCACTGAAGGTAGCTTCATGCAGAGCACATTAAAATTATCCATTTCAGAAATCACCAAATATGCATACTGATAAGCCCTTTTCAGGTAGGACAGGGATACTATTCCCACTGTGTAAAAAACCAATTGTCACAATTCCCATAAGTTCCCCCAATATAGTGTCAAGTTACACAGCACTACACTGAGGTTCATTCAGAGCAAATAAAATCAATCTATAGCCACAGTAGATTGGTCATTTTATTTGAACATGCACCTCAAAAGCAATACATTCTAAGATAATTTTTCCAAGGATTTGGGGCATCCTATATTCCTCCCGTTAAATAATTCAGTAAAATACCAGCATAAACAACATAATTTCTGAACCCAATTTTTTTGAAGTTGTCAAATTTTCCAGGTTATCCCACCCACTTATTTTCTGATAATTTACCAAAGTAATAACTTGTGATTTTCTGGATACAGAGCTAGAAGCTCTGTGGTGGCGAACCTGCGGCACTCAGAGCCCTCTCTGTGGGCACGTGCACCATCGCCCCAGTTCTAGGCCTTCAGTCCCGTCATGAGCAACCTGCATCAAAATCTCCCCAAGCAAGTGACTTTTTTTTAATAAAAAAATTCTTTTATTAAAACAATCAGCATTGAACATAAAATTATAGTATGCATCAATCATCATAACACCTGGTATACATCACTAAGTATTAATCTTTATAATCGTCTGGTTTGGTAAACATTTTTCACTCCGCACATCAAGCCTCCACTAGACGCCTGTTACGATTTATTTGCTTGGTGTTTCTCTTTTCTATATTCTATCCACAGTTCCTAGTCTATCACAAAGCAAGTGACTTTTTAAAAGCTGGGTTTTATAAAACCCTTTTTGCTTTAGGCCTCTACCGCCGTGTGCAAAAAAAACAAAAGTTCAATCAATCAATTTCAACTTCTCGCAGGAAAAAAAAGAGATTTCACAAAGTTGGAATTGATTGATTGAAATTTATTTCCCCCCCCCCAAAAAAACCTTCCTTTGTTTCCTTGCAAGTGTCAGCAGTGGATCGTGAAGGAGAAATGGCATGGGGCTGGGAGTCAGGTAAGGAAAGAAAGGCAATTTCTGGGGGGAGGGAGGATTTCTTTCCTTACCTGCCCCACTTGTTTTGAGGCTGCTTTCTGCTCAACTGCGTTGCTCTTGTCAATGGCCTGACCCCCACTTCACCACCCTCCCTCCCCAAGCCTCCAGAGCTCCACCTGCTACTTTGGTGACTCTGTAGGCAGAGCTGCGAAGTTTTCTTCTCTATCAGACAAGAGAACTTCACAGCTCTGCCTACAGAGCCACCAAAGCTGTAGCTGAATGGGCAGGTGAGGGGGGAACCTGCCCCAGTTGTTCCATGGCTGCTTTCGGCCAAGCCGCATTGCAAGTCCTCCAGCAGCAGGCAGAGTAGGGCAGGAGGGATCCAGTATACTGGTTCTTTACCGCCACTCGGCTTGTTCCACGGCCTCATGGCAGCGGCACTGGGTATGACGTGCAAGGTGGTAAATGGCTGCGGCTGGTGGCAAACAGCCACGTCACACCAAAACCGGCCATTTGCCACTTCACGCATCGCACCCAATGCCGCTGCCATGAGGCCACGGAACAAGCCAGGTAGAGGTAAGGAACCAGTATACTGGATGCCCCCTCCTCTACTCTGCCTGCTGCTGGAGGGCTGGCCCGGTATTCGCAGCGGGCTGCAGAGCCCCAGAGTGCGTTGGTTGAGGGGCTGGCAGACTGTGGTTGCTGACAGCCATAGTTGGCCCCCATGCACTCGCTGTGTGCGGGGGCCGATGGTGTCAGGCAGCAGCTGCCCCGGCCCCTGCCTCGCAGCAATGGCACCCCTGCCCTGCCCCCTGCCTTGCTTCACCCCGCAGGACGAGCCTCCTGCCTACTGTCCCACCCAAGACCCCCTGAATCTTCAACTCTGCCTGGCCCCCGCAGGCATCCCTCCCCACAAGTAACATCGAGGTGGCCATGCCCACCCCAGCCATGCCCACTGCAGCCACACCCACCCAGTGGACCATGCCCACCCGGCACCCAACGATAAATAAGTGGGTTTTGGGTTGCAATTTGGGCACTGGGTCTTTAAAAGGTTCGCCATTGCTGTCCTAGCTCCTGCAGCTGGCATGGTGTGAGGGATGTTATGGTTACTAATATAGTAACTATAATAATATAGCATAGTAATTATAGTTAGTAATTTCTGCAGATTACAGGTATGTAATTGTGATGTACCAGGAGGTCCGAGGTTATTTCTGCCTCCAACAGTAAATTTGAATTAGAATATGTCTAAGTGCTCAACATGATTGAGAATGTTTTGCAAATAGGACAGAGCTGTTTTAAGATTTCATGCTATTGTTTTGCATGGCTTTTCCTAAAGCCCATTCCAACTCAAAAGGGATCTATAAAATTATTTTGGCTAAGGGATCACTTTACGCTCTTATCACCATTGCTAGAGTAAGATCTAAGACAGACTTACAAATTTCCTGGCACTCATGGTTCAGCTAGAACCCGTGATACTTTATTGCTCCAAGCCTTCCAAAATATGTGCATTCTAGAATTAATATTCCTTAATTCCATATAAAAACCAGGAAAATTCCCAAGGCATCAGAAAACCATAGGATCCATCATTCCCCTGGTCCCATGAGGTAAAATGCTATAACCAAATTACAGTAGCAATTCTCTCTTAATTCTAGCAAAATGCTCCTCGTGATACTGTACCTATCCTATTAACAAGAATGCTAAAATCTATCAAAGAAACTAAAGCAAGTAGAAACTTCAGCAAAATGATCCAGCATCCCATTCTTCAAGAGCAGTGGCTAACCATGTTCTGAATGGCAACATTCTACAGACGTAATCCTAGAAAGAATTGTATCTGATGTCTGGCATACATCTCTCTCTCTCTCTAGCAAATATATCAAACAGACAAAAGGGTAACAAAACAGATGATGCAGAGTTAAATCATCACTACTCATGTATTGTCAGCAGAATATGCTTCTGAAAAATGGAATTACTGTGTTTCATAATATAGATGCATATACAAAGCTAAACTGTGCTGTTCTGTTCTACTACCTTCGCTAATATTTTCACGTACTAGCAAATGATCAGGTTTTCACTGCTTTCTGCTCACTGCTCCTCTGTAAAGAATGTAGAATAATCTGTTAGAGGATATTAAAAGTAATATAACAATTTACAATTTACAGTCGTAAATGTGAAAAACGGTCAGAAGTCATTTTTTTTCAGTGCCACTGAAACTTTGAACAGTCATTAAATGAATGGCTATAAGATGAGGACTGCCTGTACTTCATATTGACTTTGAGTTTTAAGAAGAAAGCATTACTTAATTATTCTACAAGTATGAGCATACTAATGGTGCAGCACTGATCATTTTTTATTTCTATTCTGCTTATTAAAAGGTTCTCAAGTCAGGTAAAATACACCTGAAGTATCCAAAATCAAGATCTACAGTGTTTTCCTGTAGTCTTTGCATTAGTTTTTTTCATTAACACTGAATTCAATCTTCCCTGATTTACCTAAGCCACTTCAATTACCATTGGATGAACTTAATCAATGTCAAATTGGTTAACACCATCAACTTAATCATTATAGTACTTGTTTGGCATTGTATTTTAACAACTATGCTAATTCTTTTTTTCTTTTTAAAAATAAATTTACCTTTTTAAATCTCCAAAAATATCTAACTGCAATTTACTGGACAAAGTCTCTGGTATCTTTATTTTACTAGAATATTTTTAAAAGAGGGTGAGGTGAAATATTGTAGAACTTAGTTCCAAGTATACATACCATAGAACGTGGTTACTTAGAAAAAATTGCTATTATGTCCCCTTAAACTCTCTTTAATGCCTAAAATTATAAACAGTCTGGCTCTGCCAACTAAAATTGAATTTAATGTAAGTGAAACTACATGGCACTGATACATAATAAAGCTATATACAGCATGATGAGAATACTTGTATCTCTGAATGCTAAGGGTTCCTACACCTTCTATTTAGTTGTTAAACAGTTAAATGTAATCAAGAAAACATTCTAAATAACTTTAAAATAGCAATGTTAGGCAATGCCCAAGATCAAATTTTTCACTAGCAAATTTGTCCCAGAACAGCAGTATACCTACTGAAGTTTGTCATAACATAATATGTAAATCTCAGCGGTAAATGTTTGTAGGGAATGTTTGTTCTTTTTTTGCATGTAAGGATTCTGTAACAAATTAGATTACTCTATTCAGAGAAAAAGGAGACCCTTGCTTGCATGAAAATGCAAAATTAGATAGGATAGATAGATAGATAGATAGATAGATAGATAGATAGATAGATAGATAGATAGATAGATAGATAGATAGATAGACAGACAGACAATATTCATACAACAGGCTTAACTAGATCAGAGAAGAGGCACTAGTTGTGAGGAGAACATGATAATTCACTTAATGGTAGAGACAGGACCAATTAGAAATTTAAACTATCTCTACCAAGTGGTACTACAAAAATAGCTCTCTTCAAGCATTTTATTTGTATTCTTGTTATGTTTTACCTACTGCAAACGAATGCATGGATAATCCATACCTATTCATGATCAAAACACCCTGGATTTTTAATTTGCTCCAAGGGGTGAAGGAGAGAGAGAAGGAACTGACAGCCTCTCAAGACTCCTTTGCAGTAACTGAAAGAAATCTGAAATGGTTGTCTGAATGATCAACTGACTGGTGAACAGGAGTGATTCAACTGGCCAAGGGAACACACCTGACTTGGTCAACCATACTGCACAAAAAGTACCACAAAGTTTCACCTTCTATTCTGAAACCATTTGCTAAGACAGGGGTTCTCAACCTTGGCAACTTTAAGACTTGTGGACTTCAACTCCCAGAATTCCTCAGCCAGCTTTGCTGGCTGAGGAATTCTGGGAATTGAAGTCCACAAGTCTTAAAGTTGTCAAGGTTGAGAACCCCTGTGCTAAGAAGATGAAATATTCCAAATGAAAAGGGCTCAAGGCTACCCTTTTGCACTAACAGGCAAAGTAACCATAGCTGTGTATTATCAGCAAGTTTAAACTCTCTTACAAAATCTTACTATTATGCAATAAAGAAACTCCATAATAGCCAGTTGCAGCTTTGTGGTCTGCATAAAAGCAGAGAAACAGAGCTGCATTATCAGCACTACAACACTTAAATGCTATGCATGCAAATTAAATTTCTAATTTAGAAATGCATACATTACAAATCTAATTTAGTATTAACCAAAGGAAATCTCTAAATACATGCTTTAATATCAACATATATATATAAATATAAATAATATGGATTAAGGTAGAATACTTTTTAAAAAAAAAATAACATTTCTGAAATGTTACTGAACTGAGTTCTAAGTTATGTATTGTGTATTATAACAAATACTAAATACATTTTAAGATAAGCACATTAAAATGGTACTGGATACAAGCTGTTTAGTTGGGACATTTCTGCTAGCACATAGGAACTGCCTTTCATTTGTGGTTCATTTTCTATTTCAAATGGTTCCTGGCATGGATATTTTGGAGAGTACACAAGGCTGCAGCAGAAAATAAACTACAGAAATATAACAAGGCCCATTTTTACATGAACACTATTATCATTCCCTAGTTTTCCAACTCTATTACATGGGAGATTAGAACTGGCAAATTTTAATTTGGGGGGAGGTAGTATAGATACAACACCCTATGCTAGAGGGCTGGAAACAGGTTACTACTTTATATATTATTCCCAAATCTTTGCTTTTCTCCATATGCATTCTTCTGTGCTGATCCTGCCAGTTATAAAATCACATTTCAGAGTTTTATTCAGGCTAATCAACAGTTGTAAAGAAATTACAGCTAAATAGGCTATTGTGATAACATCAAGTTTTCAGGATGTTTAGACTGAGTTCGTTTTTTGTTTTCTTGACTCATCATTATATACCTGGCATGCCAGTGGCAAGACCCTGACCAAAAGCCAAAGCTGGATTTGCTGCTGCAGCTGCTGCAAGTGACTCTGCCTGCTGCCCTTGCTGACTCTGATTGGGAGTAAGTGGGCGCTGATTTCCTCCAGTACGAAGAACCTACAAAAGACCAATGGCTTTCATTGTAGTTTTTTAAGTGTATAAACAAAATAAATGTGTAGTAGTAGTAGATTATTTTGACAGAAAATATGCAGCATAAGAGGTGCAAGGTTAAGACATGAAGTTTTTTATAGTCCAATACTGCTAAACATAACTCAAGAAATGGCAAGGAATTAAATTCCACACATTGCAGTAGATAAGCATGGCAAACAGGTAAGAATTCCATTTTTATAGCCATCACTAGCCTTTAAATTGTGTTTCTTAACATTCTTAAAACTGCAGTTACCAGGAAATTGGGATTACTAGGTTTAGTGAAATATTTACTCTCTTGGATCATTGCAGGTGTAACACTTGTTGGCCCAAAATCATACAGAAAGAATTGTTAACAGATAATAATAACCTCTTTCTTAGCACATTTTATCTAGTCCAAGTAACCCTCAGTACTTTTAACCATGGTCAACAGTTGCCAATCACAGTCAATACAGATCAGGTTGAACTCCTGAGTACTGAATTAGTATTTTTACTCTACAAACATTTCAAATTATAGATAATTAGCATCTTTCACCTGTTATTCAGATGAAACTGAACATACAATATGGTAAATCACAAAAAGGATATTAGGGGCAAAAGATTAATAAACCTAATCTGACATGTGACCTCAACAATAATTCTTGAAAAAGAAACATTTTCATACACATTTATTCATGTGTCATCAAAGTTATTTTTTAAAATTTCTTTACTAGAGAATTCTTCTCAATTGAGAGCTATTTTAAGAAAAAGTTAATATTTTTGTCTAAAGTTATATATCCAATTATTCTTTATTAATTATCCTCATGAAAAATAAAGAAATCTCTCAGTTCTGATGTGTAATAGGAAACAGCATGAAACACAGAAATATCGCTCAAAAAATCCTGTCCTTAAGGCTTAGTGCAGACATAGCCTGATACAGTCATTTTGCTTTAAAATCCGTATCACATGCAAATTTCTTGTGTTTTTCTAACTAATCATGAAATACTGTAATAGGCTAATAGTAGTGA
Organism: Bothrops alternatus; assembly: GCA_034064705.1. Classification (NCBI taxonomy): domain Eukaryota; kingdom Metazoa; phylum Chordata; class Lepidosauria; order Squamata; family Viperidae; genus Bothrops; species Bothrops alternatus. The sequence continues at coordinate 31,804,724 of JARGCV010000223.1, read as the reverse complement.
TCATAAATAAAATTTAAACATTAGTTTTAAAGCCACCTTCTAACTATCCTTCAATGAACTTATTACCAAACCGATATAACATTAAATCAAAGTTAGCTGTGAAAAAAGGAATGAAAGGAGAAAGGAATTTAAGCATGATTAGGAGCCAAGAAATATTACATCTGTATGAGTCTAAGATTTACCACCTAATAACAGGCACTAATTTAAATTACAAAAGAACATTAACATGAATTAAAATAATTAAAAACAGGCCATTTCTTTTAATAATGCAGTGAATTATGTTGTTCAAACATATTTGTATAATACAATTCCCTCTGAAATACTCCTGAGACATCAGCAATATGTCATCAATACCCTGGTTAATTATTTTCATATAAACTCAATTTTTGATGCTAAGAGACGTTTTCTGTTTCCAGTTTTAAACAGCAAATGCCATTCTGTTTATACATGCAGGAATCCACTTTTTGCCAATTCCTTCACCCTCTGCAAATCTTGAACTCTTCCTTGCCATGTAATAAAAATTGGTGGCCATCATATCAGCTAAACCAGGCATGTCAAACTGCTGGCCCACCGGCTGGATGCATCACGCTGAAACCGCGCCCACTCCATTTTTTCCATTGGGGAAAAAGTCCCTATACATCACGCGATGTCACATGATGTCGCGAGTTTGACATGCCTCAGCTAGACAAACAGCCCTTCTAAAAATATGATCTCTACTTGTGGAATCAGCTTAGTAGATTTGGTAGGGTAGTTGGCAGAGAACTATGGAAATGAGAAATAGTGTGATCCACAACTATTTTGTAGGGCATGCTAATAAATGAGATGTCTCTGTGATGTTCATATATAAATTAGAGTAGGGACTAGGTGAGAGCAATCAATAGCTTTCCCATGTATTCCAAGGTAAAACTTAGAGCAAGTCGTCCTTCAGGTGGGTTGATTTCTGGCTTTCTGCCATTTTCTGATTTTGATCTTTGCTGCTATGGGGTGTTGCTTTGTCAAATTCACACACACACAAAAGCCAACATAATGCCTATGTGAATTCAACTAGTGAACAGGAAAAAAAAGCTTAAGTTATGTCTGGTTCAAAAATCAAGTTCAATTGACATCACGGTTTAAAGAACACTAAAAATGGCAGACCAACCTGAAGATGAAATACTCTTGAAGAATTGGAGATTTTGGACTGCTAAACCTAAGAAACATATCAAGCCATGTAGGAGTATTTCCCCAACACACCACATACCTCTCAAACACACAGAGAACATATAGCCTGCTAGATGGCAAAATACACAAGCAAAAAAATATTTTGGCACGTCTATCTGTCTGGTTTACCTGCTGCTGTCCTTGTTGTGCCTGTGATGCAGCCTGCTGATTGGCAGTGCTGTTTGCTGCGGCGGCTGCTTGCTGTTGAAATAAATTGGCTGGATACACACCCCACGGAACTCCATAATACTGAGGAGGAACAACTGCTGGCCCTGACAAAGAAAAGATTTTTATCAAAATATTTGTATTTTTACCTTCCAATGCTTTGGGAACAAAAGTAACTTGGAAATTACCTAATATTATCATAAATAAGCAAACATCACTACATATGTGATATCAAAATGCCTCCAAGAAAAAACTTAAATCCCCTGTCAACCAACAGATGGCTCTATTTTGTCCATAACAGTTGAAAGCAATATGTGGAAGGTTAGTTTACAGTTAATAAAAGAGTACATCTGAAAAATAAACTAGTCAAATTGAATCTTTTTACAATTTGATTTTAGTGAGACAATTATGTTTTTTCTTTTTCCCATTCAAATCAATGTTTCATGTATAATCTGATACATAATATAAAAAAATAGTCAAGTTAAACTTTCCTGTAATTTTATAAAGTTCTTGCTCATTTACTACCCATGCATCAACTGAGGCACATTAGTAGCAACACTTCCTAAGCAATCTTTTAAAAACATTAGTGTACAAAAACACAGTGGAAAATAAAAATCCATTTAATATTAATAATTATTTTTGTTTTATAGTGCAATTTCTTTCAAGGGAGACACGGTGGCATACAAAAAAGTAAGACCATTAATCCAAGACAATAAAATGAAAGCAGTTTTCAAAAGCAATCAGGGTAGTCTGAACCTAAACAGCTATCTTACAAATACTTGGTTGAATAGGCATATCTTTAGTTGTTTAAAACACAATACCCTGGGGGGAAGCCATATACTTAGAAGAAATTTTGTAATTGGAGTTTACTGACTATTTGGAGTTACAAAGGCCTTGGAAAGGGTACAATATGGCCTGTAAAGGACTTTTGGCAGTTGTAAAATTTTGTGCTACCTCCCCGCAGTCACAACCATATTTCAAGCAGGTTGGCAACTGGCTCACATTTACAACTGGTTTCAACATCCCAGGGTCATGTGACCCTGATTTGTAATCCAAAAAATGCCCAATTGGGAGAACAGATTTGGACTTAAGATGTGATTTGCTTAATGACTACCATAAAAATAGTCATCAAAACAAGTCTGGACATCTGGGAGTCTCGACTTATGACTGTCAGGACTTATCACCAAAATTCTACCCCCCAACTGTGCTAGTAAGTTGGGAACTACTTGCACTGTTTATATAGTATTGATTGGAAATTATTAATTGTCTAATGTTTAGGTAACTTAAATTTTTAAAAAGAAAGAATGCCCATGTAACCCTTCTTCGAGAGTTGCACTGATTCGGCTTGCCTCCAGGTATCATTCAAGGTGCTACAAACATCTCTGCAGCAGTGCCTACCCTCTAGAACACAGATGTCAAACTTGCCGTGTCATCTGACGTGCCGCGACATATTGCGACTTTTTTTGCATTGCCAGAGCTGGAGTGGGCGTGGCCTCCACATGATGCAACTGGCCCGCAAGCCAGCAGTTTGACACCCCTGCTCTAGAACAACTGAAAGTAGATTACAAGTTTTTTGCAACAATATTACCTGACAGACTAAAGAAAAGTATACCAGATATCACACCTATTGACCAAACTGAGAAATACAAAGAACAACAGTAGGGTTATAATCAATATAACAGAACCTAAAAACAAAAAATGGAAGAAAGATGCACTGATTGGGGAGAGGATGTAGAAAAAGCCTTTGATAATTTTCAGTGACAATTCCTGCTGGCAGTATTGAATAAAATAAATCCTGCAGAAAAATTTCAAGCTTAGATTAAAAGTGATGATTATGGCTAATGGAATGCTCTCTCCAGATTTCCAAATAAATAAAGGAAGAAAACAAGGATGTCCACTTTAACATTGCTTTAGAAATACTGGCAGAAAAAGCCTGATAAACAAATAAGAGGTCTCAGAATTTGTGGCAAGAAGTTATCCAAATGACATGGTATTATTACATAACCACAATAGGGTATAAAATAGTTGATGAAAAGAATCATTTTGTAGAATATTCTGCATTCCAAATCAAAAATCACAAGATTTTTAAACACAAGGAGAAACCAATCTTCTGCAGGAAGCTCATTCTGTCAGATGGCTCATTTAATGAAATATCTTATTTTAATAGCAAACTAACTACAGGTGGTCCTCATTTAGTGACTACTGGTATTGGCAACTTGGTTGTTAAGTGGTTGCTCAGTGAAACAACTATGCTTATGATTGTCAGCTTTCCTTTGTTTTACAGACCTGTGAAGGTTGTAAATGTAAGGACTCATCATAAAATTGCTTTTTCATCACCTCTGTAACTGGGAAAGGTCTCTAAATGAGGACCACTTGTATGTTAAATTATGGCAAGAGATTAACAGAGATCTTGAAAGGTAGAAAACTTCCTTAAAGTGGTTAGGATGAGTTACAATGATCAAAATAAAAGTATTACCCAAGAGAAACTATCTATTCCTAATGACATCAATCAGAATTTAAATCAAGAATGGTAAGAAACTGTCAGTAGGTTTATGCACTGTGGGACCCAGTATAGAACAAAAAAGTCCTACATGATTCCAGAGAGATGATCTTGCTCTTCCAAAGTCTAAATAGCCTCATAAAGCAAGCTGCTTGTAGGGGATAACAGAGTAGATAAAATCCTTTGATTGTAGAACAGCAATTTTGGAAGGAACCAGCCAATAGCTTTATACATAATTATGGTGCAGAGATACAAAAAAAAAAAAAAAGGTAAAGGAGTGTGAATTTTATTCTGCTAGTCGTTGCTGACCACAAAGGATGATAAAAATTTAAAAGGACATATTATTCGACAAAGTGTGACAATAGCATGAAACTCAATGAAGGGAATAATATGCTCATCTCTAGTGTTTCTAGGAAATGCTTTTCATGTTGGAGACAATTGTAGCAAGAAAAATGTAATTACAGATGCAGATATGGTTTACTCACTCTAAAAAGACAGCAAGAACTACTTAGTGAAGACTGGAAGATATCTTGGTTGGTGTACTTACAAATTGCTAGAAATTTAAAATCAGATTTCAAAGAAAAGAGGGATATTAAGAAAAAAGACAGAATTTTGAAACACTCATACAAAAACAGCACCATCTGTTAGGGAGTCTATATAAATTTGTACTTAGATATGTTATGCCAAGAGAGAGCAAACAAAAGCTATATGATACAATAATGCAAAGTTTTAAAGAAATAGTTACAACACTGCAGTGGGAAGAATTACAGACTAAATCTATAAAATCACACCAAGTTAAAATTTAAAAGAAAATTGATACAATGTATTCTACAGCTGGTATACAACTCCATTAATATCTAAGATAGACAAATCTTACAGTAACAAATATGTGGTGGGCATGTAAAAAACCCACAAAAGTATTAGAAATATATACATAGCACAACACAGAAAAGTTTGGAATTTAGAATGGAAATGAAATCGCTTTTTATTAGTTATAATGTCAGCAAAAAGCAAGAAACATTAGAATTTAATGAAAGATATGCTTGCAGCAGTGAGAATGAATTGTATTTAAAACTGGAAGAAAGATACAATTCCATCAGATGGGAACTTAGACTTTGGGTATTCAGCAATGGCAAAACTAACAGTATAGAGTAGACAGACAGACAGACAGACAGACAGATAGATATACGCAAAGAATTTTAACCAAATTTAAGCAAGAATGGTTCCCAAACAAACATCACGGCACAAGGCAAATATAATCACTTACCATCAGGCTTCTAAGGGCTTAAATGTCTACAATACTGAAAATCAGCAGATATACCAAAAAGGGAAAGTTAGAAACCCAATATATTTTAATTAACGCTGTACAAGCAGCATTGCCTTGAAATAATATAACGGATCCAGACTCACAGCATATAATAAAAAGGGGAAAATAACCTTACATTAAAAAAAATGGGATGGGCAACGATATACAAAGAAAATGAATCATTATCCTATCCACCTAAAAATGTGAACTCCTTAAAGATGCAAATATAGGGAGGAGAATTTGTCCCATACTTTCCAAACATTTATTTAGTACCGTACAATGGACACAAAAGTAAAAAAAGTATGTTCCATTTGTTAACCTTTCCTTTCAAACCAACAGCTTTCTTTAACAGTGCTAACAGATTTATGGTTGATGAGCCAAGTTCTGATCGCCCATCTTCTTTTACTCATTTCTAGATTTCACTAATCTCTTCGATTCTAAACTGTAGAATGGCTGAACTTTTTTCTCATTTAATATTATGTAACAAGATTTTTCTTTTTTTTTAAATAAAATTTTATTAATTTTTATAATTATAAATAACAAAAAAGAAAAAAATCACATTAAAACAACTCAACTGAATAAAAACATTTACAACTTTTTCAATCACAAGAACAAAACATAAAAACTTAACCAAAATAGTTAACTACGGGTATTGCTCTGCGGCACCCCCCAACCACATCCCCCTCCACCTTTCTCCCTACCTCTACCTCTATCCACCCACCATCTCTAGCCCCACTCTCTCCTCCCCCTCATGCCACCTCCCTACTTCCCTCAACCTTCACTCCTCAGTCTCATCCCCTCCAGATGTGGTACAAGGTGCCGCAGAGCAACCCATCCTTTATCAAATATCATGTTACAGTTGAGAAGATTATAGAAACCCCTCCTCCCCCACCCCACCCCAAGATTTTTCTATGGGTACAGTATGAATGCACTGTATAACCTTGTCTCTCTGACTGACTGTATTCTATTTCTGCACCCTATTTACTTCCTTATTTAGAATTAAGGAAGGACATATAAATTACTGACACTGATACCAATTTTCCCTCTGTTAATTAGGCTGGCAGCTGGCTTTTCTCTAAGTGGCAAACCTTTGATTTTCCACCCTCTTCAAGAAGAACAGAGCAGACCACACCACCTAATGTATCTTCCCAATCATTCAGCACTCTTTTCTGAATTGTGCCCAAAACTCTTCAGCAATCTTTTCAAGATCTCACTGAATAAACACTGCCAAATTCAGTTCAGCTGTATTAACCCACATTATGCCATATTAATACCACATAGCATTTTAATACCATAAATCTTCAACAACCAGAGCTGTCTAGGTTCATTTTAGTTGCTAGCCACTTTGTACCTTTCTTTCAAATTTTCTCCCAATTCCAATCAATATTCTAGAGCAGCGGTTCTCAACCTGTGGGTCGCGACCCCATTTGGAGTCGAACGACCATTTCATGGGGGTCGCCAAACACCACAGTCTGCCATTTTTTTTGGTCAGCCATTTTTTCCCCCTTTGTGATGCGGGCCGTCGTGGCGCGCATGCGTGATGCGGGTCGTCGCGCCGCGCATGCGCGATGCGGGCCGTCGCGCCGCGCATGCGCGATGCGGGCCGTCGCGCCGCGCATGCGCGATACGGGCCGTCGCGCCGCGCATGCGCGATGCGGGCCGGGGTCGAGCCCCGGAAAAGGTTGAGAACCGCTGCTCTATATACTAACATACAGTTTTATATATCTCTATCTTAACACTAACTTAAAATCCGAACAGTTCTCCTTGATTCACACCAACAATAGAATTTGTCCCAGATTTCAAAGTAATCTGACTCTGTCTTGTCCTTCATTTCCATTGTGAGCCTATCCATGTCAGCACACGATAGGATTTTATATAAAATCTCTTTTGTTGGAATTTCTTTATTCCTCCAGTTTTCTGCATACGCCAATTTAGCAGCCGTGAGAATATGTAGCATCAAGTAAAGTATCCCTTTGTCATATTTCTGCATAGTTATGCCTAGTAGGAAGAGTTCTGGTTTTAGCTCTACCTCTATCATTAGTATTTCTTCCAGCTATTTTTTAAACTTGTTCCAAAAGTCACGGGCTTTTGAGCACTCCCACATGTGGTAATATGTCCCTCTTGCCAATTTACATTTCCAGCACGTGGAAGAAATATTTGGACCCATTTTAGCTAATCTTGTTGGTGGGAGATGCCATATGTAGAACATTTTGTAGAGGTTTTCTTTGTAGGAGGTAGCCAAAGTAAGCTTCCTATTTCGTACCCATAGTTCTTGCCAGATATGCAGATCAAAGTTGAGATCAAAATCCCTGCTCTATGTTAACATGGTTTCTTTTACCTGTTCTTCATACATTGCTTGATCTAACAAATAATGATATAGCTTTTTAATCATTTTATCCTCAGTACCTAGTAATATTTTATCCAGCCCTAGTGGTTCTATTTTTATGCCTAACTCTTTTTTATCTTTCCAATATCTCGCCTGTAGTTGAAGGTATGCCCACCATTCTAGTTCTATCCCTTCATCTTGAAGAATTTTCCTGGGCTTCAATTCCCCTTTCTTGTCTAGTACATTTTTATATGTTATAATCTTCCCTAATTGTCCCTGATTGTAATGGCTCTTCAATTATAAAAACTAAATCGTCTGCAAAAACTTGCGTTTTAAACGTTTCTTTCTTGATCTCTAAACCTTTGATCTGTTCATCTTTCCGAATTACTCTGATTAATACCTCTAGGGATAGTAGAAACAACAATGGCGATAACGGACAACCTTGCCTTATGCCTTTTTGAATTGAAAAGCTATCGGTCATTTCTCCATTAATTATTACTTGTGCTGCCATAAGTTTCGGCAGTTCGTATCTTCCTTTTTGTTTGTCTTAAAAAATAGGTCCATTTGTTCTTCCAATTTCAATTTCAATTCTTTATGTTTTAGGATTGCCCTTTTCAAGGTCCATCTCCTCAATCTTTTTTGCCCTTTCCATCTAATTCTAATTGGATTATGGTCAGCCCAGGAGTTCATATCGATTACAACATCCTCTACCTCTAAATTTAAGTCTGCTGACATCCACACCATATCAATTCTGGACCATGACTGATGACGTCCAGAGTAGAATGTAAACTGTTTTTTCTCTAAATTTCTCTCTCTCCAAGTATCCTGGATATTAAGCTCATCAGCCATTTTTAGGAATGTATCAGGTATTGTTCCTCTGGTTCTTTTCCTACTCTTTCCACAATTGCATTATAGTCTCCCATTATACAAATGTTGTCATATTCCAATTGATTAATAATATTATGTAGTTTTTTATAGAATTGTTTCTGCCCCTCATTCGGGGCATAAATTCCCACAAAGAGAAATTTTATTTTATTCAAAATTATTTCCATGATTAAAATTCTACCCTCTTCATCTTTATAAATTTGCTTTGCCAAAATTTCCTGTTTGATATATGCTACAACTCCTCCTTCCTTGTATTGTGAAAGTGCCGCAAACATGTTTCCCAATTTAGGGCAGTCTAATAAATATTGATATTGTTTTTTTATATGAACTTCTTGTAGCATAATTATATCTAAGTTCATCTTATTGAGTTTATTTAAAAACCTTTTCCTTTTTATTGGAGAGTTGAGACCATTAACATTGAAGGATATGGATTCACCTTTTTTCCCCTCCTTATCTATATTTGGATCTGGTTATTATTGTCGGCGTAGACTCTTGAGATTGTAAATCCTTTTCTTTTTCCACTACCAATCTTGTCGGTCTAGCCCAGCGGTTCTCAACCTGTGGGTCGCGACCCCATTTGGGGTCGAACGACCATTTCACAGGGGTCGCCAAACAACGCAGTCCACCATTTTCCCCCCCTTTTCCTTAGCTGTTCTACTCCCTCTTATTCTATTGGCTTTTGAAAGCCAATAGAATAGACTCTCTTGAATAGAGTCTAATTCTATTGGCTTTCAAAAGCCAATAGGAATTGTCCAGGCTGTCTCCGCCCTGCTGAGCCCACCAAAAGTCCCAGTCTGCAAATGGTGGTGCAAGTTGTCTGCAGCGAAGGCGAACTGTCTAGAAGTTTCCACCCATCCCTGCTGAGCAACTACTAAAACTGTAAGTAAAAGAGGGCCAGGGTGGGGGGTGGGAGGCCGGCAGGCGCAGGGAGGGTTTTTGGCGCGCGTGGGGCCCGGTGGGTGGCTTACCTCCCTTGGGCTGGGCCAGCTGGTGGCCCAGCCCGTGGTCGCCCTGCACCGTCGCCGCCCAGGAGCACCTGGGCCTGCCTGCCGCCCCCCTGAACGGACAGTGGCCTACGCCTCGGCCGGCGCAAGGGGCAGCACCACGCATGCGCAGTGCAGGGGGCAGTACCACGCATGCGCGGTGCAGGTCGGGGTCGCTGCCTGAAAAAGGTTGAGAACTGCTGTTCTAGAGTTCTTTTGATAATTTTAAAATTTTACCACGAACGTCAACTCAATAGCTCTTCCTCCTCTGATGAGAAAGCTTCCTTTTAAGAAACTATGCCAGATTCTCCTTATCAGCAAAATTGTTACAAAGCATTTGTTTGGGTTTCTAATAACTGCCAGTAGGAATCTAAGGCTGAAGCCAGGCTATCATAAACCAAATAATGAGGCTGTAAAGTCCTACATTAATTACACTGGGCTATAGTAATCCAAATAAGGTTATAGACCAAATATTTATTAAGAATAAAATTAGATGTGATCAAATAATTTGAATCAACTGATAACAATAGTAGAACAAGAAACTGGTTTACTTATAAACAATTGGAGGGTAGGTTTTAGTAGAATCTGTCTTCTTCAGCCTTAAATGATATCTGTCTCCATCTAGAAGATGGGACAATGAGAAAATAGACCTGAAGCAGCCCTATGATAGCCTGGTCTATAGTTGTAATCCCATATTCACCTGGAATTAGTATTTAGGAAACTTATTATATGCCTAAAAATCATATAGATTAATAAAACTGGGGATAAATCATTCAGTTTTGTGATTTGAATAAGCCTTCCAGTCAGCAGCTCTCTAAATAACAAACTATCTTAGATAGTCATAGAGAAATCACTTAAGCCCAATAAAAAGTAATTTAACTATGTACAGATTAAGGTAACAATTTAGATGATGCTATCTATTTGATTAGGGATTTTAATCCAAGAATGGCTTGATGTCTGTTCTGAAATGTCAGGTTGGATACATTTTATCTGATTGTATCAATTTATAATTAAAATATTGACAATAGTGATATGCTTCTCTTTCCTGCCCTGTCCCAATCTTGCGACATCATTCAAGAGAAAGACAATAAATTCCTAACATTTGGTTTAGTTTTTCTGCTGCTGAATGTTGAATGACGAGGAACATGGGACTTGGGAGTCTAAGAAAACTAGGAGTAGAAAAGACAAATTAAAATCTTGGTTAAAATTAATTCCACAGACATGGACACAATAGAAAATGAAGAGGTCTGAATGCTCTGATGTCCATAGTAAATCTGATATCTGAAAATCAAGAGGAACAATCTGACTTACTTGAGTGATGATTTATACCTCTTTTAAAACAAATATTTTTTAAAATATGCAATACTAGAGTTGTCTGAAAGCAGGATTGCCTTACCTGCCAAGGTAGCTGCAGCAGCCAAGCCTGCTGCTGTATATGGGTCAGCACCTGGGGGAGCAGCACTGATAATATAGGGATTTGGCACAAAAGCAGCTGGAGCCAACCCTGCCGAAAATACACCTGTTACAGTAACAAAAGGTTCAATTTCACCAAAAACAGACACAGCACATAGTGTTGTACCACACAAGTTTTTAAATGCTACAAGTTTGATGTGATTTCAGATAATATTGGTAGAAAATTCAAAAGGCCTTAATTGTAACCAACAATTTCACTTTCACGGCTGATATTAAAAATTCAGTATGTAATAAGTAATATGCAATAGAGCATTTTGTAAGCTTATTTCACACTAGAACGTACTTTCCAACAGCGTACTTTTATCTTGCTACACTATGACTCTACTTTGCACTTTTGCAATCTTCATTGTCAAGCTGTATTGCAGGCAGAAAGCAGTTCACCCAGTGCATGTTTTGCATCCACTAAAGATCAAGTGGAAGAATCTGGCACTTCTCATTAAGGTTCCCAAGTTTAGATAATTCCTTCACTCCAACTGCAGCAGCTAAAGAGACAGCCAACTACGATCGGTTAAGATCTATCAATCCTATGGATAGTCTTTTGAAGAGGAAACAAGACCCCCTTTTATCACAAACTTTAAAATGTCTCACCTATATGTGGCTGCTGTGCTGCTGCCAGAGCATACTGTTGCTGTTGTGCTGCTGTTAACTGCTGGACAGTAAGAGGATTAGTCCTCTGAAATATCTAAAAGACAACAAAAAAGACAACAAGCAAAACGGATTTGATTTTTGAGTCACACACTACATTATTAACAAACACACTTTCTATCTATTTAATATATAAGACTGACCCGTTATTACTCCATGAAGCATTACACACAGGACTGTTCAACATTGTGAATTTCAAATTTAAATAGAAGTAATTCTTCAAGAATATTATGAAATAATTCCACATTATAATAAACTACTACCAGAAATGCCAATTCTGCATGGCATGTTTTTTCTTTCAGTTTAATATGTTGCACAATCTAGCTGGTAGTAGAAGTTACATTATCTTGAATATGCTACAATTCAGACACCATGCATAGTACTGAACTATGAATGACAATTCATGACAATGGCTGGGTTTATTCAAAGCTAAGGCATTATGACTGAGATCAAGGGTCTTCCCTTGATATGGAATTGACATGGGGTAAAAAAAAAATGTTAGAGAGAGTATTTTTTAAAAAAAGTACAACAGCAACAAGAGATGTAAGAACTTTAGAAAGTTATCATTTTTAGTTGAAACCTGTAACGTATATAATGCTGTAATTCCAACCATTAATATGGGTATAAAAAATATACTAACCTGTTGTTGTGAACTGTAATCAAAGAGTCCCACAGTAGCTCCTGAAGAATCCATTTGTACCTGATTTCCAGGATAATCAAACTGCAGAGAATCAAGACCCACTTGTTCCATAGCATCCAAATTCTGAGATTCAGAGTTTGAAAATTCCTCCACCAGTGGCTTGTGAGTTGAAGGATTAGAAAGCGAAGACAAGCCTTCAGCAGTGTTAGGGTTTGGACCCAAACGCTCAGTTACTTCAGTTGGGGATGCTTGTCGGCTTCCAGGAGTACGACTGCTTAGGAAAAAAAATGAAAAACAAAAATGAGCTTTTATAAAAACATCTGGTGAAAAACTTTACATATGTAAAAATCTCACAATATTTTTTTTCCTCCTTGGTTTATAAGAAAATGGCACCCAATTGTTCTATATGATAGTTAATGTTGAAATTGTTTGAAAATTAAATCTATAATTTTACTTTAATTGATAAGTCAAATAATTAAATACAAAACTGTTTTAATTGCTTTCAGAGCAGTAAAATGTTAATAGAGAAAATTAGCATGTTTGAATGATTAATGCCCTCCAAAATTATACATTAAAATATACATTCCAAACATGTTGCTAAAATAATCTTATAAAAAAAACCTCATTTCCCTTTTTTTCTTAATTTCCTAAAAAAAATTATTTTATTTTTATCTATAATATAGCTACAGCTAATGTCTGTGATCAAAATTTATAGATATTGCTTTCTAGGGTAAGCAGTTGGTAAAATTAACATGCATTTGCTGCTGTTCTTGTGATTTTTCTTGAACAAGCCAAGTCATGAAACAGCATGTATGTGCTCAGTACTTCCTGGTAACAGTAATAGAAATGCTTAATAAATAGGCTATAGCTGAAAGATTTTAAAACAGTAGATCTACAATTTGAGAGTGGTGGTGGTGGTGATGATGGTAGGACAGCATGCTTAGCAGGATATGGGAAGCTCCGGCTTCAAAGCTAAGTTCATGGCTTCAAAGCCAACTTAAAGGGCAGCATTAAGGAAATCCTATTCTGAATCTATTAAACAGCAAGCCTGTATTAGCTGTAACTATAACATTTCTTTTACACTGAAAAAGATACATAATTGAATACTATTTCTACTAAAACATTTGAGGCAAAACCATACCTTGAAGATAAAATGAAGAAATTAGTTTTTATTTAAAAAAAAACTTGTATTTTTTGCATAATATAGATAGAACAATATATAGCAGCTAGAAATAATGTACATCCTACATTTGGAAACATTTAAGAGCTACCAGATCAATTTGGAAAGAACTGTCTCTCTGGCCACTTATAGGAGGAAGAAGCAACCATGCTTCTCTTAAAAGAGAAATAATTTTTATGATTAAAATATAAACATAAATTAAGAAGGCCAGCTAGAACCACAGATTCCAACCTCCATTCACTGAAAGAATTCAAATGAAAGTGTGCCAGAAATTTAGCTTTCTAAGTCCGACGCTATTGTCCTTCCAGAAATTCTTAAAAAGATGGGGATTTTTAATAGCTCTGGGGATCCCAAGATAATAAAGAACCTGTAAGATGGTAGCATTGTATGTGAGATTTTGGTGCATTCTCCTGTGTTTATATTTTGTTTCAGTTATTTAAGATTTAGTTTTAATTGATTTATTGTACATTGCCCAAAGTCATATTAGTGAGATGGGCTGCTATATAAATTTGATAGATAAATAAAATATCCAATGAAGAGTAGTTTCTAGTTGATAGTAGTCTACTATCTCTCTGAGAAATAGGTATCACATCAAACTGCTTTTACAGATAAGGTTTTTTTTCCTCACATTTAGACAGAACCTGCCTTCCTGTAACATAATCCATTAACTGTTTCTTGCACCTGGGACAGAGAAGAGCAGTCTTGAATTCCTTCTATGTGATTTGTTAATAGAATAGAATAGAATAGAATAGAATAGAATAGAATAGAATAGAATAGAATAGAATAGAATAGAATAGAATAGAATAGAATAGAATAGAATTCTTTATCAGTCAAGTGTGATTGGAGAATTTGTCTCTGGTACACAAGCTCCCAGTATACATAAAAGCAAGTGATAAAATCATGATTATAATCATAAAATACTATCATCATAAATCATAAGATACAACACAGTGATAGTCATAGGATACTAAATAATCAATCAACATAAATCATAATAGGATTTTGGGTATAGATAATCCTTGCTACCTATAATAGTAATTGGAATTGGAATTTCCATCCCCAAGTGATGCAGTCATACAACACATTATGTAATCACATTTAGTGATGGCAATCCTGGCAGTCTGTTGATGTTATAACTGAGGATGACAGGTTGTTAAGTGAGGACTTCTTGACTTCCTGCCAGCTTTTAACAAGCAAAGCTAATGGGAAATCATAAGAACCAGATGGCTCATAAGCAAGCCAGGGCAAGGTCAAGTGGCTTTTGTAGTATGGCACAAGCATGGCCAGGTGGAAGGTGGGCGCTGTGGAATGTGGGAAGGCACACAGGAAAGTGGCATGAGTGGAAATGATTTACAAGAACAGCTAACCATCTTCCTTGCCCGCTTGCCCAGTGACTTTGCTTGTAGGAAGCCAGCAGGGAAAGTCGCAAATGGCAATCATGTGACAGGAGACATTGCAACCCCATAAGTGCAAGCCAGTTGCCAAGCCCATGGATCGCAATCACTTCTTCAGTATTGTTATGAGTCACTAAATGAGAGGTTGTTAACCGAGGACTTTTGAAGTTTCTTCAAAAATGACTATTTGACAAGTTACTGTCATATCATCCTTAGTCTTCTTTTCTCAAAGTTTCTTTACACAAATAATTTTTTCAATCTCTCCTCACACAATCTAGCTTCTAATCCCTTGATTAGCTTGATTCTTCTTACTGGAATTTGTTCAAATTTTTCTGACTCCTTATAATTTCCAGAACTGTAACACTCAAGATAGGATCTGACCAAAGCAGAACAGAGTGGAATAATTAAGAAATAATGTTTCTGTTGCTTCGGCCTGCAACTATATTGCTTTTTGGGGAGTCATATCATATGGCTAGGTCATTTTAATTTGAAATCAACTACAAAACATTTTTCCACTTACAAACTTTCGACTTATGAACTTTTACCAATACGAAAAAACTTACCCACAACTCCAACAGAGAAGGTCCCAAAAATTGGGAGGTTAGTTTATAGCACAGGTTGGCAACCTGCGGCTCCAGAGCCGCATGCGGTTCTTTGAGCCTTCCCCCGTGGCTCCCAGCCTCCTCTGCCATTTGCAGAGAGAGACAGAGGCATATCTCTCTCTCTCTCTCTCTCTCTCTCTCTCTCTCTCTCTCTCTCTCTCTCTCTCTCTCTCTCTCTCTCTCTCTCTCTCGGAGCTCCTCCCTTTGCTGCGTCTCTGCAGGAATCAGAAAGCAGGAAGCAGGAGAGAGCTAGCTAGCCCAGCTATGCTGACTCAGGAATTCTGGGAGTTGAAGTCCACGAGTCATAAAAGAGCCGAGGTTGCCTACCTTTGAGCTTGTTGAACAGCTTGAAGCCAGCTTGCCAGGTGAGCAGAAGATCGGAGGGGGGGGGAGAAAGAGAGAGAAAGTGAGAGAGAGAGAAAGAGAGAGAGAAAGAGGGGGAGAGGAGAGGGAGAGGAAAGAGAGAGGGGGAAAGGAAAGAGAAAGAGAGAAAAAGAAAGAGAGGGAGAGGGAGGGAGGGAGGGAAAGAGACAGAGAGAGACCCTTTTGACATCTAAAATGAAGATAACACTGCATATATCCTTTTTTACCTTTATTATAGGTGTGTGTATATATATGTATGTATGTGTATATGTGTGTGTTTGTTTATGTATGTGTGTGTGTGTGTGCGCGCACACACACACACACACACAAAGGTAAAAAAAAAAGGATATATGCAGTGTTATCTTCATTTTAGATATCAAAAGGGTTTTGCGGCTCCCAGTGTTTTGTTTTTAGTGGGGAAACGGGTCCAAGTGGCTCTTTCAGTGTTTTGGGTTGCCTACCCCTGGTTTATAGTATGCCACATATATATATTTGTTTGGCCTTGCGAACAAAGCACATTTATGAACAGCCTCTCAGAATGCAACCTGTTCATAAAAAGAGCACTGCCTGTATTCCAATCTTTACCATAACTATTGCCGAGCCACACTATTTACTATTAGTACCATGCCATCTACAGTTGTACATTTGATTTTTGTTTTCTAAATGACAATATCCTCGATTCTGTTGAACACATTCTACCTTTTTCAGCCCATTTCTCCGAACTATCAAGAAGGTTTTGAATGTAATTTACATCTTCTGACCAGCCTTAATCAGCAGGTCATTATTTTGTTAATTGTTTTGTTGAAGATATACAGTACTCCCACAGTCTATTGTGGAAGTTACCCTATGGAAAAAGGAGGAAAATTTATTTATTCAACATAAACTCATGCTAACGTTAGTAATTATCAGTGCTTTGAAAGATCCTCCAGACCAACCTCTTTATCTCCTAACCAGATATTGAAGTCAAACTCACTGGGCTGCAGCACAATGGATCTTCCTTTCCCCCTTTTATCTTCCTCAACTCATCTGGAACTTCATCTGTTCTCCAGGATAACAAGCCAATCAACTACCTCAGCACCCTACGATGCCATTCATCTAGTCCAAAAGATTAAAATCCATTCGAAGTAAAAAGCTTTTCCCTGATCATGCTTCCATCAATCACAAGTTTCAATCCTACTCTATTATTCTGGCTTCACAATCTCCTTTGTGGTTGGAAGAATGAAACAAATTATGTAGCTTTGGTGGTTCTGCTTTTCCTTGTCACCTGTAAATACTTTATCTTATTTATTGTTCAGCTGGTGTACTGATTTTTTTTTTCATTTTGAACTTATCTAGCAAGATTGTTTTTGTTCTTCTTAGCATCTCCACTAACCTCTGCCCATTCTGAGTTTAATTTTTTTTTTGATACTAGGCTAAACAGTTCCAGGTTTGTTGATTTGGCTTTATGGGTAGGAATTGATTTTTTTAACAGACATTGCAACTGCTCCTTCTGTTCAACTGTTTCTCTTAACAATGAATGGTTTCCTTTTCAAGTGCCACAATGCAGTCAAAGAAGTCAGACCACCATGTCAATTTTATATCTTTAAATCATATTTACGCTTCTTACTTTATACGTTCTGAACATTAAAGCACAATCAATGAAGGCAATGAAAGCAAGCCTATTTTTTAAACTAACTTAAAAATTCATTTCAGGAACACTTCTGCACAGTACACAAGACTTAATCAAAAGTCTTACTTTAGGAGTTTACCTACACTAATTCAATTTAAAGCTCTTCTAATCAACATTATCATGTCTGGCCCAAACACATTTTCCATTTCTTATGATGTACAATGTATCTCATGTCCATAGTTCTGAATGTAAATACTTTGGACCAAAGGCCACAGTCTCAGAAATCAAGTTGTTCTTATTAACCTAACTTGTATAGTCATTCATTGATTTGCAGTATTTTTCTTTTCCTTTCTATGGCGTGAAAGCATTTAGAGAACACAATTTAAGCCCTCAGGGTTCATTTTGTGATTTTCAGTATCTATGAAACATTCTAGCTGCCCTCTGCACTGTCATGTGCAGTATTAATTCCCTTACATATCAGCAGAATGTAATTGTTATAAGAGTTGATATTCGTTGTATCTCAATCCCGATTCTTTCTCACAAACATAATTCACAAGCTCTACGTGATATGTTTGTTTCAAAGCCTCATAGTAATGACTGACCAATTACCATATCTCATTTCTTTTATTTCTTCTGAATCTTCTCTTCCCTTTTGGGATGTTTCTCTTTTGATACACTTACATTGTCTCTGCCCTTCTCGGATCTACACTCCCATTTCTCATATACAGTCTCTCTTTTGCTTTCCTTAAAAGCTCAGAGCTGTTCATCTACATGAGCCTGAAGGCTCGTCTGACCCTTGTAGTCACATGATTGCAATATGGGCATTTGGCAACTGCCTTGCACTTACAACAGCTGCGGCATCCCAGTCACCTGAAGCCAGAAGGAAGTTGCAATGAGATCCTCACTTAATGACCTGTAGTAGGATTACCATTGCTAAGTGGTCAAGTCACCTGATATTTGTACTTTATGACATCACTTAGCAACAGAAATTCTAGCCCCAATTACTGTTGTTAGGTGAAGAGTCTGTATGATATAAAGGAAACAAGAGCAGGGAGTTCAGTATCCCATTTGGATACATATATATAGGTAGAGCTGAACAACCCGTCTTGATGAATGCAGAAAACCATGCATCATCCATGAACATAGCTAGGGAAAAAGCATTTTGAAAATAACAAGTACAAATGATAGTATCCTTTAATGTACTTTCAAAGATTGAGGATAGGCTCTCTACTGTGAAGACTGATCTACAATTTAAAAGAGTAGAAACCTCTGGGGGAGGATGTACTTTTTTTTTTTTTTAGCAGAACAGATAACTTATGGCCTTCTAGAAGTTGCTGCAGAACTCCAATTTCCATCAGTTAAGCTTAGTGATAGCAACGGACACCCATCTGTATTACAGTCTGCACAGATCCCATAATTAAAATATAATAAGACTTAACATGCATAAAGATGGCAACCATTATACAAAACACCGCAGAACCTAAATGAAACTTTGAACCTGAACCCATGCATCCATAATTTTTATCTATTGAAAACAGATATATCTTCCTCCCAACATCCCAAAAATCTAAGCCTTACTTAAAATCTTTGCTATCAGCATCCATTCCATTTGGTAAGCCTCTGCCGTTTATTTTGGTAACATCGTCATCATCAACTTGTTTAAGATCTCTGTTCTTGTCCTCCTCAAATGGAGAAACCTTGCCTTTCTGGTCTGCTTTCTCAGGTCCATCTGTTTCAGCTTCTCTAGTACCCTAAGCAAAAAAACATGTTTGATCTGAATCTAGCAGAAAATAAATGTAGCACCCACAATTAACATTACCAAATCTAACTAATGCTGTAAAGTTGTTAGGTAATATTGTCAGGTATCATTCTTAAATAAAATGTTGTCCGTAGCTTTCAGGATCAAACCGGAAAAAAATCAACATTAGCTGAATGTAAATTTCCTACAAAGTGAGGATGGCTTTTCCAGTTGTGAGAAGTTTTGATGATCTAGAGGAATCTAACCTTACACATAAGACAGTGAAGAGAGGCACTTCTGGTACCCCTTTCTTCCTTGTAACACTGTCTAAAGTCAAACACTATAAAACATGTGAAATTAAAATGGCATAAGCTCAAAGAAGCAGTTACAAATAGACAATCCTGGAAAAATTATCTTCATCAAATCATGAAGAGTTGGAAGTCACTGAAAGACTGAACAACATATAATCAAAATCCCATTTTATGCCTGGTGTGTTCTTTTGCAGGACATCTTGCTCTTTTTCATAATGGAAAACTCCTTTGAAATAAATACAGCTATTTAAAACAATTTATTATGAACAGAAAACCTTTGAAAAAATCTTTGGCAGGCCTACAGAAAATTTATATGCAACACTTCATGTTACAGATATGATTTTGAAGCCATTTTCCCAAGAGTAGCATGAAACAGTTGAGTATAGAGACATAAGTTCTTATTTAGTGCAAAGCACTGCTTTCTGGAGACCACAATAAAAACTTAAATGATTAATCTACTTGTTGCTAAATTACATGGCAGCATGAGGAAAATCTAACAGGTAATAATATCATAGAATGAGTCTATGACAGCGGTTCTCAACCTATGGGTCGCGACCCCATTTGGGGTGGAACGACCATTTCACGGCGGTCGCCAAACACTGCGGTCCGCCATTTTTTCCCCTTTTCCCCTCGGCCGACGCAGGGGGCAGCACCGCGCATGTGTGGGGTAGCACCACACATGTGCGATGCAGGCCGTCGTGCCGTGCATGCGCGATGCGGGCCGTCACGCATGCGCGGCACTGGTCGGGGTCGCAGCCTGCAAAAGGTTGAGAACCGCTGTTCTATGACAACGCACCACAGCCAACTCATTATGGTCAACTTGCCATAGCCAACTTGCCACGGCCAAATTGCTACGGCCAATTTGCCAATGCGAACTCACGCAGGACAACTTGCCGCAGGACAAAAGTTATATAATATTGAAGAAATTGTGAAATAGAATCATTAAAGAAATGATGCAAAAGGAGAGACAAAATGAAATAACAAATGACAAAACATAAAATAATTTCTAATTATTTTAAATAATGAAATAAACTTGTTGAATTATCCTGTGGCAAGTTTTCCGATGGCGAGCTGGCCATGGCAAATTGGTAGCGGCAAGTTCACTATGGCAAGTTGTTCCATTCCGTCATAAGAATAGCCTACAATAACTTTTATTGATGCAAACAAGTTACTTACAAAAGCTCCTTTCCTAAACCGGGAGTCCAATTTATCAGCTGGAGAAGAACTTAGCACATATTCGACCATGCTCACACCAAGGCCACCACTCTCTGATCGAGGAGATAAGACAGCGTTTACTTCACTTGTTCCATGAAAAACATGTCCAGGCTTTCTTTGAACCATAATAGGTTGTGACATGGAGTGGTCTATTTTAAATTTTAAAAAGAGACATTAAAATCAATATGCAAATTAATACAGCTTAGTTCAATGCAGATTTTTTCCATCACTGAACATAGAAACAATTGTTTCTCAAACTGAATTGTATAGTTTACATAATGACTTAAACAAGTATCACTTACGAGGTGTTGCCCAAGCAGTTTCTCTCCATTCATCACCAAGAAATATCCCTTTTTGTCCATCCTTTGCTGGATCATCTGGTTCCCAAAATTTTTTGGCAGGTAGCAGCTATTTTAAAAGAAACATCTTAAATGTAATGCTCATTTAATCTAGTGCCTAGATCAGTGGTAGCAAACTTTTGACACGTGTACCAGAGGCAGCACACAGAGCCTTCTCTGTGGGCATGGTCACTGTCCCCCCAGCCCCGCCTCCCCTGCATCCCCCCCCAGCAGCCCCTCTGGAGGAGAGTCGCCCCTGGGCAGGGCCCGCACGGAGCAGCGCAGCCAAGGACATTGCGGCCAGGCAGCAGGGACAAGACTCCGCCCTTACGCCCCATCGCGCGCAGCTACTGCGGAGCACGGGTGGAGGGCACGGCCACCCATGGCATTACAGGGCTGTGGGCAATCTGCTGTGGCAGGCTATGGAAGCAGTGGGTTAGGGTTAGGGTTTAGGGTTAGGGCAGAAGGCGGGAGGGGGCGGGGGGGTTGGGCACTCCATGTCTAAAAGGTTCGCCATTACTGGCCTAGATGTATATTAATAAATTCTAAATTTATAGAAAGGAATCTGGAGTTTCTGCATTTATCTCTTTTGATATAAATGTATTTATTAAACAATAATGCGTTTAATAAACCAATAATGTACTTCATTACATGCTATACTTTTGTATTTGAGAAACATGATGGGCAGGTATGCTACTGTTGGTGCAGTGGGTAGATTGACTGTTAAATATAAAATGATTGTCTCAGTTATGAATTTTGCTTTGACTTTAAATAGTTTTATAGTTTCTACTGCTTTTATTTATCTTTAAATTTTGATTCCCACCTTTATTATTTTATAAGAAGCTGGTGAACAAACTTAATACTCCTTCCTCCCATTTTTCCTATAACAGCCCTGTGAGGTAGGTTGGGATGAGTAAGTGTGACTGGCCTCAAATTACTCTCTTTTTGAATTGACTTACTATTTTTTAAATTTATGAGCTGCCCAGAGTCTTGTATGGAGATTAACATCTATATAAATTTAATAAACAAACATGAACTTGAAATAGATGCTAAATGTTCTCCAACCAAATGATAGGATTACAGTTTCAAGAATGGTATACACTTCAACCAGGTCACATTCATACCAATTCCTTCTGGAAACTGGTTTTATTATAAAAAATGTTTTTAGGAATTAACAAGAGTCTACCTGTTATAAAGTTGTAGAATTGGAAGGGACCACAAGGATCATGTAGTCAAACTCTCTGTAGGCTACAGGAAAACAAATTAACCCACCTTCATGAAGTAACTCTAAATTTCTATATACTGTTTTTTATATTTTAACATTTTATTGTACGCCACTCAGCATCCTGCTCTAATGGAGATGGGCAGGTCAAAACTGTGAAGAATGAATGTTTGGGCTCTTAAAATAATCTCCAGAGAGAGAGCGAATCCATAATATCCTTAGGCCAGGCACGTCAAACTCACGACATCATGTAACATTGCGCAATGTCACGTAACATTGTACGACATATCGGGACTTTTTCTCCATTGCTGGCAATGGGGTGGGTGCGGGCCGGCAGCTTGACATGGCTGCCTTAGGCAGACTATTCTTCTCCTGTGCAAATCTTATTGTCAAAAAGGTTTTCTTTAAAGAGAATTTGGTAGTTGCAACTTGAACCTATTATTTCTGGTTTTGTCTTATGCAGTAATAGAAATAGTTTCTAAATATCTTTTTTACAAGACCCTTTTAAGGATCTGAACACTGGCATTAACCTCAATTGTTTGTTTCAAGCTGAACATCACAGGGTCTTCCAGTCTTTTATCACAGAACCTTTGTCAAACAATCTCTGTCAGCCTCTTAAGGGCACATCAATATATTTACAGAAATTTTTAAGTCTAGAACCATATACAAGTCTGCAGACGTGGTTTCACCAGTAGGGGAGAGAATAAGAATTTCATGTGTATTTGACAATACTGTGTTTTTATAATGCAGCCCAAAGTTGCATTAGTTGCATTAGTCCTAGTAGTTTGCTAATATTGAGCTGGTTATCAGTGATTAGGCCCAAATTCTTTTCTGACATGCTTTCAAGCTATAAATCCTTCATCTTGTATATATAAGCCCTATATTTTTCTCTTTTCTAAATGTAATACTTTATATTTTTCCTGCTGAAGAACATTTTGTTTCTCTCTGCTGAGATGTCTAATATTTTCAGATTTGTAGTCTCATTCAAGCTTCCTGGATGTTGAATTTTGTGCAAATTGGATAAGCAACTCAACCCCAACATTAATAACAATTAAATAATACTTGCCTTTTGATAGATCCCCACTTGAACCCAATAGTTACTGCTCTCTAGCTCAATAAAGAGCCACTTATGCTAAGAGTAATTTTGTCAGCCACTTATAGACCCACCTTAACATACAGCCATCCAAATCAGCTTGTCAATGAGAACGTCACATGCAATCTTGTAAAATGCTTGCTTTAAAAAGCTGACACTGAAGCAAACATATCCACACCCTTTTCCATTAGCTACCTTGTCAAACGAGACAAGGTTAGTCTCACATGACTTGCTTTGAATATAGACATAAACAAAAGAGAATATGAATTAATTATAATTTCTTTGATATCTATGAAGATTTCATTTGGAGTAAACAGTGAGTCTATTGCCTCATTTGTTTTCCTCTTTCTACTGTTGTATTTGAACAAACCTTCATTGCTAGGTTTTGCCACTCTTTAGATTTACCTCATTTTCCATCTTTCCCACATTTATGAATTGAAGCTTTGTAGATTTCCTTGGTCATTAGCTCTTGTTTCTGTTTCTAAGAAGCATGTGGTCCCAATTCCTTCATGAATTATTGTTGAGTGCGGTTAAATAGCTGCCTATTCACACTGAGGTCTTTAGTTATCTTGTAGTTTTCTTCCACTGCTCATGTTTGAAACTGTACTTTTTCTTTTCAGAAAAGCTCAGCTGGCTGCAACACCTCTGCCTTTAACTTCTCTTCCCTTGACATCCTCTTTACCATTTCTCTCGGCTTATTAAAATAGGCCTTTCTAAATCCACAGCTTATGTTTGACTTTTCTTTCGTTAAAATTAAGAATTCTAAGAATTATTGCTTAGGACTATATAAGAATGACATTAAAATTAAAAAGGAAAATAAATTTAAAAATTTCAAAACATTTATGGGCACAGATGATCTGATGCCCATCAAGAGTTTTCTACAGAGAAAACAGATACAGAAATATGAATTAACAGCTATAATATCACAGCAAACAAAATTTATGATAAAATGTTTATGACAGAAATTCTGGGAAAACGGCAAAATCCTGGTAAGATCTTGGCTAATCGCTTAAAAGCAATGGTTCCAATTATTACAGGTGAGAGAGGGGAAATGTATAAAATGTCAATAGATATAAATTGTTAAATTTTAAAATTTTATTCAGAATTATATAGTAAACCATACAATATATCAAATGAGGATATAGAGGTCTTTTTATATAAAATTATTTTACCACATTTAGATAATAGACAAAAACTCCATTATTTGCTCCACTATCTGATATAGAGATTAAACAAATACTTTTAAAAATGGTAAGTGATAAAGCACCAGGATTAAATTGGCTCACTATTGAGTGGTATAAAAGATTTATTGATTTTTTTTGGTGCAAACCTTGACCAAGAGATATCTGAAAAGGGAATTTTATCACCATCACCGGCTTTTCACCAGGTTTAAGTTATACAAAAAGAAGGTTATTAAACAATTACTGTCCAAGCTCATTGATTAATGTTGCAAAGATTTTATACCAGAGTTAGCAAATAGAAGGTGATTGTTATAAGATGACCAGTGTTTACAAAAATTAAAGCAGCAATCATCATTAGATGTAGATCCAATACACTTAAATAAAGATCAGTTTGTAATTTTATAATTAAATGCTGAAGAAACCTTTGCCTGTACACATAAACAGTGCAAGTTTGCTGTATAAATAGATTCAGATTTCTTTTGGAAGTCATAAAATGGATTATGATATGAATCACACCCACAGCTGAGGTAAAGGTTCATAGCATGCTATCTCTTCCTTTCCCACTATTCAGAGGAATTATAATAGGATATCAACTTTTATCCTTGCTTTTTGATATCTCCATGGAACCCTCAGCTTGTGCTATTTACCAATATAGGGAGAATTATGTAGTTCATAAGTCAACTGGACACACACTGATTTTATTTGCAGATAACATTCTTTGGTTTATTTCTGAAGCTCATGCTACTATCCATCCCAGTGTTAATGCAAGAGACAGATGCCTTTAGCAAAATAACAGAATTATTCTATAAACTGATCCAAATTGGAATTGATGCCAAAATTGGGTAACCCATTCATTTAAGGCACATCAATTCCATATTTGTACTAAATTTATTAAATATTTGGGTATGTGTATCAGTAACATATGTTATAAATAAAATGTAGAAGTTTCTTCAGATATTGATATATGGGAGTTATTAAAAGTTAATCTCTGGGGAAAGGTGAATGTTCCTTCAAAATGAATATTATTCCCAGATTAATTTATATTCTGAGAGGAATTTCCAATTTATATATCTGGAAAATATTTTCAGAAAATAAATTATTTGTTTAGAAAAGAATCTCTACATTTATAGCACTTTTGGTTGTATAGTCAGTATCAGGATTTAAATGTACTAAAATTTTAGTTATCTCTGGAAACAATTACGTCAGTTCAAAAGTTATGGAATGGAATGTCTAATAAAATATTTAGCCCCTTTTTTCATATCAAATTGACTTTAGGAGAAACCTGACTTTAAAAATTGGGGGGGAAATGGTGATATTGGAAAAATTGGATGGAAGTTGGGATATTGATTTAGGATTAATTGAAAGGTAATAAAGATGATTTTTTTTACTCTGTTAAGATAGAAGTCTCATTTATCACATGTGACTGAATGGCAACAGTTACAATTACAACGTTTGTTAACATTATTTGGAGCAGCCTCATTTTCAGCTCCTAATACATCTGAAACACTAGAGCAGGCATGTCAAACTCGCGACATCACATGACATCACGCGATGTATCGCGACTTTTTCCCTATTGCCGGCAATAGGGTGGGCGCAGTTTTGTCATGACGCATCTGGCCTGCAGGCCGGCAGTTTGACATGCCTGCACTAGAGCAACTTGTTAAATCCTTTAAAACTAAATAAACCTATTAGTTTTTATACATATTTCGTATCAATAAATCAATTTGATATACACGTTAAGAAATTAATGGAATAAAGAATTAGAAGTTCCTATATTGCAATTGGAGAGTGTCTTAACTTCTGTAGCAAGAGTGTTAATGGACCTCAAACTATCACTAATACAACAAAACAATATTTAGAACTATTTTTAGAACATAGAATCATAGCGGTTATTAGACTCCATTACATTTGAATAAAAAAGGATTTTTAAAAAACACATGTTGGATATCTAATAAGGATGATGCTTCTTTAAAGCATAGATTTCTACAAAATCTATATTTGTCAAGTTTTGGGAGAAAGTACAGGTAGTCCTTGACTTATGACCATAATCAAGCCCAGAATTTATGTTGCTAAGTAAAACATTTGTTAAGTGAGTTTTACCTCATTATACTACTTTTCTTGCCACATTTAAGTGAATTGTTGCAGTTGTTAAGTTAGTAACCCGATTTTTAAGCAAATCTGGCTTCCCCACCAACTTTGTTTGGCAGAAGGTTGCAAAAGGGGATTGCATGACACCAGGACACTGCAACCGTCATAAATATGAAGAAATGGCCAAGCATCCAAATTTTGATCACATAACATGGGGATGCTGCAATGGTTATAAATGTAAAAAACGGTCATAAGTCACTTTTTTCAGTGCTCTTGTAAGTTTGAACAGTCACTAAATGAACTGTTGTAAGTCAAGGACTATCTGTAGTGGATTACGTAAACGCAACAAAAGCTAAAATTTTGCGAGGATACTAAACTGTTGACTATATACTTAGTCCATGGAATTTGAAAAATGGACAACATAAATGTGTTCTCTGTGCCCATACCATTGCCAAAAGACTTTGCAACATTAGAAAATGTATAGGAAAAAAAATAAGGGAAAGATAAATGTATGGCTCCTGGATTGAAGACCTGATTGCACTTGCCATTTATGAGTAGATTGCCTATACACATACTTTGTATAGACAAATACAATGAAATATATCATTCATTTATTCAGAATACAATAGCTCCCACTCTTTGTTGTTATCCCCCTATAGCTGTCTAATATTCCTACTCTAATCCAAATCTTGATTTTAATCTCTGTTGAGCTTTAGTTCTATTGTAACTATCTATTCTGGTCCCAGTCTCAGAAACTACCAAACTACCTCTTGCTTGGCTGTCTTTATTGATGGGCTAATTCCTGTTGTCAGCTCTTAAATCTGGACTTAACCACTCTGAAGCTGGGAGCACTAATGGTCCATCTGTCTGCACTTTTACTTCTTCTTTCAGTTTGGTCTATATCACTGCCAAGTCCCTTTGGAGTCTTCAGCTACCATAGTCTTCTCTCCTACCTTTCAGTATTACAGAAGAACTCTTCAGTCACTCACTGTAATCTCTCCCAAATAAATCAAGACAGGTAATACAATTAGATGAGCTAATTCTCCTTAACTGCAAGGCTATATTAAATTTGCAAGTTTGAAGGTACAAACTTCCTGCCACCACTTTTAACTGTTTGATCAATTAGATCAGATCCTAGGTTTTTTTTCCTGACCTTAAGCCACTGGGGGCTCCTCCCTCTCTTGTCCAATTGTTTCCTAGGCTGCATCTCTTCCCCTTGTTCCCCAAGGTCATCCACCCATTCCATTACATTCTCTCAATGCAAGCTTGTATATCTTAATATACATTGCTAACTATAGTTTCTTCTCTTTCTATTTTCATCCTTATTCCTCCAGTTTTCCTTTTTTCCCATTAACTTTGTCAGCTGCTTAGTTATTCTGCATGACTATATGTACTTGTGTGTTTGTGTAAGGAAGTACTATATATTAGAGAATGGTTTGAATGTGTGCATAAACGTCATTTGAATATAATATGTATATTGTGAGTACATCTATATATACAAGATACACACTCCCATAAATTGGGTTAATTTATGTCAATTAAATGAATTAAATTAAACCACTTTTAATCAATATTCAGTGTTTATTAATTCAATTAATATTTTGTTTTGTATACTTTTTGGAATGTACAAAAACATGTATGCATAAACCAAATGCACACATTGAAGAAATTATATCCAGGATTAGTTTCAGGGAGAGATGGCAGCATGGGAAAGATTGGTAGAATGGAGAATTTTTGGCAAGTTTATACCTTGTCTTATTTTATTTTTAAAAAGGATTTCCTTAAATTAAAGGCAATCTTCCTTTTAGGTGAATATGGAAATTGTAAATCCAGGGAATAATTAACACTATGTCACAGCACCAAAATGTTTTTTTAAAAAAAAAAATTGATGAAATCCCATGCAGAATAAGAAATTTGCATGAAACAAGTGTTAGTCTCTGTATTTTAATAAATAAATCTATGATTTGCATATTCCAAGAACTTCTTTTCCTTGCACTCTCAGTTAAAGAGTAAACATTATTATTTTTGGTTTAAAAACACAAGTGAAAACCCTTGCAGGAATACCCTACAATAATTAAACTTTTATTAGCAAGCAAAAACTCACTTTTTTCAAATGAGAATTATGTTAAAATTGATCTCATTTGTGCATATATTATTATTAAAATAATTATGAGGGTGAAGGTTCGTTCTCCGAGCTTGTGGGTTGCTTTCTGAACATTTTGTTACCAGGCTAGGTAGCATCTTCAGCAGAATTTAGGGCAGGGGTAGGCAACCTCGGCTCTTTTATGACTCATGGACTTCAACTCCCAGAATTCCTGAGTCAGCATAGACTCAGTCCATGAGTCATAAAAGAGCTGAGGTTGCCTACCCCAGTTTAGGGGATGTCAGTGTCAAATAATTGTGTTTTGGAAGAATGTTTATATATTTTAAACAGAGTAACACTTTCAGGCCTTAAAATTTGCAAGTACAAATAAATATAAATTGCATTTTTAAACATTTACCTCTCCCATTCCCCGAGATTCTAATGCAAGAGCTTGAAACTCATGATTCATTTCATCCACAGAGCAAACCTAAAGAAGAAATGGGAAAAATAAATATAAACGGAATACTGATTGATTTTATATGAAATGTTATGCAATACCAGATTGCACAATTGCAAAGTACAGGTGATATTACTGAACTATTTCATTTTCAAGCAATGATGTATTTTTTCCTAATTGTTTCCATTATCACTTATTTTTATGAAAACATTTCTTATAAATTATATTATGTGCCTTCAAAATAAATATTAAAACTTTGTGATTAAATATCTGCACATTCAAGTATTAAGGAATTTTTAAAAATACAAACTACAAACCCAGAACATTAAATGAGTTTATATTGAGAAACATCTATATAACACAACTGAAATATGAATCAACCATTCTAACAAATAACATTTCAAGGATATATATTCATTTTGAGACAATACATGCAAATTTTATTATGATTTGTATTTAAAGATGCAGAAGGGCTTTCTCCTGCCCCATGCACACTCCCAAATTCTGTTCCAGGTTTTTATCCAGCCCATATGTTCCCCAGTCAGGAAATAAAACTAGTCAAACAAGGAAGACACAGTTCTGTTCTTCAATGGTTCCACCCATTCCTTACTAATTATTTCAGGGGAAAAATCAGAGGCAATCTCCAGTCTGGCGTGGATGTGCCTGGCACCTCTCTGATCTTTTTAGTTATGTAAGCAGTAGCACTCTGCCAACTTTTTGACTTTCACATTGTAGGCATCTGACTAGAACATGCTCTGGAACCTTTGTGCCAAAGTGTGTTTCCATCTTCCTTGTCATAACTATTCTTTTCTGAGAACCAGCCTTTGGCCCATTTGATGTCCTAGACCTCGCACTCACCCACTATGTCTCTCAGGAGCTTTCCTTTCCATTTAAGAAATTCAAAGTTGAGTTTGGATAAGAGTTTCTTCTGTTTGATTCCTTTGCTAATTCTCTTATTCGGTCATTTAAGAAAGATGACCCTAAGATCTTTAATTAAAAAAGGTAAGTGATGGTTGATGGCTCCTCAGGACTAAATAAGCTCTGAACTGCTTTGGACCAGTCCAATAATTGATTCAGCACCCAGAACTCTGTTGTTTTGCTTGATGTTTGGGAGATTGCAGTTTATATCATACTGCCATATGATTCTCTATTGCTTGTGATGGGGGGGAAAGCAGGTCTTCTACAGCTAGTGCCAGTCAATATGTTCGACTCTTGCAGGAAGTATACAGAGATGATAGCAGACTAAACACACAACAATTGGGACAGACGAGGGACTTCTGTCCACTGCTCAATGGAGGATCAGAGAAGAACCCCAATAGAACCTCTTTGCCTGATTGCAGCTAACACAGCTACTTTCCATTAATTGGCTCTCCATGACTGGAAACAAAGAAGCAAAGAGTACTGATGCTAAAGCTCTCTGTTCCAAAAAGGATTTTCCTCCCCTTATCTTTTTTTAAACCACTAGGTCTGAGAATGGTAGCAAAGGGGAAAAGCCTTTTGTGGTCTGCAGAAGGCAGAACTAAGATTGAGAAGCAGTTAGCTGTCACCAGATGGCAAAGAATATTAAGCACTGCCTTCTAGCTAGAAAAGGTGATGTTAAATCTTTCCTATTGGCTCCTTCTTCTGGTAAGCAAGAAGAGCTTTATTTTTCTTAGAATTCTCTGATATAAGCCAGAGTTCATGCTTCCCTTAAACTGTTCAGATCCTAAGGCAGCAAAATATCCCCAATCCATGACAATATCACCTTCAAGCTTGAGAAATGGTATGAAGCTCTTATTGTATTATCTGTGCAAATAAATTCTTTAAAATAATTTTCTGCGTTTTAATTAGAATGTACTTTTTGAAATAATTTGGATATTGTATAAATATTCTATAGTATACTTATTGTACAAGTAATAAGTACTTCCCTATTAGAAATTGTGTATTTTCACTTATATACACTCTTAAAAAGAATGCAGTGACAGCCCTGAAATGAAAGGGGAGCATTATTTTTATATAATTTGACTACAGTTATCAGTTTTGAAACAAATAACATGTAAGACTAATAATATGGAAACCCAGATTTGGGACCAGGTCTCTATAAAGGGAACTACAGAATAAAGACAATAAGATTAAGTTATAATTAACCCAAATTCCTTATCATGAAGATGGTAGGGAAGTAATATTTTAGTTTAAAGTGAAAAATTCATAAATGAAAATCTCTAGCAATGGTTTCCATTTATCACTATAACCTTGTTAAGGGACTTGCTATAATAAGTATGCCTCTCCAGCTTCTCTTCTATTCAAAAATAACTTGTCTAAAATAACTTGATTCAAATACTATGCTAGACAAATAGGCACAGAACCAAATATTGTGATGCATATAGATCTTGTTAATGTATTTCTACTGTAAAAGTGGTCAGCAATAAGACTCCCACAATTTTTTAACATTCAAAAAGTTGTCTAATTTTAAAATGTTCGAAACGGTCATACTCTCATAAGATCATCAGATCCTACAAAATTTCAGTGATTTTTAATCTTTTTTTTTTTACATGGGTGTGCAAGCTTAGGACAAAACAATTCCAGTTAACAAAAGTCTGTCAGAGTTGCATCCTTTCACAGTAGAATGGAAGATGAACCATTTAATGAGTTCTGTCCTAGGGAATAAGGTTTATTTCAAAATAAACCTTTGCTCCATCCATTTTTGTCAGAGGTTCACAAAAACATCACTTGGAACTCAGGCTATCTGCACACTTTGGGTTTTTTTTGTTCCTGTGAGATTGCATATAGTTCAATCTGCCTGAAAGAAGGGCTGTCTTCTATTTTAATAATATTCAACACACTCTTAAAACTCAAACTTCTAGCATACTCGGCATATCTGGAAAATTCAAAGTATTTTCACATTTATGAAATGTGGGAATGGATAAAAACAGCAGAGATACTCCAAATGAAATCTATGTTATATTACAATATTAAAGATAGCATAGAAGGCAAAATATGTTCTTAGAATTGTTCTGCCAATGAAAATTTGCAACATGACAGAATTGTGCTACAGGTATCAGCAGTATATCACATTTATGGTACTATCTATATTCTCCCAGATTCTCCCATTTTACTTCAAACCAATGAATTAGCACAAGGTAAATTCATGAATTCCATGGATATGAAAAAAACAATGACAAAATTACTGTCCCAATAGAAACATACAAAACTCAGTAATTCAAGAATAGAGTAGTCTGAAACATAACAGATCCTCCTCTAGATCAGGGCTTTTCAACCTTTTCACACATTGTACCACTTTTAGGATATGGCAAAATCCGAGTACCACCAGTCACCGAGCAAGGTGTCAAAAACTTGATGACCCCCCCAAAAGGAAAAAAGTGATAAAGTACAGGTAGTCCTCGACTTACAACAGTTCGAAGTTACAATGGCACTGAAAAAAGTGCCCCCCCCAAGCCACAGTCGAGCAAGACACTTGCCTGCCCGCCTGGTGGCACTCTTCCTCCTGTCCGAGGTTTCCATTGTTGTGAGCATTTCTGTTGAGGATTGGCAGCTGGGGTGGGGGGTGTTTGGTTTTTATTCCCCCCGTCTGCTGGGTGGTTGCAGCAGGTTTTGGTCACTTCACATGACCCTGGGATACTGTGACCGTCATAAATATGAATCAGTTGCCAAGCATCTGAATGTAAATCACAAGACCCTGGAGATGTTGCAACATTCCAGCTGATCGGTGCTTCTTCTGGGCCCAGCTGGAGCCTGGTACTGATCCTGGCGCTTCCGCTGAGCCCTGACAGCCCTGCAACTCCAGCCATCTCTCACTCAGGCTTGTGCGGTGCTGCCACCAGTTCAGCTCATTCCCCTCCCCCACTACCACTTTTCTAGGATGGTTGCATACCACCTGCCAGGTGCCAATGTACCACAGGTGGTACCCGTACCACTGGTTGAAAAGCCCTGCTCTAGACCATGCTGTTCTTAAATAGTTTGCTGATTTCTGAAAGTAAATTGTTTGAACCAGAAGTGAGTTGAAATATCCCAAGGTTTCAGTTGAAGGATTTACTTTAAGAAATTGCTTCACCATTTTCTGGGTTGGCTGCCCTCTGACCATTTTTCATGCTTACAAGCATTGCAGCATCCCCATGATCAGTGATTTACATGTGGGTGCTCGACACTGATGGTTGCAGTGTCCCAAAGTTATGTGATCATCTTTTGTGGCCTTCTGAGAAACAAAATCAATGGGGAAACCAGATTCATTTAACAACCGTATTACTCATTTAACAACTGCAGCGATTCACTTAACTGCAGCAAGAAAAGTCGTAAAATGGGGCAAAACTCACTTAACAAATTTCTCACTCAACATAAATGTTGGATTCAATTGTGGTTGTAAGTTGAAGACTACCTGTAATTATCCCCTATTCGCAAGCCCTTCACCCATATATGAATATCACTTTTTCTCCAAACAACATCATTAATGTTTCTCAACAGAAGAAATTATTATCCTTCAACTACAAAACATGCATTTCAAATAGGTGGACTTTCTAGTGACAAAAGTAATGTCTTCCACTCTAACAATTATAGCTACAGGGTCAACACTCATTGCCCTTATTTGGTTTGCAGCACCAAAACCAGAGCGTAAGAAATAGACCAGTCTATAATTTAACTGCATGCCACAATCAACTCTGCAAACAGGAAAGGTACATGGCCATATCTATCTATTTATTTATTTATTTATTTGTATGCCACTCCTCTCCGGAGACTCGGAGCGGCTCACAACATATACAAAACATCAAAACATTAAAAATAGGTACTCAACACACGCACAACTTTCAAACCATAACCCACAATCATCCCCAGGCCTGCCGGCAAAGATAAGTTTTAAGGTTCTTTCGGAAGGCCAGGAGAGTGGGAGAAACGCGGACTTCAAGGGGCAGTTGGTTCCAGAGGGTGGGCGCCACAACAGAGAAGGCCCTCCCCCTAGGACCCGCCAAACGACATTGTTTCACTGACGGGACCCGGAGGCTGACCCTGTGCATTCTCACCGGTCGTAGGGAAGTATGTGGCAGAAGACAGTCCCTCACTTATGACCACAAGTGAGCCCAAAATTTATGTTGCTAAACAAGATAGTTGTTAAATAATTTTTGCCCCATTTTACCACCTTTCTTGCTACAGCTGTTAAGAGATTCAATGCTAGTAAGTAATGTTAAGTAATTCAATGTAGTTAGTAACGTGGTTGTTAAATGAATTTAGCTTTCTCATTGATTTTGCTTGTCGGGTCACAAAAAGTAATCACATGACCCCAGGCCACTGCAATTGTCACCAATTGTCAAGTGTCCAAATTTTGAATATATGATCACAAGGATGCTGCAACAGTCATAAGTATGATAAACAGTCATAAGTTTCTTTTTTCAGTGCTATTATAACTTCAAATAGCCACTAAATAAATGACTGTAAGTTGAGGACTGCCTTTACAGGCTTTAATACTGGTGATGAATGTTGGTGACTTCATTCACTTTCTTCTAATTTCTTGACCAAAACATACCCATTGTGCAACCAGGAACTATGCAAGTGCTGAACACTGTTCTTTCCTCAGTTTATATTTCGCTCTTCATAGACTGCACTCCACGGTAACATGATCTACAGCACACTTAGTTCATACAGAAATGAAAGACCCACTTTGTGATTAAGAACTTTCCAGAAAAGGCTTCTTCTACAATTCACATGATTGTAGCATACATGATTGGATCTTTAGCCTGAGCAACATATGCCTGGCATTTATATTTCTGTCATGCTCAACCACATGGAAACTGTCTTCTGATATTTACAGTATGGGTTTCAATCCATCAGTTCAGTTATCTTTTGCCTCTGACATCAATGATACCGATCAAGCAAACAAGCTAGTAAAAGTTGCTTGTCCATAGGCAGGGTTCTTTGCTTGTTCAAATTCCATATACTTCACTTTTTTTTCTTTTCTGAACTGAGCAGGGACATACATTTTCAATGTGGGAATTCCAACCCAAAAAAGCCATATGAGTCTTCTTCCTTTTATCTGTGCACCATGATTAAAACAAACAAAGCTAGTAAGTGTTATGTAAGGTACAAGAAGACATCCAATATTTTTTCTGGACTAGCACTGGTAGGTTCAATCTTGGCTGAGTCACAGGCATTGTTATATCACTATGAGGGGAAAAAGACCCCACTGCCACTAGAACACAATCTCTTTCTAGGTTTTGAATAATATAGGAAAACAATGTTTGCAAAGATGTGATTGTAAGAACATTAACAGATGTGGGCTGGGGGTTTTAAGCATTATGCTTTCTCCCCTTGAGTCCTAGGCTTAATACACAGAAAATATCACAGCTATTGAAGCTTTGCCATTTATTCCCATGAGTGTTTCTTGAAAATAGTTTGTCAACACAAACTACAGAATAAAATTATTGTGAATGTAGGGCAGCACCTCTCCTTCCAAATGTCCCTTCCATTCTATTCCACAAGTTGCTTTGAGTGACAGTCCCTAAATTTGATATATAAATAAAATAAAAATAATAAGAGCCAGAATAGCATCAGGACAGAATATTTGGGAGAGGGACATTAATTGGACATACTTTTTCAAATGCTACTCGACACAGAACTCTATACAGAAAGTAGAGTGCCTACTCTCAATATGTTATTTCTAGATACAGTACAAAATTTTTGGTTTGTTTTTTAAATGAATATTCAATTTTACTGAATCATGAAGAATCTCCAAGCTAACAGTGTTTCTTGACATAAATAAACCCTATAGGTCTCTCTGTGAACAAATGCATGTTTATATATTCTGTCCCTCCAACAATAGATAATCTAGATTTTTCAATAAAATGTACAATAAAGTGTACTGTTTAAACTACCCATTTTTAAACAATATGAATTGCATTATTCAATATATAGTGAAAGGAACGTCAAGAATTCTGACAAAAGTTTTTCTAATTGTAACATTAGTTAAAATAAAATTTACTGTCATCTGCATCATATGTATCCTACAAAAATATTTAAATAAAGACAAAAAGGGAAAATGCTATTCAGAATTATATTTATATATTTTAAACAAATGCTATTTGCTTGTTTTATTCACACATCACACAGATTTGAGTTACTTGGATTTAAAATTGCACAGTGAAACACATGCTTATTTGCCTGGCTTTATGATTCACAAATATATTAGAATATCTTATTTTTTTAACCCAGGCATAGTTCAAGGACTTTTTTTTACAGTTATCTTGTTACACCCTAAAAACTATAGTACACAATTTCCCCACACTATTTATTTCCTGTTTGTTGACTTTTGTTGTATCATTTATAATATCTGGCTGCACTTTCCAGAGATTTTCCCCACAGGCACCAAAACAAACAGTTCTTACACATTTCATTTAATTTAAGCTTTTAAAAAATCCTATAAGAATGGAGTGTTCAACTACACCAAATACTACAATCAATATAATAGCACAACATATTGAACTGCAATCACCAGCCAATATTTTAGCCCAATATGTTCTGTGAACCTAACTCACAAAGTCATCTTACAGTTTAAATATACAGTGCCGTACAAATACAGAGAATGGAACTAAGTAGATCACCTCTAAATTAACAGCCAAAGTGTCCCTTGGAATTGTTCAATTTGCTCTGTATTTTCTTCCTAAGAATTATCTTATAAAGAAGCGTCTCCAAAGGATCATTTATAATTCAAAGTGGCAAACAAACCATATATCTGTTTACAACTAGGACTACTACAACAGACCTTTAAAATACTGAGGCTGTCCCTTTCACAAATTTTCAAGCAGAAGGCAATTCTACTGATTATTCTCTCCACTTCAAGCACTGTTTCCTTTCCATACATTCATTCACCCTTTCTCAGGTTAACAACAGACTACAATGAAAGCAAGCGATCAGTTACCATTCAGATTCCCTGCTTAAAAGACCCATGCTAAGATTCTGACATTTTAGCTATCCAACGTTAACGCTTGCAGAGAAACGCCGAGTATGCAGACAAATCCTGTCTCCGAAACAAAGAAAATATTTATTCACGACCAATCCACTGTTATCTTCAGAGCCCCATTCCTCCTTCCCAGTCGCTCGATTTCCCACCAAAGAATAGGCCCTCAAACACTCCTTTCTGCAAATGATGTCTGCTCGGTCAATACTCCCCACACATCCTCCTCAGACTTGGTGGGAAAAAATCAGAGGGGTGGAAGAGCTGAAGCACACCTCCCAACGAAAACAAACCCCCCAGTTCCCTCCTAAACGGTCCTTCCATTAAAAAGATCGCCTGCCACTTCCACCATTCTCTCTCCTGTTTATACGCAAGCCGCGTCTCCGACTCCTCCTCGCCCGAACGCAGCCATAACAATGAGAGAGAAAACGGAAACAAACCCACCCGGTCAAACGTTCCTACTAGCACCATACTGGCTCGTTCCAACCACCACACCCACACGGACCGTCTTCCTTTCTTCTCTCGGCTGCACGCTCCCCCCCCCACCCCTTTACATGGATGGCTTCCTCCTCGCTTCGGCCAGCCCGGGCCTGCCTAACAGGCCTGCTTCCCCGCAACACAAAGGAAGGTGGGGGGGGGAGGGAAGGAGGCGAGGCTGTGCGAAACCACTAGCCAGGCCCGGGCAGCTTGGGACCGAAACAAAAGAACGTGGTTGAGCTGCTGTGTTGGGAGGAGCTGGGGGGGGGACCCTGTTGCTCCTCCCTCGCGCACAGCTGTCCCTCCGTTCCATCCACCCCACCCCACCCCCCAAGGCTGGATACTCACGAGCTGGGGTGAGCGGGCAGCGCTGTTTGTAACGGACACGGAAAGGAGGGGGCTCCCTCTTCCTCCCGGAAGACTCTTGCCAATAACGATCCAATTGCCCCCTCCCTGCCACCCTCGCCTTCCTGCCACCGCCCCTCCCCCTCCTCCTCCTCCACCACCTCCACCTCTGCCGCCGCCACCGTCGTTGTCAACGTAAAGAAAGCTCACAACATGGCGAGTGAAAGACAGAAAGAGAGGGACGGACATACACAGCAGCGGCGGCGGCGGCCCACTACTGCGCATGCGTGCCGCCGACCCATCGGCGAACGCCGGCACAAGGAGGTAGGTAGGATGGGTTAACTTGACAGCGTGCGCGCGTGCGAACGCGTGCGTCCCGGCGCATTTCTCCGAAGCGTGCGGCGCTCGCTTCGCGTCTGCTTTGCGCGTGCGTACGACGAACATCGACGTGAGAGTGAGGGAAGGGAACACCCAAACAAAGCAGGTACCCGTCGATCAAAGAGTGCGGGTCGTCATAATGTAGTAGAAAGACTTCCGGCCCTTGACTGCAGTCGGTTTAAAGTGGGACGCTACTGCAAGGGAAAGGGCGTGAAAAGCCAAAGCTGACAGACACGTAAAATTGCTACCTGTGAAGGGCCACACTTCATCAGCAATCCACAGTCAAGGTCACCTGCAGCACCCGTTTGTTCTTGTGGCATGCTTATTTATTTCTCACTCCATTCTTAGGATCGTGACATCTCACAAACATTTTCTCAGCGCACTTTTCAAGAAGAGTGAAAATACAGGAGCAATTCGTCAACTGATGGATAGTTTGAGTGCCGCCACACACACACACACACACACACACACACACACAGGTAGTCCTTGACTTACAACAGTTCATTTAGTGATTGAAATTACAGCAGTACTGAAAAAAGTGACTTAACGGCCTTTTTTCACAAGACCGTTGCAGTATCCCTAGGGTCCTGATCAAAATTCAGATGCTTGCAACTGACTCATATTTATGATGGTTGCAGTATCCTGGGGTCACTTTCTATGAGCTTCTGACAAGCAAAGTCAATGGGAAAGTCAGATTCACTTAACAACCATGCTACTAATTTAACAATTGAATGATTCACTTAACTGGCAAGAAAAGTCGTAAAATGGGTCAAAATTCATTTAACAACTGTTTCACTTAGCAACAGAAATTTTGGGCTCAATTGCGGTTGTAAATTGAGGACAGCTCTACCTTCTTCAGGATGATTTGGCCTGGCCCTTCAGGACTTCCTACAATGCAACCATTGCTGCTGTAATGAAATCCATCCACCTTGCTACAGATCACCCTCTTCTTTTGCACCTTTTTTAGCATTTCACACTTCTCAAAAGAGATAGGTTCTTGCATGAGGTATGCAGAATATGATAATTTCAACCTGTTCATTTGTTCCCAGGTGAGAACTCTGGGTTGACTTGTTTAGCCATCCCTTTGTATGTTTTCTTGGTATCCATGATATTCTCACCATCTCCAACAACAAAGTTAGCAATAATTTTTCTGTCTTGCTTCTACAAAGTCTAATTTTCACTTCCAAAGTGTTTCAGGGAAAATGACTATATGCACAATTCTGATCTTTGTGTAGACATTTCAGGATATCTGAATATCTTTTCCAAGGCCTTCATCGCTGCTCTACCAAGTGGTGCATTTTAAAAATTCTGGTTCCTTATGATTACGTGACATAAGTATAATAAGTAATTATTGGTAGTATTGATTAATAATGGTACTTATTATTAAAATAATAATTGACAAATTTTCCATCTGTCAATTGCAAAAAGCTACACTGCTTGGAGCTGCACGTGTATTATATACATTACAATATGTACATTACAACATCCTAGGTTTTGGGGAAGAACTCAATGTGCATGAAAGCCAACACCAGCTAAAGAACTGACAACTATGATCTCATTTTATGAACAGATAATAATGATTATATGTTTGACATATTTAATATATTTATATTTATTATAATTTTATAATGCAGTGTAATTTAAATATTTAATATATTTTATCACATAATAATAAAGTTATATGCATAATAATAAACATAATAAATGGAATAAGAAGCCAGTTTGGTCTACTGGTTAAGGCAGGAAGGAGTATTAGATATTTTAAAAGTGTATTCATTGCTGCTGTAATTATCGCTCTGTAAAAGATGCATTTTCCTGTGTGCTTCACTTTAGCTTGGCGTACCTGAAGGGGAAGAATACTCATGTGCGAATGCTGTTCGTTGATTTTAGTTCAGCATTCAACACAATCATTCCTCAGCATCTGGTGAACAAACTGGGCCTATTAGGCTTTAATACTCCTTTATGTAATTGGATACTTGATTTCCTTATTGATGGGCCCGAGTTGGAAAGAAAGTTTCCAATTCCATCTCCTTGAGTACAGGTTCCACACAGGGCTGTGTCCTGAGTCTGCTGCTGTTCACCTTGATTACTCATGACTGCTGTGCCAAATCTGTTACAAATCATATTGTGAAGCATGTAGATGACACGGTGGTGGGTCTTATCCTGGATGACAATGAAGATGCTTATAGGGAAGAGGTGAAGGCTCTGGCGGACAGGTGCAATAAAAGTAACCTGGTTCTAAATGTTGATAAAACAAAGGAGATTATTGTAGATTTTAGAAAAAGCCGGCATAGTCATACTCCACTCAGTATCAAGGATGCAGCTGTAGAGGTGGTCAACAATATTAAGTATCTGGGTGTGCAGATAACTAACAATTTGAATTGGTCTCACCACACCTCATCCTTAGTGAAGCGTGCAAATGCAGCGTCTGCATTTTCTGTGTCAGATAAGGAGAGCACATCTCTCTCCTTCTGTCCTGGCCACCTTTTACAGAGGCACGATTGAGAGCATTTTAACAAACTGCATCACTTTCTGGTTTGGTGGCAGCAGTGCCTCAAGTAGAAAACCCATACAGAGAATGGTAAGGACAGCCGAGAAGATCATAGGAAGCTCGGTTCCTGGTATTCCGGATGCTGCTAATAAGTGCTATGTGCTTAGAGCTCAAAGCATTGGTAAAGACCCCACGCACCCACTTCACAGTCTGTTTTTATTGCTCCTCTCTGGGAGGAGGTTTTGAAGTATTTCTAGCAGGACTACTCAATTCTGTAATAGCTTTGTTCCCTATGATAGCTGTCTGGTAAACTCGCAAGATTCTTTTTTTGCCATGCACATGTATACATAATCTGAACTAGACTGTGTTGTTCCTCTGTGTCATATAATATATGTGGGTATATGCATAATTCTGTATTTTTGTCATATTTATGTAGTGTATATTGGAGGTGGTGACCCTTTGAGAGCTGTATGCAACGAAATTTCATTTTAATGTATGCCAGTTAGTGTACATTCAAAGTGACAATAAAATTATTCTAGTCTAGTCTAGTCAGGTCTAGTCTAGTCTAATTATTCTATTCTATTCCTCTCTTTTCCCACCTTTCTCATCTCTAAAGCCAAGTCTTTGCATTTGTTCTGACATCCTCTTGTGTCATATTAAAAGTTACCATTAATTCTGTCCTGCTTTGTTAATTGTAAACCATTTTGAGATTTCTTTTTAAACTGGAAGTACCATAGAATTTTAAAAATAAATAAATAAAATGGCCAGAAGCTTTTGGAGGGATTCTGGGAACTACACCCAAAACTTACGGAGACATATAGCTCCTATGTTATCCTGGCCACAGCCAACATGATAATTTATTTCTGTTTGCTTGCTGAAGTTACAGAGTTGCAACATGAAGCTCCCCTCAAAGCCTGTGATTAACAATTTTTGGAAGTTGTGGCAACCAAATTGTAATGTTTATAATGGTAGGAAAAGCACTTTATGTTTGTAAGGATTGCATTTGATTAAGTTAAAATCAAAAGGGAAAGGAAAGGAAAGGAAGTTTGGTTGGTTGTCTCCTCGTCTCCCATTGTTCTCTCCTGGTTATGCCCCAAAAAACATTCCAAAGCCCATCTGTGCAGTCCAGCTATAAAGGAATTGCAAACAAAACCAGAGTTATCAGGGCATTGCATGGCAGTGTTTGTCCAGTATTATGTCTAGTCTGTGCATTATTATCCAATTTTACACTCTAATCCTTTCCAGTCTAAACATGAATAATTATGTAGTAGAAGTGGCAAAATATGCAATACAAATAATTTTCCAGACCAACAGTCTTCTTGCCTCATTAAAACGAAAAAAAGAATCTGCATCTTAAAACCAACTCTATGTCAAGCTGGTTGGGTAGCAGTTATTTTGAGCATGTAATAATGCATGTACTGTAAGATCTACTTTGAACAGGTTAAAAGAAATGCCTATAATCAGTTTTTTTTTAAATCTGCAATTATTGCTTTAGCATCTTTTGACTGAGATTATCTTATTAACTATCATATTTGGCTTTATTTTCCTATTACAGGTTTAAGACTCAGAACCCTACTTTATATGTCATTATTGGTGCAAAAGCATGCAAATTTTTCTTTAATTGCAATTTATGCTCTTTACAGTAATTTTATTTCCTTAAATGTTACTATTTACTAGTTTGAACAGTTGCAAGTTGTAGCTGTGGAGCTGCTGACTGCAGCGGGGCTCTAACAAGTTAGGTTATGAGCAGCAACACCATTGGACATTTCTTTTTTTAAAATTAGGGACCCACTCCACAGATGGGGGTATCCAAAATGTTGGGAAGCATTCATTCTTTCCCCAGAATACAGTTGAAATGCATTCCTTTTATTCTTGAGTCAGGAAAAAAAGTACATTTGTTGTCTCCACTATCAATTTCTAGCCTACCTCTGTGGAAAAACCTCATCCTGAGTTTAAACCTTCCCTTTTTTGTTGTTGTTAACATGTTGCTCGTAATGCTTCATCCAGCTTTTTGAATAGCTGTCTTCTAGATACAGGTACTCCCCACTTGTC
This sequence comes from Bothrops alternatus, assembly GCA_034064705.1. Lineage (NCBI taxonomy): Eukaryota > Metazoa > Chordata > Lepidosauria > Squamata > Viperidae > Bothrops > Bothrops alternatus. The sequence goes on along the minus strand of JARGCV010000223.1, from coordinate 31,762,048 downwards.
AACTGCCTTATATAGTGACCGTTCAAAGTTATGAGAGTTGAAAAAAAATAGTTTGCGACCAGTCCTTTCATTTACAGCCATCTGTGTGCCGTAGTCCCACAATCGCCATTTATTCAACTGGTATACATTCCCAATCATTGCAGCATCGTATGGTCACATGATTGCCATTTGTGAGCTTCCCAACTGGATTCCAACAAGCAGAATGAATGAGAACACAGAAATGAAACTGTTAGTTGTAGTCACGTGATGTCTCACTTAACGACCATGTCGATTCATTTAATGATGGAACCAGAAGTGTGATAGTGTATGTAAGTCTGGTGCAGTCGGGTGATTTTTTTGCTTAGCAACTGCAGTGCTTAGCAACAGAGTTGCCAGTCCCAATCATGTTTGGTAAATGAGGACTATGTGAACTGACTCCTCTGGTACTGAGATTGTCATACACCATGAAATGGCTGTTGATTCAGATAGCAAGGAGTCAATCCCTGACCTTGGGAGAGTGCCAAGCCATAAATTATACCACAAGCTAAAAAGGGCGGAAACAGCAGAGAACACCATACCTCTTCAAGCGAATGGAAGGTATTAACTCCTTTAATTAACTGAAGTTAAAATCTTGAGTTGTTTGAGAAAATGCTCCAGCCTTCTTCCTGTGCTGGAAACAATTCCCTGCTTGACTGATTTCCTTTTGGTTTCTTGTCAGTTGCTCTCCTTGTTTGACTGAGTCACTAAGGTATTAGATCAGAGGACTGCCATCGGCTTTGTGTATTTGTCAAGCCTTTCATAAAGTGCCTCATGATCACATCCTTCATAAAATAGTAAAATATGGGCTAGATCGGGGTAGGCAAACTTGGCTCTTTTATGACTCATGGACTTCAACTCCCAGAATTTCTTTTTTTTTGTTATAAAATATTTTTTATTAATTTTTGACAAAAAAGAAAAAAGATACTCAAATCAATCATAATATTAAAATAAACAATCATCCATAAACACAACACAACATAGGTACATATTTCAATACAACTCAACTGAAAATAATCATAGACCAGCTTTACCAAACATTTAACATTGCTGCTCAGAACCCCCACCACCACATCCCCCCTAACCCTAACCTCCCCTCACTTACCAACTAACTACGTACTTCTCCCCATGCTGGCTCAGGAATTCTAGGAATTGAAGTCCACGAATCATAAAAGAGCCAAGGTTGCCTACCCCTGGTAGATGATGCGACTCTTAGGTAGACTCACATTTGGCTGAATGTCAGTATCCAGAGAGGACTCATTAAGACTCCATTTCAAAATGGAGGGAAATATGAAATGGACTGCCTGAGAGCTCCCTGGATCCTGGCTCTTCAACGTTTTTATCAATGAATTGAATGAGGGACACTTTATAAAATTTAGGGAGGTGACTAATACTTAAGAAGAAAGAGGAAATATTGAGAAAGAATTGAGCCGTGGGTGAGATGATTGGGTAGAGATGAACTTTCTGCATCTCGATGGGGAAAATGTAAAGCACAAATATTAAAGTTGGGGGAGACTTGACTTGGCAGTAGATCATCTGGTTGTCTTTTTAAAGCACAGGTTAAATATGAACCAGCAATGTGAAACAACTGATAAAAACGCAAATGCTATCTTGTGGTATATTAACAGGAATGCGGAGTCCAGATTGCATGAAACAATTGCTCCATTTGCCTCTGCCTTGGTCATACCCCTTTGAAATAGTAGTATGTCCAGTTCCTGGCACCCTAGATCAAAAGGGGTAGTGACAAACGGGAGCAAGTGCAGAGGACTGCAACCAAGGAGGAACGTGGAAACCAAGCCTAACAAGGAACATATGAAGTATGTTTGGTCTACTGAAAAGACAACTAAATAGAAATATAATAGCAATATTTAAATATCTGGAAGATTATCATATAGGAGTAGTCGACATATTCTCTTTTGCCCCACATGGTAGGATCAGATCAGTTAAAACTACAGAAGGAAGGTCAAGCTGCTCCCTGACTATGAGAGCTATCGGTTAGTGAAAGAGGCTCCCATATGACAGAATGAGTTCTCTTTCACTAAAATTTTCAATCAGAGGCTGGATGCTTATCTGCCAGTGACACTCTAGTGAATCCTGCACCCCTAGTCCAAAGAATTGGACTAAATGATCTCTCTGGGTTGTTCCAACTCTCAGATTCTGCTAGCCTGCTCTTATTTTCGTCTTGCATCTGTTGAAAGATTTACAACAGAGCAGTTGAAACTCATGAAATCAACTGCTTTGCTTCTTGTTTGCCCTATTTCTAAGGCTTAAGTAGGACATTAATACTGCAAAAAAAAAAACACCACCTCTACTTTAGGAAGCAGCTGATTGCTGTAGTTTGAAGATCTGATTTATAAACATTTGTAATCATATATGCACTGAGGAACATCTGCTTTTAATATAAGTACTACCTGGGCTATCTATGGTGCAAATTTCACAACTTTATTAATATTCTCTTCGTTTTTATTTTTTGTAAGCCAGCAAAGATGGTGTACTTTTACTGATTCCCTACTGACTCCTGGAGAAGCTTTATAACAAAGTCAAAAGATGGATTCTGTGGTTCAGGCTGTAGTCATGAATTTTTCATCACTGATACCACATATTAGCTTGTCCCTTGCATCTATGTCAGAGTTATGTTCTAATTATAGTTTTGAGAGGTCTGGCTCATACTTGTCTATGTCTTCCAAGGCCTTATTATTTGTGAATTCAGTTTGAAATACTTCTAGTTTCACTTGGAATTGGATTTTTCCCCCCACAAAATTGCCAACTCCTTGCAATTTAGGAATGATTCTTTCTGGCATTAATATAATAGGCTCCTCATTAAGCTTTACCATATGTAGAAACCTCTGTAATTCTAGAAGTGCTTTAATGTAGAACTGTGCTTTTTTTTTTTCAACCTTGGGCAGTAAAACAGTGACTAAGCATTTCATAGGCTCCCTCTCAGCATACTGCTGTTGAGGGAACTGTGGAAGAATTCCATGTATGGCTACCATCATTTATGAGTAGCATTATTGAGCTTGATTACATATGCAAGTGTTCCTTTCTTCCTGATTACACATGTCACTATCCTTTCACTAAGTAGAAAGGTTATTGCAGATGTAGAGACGTCTTCCTAACCTGGCACCTCCAGATGCTTTGGTCCATAACCCCAACACCACCATCTGGTATGGGCCAACTATACTGGTTGGCAATGAGGAAGGCTCTAGTCTAGTGCATCATTTATGGAGGAAATCAGCCTGTGGAAAATGGTGATTCAGATGAAAACAAAGTAAACACAAATAAATGTTTAGATATTAGATATATGTATTAGCAAGTTTCATTCATGTGAAACCACCTGGAAAAATCAGTATCTTAGTTTGGGATAAGATATTATCAGTATTTTGATGGTACCCTGATATACCTCTCCAACACATGCCGAGCAGTGATGCAGGAGAAACTTTGATCTGGTATTTTAAGGATTTGCCTGTGGAGAAGTAAGATGAAGTTAAGTTCCAAAAAGACTGAGTTGCTATTTTGTCCAGAACACAATTAGCTCTCTCTTGGCTCCAGTGATGACTTTGGATGGCAATACAAAAATAAGGTAAAAGTAAGTAAATACATAAATATAAATGAAATGAAACATAATTCACATTGTGAATTCATGTAGAATGGTTAGAGTGAAAAGCAAAAAGCTCATTAAAAGAGTTAAGGCCAATAGAGGGTGATTGTTGAGTCTTCCTCTTGTAAAAATCAGAAGGAAGAGCAATTATATAATGTGCTCTGTGATCTTTACAGCAAGAGTGGAATTAAAGAACTATTTAATAAAAACATGAACCATGTTTCTCTTTCATGGATACATACACAAAAATGGGCCTGCAACATGTTGTTAGGGTTCACCATTGGCCCTTTCAGCCATTCAAAGATATTTCATTAAGTTTCCCATAATGACAACATCTAGCATCCCTGATTGATTTTGAAAAATGCCAAATAGCATTTAATACTTGGATTGGCGACTGCCGAGCTGAGCTGAGCAGAGTGGAAGTAAAGACAAAATATCCTGGAAACAATCAAACCACTTCCATAGAAATGCCAAGAAGACAACAGGGATCAGGGATCAAGTTTGACTCAAGGAAATTTTACTACCCCTGTTTTTCGAGTGTTCCTCTCCTGCAGTCACATATTTTCTTAGTCATTGGTCAATTGAAGTCTTCACTGAGCTGTTTTTTTTTTTACTACCGGTAGATCTTCTATCTTGGGTTGTTTAGTTTTGATTTGTTTCCTTAATTTTTTACTTCTGTAAAATATTGGGTTTCTACAGGTCTTCTAACAATAGATCTCATTGTATAATGATTATATAATTTTGTGGTACAATTCTTCATTGGTACAATTCTCCTTTGAACAAGAAGCTTTCCATGACTGCCTTCATTAGCTACAAAAAAGCATTTAACAACTTCTTGCCCTTTTATGATAGTTCATATCAGCTGTTTAAGGTAACTGTCTTTCTCTACCCAATGGTAAAATACAATCCTTTGTGGTTTCTGCTCCTTCTCTGTAATGTACTAATCCTATAGAGCATATGGAAGCAGTCTCTGTGTGCTATATGCAACCTGCCGACATTACATAAAATAAAGCTTTTACTATTTAAAGACCAGTAGATGGCAATAGGGGTTCATTTCAAAAAGAAGTCAGATGTAGAAATCCAGTCCCAGAAACACTACATAATGCACCCATCTGGTTTCCAGAATTAGCTGTACTAGAAGTGGGAGTTACTCTCCTGCCTGTGTTTTTGTTGTGCCTTTATTAAGAATCACTAAAGGTCAGATGCCACCTACTGTCTTCATTAAAGAGTTATGTCATGGGATATATCCATTCTCTTCTAAAGTATAGCTCCGTAGTCCTAGCTCATCCCCCTCTGTACCAAGATGACAGGCCCACTCATAATTGTACTTAAAAGTGGCATTGATATGTATGTACCAATCAGATTTTTCTAAAAAAATTCCTCCTTGCTTAGATACCTTTATATTAAAGCTTCATGATCTTTTTGTTTGTTTACATTATTTAGTTTTCTTATTATTGATTACTGGAGTCTTGTGACCCTTTAAAGGAAAAAGGCTATCATGTTAAGCCTAAAGTGTCTTGTTTGGTTTATAACATTTTAATTATAATTTAGCTTGTCATGCAAAGTCTACAATTGTGACATTGAATAAATCATGGCTAAGCAAATCATAGCTTAGTATAATATGTGAACCCAGTTAATATGTTTACTGATTGCCTTTTCTGCATCCAGTAGTTCCAACTTTTAAGAAGGATAAAATTATGCATTCATTTGTTCAAGTAAAAGGCAATTTATTTCAGAATATACAGCAATCTATTCAGTGAAGAGCAAAATAGAAAAGAGGGCAGGCACTGAATATTATTGACCTCTACTGTAACTTGGAGAATATTTCAAGTGCCAATAAGAAACATAAATAATATATTGTGTTAACCCAATACCTTTCAGAAAATTCTTTTATCAAGAGTATGGTGCTTGCTAACTAATACATTTTAGGTAGAATTTTCCAGAATAGTGACCTTGATAAAACAATTTACTGAAATAAGTAGGGCTTCTGTCAAGTAATGAACAAGAACACTGAATGGTACATCTATATAAGCAGCTGGATATTGATTTCAATTTTATTTGTTTTAAAAAAGAATTCAAGATATTCAGAAAGAAAATCTGTACCCATGTAGATTAGTCATGACAAATGGGCACTGTTACAAAAGAAGAATATTTGTTGTTGAAATGTGAGGTCCTTGGTGCTCTCTGAGCTTGGTTGTTTTCTTCCAGACGTTTCAGTACCCAAACTAGATAACATCATCCGTATTCACTTGTTGGTAACTTCAGCCAAACTGGCAAAAAAGACTTGAAATCCAATTTGGGCCTAGAAATTAGGCTAGGTAGAAAAAAACACATGCTTTCATAGCCAAATATAGAGAAATGCATATAAGTGTGTAAAATGCATGATGAAACAGCTGGGGCAAACCCAGAGCAGAGGAACATTATTTCAGCAGGGCTAATCCCTTTAAATCACACAAGTCAGTCCTCATACCAATTGTTTCTCAAGTAAATGACAACTGAGAGTTTTCTGAGGTATAAGAAAATAAGAGGATCGGTATGAACCTTCCATATCCATAGTTTTTACTTAAGTTGGTCTTCTCTGGTCTTTTCAATCTATTTTCAGGACTTCCAGAACAGTAGACCAAACCTGGGCAAACTACCAGATGGTTGTAGTTTTAATGGAGAAAGGAGATAAGCCCAGCAGTCCCTTTTAGCCACCCGGCTAGAGATATGTTCTTTATCTTCCATGCTTAGAAGTAGAAACCATTGCTTATATAGTTCAGTGGCACTGCCCATACTAAACAAAATAAGGGCCATAAGGAAACACACAATTTGCATATCAGCTTAAAGGGAAAATATCAAAAACCTGAAAGCACAACTAAGACTGCTTATTTGTAGTAACCCTGGAATTCTAGCTGACTGCCAGGAGAAATGAAAACAAAATAGTCAAGAAAAAGAATATCTTAAGAGGATGACATGGCTGATTGGCTGGAACACTGGATAACTTCACACCATATTGTAAACGTGCATTGCTGGTCCCTGGAATGCAAAAAATGAGTTTAAATATTAATTCACTTCAGATTCCTGTTAAGTATAGCCCAGGTAAATATGCCCAGGATGTTGAATAAATACTAGAAGAGAAACGTGGCCTTTCATAGAAGCTTCTCATTTGGCCATATAAATACTTTAGAATTCTTGGCCAATCATTGCAAAAGATAGCTTCAAAAGATAACTTCATCTTGAAGTTCTGTATAGAAAGGCTGTCATTCTGTGGAACTCACTCTAATCTTATATTTCTACAAACATTAATAAGATTAGGATGGGTAAGGAAAGTAAGATATAGATCAACTACTGATTTTGGATAGCTTGTTTGGAGTAGCTTTCCAGGATCTCTGATGTAACTTCTTCTTGTGATATCTAATCCATTACCTGCAAATGCCAGAATGAAACTAGGTCTTTAGCTTTGCTGTGATCCTTTCCCTTTTACCCACATCATGGTCTCTTCCACCAATATGTGACAGGGTTACCTTTGCAAGCAAGGAAGCACACCAAAAGGTAGTTCATCTGATTTTGACTTAGTGTGGTATGTATATATTCCTTGACTTTATTGTATAGCACAAATGGTCCAATTAGCATTTAGTGATTCTGGTAGGGATGCATGTGTAAAAATAACCAGTTTGAAGGCACTGGACACAAAGTTCCTGGTATCCCTTGAACTCTTGCTGAAAGAAAATGTTGGCAAAGTTTTATGATATCACCAATCTCTTTCTGTTACCGTAGCTAAGCAAAAAAAGAAAATGGAGAGTAGAAAGAAAAGGCCATCAAAAACAGTATTACCAACACTGATTCAAATGCTGACTTAGAATCCTTATTCACTCATCCTGCCCCTTTGATGGCCCTTCCTTTCCAAATACATAATTCTTCTTATCCAACTTAAATCTTGTCATGAGCTGAGTGAGAGGATATCAATGGCACATAAAACCTTCAAAACCTCTCATTTTTAAATTATGCACTCCTTGAGAAAAATTCAACAATTCATTTTTGTTTAACTATAATTTCCCTTCTAAAAATGGGTTTTGGAGCTGCAAAACATAAAGGAATTTTGAGAAACAATTTCAGCTTATAACTGTTCCAAATTCTCAATATGGCATATCTGATAAAATGATTTTTAAAATTTACATTCACCGGAAAGATCTCAAATAATGATTAATTTAGAACAGCAAGCAGACTTTCCAGCCTACACAGAAACACCTTCTTGGACCACTCTGAACATCCTCTCTAACCAGCTGGACATCTCAGTCACATAATAATCCCAATATTCAGAAAGGCTTCTCCTTAGTCAGATTCAATGCCCTCCCAACAACTGTTACTGAAGGGATATACCAAAAATTTCCCTTTGAACAGAAACTGTGTCTATGTAGTGGAGGGATAATTGAATCAATGGAACATGCTATTCTCTATTGCCCTCTCCGTGCAGGAGCTTGCTAGTAATTATTATTTCCACTCTTTATTAAATATCCTGGTCAGTTCAATCTGTTTTATCTCAAGATGCTATTATTGCATCAATCTGATTTTATTTCCTTGACCACAATCAAATACTGTTCTAATCTGCACAGTCCACCATAGTATTAACTCTAACCCTTTTAAAATATTTTAGAATAACTATATTTTTTCTTGTGTCTTAATTGACTTTTGCATTTTATTTGCTGGTCTATGACTGAATAAAGGTTTGATTGACTCATATTTTAAACCAACATCTTTGTCTTCTTGTTATTTATCTTAAAATCTGCTAGCACAAAAAAAACATTTCAGTTTTTTTCATCAAAGAATCAATCCCTTTCAGGGGATCCTATAAAATCAAAACCAATTGAAAAGTCTTATTTTTTATTTTTTATTCAAAGCTTTACAAACCAAAATAAACAACAAAGGGGACAGAGGACAACCGTGTCCTTTCCCCCTTCTGAATATCACATGGTTTAATCAATTCACTGTTAGCTATAATTTGAGGCTTTGGGGATGTGTGTATATATATATATATACTACATATATATATATATATATATATAAAAACTTGATTCCATGAAGAGATTTTCACTGAAATCCAATGTTTATCTCACGAATTTATGCGATAGGACCTTGTCCAATTGTCTCCCCATCAGTTTCTCTTCCCAGCTCAACAAATCAACTAAGGCCTGAATAAACATTTTTCATATATTTTCAAAAGGGTTCTGTTTAGAATAACCCTAAACCACAGACAGAGTTTCCTCTCTGAGTTCCAGCATAGCCAAATTGTCCAGTCCTCTCCCTAAGTCCAGTTCCCTAATTTCTGATTTTTTTCTCCAAAAGTTCCATCCTGTCATTAAATGGTTTAATTTCCACTGAAATTTTGTCCAGTCTTCTTTTTAAAAAAGTTTTTCAAAGTCTTAAACTAAACTTCTATAGGTTGTGTTAGTGTTGTACCCAAGATGTCAAATATCATCTTCATAAGAGACAATAGAAGCTGTTGCTCATCTCTAAACCCTGATCTGATACCCCTATGTGGGTAGAAACTTGGGAACTCCATAAGGTGGTAATAGAAAAAACAAGCAGAGCAATTTGATGCTACAAGCTGAAGAAATTCATCAAAAATAGTCTTTCAAAAAAATATCAATTTAATTCTGTTTAAATGCTCTTTCATTTCCAAGGTTTTGCAACTCTGACAAATATAAGAGAAAATTCTTAACAGTTCAATATAAATATAGCTTTGGAAATAAAGACTCTAAACAGAAGTATTCATTTGTTCCAAAGAAAGTTTTTCTTTCACTACAAAGATGAATACTTCAAAAAGTGATTTAGAAATGAATTAGGTCAGTTCTAGTGTTCATAAAGTTGGCTACATCACAGCTGTGAACTTGACTGAAATCCCTACACACACACACACACCTCAAAATTCTGTTTCTGTAATTTACTTGCAAGGAATAACAGTCCAGGGATCATATGGGTGAATTTCTGGTTTCCTCTTTAAATCCAAAGGAAGATACAGGGGCTCCATGCTATGAAGGAAGCAAAACAAACTGTCCCATCATCTCCAAGAACATTGGAGGCATCTAAGCTGCCATTTTCCTCATTGGAAGCTGTTTGCTTAGGCTTTTCCCCCCCTAGACAATGGAACCAACTAACATCCCATTCATTAGCCAATGGTTCTGCCATAGGAAGACTTTTTCTTGCTATAGTATGATTCAGAAGCTCAAAAGTTTACAAAGACTAATACCCAATGTTGTATTTTATGTTCTATGATGATTGCTTCTTAATATGATCTTATGCTTAATGTTGTTTGCTTTAATATTGAAAAAGCGGATTGAATTTCTACCACAGGTTATTGAATTTCTACCTCAGGATCTTTTGTTAGGGATTATAAAAGACTGCACTATTACTGAGACGAAGTTAATTCTGAAGCACGAATGAACAATATGTGATAGACTAGATACAGTAGGTAGACCATATATAAGAGAAACACCAATCAAATAAAATGTATCAGGTGTGAGGCTTGACGTGAGGAGCGAAGAATGTTTACCAAACCAGACGTTTACAAAGACTAATACCTCATGCTGTAATTTCATGTTTTATGAGGACTGCTTCTTAATATGATCCTATGTTTAATGTTGATTGCTTTAATATTGGAAATGCGTACTGAATTTCTACCTCAGGTTATTGAATTTCTACCTCAGGATCTTTTGCTAGGGAGCATAAAAGATTGCACTACTACTGAGACGAATTTACCTCTGAAGCTCGAATGAACAATATGTGATAGACTAGAAACAGTAGTTAGAACATATATAAGAGGAATGTTTACTAAACCAGAAGTTTACAAAGACTAATCCATAGTGTTGTATTGCAGGTTATATGATGATTGCTTTTTAATACGATCTTATGTTTGATGTTGATTGTTTCAATAAAATAATTTTTTACAAAAAAAAAAAAAGACAGAGTGCATTTATATTCTCTTGGTTGCTTCGGAATTCACAAACTGCCCCAGGAGATGGGTTTAAATTTTATCTTCAAAATTCTTACTAACAGATAAATGTTATTTTTTTGTTATCCTTAGAATAGACATTAATGAAGTTCCTATTGTAAATCCATAAAAAATTACCAAGTGAAGTGTGCACTTTGTTTCAATGTAATAACTCAGTACTGTGCGATTGCCTGGGTTAATGATGAAAAAGTCAAATATACTATCAGAGCTGATGGAAAAATCCATCACCAATTTGAAATTAAAATTCATCTGTGGTCAATAAGATTTAATATCCATGCAAGAGGCGCTGTAAAGAGTAAATGAATCAATGTCATCAATACATAATCAGTATGAAATATGATGCGAATAAAATTATGTGCAATAAAAAATAAATTAAAAAAAATAAGGTGTCACCACAAGAACTGGAACCCTCTGCATAAGACCCATGAACTACACATTATTATCCATCACAACCTGAAGCACTATGCTGTATTAGCATTCCGTTATCTACAATGTGGTGGCACACATCCCTGATACAAGGAAGCAAGTGTGGGAGGAATCTATCGCTTCTACCATCAAGGTATATCCTCATTCACTAAATCCTAAATAACTTCCTTTTTGTTATCCATTTTATAACGGTCATAATACTCATAAAGTATGCAGACCATCTAATAGAAAATGATACATTTTTTTAAACTACACCACATACCGTACTCAAGTAAAAGTAGATAATATTGAAAGCTACCTTGTACAGAGTCAAAGCTATCTGCACTCAAGACACAGCCAGATTATCTTGATGATTTGCTGTTAAACTAAAATGGGTATTTTGGAGGTGATCTGGCTAAATATTGTGAGGAACATTCCAAAAGCCAACACTTTTCCACTCACCAATATCTAAATCTCATCCATGGAAGTCACCAGTGGTTTTACCTTAGCTGGAATGTTGATAGACTGCACAAGATGCTTTTGCCAGGTTTTGTTCTATTGCACTGGCACCAAAAGTAGGATGGATGACTGCTTTGATACGGTGTGAGAATCGTGTATTGGCACAGCTTCTTCTGTGTGCCTGTGTTGTGGGGATAGGTATTTGTTTCCCTGTGGATGACTATATGGTAAAATCCCCCACAAACACACCTTGGAAACTCCATAAGGTGGTGATGGCTGTGGGAGTAATGTGATGTTCCTAAAAGAGCTTGGTAGTCACTGGTACTATTCAGAGGAGGAGGAGGAGGAGGAGGAGGAGGAGGAGGAGGAGGAGGAGGAGGAGGAGGAGGAGGAGGAGGAGAAGAAGAGGAAGAAGAAGAAGAAGAAGAAGAAGAAGAAGAGAGAAGAAGAAGAAGAAGAAGAAGAAGAAGAAGAAGAAGAAGAAGAAGAAGAAGAAGAAGAAGAAGAAGAAGAAGAAGAAGAAGAAGAAGAAGAAGAAGAAGAAGAAGAAGAAGAAGAAGAAGAAGAAGAAGAAGAAGAAGAAGAAGAAGAAGAAGAAGAAGAAGAAGAAGAATGGATCTCTTTGGGTTTGAATTCATATCCTTAAGAATTAGTAAACTGGTCAAGTAACTCCTCTTTGATGTTCCCCAGCCCACTGACTTCTCTCTTGACATAACCAAGCATGTTGTGGGAACAATGCCATTGTGTCAAATACAATACCATACTTATTTCAAGGGACTTCAAACAACTTCAAGCCATTCACTTATTATACTATAGTATTGTAAGAAGGTGGATGCAAAATATTCCCAATTGCTTTTCTTTTATCACCTGAAGGGACTAAGTACAGCTACTTATCTTGATGCAATATTATATAAAATAGGCCCTCAAGAGCAGGAAGGTTTTCTGCTTCTCTAGAAAATCAAAAGAATAAACAAGCTCAAACAATTCACTATTGTGTTCCCCATCCTAAATTGCTTCTTATAAGTAAAAGCAACCTTAACGTTTCATACAAGGTAGGACTTTGAGAACTTCATATATGCTAGCCAAACGTGGGAAGACACTCGGTACCTGCAATCATTAACTTAACTCAAAGTGTGAACTATAATTTATTCCTGGCCATGGACAGATCTGCTCCATTCTGCTGAAGAAACAAGCATGGCAAGTCCTATCATGGGAAAGAGCAGAAGCAACCTCCAAAACTCAGCTGCTCAGCCGAGTGAGATGTCAGAGAACTTGATCTTGAAGCGAGAAATTGGCTTGACCAGTGCTATCTCACTCGTAGCTGGAACTATGATTGGATCAGGTATTTTTATGTCACCAGAGTGGGTACTGCATAACATAGGGAGCCCTGGTGGTAGCCTCATTATTTGGGCAGCCTGTGGTTTGGTGGTCATCTTTGGAGCTCTTTCCTATGCTGAATTGGGAATTTTAATCAAAGAATCGGGGGGTGACTATATTTACATCCTCAGGACTTTTGGGTCTCTTCCAGCTTTCCTTTTTGCATTCACTTCAATCATTGTGGTAAGGCCTGCTGGCGTGGCAGCCGTCTCACTGAGCTTTGCAGAGTATGCTCTGGTGCCATTTTATTCTGGCTGCTCCCCTCCGCAGGTCATGATCAAATGCATGGCTATAAGCTGCATCCTCTTCCTGACGTTGGTCAACTGCCTTAGCGTCAGGTTAGCAATGTCCATGATGAACATATTTACAGCTGCCAAGTTCTTGGCACTGTTGGTTATCGCAGTGGGAGGACTAGTGCTGCTTGCTCAGGGGCAAACCCACAGTTTCCAAGATGCTTTTCAAAACACCAATATGGAGGCTGGAGCTATTGGAATTGCGTTTTATCAAGGTCTCTGGTCTTTTGATGGATGGAACGTCTTGAACTCAGTGACTGAAGAAATTAAAAAACCTGAAGTGAGTGAAGATTGCTTTTAATTTTTAATAGATTAACATTATAGATTAACTTATGGATGATACCTGAATTGTAATTTTATTTTGACATGTTAGATAGTTGCTCTAGATCTGCAGATTTGACACCCAGTTATCATATGACTCAGTTTTCTGGAAATTGTAAAGGCCACTTCTGTCTGTGTGGCTTACATTCTCAGCTTTCATTAAAGAAACTAAAAAAGTAGAAGTCGCTGACTAGTAGAACTAGTGGCATGGCATTGTTCTAATAAGGCTATCACAGACGTGCATAGGTAGGAAAAGAAGAGACTTGCGATGTCGCTGTCTTAAATGAGAATTTCAAGGTTTCTTTCTGCTGGAGATTTGTGTCCTGAGCATATATAGAATGCTAAAAGAATACCAAGCAATTAGGTGGCATCAGGTTTCATTTATAAGCAAATGCTTGTAATATAGTTGTCTTGGATGCAGAGTATAATCTTCATCTAGCTCAGGGGTCTTCAGACCTGGCCCTTTTACGACTTGTGGACTTCAACTCCCAGATTTCTTCAGCCAGCGTGCCATCCAATAAATGTTGCCTTGATGAATTGATCAAAGTATCACATTTGCATCATATTAGAACACATGGAATATAATGCGCATAACATTAGGTCGCCTAGCCTTATGGAACTGGCACAGGGTAATCCCTATTTTCTCTTCTACATTAGCACAATTTAATGCTGGAGAATGCTGCAATTTCCAAAAGTGCTAAATCCATTATCATTGTTAAACCTATATTTATGTTCCAGTATGCCAGGATGCAACAAAGAATATGCTGCATGTTGTTAGACAACTACATGCCTTTCAAACAGTTCTATATAAAGTAAATAAGAAAGAGGCTTTCTTTGGCTATTGTTAAGTACTTTGTTCGCGTGCGAATGATGAAGACACATGGCGATGTTAAACAGCTCTTTATTCTTCTTCTAACAACGCCCGAACAACAACAAAAGGCACGCAGGCCCTTTTATATGGCCAGAAACCCGGACAACGTCCACCAATAGAATAGAGCGTTTTCACGCCTTGCGCATACGCACAAGGCTGGTGCCGCTCTGTCTGGTCCCGGGCAGCTTTTGGAATGCCCGAGACCAATGCAACGTCCCGAGCCAGCTTTTGCAGGCTCAGGACACAACACCCCTCCCCCCTAGATGGAACATACCTGCGCACACACATGTATGTCATACATTGGGAAGAGTGTTATATAGTTTCATTAATCAAATGCAAGGAATGTGGAATACTCAAGTCTGCCCTCAGGCAAAACCCCTCCAACTTTATTCATACAATAAATGTATCCAAAATCAAAAAATAATACAAAATAATCTACCCGAGTTACTCCCGTTATTCAGGGGCCTCATGAACAGAACTCTCATAATTTGACAGCAACTTCACAAAGTCTCTCAGATGTTTGGGTGGGCACTTGGCCCGCTGTGACCTTCTAAGAGCTGGAGAGATTGCCTGGCCTACCTGCTCACCTACCAGGCGAGGCAGGCCAGGACTTTGCTGCTCCAAATACCCGCTTGACCTGCCCCTCTAAGTCCAAGCCAGCATACCATGGAGGTGTGGAATTTTCCGAGTCCACAATGGACCCCTCTTGGGAACACTGTCCCTCAAGCCCAAGGCCAGCAGATGGAGAGGACTGGGTAGCGGAAGTGCCCCAATACTCTGTGGCCCCCAAGCACGTGCCCGAGGTACCAGAGTCAGGAGTCGCCTCCATGACAATCTCCTTTTGGGAGCAATTGCAGAATTTGGCAAGCGCCCCGATGGAATTCTTTTTCTCTTGCTGCTTGTGATTTGTGTGGATCCTGTCTGGAGCACTATCTGACATATAAGAATACTGTGGATACCCCCGGTGTGACTCCCTATCTGGAGTGATTATGGATGTGTGGGATGACCCCCTATCCAGTCAATTCCTGTTAGGAGTACTTGCGGAACTTTGGGATGAATCCGAAATAGCCTCAATAGAAGCTAGTGAGGGCCTGTTAGGTCTATGAAACTGTGTCCCAGAATGCATGTTATGGTCCTCCCCCCCCCAGAGCAGAGCCAGGAGTGGAAGGGTGAGAGTCCAGTCTCCAACGCAGTTGGTCTATGTGTCTGTGAAGAACGCGGCCATCTCCCAAGGCAACTTTGTATGACAACGGCCCAGAGACCTTGCAGACCACAGCTGTGACCCAGAGATGACCAGGCCCATAGTTTCTTGCCCGGACCGGGTCACCCACCTGGAGTCTCCTAGGTGCCCACGGTGACACCTGTGAAGCCACCCGGTCAGGGTGCAACCTGTCCAGTTTAGTGGTGAGGCGGCGACCCCAGCGGAGTTTAGCAGGGCTCTTCCATGTGGCAGTGCATGGTGTGGTGCAGTGTGCAAGAAGGAAATCTGCTAACCTATGATGCCAATTACCGTAAGTCAGTTTCTTGAGGGCATCTTTGGTGGTGCACACCATTCTCTCCGCCAGTCCGTTGGAGGATGGGTGGAAGGGAGCCGATGTTGCATGCCGGATCAGATTGGCCTGAAGAAAAGCCTGGAACTCAGAAGAGGTAAATTGAGGGCCATTATCTGAAACCAGAACATCTGGAAGACCGTGTGGTGCAAAAATTCTTCTCAACACCTGGATAGTCCTGGCAGTAGTAGTGGAGGAAACAGGAACAACCTCTAGCCACTTGGAATGGCTATCAACAACAACCAGGAGGAATTGCCCCTGAAAGGGCCCAGCATAATCTATATGCACCCTAGACCATGGGGTTTGAGTTTCCTCCCACCTATGTACTGGGGCCTGAGGCATTTCAGGCTGAGACTGTTGGCATACTTGGCACCCCTGCACCTGGGCCTCGATGGCTTTATTGAGTCCAGGCCACCAAAGATGGCTGCGCGCAAGCGCTTTTATCCTGACTATGCCAGGATGTCCCTCATGCAGAGAAATCAAGATTCTAGACCTCAATGAGGCTGGTATCACTACCCTGCTACCCCATAACAGGCATCCCTTGAAAGTGGAAAACTCATGCTTCTTGTGCTAGAAGCTTTGGAACTCAGTATCTGGGCACTTGTCAGGCCATCCTGACAACACCCATGTTAGCACGTGTGTAAGCATGTGATCAGTGGCAGTTTCTGCAGCGACATCCCCTGCATTGAGGGAAGACTCAGGCAACTCCTGAATGGACAGAATATTAATGGCTGGAGCAGGATCTGGCTCCAGTTGATTCAGGGGTAATCTGCTCAGGCGATCTGCATGACCCATTTCTTTTCCTGATTTGTGAACTAATGTATAGTCATATGCTGACAGGAAAATGGACCATCTCAGCATACGAGGAGAAATGATATGTGGGGTCTGTTTGTTAGTGGTAAACAAACCCAGCAGAGGCTTATAGTCAGTATAGACCGTGAAATGGCGGCCTTATAAGAAATCATGAAATTTCTTAATGCCAGCCACTATGGCCAAGGCTTCTCTGTCAATTTGAGCATAATTCTGCTCTGCAGGAGACAGAGTCCTGGAATAATAGGCCACAGGAACCTTTGTCCCATCAGCCTTCAGATGGCTGAGTACAGCTCCCACCCCATAAGGAGAAGCATCGCATGCGATGCAAACAGGCAGTTGCTCATTGAAATGCGCTAAAACAGCATTAGAAGTGAGCAAGGCCTTAACCTCATTGAAACTCTTGTCATGGACTTTAGTCCACTGCCAAGGAGCCTGCTTGTCTAATAGACTGTGTAATGGCTCTGCCACTGCAGCTTTATGTGGGAGAAATGCATGGTAAAAATTTAATAGCCCCAAGAAGGCTTGCAGCTCACTCTTAGACTTAGGGTTTGGGGCCTGCTGGATAGCTTGCCATTTAGTCTCAGCAGGTGAATGCCTTGAGCATCTATCCTGAATCCTAAGAAGTCAGTAGAAGTGACTCCTATCTTACATTTATCCTTCTTTAGTTTAAGGCCTGCTTTTCGAAAACGAAGCAAGACAGCCCTTAATCTTTCAGCTAAATTTTGGGATGACTTCCCAGCAATGAGGACATCATCAAGGTAGGGACAGACCCCAGGAATACCTCGAAGTGTGCTCTCCATGACACTTTGGAATATGCCATGGGCTACATTTACCCAAATTGCAGTCTCTTGACCTTGAAGGCCCCCCTGTGAGTTACAATAGTCTGGGCCTCTGCAGCTGCATCATCAACAGGTAGCTGTTGATAGGCCTGTGCCAGGTCAAGCTTCGCAAAAATGTGCCCCCCCCCTTGAGGGAGGCCAGAATGTGACTTACCACAGGCACCGGATAAGCGTGCTGTTGCAGCGCCTTATTCAGTGTGCACTTGTAGTTTGCACATATACGTATGTCCCCATTAGCCTTTAGAGGCATTACTATGGGGGTTTCCCATGGACTTGAATCCACAGGTTCTACAATGCCCTGCTGGAGCAATTTGTCCAGCTCAGCATCAATCTTGCCTTTGAGGGCAAAAGGTATCCTCCTAGGCTTAACCCTGATAGGCATGATGGTTGGGTCTAACCGTAGCGAAATTGAAGGCCCCTTGTAGGATCCTAGCTCTGAACTAAACACATCTACAAACTCCTTTCAGACTTCTGCGAGGCTTAACGTTTCCAAATGGTGCAGCCCAGTTACCTGTATTCCCAAAGCCTCGAATCAATTGAGTCCAATAAGACTCATAGTTCACCCCCAACAACCACCACATCTAGGGGATCCTCAAAATCTTTATGCTGTACTCTAAGGGTGGCCTCCCCCTTAACACACACCATAGAATTCTGAAAATCTGTAAGTATTAGATTGGATGGCCTGAGTTTAACTCGAAGGCCACTGCTGCTGCATATCCTTTTGAATGTGTTAATAGAAATAATAGAGAGCAGACCCAGTGTCCAACTCCATTGATAAGGGAACCCCTTGCAACCTTATGTTAATGGACAGTTTCTTCATAAGGGGCTTATGTGTCCCTGTCCTCAAAATACTCCTGCGCGATGTGCAGAAACCCACCCTATGTTGGCTGGGGACCCTGGTACCTTTCAGACGCAATTCTTCATGAGGTTGGACCTTCTGGCGACCCAAACAGATGGATGCAATGTGGCCTTGCTTGCCACACACTCTCTGCAAATGGCAGAGTGGAACATGCAGTCAGCTCACTTGTGGTGTCCTCCCGAAGCATTGAAGAGATGCTGGGGCCTTGTCCGGACGTTCCTTCTGCCTCCTCTCAGCTGGTTGGTGAAGCCTATCCACCTCTTCTTCAGGATCCGCTTCCAATCCTTCTCAAGCATCCTCTTGATGGATGGTGGCTGTGTCTGGAGGGTTCTTGGTGAGCTGTAAGGCCTTCACAGCCCTGCCTGCTGCTTCCTCAGCGGTCACCTCTCGTAGCGCGTCTTGGAAAAAGACATCTTCTTTTGCAAAAATCTTCTGTTGTAAGTCTCTGTTCCTTAAACCGCATACGAAGCAATCTCGCAGCCTCTCTTCCAGATCCTTAAACTCACAAGGTCTGGCTGCTTGCCTTAAGGCCACAATAAAATCCACAGCAGATTCACCCGGCCACTGGTCTCTCTGCTCGAATGCGTGCCTCCAAGCAATAACAGATAACTTTGGCTGGAAGTGTTCCTTTAACATTTTCTTCAAGTCAGTATATGTTACTGACTCCAGAGGTGCAGGGGCCACCAGATTCTCAGCGATTTCAAAAGCTTCCTGTCCACAGACACACAAAAGACTTGCAGCCTTCAAGCCATCTTCTCTAATTTGATTTACTCTGAAGTAATTCTCCACCCTTGCAACGTAGGAATTCCATCTCTCTGGATGTGAGACATCAAAATCAGACAAACGGCCAATCTTCACCATCTTACTATTACGACCTTCGCCACTCACTCCTCTGCAAACTGCTATTGGGGAAAGGGTCCTTTAGACGAGCTCACCCTCCAGTGATGCTGTACTGGCAGGCTGGGGCACTGATTCAGACGCCGTCTTCCCCTCTTCAGGACTTCCTGGGTAAGTCCTTAAAGCTTTTTCTTCAGCTTGCAAAGAATCCCACCTTCGTCACCAGTGTTAAGTACTTCGTTCGCGTGCGAATGATGAAGACACATGGCGATGTTAAACAACTCTTTATTCTTCTTCTAACAACACCCAAACAACAACAAAAGGCACGCAGGCCTTTTTATATGGCCAGAAACCCGGACAACATCAACCAATAGAGTAGAGCGTTTTCGCACCTTGCACATGCTCACAAGGCTGGCACTACTCTGTCTGATCCCGGGCAGCTTTTGGAATGCCCAGGACCAATGCAACATCCCGAGCCTGCTTTTGCAGGCTCAGGACACAACAGCTATTAACTGGAATTGGGAAAAAATGTATCTCTATATTTAGGGCGGGACAAAAATTCAAGCATGACATTCTTTCAAAAGCTCATCCATGTTTAGGCTTGCATGAGATCTAAAAAAGACAGGACTGCTTCAATGAATCAAATGCATCTTGTTAAATAAAGCTAACACCATCAAATGGCCAACAGCTTAAACTTTGTGAATTGTATTATCAGATGCATATAAAAATGGTTACAGTTATGTTGCACACTATTGCATTTTAATTTTCTTTTACATTAATATAAACTCATAAAATTAGTGTAAAGTCCTGTTCAGATAAATAAGCCATACAGTAGCAGCCATTGGGAGGTAAAAAACAACAACCCCAAGATGGCAGTAATGGCATGTAATTGTAGAAGAAGAGTAGGTGGAGTTGGGGACAGAGTTAAACATGTTATAAGTTTAAAGTCATTTTGTTACCACAAGTCATTCAAGTCCAGGTCCCCTTGAATTCTTTTGACCCTTATCTAGTGCCAGTTTAATGCTGACCATTAGTTGACTAAATTCTTGTATAGGTTTGGAGAAATTTTCTGTGCTGCAGCTTAAAATATTGTTCTGAATCTTTGTACCTGAGAGCAATTGAAACCTATTTGTATATAAGTGACATTGCTGTAAATAAATTTTTACAGCCTTAAGACCTGAAAGGTAGTGACTCTACAATTTTGCATATACAATTATCAATTATTTAATTTTCCTTGTAAAAAAGGAATGATGTCAGCCTTTTTGGCTAAACAAAACCTAGAAACATACTCTAATGAAGCACAATGAACTATACTTCATTAAGACTTCAGTGAGGGAATCTTGCAAGCCTGATTGTGAGTTACTTTCTGATTTCTTATATCTCATGAATCAGGGAGGAGCCTGTCTAATTAGTAACTTCTGTAGTTACATGATTATAATTTGAGCACTTGGCAACCTGCCCACATTTATGACTGCAGAGATGCTTCAACTCTCCCCACCTGTCTTCCCACCCTCCTTCCAATCTTTACCCTTTTGGCTGCCTTACATTTCATTGTACCTGCTGCCCTGCTGCTATGCCCTCTACTGCACTTGCTGCCTCCCACCTCTCTGCAATGTACCACTCCTGGTGCAACCCATCTGCCACCCCTCATCAGTAGCAGGAGGAAGAAGATGCCAAATATCATCAGCATGGTAAAGCAGGTTGACAGAGTACAAGAAGGTGGAGATGCAGGGCAGAATGAGGGCAATGGGGACAACAGGAGCAATGGAAGGCACAGTGGCAGGGGCAGTGGAATGCAGGATAGCCAAAATGGCAGAGATAGGATAGATAGGTGGGTGGGGTGAGTTGAAGCAAGGTGAGCACAGCTGGCCAGGAGAAGTATGAAGTCCTCATCTAATAACTGTGTGGTTCTGGCACAACCACCACATTCAAGACTATCGAAATTGCTGTCACTAAGCAGTGGGATCACATGCTCTTTTGCCGAATGACTACATTGCTTAGCAATGAAAATTCCAGTCCTAATGAAGGTTGCTAAGTGAGGACTTTCCAGGACTTAAGCCCTCTTTGTTCATAACCTGGTTCTTACCTATTTCTTTCAAGGACATCTCCCTGTGATATTTTACACCACCTTCTCCATTAGCCTCAATCTTCTTTCTTGTGCGCACTGAAAATCTGAGGCCAGAATCATGGGAACAAACTGTCAATTTACTTGTCTCTTCTGCCATTAACCCTTTCCTGAAATCACTAGACAAGTCTTATAACACAGTAGTTTAAAAAAAAGCTTTTCTCTCAATCCCCCTTTTTGTTCTTGTCTAGGCTGCTGTTCTACATCCCTTTCTTCCCCATCACACCAGGCTAGATTCCCATCCCATATTGGGAACAAAGTCTTTTCATCTTGTGTCCTACAGTCATCTTGTAATGGTGGTAGGCTACATAGATTGGGCTTTCAATTGCAGATAAAACCGGACTATCAAAAATGAGGCATAGGCATCCGTTGTGATTTTCCATGATCTCTCTGGTTCTGCATAGCCTTTCCAGTGCATCAGGTACTACACATGCTTGTTAATAGCATGGGTATTAGCCCACTACTCTCTGAAGCCAGAATGGGATGACTCACAGTGGCCAGGTGGGTGTGGCTGGGTGGGCATGACTGGGTGGTCACAATTGGGTCGGTGGGATGAGTAGATGTAGGTGGGTTAGCATGACCGGCTTGGCATAGCCAGTTTGATGCTGCTCACTCAGCACGGCTGATATGGTATGGCCAGGTGGGCATGGCTGGCCATTGCTGGGTGGATACAGCTGGCTTGGCCCCTCTGACTCAGCATAGCTGGATCAGCACAGAACAAGTCGCACCAGCTAACTCGACATGGGGATAGGTTGGTGCCCCACAAGCTCCTCGCCTCCCCAAACTACCGGCAGCTAAGTGTGTGTGCACACCCACACATCCCATTCCAAGTTTGGGGATTTTTTATCCACAGAGGAAGGAGAGGTCCTTCTCCCCAAGCCCAGGCATGATTGGTAACTTGCCAGCTCAGATATGGATAAAAGTCTCCAAGTTTGGAATGGTGCATGTGTGTGTGCACACAGCACACCAAAGGAGACATCCTGCTCCCAATCCCAGACATCCAAGCAATGGCATTTCCCTGTCTGGTGCCACCCACTCCCAGTCAAAGCAGCAAGCAGAGGGCAATGCTGCTGTGCATGGAAGTGTGGAAGAAAATGTTTGCAGGAAGCAGTTTTGTCCAAGTTCAACATCTGCCTTGACAGATCTCTGGAGAGAAGGAGGAACTGCATGGGGGAGGCTGGCCAGGCAAAGCAGGAGGTGGAAGTCTACACAAAGCAGGTTCAGCAGCTCAGAGAAATGACCTTGCTAATAAAGATAATAAATATATGTTTGCCATGAATGTTTCCAAAAATAAGTGGGTAGATTAACCTATGAGATAAATTGTCTATTTCTGATGGGCAAATGAAATTAATCACATCAGGAAAGGGACTAGGAAAACTAATACCCATGCTATTAACAAGCATGTGGTGCACTGGAAAGGCTATGCAGAACCAGAGAGATCATGGAAAATCACAATGGATGCCTATGCCTCATTTTTGATAAATCAGTTTTATCTGCAATTGGAAGCCCAATCTATGTAGCCTACCACCATTACAAGATGACTATAGGTCACAAGATGAAAAGACTTTGTTCCCAATATGGGATGGGAATCTGATCTACAATATGAAGTACCGTCTTAAGCAGCCTACTGCAACAAAAAGCAAGATTCTCCCAGAATTTCTTTTAACAGAATTTATTGAAGGGTAATGGAAAATTTTATAATTGGTTTTAATTTGTTTTATCTCAGATATTGTTAAGATACAGATAGTCCTTGGGTTACAACCATTCATTAAATGACTGTTCAGAGTTAAGATGGCACTGAACAACTTATGACTGGTCTGTGAAGTTGCAGCCATTGCAGCATTCTCATGGTCATGTTATCATGATTCAGGCACTTGGGCACCAGCTTACAATTATGATGGTTGCACTATTCTGTGGTCCCATGGTTGCTATCTGTGACCTTCTCTGATGGCTTTCCACTAAAAAGGTCAATGGGAAAGTTGGCAGGAGGTTGCAAGTCACTCCTGCCGTTTTATTGCCTGTCCATCCCTGTGCTCCTTAGTGTCTGGCCCTAGCACCCGCCAACCTGCCCACGCGCCGTAGTGCCCATCCATAACACCCATCCACCCATAGCTCTGCCTATTTGCCTGGTACTCTACTTTATCTCATATTACTTCCCATACCTGAGGTCCTCACTTAACAACTCACATGGTCCTGGGGTTACAATGACAACTGCTATTACCATTGCTAAGCAATGCTTTTTTGTGACGTCATGGTTTATAACCACATCGCTTAGCAATTGTCATTTGGTCAAAGACTGAAGCATTTGTTCTGAGGCATTTTTGAAATTTCTACAACACTACTATGAATGCAGATAAGATAATGAAATAAAGTGAAAACAGAAACAATTCTGTTCTAAGACATATATGCTTGAATTAGATCTAAAAATGAAGAGTACTAAGGTCTCTAGGAATAGACAATAATTGTACCAAACCAAAATCCTATGAAGCAAACATGTAGTAATATTTTAAATAAGAAACACAATTAACTGAATGGTATAAAAAAACCTAGGTGTTATTTTGTGATAGAACTCTGGATACTATATACTTGGATTAAAAAATATATTTCATCTCTAGAAAAAGTTGAGAATTTGGGAAGCAAATACTTTGTCCTGTCAACTTTGGAGAAACATAAATGTTGAAGCATATATATCCCACAGGTTGCCCAGCCCTGTAGTTACCTAGTAAAAAGAAATGGCTTTGGTATGGATCATCACAAAGAGTTCCAAATATCTCCAAGTTGTTACTTTGTGAATTCAAAATGCTAATCAACAAATAACTATACATATTCAGGATTAAGAAAATGTTTTAAAAACAAGTTAATAACATATTTAAATACTAACTCTACTGAAAATAGTAAAAAGCTCTGAGAATTGAATAATGTGCTATGTGGATGCAAAAATGGGTGATTCGTTATTTTTTTAATTCTTTTTCCTGGAATTATTTGAGTTATAAATATTTTTTTCTTTGCTGTACTGCTATCAGATAATTAAATAGTTGAGGGTCCTTGATGCTGTTTGAGCTTGGTTGTTTTCTTGCAAACATTTCATTACTTAAAGTAGGTAATATCAGTTCTAGTCCTAGGTAATTGGGTAATGAAACATCTTCAAAAAAACAACCAAGCTCACAGAGAACCAAGAACCTCTCATTTCAACCCTGAGTTACTTATATTT
Organism: Bothrops alternatus; assembly: GCA_034064705.1. Lineage (NCBI taxonomy): Eukaryota > Metazoa > Chordata > Lepidosauria > Squamata > Viperidae > Bothrops > Bothrops alternatus. The sequence goes on along the minus strand of JARGCV010000223.1, from coordinate 31,737,484 downwards.
TCCTTTATTAGAACTAAATAATTCCAGATAGAAACAAATCTGAAAAGAGCAAATCTGTCTGAGATGAAAGATTTGATTAAATGCATATTAGATCAATGTTCCACGTTCTAATCTGATAGTTTCCTTTAATGTAGGCCAGGGGTTCTCAACCTTGACAACTTTAAGACTTGTGGACTTCAATTCAATGGCTGAGGAATTCTGGGAGTTGAAGTCCACAAGTCTTAAAGTTGCCAAGGTTGAGAACCCCTGATATAGGCCTTTCTGATGGTACGTTTAAAAAATCACTCTGTATTAATATTCCAAGAAAATAAACAAATACTTGTGGCTCACATAATGTTCCATATATTTAGACTATATTATGTTAATGCTAATTACTACCAGATAGCTCAAATATGGAATAAATAATGATCTCTAAGAAGTAATATGTGACATCTTGGATTTCTAAATCCATTAATTTGTTAAGAATAAATATTTTTAAGAAATAAACAGGTTCCCACATCTAATGAATTATTCCATTTGCAGTTGTTTGAAAATTTCAGAAAGTTTTGACTTCATTCTGAGATTGATGTTTGTTATTCAGTGGATTTTCTCCCCATTTTTGTCGGCATTCTTTAGCTAACGTTTCATTAGATATTAACAGACTGCTAAATAATTTACTGCTTAGAAATAGCAAGAGCAGGTCCACGTGAAAAAGAAAAGTATATTTGCCCTGCAGGTCATGGAAGCAGAATATATAATAGAGTTCATACATTGATCTGCTTTATATGTAATCGTCATAAATGTGACTGTCACTTCTGGCACTGGTTTACTTGTGGCTGATTCTTAAAGCAATCATCCATTTTATATAGGCCAACCTAATAGCAAAGCATTTATTACAAAATCATTGGCTATGAAGATTGTTTTCGAAATATAGAGTTAGAAAACATAATGTAGAGATTTTAAATGGCAACTATTGAACATGTCATTGCTGATATGCACCAGAGCATTGTGCAGTCTTCAAGCACTCATTTATAATATATTAATGATGTCATTTCTTTTTTTTTTTCCTTGGTTGAATTACAAAGATCTCTGAAGAGAAGGAGGGAGTGACTAGGGAGCTGTGTGAGGGAGGCTGCCCAAACAAGCCAGCATCCTTACCACACACAAGCACGCTTGGAAATGGGGATTCCCTTTTGAGAAGCACCAGTCCCACCCCCAGGACCAGGCTGTTCCTCTGCCTAGTCTCCCGAGAGCTGTCAAGGCAGGAATTTGACCCCGTACTTCCACACACAATGTCACCCTCCGCCTCCTGCTTTGCCTGGCTAGTCTCATGCACACCGCATACACACACACACACACACACACACACACACACACACACACACACACACACACACACACATTTCAAGCTTGGAGACTTTTATCCACATCTGAGCTGGCAAGCTGCCAATCCTGCCTGGGCTTGGGGAGAAGAACCTCTTTGGATAAAAAGTCCCCAAACTTGGAATGGTGTGTGTGTGTGTGTGTGTGTGTGTGTGTATACACACTCACACAAACACTGGGCTACCAGCAGCATTGAGTGAGTGGCAGTGAGCTGGCTGCACTGACCCAGCCATATCCACCTAGTTGCGCTGACCCATCTGCAACCACTCAGCCACACCCACCTGGCCATTGTGAGTTACCATAGAGAAATGTTGAGAAATCAACTTTATTTGCTGAACTACTGGAAAAGGCCAATAAAATTTGAGACCAGCTTGCAGCAAGGTTAGGCAGAAGGCAACATTTTTGTTGAAAGCCACATCAAATCCTCTTCAGCAATTTTGGCTCCCTCTCGTCTGTGGGTGTCTCCAGCTAGTTTTGCCAGATCTAGTTGTTCCTGTAAAAAGCAGTGAGCAGCTTGCCTCTCTTGCAGGAAGTCCAAGATATGAGGAACTGCAGATGCAGGAGCTCTGGAGGACAATGTGCAGGCATAGAAGCCATAATTTGCACGAAAAGGAGACATGCTGATGTAGGAATGTATTGCATTGTTGTGGGCAAATTCTACAAGTGACGTAAGCTAAATTTAATTGTGTTGCTGATAAGAGACATAGCATCTTCCTATTTAGTTCAATAGATGCTCTTACAATATTTGATTCTATTCTCAGCTTCTCCATATGACTCTAGTCTAGATCAGTGTTTCTCAACCTTGACAATTTTAAGGCATGTGGACTTCAACTCCCAGAATTCCACAGCCAGCAACGCTGGCTGTGGAATTCTGGGAGTTGAAGTCCACATGCCTTAAAATTGTCAAGGTTGAGAAACACTGGTCTAGATGGTGAGAAGATGACAAATGAATGTTAATGTCTAATAAAGAAGAGAGGGCATTCCAAAACTTGGAGGTAAACTGAGATCTGCAATTTGAGATTACTTGCTTGTGTAGGCCTGCATACCTAAAAATATGGTCTAAAAAAGCTGTGCCATTTCCTGAGCTGAGGCCCTTGCACACAATGAAATGGATCGTCTTTGTAAACAAATTGTAAACAAACTCACCACTACAAGAATTTATTTATTTCCTTGAATTTATATAGCCACCCACCTTACTTGCAAGATTTTGAGTGGCTTACAAGTTAAAAAAATCTTGTGTAAATAAAGCTACAACAATTTAAAACACTACATTAAAAAAAATGCTGACCTACTCCTATTATCAGGTGGAGGTCAGTAATAAAATCTATTGATAATGTGTCCCAAGGTCACAAAGCAGAACTTGGGTTGCAGCAAGCAGCTGGCTTTCCATGGACAGATTTTACCTGTCATCCCATGACTGGATGAAACATAAACCCCGATAGCTGCCCTTATTCTTAAGCACCCAAAGTCCCTAAGGACCCAATGCTGGATTTTAAACTGTCTCTCATAACCCGCCGTTTATTGTCCTGACAGAGTCATAACAATTATTCCCGTTAAGGAAAGGGAAAATATAAACAACCATTGTGAAGCAGTTACCCTTCTTCAGACATGAAAGATGATAGCTCATCTTGTGAGGCTTCCTGTAGGTCATTCGTATGAGTCCTAGAATAAACAATTTATTGCTGCTGCTCTTTAATTTGAGCTAGCAAATTAACAGTTTGTCTCTCTACCCCCCAGCCTTTCAGGCCTTCATCTCTTGATGGAGAGATAAAATTGCTTAACAGCAGAATTATGACATTGGGAGTAGTATAAAGAAGGCACAGGACATCTGGAAACTTGTTCTGGGAGCTTGATATATAGGAGAAATATTAAAAATTAAAATGGGTGAAAAACTGTGCTCACCGGACCTGCCAAGGCAAGAGAGTCTGTGTTTTCTGTAGAGTTTCTGTGAGCAGTTTGGGCCTGGAACAGTGCCTCCATAGTTGGAAAGTCAACTTTACAATAAATAACTCTTTATGAAAATGCCATAATTCCCTTTGGCTGGCTGAAGCAACCTAGAATAAAATACATATGGTGAGAAATCCAACATTCCCCACCCGCTGGAGGCAAAATGATCCAACCACCATATCGGATGCATTGGTTGGTACCACAAATCGGGGTGGGCGGGACAAAGTCTGGGTGCTTAAGAAGTGCCTGTGAAGAGAAACAACATTTAAACTCCTGAAATACTGCTTGCTATTGAGTAGAACATGTGAATTTTCATCTTTTCTTTAAAAGTGCAGTTGATGGCAATATGCGGTCTTCCAAATTAGGAATGAATTTCTGATAGAAATCAGTAAGTCCCAGAAAACTCAGGTCTCATCTATGAAATTGTCTGTCATCCCTGAATCTGCAAGGGTTGAGTGTTGTATTTTCTGGCCTGAATCAAAATAAAGAGTAACAGGAATAATAAAATGTCCTTGCCTGCCTTGGGCAATTTTGCAAATGTTTCATAATGGTCTGAGGGTCCCTTTTTTGGAGCTCTTGTAAAAAAAGACCTGAAAGTTTCCCAAAACTAAGAGCAATTGGAGCAATTCAGGCAGATGTTTATTATATGGTCAGGTGAGAAACATTGATTTAAAAGTTGAAATACAAAACTATGATTTTTCAGCAGATGAAGGAACATAAGAACTATTATATGCTAAGTTCTTTTTAGTCTTATTTTGTTTTCATAGCTCTGCACACTTGTTAGGTGTTGTGTTTGCATATTGAACTACGGTAGTTTCCGTTTTATGAAATCTTTGTATTTTCTCTCCACCACCTTTGCTTTTTGACTATGTGAGAAATATCTGAAATTGTGTTTATATATTTAGAACTGAATATTAAAAAGTTATGCAGTTGCACACCTATATGTGTACATAGCTCATCACTGTGCGTCTTATTTTCTTCTCTCGCTCCAGGTGACTCTGCCAAGGGCACTGATGATTGCTATACCTCTGGTGACCTGCTTTTTTTTGCTAGTAAATGTGAGCTATTTTGCAGCCATGACTTCTGTTGATTTTCTGACTTCGGGTACAGTTGCCATTACCTGGGGGTGAGCAATGCTAAACACTAAAGCCTTAGCAGCCTATTCAACTTAGGTGGCTACACCTTCTCTAGCATTTGTGCACCGTGCACTCAAAAAACACTTTCTCATCTCCAACAAGTGTCATAGCTTCAGCCTTGGAATACATTTAAAACAAATAACATTTATGTAAAAACCCTTTTGGGGGAGGAAAAGAAAGGGAAAGGAATTACTTAAATACTGAAGTACAGATAGTCCTCAATATATGACCACAGTTGAGCCCAAAATTTCTGTTGCTAAGTGAGACCTTTGTTAAGTGAGTTTTGCCCCAGCAAAACCTTTCTTGCCTTTCTTAAGTGAATCCCTGCAGCTGAGAAGTTAGTAACCCAGTTGACTTTGCTTGTCAGAAGGTTGCAAAAGATGATTACATGGCCTTGGGACACGGCAAAAGTCATAAACATGAACCAATTGCCAATTAGCTGAATTTTGATCTCATGATCATGGGGATGCTGTAAAGATCGTAACTGTGAAAACGGTCATAAGTCATTTTTTAGTGCCATTATAGCTTTGAACTGTCACTAAATGAACTACCTATAAGGACTGCCTATAACGGTGGTTACTTCAGTCATATTGTCTGAATGGGACATGGAGATTGAGAAAAATCCTTGGTATCACCTATTTCTCCTCTCCATTTATGACTCAATCTCATTCTAAGTGGCACTGTTTTGTAAGCTATGTTAGTTTGTTGGCCTGGTTTAGTGATTGATTTATCTTATGATCCTCTGTGTCTGTGTTCCACTAATGCATTACTCCCTTATTATTTTACTTCAGTTATCAGCAATCAGCTCTCTGTGTTCAGAAAGGCACATCATTATTGCTGATGAATAGTCTGTTCTGTTTACACAACACTGTGCCCTTCTTCTGAAATTTGGCATGATTGTATTGAATGTTAAACAATTAATAATCAGTGTTTACATTTGAATATAGCCACGCCAAATTTCAGAAATGTCTGCTTCAAAAAAATATTTGAACACATCATTAATTAGAAATCCTCTACCTTAAATATTGCAACCTCTTCTTGGCCAGTATTCTCCCTGCTGGCCAGGTGATCCTCATCCCCTTCCCCCAGTCTTTCACCTGTGCCAAACACAGGTAAACTGAATCAATTAACTCTCCCCCACAACCCCAATAAAGCCACCAAGAAGAATGAGACAAAAGGTAGAAGAGTCCCACAATTCCACATCAGGTGCTAATGTTGCGGTCCTCTCCAGGGGAAAAATATGATTAGTCAGAGCTCTGGAATATTATTGGAAAACTCTAAAGAGTCATTCAATCTCACTACATTCCACTCTTCATTTTATGAGCTTTATTACTATATTATTAAAACCAGAGAAAGACCTTACCAGCTGTGCAAGTAATGGACCAGTATCAATGCCTAATTTAGATGAAAAGATATTAACTATGACATTGGGAAAAAATATTGTACAAACATAGTGTCATCTCTCATTTATCCAACTCACTTTATCCAATTCAGTCAGGATTAATATAAACAAACAGAGAGACTGGCATCTATAATATTCATTAGTGGTGTACATTTTGTAAAGAGCTACAGACAATTGGACTCATCAGTTTTAATTTTGCTGGATATTTGGTAAGATATTAAGTTTCTGGGTTAAGAATTTTAAAAAGATTTAGATTTGGTTTTCTAATGATAGGGGAATGTGAGATCAAGAACTCATCAGGAAATGCAATAATATTACAAGTAGTAATTCTTCCTTATCTAAGGACAAGCACAGCAGACTTTTTTTTAGTCATTTTTTTTCCTTTTTCAGGGAAGAATTTAATTTTACACATAAGGTAGAAGCTGTTTGACAATCAGATCTTTTGCTGTTGGGTCTTAGTTTGATGGTCTGACACACATAACAGTTTGCAACAGCAATCTTGCATGCTGTTTACTCCTGAAGAGTGAAAAAAAAAACCAAGCAATTATAGATTCAGCTGAGAGCTAGAACATATACAGATAATCCTTGACTTACAACAGTTTATTTAGTAACCATTTGAAGTTACAACGGCACTGAAAAAAAGTGACATGACCATTTTTCACACTTATGACCGCGGCAACATTCCCATGGTCATGTGATTTATATTCAGATGTTTGACAACTGATTCATATTTATGACGGTTGGAGTATCCCGGGGTCATGCAATTACCTTTTGTGACCTTCTGACAAGCAAAGTCGATGTGGAATCCAGATTTATTACCAACTGTGTTACTAATGTAACAACTGCAGTTATTCACTTAATAAATTTGGTAAAGTGTGTCATAAAATGGGGCAAAACTCACTTAACAAATTTTTCACTTATCAACATAAATTCTGGCCTCAAATGTGGTTGTAAGTCGAGGACTACCTGTATATACTATGTCTAATGAATTAATGTAGAACTTTCAAACCTGCAAAAACCTGAGCTGCAAAAATCCCAGGGATTTACTAAATGTCATTAAAGGCAGCAAGATAATTCTCTTGGCTACTAGTGGTCTTCTTTGTTTATGCAGTTGAGATTTGATAGTTCTTGTCAATGAAACCATATAAATCCTTTTGTTCTGAGGCAAGGATATCCTTTTTGAAATCTTCCCTTCCAAATCTTGATTGGATTGATGGGAGTTATACTTCAAAATAATTTAGAGGGCATGTATTTCACTCTTGCATTTCAAGCAGTGTTTTAATTATGCTCTGAAGCTTCTATCCTGTTAAATGTGTCTTCCAAAGAGTGGCATAATCACCATTTCTGGTTAACTGTGAAACCAATTTTTTACTATACTTTAAAATTTAAGTTAGTGTTTATTGAAAGTACCACTGATTTGGAATATGGAGACCTACAGTATGGAAAAGCCATACAATTTGACTCAAAAGTGATGAAGAACAGAGTCACCTGGCACGCAGATTTCTTTCAACCAAGGTATTATGAACATCAAGTCAAAATATAAACTTACAAGGTGAAATCCGAGCTTGAGTTGAGGTCATCTTGGTCTTTAACCAACACCCTAGCCTAGCCAATCCACTATGGCTCCTTTTTGGTAACATTTTGTTTATTTCCCTCTAAAGAAATAAAGTCCTGGGCAACTGGGTATGGCTGATGTCATTGGCAGTTGCTCTTTCTTGCTTTGGATCAGTTAATGGAACGTTCTTTTGTGGAAGCCGGGTATGCTACATTGCAGCAAGAGAAGGCCATATGGTAAGGAATGTGAACATATTGCTTTTTCCATTTTATTCATGGATGTATTATTTAATCAAACATTTTCATGTTAGAATCTTTATCTGTTATTTCATGCCCCCTTGGCTCCTTTGTGGATTTGTAAGGCTGTCTTCTAGTCAGCAGTTGCATATGGTTAGGGGTGGGTAACCCAAAGGACAATATATAAATAAAATAAAATGCATTAATGAACTGGCAGGATGGGAGAATGAAAGACACATTGCTTCACATGCCATAAATTGCTTATATAACCTACATTCTCTATTAAAGTTTGACACTTTTAATTACCTGTAGCTCAGTTGAGCCAATCTGACAATTTAAATTCTGTAATTTGAACCAACTAAACCTAATGGACCTGAACTCATTTAAAACTAAGACTGTTTGCTTAGCCGTCAGCTATACTGGGCTATTGGATTTTTGGAAATACATAAAATTGAATCCAGATTTAGGGTGTAATCCTATACTTATGTATACAGAAGTAAATCCAATTAAACTATTTTTGAGCAGGGATGGGCATCGGTGTATAAATTAATTGTATGTAAAACTTATTGGAATTAATGGGGCAAAGTAGTTGCTAGTTATCTTTTATCTTAATGGGAATTAAGAACAATATATTTACTTTGGCTCTAATGTCTTGAGTTTTAATCTGTTTGTATACAGATAACAGTAAAGAATCAATGAAAAACAAGTGAGGCTTCTGGGAATTCATTGTAACTTTTTGATCACAATCCTGCAATCCTCTCTTGTCCAATGAAAAATGGATATTAATTTTTATCAACAGAAGCAACACATCCAATTCTTCTATATGTAAATAGCACGCTTTACCCTCTTACACAAGACTGTAGCAGAAATGCAATTGCAATTATTACTACATTCAATTGTGAATAAATGTTATAGTACTGAGCTATAAATCAATTAATTTGTGATCCATGGCCATGTTTATCAATCTGCTGAGTATTCTCCTCCTCCTTTCTCTACTCAAGAGTAGCTCATAAAATTTTAGCTCTGGAGTCCAACAGCTGGCTCAGGACACTGAAAAGAACTATGGTATGGAGGCGTCAGCTTAGGCCTGATTGGTTTATGTTCTGCCAGAAGAGCTGTGAATTTTGAACTTCCTAACAATACAGGAATTAAATACTCAGCAAGTACTTAGCAAGTGCTTGAGCCTGCTGCAGAGGAAAGCAGAAGGGTATTCTGTCCTGAATACAACTGGTGTTTCCCTAAAAAACAGTAGGCTCCAATTCAAGTTCTAGAGAAACAATGTTTTAGAGAAATTAACATGCAAGAAATAGGTTTGGTGGGCTGCTGGCAGAGAGACCACTGAAGCTGCGAAATTCCAAATGACATGAGTGCCATACAAATGAACTTACTGTTGCTCATGAGGTTTTAAATTATTTCTCATAGCATAACTACCAAGTTTGCTGTTCATTTATTTACTCATTAAAACTTTGGAGAGCTGGACAGAAGCAAGGAGCAAAGCAAACCCCTCAGTATAGTTAGTTATGGTCTTTTGTTTTCATGTTTTCATTTTCAGCCCGACTTTCTATCTATGGTCCATATACGTTATTTTACACCTTTTCCTGCTCTCATATTTACTTCTGTGGTGTCCATAATAATGGTAATACCTGCAAGTTTCAACAAGATAGTGAACCTTTTCAGGTGGGTATTTCTCGCTACTCATAATTACTTGATGAAATTAATTTCTCGGCATCTTTTTGACTTCAGAGAGAGGAAGGGGGTGCGGTATTATTTAGTTATTTGTGTTACTTTATTTCTTTTATACAAACTTTTCCATCCTGCTTGCCATGCAATACATCTGCAGTAATGTAATGTGGTGACCAAAACTGGATGCAGTATTCCACGTGTGGTTTTATCAAGGATTTATAAAACAGTACTAATACTTCACTTGATGTTGATTCTATGCCTCTGTTTATACAACTGAGGTTTGTATTAGCTTTTTTGGATGCTGCCGCACACTGCTGGCTCATGTTTAAGTGATCGTCCGCTAGGATTCCAACGTCCCTCTCACAGTTACTGTTTTTGAGCCAGGTCTCACCTAATCTGTACTTGTACATTTGGTTTTTCCTGCCTAGGTGTAAAATCTTGCTTTTCTCCACATTAAATTTCATGTTGTTAGATGGGGCCCTTTGTTCAAGTCTGTCAAGATCTTTTTGGATCCTGAGACTAAATTAATAGACTAGCAAAATGCTATGGATATAGTATACTTAGACTTCAGCAAGGCATTGAACAAAGTACATCACAACCTACTTCTTGGTAAACTAGAAAAATGTGGGATAGACAGCATCACCACCAGATGGATTTGTAACTGGCTGACAAACCATACCCAATGAATAGTCCTTAATAATACTACATCTACATGGAAGGAAGGAAGCAGTGGGGTACCACAAAGTTCTGTCTTAGACACAGTACTCTTCAATATCTTCATAAATGACTTAGATAAGGGAATAGAAGGGGAACTGATCAAATTTGCAGATGACAATAAGCTGGCAGGAATAGCCAACACCCCAGAAGACAAGCTCAGGATCCAAAAAGATCTTTACAGACTTGAACAATGGGCCTATCCAACAATATCAAGCCATGCAGTTGCCAGTTCATGTGTCACATGGCTATGTTTTTTCCTATCTAAGAGTAGCTGTTGCATTTGTATTTCTTTGTAGCTCTTGTATCATTAAAAGGTGTCCCTTATTGCTGCAGCCATTTGTGCCTTGTGACTATAATTATTTTTTAAAATATCCCAGGCTATGTAGCTGCCACTCCCATGCAATTCTCTCCAGGATAACCAAATACCAATTTCCCAGAAAGGAAAACATTTACTTACTGGATCTTCATTTTATCATGTTTCAGAGTCTTACTTGTAGAGTTTACTTTCCCAGTTCAGGTATAAAAGAAAAGCAGAGTATGGATATCAAATCTCCTGACTTAGGCAATGAAATCCCAAACCTCCAGACAATTCATTTCTTAGTTCTGTACCTCAACTTGGCTGAAAATTCTCAGAAGTGGCTCAGTTAGATTAGCATCTCCACTGGTAGCAAGAATGAATTCCTGGACAACAACTGATTGCCCATTCCAGAACAAAGGTAGAAGAAACATATTGCTCAGAAGTAAGCAATGACATTCAAAATAAGTGCAAAACTATTATGGATACTGTGACGTCATTGCACACACTGCAAATGTCACAATTTATTTATTTATTCAATTTCTATAGCTGCCCATCTCAGTCAATGACTCTGGGTAGCTTACAATTATGTTATTTGTGTTGTTTGCATGATCCTATTCCCCTCCCTCTATGGCAGTGTTTCTCAACCTTGACAATTTTAAGGCATGTGGACTTCAACTCCCAGAATTCCACAGCCAGCATTGCTGGCTGTGGAATTCAGGGAGTTGAAGTCCACATGCCTTAAAATTGTCAAGGTTGAGAAACACTGCTCTATGGGATGCCTATAAATTAGGCTCCTAGCTCAAAATAGAGATAATAATGTACTGTACTTCAACATCTATGGTTAATTGAAGATATATTGTCAAACTGTGGAAAGTGAACGAGATCTTTATTACAGTATTAGGTATGTTTTTCTGATATTTAACTAGTATTTATATGTGTGTGTGGGGGGTATCCGGGTGTGCATTTTTTAATAGTAGCAGAAATTGCATGATCACACATGGAATGGCTGCCACTAAATGTTACTTTATATAGCTTTACAACTTGGATTTTCAACGGGATAAGTGTTGCAAGTCTCCTGTATTTAAAGATTAAGAAACCAGAACTCCCAAGATCTTACAAGGTTAGTACTGTATAAAAAACACTAAAATCCTTTTTTTTTCCCCTTTTCCCTTTTTTTCTTTAGTCACACAGGTCATAATGGTCCTAATCTAAATGTCCTAACCTGAATTTGCTTCCCCCCCAAACTGGCATCCTCTAGATCAGGGCTTTTCAACCTTTTCACCCATTGTACCACTTTTAGGATATGCCAACGTCAGAGTATCACCAGTCGCCTAGCAAGGTGTCAAAAAATGAACAAAAGAAAAAAAGAAAAAAAGTGATGAAGTACAGGTAGTCCTCAACTTACAACAGTTCACTTAGTGACTGTTCGAAGTTACAATGGCACTGAAAAAAGTGCCCCCTAAGCCACAGCCGAGCAAGATACCTGCCTGCCCACCCGGCGGCGCTCTTCCTCCTGTCTGAGGTTTTCATTGTTGTGAGCATTTTTGTTGAGGAGGATTGACAGTGGAGGTGGGGAGGGGGGTGTTTGATTTTTATTCCCCCCATCTGCTGGGTAGTTTCAGCAGGTTTTGATCACTTCACATGACCCTGGGACACTGTGACCGTCATAAATATGAATCAGTTCCCAAGCATCTGAATGTAAATCACAAGACCCTGGAGATGCCGCAACATTCCAGCTGATTGGTGCTTCTTCAGGGCTCAGCAGAAGCACCAGGATCACCACCTAGGTTCAGCTGCAGCCTGCTGCTGATCATGGCGCTTCCACTGAGCCCTGACAGTCCCGAAGAAGCGCTGATCCTGGCGCTTCTGCTGAGCCCTGACAGCCCTGCAGCTCCAGCCATCTCTCGCTCAGGCTTGTGCGGTGCTGCCACTGGTTCAGCTCATTCCCCTCCCCCACTACCACTTTTCTAGGATGGTCGTGTACCACCTGCCAGGTGCTAATGTACCACAGGTGGTACCCATACCACTGGTTGAAAAGCCTTGCTCTAGATATGTTCTATAACTTCCACAAACTTGTTGTAGGAATTGTAGTTCTACAGATCTGAATGCCAAACTGGGGAAGACTACTATATTTTCTGGGCTGTCCCTAATTTCCTGGCTACCCTGTTCTAGGAACAGCGCAGTTAACAAATGCCTTTTTCAGTCTTCCTTGTCTTGTTCCAAATGCTTCAGCCTGAGAATGTTGAGAAACTATTGGAAGAGCGATAACCTCTCATCTGTTTGCTTGATCTTTGCCCCATGGCATTCTAGAAGAAAAGACCAATCATATGACCTAATAGCCATGATGTATCAACCTTAGATATGATTAGACAGGTCTTGTGAACAGGATCATCTTTACGGGGAGAGGATGGTGGTTAAGGACATTTAGATTAGGACTGAAGCAGGGGGAAAGACAAATTTAGCCCCCTTCTCATTGAATAACTGTAAACTATCCCATGGGGTGAAATACATACTGTAAGTATTACATGGATTAATGATAGTGGGAATCATTCATCACTTTGAATTTATAGACAGTCCTAATTTAGTGCCCATATTTGGGACTAGCAACTTAGTTTTGAAGCCTAGCAGTCCCTCAGTGAAACTATGCTTGTTATCTTACTTCAGCTTTCCTTTGCTTTACTGACCTGGAAAGGTTCTAAATGTGAGAATTGACCACAAAGTTACTTTTTCATCATTGTTGTAACTGTGTATGATCGCTAAACAAGGCAGTCACTAAACAACAGCTATCTTGCTAATTCTTTAAAATCATCATTAATTGTTAGTTTCTTTGCATATTTGCAATATGACCCAATGCTGATATTCTTATTTAAAATTTATCTGAAGGGACTTCCTGTTTCATATAATCAAAATACTTCTCTAATTGAGCTAATTTGGATACTAGGGGGACAGTTTTTAAGAGCCTAGGGATAGCATCTAGCCTATTAGACAAATTCCAGGAAATGTGATGCTTGCTATTTTTGTTCATTTAGCATTCCAATATATCTGAAAAAGTTGTTTAAAATGCCTATTTAACTTTGTTAATTTTCCCCCCATTCAATTCTCTATAGGATCATTGAAAAATAAAATGGAATACATGCTGTTTTATACTACTTAAATCCATAGATCCCATAAAATATAAGAAACTGAAATGTAAGACGTTTCAGTTTTGTAATAGGGTATACCAGGCTACATAAATAACAACTGGGAGTAAAAAAAGATGACAATTTATAGTAGGCAAGCTGGTGCCATCCAATGTTTCAGTTCTCAGCTTCAGCCACTGGCAGAAAACTGTAGGTTTTGTAGCCAGTACTATTTAGAAAAACTGTACTTTCACCTTCTGGGGAAAACCATTAGTATAAGAATCTCCCTACCTTCCTTTAGCTGTTTTCTTGGCAAAAATCAGTGCTCTGGCATTGATCTTTTTCACTTATTTTTAATTGTTTCTGATGCTCTTGAAGCTTGAGGAGCAAGATAAAGAGACCAGAATGTTTGTTTGTTTAAAAAAAAAAACCACTTGGTTTAAAACTTTACTTCACTCAAACTGTGCCGGTCACATCATGATTTTCCTATTTCTATCTCCATTGTTGAATATCATGTAGCTGAAATAGCATCATTCATATGTGAAAGGGAGACATTAGCAAGCTTGGGGACTTTCCAAAGTTCATAGGAGTGCCAGAAAATGAAGAAGAGAAGAATAAGAATGGTAGGATGGGCAGAATATCCAAAATTAGTTCAAGGAAGACTGAGTTTGTTCAGTGGCCATGCCATGTAGGCTGATTATTGGAGAACATCTGGAAAATTTAAGGAGCTTCCTTCAAAAAATCATGACTAGTTGGTTGATGAGATAGATATCAGGATAACATCACTTTTGATATCAGGTACTTCTTATTTCATCTACCGTGAACAAGGAAGCTGTGCTTCTTTCCTCATTGGGTATGTTATTTGTCAGATGCCACTTGGAAAACTTTCCTAAACAAATTATACAGTGGCCATAAACATGTTTCCTCTTATTCCAGGTACCAATCATCATACCAATCATTTTTTTGATGATATCCATCTACCTGGTACTGACACCCATCATTGACCAGCCACAGCTTGAGTTCTTCTATGTTATACTCTTCATCCTCAGTGGTATCATATTTTACTTCCCCTTGGTTCATTACAAGTATTGCCCTGCCTGCCTACGAAAATTAACTGTTTATATGCAGATTTTAATGGAAGTTGCAGCAACTGAAAAGGACATGAAGTAAATTCATATTCATAAAGTTGCCTTGGCAAATGTTCTAATTATCTGTATACTTCTGATCTGTACAGAGATGAGGGTACAGCTTTTCCTGATCATATTTCAGAAACATTTTGAAAATGGATCACAATTGTTCCTACCTCTATCTAATTGGGAGTAGGAGGAGAAAGAGAGGAAGTTAGTTGTCAGAACGCCCTTTTTATATTTATTGTCTGATTTGCTTTTAAAATTTCTTTCTTAAAAATTGTTATATGTACACATTTTTTCTTTTTGATTTTGTTGCTTGAATATCTTATTTTAACTAATAAAAAAGAAAAGAGGTTAAAAAAAATCAATAGATGTTTAGATTGCTTCCTTTTCAACAAGAAATAATATATCAGAAATGACCATATTGCATTTATGTCGTTGGAAATGCAGTGAAATTATCACTTTATTTAAACATTCTGTCTTGTTCCATTTTGGTAAGAACCGATTACATATATTAACTCAGCTTGAGATTTATCTCAGTCATGGGAATTGACTTCGGACAGAGAAAATGAACACAAAATCAAATGACTTATTGTTCAGCATTGGAACACAAATATATATGAGTTCAACTTTTTAGCAGTTCGCAACATTAATCAATATAGCTAGAGCATGGATGGCTGTAATGAATCATGGTTTCAAAATTTATTAATATATGTATGTCCACCACAAATATGCATTTTGTAAGTTTTTTGCTTCCTTTTTAAAATGTTTTTTTCTTCTTTTACAATTTTGTATATTTTTGTCTGTTTTTGTATTTAGCTAATAAATAGTAAATTAAAATTTTTTTAAACCACTGTTGTCCTTGCCTCCATCTTCCTCCAACAGAGAATTATGGATGAATTAGTCAGTGATTCTTCCAAACACACAATAGGGAGAACTAAAATAATCCTTGCTCCTTTCCATCCAGCTTTTGGTTCCTTTTGCACTGGTTTCCTTAGCAACTTCAAAACAACAAGATTGGTACCTGTAATGAGGAGCTTTAAAAACTTCCCTCTACTATTTTAAAAAAGTAGGATGAAATAGCTGTCTGGTCCTTTGATCTTGCTAAGGAGTGCAGGAAATAGGATATAGATAAGTCAGGCTAGAAAACAATGCCAGGTAGGTCAGTGTTCATTTTTAATTGTAAATCTATAGTAACAGAATCTTGCAAGTCTGAATCTGCTTTCCCTCTCCCTCCCTTTATCTTTGTATGAACTAGGGAAGGGGTGGACTGAGATGTTTACTCACAATACTTTCTTGGCCTTGGCTCAGACCCTCCCTTTTATCTGGAGCTGTGGTGGAACAGTGGTTAAAATGCAGTATTGCAGGCTAATTCACTGCTCATTGCCAGGAGTTCGATCCTGATTGGCTCAAGGTTGACTCAGCTTTCCATCCTTCTGAGGTCAATAAAATGAGGACCCAGATTGTTGGGGTAATGTGCTGACCCTGTAAACCACTTAGAGAGGGCTGTAAAGCACTGTGAAGCACCATATAAGTCTAAGTGCTATTGCTATTCTTCAAGGTCCTTCTCTCTTCCCTCTACAAGAACAAGGGGGGAAGGCATTGGAAATCTCTTCACCCCAAAGCATCCTGCAAATCTTTCCTCAGTGGTTTCTATCATAGCAATGGAAACAACAGTGGCAGTGGTGGGCTTTAGCCAGTTCACACCAGTTTGGCAGAACTGGTAGGTAATTTTTTTTGTTGCCCAGGCCCAGAACGGACATCCAGAAGCTGCATCCACACAGAGAACCTGTTGTTCACATATTTGAATCCCACCACTGAACAGTGGGTAATTATAAAATTGCGGATCCATTCCTAGTGTAGTTTAATTGCTGCCTGTTACATAAACTTAATATGATACAATAAAAAAAGCCTGAGATTTAATTCCTCAGGTAACTTTGAGTATTTTGAAAGTATTTTTTCAAACATCTAGAGTGAATGTTATCTGTAAATATGCTATAAATATGACCGCTGGCATTCAATAAAGCTCTAACCCAGGAAGAGGTTTATATACAGTAGTGCTAGTTTAAATCCAGGATCAGGTGGAGATTTGTAATAAAATGTAATTGTGCTGTATTTTTCTATTAAGGAAGATTAATGTATCACCATAGAAACTGGATTTCTACAATCTCGTCAAGAGCTTGGAGCATTTAGTACAAAAATAATGAAATATATATTTCAGAACTGAGAAATGAGTGCATAAGAGTCAATTAAAAATAATGCTTTAAATGGATATTAGCAATAGAGGATTTTGAATGAATTTATGACAGCTTACATGCTGGTCTTTCAGATGGAAGATGGGAAATTTTGAACTGGAAACCAGATATGTCCTAGGACATTATATCCTATTTATATTCCCCTTCAGCACCAAATATAACAATCCCAAACAGTCATCTTAACTAGCAAGGGCACAATCCTTTTTTTAAAAAAATGGGCTGCTTATGGCTAATACACTAAAATGTTATTTAGCCAAGTCTCTCAAATTCTTGATACATTCTGGAGAACGTATCAAACATTCTTATGTTTTTTTTCAACCAATAAAGTTTTGCATCAGGTTCACAACATACTGATTTATGATGTCTGGAGTTGTAGTTGACCAAAGCCATTGTTGGTGGAGACCCTTGTTATTCTATGGCACCCAAAAATCACAAGAAGTCTGCTAGTAACTTTTCAGACTAACAAATCTCAGTAAAAGGCATAAGTTCCCATGAACGACAACTCACCTCATGCAATAGAGCAACCAGCCTGATGTAGAATTTAAACTGAAATGTGGCAGGCAAGGAAAGGAAGACAAGGTGTTATGCATGTGAGACATATTATAAGTAGTTTACCTGTTAAAAACTTGCAGTAATGGGTTAAATAGTCATTGTCTTTGTTCAGGCTTTTAGAGATAGCCTAAATTCTTTTGATGCACATTTGTTCAGCAATCTCTTGCTCAACTGTACTAGCAAAATTTGTGAAAATCAGCTTCACATGGGTTGGTTGTCTGCCTGTAAATAGACTGTAGGCCTTTCACTCAAGAGTCTGAGAAAATGCATTGTTATTGCCAAGTATGGGTTATAGCTAATGGTGTCCTGGAGCTGGCTTGTACTGGCTTGCAAAAGCTAATTGTTAAACATTTGGAAGTTTTGTGATCTGGTTGAGAGTAGAAGTGGACTCCGACATCTAGTGGTGTGGCAGTGCCAATGGAGCCAGAAGAACCAGTTATGAAACATTTACCAGCACACTACAATAATAAGCTACTGGTTGTAGCTTATTAATAATGCATCACATTGGCTTGAATTGTGAGCTACAGATGGCAACCAGTGGAATTCTATTTTCTGCTTCTGTGATGTGTCTTTTAATAAGTCTTGCTTGGGAATTGATCTGACTGTTGATTTGTCTATTGTTCTTGATATATAAGTAATCCAGTCTCCTAATTGCCTGGTTTAATCCTATGAGTTGAGTTTCTCTGTCAAGTAGATCAGAACAAGTGTGGTTGTAAGTCTTAAATGTAAAAAAATTACAGTGCCACTGAACAAGTGGCACTGATGACAGGTTCTCAAAATTTGGCTGTCCCAGCAGCCCCTGTGGTCACATGATCATGGTCTGGGTGCTTGGCAACTGGCACACACTTACAGAATGGTTGCAGCATCCCATGGTCCTGTGATCACCATTTATGACCTTCTCTGCCGGCTTTCCACAAGCAAGTCAATGGGAAAGCCAGCAGAAAAAGTTATAAGTCACTCAGGGAGATCACTGGCACTTCTCCCCCACCTGGCAGCAGCCATTCCCAGCTCCACTGTACTTGTGCCAGGCTCCATGAGTCACCCTTGCACCCCATACAGCAATAGCCATTGCCAGCCTGGTCTTGCTTGCTGAAAAGATGTAATGTTCTATCTTTTTAAATGTATTGAAGAAAAACTCACCTGGCAACCTGTAGGCTTGTAATTTCAAAGGTTTTTCAATCTTAAAGAGGCAATAAAAAAAGTAAAGTCCAAAGTGATTAGAAAGATCAGGTTTGGCCAACCCTTGAATCCATAAAAGGCTGCATGTATGGCTCATGGCATGATGGAACCTGCGACTCTCAGCCGATTCTGTGTGCTACTCCTTCTCCCAATAGCATGAGAATTAGGTTTTTTGAATGGCTCTTGCCATTCTCCAATAGCATGTCCATTCTCACGAGACCTGGGAAAGACTAGAAGGTTTCTGAAGGATCATGAGAATGGGGCAAGTGGCCTGAAAAGGAATGGGGTACATGGCTTGGAGAAACAATGGGCACAAGGCAGCTTGTAGAAGGGCACAAGGCACTGAAGGTCAGCAGGGAGTCGCAGAGCCTGTGGCAGGGTGCTGATGTGACTGTGTGGGGCATGGATGGCATTTCTTAGTGGCAGCAGTGGCACTGGGGCTGAAGTAGAGGCCTTGGAATGGGGCAGCTGGCACAGCCCTGGATGCTGCCCAGAAAGACTCAGCTATTCCACCCATCCAGCAGCATTTCCCCCTTCTTTCTCCCCATGATTTGACCATTGAGCGCTGCTGTGCAGGGTGGTCTAAAAAGGATAGACTAGGGGGAGATAGTAGGTGGGGGAGTTGAGGCACTCCTGCAGTTTTAAGTGTTGCTGGGCTTGGTGGGATGGATGAAGCTTTCTGGGTCACTGCAGCTTTGTGCCTTGTTGCTACTGGTAGACAAGACTGAGGCAGCTGAGGATTCCAGGGGAGGCTGTGGCTTTACACCGCACTGCAACATCTCCCCAACTCATATGTGGCTTGTGCTGGGACTCCCAGGGCCTCACCTACCCCCCCTTACCTGGAAGTCCTTGTGCTTAACAACCTGCGATTCTCAATTAATGACAGAAGTTGGGAGTGCCAGGATTGGGGTTGCTAAATGATGCAGCATGTGATGTCTCGCTTTATGACTCTGTTGTTTGGCTTCTGATCCCAGCTGTGTTTGTTAGTCGAAACTCCAAGCTATAATTTAAGGGGAAACTGATGTAAAATGTTTTACAAGTCTAGCAATCATTAGCAAGATAGACAAATTATGTAACAATGAATGTTGGAAATCCCACAATAAAGAAGGAACATTTTACCCTATGTGGAGGTTATATAAAAACAACCCTCAAACATATTGCCAAGAAATATATTCAAATATTCAGAAACTCCTAAAATAAAAGTAAAAATTGGGATCTTTCCAATTAATTTCAGAGTCTTTCTTTAAATCAGCGCCTGATTTAAATGTGTGGTTTGCTGACCACAAAGATTCTGTTTAGGTCTAATTCCAGAAAACATAAATGAAAAATATCACAGTTTTGTAAGATACATGTGGATAGCTGCAAGAACTGTGGCTCAACACCAGAACAGAGGAACTTGGCCAATGGTATCAGTTGCCCAGATTTCCCCAGAGCAAAACTGGAGAAAATGCAGCAATGGCAAAATTGACCAAAAAAGCACAATAGAAATTTGACAAATTTAAGTAAGAGTGGCTTCCAAATATACTACACTTTACATAGAATGACAAATTTAGACTTTGGACATGGTTTTTAGGAAAAAAGTTATGTGACCAATCAATAATATAGGAAGAATTTAAATAGATACTAACAATAATCTTTAATCTTTAATGTAAACTATGAATATCCCAGTTGTGGTCAGAAGTTACTGAAATAAACAGAAACGGAGAATGTGTTACTAGAAAGCATTCCTATAATGCTTTTATTTACATTTTATTTATGTCTAGTTGTTGTTCCTTTTTGTTAGCATCCAATGTTTTTTATTTGAATTTCATTATTGTGACAATAACAATATCTTTGACCTTTTTTTTAAAAAAAAGAAAGAAAAATAGAAAAATGATGAAATGTACATTGTGGCACCATGGCGTACACCCTGGCCATTCATACTAGCATCTTGATGTTGGATTGATGCAAGTGCAGAAGTTATGGGGTTTGTGTAATGACACCATGAGCGTGTTTTGATAATTGCCTCATCATGGCATCTATGTAGTCCTCAGGACTTTCTGTTTTTAAGGGCCTTTTAACACTAAACAGGATGCCACCAACTAATCCAGAATTATTTATTTATAACTTGGTTTATTTTATGGACTTGTGCCATAACAACAAACTTCCTGGTCAAGAAGATTCTTCAGTAGACCTCTCTAGTTGTACATTTTTGTTTGTTCAAGATCACAGTTCCACATAGTTCATATCTTTGAACTTGTGATCAGTAATTACATTCAGAATCTGTTCACTATTGTCAGTTTTCTGAACTTTACTACTCATCTGGCTCCTTGTCTTATCTCTTGTAGGCTTCAATGAATCCATTTTCACTACTAAGCCCTTCTTACAAAATCAGCACACTGTTACCGTAGTAACCAGCAGGCTGACAGAGCTGATTATTAGTGCGGTGGGAGAAGAGTAGGCCTGAGAAGGTCCTTTGGCTGTGTCTAACTTCTTTCTGGGATATGGTTCTGAGGTGACTAAAGGCATATTGACAGCTGGCTATTGATATGACTAAGAGACAGGCTGAGGCAGTGAGCGGGCTCATGACCATGCATGTAAGAGGCTGCTGTGGACCACTTGGTGGATCATACTTTGCCAGTTACAACAGCTGGCCACAAATGTAGTATGTTTTAAAAAGCTTAAAGGTGCTATCTGTGCAGCTGTCTGGATAGGCTAATTAGGCCTCTCTAGTTTTTAATAATCTTTACTTCCAGGTTTTGTAACATGCAAGGAAGTGAGCACTCTCTTAATTTCCTTGTTTACTCAGCAACATATTACTTAGCTGCAAACTTGCTCAGCTCTATAGCCATACTTATTACAAGGTGTCATGCCTATGAAGTTGGAATGGTCCCACTTAGACAATGGAAGCCCACTGGCAGCAGGGTTCCTAGCCTCTCTCAGCCAGATCTGGATTAATCCAATTAAGAGATTAGTAAATGTGGAGCACCCTGGAGACACTTGGATAGGCAGAAGCAAAAACAGGTGGCCTCATTTCTCCAATTCCTATTATGTAACTGTTGCCTTTTGTCCTATTAAGAAATGTAGTTCACAATTTAGTTCACAAATGTAGTTCACAAAACACTGGAGCACCATAGCTGATCACTCTGAATAAGCCTGGTAGGTGGGATGAAGGGGAAGTGTTCCAAGAAAACTGAAGTCCTACCCTGAACAGAAGTTGGACTGGTCTTTCTAAATGATTTCTTTCAACCTTAGGATTTTATGATTAGGGAAATCAGAAAAATATATACATTAAACATCAGTATAGACATCTTCACACAGACACTCATCAGTTCCTTTTCCTACTTGGAAGCAAATAATTTCTGTTAAGTTATATTGCCACATAATAACTTTATAAAACTGCACAACAGCACTTCAGAGGATGATACATAATTTGGCAAGCACATGCTATTAACAAAAATCACCATAATGTGAAATTTCTTTTGTAAACTATCATGACATGAACATATGTGAGAAGCTTGGGCATGTGTGGTTATAGAAGGTTTTATCTTCTAGGCAAAACATATGTTCCTCCTAAACCATTAGAAAAAAAAGGAGAGCAGAGAAAGGAGATAGGTATGTAGGTGGGAAAAGTTAGTGTTTTGAAAACATTCTAGGACTTTGACCTACCAAGAATGACAAGCAAACAAGGGCTGAGAATCAAACTATGGAGAACATGGGCTGCAGCCAAAGAAAGTACCATAGCATATGATTAATTTCTGAAGCATATTTTAAAATATCAAATAGATAGAAGAATACATGAACACAAAGAGGAGGTGGCTAAAAATGTCACTATTATTACACAGAGATAAATATGGAATATGGAATTTGGCAGGCTCAACTTGAGTCCCTCAAGTCAATTAAATCTCACTAATATTTAGAAAAAGACTTGCTAATAGCATCAGGAAAAATCTGGTAACAGGACAACTGTTCCAAAAGGTATAATTTTATCTCAGGATACTGTCCAGTCCATAATCCATTTTCAGCTGTGATTTATTTAAAAATCGGCACAATGTCATATATTCATGAATAAATGTGTTTTAGATATTTATTCCAAATATGCATCCCTAAATTACATCATGGGGTTTACAATGTATCTACTGGAAATTTGATGGGGGGAGCCCCAAACTGCTCTGGAATATATGGGAAGGGTATTCAGATGCAACGGATCACTATGTCTAACTTCATGTATTGGAATCTGTGGATGACCTTGGCAAAGGAGGGGAAGAAATGCTGCCTAGGAAACAATGAGGCAAGAGAGGCGGGATAATTGTTTCCTAGGCAACCTCTCTACTCCTCATTCCCCAAGGCCATCCACACATTGCATTACAGATCAACACATTTACAGTTTGGTGCATCCAGAATTTGCACATCTATATGTACTTCAACCTGTTTAGGAACTGTTTTTGTATTGGAATTTGCTTGTGCTGATGTATGACTGTAATAAACCACACTTTCATAAATGTACTTCTGATATTTTTAAACAAAATATATACCATTTGAGAAGAGTGTTCCCCATTCATCCTGATATTTTTTATAATTCATGTTTTATTGTTAAAATATTAAAATGCAAAGGGAGTAGATTAAAGCAAGCTAAAACCAAAAATACTACTCTACTTCTTAAAAAAGAGAAAATAATTTTAGTGATACATTTTTCTCTTTCCTTTTATTTGACTCCTCAATTATTAGTCAGAATTTAAATATTTAAATGTTGTATCTAACATTGCTGTTAATTTCCATTTAAGTCCTAAAAACCACATTCCAGATATTTAAATCTGCCTTTCTGTATGATATATTGTCTATAAGGGAGCCATTCTTGCTTCAATTTGGTTAAACTTCTATGTGGATATATCGTGTCATCAATTTTTCCAGAGTCTCCCAGTTTGTTATAAAAGGCAAGTTATTTCTTTTCCAATGTTGTGCTATGTTGAAAGCAAAAACACACTCAACTTAATCTTATAGATGCAACAATTTATCATGCTATATTTCCTTTTTAAAATACACATTTCAAGAGTTTAGAGCTATTTATCAATAAGAAGTCTGTGGAGAATGGAGGGGTTTTCCCTTTTGTTTATCAGAAGTATTTGCTAAGTCTAACAAAATAAAGAAGCAGTAAAGTTCAGGATGTGTGGACTCAATTTTCTCCTTTAGAAAATGTTTCCAGATAAACTTTAGCAAATATTATTGGGTGGATGAACAAAGCATGCCTAACAATCAAAGAGTGGAGAGTTAAAGGCTGTGGATTCTTCACTTGCTTACAGAATACTCTAAAGCCAAGTATATTTTTTCCTCTACTTTTCCACTGTTTCTCTACCTTTGTGTCTATTTCTCTCCCAATGATTTTGAAAGGCAGAGATGTATAGACCAAGGTTTCATATAGATGTTACATTTCGTAAATTTTATTTTCTGATCCTGATGCTATCAGATAGCCAGGAAGACAAACTTCTATCCTGTACTTATAGATTTTGCCAGATTGTGATACCAATATTAAGATTATAATCCCATGCACATATTTGGGAATAACCTTCCTGGAATCCAGTAGTGCTTACTTTGGAGTAAACATGAACAACCTTGTTATAGGGACCATTTATTATGTACATCTTCTGGGTTAGTGTCAGCAGGAGGATAAAGGAAGGTGGGGTCTCACTGAAAGAAATGTTGAAGTTTGAACATGATCACACAAAGGCAAAATAGCATTGTCCCTGATTTGCTGAGAATGTAATAAAAGAGGTGGATAAGTGTTTGGGGTGGAGGGTTTTATTTTTTTTAGTCCAATTTTCCTTTAGGACTAGTGAATGGGATCATCTTAAATAAAGAGTCTTAAGTTTTTGGCTAAATAGAGTAAAAGCCAATAACCAAGATGCTGAAACTTATTCTTCAGCATAATTATTAGAATTTCAAAAATATTATCTTTCTTTGCAGTTGGGTGCAAAGCTGGGTACTTTCTAGATTCCTGGGCTAGCATAATATGCCAAATTCTAGAAACTGAAGTCCACACATCTGGAGGAGACCCAGTTTGGGCAAAAGTGGGATGCATCAATAAATGATACATGCAGTTTAGATCAAACAGTGATTTGAAATTATTGAATTCTTCCCCAGTAAGTGAATAGTTATGATTTAGCAGAACTTTCAGATTCTTGCAATGGAAGAGCAATCAAGATCCAAGACTCCCCTTATATAGGGAGCAAGAGCTGATTATATGGCTTCCCAGTTGCCAGTCTGTGGCAAGCTCAGGATTCTGACATATAATCTGATATATCACTGATATATTGCTGTCTTAATATGAAGCTTACATTGTTACATTTATTACCATGTCCAAGGAGTTAAACACTAGTATATTACATCAAACCATGCTCGGTTTTAGCCATATTGCACTAATCATTATGTCTTGGCTGTGGTTTGTTGAATAAGCCATAGTGGCTGGATTTATATTAAGGCTTAAATCATAGCTTAAAAACAATCATGCCTGGATTAATAAATCACACTAAACCACAATTAAACAAAGTATCTAGAAGCTTAGCCGTGTGAGTGAACCCCGCCTCATTCACTAAACATTCCCCATTGAAGCTAAAGTATACTGTATTTGGGTGAGTGGCAGTTGAATGAAGGGCATATTTCAGTGGTGGTGAACCTATGGCACGGGGTGCCAGAGGCGGCACTCGGAGCCTTCTCTGTGGGCACACGTGCTGTTGCCCCAGCCTTGCCTCCCCCGGCGACCCCCTCCTCACCAGCAGACCCTCTGAAGGAGAGTCACCCTTGAGCGTGGCCCACATGGAGCACCGCAGCCAAGGACATGGCAGCAAGGCAGCGTAGACAAGACTCTGCCCTCACACCCCATCGTGCAGTTGATGCTGCAGGGCGCGGGCAGAGGGTGTGGCCACCATAGCACTGCTGGGCTGCCTGGGCAATCTGCGGTGGGGTTGGGGGATGGGGGGCAGAGCGGGGGTGGGGCAGGGGGGTGGAGCGGGGACGGGGCCAGTTTTTGGGCACTCGGTCTCTAAAAGGTTCACCATCACTGGCATATTTGATCATGGACAAGACACAAATGCCAGCTTCCTTAAAATACTGTAACACTTATGATACAACTCAGGATTAGATCAGATATGATTTATTGCAGCCATAGGCCAGTGGTACAACCCAGGATAATCCTTTCTTCTCAGTGGACCATCAGATATTAACAAAGGCACAGATACTTACAAGTAATAGATTGAAAGGGAACACCTTTGGACTACAATTGCATGAGTGGACTGGGGATCATATTTTTAAAGATATCTCAAACACAATGCCTTTGGCTACTCCAAATCTTTCTCTCGGATGTGCTTACCTACCATACAGAGCAAATTCTTCTAGAACCATGGTAGTCTGACCTGAAGACACCTACAGCCTGAAATATCACCATCCAGAATCCTTTCATCATCACTCTGAATTATATGCAGGCAAAGTTGAGATTTTTATTATAATACATTTTATTAAAAATGTATCAGAACCTGATTTTCTCTTACATTTCAAGAAATGACCCAGCTGGAGGGAAGAAAGATCAATATAAATCTTTACATGCTTATCTGCATAATGAATGCATTCCATGGAAATGAAGACAAAGGCTCACAAAGCTGTAGAACAAGTTGGAGAGTTGGGGAAAAAATGAAGTCATTAGACCTCACCAGACAAAAGGCCTACCATCTAGAAAGGAAAAAAAAACAAACCCTGGGCTTAACTAGATTGCTTTAGCTAGGGAGAAAAGAATGTGACAAAGAAGACTTAATCAGATTTTATGGTTGAAGATGGCACGCACATTTGGAGTTAACAAAGAACTTCACCGCTGTTATAATCTTCTGCAGAAAGGCTGAGGGCTGGGAGTGCCACATCTGGAATGCCATGAGCTGTTTATCCTGCTTTACCTCTTATAGAACATGTGTTTCCCTTCCACCAATCTCACATAAAGAAATGTGTTGGCTAGTCCTGTCTTTATTTGTGTAGCTTTGGGTCTTAAGAGGAAAAGAATCCTCTTTAAGGCTTGCTAGGAAACAGGGAGGCTGGAAAAAATGTACTGTATTTATCTGATTTATAGCCATCCTTTCTTCTCGGACTTAAGGCCATTTTTTTCCCACATTAAAAATTTGGTAACTAGTTTGGGTTAAGACAGAGATTTTCAATCTTTTTGTTGTTGTTTTTCCTCATTGTCTCCTTCTCAGCTGGTAGGGTAGTTTTTCTTCCAACTATGAGGGACGCCACAGAAGTACTTTACCGTCTGCTCTTTTTTTATTAACCTAAGCTGTATCATATAACTGTCCTCATATTATAAAAACAAAATATTTGGCATGGCATTGTCCCCGGGACTCATATGGTTCACGTTGAAAGCCATTGAGTTAAGAGATGGTGACAGATTTAAAGTCCCAATAAAGGAGTATATTTGTAGGGTTGAAATGAGAGGTCCTTGGTGCTCTCTGAGCTTGGTTGTTTTCTTGCAGACGTTTCATTATCCAAATTAGGTAACATCTTCAGTGCTGGTCGTGGTATACTACCGGTAGCAGTGATGATGTTACCTAGTTTGGGTAACGAAATATCTGCAAGAAAAGAACCAAGTTCAGAGACCACCAAGGACTAGATCTAAAGTCATCTAGTGTGTTTCCAAGGATGGAGTTAGACCTGAATCTGTGTTTCCTTAATCTGAGTTCAGCAGTCTATGTGAGATACATTGAATTAGCTACATAGAAAGTGCAAAGAGGGAGGAAGACCAGAGACCATTGTCATATTGAGCCATAATATTTCAAACGTTGTTTCTCTGACATGGTGGCGAAAAAGAGTTTAACACAGTTGTTGCTAGGCAACATTTTTTGCTTTTGCAGCATTGGCATAGGCAGGGACATGTTGCTAACTGGCATGCTACCGTAGGCGTTACTGGATTAATTTTTGGTATATATAACCCAGGGGAATGATTAAAACATTAGTTCAGTGCCAGTCTAAACATAAAATCAAGGTGAGAATAAAATGTCTGTTAAAAGACACGATTAGTTGAAGGATAATTTGTAGGGATAGATATTTTACTGGTAAGGCCGAAGTGACCGTGCCATATCATAGGCCTTTTACACATACAAGGAGAATACCATGATCATACCTTCATGAGTATTCAAGAAAATATCCATTATTAAGCCAATATAATCTGAGATTTGCTCCCCTTTTATGAAACAAAGTTGTGCAGGATGGACAATCAAATGAATATTATTTATAAGTTTCCATGTCTAGATTGCTGGCAAAAAGTTGGCATCAACATTTAATGAGATAGTGCAAGGTGTTATCCATTCAGAATAATCTTTACTGGTCTTCAAAATTATTTAAACCTTATTAAAATAAAAAGGAAAAACTATTGTAAAAAAGCATCATTCTAAATCTCCAATAAGATAGAGAAAACACTCAGTATATGTTTTATGCTACTCAGAGTAGTCATCCAAGCCAAGAGCTTTCTTTATCTTCATAGACTTAATGGTATCTAATATTTCCTGGAAAGATAAAGATGCAGCTAAATAAACAGTTCAGTTAAGAAATCTTCAGAAAAACTATATTATTATTATTGTATAGTTGGTCATGCAATTAACCAAGTGTTTAGACTGGATCTGGCATTTTTATTCTCCTATTGGGTCCTTCCCAAGGACCTAGGAACAGGCATATGTTGTCCGTCAATGGTGTTAAATAAATTGTCATAGATGATGACAGACAACAATGTGCAATCACAGCTACCAATTTTTTAGCTGATATTGCACAGGGAATTCTTTCCAAGAACTGAGTATTATAATGTATTGATGTAGCAGTATTTGTTTCAAATTATTTGTATTTGTTATACTATATATAACATGTATAGTGTATGGGCCGTCTACAATTAGATTCACAGTCTAAGACTGGTGGAGTGATTAAGGTAATACCTAAGAATATAGGCAGTTCCAACAGTGTGGTTTTTTAGGGTGTTTAGGTTTGTGTGTGCACACGAATGCATGAGCATACATGATATCTTTTTGTCAGCCAAATTTCAAGTATGATTCCACTAACAATAAAATGTATGAGCTCAAGAATAAACAATTTAATTTCTAAATCATGATCTTTTTTTTCAAATCCAGTAGAAAATGTTCCAGATTTTTAATAAGCATTAAAGAGTCCCTTTACGCAAAGACCTGAGCTTAAAATCTCCACAAAATAGATAATGGTGTCATGTGGTAATCTTCTAAGAACATTTTTTTATTTTATTTGCCTCTTTTTTCTCCATATGCTGGCTAGTAATCATTTTATTTATGCTTTCCATTTAAATGTCTAGGGGAAAAAGACCACTCCCACCCAGGATAACATTTTGAATGAGATTTCTATAGGATTCAATAGTCCTGTGAAGGATAAAATGGCCAGAAATACATAAACTAACATAGATATCTGTGAATTAAGATCTCCAAGTGTCATCCTTCAAAGGGGGAGGGGATTTGATTGCAATTCTCTAAAAATAATAATTATTCAGTAAAACAGCCCAACAACTAAAAACAAAAGAATCATAGAAAAGAAAGGAATAAAAAAATAAATGTCAGCTTTCCAACAAAAAAGGAAAAGCTGTGTTACATATGTTCTTGGCTTAGTCACACAAAACTTGTACAAGAATATTTTATTTGAACAGCTATCTGCAGATTGGTAATCAGCAAACATTTTTGAAAAAAAACCTAATATACTGTAACTGGTTAATGTACAAATAAATAAGAACAGAAGCACCCAGATGAATTCAGTCAAGCTAATTGGTGTCAGAGCACATCTCGAAGGCTAATCATTATGATGAGTCCAGAATGATATAGGGTCTTCTGCCTGAGCAGGGGATTGGACTAGAATACCTCCAAAGTTCTTCCCATGTATTCTGTATTCAATTGTAATTTCAAAATCATCCCTCATTATCTCAATGCTGGAAAACGTTTCTATTACAAGTTTCTCAATGCCTCTTAAGATTCCAAACAAGAGAACAGCACACAGTGTGCCATATTGTACTTATGAACCAATCTCATGTAAGAACTCAATGAAAGATTTGTCAAGAAATTACCAGCTTTACATTACAACACCTTAGTCAGGCAACAGCTGAGTATACGATTGCTACTGAAATTAGAAGTTTTAAGCCTGCCTACTCTTTGTGCTGATGATTTATTTTATGTTCTCTGGAATACAGAACCAAAGTTCCATGTAGCTCAAGGTTAACAACAATGGCCGATTCCATTTTTTTTTCTACTAGCCTTACCAGGAGACAGGAAGGGCCATATTTAAATTTTCCTTCTTGCAAAACAGATGTTTTGCTATTGAGTACAGCCTTCCCCAGAAATACAAGTGATTGGTGAAAATGGAATAGTTTGAAACCTAGATTGTAAAAATACATCTGGACCTTGAGTTTATTACAGGAAGTCCTCGACTTATGACCAGGGCCTGAATTTCGGTTATTGAGTAAAGTTATTCAGTCTGACGTCTGGTGACTGCCCACATAACAGCTTCGCTCCACCACCATAATCCTGGCTCATCCAATTGTGGTTGTTAAGCATCCATGTAGGTCAGTGTTTCTCAACCTTGACAATTTTAAGGCATGTGGACTTCAACTCCCAGAATTCCATAGCCAGCACTGTGGAATGAAGTCCACATGCCTTAAAATTGTCAAGGTTGAGAAACACTGATGTAGGTCATTAAGCAGAGTGCAGGGGTGCCTTGGGGAAAGGGGGAGGCCAAGAGAGGCCCTGGAGGCCTGGGACCTACCGGTACGTGGAAATCTGCTGTAGGCTGAGAGTTATTGGCTGGCTCCAGGACCTAACAGTGTGTATGAAGCTGCAGAGTTCTGATGTTCTTCCCATCTAGCCACCCAGCAACGCCTGGGAGTCTTCAACCTGCTCCAGGGCCTACCAGTACACATGAAACTGCCATGGCCCTGGAGGCCTTTGGCTTTCTCCCCGCCTAACCAGACAGCAATGTGCAGGATACCTCAGCCAGCTCCAGGGCCTATTGGAACACAACTTACTTTTTCATTTTTCTGCAGCTTCTTCCAGATGCATCCAGTCAATACTTCATGTGTGCCAGCTGAGGGCTCTCCTCCATCCCTTCTGCTTGCAAACTTCCAGCCGGCTTCTTCATTATCTTTCTGGCAGAGAAGATTTCAAATGATGATTACACGATCACAAGATGCTTTTGCAACCAGTAGTAAGTGTAAGTAGGTTGCCAAGCATCTAAGATGTGATCATGTGATGGTGGGGTAGAGGCAGCCCGAGATGTTTTACAACAGCTAGGGGTGCTTTAAGGGCCATAAAGTACCCTTTCCCTCCTAATTACAAATGCTTGGTTGTGAAGTCAAGGATTACCTGTAGGGTGAGTGTGCAAAATTTTATCAGGCTAAGTTGTGTGTGTTTTTTTTTAAAGGGATAGTAGAAGAAACAGACAAGTTAAAACATCTGACCAAATGTTGTGTCTGCAGGGAAAAGGGATGGAGACTGCATGCTGAATGAGTCACAAGTATCAGATGATACTCATTTTCTTGGACAAAGAAGCAGTGAATGGCACATAGGCTGCATCTATTTGGCATCTTAAGGCAAATCCAAAGACAAAACCACAGTTTTGCCTGCAGCATGATTGCATAATACAAGCCAGCTGCTTAGATTCACAGAATGGGATTGAGAGCATATAAATAAAGTAAGTAACAAAAAATCTGACTTACTTACCAAACCATGCTAGAAATAACCCTGGCTTAGTGCCCTATGCAAACAGTTCGCGCACACACATCTTTTGAAAGTGCATTTTAGATTTCTTCTCTTGAGAACATGCAGGTTTCTGAGTATGCAAGAAACAGGAAAAGTATTGTGTTTGTTCACCAACATTTAAGTGAATTTATTTATTTGATTTGATTTGACTTCTATGCCGCCCTATTCCGGAGAACTCAGGGCGGCTCACAACATAAATTTAGCTTCAGGAGAGCTAATATTTCAGATCCATAAAGTACTGTAATTACCCACTGATTTTCTACAGACAAAAATTTCCACCCCCACGTCCAAAAAATCCTCAGCACACCTAACAACTTTCATGAGATTATAAAAACGGTCACTAGAGGACAGTAAAACCCAATCCAATTCTGCTTTAGTTCGTTTTTTACAAGCTCTTTTGTTTGTCTTCCTTTCAGCCAGTGACTTATTTGGGCAGACCTTGTCTGGGTTCAGAAATGGAGCAGGAAGAGTTCTAGCTAATACTTATTAGCAGAGAATTACAAGGTTATACCTTACATTCTTGGAAGTTAAAAAAAAAAAAAGCAATTCCCTGGAAGATGGTCAAGGGGAACAGTACAGACCAGCAGAGACATGTTCAAAAAGTCATAGGAGTTAATCCAGTCTTGAAAGAGAATTATTTAGCCTACGGCATTAAGTAATTATTGAGTAATAGCCTTAGTGTATTATGTAAAGGAGAATAAAGAGTATATTCCTGTAAACCAAATCCAACAATAGATTTTTCTTTGAAAATGAAACACGGTTGTGCTTGCCATAATAATCTATGGCAATAAAGCATGCAAATATCCTGCAGATGGATTGGCAGATTTCTTGAGCAATAAAACATCTTTATGGGTATGTTTATCAAATTTTTAATACCAGCCCTCCCCAGATGTTCCTTTATTTGCATCACAATACATCAATATTAAGCAGGCTTAGCTTTTCTTACCCTGACATGAAGGATATTGTTTACTGCATGTTTTGGGAGGTGTGTTAGACTTAATACAGTGCATAGCATAGTATAGGTTTAGTATAATGTGCAAATCTGCATGTCAAATTGTGATGAAGGTAAGACACTGAAACATTTGCTCACAGATAGGCCCTGATTTATTTACTTCAACCTTAGTATACAATGTGTCACCTGAACGTAGACTGGGTGCAGGGGAAGGCATGTTCACTCCCTATTTTGTCTTCCAAACAATAGAGATGGGAGAAAGGAGTGGCACATGTTAGTGCAGATTCACTATCTCTGTTTTCCCAACTCTATTTTCTCTCCATGCAAGTCTGAAGTTTGTGCCTTAAGTGGCACCAATGAGGTAAGAGATTCAGGCTTTCCCTATCATGGACATTGATTCCAATTAGGGTATTACAGGGTTTTAAAAAAAGAAAACTAAAACATTAAAAGGAAAAAAAAAAGACTTTCTGGCCAGCCACCGTAGAGACAGTTAGGTGAGAGTTAGGGAACTGTCAAACTTTTGACTGAAGCAGTTGTCAGTGAAGACTGTGGTCCTTTTTAAAAAGCAACCTCAATGTTATTCTAAGATATGGATGTCCAACCTTGGCAACTTTATGACTTGTGGACTTCAAATTGCTGGCTGGAGAATTCTGGGAGCTGAAGTCCACCAGTCTTAAAGTTGCCAAGATTGGACACCCTTTGCTCTAAAACAATCCCAATCTTCCTTTTTGGACAAATGGATTCTGGCCTCAGTTTGCAACTAGACCATGATCAGAAGCCTTGTGATGGATATTGTCTTCCAAAATCAAAAATGTTTACCCCCTTCATCTGGCAACCCTCCTTCATCACAGCTTCAAGTTATATAAAATCAATAATGTTTCACCAACCATTATTGACAAGGTCAAGTTATTGGTTTTGATGTGTCCAAGGCATATTGGGTTGGTTTAGGCAAGCTCCTCTTTTCAAGTTACCGGCCAATATCTACCATCAGCACTTATCTTCTGTCTTTGTCACTCCAAAGATATATTCTTGATATAATTTGAAATGTCCTATCATAGGAAAAAAGAAGCTTTGCCAAGCACTCCTAGCAAGGTATTCTCCTCCTAGCTTTGCACCTGATCTCCTGTGCGTAATCTCCCCTGCTCCTAAACCAGGGGTTCTCAACTTTGGCAACTTTAAGACTTGTGGACTTCAATTCCCAGAATTCCTCAGCCAGCAAAGCTGGGAGTTGAAGTCCACAAGTCTTAAAGTTGCCAAGGTTGAGAACCCCTGTCCTAAACCCAAATGTCCTTTGTAATAGCGAGTTTCCCAGCTGATACTTTCAGCAGATGGTTATGTCAACAACCAGCTGCAAGCTTTTTCCTTATCAGTTCACAAAAATGGCTATTAGAAAGAATATTACATTCTTCCCTAATGTAATAAGAGATTATTTGCCTGACTATATCCTACCTAAGTGGATATACTTAATACTCTTTCCTCCTTTTTGCCACAATAAATATCCTACTAGTTAGTTTGGTCTAAGAGTGATTGAGTAAACCAAAGTCACCTAGTGAACTTCTGTAGCCGAGTGTAGATAAGAACCCAAGTCTCCCTATTCCTAGTCCAACACTTAATTCCTCTCATCCCAATAAATTTTGCTAAAGAAGAGTCTATGGAAATTTTGCTTGGTAAAAAAAACTTCCTCCTGTTTAAGACAACTTCCAAGTGTCTCTTAATTATGAAGACAAGCATATAGCAGTCAAAAGTCACCAAGAGGAACTGCGTAATTCTGCAACATCTTCATAGTTGCTGCCATCACACCTATAATAAGATATATCATCAAAGAAGAGAAAGACTACTTTGGCATCAGATTACTCATGAAATTAGTCACCCTTAAAAATGTTCAGCATAGCACCTTCAAGCTGCACTTACGGAGAGCTATGAATAAACCCCATGCAAGGGTTAAGGAGCAGGAAGAGAAAGGTAAAGTAAGGGAATAAAAAGACCAAACATGGAAGGCACTTTATAAGATAATTCTCTGTTCATTGGCTTATTGTACTACCTCTTTTATTCATAAATAAATTTTATTTATTAAATTTTATATCAGGATTTAGAAATACACAGTCTTCTAAACATTCTAGAATTACAATTCTCAGCAACTTTTGCACCTGTCCACCTTGGTTAGAACTGCTGATTTGTGATTCAGCAACAACTGACAGACTTTCATTTGTTTGTTGGCTTATAAGCTAAGATTTTTTTTTAGGTTGCCCAACTGACCACACTTTCCACGTAATTCAATAAAAAGAAGCAAAATTAAATAAAAAATAAAGATGGGTATCATAATGCATCATTGGGGCAACATGCAAAAATCAGTCAGAGTTTGTGCACTTTGGAATTGCCTCCCTCTCTGGCTCTGTGTTGAGTCTCACCGTGACAATCTTCCTGAATCTTTAAAAACTTGGCTGTTGTCCTAAGGTTTGCGTAGGGTAGTAGTATGGCTCATTGGTTGCATCTTATGGTATATGGGGTGTGCTTTGTCCAAAAGTATGTGATTTTTTATTGTTTATCTTTAAATGTAAACTACCCATATTCATTTAAAGTTGGTCAGCCTCTAAGTTTAATTAATAAATAAATGGAAGGTCCATGCCTGAGCAACAATGGGGCTCAGGCCAGTAATGCAGTTACTGCTTGATCACTTCTGCTGCCCAGCCTCCTCAACATTGCACCTGTGATCACCTTTCTCTGTGAGAGGACTGGCATGCTCTGCCCATCAGTTTCTCACCCCTCCTGGTCATCCACACTCTTCAAAATGGCAAGCCCCTAAATAGATCTCTTCCATAACAATGTTGACAAGAATGGTCTGAACTAGAGTTAGGGACTTTATCCAAGGTTCCATTTCCCTGGAACCTGGAGGCCATTGTCCTTTTGTTAATAGAGAAGACATAGAGCAATGTTTCCCAACCATGGTGGCTTGAAGATGTGTGGACTTCAACTCCCAGAATTTTCTAGCCAGCATGCTGACTGAGGAATTCAATCCCCACATCTTCAGGTTGCCAAGGTTGAAAAACACTGACATAAAGAAGGGACTTAAAGGAAAATAGGAAGATCTGTTTAACAAAGCAACGATCAAGCAAAAACAGCTGAAGTCTATTCCAAGAATCTAATTTGGGAAAAGAAAAAAACCCACCTCAGATGGCCGCTCCTTATTTCACACAAAGATAAAGTGAGGAAGGAGGGAAGCACATTCAGACTTGCAGGATTCTGTTATTATAGCTGTTCCAGTAAAAGTAGTTTTAGGCCTTTATGCATGGGGTTCTTAGTCTGATCTACTCTGTAGAGCAGGGGTGGGGAACTATGGCCCTTCTATGGCTTGGGGACTTGGGGGCCATGCTGGCACAGGTATTCTGGGAGTTGAAGTCCAGAAATCATAAAGGCACCATAGTTCCCCACCTCTGCTATAGGGTGACAGTTAACATCTCCCCATAATCAGTGCCCTGTTCTAATACTGCCAGGGACCATGCCAGAGCTGCCCACTAAGATTTCACCCCCCCAAAAAATTACCACCACAACCATCAGCCCAGCCATGCACTTCCAGTCCATTGACCATAACAACAACAACAACAATCCACCATTCAATCAACTGTCTCTCATAAATCATTCTCCCCAGATGCCAGCTTAGTTACATTTATTTTTTGTTCTGAGCTATCTTGAATAAGATTTTGGCTAGAAAGGTGGGATATCAGTATTAATACTTACGTACATGTGTGTCACCATGATTCAATGGACTAAGGAGAAAACATGGGACTTGGGAACAGAAGGAGCTGTAACTGGTGGTGGAAAAAACAAGGGGTTGCTAGAGAATTTGGTGAAACTAGTATATCGAGACAAAGCAAACGTTATTTCTTTAGCATGATTTTAAAAGATTATTTGCTGTGTCCATGTGTGATCACAAGCCAGGCTGAATGAATATCATACCTAATGACAATAATATTAATTCAGTGGTGTTAAGTTATTTATATATTATCCTGAAATATTTTATTTTTATGTAAGAGTTGCTGCCATTGAATCTCTCACTCACTCACTCTCACTTGAGGTGACCAGTTGGTCAAATGGTGATGATCTTGAACAGGGGCAAAAAGTTTCCTTCCAATACAACTACAATCTGCTATTTTAGAAGCAAAGAAGGGGGAAATATTTTTTTTAATGTTTAATGGGGGATAAGCTACATGGTACATGCGAATAGCTATTTCTGCTTCTGTGAAATGCCCTTCTAACACCAATTATTTGCAAACAATTTTTTTTAAAAAAAATTGATGACTGCAATGTTGGTCCTCAACACTTGCCAACTTCATTACACCTTGGGCACCTTGGGAGACTCTATGTGAACTTTAAGACATTCAAAAGCAGCAAAGGTTATAATAGAGGGTTAAAAGCCATCTTGTTGCTGGCTGCTTGAAAAAAACAAGAAACAAAGCAAAAGGAAATAAGAACATGGATGGTAGGAGGAAATGGGACCACTGCAATTTAGTGGGAAATAGCCCATCATTGGGGAAGTAGAAGTGGGATGGGCCAGAGGGTGGAAACTGATAAAGGGTTAAAGAGAACTATGGGAAAGAATCAGAGTGGCCTTGTGTGGGAGTGAGGGTGGAGGTTGGATTAAGAGGGAGTATTCCTGAAAGAGAAAATAATTACTGGGAAGAATACAAATCTTCTTCCCAGCTGGTTCAAATATTTTCTACTAGTCCTTTAATCCAGGGCTTTTCAACCTTTTCACCCATTGTACCACTTTTAGGATATCGCAACATCCGATTACCACCAGTTGCCCAGCAAGGTGTCAAAAACTTGATGACAAAAAAAAAGGAAAAAAGTGAGAAAGTACAGGTAGTCCTTGACTTACAACAGTTCGCTTAGTGGCTGTTCGAAGTTACAATGGCACTGAAAAAAGTGCCCCCCAAGCCACAGCCAAGCAAGACAGCATTCAGCGGCGCTCTTCCTCCTGTCCAAGGTTTTCATTGTTGTGAGCATTTCTGTTGAGGATTGGCAGCGGGGCTGGGATAGGGGGGTGTTTGGTTTTTATTCCCCCCCCGTCTGCTGGGTGGTTGCAACAGGTTTTGGTCACTTCACATGACCTTGGGACACTGTGACCGTCATAAATATGAATCAGTTGCCAAGCATCTGAATGTAAATCACAAGACCCTGGAGATGCTGCAACATTCCAGCTGATCGGCGCTTCTTCTGGGCTCAGCAGAAGCACCAGGATCAGTGCTGTTTTCCAGCTGATTGGTGCTTCTTCAGGGCTCAGCAGAAGCACCAAAATCAGCACTGAGCTCCAGTTGGAGCCTGGCGCTGATCCTGGTGCTTCCACTGAGCCCTGACAGCCCCCAAGAAGCACCGATCAGCTGGAAAGCGGCACTGATCCTGGCGCTTCCGCTGAACCCTGAAAGCCCTGCAGCTCCAGCCATCTTTCGCTCAGGCTTGTGTGATTCTACCACTGGATCAGCCCATTCCCCTCCCCCGCTACTACTTTTCTAGGATGGTCACGTACCACCTGCCAAGTGCCCATGTATCACAGGTGGTACCCGTACCACTGGTTGAAAAGCCCTGATTTAATCGGTAGAAGATGGTGTATTCCCCACTGCCAACCCCTATTCAACAGAGTAATGAAACAAAAAAAAAATGGTGCTAACCTTACATATGTATTGTGGGTCACATTTAGTGAAGAGATAAGTAGATTTCTCCAGCTTTGTTTATGTTTTTATTAAGCTTCACCTGTCAGAGTGGGGGGGGGAATCAACCACTCTCCCTAATATGGAGTGGGATAAGGCAATATTTAGACAGTTGCTTAAATTAGTGG
The DNA here is from genome assembly GCA_034064705.1 of Bothrops alternatus. Lineage (NCBI taxonomy): Eukaryota > Metazoa > Chordata > Lepidosauria > Squamata > Viperidae > Bothrops > Bothrops alternatus. Next base: position 31,699,364 of record JARGCV010000223.1, on the reverse strand, counting down.
GGTTAGCCACCTGTCTGGTTGCCTGGCTTAGTGACATGAGAGGGAATGCTTCCTTCGCTTCCACTCAGCAAACCCCCTCTTCCATGCCTATTATTAGTCAGATGGGCAAAAATTAATTTGATAATAGGGGTATAGATTGAAGTAGGAGCGAGTGGTCTCTATAGAAAGAAAGGAAGATGACCTTGGTGGGCATCTGGAAGATGCATTGCCAGGGTGATGATGAGTAAAATGTATTTTCAGTTTACGCAGATAATATTTGGAAGCGACTCTTTCAGACACCTCCCTAATTCACTAAGTTAGGAGGAGGAGGAAGAGACCAAATGTAATCAGGTTTGTAAGATTGATATGAGCCCCATTAGGCAGACTAGACTAAGAAGGTTGAGAATACTTTTTATTCAGATTGGCTATAATAACAGAATCAAGGATAAGTTGAAGCTGCTTATGTCCTCTAAACAAAATTACTCAGGCCTCACCATTTATTTATTTATTTTATTTGGACTTATATGCCGCTCCTCTCCGAAGGAGCCCACAGGTTATATACAGAACCACCGAGAGTTGAACTCAAATGCTCACCAATTGAGCCTGTGACTGACGCTTAATCTGAAATATTCTGCTGGTCTTCAGAAGTAAACATGTCTACAGCAATGCAGCCCTGAAGATTGTTACAGCCAGCTTCGGTATGGCAAAATCCACTTTACTTGATTCTATGTGGCACTCAGTATTGTTACTGTAGTATGTTGACTTACTAGCATCACAGCTCTTTGGATTTTTCATTTTTTGTTAACATTCTGGTACCATCGTGTGTCGAAGACAAAACACAAAACTCTGCTTTAAAACTGAACTGAGAATTTCTTATTTCAAATGAGTTCTAAATAATTCCAAAGGAGCTGAATTTCATTATTTTTTCTCTCTTTAATGTCTCTGCTATTGTGGCTACATTTGATGATCCCAAGGTGGCAGTGGTAGTGATAATGATGTGCCATCATGTGGTTGTTGACTCTTAAGGACTACATAGATAGGTTTTCTCCATTATCCCAAGGAGTACAGTAGTAGTAGTTATTGCTGATTTTAAAAAAAGTTTATTTTTCTCATACATGCAGAATGAGAAAATAAAATACTCCGGGAATGTTCAGTTTTGAAAAGGGAGGTGCTATCTCTGGAAAAAAGAGATGAGGATGTCAGCATAAACTTCTCTTTTTATGTGATTTGACACCCATTACATAAACAAGACTGATAGGGCCCTGACTTTATATTGCAAAATATTACTTCATTTTGAGGAGAGCTGGGCCATAACAATTAGCAGAATTATATAGATCATGTCCGTTTAGATGATAATATCAATATGTATTCCAGAGTGCTTTCATCATCTCCTCTTAACCTACTCCAGTTTAAATTGGAGGGTTGATTCGAACTGAATTCAGTGGACTTACGGTAGCAACAAGTGACGGACTAAGGCTTGTGGTGTCTTTATACAACAATACAGTACTGTATAGTAAAGCTCCAAAATCAAGAAAACACTCAAGAGCCTTTTTAAGCCATCTTTTGTGGTTCTTGAATGACTAAGCCAAGCTAATATTATCATTTATACAACGAGTGCGGGGGGGGGAGACGGGAAGCGAGAGCGAGATGGGAAGGCTAAGGAGAGAATAAATGTGTTTTTACCTTGGACGAAACTTTTTTAAAAAATAAAACAAAGTCTCTCCAGATCGGAGCTGGGAATTTGTAAGAACCTGAAAGCGCATCCATCGGGAGGCGGAAGGGGGGGGGAGCAGACAAAGATTTAAAGTCTCTTTTCTGCTTCGGAGCTATTAAAAAAAAATATCTCAGCAGCTCGCGAAATCCCAGACAAAACCCCTCCCTCTTTCATGATCGACTGTCACTCACTTCCTGCTTCCCCCTCCTCGGCGCTGCAATACTCTCCACCAATCATTCGCCTCCTCCAAACCAATGACCTCATCCCTTTCCTTTCCATTGGCCAGCTATATTAAGAAAGTAGCCGGCCCCTTTAAATACCAGCGTCCGACTATCGCGGTGCTTATGGCATAAAGTACGGAGGACTTGGGCGGCAGGAGCACTCTTTGGACAAAAAAGAAAAGGTGGAAGCCGGAGCAAAACTTGCAGAAAAACTGCCGCCCCTTTTTTTGCTCTTGTGCTCTCGGTTTCTCCCGTCTTGCCTCCGCGTCCCCTGGAAGGGAATCCGGGGCAGAAGAGAGCAAGGAGACGAACTCCTTCTTCCATGCAAGCAGGCAGAAGGCACCAGAGGAGCCAGCCAAGAACAGAACTGAGGCCCGGGCGAAGTGGGCGGTTCCCCCTTGCCTAAGCCGTGCGGAAGAGCCGTCGCTCCCTCCGGCGCCCGGAGAAGACAGCGCCGCCCGCTGCCCTTGCCACGCTGCCCTGGCCCTGTCGAAAAGGCGAAGAGCAGGAGTAGCAGCGACCAGGCGCCGGGAAGAGAGCGCTTCGGTCTCCCTGCTGGAGCACCAGAACAGGGCGGGGTTGGCGACCCTGGCCATGGCGGCGATCCGCAAGAAGCTGGTGGTGGTGGGAGACGGGGCGTGCGGGAAGACCTGCCTGCTGATCGTCTTCAGCAAAGACGAGTTCCCGGAAGTATACGTGCCCACCGTCTTCGAGAACTACGTGGCTGACATCGAGGTGGACGGCAAGCAGGTGGAGTTGGCGCTTTGGGACACGGCCGGCCAGGAAGACTACGACCGCTTGCGTCCTCTCTCCTACCCGGACACCGACGTGATCCTCATGTGCTTCTCGGTGGACAGCCCCGACTCCCTGGAGAACATCCCGGAGAAATGGGTGCCCGAGGTGAAGCACTTCTGCCCCAACGTGCCCATCATCTTGGTGGCCAACAAGAAAGATTTGCGCAACGACGAGCACGTTCGCAACGAGCTGGCGCGCATGAAGCAAGAGCCCGTCCGCACCGAGGACGGCCGGGCCATGGCCATTCGCATCCAAGCCTACGATTACCTCGAGTGCTCGGCCAAGACCAAGGAAGGCGTGCGGGAGGTGTTTGAGACGGCTACGCGAGCGGCTTTGCAGAAGCGCTACGGCACCCAGAACGGTTGCATCAACTGCTGCAAAGTGCTATAATACACCACGGACGCCGGGGGAGGGGGCGAGAGACAGGCGTCAAGGGACTGGGTTGACTCCTAAAGCCCGACGGAGAGTCGCACGCAAGAACAAACTCGGGGAGGGGTCGGACCGCACTCTTCGGGGAGGGGTGAGAGAGCCGGCTGCGCGCCCGCTTGGACGTGGGAAGCGCTGATTTTCCACGAAGGCGCCTCCCACCGGTTGATGCAACTCCGGTTCGGTGAGCTTGGCTCTTCAGCCTGGCTCGCATTTGCGAAGGACAGTCGTGGGGCTTCCACGGACCGAAGGCGCTCCTCTTTTTTCCTTGCTTGGAGAGGGCTGCCTATTGGTGCCTCGCCGCGCCTAGATCTCCCATGAAACAGCAGGAGGAGATCGGAAGACCGTAGCTACGCTCTTGCCTTGCTCCTCCCTCAGGAGGCTGGTGGACAGATTTGCCTTGGTCGGGTTCCCCCCCCCCCTGCAGTCAATCGGTGTTTTCCTTCAGGCTGGGAAGAGAGTCCTGCATTGAGAACTGCTGAGAGGGAGGGAGGGGTATCTGCTGAGTTGTACATAGCCAATTGTTTGAATTGGGGCAAGGAAAGGATGGGGCTTCTTTGACACTGATTCTAATTTTTATGGGGTAGGGTGGGGGTGAGCGGATTGGGCTATCTTCTTCCTAGCCCTTCCACGATGAAAAGATTTTCCTTCTGGAAATAGCCCTTCTCAGAAGAATGGGATAATATGCTTGGGGTTAGAGAATTCCCAAACTTCCCACAGTCTGGTGCCTGCTGTCCTTGATATGGTTTGGATCCCCTCCTTTCTGTCTCTCCCCACCCTGTTTCAATCTGACTTCTATTGCAAAAGAACCTATTTTGCACAATGATGAGGGTGTTTATTTGGACACCTTAATGCACTTGTGAGGGGCAGTGTAACACTGTACCATTACAAAACCCCTTGCATCATAACCTCATTTTGAGCACAGTCCAGCTAAGCACTTTCCAGGGGAACACTTTTTAACACCCTTCCCCCCCCTTGATGTTGAGCCTTTGAAGAACTTTTACCAGATAGTCATCAATGGGACTTTGAAATGCTTATTTTTGACTGGGTTGTGCATCTCTGTTTCTGTATAACTGATGACTTATGTAAAGCCACTGTAACATCTTCTGGGGTTGTTGTTGCATCAAGAAACGAGTGGAAACACTGTCCTTTTTTTTTTTTTTTTTAAGGAATGTGACATTTTTGTCATTTTTGTTTTACTTTTTCAGCACTATGTGCCATCTTTGGGCTCATTTCAACCGATAGTACACTTATTTTCACCAGCCAACTTCAAGTGTGTGAGAATAACCTGTGCTTCTCTGTTTCAGAGAGTTGATTGAGTTAATCCCCTTCCCCACTGACAATTTTTAACAGTGGTACTAAGAATTTTATTATTTAAAACAAATACACAAAACACTATGTTGATTTGGTTAAAGAAAAGACATGTGAAGTTTACTTTAAATCATCTAAGCTGTATACGCAGGATTTTTTTTTTTGATAAAGTATTAAAAAGTTCTGTGACTACATTCATGAGATACTCTTTGCTTCTTGATTGTGACTGATTGAATGAACGTATGTCTGTCTGTTGGTTCTGAAAAAAATGTAAGCATTTTCCTTTGAACTACAGCTGTTGGACATATTAGCATTTTAAACATCCTGGATCCTAACAAGAGTACTGGCCTAACTAAAAATTACTTCACTCAGGCCTACAGTACTGTAATAGGACTCCTTTAGAAGCATACATAATCTGACAGTGGCATACTCAATTAAAATCAGATACCATTTTTCCATCTTGTTTTTTAATTGCATTGATTAAGTGGATTTCAACATCCCAAGTGCATGCAAGACTACAATTCTAGAAGTAAAGAGCTTGCACTAAAGATATTTTTATAACAGGAAGAAACGGATTGCTTCTTAAAACATATAAGTTTTTGAGAATAGTTCCTAGATCCTTAGGAAACAGCTGTACAGTATTTTTTTTTAAAAGCCTTTGTCCTGCCAGAATGACGTCACTGACCTTTGCCCTGAATCTTCAGGGTCCTAGTGCCTCTCATTTACATGGAGAAAATGAATTGTAGATCCACCTTAATGGGATGAAGTATTTTTGTATTGATATAAAATAAGCAAAATTCTGAATATTTCTGCTTATCTGCACCAATTTTTTTACCATCTTAGCTATCATTTGAAGTTCTGATCCAAGCATTTGCACATTCACACATTTTCCTAGTTATGCTAATTCATAATTTAAAATGGTTAAAAATAAACCATAGCTTATTGAAAACAGTTATCTAGGTTCATACCAATTAAGCATGGTTTTTCAATTATTACAATTGGATTCCCAGTCATAACATACTTGATCAAACATGTAGCTTTGTAATCTGTGAACTCAACCATTTCTCAAAGATCTGGGAGATTAATTTTGTCCTTTTTAATATATACAATAAATAAATAATATAAATAATAATTAGTAAATAATATAATTAATTAATAAATATAATAAATTAACCTTGAGTCATATTATGTGCCATCAAGTTAGTGTAGACTTGGTGACTACGTGTATCAATTTTCTCCTGATTGGTGCTAGTTACCTGGATGTTAATCTACTCATTTATCTTGATTTACTCTCAGATTAGCATGAGTGGGAAGAAAAATTAACCAGGCTATTCCACTACAAATTCCATCCAACCACCCAAGCAATTGGTTTCAATTAGCGATGATAAAATAAGTCACTTAAGTGTACTTTCACTTCACTTAAATTACAGTATTAATTTAGTTGGTTATAATTTGAAGATGGAGGACAGAGCTATCTAGTGACATAAAGTTTCAATTTAAGTGAGAAAATACACTTTGGCAAGATTGCTTTGAAATTAAGTGTAATTTGAAAAAGACTCAACTATGCACAGTAGGGGGAGGGAGTGCATTTGCTAAAATAAATTAATAGTTGTTTTTTGAAAAATTGAAGCACCTAGGGGCTCTTCACATGATGTTGAAATGTAGCATTTTCATCATTGAATTTACTGACTGGGATTGCTGGGAGTTGTAGTTTAGCCTCTGGAGGCCATAGATTCCTATTTCTCTTTTAAGCAGTTCAGAGTGGCTTTGTCTGCTCAAGGCAAAAAGGTTGCCATTTAAAAGGCAAGGTTGCTGGCTAAGGATCTTGAAAAGTACAATGGTGGTGAATGGGGAAAGTACTGCAATAATGGTGCAAGTAAAAAGGCAGTGGTTTTATTTTATTTATTTTATCCACAATCTGAATAAATACCCCCTAAGGTTGCTACTTGTTTTATACACACACACACACACACACACACACACACACACACACACACACATACATGCATACATACATGTATAATGTTCTTACATTATAATCTCTGTTAAACTAGTATTCAATAATGTTTGCATTTTAATTACTGGGGGATTTTTTTGCTTTTTTTTTGCCTTTAGCTCTAATGAATACACCAGTGATGATGGCATGCTGGAGTTGTGGTTTTGTCTAATTTAAATTTCAATGGATTCAGTGAAATCTAACTCTTTTTGCTTAGTCAACAAGACTATTATTTCATTCCACCTCATTTGTCAGGCTGAGACCCATTGTAAAATCATCACTTATGAACAATGGGATGTGGTTGGCAGTATTACCTCCAGGTTCCCTTAGGAATTACCTCTTCATCTATCAGTTGTTTAATTTTACCATTATTTTGATGTGTTTCCCTCACCTGACTTAAGTTGGAATATTTTTACTTTGTTTTTGCCCCTTAAGAACCCATTTTTTTTGTCCCCACCTCCTATTTGACCAATAGATCCATAGCTGTATAACAGGCCCATATGGGATAAGACATCCATTATATGTCCCAAATCTCCACTATTGTAGGCTGCAAGTGATTTCGGTTCTTTGCAAGGTACTCTGGAAAACCTCCTCAAGATCCTCAGAGGCAATTGGTTGGAATTCAAATCCTCTAAGAATTATGAGCTTCGTTAATTTATAAAATCTTTGGATCTGATCCCAAGGATGATTTGAAGAAGGGATACATCAGACATCTACCACTGTAGAGTAAACTGAAAAAAAAATCAAATAAAGAAGTCAATACAAATCATTTCTACATAAGTTGCATGATCTGCTGCTTCTGGGACTTTAATTTCCATTAAGTAAGTTTTATTTAGAAAGTATTTTAAAAAACTCTGAATGGGCTTTGCCTTGTTTTTCAGCTGGGAACTAGAAGTGATTTGATTAGTTTTCCTAGTTTTGCTCATGTGTTGGATAACTGTATATACACTTCACTGTGGATCTAAAAAGATAAAAGGAGGTTTTGAAATTCATCCTGTAAGCTAATATAAATGAAGAACATCTGCAGTTTTATATGTGTTTTATAATAACAATACTCTGGCACAGCCTGTGATACAGGCACATCTCCTTTATTACCACATTTTTTTCCCCTTGAGATAATAGAAGCCAGTTGGTGAATATTAGAACAGAACTGGTGAAGTGAATATTGCTACTCAGTGTGGGAGAGATCATCAAGCTGGCAGATTTTCAGACCACCACGGGCAGGCCTTATTCCTCTTAATTAAACACGTCTTTCAAGATTGCTTCAAGGAAAAGAATTATTAAAGTGCTTTAGAACCAGAAAAATGCTACAGAAACTGTAAATGTACAGCTGTGGATATTTCCTATTTCTTCCCCCCCAAGTTCTCTTCGATTTAAATGTGAAGGGTTTCTTTCTTTTTCCCCCCCTTTAAGTGGGATAGAGATATGGTAGTAGTGCAGTCTCAGTCAAAAGCTGCAGTCTTATGCAGGCTTATCCATGAGAAACATAACGGACATGATCCTAGCTGGGTGCCTTTTTTGTTCAGAAGAAAAATGTCTCTTGATAGCACAGTGTCACCAGTATGGTAGGCCATAATTTCTCATGAATTCAGTCCTTTCTTATTTATAGTTTGATAAAGTTTGGTGTGTTGTTTGATGGAGCCAGCTGGGTGTAGCGGTTAAGGTGCTGATCTAGAAACCAGGAGATTGGGAGTTCCAGTCTTGCTTTAGGCATGAAAGCTGACTTAGGAGATTTTGGACCAGTTACTTTCTCTCAGTTCAACCTACCTTACAGTGTTGTTGTTGTGGAGAAAATAAGAGGAGTATTACTGGTATGTATGTTTGCCACCTTGGAGTTACTTCTAAAGTAATAAAAGCAGGATAAAAATCAACAAAATAAGTACATACCAGAATCTAAGATAACCACATAGTTTTTATCATCGTGGTGCTTTTCTGTCTTGTAAAGTAAAGATTTCCCCTATCTGGTTGTGTCTGACTCTTGGGGGCAGTGCTCATCTCTGTTTCTTAGCTGAGGGACCCAGCATTGTCCAAAGACATTTCCAAAATCATGGCCAGCATGGCTATACTCTGAGGTGCACGGAATGCTGTTACCTTCCCACTGAAGTGGTACCTATTTATCTACTGTACTCACATTTTGCATGCTTTCGAACTGCTTAGTTGGGCGGGATCCATTATAAAAATATGGGGGGTTTTCTCCCAAAATGACTGATCCAGAATAGAAGAGGGGCGTGCCCACATAGAATCCTCTTTCTGTTAATTCAAAACAAACAAACAAACAAAAAAACCCACCACCCAGAGCATCAATGTGGCCATCCTAAGGAATGTTGCTGTGATGAGGTGGAAACTACAAGGTAATCTGTAATACTAATTTGTGTGAGGGGGTCTGCAATGCTAATTTGCGTGCATCATCATGCATCACTTCAGCACACTCATTGCATTTTCCTTGTGGATGTGTTGTGTGCTTAGAGTCACATTCCATGACATTTAGAAGGTGGCATAAATCAAGAGAACATCTTGGTTTTATTAATGCCAAAGAAGTCTCATGCAAGAAGCATCATTAGCTTTGACTTTATTTTGACAGATTGGTATTATTTTAGAGAACAAGGCAGAAAAAAAAAGCTGTACAAACACAACAGTCTCAAGTTCTCCCCAGGTTGGCAGAATGAGCTACAGTGCCAGAGAGAGAGGCAGGAGCCAGGGAAAGAGGCTGCCTCTGAATTTGTTGCATTCCTGAACATACTGCATTCATACTACAGAAGAGCCAATTTGATCTAGTGGCTAAGGCATCAGGCTAGAAAGCTGGAGACTGGGAGTTCTAGTTCTGCCTTAGCCATGAAAGTTGGGTCATTCTCCCTCAGCCCAGCTCACTTCACAGACTTATTGTTGTGGGCAAAATAGGAGGAGGTGTGTTGGATATGTTCACTGCCTTGACTCATTTGTAAAAATAATAAAAGCAGGATATAAATAAGCAAAAATAAATTCCACAAGCACAAGCGAACAAGAAGAAAGCAGATCTTCTTACATGCCAAGTTTGTGGCTATAAGAAACTGAAAGTGGGAAAAGACCAAAATAGTGTGTTACCTTCTCGTCCATTTAATATTAGCAGCATTATTGTAGCTGTGTCAATAACATGATGTTAACCCTAACCCTAACCCCCCCTTATCTGATACTGTTAGAAATTCTGTTTTATATAAAGCATCACATAGAGCAGTGCTGCCCCCTGCGCTGGCCAAGGGGAAAAGGGAAAAAAATGGAGGACTGCGTTGTTTGGCGACCCCCGTGAAATGGTCGTTCGACCCCAAATGGGGTCGCGACCCACAGGTTGAGAACAGCTGACATAGAGCAAACAATGAGTACAGTCACCAGTTTACTGCTCAACTATATGTAAACTGATTCAAATGTCACAGGAAACTCTTCTCAAAACATAAAGAAACCATAGATGATAACCATAGATACACACTAAACACTGCCATCTACTGACTGAATAATTCTGTAGTTGTTGAAATACATTCTAACATGTATTCCAACAGTTACTTCTTGCAAGACCAGATCAGCTTATCCTTCTTCCACTATATATATATGTCCCAGAACAGTGGGTAGAGGATAGTCCCCGGAGAGTCTTCCCAAAGGAAACCCACTCAAGCCATGATGATGGCAGTAACTGGCACTAATGCGGTTGATGGCTAGAGAAATGGCTCAAAGACCACACTGACACAAATCGCATTAATGCAAGGCACTTTGTGGACTGAGCATTGTTACTTGACCTGCCATCCCAGCAACAGGTTTGCAGAGATCCACCAAGTCATCATAAAACTTGGAAGAATCAGTGCTATGAAACGCCCACTGTTGCCTGCTTCTCTGACAGTATTTCAGTATTTCCTTGACTTACAACAGTCTGTTTAGTGACCGTTTGAAGTTACAATGGCACTGGTAAAAGTGACTTATGACTATTTTTCACACTTACAAATGCTGAAGCATCCCCATGGTCATGTGATCAAAATTCAAAATTCAGATCTTTGGCATGTATTTATGATGGTTGCAGTGTCCTGGGGTCATGTGATTGCCTTTTGTGATCTTCTGACAAGCAAAGTCACTGGGGAAGCCAGATTCACTTAACAACCATACTACTAATAACTTCAGTGATTCATGTAAAAACGGTGGCAAGAAAGTTCGTAACATGGGGCCGCAAAACTCACTTAACAAATGTCTCAGCAACAGAAATTTTGGGCTCAATTGTGGTCATAGGTCGAGGACTATCTGTACTGAATGCAAATGTCTCTCTGTGTTTGTTATTTGTGCTATGCTTTTCAATTTCCTATTTGTACAGTATATACGAATAGGAGGCAGAGGTCCTCCATTTTTAATTGTTCTATGTAGTTAACTAAATGTGGTAACAGCTGACTGGTTGCAGATGGCAATAGCCGATGGTTGGAGATGATTCAAAGAGAACTCTAAATGGCTCCATTGTTTGAAATGCCTCTAATTTAAAACATATTCATATTTAAGCCAGGCAGGATCACCAATATAAGATGTATTCAATAGATCTTAGTCCACATTTTTATTGCCTGTGGCAAGCGGTTGTCTTTCAGTTAAAGAACTTCTAAGAATATGGTCAGGCCACTCCTTCATCACTGGTTTCCTAATAAATCCTTGATTTATTATACAAGCTGTATGAATACAACTATGCATTCATACATAGATGGATACAGGGCAGCATTTCAGTTTCCTTAATTAAATGCTATAGTTCTTCTCAGAAAGATTATGAAAACAATATAGTTGATTTTCCCATAAAGTGTTATTTACTGGAGCATTCAAGCAGGTCCTACATCTTACAGTATTTTAAAGGAGCATAGGAACTAATACATTCCTTTCTGGAAAAGATTGTAAGTTGACTGAGATAATGTGTCTGGTCAGCTTTGCAGAGGTAAAACATGAACATTCTAAGATGAAGTCAAATTTGTGGCAGGAAACCCATTGGGCAATGGCGAGAACATCAAACATAAAAAGTGCAGGGTTTTGATCATAGAATCACAACCGCCTTCCTGATTTTTAAAATCCCCCTATGCAGATGTCTCTGTTGTAGCAGTCTGTGCCATCAGCTTATGTGGTGGAGGGGAGAGACAGATTTAAGCAATTCGGGTTACAAGATCTGGGCCACAAAAACCTGGATGATTATTTGATGGTGTCAAAGAAATGCAGAAAACTTTATCTAACGGTCATACAGATTTTTACAGTTCAGACCTTGCAGAACTAGTTTTTTTTAAATTTCCTTTTCTGTGTAATAACTGTATGGTCTACCAAATTTGTTGAGATAAATGCAGTATAGCAGTACAATGAACAATTATATGGGTGTACGGCATTCTTTGAAAACCTGAATACTCATTTGCTGGGATTCCCAAAAACAATTTTCTGCTCAGACACAATAAGAACAAAGGAATAGTCTACTGAATCAGACCAAGGCCCATGTTAGTCTAACATGTTGTTTCTTAGTAGAGCCAATCAAATGTCCTTGCAAGAGGGAGATAGAGACATCCCCACTGCTCTCCTGACACTGGAATTTGGAGCTATGCTTCATCCAGCTCCAAGGTAACACAGAGTCTTCAAAATCAATAGCTCTTGATAAACCTGTTCCCCATTAATTTATCCAATCTTTTTTGAAGTATCTTGAAGAGGGGGAAAGTAATGTTATACGAACATGATGCTAGGTGATATGACATCACACTCATATACAAAACAGGCACCCTTTGCATTGTGATAGCATGACACTGCTTTTGTCATTTTTCCAAAACTCCTCCAAGACTTTTAAATTGTTTAAAAGACTTTACAATGGTTGATGCTCCAGATAGCAATTACCTACTTCCATCTTTGCTCTTCATTTAGATGATAAAGTGAAACTGGTAGATATCTCTTGCCTTATGGCCTCAGAGACAATTCTATGCTCCGGCTGCGTAAGATGGTCAACTAAGATGAGCGTAGGCTTAGAGGAGTCTTTGAACTCTAGTCATTCATAGCTGACACATTTTGAAATTGTTTTCAAATTCACCTGATTGGAAAATACATCGAAGCATTATGAATTCTTGATCCAGTACTGCAAACAGTTCAGCCTCAATCTAAAAGCACAAAGTAATCAGCACATGTCAAAGTAATAGTTTCAGTGGTGGGATTCAAATAAGTGAAAAACCGGTTCTCTATGTGGATGCCACTTCCGGAAGCCCATTCTGGGCCTGGGCAACAAAAAATTAGCTACTGGTTCTGCTGAAGTGGTGCAAACTGGCTGAATCCCACCACTGACTGGTTTAATAAGGACTGCCAAAAGGCAAAAAGGGAACTGAGGGTTGACTGTAGGGACAAGTTCACTTACTTATTTCATATTGAATGGTTCTCCTTCAGACAAACCATTATAAGAGCCTAGTTATACTAAAAAGGTACAAGAAACAATGATTGGAAACTGATCAAAGAGAGAAGCAACCTGGAATTAAGGAGAAACTTCCTGACAGTGAGGACAATTAACCAGTGAATAGCCTGCCCCCAGAAATCGTGGGTACTCCATCACTGGAGATTTTTTAAAAAGAGGCTAGACAGTCACTTATCTGAGAGGGTATAGGTTCTCCTGCTTGAGCAGGGGGCTGGACTAGAAGACCTCCAAGATCCCTTCCAGCTCTATTCTATTCAAATACCTGATGAAGTCACACTGGGGTTCAGAATTCAAAATCAAGTAGTCCTTTGTCCCTTTCTGCCCCTCTCCTATAAAAATCTGTCTGGCTACCTGTATCTCTCATTTTTGAACTGAAAATAGTTTTAGCACACAAAATGACTTGTGTCAGCCCTCGGCAGTACCTCTTCCACTGCCAAATAAAGATAAGGCAAAGTGCAAATAGGGATGAGAGATAAAACCACAGTGTAAAATGTGTTCTTGGTTTACATCCAAATCCAAGATAACTAGCTAGCAACGTTTATTTTTCTGTGTGCTGTAAGGCAAGAAAGTGAAGAATGGAGAGTAGATACAAGGAGTGAATCAGTGTAGATCAAAACTTCTTTCACTAAGGATTGAAGGAAACTTGTTTGATGCTATAAAACCTGTTAATCTAAAGGTACCCAATAGCTGAAAAGCAGTTAATAAACAATTTCCAAAAGTGATTAGAAAAGGAAATAGGTGAACCCAGTGTCCTTTTGAAAGCATGAAAAAGATTGTTATTCTCTCATCTCCCAGAGTTCTAAACCCAGCAGAGCCCACTTTTTTGTGGTCACCTTGAGAAGAGAACTATATGGAGCATTCATGGGTGATCTCCTTGTCCTAAGAGGAATTACAAAGGACCAATCTACTTGCTGGCTCTTCATTTCACCACAGTTCATTTTCAGTTCACAATTTCTTCCTCTCAAGTCACACAAATCCAAATAACCTCTCAACAGCAAGTAAAAATTGCAGAAAACTCTGTTACTTTGCCAGGAGTTATCTGGGCTTTTGTAGCCAAAGATCATTTCCTGCTTTGAGACTCTACTAGAAACAGACTAATGGGGCAAAGATGGATTCCAAATTGGTTCTAAAAATTCATGGTCTAACTTTGCTAGCTAGACAGCAGCAGATGTCATAGAGATATGAATGATTAACAGGTAACTTATAGCCCATAGCTTATGCTCACAAAGAAGAATAAAATGCAATTGAAGTGGGAAAACTCAAAAATACACTTTAACAAGATATACTGCCTACTGTATATTACAAGAACCAAGCAGTTGAGGCATTGTATCCACTTCAGATTTGAGAGTGGGCCAACTGAGGGAATGGGTATTGATCCAAATCTCATTTTAACCCTGGCTTTATTTTAACCATGGCCTGGTTGATTATTTTTTTTTTGCACTACATGGCATGCTAGGTCTGCATTAACCATGGATAAGAGTAATACAACAGCTGACACAACAAAGTTGGTAATGTCCCAAATATGCTTTTTGCAAAAGGCAACTGGACTTTGTTTTTCCTTGACGATATTTTGCTTCTCATCCAAGAAGCTTCTTGGATGAGAAGCGAAAAGATTTCAAGGAAAAGCAAGAAAGTCCAGTTGCCTTTTGCAAAAAGCACCTTTGGGACAACCATGACCTGGATCGCTGAGAATCTCCATAGACAAAGTTGGTCATGATTTTTCATTGGCCAATTTCACAGCCATTCTGAGCTGCCATTTTCTGCTGTGATGGGAGGTAACAAATTTAGCAGAGAAGATTAAAACCTGAAATTATCCACATAGCATCAGAACCATTATGAATTTGATGAAGAAAGGCTGATTTTCTTACTCTCCCTTTGGTGTTTTCTTTTTCACTGCCATGCAACCAAGGAGGACTTTAAAACTATTGAAAGCAGCAGAGTGCAAAAGATAGAGCCAACCCATTTTACAGACACTCCTAGTTTCCATTCCTATGTCCAGAGCCCTAAATTACAGCTTGAGGTCAGCAAAAGCAGTTAAAGTAACTGTTCATCTTCTACAAACTATGATGTAAAGTGTGCTTAAGGTGCTCCTTTTAACCACAGTTTTTCACCTGGTCCATATTTATTTGTCCTGTTGGCCTAACAATTTCATGGCTGAGCATGGCAGGCAAAGAATCCATTCTCTCCTTCTGGGTTTTATTGTCAGTGAACTAATAGTCTAAAAACAACTAGCTTCATAAATTCATTTGTACAAGAGCAAAACATTTCTGCTATACTTCAAACAGCTACTTTGTTGATGGTTAATGAAGCTCCTGGCCATTGTGCTACTTCAATGCGTAAGGATTGTATAGATTGTATTAGAATCTACAATAACAAATGAAGAGGTGGTACTTCCTCCGCAAAGAAGCCAATGAGTTGCTGAGGTTAGTCTGCAACCAACTGAACCACTTTAGCCTGGACTGATAGGCAGGATTTCTCAAGATGACCAAACTAGGAAATATGCTTGAGGTGATTTTGAAGATGATTTGCAGATTATTACAGGGCAACAATGTCCATGTTTTCTCACTCTGGCAGCCTCACCAGGCAGCATGGCTATATGTCTACAGCTTCTATATCTAATCTCTAATCTGAATTTCTCATGCTCTATATTTTAATCTATGCACTTAACATTCTACTAAATCTGAAAGTGATTTTCCATTGCTACCTTAGATGATTTTTTTTTGTTGTTGACTACCCAGGCTACTCTATATCCCTGGTTTCTTATCTAAGTACCAAACTATTTGGACTTTTTTAGAGCAGCCAAGACAGCAAAGATATTACTACTGGAATGGACTGTATTTTTTCATAAAGGTATTGGTTATTGAGTCAAATTATTTTTATTCATATCCTCTGGGACAGATGACGTACTTGATTCCCACCTCAGAAATTCAACCATTGGATATTTTTTATCACTCTTAAATTTATTTCAATTTTTTTCTATTTAGGATAGATGGGGTAGATAACCTTTATTGTCATTTTTTTTCCTGTGGGCACAATGACACACATTAAAAATGAAATTTAGTTGCTTCCTCTCAAGTGTACACATACATAACACATTTAAAACATACTATATATAACAGATGTATAAGTAACATATTAGTAACATATAAATATTATTCACTGTCCATCTTGAACACATAATGGAAGGAGGAAGCTTTAGAGTTCATAAGGTTAATACTGTATGGCACAAAACTGTGACTGAATTTGGATGTTCTGCTTCGGGTACCGCAGAGCCTCCTCTCAGAAGGTAACAAGGAAAACAGGTCATGAAGAGGATGTGTAATGTCCCAGACAATCTTGCGCACCCTGCTCAAGCAACGCCTCTGTGCTGTGTCCTGGATGGGAGGGAGGGAACTGCCAATGATCTTTTCGGCCGTCCTCACCACTCTCTGCACTGCCTTCCTGTCTGAAGCAGTGATGATGCCAAACCAGACTGTGATGCTGTATGACAGGATGCTCTCGATCATCCCTCTATAGAAAGTGGTAAGGATAGGAGAAGGAAGATGTGCTTTTCTCATGTGACTCAGAAAATGCAGGCGCTGCTGTGCCAACTTCACCAGTGTCTAACTGTTGAGCAACCAAGCCAGCCTACTTGTTAACTGCACACCCAGGAATTTGATGCTGGTAACTATCGACACAGGTGAATTGTTAATGCACAGAGAAGTGTGGCTGTGCCTGCCTTTTCTGAAATCGACAATGATCTTTTTGGTTTTTCCAGTATTTAAAACTAGGCTGTTTTCTTTACACCAGTTCACCAAACCCTCAACCTCCTTACGGTAAGCACCCTCATTGTCTTCATGAATAAGGCCCACTACTGTTGTATCATCTGCGAACTTCACAATATGGTTGGTGGCAAATCTAGCACTACAGTCATGGGTCAACAGGGTGAACAGCAGCGGACTGAGAAGAACCTGTGCTCAAGAAAATCTGCTCAAGTTTATTTAATGTATACCCTGCCTTTCGACTAAAGAGTTCTCATATAAGGCCATTTATACAGTCCATGAACACACATGATAATAAATAAATTCATTTACTTATTTTTTTCCTCTTATTTTCCATGAAGCCCCAGCTCGATTTTCCCTGCCTGTAGCTAAAAAAAAAAACCTTAGCAATAAGCATACATATCGGGAATGGGGGAATTCATGAGCAATGGCAATAATTTACAATTAAATGGTTGACACAGAAGAGTGATGATCAGCTTTCTATATTAATCATGTCTGAGTTTAATACAGGGCTAACATAGAACCATTTTAATTTTTATCATGAATCTTCTACTATTGAGAATAAAATCATGATGTTTTTAACTGAAGCCTCATATCACTCACACACACAACCCCACGAAGTGCACAGGTTCACAGTTTCTTTATATATTTAAACATCCATCTAATTAGGCCAGGAATGGGCAAACTGAAGCTCCTTGAAAGCTTTCTTTGTAGATTTCAGGATTGTTACGTCTCAGATACTTTGTGGAATTATAACTTGTGACAAAAGGCAACAGTCTTCTTCTTCTTCTTCTTCTTCTTCTTCTTCTTCTTCTTCTTCTTCTTCTTCTTCTTCTTCTTCTTCTTCTTCTTCTTCTTCTTCTTCTTCTTCTTCTTCTTCTTCTTCTTCTTCTTCTTCTTCTTCTTCTTCTTCTTCTTCTTCTTCTTCTCCTTCTCCTTCTCCTTCTCCTTCTC
The DNA here is from genome assembly GCA_034064705.1 of Bothrops alternatus. Classification (NCBI taxonomy): domain Eukaryota; kingdom Metazoa; phylum Chordata; class Lepidosauria; order Squamata; family Viperidae; genus Bothrops; species Bothrops alternatus. The sequence goes on along the minus strand of JARGCV010000223.1, from coordinate 31,681,792 downwards.
CTTCTCCTTCTCCTTCTCCTTCTCCTTCTCCTTCTCCTTCTCCTTCTCCTCCTCCTCCTCCTCCTCCTCCTCCTCCTCCTCCTCCTCCTCCTGATCCCAATGTTTTGGAACTCTTGTCCTCCAGAGGTTTGTAAGTCCCCCTCCTCTCTGTAAAGCCCTCAAATCAAGCTTGTTCCACTGTACTTTTAACATGAATTGATTGTTTACTAAAGGTTATTTTCTCTTTTAGGTTTTACTCTGTGGTCCTCTGCCCAGAGAATTTGAATTGGTCTGGGTTACAAAAACTGTAAATAATTTTTTTTAAAAAATAAAAAATGGAATATTAAATTATATTTCATTAAATTTTATTTAGCTTTTTTGCTTTATTGAAATTTGAATGAAATTATATTCATTGTTTTTTGTTTTATCCACTTTTGGGAACACAGCACAGTGCTGGGGGAAAGGGCAGAGAATTTTTCAGCTAGAAAAAAAATCTGGAAAAAAGATTACACATGCTAGTCCCAAAAGTGCTTTCTCAGGAGGCAACTGGATTCTCTTCGAGTTGCCTCTTGAAAAAAAAAGACCTTTGGGACAACCGTGACCTGGATGATTGAGAATCTCCATAGACAAATTACACATGATATTTCCAATCTATGAAAATAAAACTGCTTGATAAAAACTGTATTATATGCCTGTTGTTCATAGTGCTAGGAGAAGGTCCTAGGAGAAGGGCGGCATATAAATTTGAAAAATAAAATAAATTTGAAAATAAATAAATAGTGTAGTCACCAGATAGTATTGGAGTTAATTGTTGCTTAGAAAAAAACACAAGAGTTTCCTACTTGTATTCTCCTCTTACTTCTCTTACATTCAATAGAATTACAGATGGTCCTCAACTTACTACCACTTATTTAGCAATGGTTTGAAGTTACAACAGCACTGAAAAAAGTGACTTATGACTTCATACTTAGGACCACTGCAGTGTCCCCAAAATCACATGATCAAAATTCAGGTGCTTGGCACAACCGGCATGTATTTACTATGGCTGCAACATCCCAGGTTCAAGTGATCACCATTTGTGACCCTCCCAGATGGTTTATCACAAGCAGAGCCCATGGGGGGGGGGAGTCGGATTTGCTTAACGACTGCCTGATTCATTTAAGAACTACAGTGATTTGCTTAAAAACTGTGGCAGAAAAGGCCGTAAAATTGAGCACAATTCACTTAACCAACCACCTTGTTTAGCAACAGAAATTCTCGTTCTAATTGAGGTCCTAAGTTGAGGGTTACCTGCCTTCTCTGACTTCCAGACTTCTAGGGTGAAGCCAGGGGCATGACACTATTCAATTCCAACAAGAGAGTAGAGTCACAGGAAAAGAAGTAAGGCCAACCAGTACAAAAATCATTTTTACATATCCATTATTTCTAATGTCATATGCAAAGGAGTACTTCACTGGCACGTTCTAGAAGTGTTCCAGAGACCATACTTTGGAAATTCAAACGGAGCCCTTTAATGAGAAATAATGAATAGTCAATTGCTCTTATTTGCTTTTTCATTCTTAGCTTTCCCATAATGCTTAAGGCAGTGATGGTGAACCTATGATACACGTCAAAGGTGATACACCACAACTTTTGGGGTAACACACCAGTGTTCACCAACATTATTCTTGAAATCACATCCTGTTCTCACCTGAATTTTGGAGGCTCTGGCAAGGCCAGGCAAGAATCAGGTATGCTCTCAGGTAGCCTCTAGAGTCCAGACCTTATGGAAGTTGTGAGGGCTGGGCTCTTTTGTGGCCTCCGGAGCCTTAGAAAATTGCACAAGAAAGGGGCGGTGCTTTCACATGGTTTTTGGAGGCTGCAGAGGCTGTGGAAGAGCATTCTTCCAAGCAGCTTCTAGAACAAAGGCCTCATGTGAACCCAGAGTGGACTTGGGGGTCTGTTAATAGAAAGATAAGACTACCTGAATTTAAGTAGTATGTGGAAGATCCTGGGGAATGGGTAACCGTGCCATTCCCCAAGGCACATGCACCTTGGAAAATGGTACCTTTTTGAGTGGCAAAAATGGTGTTAGGATTGAAGCTGAGGCCTGGGCCACAACTTCATCCCAGCCTCAGTGCTGCCACAGAGTGCCATTGTTCATGGTAGTCTAGGTGGGGGGTAAGGGGGTCAGAGATGTAGAGAATTGTCTCTTGTGTTTTGGTTGTGTGTGTGTGTTTGGTGTGAGACACACCAGCAAAATCAAATTAAGACCAAATTCTACAATTTTGACATACCAAACCCAAAGGGTTTGGCAGCAGTGGCATAAGCAGATCCTTCTGGCCTAGGAACTAAGGAAAATGCCATTCAGTCTATCTAAAAGTGATCCTATTGCGGTGGGTTGAACTTAGAAAGGATTTTCAAATTTTTCAGACCACAGCAGCTGTTAGTTAAAAATAAGTCATGGAATCCTTAATCAAGAATCAAAGCTCTAGAGATAGAAAATTGGCTGCCTTCAAATGGACTGACTGTATATTTTAAAAACCTTAGTCTTTCATAGAACCCCACTGAGTTCTCATAGAATCCTACAACTCTGTACAACTCTGCAAGACACAGTCTGGAAAACCCAGAACTGAATGGGGAGGAGATGTACAGCCTCTAAAATGGCCATTGGTTGCTCACCTCATTTCAACTTTACTTATAATGCATTTATACATTTTTGTGGGTCAGAGGCTGAGTTTGCTGAAAAGATTTCAAAGAAAAGAGAGAAATAGTAATTTCTCTCTATAGAAGACAGATGCCTCCTTTTTCTCCTGGGAAATTACTTCCTTATAAGTCTTCATTTTTGCTGACATTCCAATTTGCAGCTTTGATGATACCACAAGAACGATTCTGCATTTTAGCTCCTGTTAATGAAACCCAGGCTGAGAAAAGTACAAAAAGGGTTAGAGATGAAAATAATTAGGAACCACAAGAGCTTCTTTTTGCTTTGCTATAACTTCAAAGTGCAAATTAAGGGCTTGACTCAAGTGGATATTGCCTCTTTGAAAGGCAATTTCTCCATGATGAAAACTGGCAGGCATGAATGCATGCTAAATGACAGAAAAATATGATGGAGCCAAATTATACAAAATATTAAATTAGATTATTGCACTAACTATAGAAGTTCCATCAGCACTATGGGAAGTTTAATTAAACACACTGGTCAGAAGCTTTCAAATTCACCAATTCATTAGCAAGAATTAGTGGAGCAATGCCATTGAAGTTAGTGCAGACTCTAGGCTTTTTATCTGGGATACTAAACTGGACAAAACATATATGGTCCTATTGGTCAAAAATATAATCACAACAAGTGTGAGTAAATAGCCATTCATCGCCATGTTTCAAATGTAGCTTCAAATCTGCCACATGAGTACATAGAGTGTTCCCAACAGAGTCCTAGAAGTCTGGGCAACTTGCAGAACCAGAACAGAAATATGGGATTGAATTTTTTTTTTTGCTGAACTAATTTTGTTGGTTGATAATTATTGTTTTGACTGCTGAAATAGGCCTATTCAAAGCAACCCAGAAGCAATTTGAATCCTGTATTGTCATTTGCTTTGGAGAGCAAAGAAGCCATCCAGTTCAAGTAACCTTGAACTGCTTAAATAAGTGACTGCTTAAGTAAATGCCAAGGAAGAAAGCTTCTCACTAGTGGCCAAAATGCTTGCAGACTGAGGGGCTTCCAGACTGCCCATAATTTGTGCCTGAGCTGCCCATCATGGTGGCCCTTCAGTATGGGCTCCAGGCTGTCCACCTCCTGTGTGCACTGCAAGAAATTCTGCAGCAACACTATGGTTGTTCACCAGGATGGTCTTGCTGCATGACAGAAGTTATCCAGATAGCAGCTTTTGGACATATCATTTGCCTCCTCCAGAGAACTGGCCAAAGGCATTGGCAAATGTTCTGAAGTGACTGTTAGGGTTCTCTCAACTTATTATCAATGTAATGAGAAGGCAAGTAGAAAGAAGTCCAGAAGAGGGCCCAGGTAAACAGTTTCAACCAGTGCTGTGGAATTGCACACAGGAATAGCACGCTAAAGAACTGTGCGTAGCCTGATGAACCACAGCCAGCACTGGGGAAGCTTCACTTCATCTAATCCTGTAGTAGTTATCAAAGAAATTTTCTCTCTGCCTTCTCCCTCATGGTGAACTCTACAGAAGGGAGAGAAAAGCTTTGTTGCTTCAATTCATCTTTAGAAATAAAGGATCATGTTGCTTTACAAAATAGGGTCAAGAAGGACAGGGGTGTCATTGAAGTTTTGTTAAACAAAGCCTCCTTCCAGAATTTTACACCACCATTTAGTTAAGGTGAAGGAACCATGGTTACTCGACCAGTTTCAAAATATATTACGGGACCGTCTGCTGCCTCATGAATCCCAGCAGCCGGTTAGGGCCCACAGAGTGGGCCTTCTCCAGGTCCCGTCAGCCAGACAGTGTCGCCTGGCGGGGCCTAGGGGAAGAGCCTTCTCTGTTGCGGCCACAGCCCTCTGGAACCAACTTCCCCAGGAGATCCGTGTCGCCCCCACCCTCTCCGCCTTTCGTAAATTGCTTAAAACATACTTTTGCTGGCAGGCCTGTGGCAGCTAACACCTTGCCCCTAGCCAGTGTATGTTTGTGTGTATGTTTGTGGAATGATTGGTTTCTTTTTTAACTTAAGGGTTTTTATACTTATGTATTTTATTGTAATTTCTATCATGTTGTGAGCCGCCCTGAGTTCTCCGGAATAGGGCGGCATAGAAATTAAATAAATAAATAATAATAATAATAATAATAATAATAATAATAATAATAATAATAATAATATAATTCACCTTAATTGGTTTGGATATTGATCAGTTTGCTATAGGCTACTTCACACCACCATGCTAATTATTCAAGGTGTAGCTATTTATTACATGGTAATTTGAACAGCTGTTTCATGGTGGTTCCTTCCTTAGTATCTAAAAAGCTAAAATGTGTAAACGAAGCAAAGGGCTAATTTGAGAGTTAAAGAAAAAAAAAAGTCAGAAGCTGAGACCAGATTCCTCTATATTCATTTGAAAATCAGTCAAGATGCCAATTGTACTTGTTCTCATCATATTTTAAACCCTACCTATGGATGCAACGTTATCCACATATGTAGGAAAGTTTTGCAAATAGTAAACTTGGTCACTGGAAGCCAAGCACTGTCTGTACTCATAAAGCATCCTAGGTTAATCTAAAATGTGGTTGTGGCATTTGTGGTGCAGTGTCTTATTTGAACCCTACCATTATTTTAACAAGTTGCATGAATTTGACCATCATGTTAGGTCACAATACAGTTTATTTGCTTCATCATCCTTCAAACTTAGCAACTGTGTTGTGTTAGCCCAGTTTTAGTTCTTAGTTGTCTGAACTCAGTCACTGTAAGAGTATATTATTTGCAATTTATTTCTTAATATGCTTCACTTCTCATTCAAACAAAAGATTCTTCAAGACAGCTAAACTGGACTGCAGAGAAAGGAGGAATTTGTCCTTCTAAGAGTTGAAAGACCAGTTTGCATTCCCTTTAAATGACTCATTCAAAATGCGACCTTCTCCTCCACCAGATGCCCAGCAAGAGACCCAAGGTCATGGCACAGGAAACCAAAGAGATGTCCTTGAAAAGATGGGGCCACAGAGGCCACAAATTCTTTAGCTTCAGACTCTGCCAATATTTTCAAATTCTTCTCTGACCCTTCAGGAAACCTTTGGGTAGCTTCTTGCAAACATTTTACTCCATTTTTAAGATGCCAGAAATGCACAGGAGCAGTTGTCATATGACGTCACAATTCAGGGAGAAAACTGTTACTCAGCATCAGAGTTCTCACCACAGTATAAAAATTGTCTTTTTTGCTCTGAGGAACAGGGAACACTTGCTTGTCACCCCAAGAGAAGAACAGATTGATGTTTCACGGTTAAGACTGGAAACATCAGCAAATGCTTTGGGAGCATTTTTGTTGTTGTTCCTGCAATCACAACTCGAGGTTGATTTCTAAATAGAAGGAATCTATTTAATCTTTCTTTTAGCCTTGGGACTTAAGCCAGCACTGCAAATTATAATGGAAGTATAAACCAGGAAGCTCCTGTTTAATGTCTGGGCTAGCACAATGCATTAAACCACAATGTTTAACTACAGTTTGTTGAACAAATCACATATCATGTGATGCTGTTGTGGTAAGAACGCACCCCCCCAATCCTTTTTACTATGCCTCCCAAATCACAAGAATAAAATTCAGGAAAAGAAATACAGAAGCAGAGACTTCCGATTTTGTGCCATAGCGCATGGCTGAGGGTTTGCAGAGCTCCACACCCCATGGCTAGTTTTGCCCTGCCAGGGGACCCTAAATGGGTCTAAAGTTGCCCTGGAGAGGTGACAAAGAAAAAGGGGCACCCCGATGATTGTGGAATGACAGTGGTCATCCCGATCAATCTGGGGGAAGCCCTCTAACCCGACAGGAGAAAGGCTGGCCACACCTTGGGTGACCAGCCCAAGCTACTTGCAGCCGAAGTCCAAAGGCACCAACCAGAACAACGGTGAACAGTTTTCTTGAAACTGGGTGAGGAATTCAATCTTCTCTGTCCTATTTTGGAAAAGATTCCCAAGAAGCAAAAACCCTCCCAAAGTGAGAAGGGAGGGGACTACACCCCCACCATCCCATAGACTACACCCCCACCATCCCATAGACAGAAGCGGCGAATTAAACTTTTATGGGGAACAAAAATATATTGACATGACGTTAAAAATACTACAGTCTGGATAAATTTGAAAACTAAGAAAACTGTTAAAATTCCATATCTGAAAAAGTATTAATGAAATTATTAAAATAACAACAACAATAATAATAATAACAATAACTCTTTGTTTTAAAAGTTGGAAAATAAACAACTACTGATATCTAGTGGAGGATTAGAGAAAACTATAGAGCATTGACTCAGAATTTGGCAAGATGCCCACAAATAGCAAAAAAACAGCTGGAAACAAAGCATTGGGCTATCTACTACAGAGTGAAAATATATATGTTTAGAAATTGCTGTCCTTCTGGGATTATAAACACACTGAGCTGCATTTTTAAATTTAAGAACTGATTGCAGAGAAAGAAAAACCTTGGCCTTTGGCTAATCATCTAAAGGGGAAGTTGCTGAAAGCTTTCAGATGGTTAAACACTTTGGACTGAAATCTTGGCTGGCTGATAATCATAAGACCCCTGAAAAGAAGAATTGTTACAAAATACTGTTTTCAGTGGTGCTTTGATAATTGGAAATGTATTGGATTACAAAAACCATATATAAAGATAAGAACTACATAAGATTTGTTTGTTTGGATTTTAAGATGGGCTGGTTTGATAAAGCTAATTAAAGAGACTATGGTACTGGTACAAAAATTACTTAGAGGAGGGAGACAAAATAGATGTTGTATATTTATCTAAAAGTGATAGAAAACCACACCTAACACTTCCTCCTGAAGACCCAGCTTGGAACATCAGAGATCTGCAGGTTCTGCTCATCAATAAACAGACCTTCTTTCTTAAGCAGTCTCCATTTTATTCCCGGCTTGGAACTGGATCTGATTTTTCTTTCAACACTGTAAATTGGTGTTTCCAAAATTCAGTGGCTACACCCTAAACGGAGTCAAAGCCAAGTGGAGAACAGTAAGGGTGGAACATGATGGCACAAATTAGTTTCAAACTACTACAATAGTACATTTATTTTTCAGACCTATCCTAGGAATCTACTGGCGTAAAAATGAACACAATATCTGAATAATTTTTAAACTAACAAACTGTTTCTGTTCTTTTAATGGGTAGGTCACTCTGAGCTTACTGCCTCTTATGCAAAGACCACTGAGATACCTACGGCAGTATCTTGCCATATTATCTGGGAGCCATACAATCTTTTGGAGACTGACGAAGTGGGTTGAGTGTTCTGCAACCTGACCCCTGGCTAATATTCCTCCAAGTTATAGAGGAACTTGGAAAAAAATGGATGATTTGGATCTTTTTTTTTGAAAAATATTTTATTGATTTTATGATTTTAACAATAGATGCTTAAAACACACCGTGGTGATTGGGTAAACAAAAATTCCAGAATAAAAACATACATAAACAGCTCAACTTAATACATTCATTTTCATCTTTCTATTTCCCTCACCCACACAAGACAAAAAACCAAAAACATATAAATTTAATATATTCCATTTCTGTCATAAATTTCTGTTAAACCTATTTTAAGACTTTTGTCAATTTCATTCCAAACTCTCCCCCATACATATACCATGATATTTATAAGGTGTTACCATACATTCTTTTACATTCATATATACAGTACTTTTAATGAAATGAGGTAAATACCTAAATGTAATTTTTGGTGTTGCTCGCCCATTTCCCCTTTCACCGCATCCACACTCTTTCTTCTCTACCTTCTTTCTCCCTTTCTTCTTTCTACTTCCCTCTTCCCCCACCCTTCTCCTTCCCTTTCTCTCCACTTCTCCTCTTCTCCTCCAACCTTCCTACTTCCTTCTCCCCTCCTTCACTCTTTCTTCCCTCTCATCCCTCTTCAGATGCAGTTCAGGGGTAATGTCCAAGCAACTCCTCTCTCCAAATTTCCCTACATTAATACTTCTATCTCAGTAAATATTTACTGATTTTTCCCATCTTTCCCCAAAAGCTTAAGACACAACATAGTGATCAGGATGTCCAATCATTCAATGACAAAGTCATATAAATGTAGCTCAAATTGAATATGGTATTGCTTATTAAAATTTATATAATTACAAAAGTCATCAAACACATGCAATTATAATCTATATCCTGTTTTTAGGCTATACTCCTTACAGTTGTCATACTCCAACTACATTTTAATAAGTATATAATTGTGATTTCAGGTAGCCTTAATACACAATCGTTCATTGAGACAGATTTTTCCCCCTTATCACGAATAACTCTTTCTCTCTCTCTATTACAACATAGTTATCATATTTAAAATAATAATATAGGTCCAACAAATACAGTTCTTTTTTTAAAAAAATATATTCTATCATTTTATCAATCTACATCTCTAAAAAAATCTTTTTAAGGCCTTGATAAAGTTTATATCTTCAAATACTTGTCAGTTATAATATCAGGCAATTCTCCTCTTTCATTCCTAATTAAATCAGACATATTCTCTTTCTTTTTTCCTTTTTTTACTAAATATATTCAATCATTTCATCAGTCTACTTCTATAAGGTCTTTTTGTCCTCTAGCAAGATTAACTCCCTCAAATAATTATCAACCATAGTAACAATACATTGTTAAATCAGAGATAATTTCTAAGCCTTTTTAACCCGTTAAGTAACATTTTGTATCACACTTGAACCTGACTCTAGCTTTCTTTCTATGCCAATTTGGTTCCCATAGTAAGGCTTTTCGATTATCAAACCTCAAGATTTGATTACGAGGCTTCCTAACAAATTCAAACTGAACAAATTTTCTTTCCCTTTCCTCTTTATTGTAATTTCCGAAAAGTTGTGTCTGGGTGTCAATCTTTGTTATTTTTGGTAATTGAATTGGGTCAATTACAGTTATTTCTTGATCATCAAAATTGTCCATCAGTTGTAGGTAACGCATGGCATTAGTTGATTCAATGGTTTCCACATTTTCTCTTGATGCAGATTCACAATTAGGCTGTAAGAATAGTGTCTCTGTCTCTTTAAGTTGTAAGTAGGTCTGTTCAGAATTATTCTGTTCATCTTCTGTTATTCCTTGTTCCATAACTTGATTCATTATTAAAGGATCAATATGAGATTCCAAGGTGGCATCTTTGGATTTTCTCCAAGATTTCCAATAAGTTTTAAAATCTTCTGTCTCTGTCTCTTTATTTATTTATTTGGGTTTGTATGCCGCTCCTCTCCGGGGACTCGGAGCGGCTAACAACATATATATAACAATAAAATTACAATAAAAAACCCAAACAACGATATCTAAAAAAAAAACAATAAAGCACACATTCAATTCAACAATCAACCACAATCATCCCCAGGCCTGCTGGCAAAGATGAGTTTTTAGATTTTTCCGGAAGGCCGGGAGAGTCGGAGAAACGTGGACTTCAGGAGGCAGTTGGTTCCAGAGGGCGGGCACCACAACAGAGAAAGCCCTCCCCCTAGTTGTAAGTAGGTCTGTTCAGACAGTTGTAGATAACGCGTAGCATTATCTACAACTTGGTTTCCACATTTTCTCTTGATGCAGATTCACAATTAGGTTGCAAAAATAGTGTCTCTGTCTCTTTAAGTTGTAAGTAGGTCTGTTCAGAATTATTCTGTTCATCTTCTGTTATTCCTTGTTCCATAACTTGATTCATTATTAAAGGATCAATATGAGATTCCAAGGTGGCATCTTTGGATTTTCTCCAAGATTTCCAATAAGTTTTAAAATCTTCTCTGACTTCTAATATTTTTTCTAGTATTAAATCATAGTCAAGATGAGGATAACTTTCAGCCATTTTGGTGGTAGCTTTGCCTATTCCTTTATTAGAGACTACTTAAGGGAAATCCACAAATATCCGCCTCCAAAAGTCTAATAGCCAGCTTCATCACCCAGCTGTCCAGTTATTTTTTCTCTTTTTTTATTACCTAAATCCAATCCTCTCCAGATAACAGGATACAGTTGAAATTTTGCTTTTTCACCACCAGATGTCCTCAGTGGACTATAAAGTCTTTTTCTTCTTCTCCCCCCCCAGTTAATCAAGTTAGAGAAAGTTAAAAAAGAACAAAAAAGGAAAGTTTTCTCTTTCTTTTTTTCTTAAAAAAAACAATCAAAACTATCTTCTACATTATCAAATTAAAAAAGGAAAGTAACAATGTCTCTTTTTCCCTTCTTTTCTCCTGAAATTCACCCCACAGCAGTCAAATAGTAAAATAGTAAAAAAAACAACAACCACACACACAAAAATTAATCCTTTTCTATTTGGCTTTTCTTTCCACATATAGGCAGCCGCCACTTTCTTAGTAAAAGAAAATAGAAACTCTTACAGGAAAGATCAGGATAGCGAGGGAAGGAAAGGTCTCACCCAGATTCACCACGGTGGTTCTTCATGCTTATCGGTAGTTGTTCTTGTGACTTGCAGTTGGTGCGGCTAGGTGAACGGCCATTTTATGGCCCGTCTTCTGTTCCGTCGGCCCTCAGAGTCAGCTCGGACAGCTAGAGGAACCGCTGCTCCTCTGCAGCCGAGCGTAGCCTCGTCAACGGTAGTCGCGCCCTCCAGGCATGACTTTCGATCCCCGCCAGGGTCTACCGATGGAGGGAAACTAGCCGGACGAGGAGACAAGCCTCACCGTGCAGCTAGAGGCGCCGCAATCCGGAACCGGAAGAAATGATGATCTGGATCTTTGTCCATATAGATTCAGCTCTCAATATGGGACAGACCCTGAATTGGTCACTTCTATGGATCACCTGAAATGGAATCAGCATGGGGGAAGCACTGTTCTTCTGGTCCTATTACATCTCTCAGTGATTTTTGATACCATAATGTTGCCTGCAAGAGGTGGGGTTTTAAGCCTCCTTTGGCACCAGCGTTACTCTTTTCAAATGGGTAGTTCCAAGCAATAGTGATGAAGAAGACAGAACAAAGCTCCAGCTACTCCTGTATGGGGTGACCCAGGATTTAGTTCTTTCCCCTTAACCTCTAAATGAAGCAATTGGTTGCTGATAAGATATGGGGGTAGGACTTAGTTTAAATTTTGAAAATAGAAAGAGATGCATTTGGTGTAAAGGAAAGAGTCTTGGAAGCTCCTGTGAAGACACATCAAGATACAGTAAGAGAAGATTTGGGCAAGTAGAAGCTGAGCAATGGAGGAACTGGCAGGCAGCAATAGCTGCAATGCTAAAATAGACTAGGCATCTCTTGCAGCTGTTGAAGGGGGATTATTGGACTGTTAGTTTTTACCTGGAATAGATTTGGCTGGTAAGCTAAAATGGCATGACTAGTTGACACTAACTAGAATTTAAGATGCTGGGTGAGACCAGGACTAGACTCACCAAAATGCTTGAGAGAATGCCTTAGAGCAGGGTTAGGCAACCTTGGCTCTTTTATGATTCATGGACTTCAACTCCCAGAATTCCTGAGCCAGTATGGTTGGCTCAGGAATTCTGGGAGTTGAAGTCCATGAGTCACAAAAGAGCCAAGGTTGCCTACCCCTGCCTTAGGGAGATAAATGTTGAAGAGGAACAGCATTGTGGGAATGCTTGACTTGAAGACTGTAGGATCAGTCATCTTCAGCCCGAATGTGGATGGTATGCCAATCAATCATACAATGTATAAGCCTTTTCCTAAAGCCTATAAGGGTAAATAGGAGTAGGATTATGAACTAGAGACCTTGGGATGGTTGCGTATATTGGGAACACACATACTATTGTGTTAAGCTCTGTTTACTTAGAATGCTTTTGAGTACAAAGATAAGTCTAATGCTTATTAAATTAGTAATTTGCTCTAGTCTGGGAAATGGGAAACTGCTAAAGAATGCAAAACAATTAACAGTATTGAAGCTGAAAATTGATAGGGCTTGGCTTATAATCAGATTGCATATTTGTACGTCGAAACTTGAATAAAGGAGACAACTTTGGAAACAACGTCATCTAGTCCTCTCCCATTCAGATCCTGAAGTGGGATCTTGTTTATACAGCTCAAGTGACAATGACAAAATATGCTTTTTATGAGCTAAGTGTATAATAAAATACCATATTTGGAAGTAACAGATATCACAGAGTCCCACTTTAAACTAACTAACTAACTAACTAACTAACTGACTGACTGACTGACTGACTGACTGACTAACAAATTCTTTGGAAATAACAGATATCACAGTCTCACTTCAAACAAACAAACAAACAAACAAATAAATAAATAAATTGTTATTAATCTCACAGCTTTACTGATCATAATAAACCACTAGCAAGTCTTTGCTTAAATGTGCACACATAGCTTTCATTCTCATGTGTGCTACTCAGCAGACACCACCAGAATAACTGGCTAAGAAATTTGACCGGAGTAGAGAAGTCATGTAGTGATTCTGCTGATTGTGTGTACACAGGGTGTCTCCCAACCAGATTTCTGTCCATCCTTTTTTTATACCAGTTTTTTTTTTTACTTACCACCTTAACTGTGCTCTCATTATTTGCTGTCACTGCTGAGTGAGTTAGTTTTTACTATTTGATGTGTCATTTTTGCTTAATGGTTGTCTCCTGATCTGGTCTACTTTCAAACTAAGCCATTCACCAGTCTTTGCACAATCAAGGCCACATTTTGTCAATTGCTTAATGGGTTGCCTTGCTTTATTCCTTATTTTTTTCAGGCCATTGCCTATGTGCCATGCTTCTACATTCAGATGGAGCTCATACATTTTACCACACGGGAGAGGGTGGTGAGGGATTGGAGTTGGCTGTGGATTCTCTTTTCCCAGATATAAATAATGTAATCTATAACAGAGTTCCCCAACATTTCCAGCTTTGAGTACTGGCGGGGGGGAGGGGATGGTTCCATGTGAGTGACTGGCAAGCGCATGCTTGTGCACCTGCATGTGCGCCTGCTGCTTGCTTAAATGGAGCTTGTGCATATTTGCCTGCTGCTTATGCAAGCGATGCATGTGCACGTGCTCTTGCCGCCCATTTCCGTGGCTCGGTTGCAAACCCCTCATGCAGTGGTGGGATTCAAATATGTGAACAACCAGTTCTCTCTGTGGATGCTGCTTCCAGAAGTCCATTCTGGGTCTGGGCAACAAAAAGTTAGCTACCACTTCCGCCAAACTAGTGCGAACACGCTGAATCCCACCACTGCCCTAATGGCCCACTAGTGGGCCATGCCCCATAGGTTGGGGACCCCTGATCTATAATCAATGGCAACAATTGTACGAAGAGTTAGTTGTCAGTATCACTTGTATACCAAGGAATACCTCTTTGTTTCTCTTCCCATTGAAATCCAAGAATGCTTTACAAGATCTGTATCAAGTTTTACATCAGTGGTGGATTGGGATGAGGAGAAACAGATGGAAACTTGATAAAGACAAAGATACTCTTGGACACCTGAATCACAAACTGGGAAAGTGTCCCATAGTGAGTATTTTGGAATATATATCAGCACTTGATTTTGAATAGGACTATAATGATACAGCCGTTGTTAATATACCAATTATATCTATTGCTAAGGGGATGGCTGTAGTAACCTATGCATTAATAACATTTCACTTTGACAACTGGGATATATTTAAAATGTGGTTGGAAATATCAGTTGATCCAGAATCTGTTTCTTTGCTGATTCAGTTATAGGGATGATTTTAGAAAGCTTAATCTAATTTGGAACTAGACTATCTGAAAGAGTAAATTCTTCATTATAAGGTTTTCTGAGACTTTAAAGACCCTTCCTACCAAATTCAGTTTAATGAGCTATTTTCATTCTCTAGGTCAGGGCTTTTCGACCAGTGGTACGAGTACCACCTGTGGTACATTGGCACCTGGCAGGTGGTACGCGACCATCCTAGAAAAGTGTTAGTGGGGGAGGGGAATGAACTGAACCAATGGCAGCACTGCACAAGTCTGAGCGAGAGATGGCTGGAGCTGCAGGGCTGTCAGGGCTCAGCGGAAGCGCCAGGATCAGTGCCGCTTTCCAGCTGATCGGTGCTTTTTCAGGGCTGTCAGGGTTCAGGGGAAGCGCCAGGATCAGCGCCAGGTTCCTGGTGCTTCTGCTGAACCCAGAAGAAGCATCAATCAGCTGGAATGTTGCAGCATCTCCAAGGTCTTGTGATTTACATAAAAACCAAACACCCCCACCCCACCCCCACTGCTAATCCTCAACAGAAATGCTCACAACAATGAAAACCTCGGACAGGAGGAAGAGTGCCGCTAGGCGGGCAGGTAGGTGTCTTGCTCGGCTGTGGCTTGGGGGGCACTTTTTTCAGTGCCATTGTAACTTCGAACAGTCATTAAGTGAACTGTTGTAAGTCGAAGACTATTTGTACTTTATCACTTTTTTCCTTTTTTTTTTTGGTCATCAAGTTTTTGACACCTTGCTAGGCGACTGGTGGTACTCGGATGTTGCCATATCCTAAAAGTGGTACAATGGGTGAAAAGGTTGAAAAGCCCTGCTCTAGGTTGCCTTTAGTCAAACATAAGAGCCATGACCTTCTTTCTGAATTGCATTTTTAGAGAGCTAGTTTTGGCTCTCCTCTCCCTCTTCAGTTCTGGTCCTCGTGAACAATTGGAATCATAAGAGGAATAGATCCAAGCACCCTGAATTGGAAAAAAAAAAGGTCAAAACAGGAAGGCCCTTCAAGCCATATGTATTTGTTTATCTTTGTGGGTTTCCTGAAAGTTACAATCAGGTTTAAACCCAAAAATAGAACTAAGAGGCATTAGTTAGAAACATTCTTTTGATAACTGTGAATGAAAAATAGCGGTTTTGATTATTCATTTAAAATAAAATGTAGCAAGGTAACAAGCCAAGTGTCTTACAGGACTTGCGGCTCACATCTGCAACTTAATTTAATTTAATTTTAATTTAATTTTTTTTAATTTTTAATTAGATTTCTATGCCACCCTATTCCAAGAACTCAGGGCGGCTTACAACATGGATACTCACATGAAGAAATCTGGCATTAAAATACATTGTAAAACCCCTTAATTAAAAACCAATCATCCCAAAACAGACATACAAACATACATACACTGGCTGGGGCAAGGAGTTAACTGCCCCAGGCCTGCCGGCAAAGATGTGTCTTCAATAATTTGCGAAAGGCGGAGAGGGTGGGGGCAATACGGATCTCCGGGGGGAGTTGATTCCAGAGGGCCAGGGCTGCAACAGAGAAGGCTCTTCCCCTAGGCCCCGCCAGGCGACACTGTCTGGCTGATGGGACCTGGAGAAGGCCAACTCTGTGGGCCCTAACCGGTCGCTGGGTTTCATGGGGCAGCAGACGGTCCCGTAAGTACTTCTACAATTAGAAAAAAAAATTCACAAGGAATTTTATATGGGATTATTTATTTATTTTATTTATTGCAGGGAAGAAAGTGAATTTTTTTAAGCTTTATTTGTCCCATTTTATCTAATATAATCTATATTATTTGGGGAAAATTGGAGGCAGGATTATTAGGTTTCTTCAGCACCTTGCTCTGTCCAAACATAAATATAATAATAATAATAATAATAATAATAACAACAACAATAACAATAATAATATCAAATGATTCAAACTGTAGATTGTGCAAAGAAGTAGAAGAAACAGTATATCATTTCATTTACATATTTATTTTTTCCCCGCCAATATTATTTTTACAAATCACCCAAGGTGATGAACATATCCAACACACCTTCCTCCTCCTATTTTCCCCACAACAACAACCCTGTGAGGTGGGTTGGGCTGCAAGAGTGTGACAAGGTCGCCCAGCTGACTTTCATAGCTAATGTGGGACTTGAACTCACAGTTTCTTGCTTTCTAGCCTGGTGCCTTAACCACTAAATCAAACTGACTCTACTTGATCATGCAAAAAGATCTCACAAACTGATTATAAACAATGAGACCCCAAAATGATTCATTGGAATATCTGTGAAAATTATCATGTGCCACTAATGAAAAGTTGAAAAAGAGCTTGAAGATGAGAGGTAAAAACTATTGTGAACTTTCTGACTATAAACGGATATAGTCTTATTTTATTTATTTATTTAATTTAAAACAGATAGCTGTCCATCTTATAACAAACTCTGAGCTGCTCATAACACTACTTTTAACTGTGGTTGAAAAGAAGAAAGTATAGATAATTGATGTGGCAATTATCAGGGGATAGTAGAGTAGAAGACAAAGAAGTAGAAAAGATCACGAAGTATCAAGATCAAAATCAAAGTTGAAAGATTGTGGCATTAACTGGACATGGTGGTCTAAAATTAGCACACCAGGTGCCATACCAAAAACTCTTCCATCTGTCAATTACAAAAGGTCACACTGCTTGGATCTCCACATATACTATGCCAGTACATTATGACATCCTAAGTTGCTTGGGAAGAACTCTATGTGAATGACGGCCAACAGGATCTAAAGAATTGGTAGCTGTGATTTCACTGTTGTCTTCATCATCCTAATACTGAAGATATATCAAAAAGAGTTTATACTCATGTGCAACAGTTTCTTCCCGTATTTAGTTATAGGTCAAGAAATATATCTCTTCAATTTTACTGAATTACAACTTGTAGTATTCCTCACAACTGGTCATGTTGCATTTATAGCAAAATATGGAACTCTGCAGGTTTTCCACTCTGGGCATATAGATACTGTATATAATGGATATATAGAAGCTTTTAAGAAATGAAACAATGATGGTGTATTGTTCAAAAGGCAGACATTTATAAAATTATGCATGATGACTAATATATGGAGAAAAGTTTTTCTCTTTTATAATATCTGAACTTCATTGGAATCTTTTACTTAAGATGAATGATGAGAAATTTGGGGTGATAAAGGAAATATTTTAGATGATGCATAATTGAATTATAAAGTTCATTACAACAAGATGTAGTGATGTTAAACTTGGATGGCTTCAAGACGGAAGTAGTTCAATTTGTAGAGGATAAGACTATCAATGACCACTATTGTCATAATGTATATATTTATTATTGGTGGTGTTATTCTTATGACTACCAGTTGCTGGGTAACACAAATAGAAAGTTCTCTTCTGTTCCTACTTTTTTTGTGATCTCATCAGTATCTGTTTAGCCATTGTGGAAAGCGACTATAGAATAAATACAGAAACCTTTTGTCTGATCCAGTTAGGCTCTTCTATTGCTCCGGTGTTGTAATAATAATTAAATAATGCTCATAAGATCTTAATACGAGCAGGATGGTTAGACAATAGTCTAGTTTCCTTAAATAACTAGTCTGTAAATATATTTTTTAAAATTATCTAATGGGTGAGGCAAGAGTATTGGCTGCTTTCAAAGTGATCTCATTTGGCCCGTTTAATTCTCAGGGTTTCAGGCTAACATCCTCACTATCTGATCCTATCCTGTCAACAGGGTGATAGTGACAGCAAATATTAAACAGAACAGGAAGTACTATTGACACTGACCTCAAAGAAATTTCATCATGGTTTAAATTTAGTTGGCAAGAACAATTACTGTACTCTGTTAGGGAAATGAGAGCTGAGGCAAGAACATAAAATGAAATAGTCAGAGAGCTTGAATGATTGGGCGGATAAAGTATAATGGTGGTAATCCTACAAGAATCACCTAGTGAAGGAGATGGGGAGCATAGGAATTTAATAAACGAATAAATAAAATATATCTGCTCATTTACAAATAAGCATCATTGATTTGAGAGGTCATGCACGATTAGGCTGTAATCCTATCCTTCCCATACAATTTAAGATTGAAACCCACTAAACATGTAAGCTTCTATCATTCACAGCTGCAATTCTAAACATATTTCCAAAAAAGTTCATCCCATGGAGGGAAGCAGGATTTTTATGTAACACAGAAAGATAACAAGTTAATGAATGCATGTGTATATGTTTATGTGTTTCTGTGTATATATGTGTAGGAAGGCCCCCCCTCCCCAGATTAAAATATTCTTTATTCTTAATATTAAAAAGAGGTAGAATATTATATTTCACCAAAGGAGAAATGGAGCCCCAGGAAAATAGTTTCAAACTAACTTGAAGGAATGCAGATTTTCTAATCCATTCAGGAAGACTTGGTCAATCTATTCATGAACAAAATGCCTCCAGCCATAGAAGGCTGGAGTTGATGGGATTAAGAATTTACATCTCCTCCCCCCCAAATTTCTAAGGACAGGACATAACCCTTAGGACATAATAGGATTTACCCACCACCATCAGAATAGCCTCAATTAAATCAGAACCCTATAAAGATTAATCCGCTCGCTCAGCCATTTTGTCAGCTGTCCCAGAACTACATGCTGTTGTTGATTCTACTCATCAATAAACAGAAACCTTCTTTCCTAAGCAGCCTCCATTTTATTTCCAGCATCTTAGCCTCCTATTTATTTCCAGTGTTTACTCCCGGATTTGAACTGTGCCTGATTTTTTTTTCAACACATGTCTGTGGACATACGCAGTAGAAGAAAAACAGAGAAAGTAATAAAAGAGGGAAATGTTTGCATATTGCAGAATGCTTAGTTTGATAAAATTCCACTTCTAGTTAAAAAAGTTAAATCGAGCCCATACTTCAATTAGTGCAAAATTAAATCTGATTGGAGGAAGGAATTGAGGCTTTTAAAAAATGCAAGCAAGTGACTTAGGGGTGTAGAGTAGCATAAGATTCAGTGCCAGATGACAAGGGAAGACAGGGCTCCTCTCCTTTCATAGTTCTATAGAAGAGGTGGGTCTCTGTCATGGTTTTCTCCTTGTCATCTTCATCTATAGCAAATGTTTTCATAGGAGGTTCTGTTATTAAATAAATAAAGATCTGATTAGTAGTCAGATAGATGATCCAGGAATTCCAATGCTATAAATTAGATTGGGAAGTTGGAAAAACTTCCCAATCAAAAATCTATGATCATAGCAAATTGCTTCCATATTGCTGCCAAGAAAGCTGCACGGACACCTCATTAGATCACCAGGAGGGGAGCTGGACTTGGTCCATTACCATTATTATTACTTTCATCAATCCAACATATTCAACTTCCTGTTTTAAAACCAAACCACAATCCAGACTTTTCCAGGAATTCTCATTCTTTCTGAAGTATTTGCAAAGACAACTGGGTTTGAGTTCAACGGGAACTTCCTAGGGCTGCACATAGCTGCAGAAGGGGCCATAGGAACAATAGCATCACTATGATTACAGCTGAAGAAGAGTAAAAGCTAATGGAGGCACATACCGGTATTACTGAATGAGTTATGACTGAGGACAGAGATATTTGTGGGGGAACATTTGTGTGGGGGTACCTTAGTTCACACTTGTTCACTGCAGCAACTTCACCCAACCTGATGTCCTCTTCATGTGTTGGGCCATAACTTCCATTCTTTCCCATGCCTTTTCTCCAGAAGAAAAACAACAACCAAAGAAAGACATGAAAGATCTTCAGCCAGCCTTTAAGTAACAGAAAAACAGGAAGCCAATAAAATAGAGGAAAAGTGCCAGACATACTATGCCTTTTAACTTCCAGGAAGAGGTGGCGTTATTACTGTTCAGTCAGCTCGCAGCCTGATTTGCTTGCTTCTTATAAGTGAGTCAGAGAGTCTGAAATGATGTTATGAACAAGAATTCTGTAAGCATAACTGTGACTATTTATTAGCAGGAAGAACAAGTCAACTCTTCCTTTTGCTGCCTGTCAGCCTGACCACCTCACCCCATAAACAGTTTTCCTTTGTTTTTTCCCAAATCTTCACTCAGTAGTTTGCTAGCAAACTTTAGAGCAGGCAAAAGCCTGTGAACTAGAAATGCACATTGTTTGAATGAAATGGCATGTAACCCTAACCCTAACCCCTGATGATCTTTAGTCAGTCCTGTAACTTGGCCAAGTAGGCTCAGCTTTCCTTGAATAAACAGGACATTGAAGAAGAGACTTTATTGTAGACAAGAACTGCTGGAAAATGTGCCCCTAAACATAAGCAGAGCCCTGAAAGACTTCTGAATAAATTTGCAATTTATTAATTGACTGATTATATGTCATCAAGTTGCTGTCAGCTAGTACTCCATGATTAGCTATTGCATACTTAAAGTGAATAAATAGTCACCAAACAAAGGGTTTAAAAAATATGTATAATCTCTATCCCTGCCTTTTTCAATTTGGCATTTCCAGAAAGGTTGGATTACATCTCCTATTACCTGCAACCAGAATGGCCAATAACCATGTAGCAGAAAATTACAGGAATTGTTATCAATTTTTTTCTAGGGCCCCCATTCTCAGAAACTTACTCTGTGTGCTCTCTTGAAAAATGCCTGTAGAAATGATGCATATATAGTTTGTAAAACAATGAGCATGTGAAAATACCATTTTTGCAGAAATGAAGTTGCATGCAAATGTAATTTTGATTTGTAGCCGAAAGAAAAAATGTGAAACACCCCCCAATTTTCCCCAAAAGCCCAGAAAATACATAACTGTTGGCATATCTCAAATTTTCAGTTGAATCTTCTAGTTCTGATTTGTCTGGGAAACTCTAAAAACATATCTACCCTATAGTAGTTGAGCTGTTTTAAAAAATAGAATCACACAAAATGCAGTTCTGAAGAGTATACTAAGAAGCCCTGCCATTATGGCAGGAGAAGGTCAACAGAGGAAGCAATAGGGCATTATATTAATTTAAAGTGTAGGCAGACACTGGCAGACATAAGCCTATGGATACTTTGCGAAAAGGAAGAAGTCTACCAGATGTAAAAACACCTGTTTTACCTTTTATTTCATTTCTAAAATGCAAAAAAACAAAATGGACCAATCAAAACACACCTCCAAACCCCCCACACTACTGCAAACCTTCATTTTGTCATTGAATTCTAGAGCAGAAAAGGTTCTGGGTGATGAAACATGAGTTTGGGCTGTTTGGGGTGACCCATCCTTGTTAAAGCCATCCTTCATTATTTATCCATACTACCATTAAGTTTTGGAGGATTTCTACATCATTCAAATTTATCAGCCTTTGAAAACTCTTCAAAAGATCAGAAGAGTCTTTGAGAAGTGACCACTTTTCGTAGAAGTGATATCTAAAAAGTGCCCCCCATAATAGTAATATCTAAGTTTCTAATTGCTCCCGAAGCAGATCCTTTCAAACTAATCTTTTAAAGTGAATCTCATTCTGTAATGAAACTGAGGTTCAAATTCATCCTCTCTTTTTTCATGCTGCACTGCAACCTGGTAGACCAGTAGCTTTCATTGGACAAACTCTGCCCTCTAAGCTATATTGTTTCCCTCAGACTAATAGCCTTAAATTTATTTGGAGAGCTAAGCAATAGAGTAGAGATTCCTGGGGGATCATTAAATGGCAGGTATGTAAACCAAGGCAGCAGTTAATCCAAACAGTTATTAATTTAATGTCTGTATGATGTAGTTCTTTCAGAGATGACTTGGCTGGGATTTATAAGCATAAGACCAAATAATAACTCAGAGAAGCAAGTGAGGCCACATAAAAATGCATCCTTTGAAATAGGCTGAATACAGCTTGTTCTACAGAGAAGCATATTAGAAGGCAGAGCACAAGCACTGAAAACTGACATTTTCATGGCACAACATTGCTTAGTGTTCTGAACAAAACAAAGGCATAGGGAAGGAAGCAAGGCACAGCAGGAAAGACTGTATTGTGCTTTTGTATAATTATAAAAATAGATAAAAATAGGAAAAGAGAATAACAAGAAGATATGAAGAACTGTATACTGTTGCATAGATATGAAGATAGAAGTGGGAATAAAGATTTGTTTTTCAGAGATATGACACCATCACAGGAGATATATACATTGCTTCAAAAAGGTGAGGAATAAATATTTTAACTTATATCTAGAAGCTATGGAAGTCTAAGATTAAAGATCTTAATTTTTAAAACTGCTCACACGTGTACATACCCGAAGACAGGGTCACACTTTCTTTTTATCCCCAAAAGCCCCACTATGTCTTACTTTCGGGGTACGGCTTATATTGATTGGAAAACAATTGTCAGTTTTATTTTAAGTATTTTAAGTATATTAAGTATTTTAAGTATTTTAAGTATTTAAGTATTTTAAGCAGGAGGCGGAAGTGGGCAGGAGTAATATGTCTTACTTTCGTGGTACGGCTTATATTAGCCGACCCCCTGAAAACCCCGATACGTCTTACAATCGGGGGTGTCTTACTATCGGGGAAACACGGTATGCATATAGGTAGTCCTTGTTCACCAACTCCTTCAGCAACTGTTCAGAATTATGATAGCATTGAAAAGGATATTTATGGCTGATCCTCAAACTTGTAGCTGTCACAGCATCCTCATTGTTATGTCCTGGGCCTGTGATTGACAGAGCAGGTGCAGGAAGCTACAGAGAGACCCGGGCAGACCATGTGGCCGCCCGGGCCAGACAGGCTGTCTCCAGCCTATTGCGCATGTGCAAAGCAGAAAAATTCGTTGCATTTATTGGCTGATGCTGTTCCCTGCAAAAGGGTATAAAAGGGATCTGCGCCATTTTGTGTTGGTTCTGTTGAAGTTGAATAAAGAAGCAACTGTTGTTACGCCTGCCTCGTCTCAATGCCTTACCAATGCACAGAACAGAATATTGGCGACGAAGGTGGGATCGTGCTGCAAGGAAACAACAACAAAAGAATACTAAGCTGACTACATCATGGGAGGCTGATGTGCTTGGAAGTTCGGCATTCCGACTTGTGCGACTCTGCCTGCCAGTACGAAAACGCTGGAAGAGAGCTTGGCAAGATTCGCCCTGGACCCCCTTCACAAGTCTGAGCAGCACGAGGCATTGACGAGGCCGTCAAGGAGGAATGATGGCTAAGATAGGGCATTTGTCCAAATTTGATACAGTGCACCCTGAACGTTGGAGTTCATACATTGCCAGAGTAGAAAACTACTTTCGGGTAAACCAAGTTCGGAAGGATGGGCTCAAAGCCGCAATGTTACTTTATATCTGTGGGCAAGAGACATTTGATATTGCTGAAAATCTGGTTGCCCCAGCACCTCTTGAATCCATCACTTCTACTTAGCTTAAGAAAATGTTA
Organism: Bothrops alternatus; assembly: GCA_034064705.1. Taxonomy (NCBI): domain Eukaryota; kingdom Metazoa; phylum Chordata; class Lepidosauria; order Squamata; family Viperidae; genus Bothrops; species Bothrops alternatus. The sequence goes on along the minus strand of JARGCV010000223.1, from coordinate 31,658,137 downwards.
AAGGAACATTTTGAACCGAAGCTATCGGTGATTGCATGGCATCATGCATTTGAGCAGTGGGACCAACGTCCAAGAGAATCTGCTGCAGACTTTATTGCCGCTCTGCGGCAAGCTGCAAGGCCCTGTGAGTTCAAAGACTTAGAAGAATGGCTGCATGATTGGCTAGTTTGTGGCTTGAGGAGCCGAGAGCTGCAGAAAAGATCTTTGCAAGGGAAGACAATTTTCTCCTTTGCCACTGCATCACACCTTGCACAGCTACAGGCAAGAGCCCAGCTGAACTCTGCTGGGATTGCCGTCTCATTACCAAACTGGACAGGTTGCACCCAGACCGGGTGGCTTCACAGCTGTGGGCACCGAGGAGACTACAGGTGGGCGATCCGGTTTGGGCAAGGAACTATGGACCTGGACATCTCTGGGTGACAGCAGTGGTCTGCAAGGTCACTGGGCCACTGTTATACGAAGTGGCCTTGGAAGATGGTCACATGCTGCATCGGCACATTGACCAGCTGTGATGGAGGCTACTTAGTCACCCTTCCACTCCTGACTCTGCTCTTGGGGGGTGGAGGACCACAATCACGATTGTGGATCTCAGTCTCTCTGTGGAAATGGGGGTTGCACTCTCCAACTAGGGGTTTTGCCAACGAGGCGGCTCCTGATTTGGCACGGGGTCTATGGGACACTGCACACAACTGGATTTTCATGCCACTTCTACTGCTGGCCTTGTGCCTATAGGACAATGCTCCCAACAGGGGTCTCTCACTGACCTGGGGAATTCCACCCCACCAAGGAATTCTGGTCTGAGCTTTCCGGAAGGAGCCAGCTGAAATCAAATGGACAAAGGATTGGTCTTACCAGACCAGGCCAGTCAGCAAGATGCAGGTTTGCCTGTATCAGTTGGGCCTCAGAGTCCCAGTCTGCCGAGCCTGGCAGGCAAGCTTGCAGACCGGGCACTTGCAGCAGCTCTGAGACGCTCGGAGCGCTTCAGAGGCCCTCCAAAGTTCTTACAAGATTATGTAAGGTTCCTGTCAGTAAGCTGGCAGACCTAAGGTTTCCCTAGAAATAAGAACACGCTCAAAAGGATAACCTTGTAGTAGTTAAAAATAGTAGTGTATGTGTTTTTGAACTAAGGGGGGGTGTTATATCCTGGGCCTGTGATTGACAGTGCAGGTGCAGGAAGCTGCAGAGAGACCCGGGCAGACCATGTGGCTGCCCGGGCCAGACAGGCTGTCTCCAGCCTATTGCACACATGGAAAGCGGGAAAATGTGTTGCATTTATTGGCTGACTGTTCCCTGCAAAAGGGTATAAAAGGGATCTGCGCCATTTTGTGTTGGTTCTGTTGAAGTTGAATAAAGAAGCAACTGTTGTTACACATGCCTCATCTCAGTGCCTTACCAACGCACAGAACAGAACACTCATGGTCACATGATTGCAATTTGTGTGCTTTGCAACTGGTGCTTATTTATGATGATCATACCATCCTGATTGCCATTTGTGACTTCACAGCCGCCATCTGAACAACATCAATGGGGAATCCAGCAGGAAGTTGCAAGTAGTGATAACATGATGTCACACTTAATGACCACAAGTGATTCACTTCACAACTGCAGCCAGAACATGTCAAAGTCGGCATGGTCACATGATGTTTCTCTTTATGACCATGTTACTTAGTGATGGATTTGCCAGACCCATTTGCAGCTAATGATGACTACTTGTATTGCAGAAAGCAAAAATGGCTTAGTTAATCAATGAATTCTCTAATTACAATACAGCTATTATTCTGTGCCATATTCCTGGCCAGTGCCAAAATATTTATTTTTAGAAGGCTGTTTAAGAAATACTAAAAGATAAAAGTTAATGGAATTCATGGGGAGGAGTTGGACTTGGGTCATTTGTGGCAACACAATGACTCTAAACCAGGGTTCTTCAAACTTGGCCCTTTTATGACTTGTGGACTTCAACTCCCAGAATTCCTCAGCCAGGCACACTGGCTGAGGAATTCTGGGAGTTAAAGTCTACAAGCCATAAAAGGGCCAAGTTTGAAGACCCTTGCTCTAAACCAATGAAACTTTTAATTCCATTTTCCAGCACAATCTATTCTCCTATGGCAGTGGTGGCGAACCTATGGCACGCGTGCCGGAGGTGGCACTCGGAGCCCTCTCTGTGGGCACGTGTGCCATGCCCCGAAGATGGCGAGGGACTGGCCCCCGCCATCCTGGCCCCACCCACCTAATCTGCCATGACCACGGCAGTCATGCCCACCCGGCACCCCATGATAAATAAGTGGGTTTTGGGTTGCAGTTTGGGCACTGGGTCTCTAAAAGGTTCGCCATCACTGTCCTATGGTCTACTGAGATAAGTTTCAAAATAAACATTTTTGACCCTTCAAAACATGTTCTGGTGTCGAACAAATTAGAATTGTTTCATGGACTCCTCCACTCATTTACCCTGCTTGGTCACCTAATTTGGGATGGTTTTTTTTTCTCCATCTATATTTTGTTTGAACAAGTAACTGGAAATATTAGACCTCCCCCCAATTAAATGGGAAAGAGTTAACACCAGCCAATTTAATTCTATCATCTTATATCCAAGGACTTAAATGTAATCAGTTTGTGGATCAGGTTCTATATTTGGCCATTTAGAGCAGCTGAAAGAAAACATCCTTCCAACCACTGTTTAAAGAAGCCATTTTAAACAAAAGATAACTCATAAAGAGCCTCAGTTAATTTTTCAAACAATATGCATGGTAAGGTGCCTTTTGAATCATTCATTTAACTGAGACTAGTTATTCATTCACCTGGCTCCAGCCACTGATATAAACACACAGTTCACTTGCACTCTCTAATATTTATTGTATTTAAACAAGCCTGGAGGTCATTGAACAAGCTGTGCCATCTGACCTGCCACCTCACAGAGTCGAAGAACTTGAGCAGGGGGTAGCAGGCAACATCCCTTGATATAAATCTGATCTGGCGATGGATTAGCTGCAAAGCCTAATCTTGGGACAGTTGGAAGATATTTAATCACTTAATTCCACTTGCTGTCTCTGACTTGGGCCCCTTTCTCGGAGCAGTCTTTTAAGAGGGATAAAGGCAGATTGCAACAAAGAGAGAAGGGCCAGGAAGGCAATCAGGAATCTGGAAAGCACACAAGGAAAGTTGGAAAGGACAGGATTTGTGGTTTAATCTAGTAAGAAAGGAGGCTTTAGGGCACTCTCCAATGTCTGGAACTCAGTTTCTTTTCTATGTAAATGAAGAAATCATAAGTCAAGGAGGCCTTGCCCTTGTTTTAGGCTGTTCCACAGAAGAAGGAAGGAAACTCTGCTTTTCTAACTAATTCCTTTATGCAGGATGTCAAGCCTACTGTATGTGGAACTGAATCAGGGGTATCCATGAAAGGTTAAAAGTCAACTGGGTTGGCGACGACTGTATGATTAAAGCCCTGCCCGTTTACATGCTACATGTGAAATGTGGTGGAACTTTGAACTTTTTAAACCCCTCTTTGCAAATGCCCTGAACAGAATGCTCTTTTGCCTCTTTCCCCCTAATTTTCAAAGGGGGGGGGGAGAGTCAAAAAGTGATTTAAGAGTCATATGTGAACACAATGGTACATTTTCCTGTCTCACCATGTTTTTATACTGATTAGTGACTTCAATTTGGTCATTTGGTCCGTATTTCTCAATCTTGGCAACTTTTTAAGTGTTTCTCAATCTTGTCAACTTTCATGGGGAATTCTGGGAGTTGAAATCCAGACATCGTAAAGTTGCCAAGTATGAAAAACACTGATATATAGATATGTCTCGTGTCCTTAACTTGAGTGATGAGTACCTGGGATGAAATTAGGAAATTGGAAAGAATTGTTTTCCAAGATGAACTTTTAATGGAAACTTCCTGCTAAAACCAAGAGCCTTAGAACCAATACTGTAGAAATGATGCCTTATGTAACAATAACTGTGTGGTTAGAGAACTCAGCTTGTTTCTGATACAAGTTATTCATATCTCTTTGTCTGCAATATAGTGGATGCCCCAGTATAAGTGTGTAAGCTGTGTTAGTGGCATATAATGCCAGCAGTATATACAATCCTTGAAAGATGCAGGAGCACCTTTATTCTGCTGAAATATATGCTTGAAACTTAGTTTCTAGTTATTTAAGGGCAATATCTCATGAGCAATTGGCAATGGCATTTTTTATTACTGGAGGTAAAAAGGATCTTAAATTCCCACCTTGCTTGAGCAGGCTGTATATCTTCAATAGAAATGACTCATGAAGTAATTGTGCCAAATGAGAAGAGATTCTGTAAGTGTAGCAGTCAGTTCTAGTAACTATCATCCATTTGCACTGCTACTTGTTTCAAAATGATACCAAAGTAAGAGAGAGAGAGAGAGAGAGAGAGAGAGAGAGAGAGAGAGAGAGAGAGAGAGAGAGAGAGAGAGAGAGAGAGAGAGAGAGAGAGAGAGAGCCCTGCCTGTACTATCTGTGCTCTTGGTTTTTAATCTTTATTTAATCGTTGTTAATTTTAATTTTCTAATGTTTTTATATTTATGCTTTTATGCCATTGTAAACCACCCAGAATCACTTTGGATAGTGAGATGGGCAGCAAATAAATTTAATAAATGCATAGATTTAATAAATATATTTGCAGAATGCATTCTGTTTCTGGGATGTTTAATATGATTGTGCAGCTATTAATACTGTATTATCTTTAACAGAAAGAAAAATGTGGAATGGTTATATAAACAGTTGTGCCTGCCAGGATGCATTAGATTTAAAGATTTGCATCCCTGCACACTGAGGAGCACCTCTTGGCTTCAAATGCAAAGCACGATGAGGAAATGAAAAACACAGAAATAGGGCGTGCAGCAGAAGCCAGAAAATTAAGAAGCAGGAAGAGTCATGTGGTAACTCAGTCAGCCAATGTGAAGAAAGTGCTACTGAGTCTGTGCAAAAGGGTATTGAGTTAGGAGCTGAATTTTCAGTCTCAGGTTTGTCTCTGTATCTCTCTGTAAGAAGTATTCACTGAGCTATGTTGCTGTAAAGAAGAATGTATTGTAAATATTTTGATATGAATATAAAGAGGTTATTTGAATCAGCTAAATGCAGTCAACTGTGAGAGCTTCTGATTTATTTTTACCAACAGAGAAATAAAAATTCTCTAATAGACTTCCCAGAGGTTAAGATGCACTGTAGCATCCCCTAAACACTCTGATCTGTAGGACGTATCATTTATCCCGGTTTATCACTTGATGATTGCAATAGGCTTGTTGTGAGTGAAATACTACAGATGCCTGTATAGCCATTAGAGACACAGCATCCAGATTACTCCATATCATTTCCAGTGTAATTGCTAAAATCAATTCAGAGGATCAGCTACTAGTCATCAAATGTGCAAAAGGACCCAGCGATACATGAATACCCTGGTAGGATAATTATAATATGGGAATGCAAGGATGGAAGATCAGATCTCTAGGCTTATCTATAGCTGCAGGAGAGGTTTCTTGAACTGTATTCTGCATGTGAGATGTTGATCACATACAACTGGCCACTGTGGGGGAAATGCTTGATCAGATAGGTCTTTGGTTTGAGCCACACAGCTGTTCCTGATAGAAAGAAGCACTGTGTGGTAGTCAGGCACTTCACAAAACTGTACTGACAAAACTGTTGACAAATCCTTCAATAGCAGGAAATGTTAATTTCGGATCAAGTGCCCATAGGCTACTGTGCACACTCGGAAGTGGCTGTTTCTGCTAATCTTTATGAAAAGCAAAGAAAAAAAGAGTCAACCAAAACTCTCCGTAACTATCTGCTTCTCAAAAAATGGAGAGTGGACTTTATCTGACCTTTTCAATAGGTTATGTGGGGTTTGTAAGATGACTACATGGCCATTTTGCAATTGCCAGTGATAGAAAGCAGAACTAATGCTTATCTCACTTTGTGTTAAATTTGTTAGCCTTGTTTGAATGTCATGATATTGACATTACTTATTTCCTGCTCAGAGAGGTCGCCTGGAGTTTCCTGGTGAGGGTTAAAGAAACCTAAAAAAAAAAACAACACTAATTGCAACATTTTTCCTCATGAAACTAAATGAGCACTCCAGATAGTAAACTTTATCTCTCTCTATTTCTTTCAAAGGTGCATCAGTGATGTGGTTGACTTAGATCCCACCTCTTGGTGTCTTGTTTTTGACATTGCAACTCCCTTTGCTTCTTCAGATATATGAGGTTTGTAAAGCCCTGTTCTGGCAGGGCTACTATTACTACTGTACAAGATCAGCTAGTGACATTACCATTGCCTAGGCAATACCCAGTTGGGCATTCCTTATATGTCCCCGTTAAGTTGCACCAAAGTGGTACCTTTTTGTCTACTTGCAGTCACCCACTTTCAAACTGCTGAGCCAGCAGGAGCTGGGGTGTGTGACAGGAGCCCACCCCATTCTGTGATAGCTACTGGGTCTCGAACATGGGCCTGCTGATCATCAGCCCAGCCTCCTAACCTTGTGAGCCTCTGAACTTCTTCTGGCAGGGCTATAAAATGGCTTTGGTTCCAATTATACTTTCCTAGATTTCATCCTCTATTCTTGGTCCTACCTACTGGCTTTCTTCTCAAATATGTCTCTAATTTATCCTTCAGTCTTCTTGACTGTTTGGTTACAGTTCCTGATTTATTGTTGCCTATAGCCAAGGCCAAGAACATGGGCTAGAGGTCTTTGTCTTTCAAGGTGAAGCTGGAGATGTTATTTTTTAATTTATATAATGTGGAAAGAAGTTAAATGATTTACAGGAAAGAGTGTTAATACTTTACCACCCTCTTCAAGCCACATGTTAAATGTTCTCTCCCACCACCCCCCAACTGCTCTACATATGAGATAGCCAAGTGAGGGAAAAAACAGCTGGACATATGAGAGATGTTCAACCAGGAATATAGAATTCCTTTAGGCTATAGGGTATGTTATGGATGCTGACAGTTTTGTAAAATGGCTACAGGGTAGGTGTGACCAGTTGCCCAAGCAAATTTATGAGCTTTCTCCCTGTTGTCTCATCTGAGCTCAAGAATAGCTCTGCTAAGTGAGAATATTTCCAAACAAAACACTGGGCTGTAGCTACCCACTATTTTAGTTTTCTAAGAATAACTATACTGTATGGAGTCCAGAAATATACTTGGAAAAACAGATCATGATAATAGCTAGCACTGACTTTGTAATATGTTACTTTCCCATTTCTTAATTGCACTAAAATCATATAAAAGTAATATCAGTTGGGACAGGAAGGCTAATGGATGCCAAGAGATATTTCTGTAGGCCCACTGGTGATCCCAGGCGCCACATTAAAACCTTGGCCACGGAGAAAATTTGTAACACTATTTACACTTGCTAAGCCTTAAGCACGCACATTATGCATTGTTCTATGTATAATGGGATTGTCCTTTGAAATCAAAGGAACAAACTTCTGTGTAAAGCATATGAAAGATTACATTGGCTGCTTTCACAAGGTATATTTCTAGCAGAATTCTGTTCTTGTCTATTCTAAAATAAGTCTCACTGACTTCAATGGGGCTGATTCTAACATGAATATTTCCCCTCTCCTTTTTATGACATTGAGAGGGTGACACCCCCCTCTTATATATGCATGTATTGACATGTTTTTATCTTTGGAAAATTACCTCCATAACACAGTCACTTTGGCAAAACAGCCAGCCAGCCATAAACAAATTTTGCTTTTTTCTACAAAGCCCTTCAGTTTATTTATTTGCTCATTGGGTTAGTATCTTGCCATCTGCTCAGAATGTGTAACCACATGTCATAAAAAAACCCAAATAAAATAAAGCAAAGGGAACCCAATGCCCACTACAATAAGGGCTGCCTCTCATCAAAAATCATCAGAGGCCTTGGGGAATTAAAGAGCTTGGCAAAGCTCATGTTGTTTATGGTATCAGTGAGCCTGATCACATGCACAACCACACTCCTTTCTTTTATCTCGGACATGTAGTCCCAAGAGTAAGAAAACAAAAACAAAAACAAACTCTGCTTTCAGAGGTAGAATTTCATTGCTTAAGTAAGCAAGTATTTCCCTGCAAGGGAGCATATCAGTAAACATAAACCAAAAGGAGGAAAATGGAAAGTTTACTGGGACAGTTGTGTAAAAACAGGGTATAGGAAAGGACTTAAACTTCTCCACTAGAGAAAGATGAGATTGAGACTCTTGGCTGGGAAAAAGAAAGTCTGCAAACCTCTAGCAATTTCATCCAAAACATGCAGCCAGAATAAGACCCAAGTAAAAGGCTGTTTTTTACATTGCAACAATAGTGCCTTCTGCCTGCTATCATTTATTTTCCTCATCCTCATTTCACATCCTATTTGCCCATTGCTGGTTAGCCAAGAGTATCAGATGTGACTTGCAAAAATCTAGATAACCACAAGATGGCAGCAAAGAGAGTTTTCTTTGTCTTTGCTGCCATTTAGTAGTTATTCTAGAATCAGATTTAACCCATTGACTTAATGGGCTAGAACAGTGATGGAGAACCTTTTAGAGACTGAGTGCCCAAACTGAAACCCAAAACCCACTGATGTATCGTCGGGTGCCAGGTGGGCATGGATGTGGCCAATTGGCTGGATGTGGTCAATTGGCTGGGTGTGGCTGCGGTGGTAACGGCAGACTGGGTGGGACTAAAAATTTCAATCAATCAATTCCAACTTTGCAAGATTTTTTCCCCGCGAGAAGCTGAAATTGATTGATTGATTGAACCTTTTTGTTTTCCACATGGCAGCGGAGGACTAAAGCGAAAAGGTATTATAAAACCCAGCTGAAGGCCTAGGACTGGGACGATGGCGCACGTGCCCAGAGCTCTGTGTGCCACCTGTGGCACCCTTGCCATAGGTTCACCACCACGGGGTTAGAAAGAAGCAACAAACAGATGCTATCAGTCGTCTTATGCCTCCCATCCCCTAACCCCAATCAAGGACTTTTCTTTGTTCCCTGTGCATTCTGTAGTAGGTTCTGTGCTCTGAGATTACAGATTACAGAATCTGTAATTTTTTATATATATTTTTTAAAAAATGGATCATTCAGCACAAAGATTAGGTTGACAATTTGTCCTAAGCAACAATGTTGTCAATAAACCACAATTGCCTGAATTCATAGAACATGTTAAGCCAAAACCATACAAATAGCATTTTGTGCTTTAGCAGAGCTGATGAATGTTCTGTGATTTATATATGTGAAATGATCCTGCCTGTTGTGATAAGGAAGTTGTATGAGGAGCACAGACCTTATTAATGAAAGGCCTATTGCATATTGTTGACTACAACAGCATGCAAAGATGGAGATGTGATTTAATGGTTTCTTTCTTTTCCAGGGGTCATTAACAGACCCTTCCCTGCTGCATCTTGGCATCTACTTGTTTTTCTGCTACAAGCAACTGCTCATTTGTTACCTTCTGAGTAACACAGTGAAGAGATGGAAATGAAGGAGCAAAAGCCAGAGATTCCCTTGTGTTATTTCATCAGGAAAAGTCAAGACATACAGTGGCCACCCAGGGGGCCTTCTTTTCTCTTTTATTTTGGGACAGTCTTCTTTTATTCAACTTTACATTCCACAGCCTCATAAATCTGTGATGCACAGATGCCTCCTTTTAAAGAATGCCATGGTTCCCCAAGGTATGCAAAAACATCATACAGGAAAAGGGAATTCTTTACATACTATAGTTTCCTGCATTCCTAAGATTTCTGAGTATGGTAAAACCTTTAGTTAATTAACCACTGTATGAAGATAACCAATAGCTCCTGCTTTTGTGATTGCAGACTTGTTTATAGCTTTTTTTTGTCAACTTCACTAATTCCTAATATATGACAGTGGTGTCTTAATGACCTTGAGTGTATATGCCAAAAAAAAAATATTTCTCTTTGTTCTTAATACTAAGAGTGATTTAGGTTCAGCCTGCATGCCACAGTGGTTGTTTAAAGAGGACAAAAATAATGGTGGGTAAATCACTGATCTACCACACATTGAAATCCTCTGTACACTGGCTTCTCCTAGAGACTCTTGGGGACTGTGGTTTACTGAGATTGATGAGTAAACAGTTCCCTTCTTGTTGTGGAACTCCTGGGAAATGTTCATGATTGCAGAATTAGTTCATCCTTTGTTCATACAAAAAAATGGGATTTGCTCCAGGTTGCCTTTCTGAGCTACAAACAAAATGTTAATCAAGCAAATTTCACCTGTCACCAGTGGTGTAAATGGAGTCAAAGCAGAGTGGGGTGCAGCTATAGAGAGACCTGAAATTTGCCCCAGTGACAAGGTGGATGAGGCACAGCAACAGATAGAAATGGGCTCCAGGCAAACATGATGACCAGCCTCATTATATAATGAATAAGATGACCACTAGATGGCAGCAAACAGATACTTAAAAACCTTCCCTCTTTGTTGCCATCTAGTGGTTATCTGGATTTCCTCAACATAGATTTGGTAGCTCTGATATTGCTTCTCCCCCAAGAAACCAAGCTGCCATCACCACCATTACTATTCCTCTCCAGAAATGGTATGTGCTTACAAGCGCTAATCCCAGGACAGATTTACTTCCTCAATTTCTTAATCTCTTTAACTGATTAATGTTGTGTTGGGCAAGCCCATTGAGGGTTTGATTTGAGGCCTGGAAAGCTGTACTTATGCTGCTCCCCTTCCTCCTATCAGCCTCACTTCCCTTTTCATCCTGATGCTGCACAGTTTTGGAGGCCATGGTTATTTTTGCCTCAGGAAAGGTGTCTGGAAAGTTTCAAAGATGCACAGTTGAAAAGCCAAAACTCTGGGAAGTTTTCTGCCTTTACGAATTGTTCTGTCAGCCTGACATCTTTTTACCTCTGAAGCCAAATTGCATCGGATTTTTGAATTTTAGGCTGTTTTATTCAGTGGTGCTGTAAAATAAATAAATAAAGTGGTGCTGCAATCTCCTTCTGAATACCATTTCCCTTCCAACAATTCTTTATTTTCTGCCTAATTCCCTTTTTCCTTATGCATTGCATTGGCTTTTCTTCTATGAGAAAGCGATACAGGGGTGCTTCATAGTCTATATTCTGATGTCTTACATTGCAGCTGAAGTTTCCCCCTGAAAATACAACTTTTATCTGTATCTCTCTTGTGGGGAAAAAACCCTACCATTCCTCCATCTTCTCCTTCATAAAGACTTTTATACTAAGTATTTTCATTTCTTAGGATTTCCAGAATGACATCCAGGATGCTCCTTCCATCATTGGTCACTCCTCTTTCTGCCCATCAACCCTAGCTGCCACTGTCTTACTCTTAATTTGAATGTACAGATGTTGGCATTATAGGTCACTGACTTTTTTGTTCAGAGACTCCTTATTTTATATTGAGATGTTGTGACTGATTGTACTCTTTTACAATATTGCTTTATTCTCTGCTGATACCATGCTTAGTTAGATATGCTTGATCAATAAAAATACTACTGCTATGCTAGGCACCATTACCCCTTTAACTAATTACACAGGGCATGGCTACATAACTTTTGTTTTTAGAGCTACTATCAGGTTCTTTGTGACATATCCAGGGCTTTCAAAAATGCATGAGGGAAGGAGATTCAGACAAGCAAGGAGTGAAGTACATACTCACAGCAAGATGGTGGAAGGGAAATTGTTGTGTTGCAAATGGTCCCGGGCAACCTAAAAGCTGCCCGGGACCAGACTGGTTGGTGCCTGTCTTGCACACAGGCACAAGACGCGAATAAAGGGGATTTATGATTGGATGTTTGGAAAACTATAAAAGGCCTGCGAGCCTGTTAGGTTATTGAGTGGTAACATGGAACGAATAAAGAAGAACTTGGTTAACAACTTGTTGCTTCAATGCCGCAAACCCCAATACTTAAAAGTGGCGACAAAGGTGGGATCGCTGCAAAGAAGAAGACAACTCAATGAACAGCTCTACAGCTCTACAAAAGAGCTGGAAGCCGGGAAGTCGGCACCCAGATCTGCACTCACCTGCCAGTATCCAAACGCTGGAGGTGGGCTTGGCAAACGGGCCTCTTCCCAGCCGGAGTTGCAGCGAGGCTAAGAGAAGCTAGCAATGTCGAAGATCGGCCGGTTGTCAGAGTTCGGCGTGTCTCACCTGGAGTGTTGGAACTCTTACGTGGCCCGGGTGGAAAACTACCTCCGAGTTAACCAGGTTTGAGAAGACAGTTTGAAGGCAGCAAACTTGCTGTGTGTCTGCAGTCAGGACACTTTTGATGTGGCCAAAAATTTAGTAGCTCCTGCACCGCTTGAGTCTGTAACCTACACAGACCTGAAGAACATGTTGAAGGATCACTTTCATCCAAAGCTATCTGTAATTGCTTGGAGGCATGCTTTTGAGCAGAAGGACCAGAAGTCTGTCGCTGCCTTGAGACAAGCTGCCAGGCCTTGTGAATTCAAGGACCTGGAAGAACGCTTACGAGACCGTTTTGTCTGTGGCCTTAGAAGTAGAGAGCTGCAACAAAAAATATTTGCTAAAGCTGAAATCACATTCCAAAATGTCTTACGTGAAGTTGCAGCTGAAGCGGCAACAGGCAGTGCTGTGAAGGCCTTGCGGCTCATGAGAAATGCTCCAGCAATTGCGACCGTCCATCAAGAGGATGCCCAGGAAGTTCAAGTTCTGGACCCGGAGGAAGAGGTGGACCGACTGCACCAGCCTGCAGCACGACGGCCACAAGAGAAGCCAGACAAGGCCCCAGCAGCTCTTCAGTGTCTCAGATGCGGTGGACGGCACAAGCGAACAGACTGCCATTTCCGCTCCGCCATTTGCCGAGCATGTGGTAAGCAAGGCCATGTTGCCTCTGTCTGTTTGGGTTGCCAGAAGGTCCAACCTTGAGAAGAATTGCTTCAGAAAGGTACCAGGGTCCCCAGCCAACACAGGGTGGGTTTCTGCGCATCACGCAGGAGTATTCTGAAGACAGGGACACACAAGCCCCTTAAGAAAAAACTTTGCATTGACGTGAAGTTGCAAGGGGTTCCCTTATCGATGGGTCCACTCTATCAATCATTTCACTTGACACCTTCAAAAGGATTTGCAGCAGTAGTGGCCTTCGAGTTAGACTCAGGCCATCGAATTTAATCCTCACTGACTTCCAGAATTCCAAAGTCAGTGTGAAAAGGGAGGCTACGCTCAAGGTGCAGCGTAAGGCTTTTGAGGACTTCCTAGATGTGGTGGTAGTTGGGGGTGAACGCACGAGTCTTTTTGGACTCGATTGGTTCAAGGCCCTTGGAATCCAAGTGACTGGGCTTCACAGCTTGCAAACGTTGTGCCTTGCAGAAGTTTGCAAGGAGTTTGCTGATGTGTTTAGCTCAGAGCTTGGCTCCTACAAGGGGCCTTCCATTGCATTACATTTAGACCCAACTATCACGCCCATCAAGATAGATGCAGAGCTGGACAAACTGCTCCAGCAGGGCATCTTAGAACCTGTGGACTCTAGTCCATGGGAAACCTCCATAGTAACGCCTTTAAAGGCTAATGGAGAAGTCCGCATATGTGCAGACTATAAGTGTACACTAAATAAAGCGTTGCAACAGCACACATATCCAGTGCCTGTGGTGAGCCACATTCTGGCCTCCCTCAAAGGGGGGTGCCTTTTTGCAAAACTTGATTTGGCACAGGCCTATCAACAGCTACTTGTTGATGAGGTAACTGCAGAGGCTCAAACGATTGTAACACATAGAGGGGCTTTTAAGATTAAAAGACTGCAGTTTGGGGTTAATGTAGCCCCTGGCATATTTCAAAGTGTCATGGAATGCACACTTTGTGGTATTCCTGGGGTCTGTCCCTACTTCGATGATGTCCTCATTGCTGGGGAGTCATCTCAAAATCTTGCAGAAAGATTATTTTATTTTTATTTTATTTTTTATTTTTACAATTTTTATACCGCCCCCCTCCCGAAGGACTCGGGGTGGTGTACAGCCCAATTAAAAACATCAACATACAAAAAGTAAAATTATTAAAAATAGATCAAATAATTTGGCCCAATCATTTAAGAACCCAATACATAATCTTAAAAACTCAATCCCCTAAAAACAATTATGGCCTTGTTGGTACCGGAGCTACTATCCCAGGCCGGCTTGTCGAAATAGATGTGTTTTTAATTCTCGATGGAAGGAACGCAATTCCGTCATCGTACGGAGTTCGGGGGGGAGCTCGTTCCAAAGCGTTGGAGCTCCCACAGAGAAGGCCCTCCCCCTGGGGGTCACCAGCCGACATTGTCTGGCCGACAGCACCCTGAGGAGACCCACTCTATGGGAGCGTACCAGACGGTGGGAGGTATTTGCTGGCAGAAGGCGGTCCTGTAAATATCCAGGTCCGATGCCATGGAGCGTTTTAAAGATGGTCACTAACACCTTGAAACGCACCCGGAAGGCCACCAGCAACCAGTGCAGCTCGCGCAGGAGCGATGTTACATGGGAGCGCCATGACGCTCCGGTCACTATCTGCGTGGCCGCATTCTGGGCCAGCTGAAGCCTCCGGGTGCACCTCAAGGGGAGCCCCATGTAGAGAGCATTACAGTAGTCCAGCCTGGAAGTGACGAAGGCATGAGTAACTGTGCATAGCGAGTCCCGGTCTAGGAAGGGACGCAACTGGCGCACCAGGCGAACCTGATAGAACATCCTCCCGGCCACGGCCGTCAGATGGTCCTCTAAAGACAGCCGTGAATCCAGGAGGACTCCCAAATTGCAAACCCTTTCCGCGGGGGCCACTGTTTCACCCCCAATGGACAACAAAGGAATCAATTGACTAAACCGGGTTGACGGTAGCCACAGCCACTCGGTCTTGGAAGGGTTGAGCTTGAGTCCGTTCTTCCCCATCCAGACCCACACGGCCTCCAGGCACTGGGTCAGCACGGCAAGAGCATCGTTGGGGTGGTTCGGCGTGGAAATGCACAACTGAGTATTATCAGCATACAGATGGTACTCCACACCAAAACCACAGATGATCTCACCCAGCGGTCATCCACCAATGCGACCAATGCTGTTTCCGATTAAGGGCTGTCTTGCTTCGTTTCTGCCAAGCAGGCCTTAAATTGAAGCAAGACAAATGCAAAATAGGAGTCACTTCAACTGATTTCTTAGGTTTCAGGATTGATGCTCAAGGCATCCACCCTGCTGAATCCAAGTTTCAAGCAATTCAGCAGGCCCCAAGTCCAAAGTCCAAAAGTGAGCTGCAAGCTTTCTTGGGGCTCTTAAATTTCTATCACACATTCCTCTCACATAAGGCTGCAGTGGCAGAGCCATTACATAGGCTCTTAGACAAGCAGGCTCCATGGCAGTGGAGTCCATGAAAGGAGTTTCAATGAGGTTAAGGCCTTGCTTTCTTCAAATGCTGTTTTAGCGCATTTCAACGAGCAACTGCCTGTGTGCATCACTTGCGATGCATCTCCTTATGGGGTGGAAGCAGTACTGAGCCAACTGAAGGCTGATGGGACACAAGTCCCTGTAACCTACTATTCAAGGACTCTGTCATCTGTAGAGCAGAATTACGCTCAGATTGACAGAGAAGCCTTGGCTATAGTTGCTGGCATAAAGAAATTCCATGATTTTTTATATGGCCACCACTTTACGGTCTACACAGACCATAAGCCTCTGCTGGGTTTGTTTACTACTAACAAACAGACACCACACATTATTTCCCCACGTATGCTGAGATGGTCAATTTTCCTATCAGCATATGATTATACACTCATTCACAAATCTGGAAAAGAGATGGGCTATGCAGACGGCCTCAGCAGATTACCTCTCAAACAAATAGAGGTAGATCCTGCTCCTGCTATTAACATTCTCCCCATTCAGGAGTTACCTGAATCTCCCCTCAATGCTAGGGACATGGCTGCAGAAACTGCCACTGATCACACACTCACACGCATGCTGACATGGGTTTTGTCAGGATGGCCTGACACATGTCTAGATGCTGCGTTTCAAAGCTTCTGCCAAAAAAGGCACAAACTGTTTACATTTAAGGGGTGCCTGTTATGGGGTAGTCGAGTAGTTATCCCAGCCTCACTGAGGTCTAGAGTCTTGTCCTCTCTGCATGAGGGACATCCCGGCATTGTGCGCATGAAAGCGCTTACACGCAGCCATCTTTGGTGGCCTGGGCTTGATAAAAATATTGAGGCCCCGATGTACGGGTGCCAGGTGGGCCAACAGTCAAGGCCTGAAATGCCTCAGGCCCCTGTACACAGGTGGGAGGAGACACAAACCCCTTGGTCAAGGGTACATTTAGATTATGCTGGGCCCTTTCAGGAGCAATTCTTCCTTATCCTGGTGGATAGTCATTCTAAGTGGCTAGAGGTTGTCCCTGTCTCCTCCACTACTACTGCTTTGACCATCCAGGTGTTGAGAAGAATCTTTGCCACCCATGGGCTTCCTGATGTCCTCGTTTCTGACAACGGTCCCCAATTTACTTCTTTTGAGTTCCAGGCTTTCCTACAGTCCAACTTGATCTGGCACGCAATATCAGCTCCTTTCCACCCTTCCACCAATGGGCAAGCTGAACGGATGGTACGCACCAGCAAAGATGCACTCAAAAGAATCACACATGGTAGTCATCATCACAGGTTAACAGACTTTCTTCTTGTTCACCGCACCACACCATGCACTGCCATGGGAAAGAGCCCAGGTGAACTCCGCTGGGGTCATTGCCTCATCATGAAGTTGGACAGACTGCACCCAGACCGGGTGGCTTCACTGGTGCCACAGCCATGGGCACCTCGGAGACTTCAAGTGGGCGATCCAGTCTGGGCAAGGAACTATGGTCCTGGACATCTCTGGGTCACTGCTGTTGTCTGCAAGGTCTCGGGGCCGCTATCATACAAAGTGACCTTGGGAGATGGCCACGTCCTTCAGCGTCATATTGACCAACTGCGCTGGCAGTTGTCCCCTGATGTTTCTGCTCCTGCCTCTGCTCTCAGGGGGGGAGGGGGACTAGGAACAAACTCACACTTCAGGTCAAAATCCTGAGAATCAGTCTTACAGTGCCTGGGGCTTTCCGCAGGTTGCTGTTAATGCCCCAGTGGAGGAGCAAGGGTATCCTCACAGTTCAGCTATTGCTCCAAACAGGGAGTCACCTCGGGGGGTGGCCTGCACATCAGCAAGTGCTCCGAACAGGAATTCTCCTGAGAGGGGGTTTGCCATAGAGGCGGCTCCTGACACTGGCACCTCAGCCAAATACACGGGGGACTGGAACTACTGGGGCACGGCTGCAATGCAGGTCATGTCCGAGACTGGTTGCAGGCTCAAGGGACTATGTTCCCAAGAGCAGTCCCATTCTGACGTCCGTTTTTACATTTGGGTCAAAAAAAAAATTTTCACCTCCGGAGCACAAAAATCCCTGACCCCGGCATCAGGAATTTCCTTCTCTGGACACCAAAACGGCTCAATTTTTATAAACTACTAAAAGCACCATTTTTAAGCATGAAATTTAACCCCTAATCGCATTCTGTCACCCGTTTTTACATTTGTGTCAAAATTTCATCTCCACAGCACAAAACTCCTTGACTCAATTTTTTAAAACTACAAAAACACAATTTTTAAGCATGAATTTTAGCCCCTTCAAACTGATTGGAGACCATGATTTATAACTGCAAATTAAGGGAGGAAAATATGGTAGTAAAATATATGCACAGGGGAGGGGAATTTATAGCTTGTAATCCATCCATGCGGTGCTGACACTTTGTTGCATGAATTAAGACTTTTTAGGCTAAACAATTTCTGGAAGTTTTTTGAAGTGTTTCATTAGTTGGAACCTTGATCAGAACCATTTCAAAGCATGAAATTTAACCCCGAATCTCATTTTGGCATTCGTTTTTACATTTGGGTAAAAAAAAAAAATCATCTCCGGAGCACAAAAATCCGTGAAGTTCCTTCCCCGGACTATAAAACTGCTCAATTTTCAAAAACTAGAAAAAGCACCATTTTTAAGCATGAAATTTAACCCCAAATCCCATTCTGACATCCGTTTTTATATTTGGGTGATAAAAGTTTCACCTCCTGAGCACAAATATCCCTGACCCTGGCATCAGGAATTTCCTTCCCCTATTTTTAATTTTTTTTTGGTATCTGTTGAAGGAACTTCAGGGATGTGAGTGCCAGGTAGGCCAAAACTTTTTTCACCCGAATGTAAAGACGGATGCCAGAATGAGATTCGGGGTGGAATTTCATGCTTAAAAAAGGATGCTATTTCCTATGTTTAATAATCAAACTTTTTTTGGTATCTGTGGAAGGAAATTTCTGATGCTGGGGTCAGGGATGCGGCTGCCAGTGCGGCCAAATTTTTTTGCACCCAAATGTAATATCGGACACTGGAATGAGATTTGGGTGTAATTTCATGTTTAAAAATGGTGGTATTTCGTATTTTTAATAATCAAACTTTTTTTGGTATCCATGGAAGGAAATTCCTTATGCCAAGATCAGAGACGTGAGTGCCAGGGAGGGCAAAAATTTTATTCACCCAAATGTAAAAACAGATGCCGGAATGAGATTTGGGGTGTAATTTCATGTTTGAAAATGGTGCTATTTGCTATTTTTAAAAATCAAACTTTTTATGGTATCTTTGGAAAGAAATTCCTGATGCCGGAGTCAGGGATGCAGGTACCAGGGAGGCCAAATTTTTTATTGACCTAAATGTAAAAATGGATACTGGAATGAGATTTGGGGTGGAATTTCATGCTTAAAAATGTTTCTATTTCCTATTTTTAAAAATCGAATGTTTTTTGGTATTCGAACCTGGGTATTTCCAAGATCACCTTGCCCAAGTATAATCTATATATCTAATAAATTCCAGAAGGGATAACTCCCAATCCCTATGGAGGGTCTCCATCAACATTCTTGAGTATGAGCCATCTCAGCTGCAGCTTTCCTTTTTTGGAAGAGCATGTTCTTGGGTATATACAATAGGTGGTCTTATCCCTATTGGTATTCTGAAATGCCATTGAGGTCTTATATCACTTAATAAAGATGAAATGCTAAATGGAATTTTACTATTTCTCAGCAGTGATACCCACTTTCTAATCATTTTCAGAAATTACCTATTTAATTATCTTGAGTCTAACAGAGATCTTCAAAATGACAAGTTTGCTAAGCTACCTGGTGGATTAACTTTCTTCTTGTATTATAGCCATTATTTGCCTTTCCATTTATTTTTGCTCTTTTTAAAAATAAATAAATAAATAAAAGCTCTTTAAAGAAAACAGTAATGTCACAGAGACTGTTCCATAGGCAACTCCATTTGTGTTAGCTGGGAAATGATACATTGGCATCACTGGATTTTTGTCATGGAAATATATACTTGGTGAACATGTTGTTCCTTAGAAGTGAAGTATAGAAATGCTTCTGAGTTAAAGAAAAGTAAAAATAAACCAGCATATTATTCTCTAATGCATTCCTCTCTCACAGCAATAAAAACTAAGTGCTGTGTTTCTCTTCCCATGACTCATTTGGAGGTCTTTTTAAATAGATGTTTGGTGCACTTGGACTATTTCCAGAGAACATATTTCAGCAATTTGAGATAGGTGTATGTTCTATGAGACCACAATGCTGTAGGGGCAAAACATAATTCATGGCTTCTTATCTTAGCCAAGACAGTACAAAAGTAGAAATTGCCTCCTATCCTTTCCATTCTGTTCCAGGCATTCCAAGTTGGTTGGAAAGGCTGGCATAAAAAAATAATCACCTTTTAGTGACGAAATAAATAGTATCTCACGCCAAAACTGTTTCTCTGGGAACTGGAATAGCAGCTATTTTCCTAGTGTAATCCTTCTGTGAGAGAGTTGATGATGGTCTCCAACTGGTATTACTCAAGGAAATGCATGGCTTCCGGGCATTCTGAAATATCTGTCTAACCACATTGGAAATACTTGCAGAAAAATCAAAATAAATAACTTGCACTGCTTTAACTTTGGTCCCAGATGAAAGATGGGATAGTTGATGCATTTGATCTGATTGGTCTGGTTTCAGCCCTGAATTTTCCCATGAAGAGTTGTTTTTTCACTCAGCAGCTGGTGACTAGTTATGTGATGTCCATCAAAGATGGTTAAAGGTCATGCTAGTTCAACCAATTTGCCATATATACTGGCACTATATTACTCATTTTAATCAAATCAGACTGTGACATTGTGCTAAGCCTTGGCTTGTTTAATTAGGCTTTATTGAGTAAGCCACAGTTGGCTGAATGATAAACTGTTATTTTTTTACTTATGTATTCATCAAGTTTGTATAGGAAGATGGAGGAAATACAGGAAGACGGAGAACTTAAGATGAAATGAAAAGAACAACTCACTCGAGAGGGCCATAGTTTTCAATGGTTTTCATATACACAACGAAAAGAAATATTTAATATAGACAAAGGAGTAATTGGAATTGAACTTAAGCTGGAATTTGAAAAATAAACTATGTACACATGATGGACAGGTAATTGCAAAAATGTATAAAACTTTGTTAAGATTTGAAACTGAAGAGGAACAAGTTAAGAACTTATAATAAAATGGGCTATCAGTGTTGGCTATTATATACGGAGGGATACATAAGAAAGAATGTGGATAAATGGATAAAATATACTTGTTGTTTGGGTTTTTTTTTGTTTATCAAGTTTGTATTCGGCAGCAACTACAGATCTTTGGGTGGCTGGTTTAAGTACTATAATGGCTCGATTTACACATCTAAAAATGTGGCAGAAAACAGACAAATGTTTTGTCACTATGGATTACCTACGTATAAGCGTCTCATTTGTAATCTAGACTTTTTGTGCTGCAACCTTAGTTTTCCTTCAGATAATTATAAGAAATCACAGTTCTTAGAATCTTGTTCTTTGGATTAACTGCTTCTAATCTAAACTGTAAGAAGAGACTCTGACAAATATGTAACTGCCAACATAATCCCTCCCCATTATAATCTCCATGCCCTGTTGAAATAAGTTTCCTAATGGCTTCAGATTGCTTTTAACTCCTGGGAATAAAATGTTGGATAGATTACATGTTGGTTTTATCATAAAATAATGATCTAATTTGCTATTTGTGTATCTATATGTCTAGGATTGCCTTCTGCTATGCTGTTTAGGAATAATAAGTCACTGGGCAAAAAGGTTTCCAAGGACCTGAATCCTAGTACAAGAAGCATGGCAGAAGCATGTTCCATTGCTCCATATTTAGAATCTCAGCAGTTTTGCTACAGTCATTCTGAAAGCTACACGGCAAACAATAGAAAAGTGTCAAATTGTGTGACTAAGCACCTTAGGATGTATAGTCTGTTTGGGCTGAAGCTGTTGTTTCCAGTCATGTTGGATTGTACATTGTCTGTCCTCAGAGAGGGGCTGGGAGCTTCCAGTATAAAAAGACTGTACTTGAGAACAGTCAGAGGTTAGAAAAAGTTATGTGATACTCTCACTTTATACATCTTGTTTTCAAGCCATAGAAATCTTGACCTTTCATGTAGGTATAAATGATGGTTTTTGTTCTTCTCTAATAAAATTATTAGAGCCACTCACTGGGGACCTCCAAGTCTAATCTAGCTCAAGATTCAAGATGCACAAACTTTATTAATGATGACCAAAATATGGCTCTAATAATTTTGGTATGTAATTGATAACAATTTTGTTAAGGCTTTTGATTTAAGACAAGAGCGTACTTGTTCAGCTTACTTTTAATTCCTAAGGATGTCTGAACTATTGAATCAAGATTTATGGCTTTTTAAGCTTCACCCCCTAAAGAAAGAATCTTGCAAGAAATATAAATATTGCCTATGTGTGGGTGGGCACGAATCCTATCTGATGACCAATATCTTCTGTTTGAAAAGTTGTTGATAAGAACAATCGAAAAGACAACAGGAATTGAAGAAGGTGTTCCATAGGATATGTGGTCACACGCTTATCATAATAAGATGTTTTAAATTTTTTTAAAATAATTATCATTCTTTTTTTTTAATTGAAAAAATTCTTTTATTAAAACAATCAGCATTGAACATAAAATCATAGTATGCATCAATCATCATAGCACCTGATATACATCACTAAGTATTAATCTTTATAATCGTCTGGTTTGGTAAACATTTTTCACTCCGCACATCAAGCCTCAACTAAACGCCTGTTACAATTTATTTGCTTGGTGTTTCTCTGTTCTGTAGTCTATCCACAGTTCCTAGTCTATCTCATATTATTCATCTCAGTATTAGTACAATCTTTTATGATCCCTAACCAATAATCCTGAGGTAGAAATTCAGTATCCTGAGGTAGAAATTCAGTACGCTTTCCCAATCATTCTTTCTAATTTCTAATTTCTTTTTTGGAGAAAGTAGTAGATTATTTTAAGATGATTGTATGACAAAAGCTAAAATATTTAGAAGATAATATTCTCTTGAATTACATACTTAACATATAGAATTTGACAATGTAAATAGACTTTCTATGGCTTTACAGTGGCAAAAGACTGATATTGCATCACTGGAAAGATAAATGTATGATTTATTTCACTCAATGGATTGAGGACCTGATTGCACTTGCCACCCATGAGTGGATTGCCTATAGACATAGACTTTGTATGGATAAGTATAATGAAATATAGGACTAATTTATACAAAATACAATGATAAAAAAGGATGACAGTTATATAAATGTATTAGAAATATAAATATACTTGAAAAATATTTACATTAAATAAGTATAAATAGAACTGTAATTACTGTTAAAATAATGTTTTTTAATTGTTATATTTTTAATTTTTTTTTAGAGGCACCTTTTATCTTTTTTTTCTTGGCAATGTATTTCTATTATAACTATCTTTGTGTGTTTTTTCTTTCTTTTTTTGCTACTACTTTAAAAACAATACAAATAAATAAATAAATAAATAAATACACAAATAAATAAATAAATAAATAAATAAATAAATAAATAAATAAATAAATAAATAAATAAATAAATAAATAAATAAATAAATAAATAACACATTGCTGTTTTAAGCAGTTCCAAACGGGCCCTGCGTGTTTCAAATCATATTTTTTCTTTCAAAATTAAAGGAAGGAACACCAGTGTTTGTACACAATAGCAAATTATTCTTTTTTGTCCTTTTCTGCCAATGCATACCTTCTTCTATGGTGGCAGATAAACGGCTTTTCTGCTCTGGGCCCAAAACTTCACTTTATATATGAGCTTCCAAATGGTCCTATTTTTCTTCTCTGCTTCTCACAAAAGCCAAAATACACAACATCCATTAAATTAAACACTCTGTTTTGTGCATGACCCTACCAAAGCAACAGTTGCCTCAGACTCCCTTTACCAACATTTAATTTCCACCAACTCAGTTCACACATTGTTCTAAGCTCTAATGTGGTATGTATAGTTTGGCTTAGAGCTTGAGGGTTCCCACTAAAATCAATGGATTAGGATCTAGCCAGCTAGGAATACTGAGGAATGTGACCTTTATAAATTCCAAGGAAAGCTACACTTGATCTGTACTCTTTGAACTAATGAGCTCCAAGAGGTTGAATCCTTGGCTTAAGGAACTATTCAAAACACACTCAGAAAAATGCATTCCAAGAAAAAAATTGGATAAGAAGTACATATTTTGAGAAAAAGTTATGTAAAAATACATGCTTCATTTCGATTTATTCATTCATTTATTTATTTCTCAAATTTATATATAATTTATATGAGAAGTGAATCTGGGTGGTGTACAATAGTGAATAAAAAAGAATATGTGTATACACACACACACAAGTACATATATACACACACACATATATATAACACACCTATACCTATACAACAGACATTTAAAAAGAAAAATCAAGATTAAAATGGAGATGATTAGAACTTAAAATATACAAACTCTAAGCAGAGAGAAGGTATATCTACTTTAATCTAAACAAGTCTCTGATCCCTGGTACCTCCAGGCCTGATGGCATAACTAAGTCTTGAGGAACTTCTGGAATATTAAAAGGGATAGAGCTAACCTGATGTCCAGGGAGACAATGTTCCAGAAGGCAGATGTTACAGCAAAGAAGACCTGTTACCTGGAACCCACCAAATACAGTTCTCTGGCAGATGGCAGCAGCATCATGGCCTCTCTATCATTCTAATGCAGCGGTTCTCAACCTGTGGGTCGCGACCCCATTTGGGGTCGAACGACCGTTTCACGGGGGTCACCAAACATGGCAGTCCGCCATTTTTTCCCCCCATTTTTCCCCATTTCTCCTCGGCCGTCACGCGCGTGCCACGCATGCGCGATTCAGCCCGTCACGCTGCGCATGCGTGGTTCGGGCCGTCATGCGCATGCTGTGCATGTGCGATTCAGCCCGTCGCGCTGTGCATGCACAGTTCGGGCTGTCGCACGCGCGCGCTGCGCATGCGCAGTTCGGACCGTCGCACCGCACATACGTGGTTCGGGGCGTCGCGCGCGCACTGAGCATGCGCAATTTGGCCAGTTGCGCACGCGCCGTGCATGCACGGTTCGGCCCATCGTGCCGTGCATGCGCAGTTTGGGCCGTCACGCTGCGCATGTGCGGCACAGGTCGGGGTCGCGCCGCACATGGGCAGCGCAGGTGGGGTCTCGACCTGAAAAAGGTTGAGAACCGCTGTTCTAATGGACTGGGCTGATATGTAATCAGATAGAGGCAGCCCTTCAGTTAACTTAGTCCCATGCCATGAAGTGCTTTAAAGCAGGGATCCCAAATCCTCAGTTTGTGGCCCATTGGGAACTGGTCCGTGCAAGCAGCAGGTGAGCATGGGAAGCTCCATTTGCGCAAGTGGCATGCACGTGAAACCAGACCCTAACACACACACACACACCGCTGCTGCCACTGCTAATTTGCAGAGCTGGAAAGGTTGGGAACCACTGCTTTAAAAATTAAAACCAGTAGCTTGAATAAAACCTGGAAGCAAACTGGCAACCAATGCAGTTTGCAGAGCAGAGATGTAATATGTTCTAGGAGCACAAATAACTGTCCACACTGCTACATTCTGCACCAGCTGAATAGCAGCCCAGTATAAAACATATTCCAATAGTGCAGTTTGGGAGTGACTAGGGCAGGAATGACTGTGAGAAGTGCCTCCAATCCAGGTATGTGCAAAGCTGTGCAAACGCCCTCCCCCAGCCACGATAGCCACCTGCTCCTTGAATAGGAATCATGAATTTAGGAGGGTCCCCTGGTTGTGCATGCGGTCTGTCTGGCAGTGCCACCCCATCCAGCACCAAAGATGGCATAGCCCTAGGAGCACTAAGCTCTGAAACCCAGAGCAATGCAGTCTTGCCAGGGTTCAGCTAAAGCCTTTTGTTCTCCATCCAGATCCTCACAACTTCCAGGCACCAGGATGAAACATTCATGGCACTCTTTACTTTTTCAGGGGCCAAGATATATAATTCAGTATCCACAGCATACTTCACCCCATGGTGATGGATGAGATCACCCAGTGGCCTCACGTAAATGTTAAAAAGGAGAGATGACAACACCCAACCCTGCAGCACCCCACATATCAGAGGCCGATGGTGGTCTCTCTCCTTTTCAATCATCATAAACTGGGGTTGACCCCAAAGAAAGAAGGTGAACCAGCACACTTTTGTGCTGCCCATCCCCCAATTTTCTGAGCTGATTCAGAAGGATATTTGGTCAATGGTATCAAAAGCCATCAAGAGGTCAAGTAGGGTGAGAATGGATGCACCACCCCCATCTCGCCCATGCCAGAGAGCATCCAAAAGTGCATTTTTTTTGTCCCATACACAGATCTGAATCCTGACTGAAATGGATCCAGATAATTTACTCTATCCAAGGTCCTTTGGGGCTCTTGCACAACAACCTTCTCAATCACCTTCTCCCAAAAGGGAAGGTTAGATACTGGATGAAAATTGTCCAGTATAGTGGAGTCCAGGGATAGTTTGCTAAGAAGTTGAACCAAGGCCTCTTTAAGAGGTAAGGAAATAACCCCCTCACTCAAACAATTAAGGACCACCAGAACTCCCGCACAGCACACAAACACACACACAGAGAGAGAGAGAGAGGGAGAGAGAGAGGGAGAGAGAGAGAGAGAGAGAGAGAGAGAGAGAGAGAGAGAGAGAGAGAGAGAGAGAGAGAGAGAGAGAGAGAGAGAGAGAGAGAGAGAGAGAGAGAGAGAGAGAGAGAGAGAGAGAGAGGCTGTTTTCATAAGCCAGGAGGGGCACAGATCTAAACAGCAATTTTAAATGAAGGTATTTTTAAGGATAAACTCTACGGAGGTGATGCTGACTGGAAAGATGCTGATTCTTCTGCCATTAAGACTAGCAACAACAGCATTCTCTGTTATTACATTTGAAGAGGATTTACTGGAGTATTCTTACCGTGTTTCCCCGATAGTAAGACACCCCCGATTGTAAGACGTATCGGGGTTTTCAGGGGGTCGGCTAATATAAGCCGTACCCCGAAAGTAAGACATATTACTCCTGCCCACTTCCGCCTCCTGCTTAAAATACTTAAATACTTAAAATACTTAAATACTTAAAATACTTAAAATACTTAATATACTTAAAATACTTAAAATAAAACTGACAATTGTTTTCCAATCAATATAAGCCGTACCCCGAAAGTAAGACATAGTGGGGCTTTTGGGGATAAAAAGAAAGTAAGACACTTCTTCCTTTCGGGGAAACACGGTAGTAGATTTTCTCCTAACTGGAGAAAAAAAGAGAGAAAGTATAGGGACAAATGAAACCCCATTTCCAATATCTCTCCATTATCTGAGGTCACATACCAAGAAAATAAATTGACACATTAGGTTGTATGTCAGGATATTCTAAAATAAAAGCCCATCTAGGAACAATTTCTACTTGGAAAAAATGTGAAGTTTAGCTATATAAGGCAGGGGTGTCAAACTGCTGGCACGCAGGCCGGTTTCATCATACCGAAGCCGCACCCACCCCATTGCCGGCAATACAAAAAAAGTTGTGATACGTCACGACACGTCACGTTGACGTGGTGAGTTTGACACCCATGATATAAGGCAAAAGACTACATTAAACCATTGAGAAATGGACACATTGTGCTATGCAGGTTTATCTTTTCTTCTTTAAAAGACTAAACAGGTTATTTATGAACATGATTCAGAAACAGATTAAATAGAAAAAAGAATTTTTGGTACTTTTATGGAAGACTGGCACCTTTTATGGACTTTTTGCTAAAAAAAAGTGAAAGGGAAAATGATGGGTTTGTTAATATCTGTGAAAAGAAGATCAGATGTAATTTATTTTTATTCATTTATTTAATTGTTATTTCAAATTCAATTTAAATTTGAATACATTTGAATTGCCATTTACTGTACTTTCTTTAATTATCTCTTTCCTTTTTTGTTTTTCTTTGCACTTTTTTCTCTCTTTTCTTTTTTAGATTTGTCTTTTATTTATTAAAAATCTTTAATAAAAATTGTTTAAAAAAGAAAAAAATACTAGTTGTTAATATTTAACAAATAAAATTTCTTTTTTCATTTAATCTGTTTAGCTAACTAGCTAAACAAATAGCTTTAAAATAGCTTGCATGTTAAATGTTATACAGATTCTCATAAATATCCATTAACATTTGGCTTAATTGTCTTTAGTAGCAATTGCAGTATTCTGCATCTCAGTATCCAAGTTAGATTTTTTTCAGAAGTTACTTGATATATTACTTCCTGGGACTTTGTTATTTTGAATGCAAATTTGTACACAAAATCATCAAGGACTTCCTGGAAAATCTCAGATCACAGCTAGATTATTTTTATCAAAGGGTCAATAGGTCTTGTGACACTAAAAAACATGGTAGAATGTGTATGTATATAAGCACATGTACATATATAAATACCTTACAGTGCAGAAAGAAATAAGGAACATTGGACTTGGGCCAACCAAAATTGAGTGTAATTCTTCAACTCTTTCCTGCTGAAGTAGGATAAATCACATGGCTCACATGTGTTATATTTAGAATATACCTTTCTCTGCATTGCAGGTTTCTTACTCAAAATGCTGAAAAGCTGAGATTTAATCCCCCAAAGGAGAAATTAGCATATTTTTGAAATGTTTAACATTTCCTAACAGTAGGCTTCTCTTGCTTTTTAATAGGCCATACTGTCAAATAAAACAGGCCATTTGCTAATAGCTATAGCACTTAGATTTATATATCGCTTCCTAGTGCTTTACAACCCTCTCTAAGCCAGAGGTCTTGAACATTTCCAGGTTCACGGACCGGAGGGAAGGAGAGCAGCTTCACAACTGGTGTGTGCGCATGTGTGCATGGACATGGGGCCACACATACTGGTGCAGCACTAGCAGCCACGTTCATGCATGTGGAATGTGCTGGCACCATGCACCTGCACAAACAGCCACACACTCCACGTGGTGGCTAGTGGCCCCATTCACACATATGCAAATAAGCCACACATACCACCTGGCTAGTGGCCCCATTCACGCATGCGCAAATGGGCCACGGACACCCACCCCCTGCTATCATCCCCATTTGCACCTGCTCGCATATGCAAACATGGCTGCAGGTGCTAGCACAAATGGGGAAAATGCGTGCCCATTTATGCGCACACCAGCCAGCCATTTCCACGGCTCACTGGCCAAGAGCCCATGGCCCAGTCCCGGGCCACGGCCCAAAGGCTGGAGATCCTTGCTCTAAGCAGTTCACAGTCACCAAATTGCCCCTAACAATCTGGGTCCTCAGAAGGATGGAAGGCTGAGTCAACCTTGAGCCAGTCAAGATCAAATTCCTGGCGGTCGGCAGAGTCAGCCTGCAATACTACATTTTAATCCCTGCACCATCATGGCTCTTATATAATGTAATATTGTGTCTTTACTTTTGGTTTAGCATAATAAGAAGACCCAGGACTTCTCAGAATATCTGTGATCACCTTCTTCCTCTCACGTATTTTGTCCACCTGAGATGACCTAGTCCCTCCTCTCAGTAAATGTCAGTCATGGGATTCTCAGAAGTGAACGTTTTCAATTGCTGTACCACATTTATGGAGAAGCATCTCCCCATGAGCAATGAAGGCTGCCAACCCCACTATATTTCAACCTTCAGATGGGATTCACCTGATATTTTTTAAAAAATAATTCTCAACTCTGTACAAAGACAATTAGCACGTCAGATTCAGAATGCCCTTCCCTATTTTTGTATTTATTTAGCAGAATTGTGCAACCAAAGGTAAATTTTCTGTCAATAAAGTAACATCTAACTTGAAAATAAAACCATAAGCTTTTCTCAGCAGATACTGGCTTGCCACATGTGCTGGCATCATGTGCATGCAGATACCGGCTTGCCATTAATAGAATTTAATCCACTAAAAAAACGTGATTGTCAAGGTGTTTGTTTACAACTTTAGTGGCTGATCACAATATACAGCAGCAAAGACAGGAAGGTGATTGTTTACAAGAGATTTCAGCCTAATCTCCTGTCCCGGCTCTCTCCCAATATCTTGAATCAAAGACAGCTCTTCCAACTGCTAAGGGAGAATTCCAATTCTCTGTTTTACATCTGTCGGAAATGAAAAGGGTAGGTCTGAGAAAAGGAAAACTTGCTCTAAGAAATGCAGCCAAAAGACTGAGAGAACTCGTGGGAGATGGTGGGTAAAAGTTTAGAAAGGTGGCGGATGTGATAAAAGGGGGAGAGGGGAAGGAAAAAGGAGATAATCAGAGAAAAGACCAAACGAGATGCTAATATCTCTTTTAACCAGTCATCACTCTGTAAATAACCAGGGCAGAGAAGCTCTGTTTATGTATATCCTTAAAGAAAAACAGCGTTTACAGTATCCCACATGAATGATTCCTGCAGCATTTATTTATTTATTTATTTATTTTGGGTTTGTATGCCGCTCCTCTCCAAGGGACTCGGAGCGGCTAACAACATATACATAACAGTGAAGTACCATAAAAAAACCCAAACAAATATATCTAAAAAAAAAAACAATAAAAAAACCCACACACATTCAATTCAACAATCAACCACAGTCATCCCCAGGCCTGCCGGCAAAGATGAGTTTTTAAATTTTTTCGGAAGGCTGGGAGAGTCGGAGAAACGCGGACTTCAGGAGGCAGTTGGTTCCAGAGGGCGGGCGCCACAACAGAGAAGGCCCTCCCCCTAGGGCCCACCAAACGACATTGTTTCGCTGACGGGACCCGGAGGAGGCCAACCCTGTGCGCTCTCACCGGTCGTAGAGCAGTATGTGGCAGAAGGCAGTCCCGTAAGTATCCTGGTCCCATTCCATGAAGGGCTTTATAGGTGATAACCAACATTACTCAAGAGGTCCAGACATTCAAGGATCAAATAATAATTTTGTTATGTTTGCTTCACTAAGGTCGTCTCTGAATAGTGAAACTCTTACAAGCCATTCCCGAAAAAATGCCCATTTTGGATAGAGCCAAAGCTGAAGTGAAGACACTCAACCCAAAAGCACTTGAAAAATAAGCAAGAGATTTATACCATTCATCTCCCCCTTACATGCCTACTGGGAAGAATGCAAAGAATAACAACAGCTAGGCTTCTTCAAGTCTACCTGGAAATGAGGCCTCAACTTGAATCCAAGTGCTGCAGGGCCCCAGCAAGTCTGAAATATAACCTAGCACAGGCAAATGCATGGCCAAAACAAGCATGTCAGTTGTAGGGGGGGGGTCCCCAAGAAATTGCAATGCATCTAGTCCTACATTGGGGTGAAGAAAATAGTCAAAAAAGCAAATGTAGCATAGATGTGCTGCACCCTGGTAAATTATGCTTCATGCAAATAATGAACATGCTACATACAAAAAGGAATTGTTCTAGATAAAAGTAAGGGCCCTCCAAACCATCTTAACACTGGGGTGCCACAGTTTGCATCTTTGAAATGTGTTGGGTCACAATTCTGGAAGCTGTAATCCAATATATTTCAAGACTGTCTGACTGGGAAAATCTGGTTTAGCAGTTCCACTTATAGGGCTTGCTCAGTGATAAGCAATCTGTCTGAGAAGAAGATATTCTGACATTATATTTAACATTCCAAACCCCAAAGCAATAGGCTTCTTATTGCTATTATTGGCAATTCTGGAATGAGAAGCAGATGTTTGGCTTTTCAGGGGTTTCTTTTACAAAATGTTGATAGCTAAGATTTAATGAGGTGGGTGGATGGGTGGGTGAGGGGGTTGCTCCAACCTCCATAAAAAGAACTCTGAATCCCACAGACAGCCTAATAGGATCTGTCTGTCATGGTGGAGAGCTCAATTCATCTTACTCAGAATCTTTTTCCCACTGGGTCATATTGTGATTAGCTGTTTCACCATGCAATCCTCTACATATCTGCTCAAAAATATAGTCTGTTGAGTTTAGTGAGGTTTATTCCCATGTCAGTCAGTAGAGGATTGCATCCAGAAGAGTTTGCTAAATCCATAGACAATCTGATTTACCACCAGCATATATAAAAACTGGTTAGGCACTAATCTGCATATTGTGCACATGGGAATGGTCTTTGATGTATTCTCGATGTTTCCTACAAATAATCATGGCTTGAATGGCACATATATCTGCTATAGCAACATAAAATGCAAGCTGTTAGGCTAATCAGTGGGGATTTATTCACCAGTCGAACTGCATAATATGAATATATAACTTGGAGCAGCAGAAAAAAAACAGTCTATATAAAATGCAACAATATATTCATTATTAAAAATAATCAGCTTTAAAAAGACAGTGTGCATTTGCTTGGAATCAATCTATTACATACTGTATAATGGTACTTAATTATCAGTAAATATGTAAATATTTCAGAAAACACATAATCTAGATATTTGTTAAAGCAATTTAAGATGTCCTTTTCTCGTCCATAAAAAAGTCACTTAAAATATTAATATGCCCAATACTTTTTAATTCCTGCTTAGGAGAATCAGCATGAAAAGTTTTAAATATAACTTTTATCAAAATGTTATTCTGACAGTATTGGACATTTTACAATAAAATAATAATCCTTCTGTTATTTATACTACTTTAAAAAAATACACACACCCCTATTTTTCAGTTCCATTAAAATGCCAGCATAGTGTTTCAAATTTTAAAATAGTCTATATCTGATTTGGATGAAACCCAGATTAAAGTGGACTTATTTGGGAAAACTCAGAAGATCTGAACCCTCCCAAAATTTATTTATGACTTAGTATTTAAAAATAAAAAAATCCATGTGCAACTCCATGACTGCAAAAATGAATCCACTTTTCCCATATTCTCCATGTAAGGATTCTCCATGTACTGTATGGTGTTAAGGCATTTTATGAGACTCAACTCTAGCTTGATTCCTCAGTTACCTTATCTGGTGGAGCAATATAGGAGAAGAGCTGTGTTAGTCTATGGTGGCAAAAAAAATCAGGTTTTTGGCAGTTTTGTTTACAACTAACAGAAGTCATTAAATGACATGTTTTGTGAGCTATAACTCATTTCCTCAGATGCGGTTCACAAAAGCTTAAACCTTTTATGAACATTTTGTAGCCAGAAAAGGAATTACTAAACTCCTGATATTCTATTTTGCCAAAAGTTGTAGGCATATCCAATCAGTGAGTACTTTTCAATACATGCATTTTATATGTACATGCATACATATAATACACATGCGTGATATATTTATTATTTTTATAAATAACTCAAGATGACAAACATACCTAACAGCTAATTCTTCCTCCTATTTTCCCTACAACAACAATCCTGTGAGATGGGTTGGGCTGACAGAGATGACTGGCCCAAGATCACCCAGCCAGCTTTCATGCCTAAGGTGGGACTAGAATTCACAGTCTCCTGCTTTTTACCCTGGTGCCTTAACCACTACATCAAACTGGCTATATGCTAGAGGAAGGGTCCCCAACCCCCAGGCTGTGGCCCACTAAGTGGTCATGGCCCATTTGAAACCAGGCTGCACATGTGGTGGGTGAGCGTGTGCACATGTGCAGCTCCATTTGCACAAGCGGCAGGCTCTCGCACTTGGGCATGCAGTTCTATTTGTGCAAGCAGTGTGCGTGCGTCTGCTGCTTGCACAAATGGAGTTGTGCGCACTTATGCAGGAACCTGCTGTCAGATGTCCTTCATCGTCTGAAGCAATAGGATCCAGGAACGCAGGAACAAGGTGCTTTACATAGACTTTTCCCCGCCCTGCAGTCCCGCCCCAAGCAGCAAGCCAGCATCTGATTGATGGAGGCAAAAGCCGGGCTCCACCTGGAAGGTAAGAAGAGGTGGATGAGTACATATTCGCCCTGGCAGATGGTTCTGTGGACTCGCCTCCCAGCTTCTCAGAGTGTCAGCGGTGAAATGCCCACACCAGTCGTGGTGCGTGGACGTCCTCCCCCCTCACCCATGATGCCTCCGAGACGGGGTACCCCTTCCACCTAACTAGATATTGCACCCGTCCCTAATGGGTCCGGGAGTCCAAGATCTCCTGTAGTTTGTAATGGTCCCTAGAAACCGGCTCCGGTGCTTCGCTCATGGGTTTATGTGGGGAATCCCCAACCGGTTTCAGTAGGCTGCTATGAAAGACTGGATGTACCTTCCCAAGAACCAGGGTAGCTGCAACTGCACTGTTACCGGGTTGATGACTTGAACCACCTGGAAGGGCCCTAAGTATTTGGAGCCCAGCTTTTTACAGGGTATTCCCAGGCATACAGAAACATTTCCTCTCCCCCCCCCCACTGGTCCGCCAAGCTGGAAAGTGACCATGGTGCTAGAGAAATCATTGCAGAAACATAAAAATATATTTCATATAAACAAATTTCAGGTAGAAAATGTGCAAAAGAATATTATCTACCCCAAAGCAAACTCAGCTGCAACAATAAGAATGTGTTAGTTAGGTAATTTTATTCAAGTCACTGACTGATATTTTGTAATATTATTATAAACTGTTGCATAGCACAAATTAAAAAGCATAGCCATTTATTAATATTAACTAAGTAAAGTATTTCATTATAACTGTGTAACTGCAGGCAGGAAACTAAGGAACTGAAATATTAAAATTAATTAACAGGACTATACAATTATTTTGGGAATAAAAGCCTAAAATGTTTCAACATGAAATGCTACTTGTTGAGCCAATATGTACGTGCATATATATTTGTGTGTGTGAGTGTGGCTCCAGGTAGGTAAAAGAGTAAGATGAGGCTGAATATTCTCCCGTTATATATTCAACCTATATGTTGAACATAAGGAAGCTAGATTGAAATCAGGTGAGAAAAATACATCAATAATCTATGCTACGCTGCTGGCACTATTCTAATAGATAAAATGCAGATCTGCAAGCTCTAGTAATAAAAATCAAGGAGCACAGTGAAACATGAAGCCAAAATTAAGTATAAAGAAGACCAAACTAATGACAACAAGTAGAACAAGCAGGCTTAGAGCTGACAATGAATATCCTCAAGTGGCAGATAATTAAGATCAGTCATCAACTGTAAAAGGAAGACACAGTCAAAAAATATCCCATGGACGAGCATTTGGTCGAGCAGCCTTGAAGGCCTTGGAAAAAATATTCAAATGCTGTAATGTATCTATAGTTATACAGATCAGAATAGTGAAAGTCATGATATTCCCTGTGACATTCTATGGAAGATAAAGCTGGCCTTTAATGAAGTAGGATAGAACATCATTGATGCTTTTGAAATTTGGTGTGGGAAAAAATTCTTGAGAACACTATGGTCAAGAAACAAACATTGAACAACTTGACTCTGAGTTCTCGCTCAAGGCAGAAATGACCAGGCTCAAATTATCCTTCTTTGAACACATTACAGGTAGTCCTTGACTTACAACAGTTCATTTAGTGACCATTCAGAGTTACAATGTTAAGATATTTAAACTTTAATAGCTGGAGCAGTGAAGAATTGGACAATGAGCAAAAACACACTACTTGGTTGAAGGCAGCTGGCCACTGCATAAAGGAATCTAAGTTTGCTGTGAATGAAAAGGGCGAGTTTCCTTGTTTCCAGTCTTTTTCCTCTTTGTGCTTTATGTGCTCTCTGTGATTTACCTCAAATATGTTTCTGCCGTGTGATCAGCTTTTGTGACCTTCTGCCAAGCAAACTCAATGGGGAATCCAGATTCACTTAACAACTGTGTTACTAACTTAACGACTGCAATGATTCACTTAACAACTCTGGCAAGAAAGGTTGTAAAATGGGGCAAAACTCACTTAACAAATGTTTCACTTAGCAAGATAAATTTTGGGCTCAATTGTGGTCATAACTTGAGGACTACCTGTGTTCAAAGGGCCAGCTGTCTGGAAAAGATTCTAATGCTGAAAAAGATGGAAAAAAAAAAAACCAAAGAAGAGGATGGCCAGCAGCAAAGTGGATAGATTTAGTTATTTGGTGCACTGTTGGAAGACCTGAAGAAATAAGTGAGAGACAAATCATCATAGAGAAAAAAGTTGATGCTGACTTGATGGCACATTATAAAGTAAAATAATAAAATACAACAAGTACAAAATGTAAAACAACATGAAAGAGGTTTAAATGGGAGAGCAGGATTTAATTGGATATGAGAGTTCTAAAATTTAAAAGGGTAATTTCCTACAGAAAGCAAAGGCAGCTGAAGGGAATTTTGTAGTTCTCCTAGAATTTGTTATGGTTTCTATCCAAAGAAGGAAGCAAATTAAATTAGAAATGTGAAATAGTGAGACAATTATTAATAAGCAGAGCTGTGAGTATAGGGTTCAAGTTTCTCTAGAAAGAATATTTAAGAAATATGTGTTCTAGAGTTTCAGATCTTCCAGGTCACAGGCAGATTCTGCAATAAAGACTTTATAATACCTTCCCTCCAAAATTTCAGAGAGCAAGACATTAAAGCTTATCAATTTATTGGGCAGGTAACTTTGCATAATTTGCAGTCATGAAAAGTTTTCTATGAATTTGTTGTCAGTTTTGGTGATTTAATTCATCCTACTCTGGCCAGAAAGTTACATCAAACACTCAACTGCTGAATTGTAGATCTAGTTCTTGGCAATTCTATGTGCAGTGGTGAGTGCTGTGCTTAATGCAAATGTAAATCTCTTTGGATTCTCAATTTCCAGGAAGAAGAAATTTGATTAAGAAAAATCATGGCAACCAGCTTGCCACTAGAAAAGTGGAGCTTGAGCCAAAAGTAACACTAGCATATGCCAGCCTTGGATTCCAGAAAGATGGTTCCAGTATCTAATCACAGACTTGCATTTGAGACATAACAAGATGCTAGAATGGTGCTTCTAGAAATATGGCCTGGCTGATATCTAAGAACTTTACTTTATTGTACACACATACCTGGAAGCCACATAACTTCCAGGAAATAGATTTAACTTTAAAAAGCTTTGTGGAATGTATGTTTTATATCAAAGGTATGCCTCTTTTCATATAAATGAAGAACAATATGGCTTTAGGGCTGTGGTTAGTCTTATTGGAAATAGATTTAATTTGTTCATTCTAGGCCCCCAAAGATTGGAATGCTATGCTGAGATATTTGAAGAATGAAACCCAGTCTGTGAAGTAAGAATGTACACAGATAACTACAATTTAACCCTTGTTAAAAAAAATAAAACCCTCAGATGAAATAGTAGAAATTTGATTCTTAGTTATTAGTTCTGTCTTACCTTTGATTTCCTTCAGTCCAACAAGTTAACCATCATTCGAAGATTACTGCACTAGCGTAGTGTGACTCCTTTCACTTAGATTGTATGGTAATTAGAAGGGGCCAATTCAAAGGAAGAACCAGATAGAAAACATAATTCAGAGAAAAACCAGGAATTTATCTTTAAAAAATCAATAATTTCTAAAAAGAAGGAAAATTTGGGAAACGGCAAGAACACAATCTCTTTAAAAATACTCTGTTTCTCTCCCTCCCGCCCTTTTTTTAGAGAAGATGAAAACAGGATATAAATCAGGGGACCCTCAAGAGCTAAGAGCTAATATCAAACAATAAAACTAAAAAACCAAAAAGAGGAAATATATGACTGAGATGCAATTCCTTTTAAAAAATAACCCACTAACATAGCTCACTGATGATTTGTCTTGTCTTGCACTTCGATTTTATTAAAAATTTTGATTCTAGACTGGTTAGGGGGCCTGTCAAATACAGAAACTTGCAGTTTTCCCAGACTGGCCTATTTTTGTTTTTGTGGGATGCTGAAACACAGCAAGCCCGACTAAGTCACCAAGGGGTAGGAGATAGGCATTTTCCATCTTTCTTTCACAGAATTCCATCACACCTCAGTTTGGTTGCCTTCCTCCCCCCCCCATGCTCTCTCCTTTGGTCTCTTCCACATGTGTGGGTTGAAGTGTTCTAAGCTCGGTACCTGATCTGCAGCATGAAGCTTCTGTCATTCTTTGCAACGTTTGGACAACGTTCATCTGTGGCTGTGGAGGAAATGCTGAATAGACACTTTTCCCACAAAGGCCCCATCTTAATTGCTGGAAGTTCCCTCAGCTAGAAATACCTTGAGGTTGTCTCCCATCCTTCCTGATTGGTTTATAGAGTGACTGTTTTTAATATCCCCATGCTGCAGAACAGTTGAAGTGAGGCAACCAAGAGGCAGGAGGAAAGTGCTCACTTAAACACCAATGTGTGTAGGGGTTTTTTTTAAAAAAAAAAATATTCTGCCCTTAGCTGATCGGTGGGGAGAATGGGGAAGGTTCATGGATATCAGAAGGTGAGGGTTGGAGAGGGGCCAAGATGGATGGCTGTGTGAAAACTGTCAGGCTCTTGCTCCAAAAAACAACAGGCCTGCTTATGATCAACCTCTCACTCTCATTCCAAGACTTCTTTATAAGTCATCTGAATCCCCAAGGTGTGATCCGAATAACAGCTTCTAGTCATCTAATGATTTTATGGGGTTCATCAATCACAAAGCATTTGGGAAGGGGATGTTGAAACAAACCTCAGAGGAGTTATTGGTCTTCTACAGTCTTTACAAATCCATTCTTCCAGAAACAGGAACACTAAGCTAGCTTTGGTGGCTTCTGTAGGGTCTGAAGTAGGAAAAGGAAGGAAGGTAGCTGAGAAAATGTAAATCCATTGTTTTTCCCACTATTTCTATATCTGTCAGCTAATGTTATC
Source organism: Bothrops alternatus (assembly GCA_034064705.1). Lineage (NCBI taxonomy): Eukaryota > Metazoa > Chordata > Lepidosauria > Squamata > Viperidae > Bothrops > Bothrops alternatus. The sequence goes on along the minus strand of JARGCV010000223.1, from coordinate 31,620,119 downwards.
TTATTGGTCCTTCTATAGTTATTTTAAGACTTTAGATTTAGCTTTCCAAATTCCCACATCTATCCTTCTCAACATTTTCATATTTTCATATTTTGTACTTGTACAATATATGTCATTTCTTTACAAATTATATTTGAGGACATTCCTGCCATTAAAAAAATATACTACACCAATGCCAGGTTTCTTAACCAGAGTTAATTGTACACTATTTCAAAATGAATAAACTTAAAAACCAAGAATTAAAAATATAATTTTTTCATAATATAAACAGGAATCACCATATTAATAGAAGCAGCTATAGCCAATCAGTACCTGTCTCATTCAAGGGACTTACATTATATGTTTCATTACCCAACTAGATAACATCATCACCAGCACTGATGATCTTATCTGGTCAGGTAATGAAACAAATACTCCACAATTCAACTCTGAACTACAGATATTCTCTTCTGTATCTAGCCAAAGAAAGTGTCTAGGTGTGTAGATGGTGTACATGAGAAACAGAAACTCATAGTACAGCCTCCTTGTACTGACCTTTAAAAAGTATTATGCAATATCCAATTATGCCACATATTTTGGCAAGAAATATATAGAAATACATGGTTGCTAGAAGTGCTGTTACGGTAGAAGGAAATTCTGGTCTGGTCTGCAGCCAGGTAAATAAGCACAGGACATCTGCTTGGAGGTAGATTTTATTCAGCCGGAAAGTGCACAATTCAGCTGACAAAGGTGATCACAAAGTTAGAACACTGAAAGTGGTAATACTTATAGTAATAATGGACTTTGATCATGAGGTGTGCTAAATGTTATAAATCGTTCCTGCCGTAGGATTTCTGAAGTGTGGAGAGGAAAATTGTTTCATAGGGGTGTGGAATTTTATGAGGGGTATGGTGTTGGGGTGCAGTATTGTAATAAAAGATTTCTGTTATCTTGAGGGGATTCCATTTCATGATTGTTCTACTTGCATAGGCCAGTGATGGCGAACCTTTCAGAGACCGAGTGTCCAAACTGCAACCCAAAACCCACTTATTTATTGCAAAGAGCCAGGGCCGCATCAGCATTGTGGTGCCCTTGGGAGGGGGGCAGGGAAGCACCTCTGAGTGCCACCTCTGGCATGCAAAAACCAGGGGCACAAAAATGGCCCACCGTGCTGCAAGGTGCAAAAACAGCCAGCTCCATGCTGCAGAGTGCAGATACAAGGCGCTGCACCACATAAGAACGGGGCAGGGCTAGTGAGTATCACACAGGCACTAGCTCCATCCCATTTGCAGCACATGCGTGCTCATGGCCCCTTGCATGCGTGCATGCATGTAAAATGCTTCCCCCTCCCTTTTCTTCCAGTCCACCAATCGACAATGGTTGATGACCTCTGCTCTACCACCTCTACTCAGCTGCTTTGCCTCCTTTGTGCTGGGCAGGGCTCCTGTTCTGGGCAGTGGGGACAGCCTGATGGACCTGCTGCAAGCGGCGGTGCCACATGTGCCAACAGAGAGGGCTCTCAGTGCCGCCTCTGGCACGCGTGCCAGAGGTTCACCACCACTGGCATAGGCTGACGTTCTGAAGATTTGTGCTTAATCAGTTGCAGCCCAAGTGAGAAAAAAGTTTAAGCACTTTCTTTGTATCTTTATTTCTAGGTTGCTGGTGGATCAGAAGTGGTTGGGGTTGATGTGAAACCTGGCTAGGGCATGGGGTGTCATAGGGGCTTTTACCTCCCAACAGTACTACCTTTCCTTTTACTTGGTATCAAATTGAGAACTTCTGAAAGCTCAGCAAAAAACCCTCACCATCAAGTCTTCATTGTAGACTTTGTTATATCCAGCTCTTCCCCCCCTCCTTAGATAATTGGGAATCCTCAGATTGATGGATGCTCATCTTCTTGAATGGCAGGAAGGTTTACATAGCTGTTCTTCCAGCTCCACTGTTTACCAAGTGATTTACAAGTGCAAAGAAAATAAAATCAAGGAACCAGCAAGGGTATGTAGCAGGCACTAAAGAAGTGATCCATCTTGTTTTTCTTCACTCATGTCTTGGAACTCTTCTCCTTGGGTGGTTCCTGCAGATGATTCCTCTCCTTCAGTCCTTCATGGCTAAGGGCCCTCTAGAAATGGGCCTCTAGTCTCTGGAACCAGCTCCCTACTACTACTCTTCAGAGGACTAATTGTAACATCTTTAAGAACGGTTTAAAAATATTTATTTCAATCCTTAGGCAAGCGATTTTTAAACTGCTGACTGAATTTTGTTTCTCTAAATAGTTCTACTGATTCTTTTTAGGGGGGGATGGGTGGGTTATTGGCTTATACAGGTAATCCTCAACTTAAACAGTTCTTTTAGTGACCATTCAAAGTTACAATGCCACTGGAAAAACTGACTTATGACCAATTTTCACACTTAGGACCTATGAAGCATCCCCATGGTCACATGATTTACATTTGGCTGCTTGACAACTGCCTCCTACCGGTAGTTATGACTGCTGCAAGGTCATGTGTCCAACGTCTGACAAGCAAAGTCAATGGGGAAGCCAGATTCACTTAACCACCCTGTCACTAATAACTGCAGTGATTCGTTCATGTGGCAAGAAAAGTCATAAAATGGGGCAAAACTCACCGAACAATTTTTTCACTTAACAACATAAATTATGAGCTCAGTTACACTTATACATTGAGGACTGCCTGTATGCATTTTAGGATATGGCCAGATAGCTACTTGAAAGTACTTGGTGTGGCAGTAAAAGGATGTTCTCATAAAATTTGATGTCCTGCACTGTCTCTTGCCACAGCAACCAAGTCAGAGACTGATGAGGCCCTTTCATGGTTTGTCTGTTTTATGTCTTCACATCAGTTTGACTTTTAGTCACTACTTGAATAAATTAGTGAAATTAGGGAAGCCCAGATGGGTTAATATTATATTGCTTTTTACTCTCAGCTTTTGTTTTCATTTTGAATTATGAAATTAACTGAGGTTTCCATTTTTGCTGCTGCCCAGAGTTATTGTAGCAAGCCGAATGGCCATGCAAATTGAAACCAACTATCCACCTTGATCTAATTTCTTCCCATCCCCAAGAGGATATTACTAAGGTGACCAACTTTTTTACAATGAAAAAGAGGACACAAATAAATTGAAGAAAAAAAATATCGTAAATAAAAGAAACATTTCATTCATTGCAACAATAATACAGAATACACTATAATATGATAAATGCATAATAAAAACATTTGTAACAATAACATTTTATATTGTAATTATGCTTGCATGCCATGCCCCTGTCTGCAGCCGCCCCACCAGCACTGCTGCCCCGCTGTGTAGAGCGGGCCCCACGGCTCCCAAAGCACCAGCTGTGCCGGCTCCGGCTCCGGAGGGCAGCCCGCCATCAACACACCCTGCCTGCAGCCGCCCAACCAGCACCACCGCCCACCCTGCGCAGCCCCATGTAGAACAGGCCCCGCGGCTCCCACAGCACGGGGTGAACAGCTGGCCACCACTGCCCCTCACACCCCTGCAGCAGCCCCGCCGTCCCTGCCTCTTGTGCCTGCAGCCATTATTGCCCTAGCAGGGCCGAAGATTAAGAGAAAGTTACCATGGCGTTGCCGCTCCAGTCTCCTCCAGGTATCTTTGGGACTAACTAGGAGATGGTATAGTTGGGTAGCAGGGAGGGGTGCAAAGTTTCTGCCAATTCGCCTTTGCTGCAAACAACTTACATGTGCAAAGTTTGCCAGCCGGGTGTTTTGGCGCACTCAGCAGCAATTCCTATTGGCTTTCAAAAGCCAATAGGGGGAGTAACACAGCTCATGCAAAAGTTGAAAAAAAAAACAACATCAAAAAAGGTGCCGGAATGCCATTCTGAACATTCTATGAGAAAAAAAAAGCCCTGCAGAATAGGCTTCAAATATCAAAAAGGAGGACATGTAGGAGGACACTTTTTGAGGGAGGACAGAACTCACAAAAGCAGGACTGTCCTCCCTAAAGAAGGACAGTTGGTCACCTTAATATTACAAATTTGAACTTTTTTCACAAGCGCCAGGATTATCAATACCACTGTTTTCTAATTTAGTATGAAATGCTTCCAATAGGAGCACATGTGTTTTCAGAAACTACTTTTTCCTACAGATGTATTCAGCAGTATCCTACATATTGAACCTGATTTCTATGGGGTTGCTTACACTATGGAATCTGCATTTGTATTTTCCAGAGAAAGACCCAGAGAGCTTTTTTTTTTTTTCACAAGACATGGATGTTGCAAGTCTTACAGCATGCATGACAGGAATGTCTATCTCAGAAATATGTAGAAATGAGATGCATTGCAAAAGGCCCATGGGGACCTTAGAAATGCCAGTGAGAACACACTCTTGGATGATGTAAGCACCACAGGGTAACACAAAAGGTGCTGAATGAAAAATCTTGGCAAAAAGATCTGAGAATTCTTCTCTTCCTCATTTTGCATTCTAATATTGGTGTATTAGGGTCTTACTCCATCTTCCCTCATATTTTTTTTAATGAATTCTTTAAAAGAAAATCTTTATGATTGTGGAAAACAAAGCATTTAATACAGGTAGTCCTCAGTTGAGCCCAAAATTTATTTTGTTAAGTGAGCTTTGCCCCATTTTACGACTTTTCTTGCCACAGTTGTTAAGTGCATCACAGCAGTTGTTAAGTTAGTAACCTGGTTGTTAAGTGAATCTGGCTTCCCCATTGACTTTGCTTGTCAGAAGGTCACAAAATGTGATCACATGACCTTGAGACACAGCAACGGTCATAAATATGAACCAGTTGCCAAGCATTTGAATTTTGATCACATGATCATGGGGATGATGCAAAGGTTGTAATAGTGAAAAATGGTCATTAAATGAACTGTTGTAAGTCGAGGAATATCTGTAGATGTGTTTGTATTCAAAAGAGGGTAGTATTATGTTAGCGAACATTCTAGAATAAACCAGGTTTTCTGCTTAACAACTTGGCCATATTTCCTGATCTTAAGTAGCTAGTGAATAAATAAAGAATTATGGCTGTCCATGCTATTTGAAGATTATGAAACTTATTTTTAGTATTTCTGCCCAGAATGGGCAAGAGAAATTAAATTGTTTCATTGTCTTGATTTTGTTGGAAAATTACTGTGAATAATATGGATCCAACAGATTCCCAGCCAATTCTTATATCCAGTTAAGAGCAGGCAAGCAAGCCACTCAATTCAGTTAGCCAAACAACAACAGCATGTTTGTTTATTAAACACCAGGAAATACAAAAAAGACCATTAACTGGCAAAAACAGGATAAAAGACAAAGCAGGCAAAGGGAGAAATGAATATATTAAAAACAGTTTACATAATCTATCTCAAAAGAACACAACAGAGGAAACAGCACTGTGGATAACTATAGCATGGACAGTCCCAAAGGAAGTACCCTTTGCTTGTTCCAACTTTCACCCTTTTGTGCACATAACAGCAACAGAATAGAAATAGAAAGCGAGACACTGGAGGATACCTCGTCTATTCTGAACTTTGAAAAAAAGAAACAGTTTGGTGGTAGAGATGATGTATCCCAACAGGTTTTGTCCAAATGCTTCAACACTATTCCATTCTGCACATTACTACAAGGAATGTTGCCAATCCTATTTAGCCTTTTGGTTTCTTATGAAATAAAATAATTTGAAAAAGTGCTACAAATGGTTTTAATCTAAAAAAAGTGATTCCTGATTAGGTCTTTATTAAACATTATAATAATAATATAGTATTCCGTACAGTATTCCACTTGGATGAATTGAGCTTTTCTTTTTGTCCTAATAATATCTGTTGTATACTTCGTTCGTGTGCGAATGATGAAGACACATGGCCATGCTGAACAAACACTTTATTCTCCTTCTACAACAACCAAGCAAAAGCAAAAGGCACGCAGGCCTTTTTATATGGCCAGAAGCCCGGACAGTGTCAACCAATAGGAACAGAGCGTTTTCGCGCCTTGCGCATGCGCACAAGGCTGGCGCCACTCTGTCTGGTCCCGGGCAGCTTTTTGAATGCCCGGGACCATTGCAACATCCCGAGCCTGCTTTTGCAGGCTCGGGACACAACAATATCCATCAGCTGTTTTGGATCTCCATTTGCACCCACTCCAATGGCAAGAGATTCTGTGAGTTGTTTCCCTGAAACTAACTATCTATCTATCTATCTATCTATCTATCTATCTATCTATCTATCTATCTATCTATCTATCTATCTACCTACCTACCTACCTACCTACCTACTTATCTAAAGATATTTCTTCTGGTTTCCCTTTTTCTGGTTACAAACAAAGACCATTCTCATTGTAAAGCTGGCCTAATGGCCCTTTGAATTTCTTCTCTCTACTTCTTCTCAAAAGAAGTCGAGTTTGAAAAATCCTACCCAAAAGCTTTAATTCCTAGAAAGTCCTACTCCCAAGAAAAGAGAATGGGATTATTCTCAGAAATCTTTGGAACAATTACAAATGAAGAGAGGTCCTGACTTTTTCCAATCCCAATTGGCAGCTTTTCCCCTTCTTTTCTCTTAATGGACTGCAAACATACCAAACAGAAATATGTTCTATATTTTCTCAGACAAGGCTTAACTTTTCCCAGTGCTTTTTCATGATGGTTCCAAAAACCCAAATTTTACTGCAAGAGCTGAAGTCCATTGCTTTCCCAATCATTTGGTCATTAATGTACAACATTTATTAGCTGTCCTTTAGCCAAACACATCAACCAGCCACTCCATTGGTGCACTTTTAAATATAAAATAAAATCTCAAAATGCCTTTTTAAAAAGTTGACTGGCAGTTGTCAACTTGATAGCAGATCATTGATAATATTTGGCTTATATGTGTGAGAAAATCTAATCTTGTGATGAAATTAATGGAACTTATAGGATTGTTAATGTCTGTTGAACACCACAGGAATCTTTAAGCTGTTTTCAGGAGTGCACCATGCAATCCTCTTAGGGCTAAGGAAATTTAGAATGCAGAATTCTTTTCCAACTTTTCTTCAGCCTTTTGCTCACAGTCAGGATGGGAGAACATGGAGCTGCATGTAGCTTTTCATGGAAGAAAAATGAATTAACAGATGTGGAAGGTTTAGGTGTCTCAGCTGAAGCTAATAGGCCCTTCGCCTGAAAGTTTTCTTTCACAAAATAGCTATCTTAGTCACCCTTAAAAATGGAAGGACATTGTAGTTGATGGAGAAGGCGCTTCTTAAACCTTCTCCTTATTCTGTCTTCACAATGTTTTCTAATTTCATCCGCAGAATAGAGGCCAATATATAAAGCAAGTTCATGGGTAGAGATGTTAAACACCGTATGGTGTTTGAAATGCTTGATGATCTCAGAAATTTCAGAGCAGATGTGAGCAAACTTGTTACAGCTGCAGTTTTATTTTAAGTTAGGGTTTCTCCCCCCCCCTTAGGAGGCTCCAGGCAATGGAGTAGTTGTATTATGGCAGCAGTCCCTAATCTTTCCAGCTCAGTGGACTAGCAGAGGCAGCAGCGGTGGGGGGAGGGAGAGGGATGGTTTTGTGTGTGCACTGCTTTCTGAAATGCAGCTTCATATGCATGTGTGCACATGCACATGATCACCCACCACTTCCCCAGCCCAGTTCCAGGAGTTGGGGACCCCTGCATTATAGTATCACTGAAGAAGGCAGATCTAAAATTATCAAACCCCACTTTTGTGTCTATGTTCCTCTTGTTGGTAGAATGGATGGCTTTTATTGTATTAATATCTGTGATAAGCCTTTTGGAAGTTTAAAACATTTATTTCTCACATTTCTTATCGAAAAAAGAGTAAACATTTGTTAGAAGATGAGCAATTTTGGGGAATCAGAAAGTTGATTCTGAGGCAGGTCACTTGGAATGTGGTTTTCCTCTATATCAGTTTTTGCCATTATAGTTGGCTGGGAATGATGATAGTTGAGGTCCCAGTAATCTGGACAGCCTTAAATTAGTCAAACCTATTCTAAACGACTCAATCCAAGGATATTTCATTGAGCTTTCTGGATCTATAGTTTTCCAAAAGTATTGCAACTACATTTACCAGAAGCAGCAAAAACTATTGTTCAGTAACAATGATTTTGAAAGTGTTGATAAGATATGAGGGTGTATGAATTTATTTTAACTACTACCAGGATAAGCAAATTTCTATACCCAGGATGAAGATAAAACTGCCACCAAGCATCCTGCTTCACTATTTTTGGCACTGAATTTGGAGCCAAGGAGAAATTATGTTATCATAAGCAACTCTCAAAGGGACACTGAAGACTTAAGTAATAACAATTCTTTTGTTTTTGGATTAGCTAAAAATCCCATTAAATATTTCCATTGTTGAAAATGAATTATATGACAAGGATTAGTAAAACAGAAACTTGGCTGACAAACATTGCTAAACTGCCTCTCCACTTTATTGTTCATCTTCCAGATGTACAAGGATTACCATTTTCAATATTAAAAATATTTGTAACTCAGGGTTGAACTATGGAGTCCTTGATGCTCTCTGAGCTTGGTTGTTTTCTTGCAGATGTTTCATTATCAGATTAGGTAACATCTTCAATGCTAGGAGGGAGTGGGGTTTGTTCTCTTTTTACATGTTAGTGGCTTGCCCTGTCAGAGTTGGTGGAGATAGTTTTGATGGTTCCTTAATTAGGCTGTTGTTTACTATTAGCTTGTTTGAGTTGGTAGTTCCTTGATTGGGATATTGTTTACTTCTTGATTGTTGCTCTAGTGTTCATCTTGGAGTTAATCTCTGCTGATCTGGGTGTTGGTTGCTGGTGGAGAATTATTTTGGTCTTTTTATTTCCTTTTTGGCTGTTTGTTTGTATTTTTTTTATTAAAACAATCAACATTAAACATAAGATCATATTAAGAAGCAATCATCATAGAACATAAAGTACAACATTAAGTATTAGTCTTTTTTTGTATTTTTTGAGTGGCATGTAGATGTTGTTTAACTCTAGGTCAGCGGTTCTCAACCTTTTTCAGGCGGCGACCCTGATCTGCGCCACGCATGCGTGGTGCTACCCCCTGCACCGCGCATGCGCGGTGCTGCGCCGCACATGCGTGGTACTGCCCCCTGCACTGCACATGCGTGGTGCTGCCCCCTGCGCCGGCCGAGGCGTAGGCCACCGTCCGTTCGGGGCGGCGGCAGACAGGCCCAGGTGCTCCTGGGCGGTTGCGGCGGCGACGGTGCAGGGCGACCACGGGCTGGGCCACCAGCTGGCCCAGCCCAAGGGAGGTAAGCCACCCGCCGGGCCCCACGCGCGCCAAAAACCCTCCCTGCACCTGCCGGCCTCCCACCCCTGGCCCTCTTTTACTTACAGTTTTAGTAGTTGCTCAGCAGGGAGGGGTGGAAACTTCTAGACAGTTCGCCTTCGCTGCAGACAACTTGCAGCACCGTTTGCAGACTGGGACTTTTGGTGGGCTCAGCAGGGCGGAGACAGCCTGGACAATTCCTATTGGCTTTTGAAAGCCAATAGAATTAGACTCTATTCAAGAGAGTCTATTCTATTGGCTTTCAAAAGCCAATAGAATAAGAGGGAGTAGCACAGCTAAGGAAAAGGGGGAGAAAAATGGCGGACTGCGTTGTTTGGCGACCCCTGTGAAATGGTCGTTCAACCCCAAATGGGGTCGCGACCCACAGGTTGAGAACCGCTGGGCTAGACCGACAAGATTGGTAGTGGAAAAAGAAAAGGATTTACAATCTCAAGAGTCTACGCCGACAATAATAACCAGATCCAAATATAGATAAGGAGGGGGGAAAAGGTGAATCCATATCCATCAATGTTAATGGTCTCAACTCTCCAATAAAAAGGAAAAGGTTTTTAAATAAACTCAATAAGATGAACTTAGATATAATTATGCTACAAGAAGTTCATATAAAAAAACAATATCAATATTTATTAGACTGCCCTAAATTGGGAAACATGTTTGCGGCACTTTCACAATACAAGGAAGGAGGAGTTGTAGCATATATCAAACAGGAAATTTTGGCAAAGCAAATTTATAAAGACGAAGAGGGTAGAATTTTAATCATGGAAATAATTTTGAATAAAATAAAAATTCTCTTTGTGGGAATTTATGCCCCGAATGAGGGGCAGAAACAATTCTATAAAAAAAACTACATAATATTATTAATCAATTGGAATATGACAACATTTGTATAATGGGAGACTATAATGCAATTGTGGAAAGAGTAGGAAAAGAACCAGAGGAACAATACCTGATACATTCCTAAAAATGGCTGATGAGCTTAATATCCAGGATACTTGGAGAGAGAGAAATTTAGAGAAAAAACAATTTACATTCTACTCTGGACGTCATCAGTCATGGTCCAGAATTGATATGGTGTGGATGTCAGCAGACTTAAATTTAGAGGTAGAGGATGTTGTAATCGATATGAACTCCTGGGCTGACCATAATCCAATTAGAATTAGATGGAAAGGGCAAAAAAGATTGAGGAGATGGACCTTGAAAAGGGCAATCCTAAAACATAAAGAATTGAAATTGAAATTGGAAGAACAAATGGACCTATTTTTTAAGACAAACAAAAAGGAAGATACGAACTGCCGAAACTTATGGCAGCACAAGTAATAATTAATGGAGAAATGACCGATAGCTTTTCAATTCAAAAAGGCACAAGGCAAGGTTGTCCGTTATCGCCATTGTTGTTTCTACTATCCCTAGAGGTATTAATCAGAGTAATTCGGAAAGATGAACAGATCAAAGGTTTAGAGATCAAGAAAGAAACATTTAAAATGCAAGCTTTTGCAGACGATTTAGTTTTTATAATTGAAGAGCCATTACAATCAGGGACAATTAGGGAAGATTATAACATATAAAAATGTACTAGACAAGAAAGGGGAATTGAAGCCCAGGAAAATTCTTCAAGATGAAGGGATAGAACTAGAATGGTGGGCATACCTTCAACTACAGGCGAGATATTGGAAAGATAAAAAAGAGTTAGGCATAAAAATAGAACCAATAGGGCTGGATAAAATATTATTAGGTACTGAGGATAAAATGATTAAAAAGCTATATCATTATTTGTTAGATCAAGCAATATATGAAGAACAGGTAAAAGAAACCATGTTAACATGGAGCAGGGATTTTGATCTCAACTTTGATCTGCATATCTGGCAAGAACTATGGGTACGAAATAGGAAGCTTACTTTGGCTACCTCCTACAAAGAAAACCTCTACAAAATGTTCTACATATGGCATCTCCCACCCACAAGATTAGCTAAAATGGGTCCAAATATTTCTTCCACGTGCTGGAAATGTAAATTGGTAAGAGGGACATATTACCACATGTGGTGGGAGTGCTCAAAAGCCCGTGACTTTTGGAACAAGTTTAAAAAATGGCTGGAAGAAATACTAATGATAGAGGTAGAGCTAAAACCAGAACTCTTCCTACTAGGCATAACTACGCAGAAATACGACAAAGGGATACTTTACTTGATGCTACATATTCTCACGGCTGCTAAATTGGCGTATGCAGAAAACTGGAGGAATAAAGAAATTCCAACAAAAGAGATTTTATATAAAATCCTATCGTGTGCTGACATGGATAGGCTCACAATGGAAATGAAGGACAAGACAGAGTCAGATTACTTTGAAATCTGGGACAAATTCTATTGTTGGTGTGGATCAAGGAGAACTGTTCGGATTTTAAGTTAGTGTTAAGATAGAGATATATAAAACTGTATGTTAGTATATAGAGCAGCGGTTCTCAACCTTTTCCGGGGCTCGACCCCGGCCCACATCGTGCATGCGCGGCGCGACGGCCCGCATCGTGCATGCGCAGCGCGACGGCCCGCATCGCGCATGCACGGCACGACGGCCCGCATCGCGCATGTGCGGCGCGACGGCCCGCATCGCGCATGCAACGGCCCGCATCACGCATGCGCGGCGCGACGGCCCGCATCACAAAGGGGAAAAAATGGCCTACCAAAAAAAATTGGTTGACCAAAATAAAATGGCAGGCCCGCATTGCGCATGCGCGGCGCGATGGCCCGCATCGCAAAGGGGAAAAAAATGGCTGACCAAAAAAAATGGCTGACCAAAAAAAATGGCGGACTGCAGTGTTTGGCGACCCCCGTGAAATGGTTGTTCGACCCCAAATGGGGTCGCGACCCACAGGTTGAGAACCGCTGCTCTAGGTGTCTGTTGATGATATTATGGTTATTTTTCATCTATTCACCTTCCCGAACCAGACACTTTCCAAACGCACTGGGATTGGGAATTCTGAAGACTGAACACTGGAGTACCACCAGTAATATTGCTGAAACCACACTGCATAGGAAGAGGCAGTCATACATTTTACTTACAGTACTTTGATCATACATCCCTTTTTTTTTATTTTATTTCCTCCTACATGTTCCATCCTGTAAAGTCCTCTGCAAGGTTCTGCACAACGTGTATGACCCACCAAATCAAGCCTGCTTTTTTTTTAGATGTGGACTTACCTTGTTTTTAAACCTCATCTCTTAAACTCACTATAGAATTTACATATTTGTACTTATTTATATCAGTTTACTTGATTGCCCTGCAAATAAGATGGATCGTGTTATAATTTCCAGAATATTAATTGTAACATTTATTCAACTTTAGCTTGATATTTTGCATTAGCAACCAACATCAAAGGTAATTGGAATCTGCACATAAACAAAACAAATCCAAGGCTAATACCTTAAGAAATAGTTCAACGTGAAAGAGCAATTATCGGTTGTTAGTCTTTGGTTTTGAATTTATTTTCTTTAAATGAGAGACCACCAGCCTGAATTGCAAATTGTTTCTTATTTTTCAGTTTCACACTCATTTGTCATACAGGAAGGATAGAATATCAAAGACACACACATGTCCAAAAGCTTGCTTGGGCTTGCTCAGCCTGCACAATTTGCAACCCAACAAGAAGGAAGGATCTCAAAGATGCCAGGGATTTTTGTGGCTAGTGCTCTACCTAGAAAGTGAGATTGAGCTAGTCAGATAAGGCGGCATTTCAGATCAATAGATTTGCTACTTAAAGATGCTTCTCGAGAAGTGGTAGGCACTCTAGCTGACCTTCAGACATGTTGGAGATTAATTCCTATCAGTACCAACTAGGGTGATCTATAGCAAAAGATTCTGAGAGTTGCCCCAAACTTCTGAAGTCCACCAGATTCTTTAATCTGTCTCAGATTCACCAGCTGATTTGCTCTGTGGGGTCTTCCATGAGGGCCTGTCATACCCGGGTATCAGCAATGACCTTTTCTGATTAGAGAGAGTCATTGTTAATGATGTTCAGATAAGTGCCAGATACCACAAATGTGTGTGTGTGTGAGGTTGCCTCTGAATACTATCTGGAAATACTAGCTGAGTCAGAACACAGCCAGGAAAGGCATAGCTATGTCTAGACAATGGGAATGTATTTCCCCAGTGTTGATACTACTTTTGTACTGCATTTCTTGGGATAATTCAAAGATGTGCTTCTTGCATTGAAAACTTTAATGCAGAGATATAAAAAGTAATTCTTTTGTGCCTTCCATAGCCTCTCTAGAATGAGCAAGTTCAATATTTTTAGCCTTTTTTTAATGCATTTTTGAAAATTTGGGAGGCTTTAAGGAACAAAACCTGTAAATCTTGCAGATGCTTAAGCCCTGTAAGAATCATTGAGTCTGTCATTCATTTGTCCATATACTGAGTACATTCATCTGAAATTAAATGGGCAAGATTGGGCAAAATCGTCTTCTTGATGGTGATATGCAACCTGTAAGACATTCTTAACTAAGTCATTCATTTAGTACTTACACTGATGGTTTTTTTTAGAGATTTTATTTCCTCTCTTCCTCCTTGTTCTGCATCTCCCATTTAAAGGTTCTACTGCTTGTACAGCTATTTTATTACTGCTTGTTTTATACAGGTAGTCCTTGACTTACAACAGTTCATTTAGTGACTGTTCAAAGCTACAACATCACTGAAAAAAAGTGACTTATGACCATTTTTCACACTTAGGATAATTGCAACATCCCCATGCTCATGTGATCAAAATTCAGACAACTGGCAACGGGCTCATATTTTTTTAAGGTTGCAGTGTCCCGGGATCATGTGATTAACTTTTGCAACATTCTGACAAATAAAGTCAATGAGGAACTCGGATTCACTTAACCGTGTTACCAACTTAACAACTGCAGTGATTCACTTAACAACTGTGGCAAGAAAGGTCATAAAATGTGGCAAAGCTCACTTAACAAATGTCTCACTTAGCAACATAAATTTTGGGCTCAGTTGTGATCGTAAGTCGAGAACTACCTGTATTAATTGTAAGAGGTCAATTTATATCTAAAGGCAACATATTAGTTCTGAAAGTAGTAACATTTAGGATAATTTAATTTTAGCATAAACTTAATTTAAAATTTTAAATGCATTAGTTAATATAGGAAAGTTCTCTTGGAGATTCAGTAAATCTCAAATATTAGTTGCCTGTCAAGTAGTGAAAAATCATTGCAAGTCTGTGAATGTATATACACACATGGGTATGAAATAAGTAGCTATTTAGTATAGCCAGCAGGGTATTTTGCTTGATAGTTAGGTTCAGCTGCACTTTCTGACTATAGTCCTTGATTGCAATCCTCTATTTGGCAGTTTCTTTCTCAATAAACATGCATTGCTCATCAAAGCAGACTAAAAGTGGTCCCTAATCTTTTCATCAAAGGGACCATTTTTCATTGCTTTCCTGTGTTCTTTCCAGCAATGTCAAATAAGGATTTGCTATTATATATACAGACTATTGAATTGGACAATACTCGGAAAAACAATTCAGGAACATCTATTTGGGAATATAAATTTGTCAAATGTGCACACACACAAATTGGACTTATTTCAAATAAGTTATTTAAGTTAGGCTTGCAAATATTTCTAAAGGCAGAGTCTTATACTGCCAAGAGAAACAATACAACAGGGAGAAAAGCACCTTAACTAGATAGCTATCTGCTAACAAAAATGTCTTGCTCTTTTGCCCAGTTAGATATGCTCCTGCCAACAAAATCTGTATTACAAATATTTTCTATCCTGAATGTGTGTGGATAGATAGATAGATAGATAGATAGATAGATAGATAGATAGATAGATAGATAAATAGATAGATTCTCTTGACTTGAGATCATAGAACAGTGTGAGAATACATGGAGTAAAATGGCTTTGGCTGCTCTCACAGCATATTGTTGCTGTTAGAAAGGCATGTTTCTCAGTATTTTACTAAAAAGTATATTGACCAAAAGCATGCTAGATATCAGAGGTCAATATTTATGGGTCCATTTGGTAATGATTAGGGCAAAGGAAAAATTATGACTTGGAGTGTAGGAAAATAGTAAAGAACATGATTTAATGTTTTAATGAAGGGAATGAAAGAAAATCAGGTAAATTGTATATCTGGGAAACTAGGAGAAGGAGAAAGGATGCAATAGATCTGAATTAAAGCATTCTGATCATGTGGAATGTATATCAGAATGTATGAATTGGTATCTTCTAGGTCAGCAGTTCTCAACCTTCTTCAGGCTGCGACCCCGACCTGCGCCGCGCATGCAACAGTCCACATCACGCATGCACGGAATGATGGCCCGCATCATGCGTGTGCGGCGCGCACAACGGTCCGCATCACGCATGCGCGGTGCTAGCCCGTGCATGCACGGTGCTTCCCCCTGCGCCGGCCGAGGGGAAAAGGGGAAAAAAATGGCGGACTGCGGTGTTTGGCGACCCCCGTGAAATGGTCGTTCGACCCCAATTGGGGTCGCGACCCACAGGTTGAGAACTGATGCTTTGCCTTCCGCAGGCAGCTTCAAGGTGGGTCAGTCACGATAAGCTGAATGTTAGAGATGAAGACATGAGAGGCAAGCCAAGTTTTCTCTCTGGGGTGTCTGACATTCGAATGGAATCAGCCACCTCTCTTTATTTGGTTAACATCAAACAACGTGAATAAATCACATACAAAAAGGTTTAGTCCGGCAGTTTAACAATAGCATAATATACTTCGTTTCATCAATGGTTACATCCTCAAATTGTTTACTCTTACTTTCCTGCTTAGTCAGGAGATTCCCATAACTACAAGATAATATGTTTCCTACATCTAACTATAAACTAACACTTACGCTTTTAACTGTCAAAGGTCTGTAAATCCTTGCGATGTAATCTCAGGCTAATTTGATGTCTGTTTCAGATCGTTTTAGATCGTGCTGCTTATCTAACTTCTGTTATCTCAAACATAGCCTGAGAAGGGTTTGTTTGCTTATGTGTAAGCCAGCAATTGAGGAACACTCTTTTGATCTGAACAATTGCCTTGCCTGAAGGCTTGTAAATCAGCCGGCAATTAGCACAGCCAAAAGGTTCCTGCGTTAGAAGCCTTTCGATGTGAATACACAAAAATACGATGGCTAAATGCTTACGGCTTATTGCAAGTGGGGTGCATTACAACAATTGCTATTTTTTTATTTATTAGAAGCTTTCTTCATCAGAGGCAGCTGTCAATAAAGATCTCTTCTCAGGGATGATAAATGAGTCTCCCAAGTTCTCCCCTAAGTCCCAAATGTGCAGTGCTTGTTTTTGAACAGCACTCTCAACCACACTGCTAATCACAGAACGTAACAGGGGAATTAAACAAGGCAAAAACATTAAGCCCAAGAACCCAATTCCTATCATAAACAGGGCTTGCCTCCAGTTATTGAAAATGCCACCCAAGAAACCTCCTTGGTCCAATATCCCCGTCCATTGCTGAGGTGGGACATGGGCCAAGCGAACAATTCTGTCAGTGATTTCTTCTATGACCCTCCCATTGTCATCAATTTGCAGGCAGCAGTTTGACAGATTAAATTTTCCACAGACCCCTCCTTCTGCAGCTAGCAGATAGTCAAGAGCTAGGCGGTTTTGAAATACGCCATTTCTTAATTGGCTATGTTGCTTTGCTATCAGATTTAAAGCTACAGCATTTTCACGAGTGATTAGTTCCAACACAGCCTGCAAGCGAATTATGCGATTAATCATATAAATGGGTGTTCTGTACCCATAGCTGCCATCTTGAGCCCAAGTGGCAGGGCCATATTCTTTTATGATTGCCTCAGCGTCCCATATTTTGCCCTTCCATTCCTGGTCCTTGTATATGGGAACTTCCACATTTAGGGAACGTTTCCTTCTTTGATAGACTGAGTGGCTGAGCCTTTCACCTTCCCCCAATGGTATTAGGAAGAAAGCTGGGCGTATCTCTCCTATAGTACAAGAGCCAGTCCACTTATCAGGTAATTGGGAATAGGCTCGTTTTCCACAGATCCAATATAATCCTGGAGGAGCTTTCCATGTGCCTTTATAGGACGCATTGAGCATTTCTCCAGATTCTGTGGGCCAATTGTACATGGCTGTCTCATTAGGCAATGGCCACATGAATGGAACGTTGTTAACTGAGGCATTTGGCCAAAAGGAGACTGAGGAATCAGAGATGTTTATTTTTATCATTGCTTCGCATAGGCTATCACCAATCAACGGAGTGCTGTGCTCAAATCTATGGACACACCAGTGGCAGACCAATGCCTGCCGTAACTCCCACACACTATTGTTTAAGTGAGGGGGTTGTCCGGTAGCATTATATTTTTTGGAAATATTCCATTCGGCTGCCTCCCACGGCCACTGGTCACCTACATTTGTGCCCCCACACACATAGCAGTTTGTTACATTTAAAGCCTGGGCTACAGTGCCAGCTAGTTCTATGAACAGATTCCTAGCAACATCTGGGATTTCAACTGGTGTCTTCATTTCTTTCCAGAATTCAGTATAAAAATTATGGGTGATTTGGTCTCCAGTTTCCATAAATTTTTGCACTTCTATCGTGAATTTTCCAGTTGGATCTGTGCCCTGTCCATCTATCCCAATTCCAAATTGATTGCCATATCGACCAGTCATGGTGTTGAACCCTTTGATGGTAAAATTAATTTTGTTACAATGTCTCAATTTACAGTCTGCAGTAGTTACTACCTTACTTAATGTTGCATCCCACACATAAGGTACTGTGCTTTCCCACAGACTGGTTGCCCAATAAACACAACTCCAATAAGGGCACAAATTACCATACCCACATTCCGGTGACCCCTTAATAGGACAAATATACTTGTCATTGACAGCATATTCCCTTTGCCCTGTTAAATGGCCACAATCTACTATTTCACACACATCAATTATAATGGAGACAGGTGTATTCAGAGACCATATTCTTTGTTGCTGCAGCGTTTTTCCTTGAGACTTTAGCTGAAGCCATATCTGTTCCGGATCGTGTTTGGGATCATAACATGTTTTTGTGGTCTTACAATAACTATATGTGACATTCCCCTTTTTGCATGGGACCATCTCACCAAGACATTTGTGGTGGGAAAAGTAAACCAGGGTCTCTTTTACCTGATTGCCTTCACGAACCTTAACCACACATTGACTACAATCATCAGATGGTTTCCTAGCAGCTCGTGGCTTGCGAGGAGGGGGCACGATAGGCAGCACTGGGGTGATAATGGGTTTTTTGCTAGTCAAAACTTGAAAGGGGATGGTCATCATCATGGAAGGGGGGGTGGGAACAATGCCTTGGTTCCCTATTTTTGAAATTTTATCAGGAGATTGCATATGAACTGTACAGAGACCTTCCCAATACCTTGGTAAAGAAGAAACATAAGAATCATTACATTGAAATGTCAAAGGACTATTGAAAAAATTATAAGTCCCACAATTGCCTGTCCACAAAATATAAGCAGCCCAAGAACAAGTACGGAGAGGGTCCTGTGCGTGTTGAACAAAATCCAAAGATCTGTTGGAGCAAATCCACTTCTTCTGATGTGAAGAAATAGGAGGAAAGACCCCCAAAACCAGTTTGCAGTCACTATTGATCAAGGTGCGTAACTGAAAGGGCTGACCATCAGATACCTTGGTGGACCAAATGCAAAAGGGAAGATCAGAGAAGCTGCGTTTGGAGCGAAAGGGGGAAACATCCATGTGATGCAGAGTCTGAGTTGCCGGGTGATCTAGACGGAAGGAACTGCGTCTTTGGAAGGAATTGCGTTTTCTGATGGTGGAGGCAGTCAAAAGCCAGGAAGGAATTGGGGGGAAAGCAAAACTGTCACGGCTAGAAATCAGACTGCTTACTTCCCTCCAACTGCCATTGAGGAATCCTCTGCAGGTATATCGACCTATAGTTGTGAGAGATATTTTCAAATGCAGGGTTAGATGACAGTAGCTGGCTATTTGAGAATGGTAGGGAAACCACCATCGAGGCTCAGTCATTGTGGTCACTTGAAGCCGGTCAGGAGAAGGTTTTGGTTCCAACTGTCACTGATAGGGTTCAAAGAAAAAAGTCAGGGGGCAAGGTTCTGCACGGATGTCAGAATAGCAATGTATTTGAGCAAATGTTCCAGGCAGTTCAAAGAGATGAGTAGGGTAAATCCAAAAGGTCTCACTGGCAGCACCTCCTGCGACACATAGAAGCAAATAAACGGAGCAAAACATGATGTTTTCCTGAAGGAAAAGAAGAAGTGAGAAGTCAATTCATCCAAAAAGCATCGAAAGGTTGAGCGAGGCATCCTCCTCCTCCGGAGCAGGCACGGGCGGTGGAAGATGACATGGACGAATGCAGCAGCCAGGAACCCATAGAGCAGAGTCTGGTAGTTGAATGGCTGCATAGCCCCGACCCCATGTTATGAGTGGGGCTGGTCCTTTCCAGGTGGGGTCAGGCAACTGCCGGTAATAGACAAGCGGGCGTTGCTCCATTTTTGATGAAGAGAAGTGACGCTGGGCAGCAGAGAGGCTAGGCTTGCCTGACTCATTCAGAAAATTTAAAGTGTAGAGAGCCAGGTTGAGCAAATTCTGTAATACTGGCAAATTTCGAGGGGGAGGAGGGAAATCTAATTTTGCAATCATGTTTTTCAAGGTCTGGTTAGCACGTTCAATTATAGCCTGTCCCTGACTGTTATAGGGAATTCCTGTCTTGTGCTCTATTTCCCATTTTTGACAGAATTGTGCAAACGTCCGACTGGCATAGGCAGGGCCATTGTCCGTTTTTACAGTGTGAGGCTTACCCAACACAGAGAAGGTTTTTAAACAATGGTTGATGACATGCTTCACCGTCTCCCCCCTTTAGGGGGATGCCATAATAAAGCCTGAATAGGTGTCAATGGAAACGTGAAGATATTTCCACGGGGCAAATGCAGAACATTGTGTCACATCCATTTGCCATAATTGAGTGGGTTCAAGACCGCGGGGGTTCACTCCTAATGGCACAGCACGGCCCTGCAAGCTACATGTCGGACATTGTTGCACAATGGCAGCTGCCTCTCTGTAAGAGAGAGAGAATTGCCGCACTAGAGCACGGATCCCTTGATGAAAATAAGCGTGGCTTTCCCATGGGGTGGGGGGGACAGCACTCACAGGTGACAGTGAAGAAGATTTTACAGGCAATAGAGAAGAAACATTTACAGGCAACAGAGAAGAGGCAGAAGAAGCAATTGAATCTGCAACATTGTTTCCTTCTTGTAACATGCCAGGAAACGGCTGGTGGCTCCGTATGTGAGCCACGAAGAAGGGAAGGGTGCGCTTTTGGATTACATTTTGCAAAGAGGCAAACAGCGCAAGCAAATTACAATCAGTTGAGGGAGACAGGTAAGCATCCGAAATAGAGTTAATAACTTCACACACATAGAGACTATCTACAATCAGGTTGAAAGGAGTCTCAGAAAAATGGTTAAAAGCTAAAAGAGAAGCATATAGTTCTGAGCGCTGAGCAGAAGTTTGAGGGGGGGTGATTAAAGACATCCAGGTCCCTTCCCTCTGGTACACACAAGCCCCATACGTTTTACTACCATCTGCAAAGACAGTCACAGCATCTGGAATGGGCGCAGATCTTATCACTGATTTGAAAGAAACCGGGACCACCTTAAGCAAAGCAATCCGGGGGTCTGCTGGAGGATGGCAGGACACAATCCCCGGCCAATTGGCCAAGGCAAATTGCAAGGAGTCCGAGTTAAACACCAAATCCTCCCATTGAGCTAGTGGGCAGGGAACAAATAATGAATCAAGGTCTGCCCCCGTCAAGGCTTTTGCTCTAAGGCAGCCTCTCCGAATTAGAGTAGCAAACATCAAATGACTGGGGTTGATTGAATTATGTGGGGTGTGCGGCAAATGTATCCATTCAACAATTTTCAAGGACTTATTGTTTTGAACTTGTGCCAGTATGCCAGTAGGAAGGCTCTTTGTATTAAGCAGAATGAAAGATAAAGAAATGTTGGGAACAATGCGGTCCACCCAAACCTTAGCTAGAGCGAAAGAAACGTTTTGCAAAACTTCCCTTGCCTCGCCTGGCAAGAGAACTTGATCAGAAGGCTTCACCTCCCTAGTAAGGGCAGAAAATAAAGGTGAAAGCTGCAAGGTGGTGAGACCTAAATAAGGACGGATCCAATTTATGGCTCCCAAGTATTTTTGGAGTTGCAATAATGTGAGAGGTTCTGTAAAAGCCAATTTTGGGGGCTGGGGCACAGATCGGGATGCTAAAACCTTATGCCCCAAATAGGAAAACGGTGATTTTGTCTGAATTTTTTCAGGGGAAACATGAAAGCCCCCTTGCTTCAAAATAGTTTGAAGCTGTGGCAAATAGGGAAGTAGCACCCTAGGGGGGCCTGGTCCAGCAACAAGGATATCATCCATGTAATGATAAATCATTAGGTGTGGATTTTGCAATCTAAATTTATTCAGAACCTGATCCACGACAAATTGACAGATGGTTGGACTATTTAGCATACCTTGTGGCAAGACTTTCCACTGATATCTAGCAGTAGGTCTGTGAGAATTCTGCTCTGGGACTGTGAAAGCAAATAATTGCCTATCTTCCTTATGCAAGGGAATAGAGAAAAAGGCATCTGAGAGATCCACCACCAAAAGCTGAAAGTCAGCAGGAATTAAGTTAGGATTCGGAAGACCGCATTGCAAAGGTCCCATAGGCTGAATTATAGAATTCACGGCACTCTTTTTCCTAATTACAAAAACAGGGGTATTATAAGGGCTAAAAGATTGCTCCAAATGTCCAAGAGCAAGCTGCTCTTGAATTAATTTTAAAAGCGCAGTTTGCTTTTCCTGGGATAGGGGCCATTGATTCACCCACACAGGCGTGGGTGTCTTGAGAGTTAATTTCAGAGGTACAGCCATTAGGAAAATGTTAATTTAGCTTGTAGTTGACTCATTAGGTCTCGGCCCCACAAATTAATGTGAAGGGGAATGACCACAGGCTGAATATAGGCAGTGTGAGCCGAATCAGGCGATGTCACAGCTATCCAAGCAAGACTTTTACGTGCCACCTGTAGTCCCCCCGCACCTCTCACAGAAGGGGCTTCTTCCATGGCCCACTGAGCAGGCCATTCTTGAGATCTTATGACTGAGACATCCGCCCCAGTGTCTAAAATGCCACAAAATTGGCGGCCGTTCAAAAGGAACGTGGCCACCGGACGTGGTCGGGTTAAAGGGTGTTCCACCGCGCATAACTCCGGTGGGATAAAGTCCATTAACAATATCAGAGTAGCCACAACTGAGCCCTGCTGAATGGTCACAGGCTGATTAGCAGATACACAGAGTGACAAAGAAGACAGACACTGAGAATGTATCATCACAGGAGCGGCCATGATGCCTTGACATGTCATTTCATGTGTCGGAAATACCAACACGGGCAAAGTGGGGGGCAATTGGAGCTTTAATTTTGGTTCTAAAGGCAAAAAATAATTGTGAGCAGGCAAATTTAGCAACAATGTTTCCTTTGCAGCCATTTCAAAAGTTTGGGAATACTGATCAGGGGGAGGA
Source organism: Bothrops alternatus (assembly GCA_034064705.1). NCBI lineage: Eukaryota > Metazoa > Chordata > Lepidosauria > Squamata > Viperidae > Bothrops > Bothrops alternatus. The sequence continues at coordinate 31,597,299 of JARGCV010000223.1, read as the reverse complement.
TTTAAATCTCCGACCTTGGGGAAGGGGCTAGCCGGGCGCCCCGCTCCTAGTTTCCCTGATTGTCATTGGCAGCTGACCGACAATCTTTTGCCCAGTGAAAGCCCCTTTTGCACTTTGGACAAACAGTTTGTGGTTTAGAGGAACGTCCGTCCTTCCCCGAGGCAACCCCCCCCAGGAGCCTGGCATTCAGCTTTAAAGTGTCCAGGCTTCCCACAATTAAAGCAGGTTCGAGATGACCAATTCTGAGAACTTTGCCCAGAATGTCCCTGCAAGGCAAGAGCCAATGCAGACATTTGAAAGGTGGTGGTTCCAGTATGCCTACAGGCGTCAAGATAATCTGAGATGGTAGCTCTCTGATTTACAACGACCCCTTTCAATATACTTTTGCAATCTGCATTAGAATTTTCATAAGCCAATTTTTTAATTAATTCATCCTGTGCTGCAGCATTTTCAATCTGCCTTTTGACAGCTGTGATCAGTTTATTGACAAAATCAGCATATGGCTCCTGGGGTCCTTGTAATATTTTTGCAAAGGAGGAAGTAACCTCGGTGGAGTCCTCCAAGACCGAGAAAGCATATAATACTGCTTTGTTAACTAATGCAACCAAGGCGGGAGGAAATTGCAGCTGAGCGGTCACCGTGGACTGAGTACCAGTGCCCACTATATGATGCCGGCCAGTGTTGGCAGGAAGTAAGCCTTGTAAAAGCATTCGATCAGCTTGCCTTTTCCAGGCAGCCTCAAATTGTAGATACTGCGTGTTATTAAGTATCATTTGGGCAATATTCTTCCAATCTATTGGGAGAACATGCTGGCTGAGTGCAAATGTGCGTAATAAGCCTTGGACATAAGGTCCGGAGATCCCATATTGGTGCACTGCCTCCTTCAAGCCCTTGAGGACCCTATAATCCAAGGTTTCATACCTGGGTCTTTGCCGGCCAGGATTAACAGGATCGGGCGCCATGACTACTGGAAAAGCGGCAATGTCTGCTAAGTCATCTAGTTCTATGACCCCCTCAGCCTTGGCTTTAGCAATTCCCCTTTGCAAGGAAGAAAGAGGGGCAGGTTCAAGACAAATAGGAGAAGAGGAAGCAGGTGCAGATGCCATGGAATACAGATCAGAATTAGTCAATTGAGTGCAATCCCCAGCCTTGGCGCTCAATGGTTCATATCTTGGGGGTGGTTCCTCTGATAGGGCAAATTTTGAGTCGGATTGTAATATTTTATTTGATGTCTCAGAGCTTGTTAATGTCTGAGGATCTATCAAATCAGCTTGTCTTGTTTTTGCGCAATGTAATGTCAACATGGACAAAACAGCCTTCCATGGGGCTAGAACATTTGGCGGAGCTCTGGGCGGTGTATGGAGCCAGATGCCTATGCGTCTCCATGTGGCGAGGTCTAATTGCCCCTTCTCTGGGTAGGAAGGGTAAAATTTTTCCAAAAAAGCCAATAAAAGATATAATTCTTTCTGAGTGACAGGGAAACAGTCTGATTATTAAGTTTCTGAATATAATTTGCTCTCCTGACTAAGCTATGCAATTCTGTCAGGTGCTGAGCCCGACCTTTTGATAGCCTCTGCCCCATACTTACGTAAAGACATGCGCACAGTGGCCTATCCCAGGCAAAGTAAGAAGTGGGGTGCCAGAAGGACATGACTCCACATCACGTCGGGGTCACCAGTTGATGCTTTGCCTTCCGCAGGCAGCTTCAAGGTGGGTCAGTCACGATAAGCCGAATGTTAGAGATGAAGACATGAGGCAAGCCGAGTTTTCTCTCTGGGGTGTCTGACATTCGAATGGAATCAGCCACCTCTCTTTATTTGGTTAACATCAAACAACGTGAATAAATCACATACAAAAAGGTTTAGTCCGGCAGTTTAACAATAGCATAATATACTTCGTTTCATCAATGGTTACATCCTCAAATTGTTTACTCTTACTTTCCTGCTTAGTCAGGAGATTCCCATAACTACAAGATAATATGTTTCCTACATCTAACTATAAACTTACGCTTTTAACTGTCAAAGGTCTGTAAATCCTTGCGATGTAATCTCAGGCTAATTTGGTGTCTGTTTCAGATCGTTTTAGATCGTGCTGCTTATCTAACTTCTGTTATCTCAAACATAGCCTGAGAAGGGTTTGTTTGCTTATGTGTAAGCCAGCAATTGAGGAACACTCTTTTGATCTGAACAATTGCCTTGGCTGAAGACTTGTAAATCAGCCGGCAATTAGCACAGCCAAAAGGTTCCTGCGTTAGAAGCCTTTCGATGTGAATACACAAAAATACGATGGCTAAATGCTTACGGCTTATTGCAAGTGGGGTGCATTACAACAGAGAACCACTGACTTAGAATCTTATTTGCTATGTCATTGGCTTTCTGCACCTATAAATCTATTGATCACTCCGAACAATAATGAGGTAATGAGGAGGTAATGAGGAGAAAGTTTATATACTTCGATCATGGCTTCCTTTACAATGTACACATACCATGCCCCAATTAAAAGGCTCGAGGTAGTCATATCAGTACCAATTGAATCCATATAAAATGTTAATTATTCTTCTTAATATTACATGTTACTATATTTTCAAGTAAAAGCAATGGGTATGTATTTATTCTTAAAATATTCTGTCTACTGTATATTCCTACATATTCCATTCAATCATGTCCAATTATTGGAGACTGCCTGGACATGTCCCTGCAGTTTCCTTGGCAAGGTTTTTCAGACAAGGTTTGCCATTGGAAACCAGTTCAAGATCACCTGGCTTTGTGCCTAAATGGGACTAAAATTCACAATCTCCAAATTTTCTGGCCTGATGCCTTAACCACTACACCAAACTGGCTCTCTGTTACTGTACTTTCACATTAAAAGAATGGGATATATATTCTGTAGTGTAGAGCATTGTTTCTGCTGGATCAAATATGAATTACACCAGTGTTTCTCATCCTCCTGCTGGCTGGGGTGTTCTGGGAATTGAAGTCCACAAATCTTAAAATTGCTGACTTTAAGAAATACTGGATTAGACTAAGAGCTTGTGAAGACAGTATGAACAGATAGAAACCATAACTGCATTCCCTAAGAGAAAAGAAGATACAGACAAGTATCTGAAGAAAGTTCCAGATATCTCAGTATTGCTATCAAGGAACCTTGTCATGCACATCTATTACAAGGAATATGGGGCAGACCACATCGAAATCATATGCTTATATGCAAAACAATACTACCATATTTCCCAAATTTTCTCCCTAAACTGCCAAACAAATGGGCAGGACAATGGCATAGATAGCCAGTTTATGTTGCTCTCTGCTATACTGCATACCTTTTCTTCAGTCCGTCAGGAATTAAGGATGGGACCATCATGATGGAGATGCTTCATGGATCACACATGGCCATTGATGGCAAGACTGGTTCATGGTAGGTTCATCTGCTGATAGGCTCTCTTAATGGTTAGCCACCATAATCTGGAGATCCGTCTTTGGCCTGAGATTTAAAAGATTTGTTTTTAATTCCAGTGTTTCCACACAAGGCAGCCTTTGTGTTGATGATACGGGGAGCAAAACAAATAAGATAATCTAGTCTACATGTGTAGCATATTATGCATGAAAAGAGACCAACCTATGCTAGTTGATTGAGCTCAAATGCATTCACATTATGGTCCTTTCCGTTCTTGAATTGGATCCAGCAGTGTATGGCAGCAGCCAAAAAAGCTAAAACAATCCTGGGTTGTATAAACAGAGGCATAGAATCAAAATCATGTGAAGTATTAGTACCACTTTATAAAACATTAGTAAGACCACACCTGGAACACTGCAACCAATTTTAGTCACCACACTAGAAAAAATATGTTGAGACTTTGGAAAAAGTTCACAGAAGAGCAACTAAGACAATCAAAGGCCTGGAGAATAAAACATATCAAGAACAGTTGCAGGATTTCGGTTTGGCTAGTCTAGAGAAAAGAAGAACTAAGGGTGACACGATAGCAGTATTCCAATATTTGAGCAGCTGCCACAAAGAAGGGGGGGAGGTCAAATTATTCTCCAAAGCACCAGAGGGTAGGACAAGAAACAGCGATTGGAAACTAATCAAGGAGAGAAGCAACCTGGAATTAAGGAGAAACTTCCTAACAGTGAGAACAATTAATCAGTGAAACAGCTTGCCTTCAGAAATCATGGGGGCTTCATCACTGGAAGTTTTTAAGAAAAGCCTGGACAGCCACTTGTCTGAAATGGTATAGGTTCTCCCAGTGCTTTTTTTTTTTTTTTAAAGAAAAGGTGCTGGAACCCACACACGTCATACAACCCGCCTTGCCTATCCTACAAGGTTTACCTTTGTAGTTCAAAAAAAAAAACCCTTCAGTTTTTAGTGTATCTAAAAGACTAGGATTTTGTTCAAGGTAAGTTAATAATATTAATGTGTGGCATTAAATTACAAGAAGGCATTTTATTAATCTTTTGGGACATTTACCACTGGCATACCCATTTAGATTAATGAGTGGAAATGTCAGCTTTCTATGTGGAATGAAATTGGCCCAATAAAACAAAATTTGGTTGCTTGTAAAAGATTGAATTATTTTTAAGAAGTTGTCAACAAGATGGAAAAATTTACATTTGGAGTTTAATATGGATATTGACTTGAAACAAATTAAAATTGAAACTTTGTCAGTGAACAGATTATTTTTAATTTACCTTGTTGTTTTAATTTACCTCACCCTGTTGTGCTGGGTTTGCCACCAACCATATTGTGAAGTTCAGAGATGATACAACAGTAGCGGGCCTTATTCATGATGACAATGTGGATGCTTACCACTAGGAGGTTGAGGGATTGGTAAACTGGTGTAAGGAAAACAGCCTAGTTTTAAATACTGGAAAAACCAAAGAGATCATTGTCGATTTCAGAAAAGGCAGGCACAGTGACACTTCTCTGTGCATTAATGATTCACCTGTGGAGATCGTTACCAGCATCAAATTCCTGGGTGTGCAGCTAACAAGTGGGTTGGCTTGGTTGCTCAACAGCGAGACACTGGTGAAGCGGGCACAGCAGCGCCTGCATTTTCTGTGTCGCATGAGAAAAGCACATCTTCCTTCTCCTATCCTTACCACTTTCTACAGGGGGACAATCGAGAGCATCCCGTCATACAGCATCACGGTCTGGTTTGGAGGCATCACTGCTTCAGACAGGAAGGCAGTGCAGAGAGTGGTGAGGATGGCCGAAAAGATCATTGGCAGTTCCCTCCCTCCCATCCAGGACATAGTACAGAAGCATTGCTTGAGCAGGGTCCATAAGATTATCTGGGACTCTATACATCCTCATTACAACTTGTTTTTCTTGTTACTTTCTGGGAGGAGGCTTCGTGGTATCTGAAGCAGAACATCCAGATTCAGCCATAGTTTCATTACATACAGCATTAACCTTGTGAACTTCTCAAGCTTCCTCCTTCCGTTATATATTTAAGATGGACAGTATTTAATATTTATTTGTTATGTATATGTAGGGGTGTGGGTCTATACATATGTTGTATATAGTATGTTTAGCTGTGTGTCGTGTACGTGTTTCACTTTGAGACCGGGCAACTAAATTTCATTTTTGATGTCTGCCATTGTGCCCACAGTAAAAAAAAAATAACAATAAAGGTCATCTCATCTCATCTCATCTCATCTCAAGTTAAACCCAATTTAATAAATAGATCTGATTAAACCACATACTGTAGGTCTACCTTTACATCTGACCAATATATAATTAATATATATTATTAATAATACCTCCAAATCACAAGACATTGGCTTTATTCTGATTCTTCCCCTCTGCATACTTTGAATATAAAGTATAAAAGACTAAAAAGAGATTTTCATAGACATCCCAGCCTTTGAACTACCCAAGAAACTGAAACAGCAAAGTTTTGCTGTTGGGCAAGCTTCCACACCAGCTGCCTTTCTTTCCTCTCGCTTCGTCTCTTTTTAACCTCACACCCCACCTTCTATAAGGGAAGAGAAAAGGCTCACTCACCCTCTCATGAAAGATGGCCTCCATGTTTATGTGTCTCCCACTACCACCATCGGCTTCCACACCACTTGGTCCGACCTAGACAATCAAACCACGCTCTGGCTGGGTGCTCTGGCGCCTCATGGATCCTCCTAGAGGAGGCAGATAGTGCCAGAGGGGACACTGCTCGCACCATACTGCCAGCAGGGCATTTTCAAAAACAAACGAGGATAGGAAAGGCAACAATAGGAAAAGAACGCAACTCTGGAAAATCCGTCAAAAAAAGGTGCCGGAACTCTGTTCTGGTGCGTTCTATGACAAAAAAAGCCCTGAGTTCTCCTGCTTGAGCAGGGGGCTGGACTAGAAGACCTTCAAGGCCCTTTCCAGCTCTATTCTATTCTATCATCAAATGCAAATTTAACTCAGAACTCTGCCAAAGTAGGACAGTATTTTAAACTCATAGAATCCGTTTATGCCACACATCCTGATCATCGGTATGCTCTGTAAATTCCATTTTCACAGCACTAAAATACTCTTGTTGACTTCAGGTGCCTAGGAGTCAAAATTAGATCACAGGGATGAGGGGGGGGGAATAATTGGCTTTAAACATCATCTGTTCTCCTTTGTAAAATCAAGCTCTGCTTTCTTGGTTCTGAGCTGCTAGGAAAAAAAGACAACTCTCTTTAATTGCCATCCTTAAAATGAATTCTTAAAAATCTTTGAAAATAGTCACCAAATAGGAAAATACCTCAATCATGAAAGCCAGCAACTTCAGTTAAGTACTATTATTACCTAATCAGTACAAGATATACTGGCATGAACTCCTTTGAACTAATGATTTTGATACTTGGATGGTGTGCCTATGTCCTTTTAAGGCAGCTAAGTGTATCTTAGGCAAACTGAGATTTTGTCTTCTTGTACTAGGACATTCATTTCTTAGATGCATGGAAAAATGACTTATTTCCAATTAAAATGGGCTTTTCTTAGCTGTAAAAAAACAAATTACTTATTTCCAATTAATAACTCTCCATAGCTTCTAAATAATGCCAATTTCATTCCTCTTCATGGATGCTTTCCTGGGTTTTCATTTGCAATGAAATCTTTATTCACTCTTTCATTGCTTGGATGCAATCCAAAGAATTCCCATATGCTCCTAAAAATGCCTATTATCTACCATATCTTGAAGATTGCTGTTGAGTTGCATGTCTGCAACTTCATGCCTGGTCAATACCTATGAATATTCCCTGGTGCCAGGGGGCACTGGCTAATTGTTTCAGCCTGGTGGCATCTTCCCCTGCTATGCTTTCCCTCTTGTTTTCCCCCTCTGCAGTTCTGAACACATTTCATAATCTGATCAGTGAAGGTACACATAGATAAGAGCCATGAATTGGATTAGTTTGGCCATGTTAGTGGAGCAAAAATGCAAAACCAAGCTTTGCTGATTAGCTTATTTACTTTTTAGAAATGGGATCAATTCAGACCTGGCATCCTTATTTGCCCTCTGCTACTTTTGTCTTCCAAGTCACGTTCCAGTGCTCCATTGACTGTCTTTCCAGCCATTAAGAGACAACATAAGGAATTACAAGGGTGGTGATATTTATGGAACGCTGAACTCCAGAACAAAAGATCATGCAGCAATTCAGGCCGTATAAATTATATGCAAGGGCCTATCATTTGGAATTTAGGAGACAGGGATTAGTTATTATTTTGTTTTGTAATTATATTTACAGCATTAGTTAGCATTCTCATGTGATGTCTGTATCTGCATCTATATCTACATCATGCAAAGCATACACACGGGAAAGCAAGCCACAATCTGGATAGAACATAGTGAATCAGACCAGCTCCCAGGTTAGCAAAAGAGTGAGTCAAGGCTGTATCTCTCCTTTATTTATTTAAATCTATGTGCCAAGTATACCTTAAAGGAGGATAGATTGCAAGCAGATGAACATAATTTTAAAACTGAAGGGGAAAAAAATCAATACATTCTGCTGATGATACTATTCTGATAGCACTGAAAATGCAAATAATTTGCAAGGTCTAAGAATGAGCATCATAGAAAATGGAATTAAGTTTAAATATAAAGGAGACTAAGCTAATGATCACAGCTATAGGCACTGAAAACAGGAGAGGATCAACTACGGTATCAACCCTAAAGGAACCCTAAATCAGTAAAGAAATACATGCAGATTAGGGTGGCAGGGTGGCAACAAACACCTTAGAAAAAAACATTGTGCAGTGTCTATATCTACAAAAATCAGGAATTGTACAGGTAATGGTTTTTCCTGAGACGCTGTATGGAAGCGAAAGTTGAACTTTGAAGACATAAAATAAGAGTAGCAACAGTGTTAAACTTTGGTATAGGACAGGGGTTCTCAACCTTGGCAACTTTAAGACTTGCCTGGATAAGTCCCTGCAGTCACCTAGGCAAGATCCTTGCCTCCTTCCTAAGGCCGAGAGGGTGTGATTGTTCCAAGGTCACCCAGTTGGCTTTGTGTCTAAACCATGACTAGAACTCACAGTCTCCTGATTTCTACCCAGTGCCTTAATCAGTATACTAAACTGACTCCCTTCCTCTATCTTCCCAACTGAAATTTTGCAGATGTCTTACCCAGTAATATACTTAGGAATTGTGTAATTTGTTTAATAAACTTCAAAAAATTACAACAATATGGCATAATGAGGAGAAATACAGGTAGTCCTTGACTTAAAACACTTCATTTAGTAATCGTTCAAAGTTACAAAGACACTGAAAAAAGTTACTCATAACAGTTTTTCACACTTACAACCATTGCAACATCCCCATGGTTACGTGATCAAAATCCGGACACTTAGCAACTGACTCATGTTTATGACAGGGTCCCGGGATCATGTGATCAGTTTTTGTGAACTTCTTACAAGCAAAGTCAATGGAGAAGCCAAATTCATTTAACATTCATATTTCTTTTTTTTTTAATATAAAAATTCCTTTATTAAAACAATCAGCATTGTACATAAAATCTTTGTATGCATCAAACATCATAACATCTGACATACAACACTACGTATTATTCTTTGTAAACGTCTGGTTTGGTAAACATTTTTCACTCCTCGCTTCAATCCTCTATTACACACCTGTTACATTTTTTATTCTCTATGGTCCCTAACAATAGGTCCTGAGGTAGTAGTTAAACATTAAACATAAGATCATATTAATAATCAATCATCATAGAACACAACATATAACACTAGGTATTAATCTTTGTAAACATCTGGTTTGGTAAATATTCTTTACTCCTCACTTCCAGCCTCAACTATATGTCTGTTGTGTTTTATCTTTTATGATCCCTAGCAAAAGATCCTGAGGTAGAGATTCATTAACCTGGGGTAAAAATTCAGTCTGCTTTTTCATTATTAAAGTAATCAACATTAAGCATAAGATCATATTAAGAAGCAATCATCGTAGAACATAACATACAACAATAGGTAAACATTCTTCACTTCTCACTTCAGGCCTCTACTATACACCTGTTACATTTTTTAACCTGTATGATCCCTAACAATAGGTCCTGAGGTAGTAATTCAATAACCTGAGGTAGAAATTCAGTCTGCTTTTTCAATATTAAAGTATTCAACAGTAAACATAAGATCATATTAATAAGCAATCATCATGGAACACAACATATAACACTAGGTATTAATCTTTGTAGACGTCTGGTTTGGTAAATATTCTTTACTCCTCACTTCCAGCCTCAACTATATGTCTGTTACATTTTATCTTTTATGATTCCTAGCAAAAGATCCTGAGGTAGAAATTCAATAACCTGGGGTAAAAAATTTCAGTCTGCTTTTTCATTATTAAAGTAAACAACATTAAACATGAGATCGTGTTAAGAGGCATTAGTCATAGAACATAAACATTCAACATAAGGTGTTAGTTTTTGTAAACATTTGATTTGTTATACATTCTTCCTTCCTCATGTCGAGCCTTAGCTAAACGCCAGATGCATTTTGTTTGATTGGTGTTTCTCTTGGATATGGTCTATCCATTGTTTCCAGTCTGTCAAATATTGTTCATTGAAGCGACCTTTCAAGTATGCTGATATTTTCGCCATTTCCGCCAAGTTTGTTACTTTCACAGTCCATTCTTCGATAGGCGGTATTTCTGGATTCTTCCAGTATTGTCCCACCAACAATCTCGCTGCTGTAATCAAGTTCAGAAATAAGTTCGTCTCTGAGGTAGTGATATCCTTTGTAATCCCTAACAAAAAAAACCTGAGGTAGAAATTCTATACGCTTTGTGAAAATGGTTTGGAGTGTCCACCATATCTTCCTCCAGAAGGCTTTGATTTTTCTGCATGTCCACCATACATGAAAGTAGGTAGCTTCCCCGTCCCCACACCTCCAGCATTTGGGCTGGGAGTCTGGGTAGATGAGCGATAGTTTTTTCGGGTCGAGGTGCCACCTATAGAACATCTTGTAGAAGTTTTCCCTTAAGTGTTGCGATTTAGTAAATTCTACATTTCTCACCCAAATTTTCTCCCACGTGTCCATGGTGATAGAATGCCCAAAGTCTTGTTCCCACTTTACCATACAGCTCTTGACTAGTTCGGTTTCAGAGTCCATTTCTATCAGAATGCTGTACACTCGCTTGATGTGCATGATCCCCTGTTCTCTAATCTGTTCAATTAGTTTCTCGTCGGTCTGGGAGAAGCCCTTCTTCTTATCTTTACGCCACCTTGATTGCAGTTGTATATATGATAGCCAGGTACCTCCTATTCCTCTGTTCGCTAGCGTTGCTTGGGGTTTCAAGAGGAACCCATTTTCTTCTCCCAGTACAAGTTTACTGTAGGGCACCACTTCTTGCCCTTGGGATGTGTTTGCATCTCCTATTGCGTGTCTGGGGATCGTCCAGATGGGAATCTTGTCGTGTAGGAGGTGTTTATATTTCTTCCAGACCCATAACAATGGGATCCGTAGTGGGTTCTCCTTGAAGTTCCTGTCTGCCTTTTTGTTGTATACTAAGTATGCGTGCCAGCCAAATAGTAGACCATGCCCTTCAATATTCAGTATTCTATCATTCGTCATATTGATCCAGTCACTCACCGCCACCAACGTCGCTGCATAGTAGTATAGCTTTAGATTAGGCATTTTTAGTCCCCCTCTCTTCCTTGTGTCCTGTATGATTTTTAGTTTCACCCTCGGTCTCTTGCCATCCCAAATATATCTGTTGATGTCCTTCTGCCAGTCGTCCAAATCCACATCCCTTTTGAGTATGGGTAGCATTTGAAAGAGAAATAGAAATCTTAGCAATACGTTCATCTTAACTGCTGCTATCCTGCCCAGCAGGGATAGTCGTAGTGTCTTCCACCTTTCCAGGTCTGCTTGTATCTTGTTCCACAGCACCTCATAGTTATTCTTGTATAATTTCGCATTTGTTGATTCTATCTCCACTCCTAAGTATTTAACTTTCTTGACTATTTCGCAACCCGTTATTCTTTCCAAGTCCTGTCTTGCTTTGTTGTCTAGGTTTTTGACTAGCATCTTTGTTTTTGATATGTTTACTTTGAAGCCTGACACCCTACCATAGTCTTCCATTATCTCCATCAATCTCTTTGCTGACTGTACTGGTTGCGACATTGTCACCAGTAAGTCGTCTGCAAAGGCGCATAGTCTGTAATCTTGTTGTCTGATCCGTATACCCTGTATGTCTTCTGCCGCTCTTATCCTGTTTAGTAGAGTCTCCAGCGTTAGGACAAATAGCAGGGGTGATAGCGGGCAGCCCTGTCTCGTGCCTCTCTCAATGTTGAATGAGTCCATTAAGTCTCCATTAACAATGATCTGGCCTGTTTGTTTCTGGTAAATTGCCGTTATGGAGTTGAGAAACTGTACTCCCATTTTCATCTTCCGGACCAAGTTCGTCAGGAACGGCCAATTCAGTCTGTCAAAAGCTTTTTCTGCATCCACAAACATAAGAGCGGCGGGTACCTGGTTGTGCCTTTGCAGGTACTCTATTATGTTCAACAGCTGTCTCACGTTGGTTTTCATCTGGCGTCCTTGTATAAATCCCCTTTGGTCCGGGTGTATTGTTTTTTGTAGTACAGTCATTAGTCTAGTGGCCAAAATTTTTGTGAAGATTTTGTAGTCTGTGTTTAGTAGTGAGATGGGTCTGTAGTTCGCGGGCTGTGCGTTGTCTTTCCCCTCCTTTGGGATTAATGAGATGTAGGTTGTTTTCCAGGATGGTGGGACTTGGCCTCCTTCTTCAATGTTGACAAATAGCTTTCTGAGGGGTTCTAACATCTCTTCCTGGAGATGCTTGTAGTAGGTCGCTGTTATCCCATCCGTCCCGGGCGATTTTCCTGTTTTCAGTTGTGTGATCGCTGAGTGTATTTCCTCCTTTGTGATTAAGGCATTCAGGGCCTCTCTTTGTGTGTCGGTAATCGCCTGTATCTTTTCGTGTTGTAGAAACTCATCTATTTCTTTGTCTTGTGTCTTCTCCTCGGCATATAGTCTCGAGTAGAACTCTGTGAAGCTTTCTTGATGGTTTTTTGTCGGAATTCTTCCTTGCCTTTGTATTCTATCTTTTCAATTATGCGGGATTTCTGTTTCTTTCTTATGATGTAGGCTAGCCAGCGGCCCGGTTTGTTGGCCTTGCAGAATGTCTTATGTTTTGCATATTGTATATTCCTTGCAACTTGGTCTGCCATCAACATGTCAAATTGCTTTCTTAAGATCTTGATTCCTTCTTTGGTGACTTTGTCCTCTGGCCTTTTTATTAATAGCCGCTCCCTTTGACTTATCTCATTTTCTAACTCTTTTCTTTTTTGTTCTTGTTTGCGACGGTGCCTGTTATTCATGTCCATGAGGATCCCGTGCATGTATGCCTTGCTGGCATCCCACATCATTTCTATCGGTGTTTCGTTGTTCATATTTATGTTGAAGAATTCCTTCATAGCATTTTTGCATTCCGCCACCTTTTCTTCGTGTCTAAACAAGTTTTCATTAATTCTCCAGGATCTCCTCTGTTTCAAGCCTTGTCTTAATTCCATCCTCACAGGGTTGTGGTCCGTCAGTACCTTGGGTAGGATTTTCACCGCATTTAGGCAAATTAGCAAGTCCCTAGAAGTTAATATAAAGTCAATTCTGGAGAAGGATTGATGTCTGCCAGAGAAGAAGGTGAATTCTTGTTCTTTGCCGTGCCTTTCCCTCCATATGTCTGTCAGTTCGAGGTCCTCCTTCATATCAAAGAAGGATTTAGGCAACTTGGAGTGTTTTTGCGGGTTGGGTGCAGTTCTTTTTTTGTCTAGAGCAGTCTCTATGACCCCGTTCCAGTCGCCCATGATAATGTAAGATTTGTAGTTAAGTTGTATTACTTTCTTGTGTAGCTTTTTGTAGAATTTGCCTTGTTGCTGATTTGGTGCATATACGCCCATTACTAGAATCTTCTTGTCCTCTTGTGTTATTTCAATTGCCAGGTATCTACCTTGGGGGTCAGACTCTATTAGCTTAGCCATTACATGTTTCTTTACATATATAACAATCCCATTCTTTTTTCTTGGCGCTGCTGCCACAAAGTGCGCGCCTAGTTTGTAGTTGATCAGATATTTCTGGTCTGCTGCTCTGATGTGTGTTTCTTGTAGGCAGATTATATCGCTTTTACCTTGGTTCAGGTAGTGGAGTATTTTTCTCCTTTTCTGGGGGGAGTTCAGTCCGTTCACATTCCAAGTCAAATAATTAGTTGCCATTATCTGTTGCAGGATACTCTTGCAAGACCACTTCTGTTATTTCTCCTGTTGTCTTCTTTGGTCTCGTTCCCATGATATCCGGATTGGTGCTCATATTTGGTTGTGGGGTCTTGCCTTGCCGGTCTGTGAATTTGGTAGTGGATCCTGGTAGCCCGCCCTCTGTAGGCTGTTCTGCTTTCTTGTTTTTGTTGCCCTCTGCTCTCTGCGCCATCGCATCTCGAGGTGCTCTATTCCTTTCTTCTGCCACTGCCCCGGTTTGTGCCTCTGCGCGGCTTGCTCGTTGGCCTCGATCCCTCCCGCTTTCCAGTGGTCCATCTGCATCTTCTCTCGCGGTGGGTTGAGGGCCTCCCGACTTCAGTTCCTTTTCGATGAAGTCTTTTGCTTTCTGGACCGAGGTCAAGTAGTATCTCTTGTTTCTGTAGAAAAGTGACACCCCTGTTGGGGTTTCCCATCGGTATTGCAGAGCACGTGATCTCAGTTCGTTGATCAGGAATTTGTAGTCCTTTCTGTCTCTCAGCATCGCCTGGGGGATCTCTTTCAGTACCTTCACCTCCTGCTCCTCTATGTAGAATGCCTTGTGATAGGAAGTGGCAGAGATGAGGTTCCTGAGCCCCTGTGTTGCGAAGTGGATGACCACGTCCCTCGGTTGATGTCTGTTCACTGACCTCCATGCGCCAACTCTGTAGATTCTTTCAAATTGCCACGCAATCTCATTAGCGCTCTTACCCAGGAATGCTGCCAGGGCCTCTACAAATGTCCTGAACAGGCCTCCTTGGGTTTCGTTTGTTGTCTCTTTCCACCCTCTGAACCTGATTTCAAATGCCATTTGCCAGAATTGCATCATGGTGGACTGGTCTTGAACCTCTCTTTTCACCTCTGCAATCTGTCCCTCTATGCGGTTCTCCGCTTCTTCCATCTCCTTCTTGTAGTGTGCTTGCATTGCCTCCTTCATTCGTTCCAGGTCAGTGGCCGTCACTCTGCGTTGTTCTTCCCACTTTCTCTCTAGGTCTTTACCTTGGTCCGCCAGCATCCGTTTTATGTCTTTGTATCTTTCCTCCATCTTCTGTTCTGCTTCTATGCATCGTTTCTCCGTCTTCGCGCCCATTTCCTCCAATTTTCTATCCATGCCATCCATCCTTTTAACCAGCGTCTCTATCGTCTCATTTAGTGTCTCTATCGTCTCTTTTAGTTCTTGGATCATGTGCGCTGTTGGGAAGGCATGGGTTGGCGTTTGGGTCTGAGGGCCTGCAGTTGGATGGGGTGTGTGTGGGTGGGTGGGGTGTTCCCTGGCCAATTGGGTGGCTGGGCCGGGGAGGGTTCCCTTCGTGTGTTGCAGTTTGGTCTGTTTCGTCCATTTGGCGGCCATTTTGAGCTTCTCCTCCTGTTGGCTTGTCCACCCTTAAAACCACCCCTTGATGCAAAGAATTGTGGGAGAATTGTTCCTGTGCAAGATTGTCAGGCTGCTAGGATAGGTTGAATCAAGGTCTTCTGTTAAAAGTTAGCAAGTGTTCATGTCTCACAGTTCGTATTTTGACAGCAAAATAATAGTCCACTAGGGGGTGTAATTTGTTTTCAAGTAAGCTTCGCTGTACTGGCAGGGGTGATACAGAGATGGGAGGATCTGTGACTTGGGGTTTGTGCGGATGGCCTTTTTCCCCCAGGTGCAGTACAACTAGGCTTCAATCGCATAAATGGTCAGGCTTCAGGCTTTTGAATAGTTTCTCAGGAATTAGGCTCTGAAGTTGACTCTTTTATTTTGAAGCCTCGTCTTGGCCAGGGGAAAAAAAATTGGTCCTTTTCTATGGCTTCAGGATCTGAGTTCCCCAAGCTCGCCACCCGCTGTGGGGGAGGGAGGAGTTTCCGTAGTTTCCCCCCCCTCTCTTCCTTGCTGTGTCGCCTTGGCTCTTCTGCTTGATCCTCTCCTCCTCCGCCCGACCGGCTCTTCCTTGCTGCCTCCGGTGCCTTTTCTGGGTCTGGGGGGGGTCTTCTGGGGGTCTTGTAAGGGTCCTCTCCCCGCCGCTGGCCTCTCCCCTCTGCTATCGTCCCTCGACGCACTAATCCGCCCCCGCAGGTCTTACCGCTGCCGTCAGCTGTCCTCTCCCTGCTCTCGTCGGCTCTCTTCCTTCGCTCCCGCCGGCTTCTTTCTGTTTCGGAGCCTCTCGGTCTTTCTCTCGGCCTCCTCAGGTCCGCCGGCCGATCTGCCGGCCGCCGTTGGCTTCCTCCGCTCCTTCCTGCGTCTGTCAACATTCATATTTCTAACTTAACAACTTAATAACTGTGGCAAAAAAGATCATAAAATTGAGCAAAACTCACTTAAGAAATGTTTCACTTAGCAACAGAAATGTTGGGCTCAATTCTGGTTATAAGTCAAAGACTACCTGTATATTATTTATGTTCATCATCTTTATAACCTAGGAAACAACCTGATCAGGAGACAGCACAAAGAGAAGGTTGAGGTTTCATGCTTGTAATCAGGAATGGAGGGACATTACCAAGGCATAAGGCTAGTAAAGAAAGAAAGAAGCTCTTAAGAGATGTGAGAAAGTCAGACATATTAATTTTCAGGTTACATATGTGAATGACTCAATCCTGGGCCAGACAAGACATTGTATTAAGTAAATATAATGAATAAAATGATAGGAGGAAGTAAACACTTTACTAGGCCTTCTTGGTCCAATTTTTGAAAAAATTTCCTAATTGGATCAGGAAGACATTTCACTTTCTTTTTGTTTTTCCAAGGCCCTCAGTTTGCATGAACAAATTAACATCTTGATTGTTCACATTGTTTGCAGTGTGAAAACTTCTGAATAGGCATGAACTATCATCATCACCTGTGATTGACAGGATCCTCTTAACCTAAGCCTGATTATTTGCTTTTGGCAGAAGGCAGCTAAGCTATGTGCAGATATCTTTAAGTATCTTGGGGCAATCCTGATTGCGTCCTGCCTTATATTGACCCTGAAAATCAATACATAAAAGCCAGTCACACACTCTGATAATGTTGAAGGGAGAAAAATTTAAAATATATATATATATTTTAATGATTTTTAGGGTATAAAGGTAAGCTCACCCAACTGCAATTCCTGGATTTGCTCCTTTTTAATTCTTTTCTGTATGACTGGCAAAAGTGTTTTTTGTATCATTAGTTAGGAGCCACAATTTTCCACACTTCTTGGAGAACACGTTTGAAATTTCAAAATCCACAAACTGTAAGAACAGAAATGGAGGCAACCGAAACTCATTCTAAAATGTCTCTTGTCCCTCCTACCTCCAATTAGATTTCAAGAGAGAACTGTTGTGTCACAAGAGATTGAGAAAGTAACTCATGTTATCACTGATTGACAGGCCATTCACATTCTATGACACACAGAGTTGTGTTACAATAATCTTGTAGTATAGTCCATAGCAAACAAACTGCTTTCAGATACATTATTATACTTCTGACTCTAAAATGTTTAGCATTCTTCCTGAAAATGCTTTCAAAAGCTTTGATGATGAGTTTAATGTGGTCAAATCCAGCTTTAATTTTTTTCTAGCGCTGCAAAGATACTTAGTGAACTGTGGAATCATTTATTGGTTTTATATTCTACCACAATCTCATGACTCTTGGTGATATGTAAAATATAAAAAGGAAAACTTAAAACATCCACGGTAAAATTAAAACAGAAATAACAAAGAGAGAGGGGAAACATTAGAACAGCATGCACCATAGTAGTAAAAACAAAGAGTTAGAGATAAAACGTGGCACAGTGGGTGAAAACCACTTACTGATTTTCAGTTATCAACATTCTAGAATGTTCTCCAAAACAGCTCAGTTTTAATAAGCCATCAAAAAATCTTTATGGGGAGAGCACACAACAGCAATGCTACCACTGAGAAGCAACATCTTGTAACCTCAGTTCAAGTCGCATCCTGGCAGTGCGGACCATAAGGGGGCTTCTTGCCCCTTCAGCCATGTTTCCTCTGAGCATGAGCTGTGAGTCCAAAAAGATCCCCAAATTGTGAACTTGCTCCTTCACAGATAGGGCCTACCTCTCCAGAGACAACACTGATGTTGACAGAAAACTCTCCTGTAAAAGCATCAATTCCATCTTGCTTGGGTTCAAGGTTAGGCTGTCCTCTCCCATTCAGGTTCATCCTCCAGGTTCCAGGATAACACATTGATAACATCTCCCTTGCAGCCTGTGATGGTGATTTATAACTTTTATGATACTACATCCCAAACTGTAACGGTGATCTCCCCCAGAAATTTCATGTGGCTGCTAAAAATTACAGGCCATTGAGCTAACCTCTCTTCCCTCACCACAACAGATTGCAACCACCTGTTGAGGAAGGAGCTGAACTACAGTAAGAAAATGCTTCCTATCCCCAATTCTTTGGTAGGCTATCCAGTAAAATACTATGACTGATGTTATCAAAATCGGCATTATCCCACTCAGGTCCCAAGAAAGTCATTAAGGAAAATAACGAAAGCCACCTCAGCCACATGCTGAAGTCTGAATTCTCACTGAAAAATGCCCTGGTGATTCATTTCATTTAGGATGCTGTGTACCTGGTATGTCACCGCTGTCTTAACATTCTTTCTCCAAAAAGAAAGGCTGGAAAGTTTAGGATTCAACCTGCTTATAGCCTCTTGAAAAGTTACTTCAGAGCTACTGGCAACTCCCCTTCATGTAGGGCAGTTGTCATGGATTGCCAGTCCTTTGAAGATGAGGTAGGCAAGAGTGGGAAACAGGAGTAGCAAAGGTTTTAAAAATGCTCACATTATTTTAATGTGGGAAATGCCTATATGGCTTTTGTCAATGTTGGTATCATATTGTTCCTCTTCACAGATGCCTCTAGGAGAAAAATGCATATTTTTTATAAAGAGGTTCCAAGATTCATTGCCAGGAATATCCACTTAAAAGGATTAGGTAGCATGTAATAGGAAAAATTGGAGCCTTAACTCATGGTCTACTGGATAAGGCACCAGGCTAGAAACTAGGAGACTGGGAGTTTTAGTTCTGCCTTAAGCCTGAAAGCCAGCTGGGTGATCTTGGGCCAGTCACTCTCTCCCAGCCCAACCCACCTCACAGCATTGCTGTGGTGAAGAAAATAGCAAGAGGAAGGAGCATTGTGTGCATGCACCAACTTGAGTTGTATAAAAATAATAAAAGTGGGATATAAAGAAAGGAACAAATAAATAAATTTAACCAGCACGTGTACATAAGAACTCTTTACATGTACAGAGAGGATAATAGTTAGACACTTGTTTGGGGCTCTGTTGGCTTCTGAAAAGTTAAATCATGGAAACCAAAGTTTATTAAAACTGGGATGTTACTAATCCAAGTAACATCTTCAGTCAAAATGAAAATTTGGATAGGCAGAGAGTCAGAGAGTTGCTGGAAAGAACCAACTCTTGCCATACAGACTGCAGAGGGTTAAACTTTGGTCCAGTTGCCATGATTTAACCTGTTAGGTACTTTTGGCCTGGATAATTCAATCTTCATTTACATGTCAACCTGTTGGCTTCTGATTTTGCCTTTCTGATTTCCAGAGCCCTTCCTTCATTTTTCTTTCCTGCTGAAAATCATCAGGTCAACTTTGATTGTCATCAGATTTTAATGGTATAGTCTTGGGGATTTCCTGTAACTTTAAAATAAGACTTCCAGAGGTACATGGAAAGGGGACCTATATGATGCAGAGGGCCCCGCTGTTTTCATACATTTAGAGACAGCTTAATTATACCCTCTTCTGAAATTAAAAATGGGTGTTGGTTTCTGCCCTGTTATACTATACTTTGTCACGATAGAAAAATGAAGAGACATACAGAAAGGGAGACACAACACACAACACATACACACACACACACACACAGATTTCTATCTTTTTTAAAAAAAAATCACATCAAATAGAGCTGTGACACTGGCTGGCTGTGCTGCTAGCAGCTTAGATGGTTCCAGAGTGTGAAGCAACTTAGCAATTCAATAGTACTGAAACTGTGACTGACAGTTGATAATAGCAGCCTGTCACTTGCCAGAAGCTCCTGTCCCCTGCCACAATAGGAACATGGCATGTAAATAGTTGTGCTTCAGGAAAAAAGTATCAAACAGATTGTTGACTCATTACTGAGTCTTTATGGATGATCCCACTGCGCTCCATTTCCCATTGATAAATAGACCACTGCCCTCTTATGTTTTGCACTAGAATTGCTTTGCATCCTTCCTGGAATCTCTGCTTGATTTACAGTTGAGGAAAACAAAGCAATATAATCTCTCTTCAATCTCATTTTTAAACTAAATGATTTGCAAAATAATACCATGGGTTTCCCAATATAGGTAGTCCTTGTCTACCACTGCAAGAGTATGCATTCTTGCATGATGCATGACATGATTCCTAATACATAACATTGCTCTTTGTATTTTATCTTATGAGGAACAACATTAATGCCAGAAGACCCAACAAAGAAGCTATCTCAGGCATTTCAGGGGCACCCAAAAATACACTGCAATGTGTACGATTTCCATATTTTTTGAGAAAGGACCTTTCCATGCAATAAAAGATAAGAATTGAAACAGAATGAAAACTGAATGAGGAGGAGGGACTTTCTCTCAGGCTAACACTAGGCCCTCCCAAAGTGGCACACTGCTCTTTGATGCCCACATGAATTGGCAGAGCCAGGTCTTCATGCTCTTTGGAAGGCTGGGAGAGTGGGGACCAACCTCATCTCTGGAGGCAAGATGATCCAGGGGGTGGCGGGCAATGGCAGAGAATGCGCTCTTCTTAGATCCCACCAGTAAAAAATCTTTAACTGACAGGGTCTGTAACATATCCTTTCTGCCTAACTGGGTGGGGTGGGCTGGGACAAGGCGCATCCTTATGTAAACTGATCCTGTGCCATGAAGGATTTTAAAGGTGATAATCAACACATTGAATTGGACCGGGAAACAAACTGGCACCCAATGCGGTTCACATTTTACTGCAATCTGTTAAATAAATCACAATTGCTGGATTCACTCTTGCAAAGTATTAATAGCATATGAGTAAAACTTAAAAATTACCCCATGCAACAAGAGATGTTAAAAACAGTTACCAAAATAATTTTAAAAACCCAAGAAATATATTACACAATCTTAACCCAAATTTTATTCTGAATAATTTATTTTTAAACCAAGTTACAAAATGCTCATAAAGATAATTCTTTATCAGAAACACCAATAGGAGCATGCTACATCCAGCCTGGGGAGAAATTAAAAAGGTGGCCCCAAGGAAAAGTACGGGTTGAACTTCTGGAGCAGGTGATAAAGCATTGGTTGATGCAGATTCATTGGTCTAATGGGCCATCATTATCCCACCACAAGATTTATATGCATAAGATAATAAAAAATGGCAGCTGATGACCAACGCAAAACACAAGAGCAAAACACAGGAGCTTAGGATAACATGGCTGCCAGGAAAGTGTCCAGCTGGTGGGGGGAAGGAGGTATGTCCCAGGCACTGTAGCTAATCAGAAGGACGTGCAGCAGGCTATCCCCTCAGAAAGGTTTAGTTTTTGTTGTTGTTGTTATCATATGGCATTGTTACAGTAGCCAGACCACAATGCTATTGCAGAATAGTAGTTTCGCTTGCCAAAATACCAGCCCTGTTATAAGAAATGCTTGTGTGCTTCCCAAGGTGCATCGCAGGAGGGCAAGTTGGCTTTGCACTACAGAGAAAGATGAGCGGCTCTTTCTGCAGTGTCACCCAAGGCCCCCGATCACAATTAATTTAATTTAATTTAATTTAATTTTTCGGACTTATATGCAGCTTACAACATAAACAAAACAGTACTTCAAAACTAAGTCCAAATGGAGTGAAAAATGTTTACCAAACCAGACGTTTATAAAGATTAATACTTAGTGATGTATATCAGGTGCTATGATGATTGATGCATACTATGATTTTATGTTCAATGCTGATTGTATGAATGTAGATAGACCATATACAAGAACTGTATTTTCGGGTCTTAGGAGGGCAGCTTATTAATATGAGCCCAGATTTAATGTTGATTGCTTTAATATTGGAAAAGCGTACTGAATTTCTACCTCAGGATACTGAATTTCTACCTCAGGATTTTTGGTTAGGGATCATAAAAGATTGCACTAATACTGAGATGAATAATATGCGATAGACTAGAAACTGTGGATAGACTATAGAAAAGAGAAACACCAATCAAATAAATTGTAACAGGCATATAGTTGAGGCTTGATGTGAGGAGTGAAAAATGCTTACCAAACCAGACATTTATAAAGATTGACACTTAGTGATGTATATCAGGGGCTATGAGGACTGATGCATACCATGATTTTATGTTCAATGCTGATTGTTTTAATAAAAGAATTTTTTATAAAAAAAAAAACTAAGTCCAAATCTAAAAACCATTAAAAAATACAACCCCAGACGCATTCATCATTCACTCGACATTCCACAGTCAACCCCAGGCCTGCCGGCAAAGATAGGTCTGGAAGGCCTCAGAAACAGTAAAGCTCTGTAACGAAAGAAGTAGGAGAATTGAAACAAAAAACCTTGCAAATAGAAGTTGAATGACTAAGGTAAAATTAAGTAGAGGCTCCTGTCTTTCAGGGATAGATTTTGTTGAAGGACAGGAGCTTTGTATCATGAACTCATTTTATAAGAAAAAAGCTAGCAGAAAATGAACATGGAAGCTTCCCTCTGGGTACACAAGTAAAATTGACTACATCATGTCAAGTGATAAAACCATATTTTGCAATGATAGTGTCATCAATTGCCTTCATGTTTGAAGTGACCATAGAATGTTACAAACTGAAGTGAAGATAGATTGTTGAAAAGAGCATATGAAAATGATAAAGATGTCATGAAAAACAAAAATAAAGAGTGATAAGAGAAGCAGCAGCAATTTTGAGATTAATTTATCGAACCACTTTGCTCTATTGCAAGATTTGAAAGAGATGAACATTACAGACCAAAATGAACAAATAGTCAAAAATGTCCTCAAATCTGCTGTATCTGTAGCACTACCAAAAAACCCCATATACTGTACAGTTAAAAATCTGTTATGAAACTATTGATTTAATAAAAAAGATGGAAAATGAAGAATACTGGAAGTTTCAGTAATAAACTGGAGTATGTTGAACTTTGCAAGATCATCAGAAAATGTATCCAAGAAGAAACATGTCAGTTTAATATGAAGCTTGTGAAAAAGGCATTTGAAAAAAAGGGGATTAATAGAGCAAAATGCAAGCTTATAGATATAAGAAAGAAGGTTTTTGCATTAAAACGTGATGATGGCTCTGTGTGTAGAACAAAAGAGGAAATGTTAGAAATATTTGGAAAATTCTATATAGAGTTATACAAAGATCAAGATCATTCAAAAGTAACAACACCCACCAAAGAGGAAATGCCAGTCATACTAGTAGAAGTATCAAGTGACTGAAAATCAATGAAAAATGGCAAAGCTTCAGGAAATGACTGTGTTACTGTTGAAGTGCTGAAAGCTGGTGGTCACAGTTTACACAAAATACTAGCAAATTATACTTGAGATGCCTCAGAGAAAAAAAACCATGGAAAATTGTTGAAGTGGTTCTTATACACAGGAAAGGGTCCCAAGATGATTTAAAGAACTATCGCTCAATAAGCCTTTTTTCAGTCATCTACAAGGTTTTCACTAAGATAATATCAAAAAGGGTTTGAGAATATTAAATGATGCACAGCCAAAGGAGCAGGCAGGGTTACAGCCCAATGGATCTTGTTGTCATTGAAAGGTGCAATGAGTACATCATGCTTCTGTGCTTGGCTTTCATTGAAAACGAAAAGGCATTTGACTCAGTATTCCAGCAAGCAAAAATTAATGCATTGCTCAACCAAAGCATGGGCATTGTTTACATAAACCTATTACTATCAATATATGAAAAAACAATGACAATAATTTGCCTTAATAATCTTAAAGTGGAAATCAACATAGAATGAGGTGTATGACAAGGTGATACAATATCACCTATTGTTTTCTCAGCCTGCCTTGAAGAAGTATTTTGCATACTAGACTGAGCAAAAGATGGAATAAAAACCAATGGTGCCTACATATTTAAATCATTTAATATTTGCAGATGACAGTTGTTTTCTTCTTACAATGTGCAGAAAAGTTACAAAGACCATACAAGAGCTGCACAAAGCAGGGAAACTATTTGGCTTAAAAATGAACCTGAAAAAGAGCCAGGTAAGGTTTAATAAATTCACCAAAGAAAGAAAAAAAAAATATCTGGAGAAGAACTAGACATAGTAGAACACTATATCTTGGTCAACGGATTTTGGTCAGAACTTTGGTTAACAGATCTCAATGGAAAGTGATACAATAAAGGAAATTAAATGGCATGTTAAATGTGGTTGGCAGGCATTCGACAAGTTAAGCATAATTTACAAAAACAACGTTTCTCTATGTCTGAAAAGTCTTCAATGAGTGTGTGCTACTTGTTCTAACATACACCAGCGAAACATTGACACTAACCTCACAATCAGTACAAAAGCTACGAGTGGCATAAAGAGCCATGGAAAGATACATGCTGGGCATCACACGACAAGATAGACCTGCACATGGATTAGAGAATAAATGAAAGTATACAATATCATCAAGAAGAGTAAAAGAACTGAAATGGAAATAGGCCGGTCACACAGCAAGAAGAACTGATGGCAGATGGACAGGTAAGACAGTCATAGAATGAATTCCACTTGATAAAGCATCCAGAAAAGAGACTTAAACAAGATGGATGAACAACATCAACAAGTATTGTGGACCCAGCTGCCAAAACAAAGCTCAGGACCTTGTTAGTTGGTAACATGAGGAAGAAGCCTTCATCCTGCAGTGGATAGACAATGGCTGGAATGATGATGATGATGAAAAGAAAGCAGAGAGAGTACCAATAGTAATACACCGCTTGGATGTAATTCAAAACATCTGGAGCACAACTTGAACACCATTAGCATTGATGAAATCACCATCAGTCAATTGCAAAAGGCAGCTTTACTTGGAACAGCTTACATCCTGTAATGATACTTCTAACACCATTAAACATCAACATCTGCCTATCCCATGTCCATGGGAAGGACTCAATAGATGAGTCCAAATCCAATTTGAACATCTGACTGACTGTGCAAGAGGATGCACTGAAGCTACAGTAGTATATCAGGAAGGTCTACTGAATATTGGAGAGACCAAACTGGCCTAAAAGAAAGATCACTTCTTGTCCGGCCCTCAGGTGCTTTGGAGAATAGGTTGAACCCCTCTTCTCTATGTCAGCATCTAAAATACTGATAGAAAGCTATCATATCAGGCCAGATCTTCTGTCTCATAGACAAGACAATAACCAGACTAGAATTGATAAAGTAATACTAAAGTAATACTTCTTGGTAAGATAGAAAAATGTGGGGTAGACACCATCACCACCAGATGGATTCATTACTGGTTGACCAACCACATTCAACGTGTAGTCCTCAATCAAACTACATCTAAATGGAGGGAAGCATGTAGTGAGGTGCCTCAAGATTCTGTCTTAGGCCCAGTACTTTTAACACCTTCTTAAATGATTTAGAAGAGGGAATAGAAGGGTAATTCATCAAATTTGCAAACAATACTAAGCTGGGGAGAATAGACAACAATTTAGACAATAGACTCAAGATACAGAAGGATCTTCACAAACGTGAATACAACACCATATCCAATAAAATGCAATTCAGTGGTGGGAAAAGCAGATACAAGTATAGAATAGTTTATACTTGACTCAACAGCAGTAACTGTGACAGGGACCTAGGTGTCCTAACGGACAACCATTTAAGTATGATGTGGGCTGCGGCTGCCCAAAAAGCCAATACAGTCCTAGGTTGTGGACAGAAGAATAGTATTAAGAGCATGTGAAGTATTAGTTTCATTTTATATTGCACTGGAAAGACCTCACGGTTCTGGTATCCATGATGCAAAAAAAGATGTTGAGACTTTAGAAAGAGTGCAGAGAAGAGCAACAAAGATGATTGGGGTCTGGAGCCTAGGTTGTACGATGATTGGTTAAAGGAACTAGGTATGTCTAACCTAACAAAGAAAAGGATTAGGGGTGACAGGATAGCTGTCTGCTAGTATTTGAAGGGCTATCATATAGAAGAGTGGGTTGACCTATTTTCCAAAGCACCTGAGGGCAGGACAAAAATTAACCAATTGAAGATTATCAAGGAGAGATCCAACCTAGAATTACTGAGAAATTGCCTGACAGTGAGAACAATTAATTAAATGGAAAGGCTTGCCTTTGGAAGTTGTGGATGCTCCAACACTGAAGGTTTTTAAGAAGAGATTGGACAGCCATTTGCCTGGAATGGTATAAGGTCTCCTGCTTAAGCAGTGGTTAGACTAGAAGACCTCCAAAGTCCCTTCCAAATCTGTTATTCTTGTTATTCTGTAATAAATATGCTTCTGTACCCTATTTTTCTGAGGTTTTGGTCTTGCTTCTTAGCTCTCATACTTTGTCACATACTGTACTACCAATGTACTTGTTCCTATCCACTGGCATCAGGAAAAGGTAACTGATATTCTTCCATCAACCTTTTCTACTGGCTATAGTAGCCAGGGAAAGTTCAGGATAACTGCAGAGCACCAGTGTGCTTAGTGCTGAATTAGATCTGAAATTCTTAGGAGCACGGAAAGGCCATTTTGAAAACAATGAATTTGGGATGCAGATCTATAAAGGCTCACTTGGGATTCCAACATGTCTAGAAAGAGCGTAGAAGGAAGGGGAGACAAAGAGTTAAAACAGCAGCTGCTGGAAGGCATCGCCTTGGGCAAAGTGCTAATGTGTGATCTGTGCCCTTAATAACTGGTGAACAGGTCATATTGTCAACTTTCCAATTATTTGTTTCTTTGCTAATTCCAGCCTAGAGTGACTTACGTGTTCCCTTTTCTCTCTCAGTTTACACATTAACCTTTCCCTCCTTCCTTCCTTGTATCTGAAAATTGACTTTCAGGCCTTCTTGTTCCTTTCAGACTAAAAAGACCCAAGAGGCATTTAAATCTTAGGCTGCAGTGGGAACATACTGTTCATTTGGAACTGTTGCCTTTATTAGTACAGAACTTTATTTTCTTGGCACACTTTTTCTGTTGTTAGTAATAGCATGCAGTCAAACAGGAGAAGGGTTAAAACTGTCCTGTTTAACGGATCTGGTTGTTGTAGTCATCAACTCAAACTCCAATATTGATTGCTCTTCCCGCTGGCTATGTGCAAACTTATCTTGACAAAGAGCTTTTGTCACAGAGGTCTCTCTTTTCATGCTTTATCTGATATATCTTAAGTTTTATCTGCTATTTCTTAAGTTATCTTAAGTTTCAGTGGCAGAGGAGGAAACTGATTTCAGGGGTCTGAATCCTACACAAAGAAGGAGATAGGAAGGCATTATGAGCAGAACAGGGGATATTGTTTGCAGGGGGGGAAATTCACCTGCAGTTCTAGCTATTGTTAAGCAACCAAAATTCAGTAAATGAATTCCTCCTCCTCCCCCTTCTCTTTTGGATTATCTTGTTACCATCTTGAGAGAAGGTAGGGGGGTTGCTTGCTTATTATAATATAGGAAACAAGAATATGCAGAGGAAACAACAGGGATCTATTTTTTAAGGGGGGAAAAAGATAATGCAAAGTTTATATGGAACTATCAATATGTGGAAAGTGGGAGCCATACATAATTCAAAAGGGCACTGGGAGAGTGGAGTTGGCTTCTTCTTCTCCTCTGCAACCTCTGCATCTGTTCTGAGGCAGGAAGAAAACAAAATTATCTTGCATAAACAGCAGTCCACTCATGCTGTATTGAACATAGCAACAAAACATGTATCTGACTTGTTTATCAAGGTCGCCTCCTGCTCCCAACATCGGAAGTTTCAATGGGAGTGATATCAATCCAGTAATCTTGTTTCATGTAAACCTCTTCTCGTGCTTCCTTTTCAAACCCACAGCAGAAATTGTGGCGTTCCAAACTTGCCAGAGCCATAAATTGCTTTTAAACTTTATACATCTCCCACCCTCTGTATGCATTGAAAAGATGGGGAAACTGAGGACAAAAAAACAGCTTGGAATTTCCAGCCTAGGCAGACTTGGCCAGCATTAAGTATCCCGTGCCAGAATTTTCTGAAGGCGGATTTAGATTTATAGTGTCAACCCTTCCTGTCTGGGCAACCTGGTCTGAATAAACAGGATTCAGGGGCTTTGTTTCAGCACCTGTCAAATGCCCTGCAAGGATTTTCTGTGTGTAAGTAGCCCCTCTTTCTTTGAATCGGTATATCTATTGCTTTACTTGGGTCACTTCCTGGAGATGCATGGAGACTGTCAGCAAATAAACCTTTTATGGATTCATGTGTTGATATCAGGACGCACTACAAATAATTGCTCATTTCTGTTGCAACATTTCCTGTTTTTATTCTCTCTCCCCGTGATTCTGGACATAATTAACATAATAAACTTTAGTCAGTGATTTGTTTTCTACAAGAGGTTGCAATTTTCTATCAGATAGATTATTTTTAAAAAAGGACAACCTTGAAAATATACCCACCTAACCTGGAAGCTTTTTTTATCCAAGAATGTATATTATAAATATTTTGCCCATTCTAAAGTGCCTGCTTTTTCATCATTGGTTTTCACCAACTTTTGACAACTTGATATTCTTCTGAAGTGTTGAAGAGTTTCCAGAATTGGTTGGAAATGCCAAACTACCCTGAAAGAAAAGAGGCTGACAATAGGATTGGGGGGGGTTGTTTTGTTTTTGCACAACTGCAATTGTTAAAAAATATAGATGATGCCCACTATATGAACCCTTGTCTGATATTCCTTTTTTTTCTCTCTCTGGAGAAAATATGTCCTAAAGGAAAAGATGAAAAACCAAACCAATAGCTTTTGACTGACATCTGGAAGCATCTTTCATTTTTAAAAAAAAAAAAAATCTTTGTCAAATTAGAAAAAAAAATAACAATGTAGATGCTATCATCATCAATGACAGAGAGGAAGAAATACAGAATATTTATCAAAAGAGGACACCAAATTGAAAGAGCAGATAATGCTTAAGAAGGAAACTGAATTCAAGATTATCTTAATAGGTGATCCGGTTGCAAATTAGCAAACCATATTTCAATATGCTGGGTTTCCGAGGAGTACAAGTGAAGTGGATCAACAGATATCAATATGTTATAATCTTAGACATGATTAAAAGAGCAATCTGATTATTCAAAAATGGTAAAGTGGCATTAATGTTGCCTCAGCAAAAATATCCAGATGACAAGGTATAATGGTACTGCTCTATCCCAGTTTGGCACAAATCCATTAGAAGGCACCAATGTCTTCTAAGTGGATAGTAGGACAAAGTTTAATATGTTTAAACTATATGTGCAATTCTGCAGTTCAGGAAGGCTGGAGAAAAACTGCTGTTTTGTATTGAACTAGCTCAGACTGAATCAGCTCATGTCCAACTAGCCAGGCCCTTTGCTGGTAGCCCAAAGTTTTCAGCCTACTTTGTCTGAAAGGTAAGAAATTTCATAAGCATACTGAAATGAATAGCAAAGTGCTTAATGTCAGGCACTTCATGGTCCTCCTGTAGAATATGACCTATGAAATTTGAAGTGAAGGATGTTTATTTATACAGAAACAGATCACAAGACTTTTCTTTCTAAAAAACAAAGCTAGCTAGCTCACAATGCATCTATGAAATTCAATATACTTAATGAAAATAAGATATCCTTGGAAACTACATTTGCTCAGCACTGTTTAAACAATTTCTACAATTAGTATTGCAAATCCTGTGGTTCTGAGGGGGTCATTCCAGAGGCCACAGGTACACCAAAGAGATCCCCCAGAGGTGAAGAGAGAGGTCATGCAGTTTGGATATACCCAATAATTCTCAACTGGCAAAAGGTTTGGGCTTGTCCTCAAGCTTTTTCCCTCTGCTGAAATCAATGGGAGAAAATGTGAGGGTTTGCTTGTAATGGCTAGAAAAGAAATTACTGCTTTTGTCACTCTCCTGATCAAGGCAAAGAATATTCTTAACTATAAAAAAATGAAGAAAAAAATGAAAAAAGAAATGGATCTGCTCCAAAACAAGATGTTATTCCAATGAGTTGATACTTGATTTAATTCCAAGCAAAAATCATACTACATTCTTGCAGAGCAGAAGCAGAAGCCACATTGTGGCTTTAAATGTATAGTTCAGATCAATGATCTGTATGGTTCTCTTTGATTATACAATAGCTCCTTGATTCATAATACATTTTTGCCTTGATTATGCTGTCCAAAGCAGCCCTCACATTATCTGTATGCATACAAACAGAAAAGAGTTTGAGAGCACAGATGCAAGTGTTTATACACGAAGGATGTGCCATCACATACAAAAATTTAACATTCACTGGAAGAAACCAGAATTACCATCTATTGAAGAGTGGACTTTGAAAGTCATAAATATGGCAGAAATGGCTAAAATATCTGCATATTTGAAGGATCATTCAAATGAAAAATATGTTGGACTGGAAACAATGGATAGACTACATACAAAAGAAACATCAATCAAAGAAAATGTATCTTGCTTATAGTTAAATCTTGATATACCGAGTGAAGAATGTTTACAAGTTTAAAATGATTGTATTAAGTTGAATAGCATTCAACTTGAATCTTTTCTTTGTTTACATTTACAAATATATACGTAATAAAAAATTAAAAAAAAGAATTTGTAACTTTCTCTTTTTTGATCTGATAGATATTTTTTTTATCACAGAGTGGTTATCAGGTCACACATAAGAAGATTATATATGCTGATGCCACCTAAGCCTGGGCTATTGGCCTATTACAGAGTTTAGGGTTCTCCCCTAAAAGAGCTGCAATTGATGTTAAAGTGTGCTTGTGTAAAGCTTCAGTTCTGTTCTGCTCAGATCAAAGAGGCTGTTAAACTGAAGGTCAAATCACAGGCCCTGGGAGGATTGGACTCTCCACCCCTCACTCAGTAGAAGCCTCTGTTTTCTCTTGCTGCTTTGAAGTTCTGAGGGTGCTTAGGTTTTTCTGATCATATATTGCTCTCTACCTTCTTCATGCTTCCCTTCCCTTTGATAAATAATGTACAAGCAGAATAAGGACACCAGCCTTGTACAATCCAAGGTAGATGGCAAAATGCTTTTTCTGCAAATGCTCAGACTTATGATTCAGGAGTCATGAGGGAATATCTGTGTGCAGCTTCCATTAGTCTGAGCACATATATTACCTTTGTGTCAAACATTCATAACTAAGTTCAGTCATGACAAGCAATTCCAACTCAGAATCTGAACGGGAGATTAAATAGAAAAGTTAAGCCCAGCTTCATTTCATTTCATTTCACTCAACAATATCAATATCGAGTAAGCTGCCAGATCCAAAAGCCCTGTTATGGCAACAACTTTCTTGGGCTAATTCAAAGTAATAAAATATTAATAACAGCCAAATTTCTCCATTTCTGAAAATGGAATATCCAGGTTTATACTTGTTTTGTAAATGAGAATGCTCTACCTTGGCTCTGTCTGGCAAACCGTCTCACCCCAATGGGATTGGCCCATTCCAGTCACTCCACCAGAATAGGCCTATTTTGGATCCTGTCTGCCAAAGAACTTCAGGAGAAGAGCCTTTTCTGCTATGACTCCCCACCCTTTGGAATATTTTCCCACCAGAAGTGAGGTCAGCCCTCGCACTCCTGGCCTTTCAGAAGAGCCTTAAAACCTGGCTTTTCTGGCTGACCTGGGGCTCCAATAGGGCCCCTCTATTCTGGGGGTGGCTGATGGGGTAAAGATCCCTACCCCCATGTTGCCTGACTTCTTCATTTTTAATCTTTATTTCATTTTTAATCTTTACTTCATTTTTAATCTTTATTTAATCTTTGTTCATTTTAATCATTTTGTGTCATCTTTTTTTATCTTTTTATAAGCCACCCAGAGTCACTGCAACAGTGAGATGGGTGTCTTATAAATAAATAAATAAACATTCATCTACAAAATAATGGTCAAGTAATTAAAAGGCTGTTTGGGAGATCAGAAAAATTATAGCAAAGGGTGGGTAGGGTAGATGTTAAAAATGGATATATGTTGTCCACAACCATTATATGTCAAGATCTCAGTGATTAAAAAAAAACCCCTCTCTTCCTCCTGATTTCTGGGCTGCCAAAAGAAGAACATGGGATTAGTTACTCTAAATCATCTGCTTTTTGGAATCTTGTGTACTCAATTATCTCTGTCGATCAACTCAATTATCTCTGTCAAAAGTACTGCCCGATATTGTACAGTTTTCTGCATTGTCCAGACTCAGTTCCTCAGGAGACTGATAACATTTAGTGGCAAAGATATTGAAGAACAATCTGAAAAGAGGTGAATGCTAGTATTACAGAATCCTAGTATTACAGAACTTATAGGTTTCACTTTGCACTCCCAAATGATGCTGTATCTGAAGCAGAAAGCTGTTGGCTGATTTTGCTAAGTTTTATTTCAGGTAAGAAAAATAGTTTTCCATCTCAAAAGCTCAAGCATGTGACGATCTTTCATTCTTGGTGATCTCTGTAACTTATATGCCCAATGTTCTTTTGTTTTTTCAAACGTACCAGGAATAACTAAACAAAAGAGAAAACATTTCAGCCCCTTAGTGTTTGGGTATAAGTGATGGGATGCTGGCACTAACTTAAGGGTCTGAGAAATAACAGCCCCTTTTTAAATCTCCATTCTTTTCTGCTATTGCATAAAAATCAAAGTAATTATGACCGTTTCACGAATGTGCAGATTTACAAGCTCATGCGGTGGAACATTCAGAACTTTCCAAAGGCACACCGTCACAACAACCAAGAGACAAGACACAAATCAGCGAAGAAAAAGCTCTAAAAATGGGAAAGACTTTACAGAGAACTTCATCCTCACATTTCCACCCTCAGCCTGGTGTAATGATAAAGAATAATATGGTCTAACTGACAAGCCTTACTCTGAGTCCAGAAACTCAAAGTAGCTGCTAAGGAAGTAGTTATATAATGTGGGAGCCATAGCTCAATGAAGGTGGAAAGCATCTGGGCAGGGAAAGGATGTTTTATAGAAGTATGTCAGAACTTGGACATATTTCTCATCATTTCTGAGACATGAGCAATATGAGATGGGGCTAAAACTGCCTTAATGGGGAGATCTAGAATTTTTCTGGGGAGCTGGCTATTATTTTACATCAACTACAGTTCAATGTTTCTGCTTCCCATCAGTGGAGATCACAGACTAAAGTTTAAAGACTCACAGCTATAGGTTTGGGGGCAAATGATCAGTACAGGTAGTCCTCCACTTACAACCATTCATTTAGTGACCGTTCAAAGTTTTTCAACAGTGCTAAAAAAAGGGACTTACGACTGGTTTTTCCAATTATGATAGTTGCAGAAATCCCCATGGTCATGTGATCAGAATTTGGGCTCTTGGCAACTGGCATGTATTAATGACAGTTGAACTGTCCTGGGGACATGTGATCACTATTTGTAACCTTCCCAACTGGCCTCCACCAAATAAAGTCAATGGGCGAAGCCAAATTCACTTAATGACCGCATGATTCACTTAGCAATCGCTTAACAACTAGGTGAAAAAAAAGCCATAAAATGTGGCAAAACCCACTTAACAACGGCCTTGCTTAGCAATGGAAATGTTAGGCTCAACTGTGGTCATAAGTTGAGGTCTACTTGTCAATGGCAGGCGATGAGGCAACAGGATGATTACAACCATCCCAGCAGTTAGTGTCAACTACATAAAAGAAGTCATACATTAATTTCAAGTTGAGACAAGTTTTATTTTTGGAAAGCAATATTCTTTTTGAAGTACATATCCACTACATAGAAACTGAGAGCTGGACAACGGAAATGGGTCCCCAGTGCCCTTATTAATGCTAAGAGACTTGTTCTGCAACACTGAAAATATAAATGTATGAAATTATTCGCTGGGGTCACGAACTGATGCTACTTGCAATTTAGGAATGAGGAAACGATGTATAGATGACTAGAATGAAGTGCAGGTGGTCCTCGATTTACATCCATTCATCTAACAACGGTTCAAAATTATGATGGCCATGAAAAAAAAAGTTACAACCTGCCTTCAAAGTTACAATGATTACACTATCCCCACAATCACGTGCTGATAATTCAAGCATTTGGCAACTGATTCACATTTACAATGGTTGCAGTCTTGCAGTCATGTGATTGTGATTTGTGACTCTCCTGAATCCAGCTTGTGACAAGCAAAGTCAATAGGTGAACCTGGAATCACTTAATAACCATACAGTTCACTTAACAACCCTGTGATTTGTTTAATAATTATGGTGATTGGCTTAATGATGGCATTAAAAATTGTACAATTGGGTCCGGTCACATGATGGCTCGCTTAACAACTGTGTTGCTTAGCAACCAAGATTCCAGTCCCAGTTCTGGTTGTAACTCGAGAAAACTATTGTGTAAATGTACACATGCATGAAATGCTTATATATATTATACACATATATGCCCCCACACACATAAACTACACACAAACTTTCCTTTTCTTTCTGTTCTTAAACATATAGTAAAGATTATTTTTTTAATTGCATTTTCAAAGACTCAGCCACTACTGGAAATTAAAGCTGATGCTGGAAGTTGGAATGTTGCCATAGAACAATTATTTTATTAGGCAAAGAATTTTTTAAAAAAGTAATACCAGGTGGGGACAAGAATCTGATGAGCATGAAGGGAGGCATCAACAGTATTTTTTGCTCAAGGCTTAATGTTTTGTATCCTTGGTTGACAGGATTACTCTATCAATTAGAGTTTGAAGACAACAGAGGCAAGGCTTTGCCATCCATTTATTTCCTCAAGATATAACATGTTTGCTCAAGATGTTGCCTATTGGGTGTTCCCAGGGAACTGTCTTGTTTAGACAACCTCTAGCTGGTTGCTAAGATGCAGGCCAGAACAACCTTGTTTGCACAATGTGACTCATAGCAAACACCAGATACCTTTTACACTGTTGCAGTCCGACAATTGGTTAACAATAAAACTTAACCCAATTTTCAGAAACGAAACTCTAACATTTGAGAAGGAACTGCTCTCCAACCTGATCTAAAATCTTTAGCATTTGCATTGCTAATGGCCAATCCTGTTTATTAGATCTATGATGTTGGAAGTATGTTTATTGCTGAGGTAGAGGGGGGAAATCTATGCTTTTGTAATGATACACACATTCTCACTTTTTCTTGAAAAAAAAAAAGAAAATTAATGAAGGAAAAGGGGAAAGATAACAATGATCAAGGTTGCAACAACATCAGCAGAGGTAGCTAGCCTGCAGTGTTTGATCTCTTCATGCATTCTTTCAGTTTGGCATGCTAGCATGTGCAATCCATTGGGAGGGCACTAGGTG
Organism: Bothrops alternatus; assembly: GCA_034064705.1. Taxonomy (NCBI): domain Eukaryota; kingdom Metazoa; phylum Chordata; class Lepidosauria; order Squamata; family Viperidae; genus Bothrops; species Bothrops alternatus. Next base: position 31,562,184 of record JARGCV010000223.1, on the reverse strand, counting down.
GACCATAATCAATAAGATTGGGGAGATACAAAACAAGCATGTAGCACTGTGACTATATCATTTCTTTTAGCAGGCAAAGCTTCACCCACTGGGACTTACACTTGATGTGCTTTGGGTTTCAATTATATTGTTCCCTGACTAACTTACACAGCTTATAGAAAGCCACTGAACTTGAAATGATCTGGATAGCTAGCTTCCTGCTGTCTCCAGAAGAGTCTCATGGGAAATTAGATTAGATTTTTCCCAGGGCCTGCCCTTTTTCCATACATTTCATTATGCAATACAATGTTAAGCTAAGGAGAACTGCTAGAAACATGTACCGTAAACAAAAATTCAGGCTATTTAGCAGTACATTTATTTCCTCTTTTTATGGAGAGAAGGGGATAGGGGAGGAAATATGGATTCAGAGTCCTCCTTTCTTCTATTGGTGTTGCAGCTGTGAATAGAAGCTATTACCTGGGATCTTAGACTACACAGCTCTGAGGATCCTTATGTTATCTGAGGTAATGGTTCTTACCCATGGCTACTTCCATTGTATAAGAATTCCATGAGAGAAAAGCTAGAGCTTTGATGTACTTGAGCTTAGTCCTGGAGCCACATAAGAAATTAGCTATGCTACCTTATAGACCACTAGGGATAACATAAGGAGAACAAGACTGGGCAATTCTCAACTTCATAGCATACCACAGTTTGCAGGATTCTTTAAAGGGATGCCATGAGACTTATTTTGGCAGAAAATGAATATTATTACCGTATTATTTAGCATATGGTAATGTTACATTAGCCAGGAGACTAGAGTTAATACAAAGTAGTTGTTTGGCTGCTGATGATTGCTAGTCCTTTCAATTCATGCTCACATGCTATCTAGAGTGCACCACAGGGGGTGAACTAGCTCCACCCTCAGAAGGTTTGATGATGTTCTGCAGCAGTATCCATGTTTTTTTCCACCACCAATGTCACCTCTCATTCGGGCATTGAATTCAGGCAGATCCTGCCATCTTTTTCCCACCGAAGTGGTACCTCTTTATTTACTTGCATTTGCATGATTTCGAACTGCTATGTTGGCAGACACTGAGGCAAGTGACGGGAGCTCACTCTGCCATGCAGTGCTAGGACTCAAACCACCATCATACAGGCCTTCTCCAGCATCTTTAAGCCACTGCGCTTCACAGAAAATGAATATATCAGTAGACAATCTAGGGCTTCATTGTACTCCTAGCATATGAAGGGAGAGAGGACCTTTTCCCTATTTTGTGGCTCTCGAAGCACCATAGTGTAGCACAGTTATGGGCTAGCAATATCTTCTTTCTGCCTTGTCCATATGATATTGCTTGGCTTCTTCTTGTTTCTAGTCCATGAGTGACAGGCTTAAGTTGTCCTTAGCAGAACCAGTGCCAAGGTAGTATTTTCCCACCTAAACCAACACCATCCAAGGCAGTTTTAAAGCGAGTAAAAGCTAGGTTTTGTCACCTATTACCATAGACCAAGGGTCGGCAACCTGAAATGGTGAAAGAGCCACTGGGACCAGTTTCCCTCACAAAAGAAAAAAACTAGGAGCCACAAAATGTGCGCATGCATGCGTGCATGCACATGCGCACACAAACATAACAATGCTTGATTAAAGAGTGGAGCCTAAGGCAACACATGCACCAGCCCTGTCCCTGTCCAGCTCCCCCCCCCAGGCCGAATGTTGCTGCAGTTGAGAAACGATGATCCAGACCGATTTAATTCCTGCTGGGAATGTGCACTTTCAACTCTGCCCTGTTTTTGGTAGAACGAATGTCGCAATACCTCTACTCTGGGCTCACCTGGGCAGAAGAAGTGTCCCCTCCCTTCCAATTTATCAAACCAGGGCAGAAACGGGAACAGGACTGGTCGTGGCTAACCCTTCCCAAAGGGTGTCGCAGACGCAAACGCTTTGTTTGCTACCTGCAGAAGAAGACGCCGGTGGCTCACGTCCTGGATTGTCAGCATTGCCGTGAGACCACCCCCTATGGTGCCAGCTAATGTGATGTGCTTCTCTTTGCAAACAAATGCAAAAGCTTTCGGGGTTTTACTCGCCTGCCCGTCCGAGTGGAGACCCTGCGCCGCCCCTTCTCCTGCAGCCAGGAAAAGAGGGCCGGCCCCGAGCCTGTCCTGGAAAACTTTTTAGGCCCCAAATATCCCCACACCCCCTTCCCCGTCAGCCCAGGCACTGTGGATCTGTAGCAGGAGGGAACCCTCCGGACCTTTGAGACTCCCGGCAGCAGTGGCGGCAGCGAGAGAATGGCAAAGGGGCATGGCTGCCCTGTCGCTGCTGCCTTTCCGGTCTCGCACAGTGTGACCGGCAGTGGCGGCGGTGACAGCAGGAGGACAGTGAAGGGGTGCAGCTGCCCGGTCCGAGGAAAGTGCCACCAATGGAGACAAGGTGGGGCAGGGCGGCGGAGAGTTTGGTGGCAGTGGCGGCAGCGGGAAGATGGTGAAGGGCTGCAGCTGCCCAGGCTGAGATGGGGCCAGGCGGTGGAGAGCCCTGCGGCAGCGGCAGCAGTGGAGGACAGTGAAGGGCCGCGGCCGCCCAGGCCGAGGTGGGGCAGTGTGGCGGAGAGCCCAGCAGTAGCGGTGGCAGCGACAGGATGGCAAAGGGGCGCAGCAGCCCAGCCCGAGGTGGGGCTGGACGGTGGAGAGCCCGGTGGCAGCGGCAGCAGCGGGAAGACAGTGAAGGGCCGCGGCCACCTGGGCCGAGGTGGGGTAGGGTGACAGAGAGCCTGGCGGTAGTGGTGGCAGCAGGAGGATGGCAAAGGGGCGCAGCTGGCCAGCCTGAGGTGGGGCCGGGTAGCGGAGAGCCTGGCGGCAGCAGGAGGATAGCCAACAGGCGCCGTACTGCAGGTGGGGAAAGGGCCGGGCAGGCACCGCGGGGAAATCTCTCGACCCGCGAGATGGTCAAAAGGCGTGGGTGGAGTGGGGAAGCTACCGAGACCCCCGGTGACCCCCCCGACTAATAGAGGCCACGGCGGAGCAAGGCAAGGGGAGACCCACTGGACAGGGAAGAGGCATCCCGAGACTGGCCACCCGCGGCTCCTTACCCAGGTTCTGCCACCTTTCCAGCAATCCTCCCGGCTCTTCCTCCACTGCCACCATGTGCAATCTGAAGAAGGAAAGAGGTTTGTGGGCAGTCCCACAAACCAAAAAAGTTCAACCAATCAATTCAAACTTTGTGAGAAGTTTGAATTGATTGGTTGAACTTTTTTAGTCTTACTTTTTTTTCAGACTGCACATGGTGGCTGAGGACAGGGAGCTGCAGGAGATGGCTGAAAGAGCCGCATGCGGCTCCGGAGCCGCGGGTTGCCAACCCGTGCCTTAGACAGAAATCAAGTGATTTCAATGTCTTAAATCAGTCAACTGAGGAGCATAGAAACTGGAAATGTGCATGCCAACATTGATAATTCCACCTTTATGAAAATCTAATCACTGAAGAAACCTGTTTGGAATTTTTACTTGCTGATGATTTCACAAAGTAAGCACCAATGATCCCCCTTTCTGCTGAAGAAAGAGATAATTTCTAGGTGCACATTACTTCCCGGTTTTAGATGTTTTACTTCCTTAAACATAAGTAGGATGGAATGCTCTTACCTTGACAAAATTCTACAGGGGTACCAAAGGTTTATATGCATAATTATACTGTTGTGCCCTGGAAAAAATGATCAGCCTGGATAATGGTGGCTCAGACCAAACTGCCCACCAGACATCATGATGAAAAGGTGTTGTCAATTTAAATCTTCTTCTTTTTAAATGCATTATGAAGGTAAAATAGAAAGGCGACCACAGTGCACCCCTTGGAGAAAAGGAGTGGTACAAAGTGAAAAAAACACCTATATGTTTGTTGCCCAATTAAATAAATAGAAAGTTTGACACTTCTATTTTTATGCAAGGTGAATCAACTAAATTCAACTGGTAGGCTTCCACATATTGCTATGCATACTTTGAAAATGATTTGGAAGATGTCTTTGGATCTTAGGTGAGCATGGCACCTTTCTGCTAGTCATTAAAGTGGTCTTTATCAGGCTCATGTAACAACTATGCACATATTCCTAGGGTAATTCGCTTTATTGGATATCCAAGCAAATAGCAATAGCACTTAAATTTATATACTGCTTCATAGTGCTTTACAGCCCACTCTAAGCAGTTTGCAGAGTCAGCATATTGCCCCCAACAATCTGGGTCCTCATTTTACCAACCTCGGAAGGATGAGTCAACCTTGAGATGGTGAGACTCAAATTACCAAACTGCTGGCAGTCGGCAGTCAGTAGAATTAGCCTGCAGTACTGCATTCTAACCATTGAGCCACCCTGGCTCATGAGATACTGTAAAGTAGTGTCCTGCTTCTAAGTAGCAAAGTAAAATAGGCAGCTATGCAGAAGTGGAGATTAAAATCAACCTGCCAAGATAAAATGAGGAACTTCACCATTTCAGATATATAGATGCAGATGCCAATGTGATGATGATGATGATGATGATGATGATGATGATGATGATGACAACAACTTCAATAGAGTTGGAAGGGACCTTGAAGGTCTTCTAGTCCAAGCCTCTGCTCAGGCAGGAAACCCTAAACCATTTCAGACAAATAGTTCTCAGGTCTCTTCTTAAAAACTTCCAGTGTTGGAGCATTCACTGCTTCTGGAGGCAGGTTGTTCCACTGGTTAATTGTTCTAACTATCAGGAAATTTCTCCTTAGTTCTAGGTTGCTTCTCTCCTTGGTTAGTTTCCATCTGTTGTTTCTTGTCCTGCCTTCAGGCGCTTTGGAGAATAGCTTGACTCCCTCTTCTTTGTGGCAGCCCCTGAGATATTGGAACACTGCTATCATGTCCCCCCTCGTCCTTCTCTTCATTAGACTAGACATACCCAATTCCAGCAACCGTTCTTTATATGTTTTAGCCTCCAGTCCCCTAATCATCTTTGTTGTTCTTTTCTGTACTCTTTCTAGAGTCTCAACATCTTTTTTTACATAAAGATCCCATGGACGTACAAAACCCCTGGCTGCTGCTGCTGCTTGGTGGGTCATAACTTGTGTTGGCTTTTCTTGATCCAAAAACATTAATTCCAGGTTACTTTCAACTGTAATAGGCCTCTGTAGGAACGTTTCCCAAATAGAATTCCCTGCTAAACATTAGTAGACTGAAGGCAAGTAATTTTCTGTTACAATATGTATTCCTACAAACCCTCTGCGTCTTTGCACGAGCACACACACACACACACACACACACACACACACACACACACACAAAGACAGGATGGATACCAAGGTCATCAGAATAATTTGTAACTTTGTCCATTAGGATGATCCATGAGCAGATTGCTCAGGGGCAATTCCCCTTTACGAGGCTTTACTTGAGCAATAAACAACATTCTTGGCAGCACAGCTCATTCAGAAGAATGGAGGGAAGAGGGATGTAAGTGATTTTCCCCCAAGCTATAAAGTCTGCCTGTCATGCAGGAACTTTTGATACTTCCCAGACTACTTGACCTTTAATTTTCCAGAGGAAAAAAAGTGCAGTGTTTTTACTACCCAAACCTGTGCACTGAATATTTTAAACATCAAAGCCATGTGCAACATCTGGATCTATATTAAGCTTTTTGTTTTTTAAGAGTTAATCCTAGGAGGTTGTTTCCCAATTTCCCATCACGATAGCCCATTTCAGGCAGTTCATTTAACTGAATAATCAAATGCATGATGGGAAAGTACAAAATTTGGCCCCTCTGTGGTCATTTATGAGGAGGCAATGACACAAGAAGTAAACTAATTGAAGATCAGCTTGGTTCCATATCTGACTTGAACCACAAAGGAATTAAACTTATTGCAAGGAACATGAGCAGGAGCTTCCCTTAAAAGAGGTTCAAGTTTCTCATGTTCCTCTTTTTCTAAATAAAATAACTTACTTGTAAAACTATGGGAAGTCAGCCCCCCAGAGAAGAAAATATTAAAAGGGCAGAAAAATATATTTCCTCAAAGGATCTTAAAGAGGCAGAAAAGCATGACCAGTTTTTTTAATAGCTCCAAATCTCCCTCCCTCAAGCAGAAACCAGCTCTGTAGAAATGCAGATGTAAACCATCCAGGAAGGTTGGAGGCCCCCAGCTAGAAGATTAAGAAGACAAAGACACCTAAAATCTACATACCCCACCCAAACTCTAAGACAGGACATAATAGAATCAACCCACATATGCCAAAGGGCACACTCAGACTCAGGTTAAAGTTCATGCCACAAGAACAACTCCAAACAAAAGGCTCCAGAGGGTATAAAACCCCACTCCCTACATGTGCTCTCTTTTTTCTTCCAGAGCCATCTTTCTGTCTGGCTGTCCTCTTCAATAAACTGCAACCTTCTTTCTAAAACAGTCGCCATGTTGTTTATTCCTCGCTTGGACTGAACCATGACGAAGAGTTTTCCTTCAACAAAACTTTCAATACTCTTTCAGTTAAACGGTGTGGTTTCTTGATTGCATGTCTATTCTGTGTTATTTGTATAATAACATGTGTGAAGACTTTATTTCCTTTAGAAGAATCATAAATTACAAAAAATGGTTTTAAGCTTAGAATACTCTTTACATAATTTAGGCCATTGTCCTATGCTGAAGGTAAAGCCAAGTGTCTTTGTAAAGTAATTATCTCCCCCAGATTTGTAATACAGGGAGACAAATTGGGATTTACGATATAGGCAGGGAAACTAGGATTTGTGATACAGGCAGGTAAGATTCTGAGATTAAATTTACCATTCCCATGCTCCTCTAAACCTCTCGCAGGCAAGCAAGGTTTGGCACATCTACACTTGCCTTTCTTTTTGGCTGGTCTGGCCATTTTGTGCATCTATTTCTCCCAAATGCTGTATTTCCTGAACTTTTAAAACATAGGTTTTTTTTCAACTTAATATTTGAGAACTAGGCTTTTTCTATTACCACTGACCATGTTTTTCTTTTGTGAACCCCTTTACAAGTAGGACAATTGTGTATATCATTAGTGGTAAGCCTTCCATTAGTTGTTACATGGTACAGTGAACAATTTTAAGCCCAGAACACAATCCTAAGAGCCTGCATTTAAAGCTGATCAACCATATGGTACATTAAATATACATAGTCCAGTATTTTCTTCAGCCAGTGATATATGCCAGTGGTCCCCAACCCCCGGTCCATGGATCGGTTCCGGGCCCCTGCATGCCAGCGACTGGTCTGCACAAACAAACAAAGCCCCATCTGTGGGATGCAGTCAGCACACAAAACCACACACTCTCGGTCCATGGAAAAATCTTTCTCCACGGAACTGGTCCCTGGTGCCCAAAAGGTTGGGGACCACAGCCCAGAAGATGCATTTGGCTTAAAGAATTTGTTTGTACCTGTCAGTTCTGCTAATAATGCTCTCTGTCTATATACTTGTTTAATGTTTGGATCAGGCAATTTTGTAAGGCTTCCATCTATTTGTCTTGTAAACTACAGATGTAAGTGGACCGTTCAATTGTTACTTTAGCATGGTGAATAATTCCTCATTTCTATTTCATCCAATTTTGCTGTAGTTTTAGTTTTATTCTCAGTTCTCTACTGGTATGTTTCTCATAGCATGTGCAATTCTTTATGTATTAAAAATAATGTCATGAGTTATTGGGAAACACCAAATACCATGAAAAAAAAACCCTTATCTGATTAACCACTGAGATTTTTTTTTTCAGTGAATTTTATACTGACTGAGTCAGCCCTATTTGTAACTTTTCAGATACTTCTAGACCCAGGATGCTGCTTCATAGATTTGATAATACCAATGTATTTCTAATGTAGTGATTTTCACTTTCAAAGTGGGTTCACAGCCAGCCAATGTGACTGTTGGGTTTTCAGTATCTGTCTTTAGATCTATGACTATTGAAGAAAAATCTGGCTTAGCCTTTAATCAGTTGTAGTCACTTTCAACTCTTAGACCAACTTGCACACACCAATATTTATTTTGTATTCAGCGGGGATTGCACTAACAAGTAATGTTTGAAGCCAGTCTCCTTTCTCATGCCTGGAATTGGTTTTTTTTAATTTTGCACATTTTAGTCATGTGGTTTTTCTTTCCACTTGTGACATTGCTGTCCATATGCTGAACATTGTTTCTAGGTATGCATCAATTATGTTTGCATTTATTGTGTCTTATTTCAAAGCTTTTTTTTTGCCTGAGGGTGGGCTTTTTCTGTCATTTTCTTTTTGAGGGTCAAAGTCATTTTTCTGACTTAAATAAGTCTTTAATTTGGATGATGGCCAATACTGGAGTATTATTCTTGGTATATCCCATCATTTTCAATTTTGAGTTGATATGTACATATAAGTAGTGCTTTCTAGGTACAAGTGCGCCTTTCTAAGTAAGCCTCCTTGCATTATTTTGCTCCTTATGTACAAAGCAATGTGATCTTTTATCAAGGATTCAGTCTACATACCGGCATTACAAAATTTGCTTCTAAGTTTCTCATATTATAAATTCCTTGACTGTTTCAAGCTCATTTTGTAAGCAGGACTGGAAAACAAATCTTTCATATGTTAAATTCTTTCATGGGGCTCACCTTTTTTTTTGCCATAGGGCTTTTGTCTTCCTGCATGAATATAAGCGTGCAGTACAATTCAAGGGCATCTGCTTCAGACACTGTCACGAAGAATGCTATTTTCTATTTGTGCTCTTCTTCGTGACAGCCTATTATTCTCAGGTACAACAGAAATCTTAAATGAAAGCCTCACTACTGATTTACCACATTGCCTGTAAACGTTGGTTCTGCTGAACAGCCTCAGAGCATCCATTGAAAAATAAATACCATAAACAGTAACCATCACTACTCAGCTTATCCAAAAGGGGGTGCTATTTTTAAATGAAATTAATGCATTGTTGCAATTTGCCTTCTAGGCATCTGCTGACCCTCTATGGTTTAAGGCAGTGATGGCGAACCTTATAGAGACTGAGTACCCAAAAACCGCCCGCCCCAGCCCACCTGCCCACTCTGCCCCTGCCCCAGCCCACCCCTGCTCTGCCTCCTGCCCCACCTGCAGGGCCACCCACTGCCTCCATGGCCCGCCACAGATCACCTAGGTGGCCCAGCAGCACTATGGTGGCCACGCCCCCCACCCGCCTCCCACAGCATCATCTGAGCGCAATGGGGTGCGAGGGCAGAGTCTTGTCCCCGCTGCCTGGCTGCCATGTCCTTGGCTGTGTTGCTCTGTGTGGGCCATGCCCGGGGGTGACTCTCTTCTGGGGGGACTGCTGGGGAGGAGGGGTCCGCAGAGGAGGCAGGGCTGGGGCGATGGCACGTGTGCCCACAGAAGGGGCTCTGAATGCCGCCTCTGGCACACATGCCATAGGTTCGCCACCACTGATTTAAGGGCATCATACTCTTTTGTTTTTTGTCTAAGATCAACTTGGATTGAACTCTGATGGAATTTAACATGTTGCAAGGAGCACACCAGATTTCCCCACAACAGTGGTAGCTCCGTCTTTTGGCAAATCCTAGCCCTCTCATATCATATATTGTTCCTCACACCCTTCATCAAGCACTACATACACCTCTGAAATGGGGAGTCCTTCTTACTCACTAATAAATAAAATCATTACTGTGGACTGTTACAGAATAGCAAGAATTGGCTGGTAGACTTAAGGTTCAATGGGCTAAATTCAAAAAGATTATCCAGAAGCTACAGATAAGAGATAATGTGGTTAAGAAGATATGCTGGACCTACTAGAACTGATGGGGGTTTTTTGGGGTAGTTGGCTGGACATCTGCAAGACTCCAGGCATTCCTGTTATACTTGTGCATGCATATTAATTTTTTTGGCAAAAGATTTGCATATTCCCAAGACATATAGTGGGGAAGAGCTGTGAAAGCAAGAGGAGGTTCTAAAATTAGCTAACTGCACCATAGGCAGCCAGATCACTCCAGTTTTCCATTAAAAATACATCTGACCATCTCCAGAGGAAAGAAAGGGCATTGTGATCCAATTTAACTTTCCACTTTTCTGGAACTACCGGTATTAGGTCTGCCTACAATATTCTCCAAATCAAGGTACTTGCCATACCATTCACAGCTATACTACAAGTATCTTTCCCATTGCTGTAGAAATTGAGGAATAGGAAATTAAACAATAAACCACCACTTTCATGAACACCTGTCCCACCCCCAAACTCTGCTGCTTCACATTACTCCACCTTGATTTAATGATATGGCTGAACCTGTCCAGATCCAAACCCAGTGAAAGAAGCTGATAACCAAAGGGCAATGACAGCACCAGCATGATCGCTACAAGTAATGTCTCAAAAGAGTGAAAGAAAAGAGGAAGATGAGGCACTGTAAAACAATGAAGCCATCTCTGCGGTTCTCTCCTCTGTTCTTGGATCCATCTAGTTTTCCTTGCTTTCCTTTGACTGTGCTATTCAAGGGATCAGAGGATCCTCTGCGCTCCTGCTTCAGCACCCTCTTCTCTCCTTCTCAGCCAATGGAAGAATCAGCAAGCAGATGCCGATTTTGTCATCATCTGGTTCCAATGGTAAGAGTCATTATGTCCTGCATTTGTCTGTGATTGGCTGGAAAGAGAGCTCTGTCAACACTGTTGTTATGATTTTGAAATATGATTTGTTAGTTACTGAACTACAGTAAATTTAAATACATATTTAAACAGCATTAAAACATATGTCCTATTTTAAAACATTTGTGACAAGAAGTAGTTTGATTTGTTTTGCTCATTTTATGACCCTTTCTACTATGTTATTTATTTCTTTTCAGGATCTCCACATTCCTGTTTTCTCTCCCAAATGTCTGTTTCTGTTCTTAATTCCAGTATATTTCTCAAAAGATTATGACACCATAAACTTAGAAAAGGGATTACATAAAGCAGAAAAAATGTGATTTTAAGAGGAAGCAAAGGTCAGTTTCCAGGAAACAGACAGCACTCCATTCCACTATTAAGTGGAAATAATTTACATAACTAATTTTTATATGCCACCTGGGTCATCTGTAAAAAAAAAAAGTTGCTATACATAATGTCATCTGAAAAACATGAAACTGGTGAGGGAAGTTAGCCCAGAGAAGGAAATATTAAAAGGGCAGGAAAATATATTTTTCACCAAAAGGATTTTTAAAAGCATTTTTTGAAAAGCAGAAACCAAACCTGGCCCCAAATCTATCTCTCTGCCCCAAGCAGTAGCCAGCCCTATACAAATGCAAATGCAAAACCATCAGAAAGAAGACAAAGAAAAAATCTGCATACCCCACCCAAACTCTAGGAGTCATCAGCCCATCAACAGGGAAGCAGGATGTGACTTTTGGGACATAATAGGACTAACCCATTACCAACAAGTATACCAGAGAGGCATACCTAAGCTCAGGTCAGAATACGTGACACAGGAAATAGCCTCAAAGTTCATGCCACAGGAACAGGAAACTTCCAAACAAAAGGCTAGAGAGGGTATAAAAAACCCCTTGCCCATGTGCTCAGCCCTTCTCTCCTCTGCTCTTTCCTGAAGAACCATCTTTCTGCTTCTTCAATAAACTGTAACCATCTTCCCAAAGCAGTCACCATGTTGCTTATTTATTCCCGGCTTGGAGGAACCAGGATGAAGACTTTACTTCTAACACTGGGAAGAAACAGTTGCAGAAGATGAAAAAGAGGCGGAGTGAGACACCTGATCTATCTTCAGCAGAGCTTGATTCCAATAAAGCAGAATATTTGTATCTCAGGGTTGAAATGAAGGGTCCTTGGTGCTCTGTGTGTTCAGAGAGCACCAAAGATCTTTTTTTTAATTTCTTTTTATTATTAGATATCCATTTGTACATGCAAACAAAGAAAAAATTCAAGTTAAAGCCATTCAACTTAATGCAATCATTTTAAATTTGTAGACCTTCCTCACTCCGTATATCGAAGTTTAACTATAAGCCAACTACATTTTATAAATTTTAAGTTTCACTTCTTTTCAGATCTATCCATTGTACATCAAACAAACAAGTCTTCTTATTAAAGTTAATAATTATCATGTCGATACACCCCTCCCTTCAACGCTTACATTCTTAGTCTATTTAATATATATCTTCCATTAATCACCCTCTCATGTCTCTTGCTCTTACACTCAGTCCTTAAATCAGTCCATAATTCTTTGCCTTTAATTCCTTGCATAAAATATTAAGTTTCTCTTCTTTTCAGTCGAATTCTGGGTTTCTGCCTCTGCCAGGTGGATTTCCATAGCACAGCTTCCCTTCCAAGTAATAAGTCTCTCTTTATTGCTTGCAATGTCCCTTGTTTCCATATAAGCCATGCTCTATGGATTCTGTCAGTTTGCCAAGAGAAATTTTTAGCCTCCTCTCCTGGATATTTTTCCCATGCTTTTATAACAATTCTTTTCAAATCTTCTTGTCTCTCCACCTCTTCCATCTTTTCTTCAACCCCTTCCCAGACCCTCTTAGAATTTCTCCCAGTATCTTCTCTCTTTTCCCCACTGTGCGTTTCTCCGGTTTGGTCCAAGTCCTCAATAACTGCTTCTCTGCTTTGTTCCACTGCCTCCATCGTCTCCATCCTTTCTTCCCATCTTTTTGCATACATGTCTATTATCATGTCCATCTTTCTCCTCATTTTTTCAAAAGTTGTTGATATTTCATCTTTTAATTCTTTCATCGTCATTTCTGGAGAGCTTGTATACATCCTTAGGTTTATTTTGCAAAGTTTTTAAGTTATGCGTCTCTGGTGCCCTCTAGAGGTCTCTTTCGCATTACAGTTTCTCTTCCGCCTTTCTCTTCCGGTAACTCTCACTTTAAATTAAAAGCGGTCGCCATTTTGGGTGCCTTCTGTTCATTGTGAACGTATTTGATCCGAGGTAAAATATAAGAGATACTTGCTTTTTAAGCTCCTGGGTTCAGTCTGTCAATCTCTGTGCTTCTTTGAGATGTGTTCCTCTGGTGGTGGCTGGTCTCAGCATCTTGGTCTGTCAGCTGACAGATGCTGCCCCGGGCTGGAGCTATTGTGAGCGCACGGGGAGTCCTCTTTCTTCCCCCCCTGAGTGTTTTTTCGGGGGGTTTTCAGAGGATCTCAACCCACACTCACAGCTCTTTGCCCCTTCTCCTACTGAGGAGGGGTTTTTCGCCGCGAAAAACAGCTGGTTTGCGCTGTTTTGGTGGCTTTACAAGTCCCGTGTCGCAGAGCCTCCAAGCAAGGCTATTTCGACCCTCAGCACCAAAGATCTTTTGATTCAAGCTTTTGTAGGACTTCAGGTTTCAGGCAAAGGTAGGAAAAGGTCAAATTATTTTGGAAGGACATGTTTTACCTTAAGAATCACAGGGGGGCTACCAACAACAATAGGCAGTATTCCAAAAGAGTGTGTCTTTTCTGATTCTGCTCTTTTAAACATCCATAATGCCTCCAGGTTTAATATCTCTCAGTGGGCTGGAAAAAATTGACAACTACTGGCAACCAACTGGCAAGGTTTCCAGTTGGTGAAGCTGGCCATAAGACGGTTGGCAAATCTACCATTAGCACCACCACCCTGTTCCAGGAGAAATTCTCATAACATGATAAAACATGCCAGTAGGCATCTTCTGGGTGATTAGAAGATGGCATAATGTTAGATGAGGTGAACCCACATGAACTGTCAAAATTCCCCACCAAATTTGTAGGCAGAGAAATTGGGTTGAAGTTCTCCCACTCTTTCTCAAGGGAATGACCCAACAGTGATGCTACTGTGTTACTGAGAAAGCCCCACTGGAAGAGTTTTTTCAAGATCTCTTCTCTTGAAATACAGCGGGAAACCAGAAGTGTTGCAGAGTAGGACTAAGATGTTGTAGAATGAAAGACATACTTGCTCCTCAGCATGACATCAAACAATGCAACAAGAGAACAGCTTCAATACAAGAGCCGTGGTGATGCAGTGATCAGAATGTAGTATTGCAGGCTAACTCTGCCGACTGCCAGCAGTTTGATTCTGACTGGCTCAAAGTTGACTCAGCCTTCCATCGTTCTGAGGTCAGTAAAATGAGGGCCCAGATTGTTGGGGGCAATATGCTGGCTCTGTAAATCTCTTAGAGAGGATTGTAAAGCACTATGAAGCAGTATTTAAATCTAAGTGCTATTGCTAATGCTATTTCTATTTCATGAGAATTCATGTGACATTCTCTTCTTGGAAAGACTGTATAAAATAAACTCTTTTTCAAGAAAATGAGTGCAGCTGTCTGTTACATGAACCTGTTACCGATCAAAAAAATTGGTACTGGTGGAATGTCTGAACTCTTGGTGATAAAAATAGACAAGGTAGTCCTAACAAACAAGGCCCAGAAATCAGCCTGGAAGAGGTAGTGCTATGTTTTGCTGATTTTCTGTGCCAGATATGAACAAATCACAGAAAGACAGAAAAAGCTTTGTGTTTTATAGTCTTCCAGCTAAGATCTAATGTTTGCTGTCGACACCCGCTAGCAGTTCCCTAAAAATTGCGTGCTTATTTTTAAATCACAAGGCAAACAAAAAGAAAGGTAACAAAACAGCATCACATGTAGCTTTATAACAGACCTGTAATCAAAGCTTGCCAGTTTTTGATGCAAGCCTTGGCAGAGCACACATTGTATTCTTCTTCCTGAGGCTGACATTCTTTACAAGTGGGTGTGATTTCACACTACCACAAAAGCAAGGCTTTGTGTGCATAACTAAATGCCTTCCAGTTATTCTGAGACGTTTGAAAGACATCAAATAGTCAGGTGCTACCCTACATGATGTAGTAAGTGGCCAGTGGGACTTACAATAAGATGTGACCCAGGAGATTTACCTGACCTATCCTGACTTACGTCCTGTCATGTCATCTCTCAGAATATTCAATTTCATTAATGCTTTTGTCTTCCTCACTTTTTTCCTGCAAGAGAAATTCAGTTTTATTATCACTAAGCGCACTCAATTACTTAATTTAGTGTTCTTTTTTTTTTAATTATTTTTTATTAAGTTTTATAAACTTTTAACAAATTTTAACACAAAAATATAATAACTCAACTGATAACAAACAAATAACATAATTAACAAACAATACAAATAGCTGCTCGGAACCCCCCCCCACCACATCCTCCTACATCCTAACCCCCTCTTCTATCCTTCTACCTACATACTTTCGCCTTTCTATACCTCTTCCCTCAATCCTCCTCTACTCCTTCTCCACCCTCTAACCCTCTATACATACCAGTACCTCTCCTTCCACCTTCCTCACCCTCCAATGCGGTGACTAGAGTTCTCCCGAGCACCCTGAAAAAATTATATAGTCCCTAAATACCCCCAACTACAGTTGAGAAACATATTCTAATACTTATTATCTCCCTCCCCAAAAACATCATCTCTAAAATTATAATCCCTCCCAAACCCTCGACTTCCCAGAATGATTACAGGGTATAACAAAAGAGAACCCCACTACGTCCAACAAAATTATTATATAGTCTTAACAAGAATTTTAAACTATATAATATATACATTCTCTGAATCAAATCGATCCCTTAAACAAAACACAAAAGAAAAAACTCATCTTATTGAAATTAAACAGATAATATTAAAAATAACAATATCAATAAATCCCTCAATTCTAAAAAAAAAGATATAACATCTTGTTAAGAATAATAATTATCATTTACATCTAAACCGTCAATCTAAGTCATATCTAATAAATTTAATTTATAATAATATATCTTGATATATCATTTAAACATCCTATCTTAGAACTTACTTATAATCTCAATCTTTAAATCAGCCCATAATCTTAGATTAACCTTAATTCTCTCATTTAGTTATAAATTTTGTTTAATCAATCAACTTCTGGGCTCTCTCATAAAAACAAACTATTTGTACCATTTCTAACTTACATTCCAATCTAATATCAAATCTAGATCATCAAAACAAATACATCCTTCATCAATTTAATTATGTCAACCATTAATCATCTTACTC